>OX438936.1:32161877-33532230 GCA_949316185.1 Pyrausta nigrata | reverse complement strand
TTTTTTTTGTTTCGATTTAAGTTTGATAATTCCTTATTTTATTTTTAAATGTTAAGCTAATGAGCTTAACATAAAAAATAAAATAAGCTACTTCAATACAAACAACATAACAACTCTACCATAAACCTAATAAATTATTCTAAAAATTCATAAACATGATTAGGTATCATAATCATTGTCATAAGATATTCGATATTGTAAACATTAATTGAACCCAATAAAATATTGTTGCACATAAAAATAAATACAGATTAACATCTGTAATCCAAACTAAGCTATCATTTACAGATTTCATGAAAATTGGATTTTATCCCATTTTGAATATGAATGGCTTTGCTAATTAAAATCACTGTGTTCAACGAGATTACACTATCGGATTCATTAGTGAGCATTTTCAATAACATATTTTGGGTTACTATATATTAATAATACATTGTGTTGTACTTATATCGGTTCGGTGTATTTATATTTACTATTGTTCATCGTCATGTTGGGACACTTAGTGCGACACGATGACCTTATCAGAGTTATTATAAAGATAAAAGTAGAAGACAAAAAGAAAAGAGAAGAAGGTCCTACATAGACCAAATAAAGAAAAAAATAGGTGTCACACCAAGAAGTCAAGGATATGGCATGGAATAGAGAAAATGGAGAAGACTTCACCAACAAGAGCGTAGCTCTTAATATATAGATATACATAGTTTGTCATGTTACAGCAGAAATGCTAGGAAAAGAAAGTACAGTCTTAAGCAATGCGTTGTATACAAATAAGTTTTTGTACCATTGTAATAAGGTCTCAAATCGAATGCCGATGTTTACATATTGATGCCCGTGACTGTACTGAGTATTCCCTGAATTCATTATGCCTAAATCACTGAACCACTGCTTAAGAATTACTGTATATAAATATTGTATAAGGCCTTTAAATTCAACTTGGCTCCTTTTAGCGCTTTTTAAAAAGTTTTGTTAAAATCTTCCATTTGCGTCAACAAAGTAGTTAGCGGCTTCGACACAAGAATATTGTATTTTTTCAATATTTGAAATGGGTTTGCACTTGACTCTAGACTAAACCAAACGTGTGGCGTAAAGAGAGTCAACGGTGGAATGCCACAGATTGAAATATCACATAGAAAACTTTAAATGCTTCAGTTCCTTACCTGAAATTTTGTATAAAAGTCGGACGTAATGCCAAGTGGCATTCTATACCAGTAATAACTTTCAGCTAGTATGTACATGCCTATTTCAAAATACATAGATCGTCTGCAAAAAATAAGATATAATTAAATTGATAAAAATAGATTCAGATTAACGTAAGTAAAAGTGAAAGTGACAATATTTGAAACCTTCATTTACATTTTTGACTTTAAAATATTTCTATACATTGACGCAATTTCTGACCCTGACGTAATATATCAGGCTAAGAGTGTACAATCCTAAAACATAATTTTAACTCCAAAGGTCTAATATAATCCGATATATAACATTCCCAGGCCACATATGGCCAACCATAATGTGAGTGCATAACTCATATTTACGAGGTTCGGTGTATTTATTGGTGCAAAAGTGCCTTAACGGCTGTATCATAAGGTTTAGGATGTTTTTATATTCACCTGCTATTTCAAAATGCTTTTTCAGATGTTTTTATTTTCAACCTGTCTTTTTTTTCAGTATTGATGTAAATTAATTCCTTTCTTATATAAGTTAAAATAATGTCTTTCTGTTACAACTTCTTCAGTTTGAGATGATTGAATTACAAGGACTGCAAGAACTATATAGACTAATACTAGATAATACTTAAGTAATTTTATAAAAAAATCGACCCTCACGAGCTTATAGGTAAGAAATTCCACATCTCTGTGTTTTTTTAAGAAATGATATTTTAACAGAATTTAAGCTAAACACGAGATACAAGAGACCCTAGACTTTACCACACTGCCTTTGAAAATAAATGCGGTTGCTATAACGAAATAATTAAGACTTCTGAGAATGTGACAGTATACGCTTCTCAAACGCGCGTTTTAAATCAACACGTGTCGTAGTCAAAACATTACTCGTAGGTAAACAAAACAGAGTAACAACAGTAGGATAAACTCAAGTCAACAAACCAGTGCGAGTACTCGTAGCTTTCGATAGGCCCGAGTATCATGGCTAATGCCAGCGTTACACGTCTCTCTTACGTGTGAGCGTGAATATTCATGCCGGGTAGATTACTGCCGCTTACAGTACTCGATTTATGGTAAGGGTGCGATCACAATGTGCAACAAAGATAGATCAGCAATCAGGTCAAGGTACAAATTATTTGACACGCGTGTGATGGACGCCACTTGGCGCGATTTGATGCCGCTTGGCGACGTTTCATGCCGTTTCATGCTGCTCCGTGCTGCTTGAGCCACCAGTTCTGAAAAAAATATTATGTATGTACTTAGTTAGTCGTGCCTTAGCTACTTGTAAAATACTTAGTAGCCTTTTAATAGACCCGAGTATTATGTCTAATGCCAGCATTACACGCATGCGATCTCAATTACAACAAAGAAGTGATCTACTAGCTGATGCTATCAGGGCGTTTTAGACTCATGAGGATTTGCAGCACACAGGTCCCGCGTTAAGTGGACTGAGATACATAATCTGTAATGCATAGCCCCACCTGTGACAGCGACATGTAAAATGTTGTTTGGCATCAAGGATGTATCTCAATTCCGCGTCCACACGACTCTAAAAACGCCATCATGGACAAGGTATAAATAATTTGATGCCGCGTAAGTACTGAAGTAAGTACTTCTTATCGCAATTTGATGCCGCTTGGCCACGTTTGATGTCGTTTAACGCTGTTTGATGCCAATGATAGTTATTTTATGTCATCTGAGCTAGGTAACCTACCAGTTGTAAAAAGTTATTTTTATAATATTTATTATATTTGTGCAAGACCAAGCTTCGAAGTCGTTCCACTTTATGGTTCTACGTGCCATTTAATGCTATTTATAATTACCAGATAGCTTTTTTAACTATAAGATGCCGTTTAAAACTGCTAAAAGTTATTACATGCCGCTTGAGCTACCAGTCGTGTAGGTGTACGTGTAATACTTTTATTATGAAACCTATCAACACACTTCATTTTAACATGCTGTTTAGCGCCAATTTTTTTGATATTTAATTATATAATATCAGTATAAATAAGAAACCGAAAATTCGCACACGGGTAGGATTTGAACCTACGACCACTTATTTAAACTTACATAAATATTTTCTCATTTGTTTTGTATTACACTGTGAGTGTTAAAAATAATAAAAAAACTATTATATAATATCACTAGCGATAGTTTGACAAGTTGGATGCCTAGAATACTACTTCGTATGATTTCAATACTTGTAACCTTCAAAATGCTCATTGACACGACTAACACTGTAAAATCACCTTTAGAATTTGGCCGAGACGTTGAATATGAAAGGGCACAATTAGGAATATGATTGAATGCTACTGAACTGCAGTACAACAATGCTAAACGTGTATTTAGTTCAAATACTAATAAGGAATATTTGGAGTAGAAGACATTTAATAACTTCATCATTTATAATTATTTTTATAAATTAAGCTTTTGACTACCACGGAACTAGACACAATATAATTATATTGTTACGGGGTCACTGGTGACCACCATGGCGCTCAATGTTTTAAGCAATTATTTTGCAAGTTTTTAAGTTAGTTTGTCAATTTAATTTCAACACTATTTGTTATTATTTATTAAACTTTTTCTTTTCGACGCACTGTAGCCATAATAATTATTTTGGGCTGTAAGCTATACGTTGTTACATTGTTTAATTATTGCCTAAATTAAAGGTATTGGACCATGACCCGCATTATTATAAGTTATGGTACAACTTAATACTTAAACTCTTTAGTATTGGTATCACTTCCCTTTATGACTCAAAACAAATTTTAAGACCACTTCCCAAAGAAATAAATAGTTTTGTTTGTAGCATGTTGCTCATAAAACAGGTATCAAAACTTTAGTTACAAAATAAAAGTAATAAACAACAAAACGCATAAAAACTTTTTCGATCTAAATTTCAAGACTGAGGAACGATAAAATACAAAGTCTCAATTCAAAGTTGTCACCTATAAATCCAAACAGCTGATCGCGAAAATATTGAAATTCGCATCATAAAGTCTGTACAGTTCAACACTAGTCAACTTGTAAAGATTGTATTGGTTTTCATGTAAACATCGGTTTTCTGGTTGGTGTCAAGTTATTTAGTTATTCGTTCCAAAGAAGCCCCGACGTAACTGTATACTTACAATATTGTGTACAGTTTACGCACTACCTACTTTTTTGAGGTGTTTGTGGCGCAGTGGCGGCAGCGCTTTGGTAGTGATACCAAAGTTAAGCAACCCACGGCGCGGTTGTTATTGGATGGGTGACCATTCCGACTATTTAAGTGACGTCCATGACAAGCATCTCCGTGCTTCGGAAGGCACGTTAAGCAGTTGATCCCGGCTAATATCTGTTGGTATTAGTCGTTAAGCCTAGTCAGATGCCCTAAGGCGGCTTGATAAAATCTGACAGTAAGGTTTGTCACTTACCTTACAGACACCCCTCCACCAATCCGCACTGAGCCCGCGTGGTGGAGTTTGGCTCGTTCCTCCTCATAGTTGAGGTGAGGCCTTTTCCCAGCAGTGGGATATATATAGGCTGACTTTTTTACTTTTTTGTGAAACACGGACCGGTTTTTAGGGCTACGTACCTAAAGGGTATAAACGGGACCCTATTACTAAGACACTACTGTTCGTCTATCTGTCTGCCAATCTATATTTGTTTGTCATCAGGCTGTATCTCATGAACGGTGATTAGTACTCGTTACTATTGCCGCTATAACAACAAATAAAAACGTGGGTTCGAGTCCCAACGGATGACACAATCGATTAATTTTTGTGAGCGAAATTAAATTCAATTTAACAAATAAAACCTTATTAATTATAGTTTATAAACTTTACTGCACTCATTAAACTGTATAAAAGTTCATGTAGATTATTCTTGGGAGTAGTTGCAGAATATGGATTTCTGTTACGATTTCAGAAACTTTTCACACTTTGTATTTAAATTGTACATCTAGTTTCAGTTATCAAACGCGCTGTCAGCAACGCGAGTAGCCATAACAGAATGGAATATCGCATTTTTACTGCACTACGAGTTAAGCGCTTGTAAAACTAGACGGTTTGGTGTAAAATATTTTATCCACTGCCTTGCAGGATATCCTTTGCGTGTTAAATCCATTAATGCTTGTCTAGCTTAAAATCTTATGTTGCAGTTTGCATACCAAATGTATGCTTATTGTTGTTCCGTTGTAACGTAAGTAAACATAGTTTAGCATTCTCACAAATTACATCTATCAAACTCCACTGTTTTTCTGGGCATTACATTGGATTCGAAGTTGCAGTGGGGACCACATGTTGACGCTCTGGCTGGGAGACTTGCTTCAGCTGCCTTTGCGGTTAGAAAAATTAGACATTTGACTGATGTTGAAACAGCAAGGCTTGTGTATTTTAGTTACTTTCACAGTATAATGTCTTATGGTCTTCTCTTGTGGGGTTCTGCTGCGGACATAGATACTATCTTTATTTTACAGAAAAGAGCCATTCGTGCCATTTACAAACTTAGTCCCCGCGAATCCCTGAGAGAATTCTTTAAAGAAACTAACATCCTCACTGTCGCTTCTCAATACATATTTGATAATATAATGTACGTACGCAAAAATTTAGATCTTGTTATAAAAAAAAGTGATATTCATTCGTATAACACAAGAAATAAAAACAAACTTGTCATTCCAAACTTCAGATTAGCCAAAACAATTAATTCATTCTTGGGAAATTGTGTCAAATTTTTCAATAAAATACCTCATAATGTTATCGAACTACCTATTAATAAATTTAAGTTACATGTCAAAACTACCCTAATGTCGAAGGGGTATTATAAAATTCAAGACTATCTTAATGACGAGAATGTATGGACAGTCCAGCCTGCACCAAACTGATGTACCTACCTGTTTATTTTGATTTGTTTTATTTTTGAGGCAGCTAGTGGTGACTGAGTTTGTTCCGGCGTTTCTTCTCAGCACTTGCCAGATTGTCTGTGTCTTGTCTCGAAGCGCTAGTAGGGCCCAAAAGATAAGGAGACATGTTCTGCCCCATATGGGCCATAATTTATTGATATTTTGACGTTCATAAGTGGCATTTTGTGTCCTAAATTGAATAAAGAATTTTTGACTTTGACTTTGACTTTGACACATTGAAACTTTAAACGTCTTTAAGGCGCTCGCGGTTTATTAAAAACAGTATTGATCAGTATATCTACTACTCTCTCTCTCTCTTCCTGGCTACTATACATCCCACATGGTGGTGTGGGCTTTTTATTTTTCTCCTCCACTCCGCCCTGTCCTCGACATTTTCGGTGGAATCTCCTCACTCCCTCATATCTTTTTTTGGGTCATATTACTACACATATCACATACTGATATTTGTTTAAAAAAATCTAGTTAATATTGGCCATAGCAATATAAACAACAGGTAGACAATCAAGTGGAAAGAGAGACTGAAAAAATATTAATTTAGTGCGGTATATTCGAAATCTACGAAAAAATAAATCTGCACAGAGATGTATATGAGATTTAGATCGTATTCGTTAAAAAGTTTTTATATTAAGTATGTAATACACTAGCAAATCCCTTTTGGATTAAGTTAAAACAAAAAATATTTTTATTTTAAATGGGTTTGCTCTTGACTCTAGACTGAGACTAGACTAATCTTTAAATTAAACTGCCAAAATATATCGTTTTTAGCCTGTAACAAGTTCATGGACTGGTTAAATACTGAAGCAGCCATAAATCTTATAAAATACATAAGAATATCCTAAATTACGATTCAATCAGCAAATATTCGATTCCATTCAGCATTCAAATCAGATGAGGCGTCTACCGTGCTCATGCGTCTGAATAAATTGTATTTTCGAGCGTAGACAACATAATTGGCTGACCTTGTCTTTTTAAGCACAGCTTTGTCGTAATACCAAATAAGACAGTAGGCCTACGCTTTTCTTCTTCTCCAGGCTACATAAAATATGTCGGAGCGTAAGATGAGCTTCGTTCAAAATCGAATCTACTAGCGCCATCTATTGAGTTAAGTCCTAACTGTTGATTATCGGTAAAATTTGTCTTTCACTTGTTTCCCAGGTTTCCATCGGGATGCAATCTTTTATCAAATCAAAAATCGTAAAATACGCGAATACAACATACGGCATCATACGTATTGTACGGTTTGAATGTAAACAAATCAATATGAATTGCTAAAATATTCAAGAAGCCAACGGTTGATCCTAGTTGATTAGGACAATGAAGCATAGAATGGAATTTATTAATATTAGGAATTCAAAAAAAGTATTTCATGTATTATTTTATTAAAAGCAAAGATACTGAAATTTCTTATATTGTAATTTTATTGTTGGCTTCATTAGAACATACAAGTGGCTTTTTAGACGTCTATTTCAGACAGTTCAAGTATCTTTCGTTGTTTATTAAATAGGAGACTATCTAAATGTAAATTGTGTAGAAAAAACAACAATTCTTTCGTAATATTTACTGGTTCGTAAAGCTCAGCTAACTAGCAGAGCTCATAGAACAGAAAATAACATTTTCTATTCTGTAAAATAAGATAAAAAGTGACAACTTGGGTCTTACCTCAGGTTCTAAATATATGTATATTAAGTAGAGATTACAGAAGTAGAAAGCATCATAATCTCTTTTTAACCCCCAACGCAAAAAGAGGGGTGTATAAGTTTAACGGGTCTGTCTGTGTATTCGATCCGAACCGATTTTCGTTTAGTCCAAGATGGCCGCCGCCACAAAATGGCAGATTACATATTTTTTACAACTCCTTCAATATGGGTATCAAATGAACTCTATAAATGTATGGGTATCAAATGACTAGTACAATGCTATAAAATATTATGATAAATTTTAAATCCAAGATGGCCGCCACCACAAAAAGGCAAATTTCTTTTTATACAAATCCCTCAATATGAGTAACAAATGAAAGGGATTGACTAGTAGAATACTATAAGTACACTATAACGAATTTTATTTTACGTTTTTTTTGTTTGTAATTTATTTTGTAATTTATTAAGTTTGTAATTTATTGATATTACATGACTGTTTCATATACACGATGTAGGTTTATTCTAGCAACCCCATAGCTAAGCTTCTTATCTTTGGTCCTGCCTAATATTGGTAGACTTTGGGTGTTAGATAATTTTGTACCAAGTCCAAAATTCTCAGAATAAATTCTCTGAAGTGACTAAGATGAAGTAGAATGGTACGTAACCCTTCGTGCTCGAGTCCGACTCGCACTTAGCCGGTTTATTATTTGAAATGGGTTTGCTCTTGACTCTTGAAACTAAGCAACACCTGGCGTAGACATAGTCGACGGTGGATCAAGCTCACCCAGTAGGTTCTGACACCTCCACTCACCGACAAAACACAGCAAGCTGCTTGGCGCCGGGCTCCGGTGGGAGGGTTCTAACTACCAGGCGGCACCTAACGAAGCCTACCATCGCTGATAGGATAGTTAAGCCTCCATCACAAACTGGAGTTTGTAATGTCGTTGCCTGAGGTAGACCACTAGGTGGTAGATCAGTCAGAGTTAGGAATTTGGTGGTGTTAACACCCCCATGCCTTATAAAGCACTTTAAGTCGTTGGTCGTGCGCCTGATCTCTCTACGTCATGTCGTACTGCCGTCTCACCGAATTATGCGAGTGAAGAAACAGAGAGTGCAGCTGTGACTTGCGCATACACTTGTGCACTACAATGTCTCATGCGCAGTTGGCTAATCTTTATTGTGATTGGCCACTGTAGTCAAAATTCTGTTAGGAGGATATGTTTCTTTTAATTTACAGTCCTTTCTTTGTTACCTTACCAGACATAATTTACATCCTACGTTCATCCAAAGCTCGCAGACATGTCCGGAACTTAACACTTTGACACGAAGAATCTAGGACACGGAAACTCTGACCCAAGCGTTTAAGTTATAACGCGACGAAGCTTGGCTAACTGAGAGGTTATAATTTAACCTTGTTCGTCCGTAGCCACTTAGCCAAGAATCTAGTAATTCTGTACTTTGGCTGGTCTATAATTTGACTTCTATTGCTGGCTGTTTTGTGTTAAACTTGGTGAAGAAAATAACATTCCGCATATTCAGTAGGCATAAAACAAAAGTTACATCAAATGTCAAAGATGTCAAAATTGGTATTTGTGTCTCGTTATTTCCGTTGGTGAATTACACAGAGAAAAGTTCATTAAACTACAGTGGTGTCTAGAGTTCATTGTTCAACATGATTTATTAAATTAATAATAAAAATAAAATTCCTAAAAATTGTCGCGCATTTAAGATGCTCGTTTTAACAATGAATAATTTTTAATTCTAGTGTCTTGAAAATTCTTGGAATCGATTAATTCATGGGTTTTTATGCTCTTAACTTCCGAACTCTGAATTACTTTCAACCAGGTTATGTAAATTTGGTGCATATGCGAATACAAATTACGATAAAATCGACTCAGACTTTTCTTATTTTATTTATTTTAACCAATTTCTTACATTGAAATACAGGCTTTACTCTCTGCCAAACTGTGCAACAGTTTGTCGGCAGTCGCTCTCGTGGGTATAATATATTCTAAGGATAATAAAGTAAGATGCACTGGACTCAACAGAAAAGTTAAATTCCTTTACAAGACCAGAAACAAATATGAACCAGCAAACCAATAATTCGACCGTTACATTTGATTTGTGTCCATACACTCTGCAAATACGAGGATCCTGTGGCCATACCATCTACTAATGTGCTTCGTTGAATATTAATGTATGCGGATGTGGCGACGTCTGCAACCCTGCAGATGGCCAAGCTGACATTACGATTGGTAATGTTCGGTATATATAAAGACAATAATACAGAACTTTGGCTTAGGCAGCCAATCTATTAAGATTATTATTCTTTTACTTAACCGTTGTTTATACGGTGTCTTAAGGATTCTAGATCCTTAATTTCAAGGTAAGCGGAATGAGAATGTCCTTAATACAGGTCTGTGTTATTCTGCGCTAAAAGTTTCGGAAATTACTTACCAAATAATTTAAATAAGCAAATTAAACAAGTGTGTACCTAAATAAAGAAGAATAGACACAAAAATCAGTATAAAATGTAATTAGAGATCAGCCAAGTACTTTCGATGCACTGAGTCCACGTGATGTTAAATTTTATCGACTAAAACCCAATACAAAACACCCTTCATAACATGTTTGACTAGTTTTTTTTAATTTTATGTTTCTGTTCTTATTTCACATTATGTGTAGTCACGGTATATAGATGTAGTTCTGTGGCTCACTCACACCTTCTTATCGTAAAAATAGAAAATCCTCTTTTGTTTTTGTTGTTACAGTATAACATACATAACATGGGTAAAGTATTGAAAGTCCCATCTTTGTCAGAGGAATATTTAATTTATTTTATTATTCGTCCTGATATTCTGTTGTTGGATTTGAATGACAATTTTATATTTGACTGTACTAAATTATTTTATTCTTATTATATTTATTATTATACTTTAGACGTATCTCATACTAACCAACATGTATCAACATGATTCAGTACTGTATTGCTAGAAAAAACAAACAAAAGGTCAATAAACCTGCTTAAAAGATGGTGAGTTCCGAGCTCCCTAGAAATAGTTCTGCTGATCATGAAACACAAAAAAAATATTCATACTCTTTTGGTAGATACACACTTTTTACACCATTTAGCACAGCTCAGGGTCTGAAATCTAGAGTATACGTCCAGAAACGTCATCGCCCCACTTCGTATCTTTTATTCCGGGACAAATGGCTAGTTCCGTGATTAATTGTCATTTTTTCCCCATATGGGGAACAGTTGAAACAATGCGAGCTGTTTCAATGCAAACTTGTTTTCATGAACAATACTGCGCATTCGACTAATGGAAGCTGGACCGTGGGTGGTGGTCAAAGTAACGAGATGTAGCGAGAGATTCGTTTCTATGTAAATTGCATTTACTTGTGTTAATATTATTTCAAAAGATTTTAGCAATTCTCAAAACGCAGAAGACGTTTCAATAATTGATGAACCTTATTTTTTTGTGTCAGAAGTAAATCAGACTTCTAAGGTTACATGGCCAACTAGTACTCATCGTATAATACTTTATATAAATTGCTTCTAGGGTGTTCAATATGTGAATGTGTATAGCCCTATCTCCCTCTTTCTTTCTATCAAAGCGAGACCCTGCCTTCTGAAAATCTGTTAGCTTCGAACGCGCATGCTACAAGTGTTCTGTCATAATATTGCTTTGTCATTGGTTCAAAACGAAAGGTCACTTCTTAGTTGTGAACAATTTTAATCAGCTTTTTGTGCGTGAGGAGTAAAGAAGAAACTTACGACTAACTAATTCTAATTCTTTCTTTTCAGACTTGGACCACGAAGTTAGCTCACAGAGAGCACCTGTTTCTCGTGTAATTGAACGCCAGCTATTAACAGGTTAGGATTCACCTAGCGAATACATTGAATTAGAACTTCCAAAGCAAGATAGTACGCCAAGTGTTGTATCTGAGTTTAATATTTGTATTTACAGAGTTACAGTGTCTGTGTCACAAAGGGCGACTAGTTTCCCAACTAGTTACATGTTGCAGATAGACGATACCTTTGTGAAGATACTATCTTTATTGGAGTGTCCTGACTAACCAAGTTGGTATCAATCTGTGTGATTTTATCAGTCTCTAATTTTCTCCAGACACACTGAGGTAGTGGCCAAAGCTCCGCAAAATTGTAATGAATGCCAACATTATTTAAAAATCATCTCTCATTATGTTAGTATTATTTTTGTCACTGCGTCGTTTGTCTAGTGGACGACTAGGGTCATCACGCTGGGTACTATCCACGACGTCCCGGGTCGGGCCGAAAGTATTCGGTTTTTCCGTCTGAATTATGAGAGTGAAGGAACAGATAGTGCACATGTCTCCCGCGCAGTTAGCCAACTTATGTCAAACAAACAAATCTCTGTTGAGGTTGGCCTTTGGAGGACCTTATTATTAGTATTACTTGTATATGTAGAAGGTGCGCTGAACACAGACAGGCTTATAGCTGTGCACTAAGGAAATTAATTGGAATTTGCTTACAACCGATCACTGAAGACACCGAAGACATGAATGTGAGCCAATAATAATGATTATCAAAAGGAATAAACATCTTGCCAATATTATAAAAGCGAAAGTGTTCCTCTTCGTCTGTGACAGACTAAAGCAATTTATCATTTTAAGAAAGAGCATAGAATAGTTTTCATTCTTTTTTAATCTTTGTGGGTGTGAAAAGGATGGCGGAACTTACGGGAAATCTGACATCTCATCATCAAAAATCGCTTATGTAAAATCACTCCACTTCCTAAACTTATGTATAAATGTATCTAACTTAATATTGACGACGTAAGCACAAACGACATAAAATCCACATACATATTGACTGTACATTTAATTTTCATTTCATATTCATCTCAAGAAGAATCAATTCCGGAACAGTGGAGTCTAGAACTTGGAAAAGGATGTTGGTGGAAATTAGAGAGCCTGAACAGGCTCATTTAAATTTCATATTGAAGTTGCATCTTATCCTTTATTCAGGTAACTTTGTGGAGTTTCCGTTTGTGCGGGCTTCTTTAGGGTCCCCTTGTTTCGGGATAAATGTTTGATTTCAAGAAAGCATACAGACGCATACGGATGTATTAAGAACACTTGAAAGTGGAAGAAAGGGCTACGTCTCGTTTGCTCCCCCCCCCCCCCTGATAAAATACCTAAACAAAATCGGCGTTTGCCCAACATTTTAAATAAAAATAACTATGTATTTATACGAATACTGAAGCGATCATTTTCTTCTGCACTTTTTCCAATGATAGGGCATTTAATTTTTAAAATTTAATTTAAATTTATAACTTAATTGTCATTTAAGAGGTAGATGGGTCATTAGCGCGCGGAAATTGATTGCCTCAAACCGTGTAATTTTGCTCAATTTTGCATTCCAATATGATATTTGACACGTAAAAGAACGTGTGCTTGGAGCATCAAATTCGAATCGCCGCGCAGTACGAGATGACGGGTCTACCCTTTTTTAAATAAATACACTGTCAGTGAGTTTCTCTATACTTTCGACAGTATTCAGTTCATGCCATTTCCTTGACCTTATAATACAAATTCATTTTTTATTTATTTGTCAATTCTTGTTTGAAGTGGGTTGGTGTAATAGTATTTTGGCTTTCCCTTCATCCAGGACAGCCAAAATGTTATATAGACTCGTACAGTCTGCCCTTAATCGTAGGTAATGTTAGATAATTTTCATATATTTGACTATTATATCCGAGGGTGACATTCCCTTGTGTGAAAACCCTCTTAAAAATTAAAGATTAAAAAAAATACATATTCCTTAACCTTTATAACTCTCTCTTACTACTTACGTCTGATTAGTAAAATATATCCTCAAACAAGTAACCCTAGTAACCACTACCTATACATATTTTTCATCGCTTCGGTCACGATGATCACGATTTGCAATCGTCTCATGAATATATCTTAGATTAAACCTTCACATATCATGTTTCCAGATACAATAAAATATAATTTCTAGAATAAATAAATAATTTAATAGAAAGTTATCGACCCGCCTGCGGCTCTTATGGGGTTTGACGGAAAAAGGCAGTTATTCTTTTAAGATTGTACCATTTTTTCATGCGGAATCAGTTTGCTTAAAAATAGTCTAACTTCACTGTCGTTTTTTAGCGAATCTCTTTGCATAGTAATTGCGTGGGAAATTCTTTAAGACCTGGTTTATTTGAATTGCTGAACGCATTAGGGCTGTCACAGGATGCTAATTCTTTTACTTAACCGTTGTTTATAGGGTGTCTTAAGGATTCTAGATTCTTAATTTGAAGGTAAGCGGAATGAGAATGTCCTTAATACAGGGCTGTTGTAGTCTGAGCTAAAAGATTCGGAAGCTATTTACTAAATAATTTAGATAAGCCAATCAAACAAGTATGTACTGCTAGGCACTTCCGAACGCAATCCTTTGCTACTGTGCGCGCGAATGGTTCACATGTATCTTCCCTCTCACTTGCACGATTCCCTCTGTACGCGGCGTATATTTCTTGTGAATAAATGTGATTTAATTAAAATGTGTTTTAAGCTCCCGTGCAATACCTAAATAACAGAGAATAGACAATACAAAAATGTAATAACTTGACACACAGACAGATGGACAAGGTTACTTTAAAGTTCTGAATTATAGATACTTCTAATCCATCTGTTATCATTTTGTATCTGTTTTTTCTTTGTGCAATAAAAATATATCTATCTACCATATATATTTTAGGGATGTGATCGTTATTTTGTAATAGTTCTATCATCGACATTCCTAACTAATGTTATAATGCGAAAATAACTCTGCCTGTGTGTCACAAACACGCCTAAGCTACTGAACTGATTCAAATTAAATTTGGTTCAAAGATAGTATGAGACACGATATGGTAGGGCGGGTGAAATGGGGGATGAAAATTTGTATGGAAAAACCGACTTCTCCGACCGAAGTCGCGGGGAACTGCTAGTTTTCAAAATATCAGTTTGTTTACTCAGTTTCAGGTGTGAAAACAATTTTTCATAGTTACATGAAACCCATAATCAAAACACCGAATTCCCCCTCAACAATATTTTAAACCCCATCTGTCAAGTCTTGCGTAACCTGTCGAGTTTTGATATGGGGTAGTAATTGCCCAATTTAGCCGTAAAGGACTCCACAATGGAGTGGTATCTGTTGAATTGATGTTTCGTAGCCCAGTGTTAGTAGAAATAGTAGACCCATAAACTAGCTTTTACATAAGTTTGCTGCCTAAAATAGCCGAATCGTACGGATAGGGCGGACAATTATAACAGAAGAATTATTTATATTTAGCCAAGAACGCAGAATGGTTAGTGCACAAAGAACAATGGCAGACTTCCATCATACACAGACAAAACAGCAGGTGGTACTATGTAGTACCTCCTTCATTGTTTGTACTCTTACTTCTGTTTGGTATTTTAATGATGCATGTTTTAGGTTATAGTTTAGCTCTTAATTCATAGATTCATAACACTTTGTAACCATCAAATGATTGTAACCTGTTTTGTGTCTTAAATAAAATAAAATAAAAAAATACAATCAGTTGAGATTAAATCACAGTGTCGGCGTATTTGGTATACATCTCACAAAATTACAGCTTTCTAGTACTAACAGTCTTTTACAAAACCTCGGACAGACAGACAGACAGAGGGTTGTGACGAAACTATAAGGGCTCTTTGTCAGGACTACGGCACCCTAGGCAGGAGGCAGTTCAAGTTCGTTATGTCATGTCGAGATTTTACTACAGAATCTCAGTGTGATACGGTATTTGAGTGTAGTACGAATTCTAACATCGCGTCCGATCAATATTCATAAGAAACATTCGTGGCAAAAGATATGGCTCACGATTTGCATTGACTGTCGTATAGACTTAACGAACAGGGTACAGGGTAGGATTAAAATAAATTAAGACAAATGTGGTTTACTCTGAAACAATCAAGATTTTTACTAATCATTTAAATTTTTGCGTGATCTAAGTATTTACTTCAGTAAAAATTTGCTAAGAAATGTATGATTTTGGTCACACAGGAAGGTTGGTTGATTGCATTCCTCACATCTAAAATTCGATTTTCCTTGCGTGTCAAACATTGTGTGTCAACAATTTTTTTATGACTTTTAAAACTGATAGTGGTGAAAAAATATATTTACTAATAACTCTAAAAAGCTGCATATATTTAACGACTAGCTGTTGCGCGCGACTTCGTACGCGTGGACTCTATGATACAAAATATTTTATACTCCCGTCGCTATCCAGCTATCATGATCTCTCAGTCTACCATGTCGTAAGGAGAAGAGAGGAATGGAAAATCAAGGTCAATAGACACTCTTTTTAAAATAGGTTACTATTAACTCGCCATCCTCCTCTGGTAAGAAAATTTCGCATGGCAGTGACACCGACTCCGAAACTTAATTTTGTCGTATGTCTTTCTTAGTAAAAGTGTAAAGGTTTTTTTTTAGTTTTTAGTTTACTTTAATAAAGGCAGTTTTATTCGTTTGTGAAAAAAATTGTAACGTTAGTTTTAGTGTTCAGAAAAAAGTCAGACTCAAACCTACTACCGCAATAGATGAATGCAGTTTAGAATTTATTTATTTTGACCCTAGCCTACTCAAAGGTTGGTTTGTGAGTTACTACTATCGTATAGTTATTATTATTATTAGGAGCCTGTCGTGTCCCACTGCAGGGCAAAGGCCTCCCTAACCTTTCTCCTATAACGTAAAGTAAGTGTGACTATTATGTAGTATAAAAAATAGTGCCAATTTAAATTGATCTTTTTAATAATAATAATAATCTGTGGTGAAAGTTTCCACGAACTACTTAGCGTTAAGGTCAGCACCATCAAATTTTGAGTGTAATTTTGAATATTATGTGGTATACATGCCTATAAAATCTGAAGGACTCTCTCGATTTCTCCAGGTTTGCGTCACCAGATCGTAACTTGGAGACACTAGAATTACCTTGGGAGTTTGAAAATCAGTCCTAAGTAATTAAGCATATCAGTTGCTCCAGACCTTCAATTTGTGTGCGTCAATAGAAAATGCTCATCACGCTGAACAATGTTTCCTAAGGCGCTCTATTTATATATCTTATAGTTGAGCCGAGCTGCTACGGTTCTATATCAGTTACTCCAGACCTTCAATTTGTGTACGTCAATAGAAAATGCTCATCACGCTGAACAATGTTCTCTAAGGCCCTCTATTTATATCTCTTATAGTTGGGCTGAGTTGCTAGGGTTCTATATCAGTTGCTCAAGACCTTCAATTTGTGTACGTCAATAGAAAGTGCTCATCACGCTGAACAATGTTCCCTAAGGCGCTCTATTCATATATCTTATAGTTGAGCTGAGCTGCTAGGGTTCCATACCATTTGCTCCAGACCTTCAATTTGTGTGCGTCAATAGAAAATTCTCATCACGCTGAATACTTTTTCTTAAGGCGCTGCTTTTATATCTCTCTTAGTTTAAGTGTACTGCTAAGGTTCCACGTCAGGTACTCCGATCTTCAAAATAAGTTTTAGCCTAGTATTTGCCCAGACTCAATAGCTACACAATAAAAAAAGTTTCATTCAAATCCGTTCAGTAGTTCCGGAGATTAGCGTGTACAAACAGACAAACAGACAAAAAAATTAACAGTAGTAGATTCCTATTCTTTTACTATTTTAACATCACCCTCAATTAGTTTTTAGTAAAATACTCAATGTACAGACGCATCGGTTTTACAGTTTTATTATATGTATAGATTATTATATGTATAGATAAACTACCATATTAGAATGTAATTTTTGTGTCTATCTTATTTTTAAATAAATAGTTTTTTTAAAAAGGAATGTCAAGATTGTTTACTATGTTGGACAAGCAATGAAAAACGGACTTTGAAGCCGAGCACCCAAAAAACTTTGTCATTCTTTCTTACTAAACAATGTATTGTTGTTAAAATAAAACAAACTTTATACCCACTATCATAGCGGACAAGTTACATTGTTAATTTTTACATCAGCTTCATTAAAAGCAGATTAAACGATATTTATTCATTATTTCTTGGATTTAATCACGCTTTAGCCCTAAACAATAAGTCTTACAAAAAATGTAATCATCATCAAATTTAAGAGCTAGGCTCTTGTCGGTGGAGTTTTTTCCATTCCTCTCTGCTTTCTGCCCTTCTCTTAACCTCCTGATACGACCCGACATTTATCTTTTCTTTTATTTGCTGCATGTAGCTTATTCTTGGTCTTCCTCGCTTCCTTTTTCCTTCTATTCTTCCTTCTATTATCGTTTTGATAAAATTGTCGTGTCGAATCAGGTGGCCTAACATTCGTCCCCTCCTACACTCTATTGTTTCCATCAATCTCCTTTTTTCCCTAACCATAGACAAAACTTCTTCATTTGTTTTCTTCTCCGTCCAACTTTGTCATTCTTTGTTTAAAAAAAGTATAAACTGCACTTAAAAATTTAAATATATTTTAAAAAAAAGTATATACCAATATTCTGTTCCTAATTGAAAAAAAAAAGGGTTCGGATTTCTATTCCCTTCTTAACTTACGAGTATTTCTGCGGGGAGAAAAAAGATCAACTCAGATTAAAGCATCGATTTTCTTAATTGTAACGATCGCATTCTATCGGCTGTAATCTTATTACTGATAGTGATGTATCTACGTTTGCTTAGGTCTATCGATAATCAGGCAAGATGAACAAAAAAACCGTAAACTGTAAAAATAATCGGTATTATATCCATTACCGATTCCAAAGGCGTGGCATGACAAAATGATGATATTAATGCCAAATACCATCTACCCACAATTCCATATATGGCAGCCAATTTTAATGGGCATTTGCGAAAATAAGCTGGAATAGAAGTGCACAAGAAACCAAAGGCTAAGCGGTTTTCCGGGATTCCATTATTTTTATTTTTAATATTTGTATTAATTAAATTTTAATTTAATTTAATTGGAGTTTTATAATTTTATGTTTCTGATTGTAATGTTAAATTTATGTAATATTATTATATGTAATATTTTTATTTTATATCTTTATTATTATGATTTTCAATTGTATATGAGTGCAGAACATTGTGGGTCTTGTAACCTGAAATAAAAAAATATATATATCAACATCGCAAACACCTGATTCCAAGCGGTTTATAAGTTAATTCCGAGATAAAATACCTTATAAACAGTATTCTTGTATCTGGGACTCTTGAAAATTATAGGACAGCATACGTATCACTTTAACAACGAGGTAGACACTCATTAAAACGTAACTTTTTGGATTACTTCGCGCTTTAAGTTCAAGGACATGGGTTTTTTTTAATTAAGTCGATTTTATGTTTGATAATTTTAATTCATGAATATCTTTGTTTTTCTTTTCCTTTATTGAATAAATGATTATTAGGCGAGTTTGCATTTTATTTAAAACCTGCCGTTTCGAACACTTTACAGCGTCGTGGTCACACGGAGTGGAGTTTTGAAGCATTAAACAACCACCACTCAATAATATTAATTTACGTTCTAATTTAAGGCAGAAAGAGCTAACCGTGTCTTAAGATCTTGCAGTGTGAGATGTTGCTTGAGTTTTCGCTAGATCTAATCTAATGCCGATGGAAATTCAACCTGAGGTAGGCGTAACTAAATTAAGCCTAGTAACCTAATAAAAATGCTTAGTGACCTTATTGCACCTCATGTACAATTTCATCATTCATAGTTCCAGTCGTGACCTCATAGCCCCGTAAGAATGTACTATGTAATGATTTGGGGTATCAGTCGGGCCATAAAGACGTGTAGGGCGGCTTATAAACTCTGTCGAAGGGTTGTATAGCATACACTAGATAGATACCCCTACATTGCTTTACACTATTAAAACAATCGCAAAGCACTTGACAAACAAAGAGGTATAATGTAGGCGGTCTATTGCTAAAAGTTATTCTCATCCAACAGCATTTTCAAAAAACAGGAAGGGGATTTATAAAAACATCTAAGATTAACTAAAAAAATTAGGTAAACTTTATCGACAATGAAAATAATACTATCTGCTTCTTCACTACCTTCGTTCAGTAACGTCTTTGTTTAGCCCCATCAATTGGTACGGGCCTTCTGATCATTATGGCGAAATTAACGTAATTAAATAATGATTAACCGTTTCATTTTTTAATGTTATTGATTTTCAATCAATTAAGTTACGTGAGTTACATGTACGAATTAATTACGACGATAATTACTTTGTGTCGCAAAATGAGACGAGTGAGTTGGAAAACATCCCTCTAAAATAATGTCCTCCTAGCCGAATCTCGACTTCAGTGGCCAATCTCCACAGAGATGAGCCGACTGCGCGGGAGATATTATGGTGCACAAGTGTGTGCGCAATATACAGGTGCACTCTCTGTTCCTTCACTCTCATAATTCGATGAGACGGCAGTCCAAAATGACCGTAAAGAGATCAGGTGCAGGACCAACGGCCTAACATGCTTTCCGAGGCATATGGGTGTTAACACCACCAACTTCCTGACTTCGGAGCTGTGTCTGAGTTATTTCAAGACAGAAAAACCCAACACTTTCGGCCCGACTTGGGATTCGAATCCAGGACCTCATGGGTAGTACCCAGCATGACTGCCTTTGACTGCCTCGTTGGTCTAGTGGTCACTCTCAAATATAATATACTAGCAGTTCCCCGCGACTTCACCCGCGCCAAAAGTCGGATTTTCCATACAAACTTTCATCATTTCACCCCCATGATGATTTTATAACCGCAACAAAAAGTAGCCTATGTGCTTTCTAGGGTCTTAAACTATTTCTGTTTCAAATTTCATTTGAATCGGTTCAGTAGTTTTGGAGCCTATTCAATACAAACAAACAATCAAATCTTTCCTCTTTATAATATTAGTATAGATGTATATAAAATGCGAAAAATACCCTATCTGCTAGCTGGGTTGGATTATCATGCTGAACGGATTCAGGTGAAGTCTGGTATGGAGATATAAGACCTAGAACATATACTACTTTTTGTCACATATTAGACTCGAGGTCAAATTAGGAAATTAAGTTTACATGAAAATTGTTTAGACAAACTGGCGGGAACCACTAGTATAGTAAACAACATAGAGACAGGCACCGGCCAGATAACATGGACCCATGAATTATGGATTCACAATAATTAACATGTTGTATGACTAATGGGCACTGTCACATTCGAGTTACCGCGGTACTTTGATAAATCACTATTAGATATACTACGCCATACGAATGTAATTTTTAATCAAAGGTCGTGGGTTCAAATCCTGCCCGTGTGCGAATTTTTGGTCTCTTATTAAACTTATAAAAACTGGAACGTGGCACAACGTTTTAACTGTAGCCAAAACTTTATTTTATTTTATTTTATTTAGGACAAAATACAATTGTACAATACTCTTTATAAATAATCCTAATAAAGATGAGTAACATTATTGCACAACCAACAACTTTATCCACATATTGTGTGATTGAAAAAACAATCTAATCTAGTTCATAATATTGTGCTTAACTTCAAAGTTTATAAACGATCATTTTTTTTAACTTATCTATTATAAGTCAACAACAGATGATATTTTAAAAAAATCAGCCAGTGGTCGTCCACGGCTAAACATATGCCTTCCTTACAGATTTCAAAATTGACCCGAAAAATGGCCTGCATCTCACTAGATGCAGACTATAATTTGCCAAGATTGCACTCGATCCATTACAATGTCATCTGTACATCTTACCGGTGGACGCCACGCTTCTGATCAAATTGTCTCCAATCAAGAGTTTTTCTGCCCTAACCGCCATCACTTCTTCGTACAATGTACCCTGACCACTGCCACTTGAGCTTACTTATCTGTAGTGAAAATATATAATTGGATTTACAGTCAACCAAATCGTTAAGTTGACTTAAAATTGTTTTATGCAATATCTACTGATATGGTTTACCGAAGCCTCGGTAGTAAACTTATTAATCAGAACAGTTTGACGGTAAGATACATGATAGTTAAATTAAATTAATTAATTGACATACATTACATCGCAATAGAGATAGATTAAGAAATTTCAATTTAACTTCTATAGTTTAAGTTTCCATAGTTAACCTTTTCAGGGTTCCGTACCCTAAGGGTAAAGACGGGACCCTATTCTAAGCCTCCGCTGTCTGTCTGTCACCAGGCTGTATCTCATGATCCGTAATAGCTAGACAATTGAAATTTTCACAGATGATGTATTTCTGTTACCGCTGTAACAACAAATACTAAAACCAGAATAAAAATAATATTTAAGGGGGCTCTTGTACAACAAATATGTTATTTTTGCCCTTTTTTTCTTGGTATTAATAAGAGCAAAAGACAGACGCGTGAAATATTCACAGAATAATGACTCATATAAACTTTAACTATCATTTTTTAAATTAAAATAAAAAAAACTAAGGGGGCTCCCATACAAACGCGATTTTTTACCGTTTTAAAACTAAAAGGAGATCATATTATAGTGTCTAATGTTGTATAGGTACGGAACCCTTCGTGCGCGAGTCCGACTCGCACTTGACCGGGTTTTTTTTATCGAGTGATGTTAATACTTCTCTGATAAATATTACAACAGTGTAGCTATCGGTCCACGGACTCACTTCTCATACAAATGTGCCAAGTCCCCTTTGTCAACGACTTAACTACATACCGTTAATATTATGTAATTTCAAGTACATAGCATAAGTACATATAATTATATCGTACTAAATTTCACTTACATTTACAAAGGAGTACATAGCATAAGTACATATAATTATATCGTACTAAATTTCACTCACATTTACAAAGGAGTAAGGAGACTTTCAGAGATGTTTGGTTTACAACTCGTAAAAGGAAGGAAAATGATGACATTCATAAACACGTAATGAAAATATTAATTTCAAAGGGTTCGTTTATAGAATATGCTCTTTACAACTGAATGTCTTTTGAAGTATGTGACAAACAGAAATTAATACCACATCTGTACCAGTGTTTCTGAATCTCTGTGTGTCGAAAATCTGATATAGCCCGCCGAAGTCGTTTACACGGTGTCCCCCCCCCTGTAATTTCTAAAGTCTTGGACCTAAAAACTTCAAATCACTCACGTAAAGAAACAGGCGCGGAAACTCTTATTTAAAATTGTTTCGGGTATCCTGTGATAAATAATTTTGAAATTATAAATAAAATATACATTTTTCAAAAAAGTATAGAGGTAGGGAGATGATGATGATGATGCAAGAAATGCAAAACAGCGCGGTGCCAAAAATGACTACGGAAACCTACTTTATGCGTGGTCCGACACGCACTTGGCCGGTTTTTTATTAGTTCAATTGATGATTATATGGTTTACGTTGTATAATTACTAAGCCAGCAGCGGCTGCAGGTTCGAACACTAAATGAAGCAAATAAGTAATAACGAGTTTTAGGTTCAAAGCTTCGATGGTAACGTTCTAACGAAATTACGTAAAACCTCATAAATTGTGTTTTTTTTGGCTGGGACCAACATCGAAATATCAACAAAAGGAATAATTTCCCCATATTAAATTACCGATTAGCAGTCCATTTTTATATGAGACAAGAGTTTTGACTTTTCGATGTTGGTTAATACATAATGGTTATTGTATTTTTGCATTAAAATAGCATTATATTGGAGGATTATTATTACAAACTCATAGGTTGAACGTCTATATTTCGTAAATTCGTTGCAATCGATCATTTTACCGATTTTTGTACGTCACTTTAGCAAGGATTAACCACATAAAAGCCAATCACGTAAGCTTTTCGTAATATATACACGAGTAAAAACACCGATAGCAAATATAGATATAATTACACTTGAAAAAAAAAACCACCAGAGGCGGGAATCGAACCGGCGTTCCTCGCATACCGGGCGATTGCCTAGCCTCTCGGCCACTCTGGCGTTGGCAAAGCCTGTAGAAATTTTCAAGTGCTTCTTAACGCTGTTATGCCGCGTTTCAAGTGAAATAATATAATATTTAGATTGAAAAGTGAATGCTTATAACTTATTATCAATACACGCGTTTCATCTACCGGAATAGTTTTATCATTTCAACTGTGCATACAATAAAATAAAAATAAAACCGATAATGCCGAGGGCGCTTGTCGCGGAGATAAAATAGCGCGGCCACAGTGGAAAATGAGCGAAGTGGCGCGCCATTAAGGTGTCGTCTGGCGCGAGTTGTGCTAGTGATGTACCTTTATGTATCGATAGATATAAAATGAATAAATTATTATGATTAAACGGCAGTCCCCGGAAAAGGAAAAAGTATAGTTTTATCTCAGATATTATCCTTCAAGTTAGTGTGTAGTAAGGGGGGTACAAGTTTGTACGGGTAATCCAACATTTGCGTGGGAGAAGTTGCGTGAAAATGCTAGTATTCCTGAAAGGAATCTAACACAAAA
Organism: Pyrausta nigrata; assembly: GCA_949316185.1. NCBI lineage: Eukaryota > Metazoa > Arthropoda > Insecta > Lepidoptera > Crambidae > Pyrausta > Pyrausta nigrata. The sequence continues at coordinate 33,508,080 of OX438936.1, read as the reverse complement.
CAAGCCAGGGACCATTACCTAAATCTGTATCAGGCAGATACACATTTAGGTAAAATACATCAAAGTTTTGTGTTGAAATAGATTTGGTTAATTTTCTTAGTTTAGTTGGCAACGCAATTTGAAAGGAATGAACCTTTTATCCTTTTTTTGTGTGTGTTTATTCAACTAGCAACATTTAGTTCTGATCTGAAATGTTTTTGCTTGCAAGTAAATTTCAACGACGCGATGTATAAAAAAACAAGGAAAAGCTGTACTGTTTGCCATTGCGCCAAATTGACAATCAAATCAATCAATTAAAAAAAAAGCTGTCGATCTAGCACCCAAGAAAGAACAATTTGTAAAATATGTGCATCAAATCATGCGTGAAAAATAAGACATAATACAATAACCGGGCCCGGTATTGCATGCGGCATTCACCGCATGTTGTTATGATGTTGATTTTAACATAAGTACATACCCCAACCATTGGATATCGATAGTTACAACAGTCCCATCTCTGTCGGCACTTCTATGCACTGGAGCGTTGAGTACAATAGTCTTCGTCGGGTTAGAGGCAAATTGTAGAGACCAGACCATCACCAAAATACAGGGCAAGCATGCACTATCAACCAACCTTTGGAACTGTTGATTTGCAAAACAACGTATAGCTACCATATCAACTAGTCGTGTGGAGCTTGCTTCATTAACACAGCTTGCTAAATTTATGCATGGAATAATAAATATTAATTATAGGCACAGTTCTTAGATGTTAATTTCGTAATAATCTTTGTTCTAAATTTCGCTCACAAACATTCATCGGGTTTCCCTACACGTGCCACCCACCATCTCTCGCTATCCTGACGAATGCTTGTCCAACTGAGCTACAAAAAATTAGAAATCGTAGAGGACGTTAGACACTTATTTTTGTAGGTAACTGTTAAGCTTGGAATCGTGTAAGTTGCTACGCCATTGCGCTGTATAGCAAAACTTAAAATTAAGTATACCATTTCAAGAAAACCTGTATGCTTTAATTTGCTTAGTTCTCGACTAGTGTGAGGAATGAAACAGCTATGGCAAACTGCTCTATCAAAATTGCGAAGACCGTTCTGTGTGTCAATCCACATAAAAGATAATAAAAATAAATACAATATTTTCTCGTCACAAAATAGGAAACATGCAATAGTACAAACAACAAGGTCTAATATTAAGCCTGGACCTCACCAACTCATGTTTAATTTTAAACAGCCAGTTTAGCATTATTTTGTATGTATAATATTTTTATAACTTAAGCAATTATTTTGCAAGTTTTTACGAAATCAAGTCAAATTTCACTTACAAAAATTAATCAACTGTGTCATCCGGTGGGACTCGAACTCACGTCCCTTCACTATCCGGGCGAGTGCTCTTACCAAGTTAGCTACGGAGGACGTTAGTCAGTCGACGAATTTTTGCAAGTGCTTGCTACGCCAGTGAGTCGGCGTTCGATTTCATCAATACTTGGGGAATGTACCCGCATGTATCCAATGGAAATATTTTTACAAATATTTAACCATCAGTTGAGATGAAATCAGCTTAACTTATAATATTTTTATATCTTAAGCAATTATTTTGCAAGTTTTTACGAAATAAAATCAAAATTATTTTACTACTGTTCAAAAATTAAGAACTATATGTCATAGGATGTAACACAAGTTCCTATCATTTGTGAGAGATTTTGCCTGAAGTAGATTTCACAAAAACCTGTGACACAGGTAAGAAATAAGAAAAAACAGTAGGTAAGAACCTTAGCGATCGTTACAGAAGCCAATATTTCAAGCCAAGCGCTTCCAAAAGAAAGAAAAACAAATCGTTTGCATATTCATGAGAGTCAAAGCAAGTCTCATTTGCAAAATTAATCCTCAAGCCTAGAGCAATTTTCTTGTTAAAACAGCTGATTCTTTTCAATGGCGAGATACTGAGGCTGTCGTTTATTAAATTGTGATTTAAAGTTTACCAGCTTTTTGATAAAAATGTAAAAAAATGGCCTTAGTTCGTCCTTAACGCCTTATCATAAGGATGCCGACGTCCCGCTAACAATTTATTGCCTATTGGGTCTGCAAAAAAGATACTTGAAGAATTAAACTTCTAAGCCTGAAAATTACCAGCACATGTTTAATTTTTAATCAACCGGTTAAGCATTATATAACTTAGTAGGTAGGTATGGGAATTCTGTCAAATTAACCGTCAATCAAGGTTTGTTGTGAACTCGGGTCGTATTGTTTTTTTGTGCAGACTAGGTCGTCTGCACAAAACAATAAGCAGGTGCCATAACGACAAAATACATAAAGCCAAACCTATTGTGACCGTTATAGAGGCCAATTTTGTAATAAACATTCGCCGCATGGTAATAATGCTGGCGGCTGTACGAGTATTTAAGAATTAAAGATTGCGTTATTTTATGGTAATGAAAAAACTTACCTTGTGGGTTTAGGCTCTCTATCTCTGATTTCTGATAGGAAAATAAAATCAAACTTTAGATGTTGATTGATGATGGCATTAAATCTTTACGCGTTTGACACAGACACATATTTTAGAAAATTAAATCAAATTTCACTTACAAAAATTAATCGACTGTGGCATCCGGTGGGACACGAACCCACGTCCCTTCGCTATCCGGGCGAGTGCTCATACCAACTAAGCTACGGAGGACGTTAGTCAGTCGACGAATTTTTGCAAGTGCTTGATAGGCGTATCAAGCACTTGCAAAAATTCGTCAAACCAACTTCGTCAACCCAAGTATTGATGAAATCGAACGCCGGCTCACTGGCGAGTGAGCCGGCGTTCGATTTCATCAATACTTGGGGAATGTTCCCGCATGTATCCAATGGAAATATTTTTACAAATATTTAACCATCAGTTAAGATGAAATTAGCTTAACTTATTTAATTTTAACCCACCGGATGACACAGTCGATTAATTTTTGTAAGTGAAATTTGATTTAATTTCGTAAAAACTTGCAAAATAATTGCTTAAGTAATAAAAATTTCATAACATATTTTAAAGACGAACATAGGTGAATAGGGTTTTTTTGTGTCATTGAATTTGTAAAATCTTGTGTAAAACTTTCGTCACCTTGATTTTAAAATACCTGTTTAAAGTACAAACCAGTACTTCACCTAAATAAAATGTAAAACAGCAAATGCAAGCAAAGAACTCGCGTCACAGAACACAATTTAGTAACAAAATGGATTTTCCTTTTGAACTGAAAAATATCCTAGTCACCACGTGAACAAAATCTCTGAAGTAAATACTGGCGTGTAAAAATTGAAAAGTGTAAGAGAAAACAAGTTTGTAACATAGTGTCTGAGTATGATTCTACACAGAACAGTTATTTACAAGGATTCAATCAGCGTACACAACTAATATTTGTGTAATCGTTTGTATACCTATTTCAGTTGGTTACATTTAATAATAATAATAATGTCCTCCTAGCCGAATTTCGACCACGGCGGCCTATCTCAACAGAGATTAGCCAACTGCGCGGGACATATTATAGTGCACAAGTGTGTGCGCAATACACAGGTGCACTCTCTGTTCCTTCACTCTCATAATTCGGTGAGACGGCAGTCCGACATGACCGTAGAGAGATCAGGCGCAGGACCAACGGCTTAACGTGCTTTCCGAGGCACGGGGGTGATAACACCACCAACTTCCTGACTCCGGAGCTGTGTCTGAGTAATTATAAGACAGAAAAACTCAAATACTCTCGGCCCGACCCGGGATTTGAACCCGGGACCTCGTGGATAGTACCCAGCGTGCTGACCACTGGACCAACGAGGCAGTCAAAGATTACATTTACAACCTGTTCAAACAATAAAACCATCAACCGACTTACATAAAATTATACCACTGCTACTTTTAACCACTACTTTAATAAACGTATATTTTTAATGTATTCCTCGACACATCATGACAACTAGCTGTTTTCAATTCCAAATTAGCCGGTTCATATTCCTAGTGGTATAACAATAATAGTATAATTATTATTAGTAAGGCTGTAAATAAGAAAATTATATTGCGCCAAAAAAAAAACGCCATAACATGACGCCGGCGTCCCGATAACAATTGACTGTCTATTGTGTCTGGAAACATGATACCTAAGGTGAACGAATCAATCAGTTCATTCACCAACAGTTGTTCTAGAATCTCACTCGCTATAAGAACCTAAGAGCCTAGTCAGAGGCCCTAGGGCGGCTTGATAACTTCTGACAGTAAGGTTTGTCAATTGCCTTACATACACCCCTCCACCAATCCGCACTGAGCCCGCGTGGTGAAGTATGGCTCGTTCCTCCTCATAGTTGAGGTGAGGCCTTTTCCCAGCAGTGGGATCTAATAGGCTGACTTATTATAAGAACCTAATTCAGTGAGAGACAAGACACTGCGGCCTTACTCCGGTTGACGATGTCCGTATTTTCGAATGTGTCCGTCCCGTTCACTAACGACAGAATGACAACGCGAATGAGTGTGATGGATAGATTGAAAATACGGACGTCGTCAATAGGAGTAGGGCTTCTGGTCCTTTGATCCGGGCTTTTAGTTCACTCGATTAGTTTGAGGGATCGCAGCCGCCCGCAGCTATAAGGCAGAGGCCACAATATGATAACTTTGAAGTGAATGTTGACAGGTGTCAGAAAAGTCAAAATATAATTTATTTGCAACGGCTAATCTGAAGTTTGAATATAGTAAAGGGACCGGCCTCGTGTCGTGATTTCCCGCAGGAGATCACCAATAATTATTATTACTCCAATCCGAATTTCGGCATGGTGGCAATCTCAACCAAGATTAGTTAGCTGTGCGAGAGATAATAATGCAATTCATAATTTTTTGCGCAATATACAGCAATCTGAAAACGAGTGTCGGTAGCGTAGTAGCTAGTGTGTTGCCTCTCATGCGGGAGGTACCAGGATCGATCCGCTATGTACCAATGACTTTTGTACACTGTGCTCTTACGATGAGATAGACGGAAACCTTTAAGGATTTTTTGTTCACTACGAAACCCTAAACACATGTGTCGTTTTCTTAAATTTGAGGTAAGTACATTTTCTTTGTGACGCATATTTAAACAAGAACATATCCATACCTTACAAAAATACAATGTTCGGGGAAAAACAGATTTGAATATTGCGAATATTATCTGTTGTGAAAACACGGAGTTAACACCTAAAAGGAACACATACCACGCTCTTTGGGAGGAGAACTCCATTAAACCGTCTGTGTCACAATTTTCTGGTATCGTATTAGTGATGTACCGGGTTAGTTAATATATCGATAGACGAAGATTAGGTCGTCACAAAAATTGAGCTTAAAGAACTTTGTTATTATGATTACATAAGAACGTAACCGAAATTGAATATTACAGGACCAAGTTCACTATAGTCCACCCTCGCCTACCCTCGCACGTCTTGCAGGGCGCAGTAATTTGGCAAATGAACTTGTCTTACTATATCAGCGAACTTCGCTGTAGAATAGATTTCATCTTGTCTAAGGGCGCTGGAGTCTGTATTTAATACCTTTTGGTGGAAAATATCTTTTGAACTGTTTGAAGGTGTCGCCATCTCTGGGGTCCCGGGTTCGATCCCGGTCGGGTCAATATATATATATTTTTTTGGAAATCTGGGTTCTGGGTATTGTGATACCACCGTTGTATCAGATTTCATTTATCTACTTACTTTGAGATTTGAGCAATGTGTGTGATGGTGTCCAATATTTACTTTTTTCCTCCCAGTCGAGTAAAATTTTGTTGCAATGTTACCAAATTTTACTAATGTACTACTGTTATGGTCGAGTAAGTAATTTTGCAAACATCTTGAAGATTATCATGGTACTCGGCTTAAAGCCTTAAAGTTGATTACACACCAAGCGGATAAGAAGAGAAAATAATAATAAAAGTATCGACAAAATTCAAACAACAACACTTAAAGGTTAAACTTTGTACCGAGGAGAGTTGTCTAACTCCAGTGCTTTTAGTTCGGGAATTGAGAGGTGCTGGTATATTTCAGGGAAAAACCAACCTTATTAGACACGTGGTGTCAAATCCTAATCATGCAATGGTAGCTGAATGGTGAGACTCCGCGCACATGGGCCAACTACACCACGGCCACCGGTGGCTAGCGACAAGCTTTTACCATTGTTTTAAATACATGGGTTCGTTTTGCATAAGTTTTCCACACTTGAAGTGAGTGGCGTCCATTCGCTACTTAGTGTACGTGACACGCCCCTGGTAGCGACAACTCGCTACTGGCCATTTTGACAAAACGTCTGTCAAACGATATTGCCGATAGACAACCACCACCAACAACCTCTGGTAAGGTAAGATGATATACACACAAATCCAACATTTGTACAGTCAGCAGCACGTCAGGTTACAGCAAAACAGCTTTTATTACGTAGAAAACAGAGGCGGTCTCAAGGTCAAAGTGGGGTAGTCTGACGTGCGGCTGTGTGTACTAACAAAACTAACACATTGAGCGCCATGGTGGTCACCGGTGACCCCCAAACAATATTTTTCTATTGTGTCTAGTTTCGTGGCAGTCAAAGGCTTAAATGTTAGATTTTCCGTAATTTTAATCCTTTATTAATGCCCCTTAAAGATTTGTTATCGCGACAGAAAGTTACCTTCCTCCTCAAAGATCCCTCATTTCTTGCATCAAAATTATTTAAAATCGGTTCAATAGTTGAGGCAGTAAAGGTAACAAACGTACAGATAATTTTATATTCACTATAAGGGAAATTATTAAATGCATTACAATACAATGCACAAAGAATAACCGCGTAGCACAGACAATTACTTCTCGAGAAAAAAAGCTGATATTGAACCGTGCAAAAGGATATCAATCAAAACTAAGGAAGTGCATAGCTAATTGAAATTTCAAAGTGTTCGAAGGAAGTTGAAGCGATTGAACATCAATTTTCCTTTTCAAGTTAAATAAACCGGGTAGAGTCTGTCTACGAAAGTTTTCTTTAGACAGATACGCTTTTTGTAGGGGATCGGCAATCGTTTAGAAAGAAAGAAGAAAGAATGAAAATACATTTATTAATTAATGGACAACATATAACATACGAAAATAGACAACGTAAAGGGCACGGGTATAAAACAAAAAACTCAGTAAAATTACAATTTATGGAGGTAAAGCAGTCGGACTGTTTAAGCAATTTGTTTATCAATTTCTAAGTATTTTATTTGTTAAACTATATGTTATGTTAAAGAATGTTTTATTGTCATACAAATAAAGTGTTTCAACAAAGAATTGAACATTTATATCATATTTTTAATACCGAAAAAAGTCCTAAAGTAAGAGCTTTTTACTTTTATGTAACGCAATTATTTAAATTTATATTATACAATGAGATACGTCACGATGTTCTAAGGAGTTAGAAACGTATTCAAAAGTAAATTTACATTTTCATTTAGACCTAAGTAGTTTAAGTCAATAAACAGACATAAAACAAATGTTATAAATTCACTTTTAAATACGTTCCTAGATTAAAAGAACTTCGTAACGTTAACGTTATCACATTGTGTAAATAAATAAATAAATAAATTGTTTCAACAAACACACCAATTACCTAGCCCCAAACTAAGCGTGAGATTGTGCTATGGTGACTAGGATAACGGATAGAAATACTTAAATACATATAAACATCCATGACTTAGGTACAAATGCTCGTGTTCATCACACAAACATTTGCCCCTTGCGGGATTCGAACCCGCAACCGCCTGGTTTAGAAGTCCGGTGCGCGAACGACAACACCAAGACAGTCGTTGTATAGACGAACAAAGAATAATTATCCTCTTTTATTGAACTCGTTTAAATACAAACCTGTTCAAATCCTTATGGACTCTTCCCTGTGCCATAGCGTTAACAGCCCTCAGCTATCTCAAAATTAACCTTTGAGACTTCCACAATCTTTCCGGCCAACGTAAAACGAAAAGTAATCGAAATTTAATGGATTCTTTAATCTCACCGGGATTAATACTGTGCAAATTAGGCTTTTACTACGAAACCATAAATATTCAGTTCTTTTTAATCTTCAATTTGAAACGTTAATAGTCTTAAAAGCTATTCGTTTGGGAATTGATGCGTTAAATGTGCAAGTGAGAATTGAGCTTTGGCGGAATATCCTATCATAAAATTCGGATTCAATTAATTTCAAAGCATGTATTTTAGACACATACGTCCAAACAAAGATAAAGCTACACAATAACTTGCCAAGCTGTGTTTGCTTATTGTTCATAAGCATAAACATGATACTTAAGTTAAATGACTTACATCCAAGGCGTAAGGCGTTAAAAGCGCTATGATTCGCAAAGGATTTGAGTAAAAACATTTTTTTAAGTCGTATTCAAGCCACTTTCAATCACTTGAAATGAGGTGCTTGTGGCGCAGTGGCAGCAGCGCTTTGGTATTGATATCAAATTTGAGCAACCCACACCGGTCGTGATTTGATGGATGACCATTCCGACCATTTAAGTGGCGTCGAAGACACATCTCCGTGCCTCGGAAGGCACGTTGAGTAGCTGGTCCCGGCTAATATCAGTTGATATTAGTCGTTAAGCCTAGTCAGAGGCCCTAGGGCGGCTTGATAACATCTGACAGTAAGGTTGGCCACTTGACTCACTTGCCTTACATACCCCTCCGCCAATCCGCACTGAGCCCGCGTGGTGGAGTATGGCTCGTACCTCCTCATAGTTGAGGTAAGGCCTTTGCCCAGCAGTGGGATCTTTATATGCTAACTTTCCTCACACGTAAAAATAATAACGATGTACCCAGTTGATATATTTGTTAGACTAAATAGGTTTTCTATAACTCCCTAAATACATATAAAAACGTGCAACTAAACAAAACCTATTTCGATCTTTTCTGCTAATTCAAGTATCTAGCGATCCAACAGATCCCATCGCGAAACAAAAAATGTCAGGCAATCCAGAAAACTACTTACGTTTGTATCAATTCGTTTACAAGATAAAAGGTGCTCAAATAAAACGATTTCACAAAAGGAGTGGTCCCTTGTACATGGACAAACAGAAGGCCCTTGTCTGGGTAATCAGTCAAGAATGATTGTGTATTGAATTGAAGGTTCCGTAGTGCTAAACTAAAGCGCAAGTCTTCTTCATAATCGTTTACCTCATAACCTTGGAGTGATCATTATGTAGAATGAAACACACACAACAACTTTCTTGGCATTTTTAACGCAGTGGTATTGCTAATGCCTTTTCCATTTCACACACTAGTCAACTAGTGTCAGGCCTGTGTATCTCCTCGCGTAGGTAGCAAAAACGTACCTACGTGCGGCGACCCTTTGTAAGTGGCTAAAACAAGTTGCGTGTCGCTACCGGCCAGCGACACGCTCGCGCGTTTTATTCAACGGCGGCCGCGCGGCTACGTTGCTGGCTGGACGAGAATGAATAAAGTCCTATAAAAGAGGCGCTAGATGGCGGTAGAATCTTCTTGTAGCAGTCAACCCTATCGCGTCGCGTGATATTACGTACGTCACTGAATAGGTTTAGTGTATTATGAATCATATTCCCTAGTTATAAGAATATTGGCTCCTAATATTACCTCTCAAAATAAATTTTGATGCTAGTTATTTTATTTACAAGACCTTTATGTTGATCGAGTCGTATGGAATTTTACAGCTTGGAAAAATAATAAACTTATTTTAATAGTGTGGCCTCGTTTGGGTATATACGTAACGTTTTCCCAACTTTCCTACGTAACCCTATGAGAATATTTGGGTGACGTGAATTTCTGCTCGATCCAAACTTCAAAGCGAACTACATATTTATATGACAATCTACAAAATAGAACGTCTCAGGAAATGAGTTTAGCAAAGAAAATATATGTGTTTCTATGTCCGCTTTGAAATCATTGATGTAATGAAATTAAATATTTGCCAACATCAGATACATTGCTCTGATCCTAAAGTGAATTGCTGTAGCACTTATGTTATAAATCAGAAACAGCGAAGGTACCACAACACCCAGATTCAAGACAATACAGAAAACGTGGTTTTCTGAATTTAACTGACCGGGGATCGAACCTGGGACCTTCAAGATGGTGACACTATGAAAACCAACTAGCCACTCGGGGGTCGTCACATTAAAATATTTTTATTAGACACCATGACAAGTGGTATTCTCACAGAATCACTTCATACGAGTGTAGCTTAGTGCTGCCCAACTTACCAAATGGCTTATATTGCCTATAACTTGTAAACATCACTTTTCTGTCTGATAGTAGTAGTAACTACTTACTACATAAGTATACATAGATGTGATGCTTACCGTCAGGTTAAATCCTTATAATTAAAAAAAAAATCGTGACTAATATAAATGATTAATACACACCTTTTCAAATTCCAAATATTTCTACCGAAATAGATTTTCGGTACACAGAAAACACGTCTTCTTCCTTCAATATTATAAAAACTAATAACTAAATCTAAGAGGTCAATATCGTAATTAGGGATTGCTTTAGCAATTTTCGACTTACGTGGAGTGTGTGTTGCAGGTGACCTAAGTAATAAGAATTGACCCAGATCTTGAAAATTCTTAGCTTTTCTTGTATAGACGGTATTTTCTAATGTGTGCTCTGAAATTGCGGGGCAAAGTACATAGTCAAGACTAATTCTACCTTTAGATAAGGTAAGTTAGCGATGGGCGATTATTACTAAATTAATCGAATTATTCGAATGGTCCCTGTAATCAAATGTATTCGATAAGCAACCGCAGTCATTCGATTATCCTTCGATTATGCGGCGAGCAATACCGGAGCGTGCGGTGCGCAGGCCGTATTACTAACAACTAACGAATGAATCGTCATTCGTCCCGTCGATTAACCATTCGTTCGCTGCCTGTCCTGTCGCGGCAATTCAATCGAATGCATCGAAGGGCTGAGTATAGATTCTCATTCGATTGTCGATTATTATTCGATTATTTTTTTTCCGAATTACTAAATCGACATTCGATAGTTCGAATGGTCGATTGTCGATTCATTCGATTATTTTTTTTCGAACAATCGCCCATCGCTAAGGTAAGTCAGGAAATGTATTAAATGTTAAAGTCCACCAATATACTACAACACTACTTATACTCAAACACTTGACTTGACTGCCTTGACGTTGGTCTAGTGGTCAGCTCGCTGGGTACTATCCACGAGGTCCCGGGTTCGAATCCCGGGTCGGGCCGAGAGTGTTTGAGTTTTCCTGTCTTAAAATTACTCAGACACAGCTCCGGAGTCAGGAAGTTGGTGGTGTTAACACCCCCGTGCCTCGGAAAGCACGTTAAGCCGTTGGTCCTGCGCCTGATCTCTCTACGGTCATGTCGGACTGCCGTCTCACCGAATTATGAAAGTGGAGGAACAGAGAGTGCACCTGTGTATTGCGCACACACTTGTGCACTATAATATGTCCTGCGCAGTTGGCTAATCTCTGTTGAGATAGGCCGCCGTGGTCGAAATTCGGCTAGGAGGACATTATTATTATTACTCAATCACTACTAATAAAATTTTATTAAAGACAAAAGTCACGCTTTTCTACATAAAGTCTGATTTATCAACACATGGTAATGTATTTATTATTTTATAATCATCGCATTTTTATATAAAATTCCATTATTCTTAAATTCCATTTTATTAATCACAGACCCCATTAGACCAAAACCTCAACAAAGAAGTAGGCCGCAACTAGATAAGCAATAGTGCTAACGACTCTTTGGAGTTTGCAGCTTGGTGAGGTCCTACCCTGAAATACTATATCTACGACACGCCACAGCTTGACAGTATAAGGTTGTATAAGTAAGAGAGATAAATAAAGTCGAAAACGCGGGTACCGTCTACCATAGTAGCGCCCCTGGTGAGTGCCTTCTGGGCCTTGGATGCACCCTCTAGTAATTAATGAAGGAAGGCAGATAAAGTTTAATTGGGACGATATTAGCTTAGCCGTTAAATTGTCTTGGAAACTATGGTGAGGATATTTTAAAGAAGTCCAGTCTAAAGTCTGGGAGTATTTGTAACTGAAAAACCTTAGACAACCCGAATGATTTAATTTGTGATAAATCCCTTAGATTTATAAATACCAACATTTAATTGGTTAACATAATTTAACTTATATTATTTGCATCTATTATTTTAGACACAAAATGCTATGCATATGCACCGGTGCGTGGCTTGAGATAAGTTTGACAATAGGTTAGTGTCAAGCTTCTGACCACATGTTTTAGAGGATTTTGATTTGAACAAGTAAACATCTAAAATGAAAAGATTACGTCATTAGCATGAACATTTGTTAAAAATTACTTTAGCTTTACTAAAAAGTTTTAAAAGACAGATGGACAGACTGGCAGACGGACAGCAAAGGGATCCTATAAGGGTTCTTTGTTTTCTTTTGACGAACGGAAAAAAAATATATAAAAAATACTAGCACTTTTAGTCCAACCACCGTAAAAATAAGAGGTTCATTTGTAACATAGGGTAAAATCAGGTGTCCTAAAAGAAAACGCATACGTTGGAGTGGATCTCAGAAAACAGACAAGTCTGCAAGTTACCAACTTTCATAATGAACTCGTGTTGTTCCGCTGAAGATGCCCGATAAACTACTGGTGTGTAATTTTGTTGGCCAAACGGAAATTCTGACTTTATATGAATACACGAACACGAATGAACGACGATGACCAACGATGAACATTTTTTTGTTATGAAAACAATGACATTAAAACCTTTAAGGACTTAACTGGTAAACTGTTATATTTTTTGTTTAGAATGATTTTATGTATAACAACCAAAATTTGTAGGTTAGTTTAAAAAATATATTTTGTATTAAGTAATATTGTATTTTTTTAAATATTGTAAACTATGTGTGTCTTCAAAAATATAAAAAATGTATTATTTGGTGTTATTTTATTTGTTTTTTGTGTATCCTAATACTAACCTAACGAAAAACATTTTGGTTTGGGCATCAAAAATTATTTTAAGATAGAATTTTGAATTAATTATACTTTTCTCGTACCAATTTTTTTCCTTAAAACTTTAATAAAAACGACCTCCCATTCCAATTCTGGTGCGTTCCGTTAAAAACACATGACAACAAGAGCCACTGTTTACAGATTTACAGCAAATAGCTTGTTTATTTTCCCAACTACCCACTGTTGTCGTCGAAAACAAAAACCATCGGACATGATTTAAGTGCGCTATAAAAATTAGTGCAACCAATAAAAAATGCGCTAAATTTTAATATGGCGACAGCAGTTTTCATAAAATATTGGAATTGTTTTACAAGATAATATGGGAAGGGATTAAAGTTAGAATGGTTAAAAGTCTACCAAATTGTCTTAACTTCGAAATAGGTCTTTAAGAGCAACAGCAGAAATCTTAACTTCAGTATTATTAATAGTCTTAATTGATGGTTAAAAAAATAAGAACTTACTTTATTAAAAGCGTTCCCTATAAGGCAATCGTAGGACTTAATTGAGAAGATTCAAAAGTTGCAGTTCAAAAAAAAAAGTCGAAAGTAAACATGCAAAAAGCTGCAATGTATTTTACGTTTATTTGTCTTCCACAGTTGACTATAACTGCTCCCTATCTATCATAAAAGATGTGCAATAAAAATAGCAATACTAATTTTAATACAACCGGTTTAATTGCACATTTAACCAGTTCAAACCGGACGTAACCGGATATTTTAAAGTTTTGAGCATTTGTCATACAAGTTTACGAGCAGTTAAGCGATTGATGTAAGCAGGGCTTACTCATTTTACTGTTTTTGTTTATGACCCACGTAACATGAAAATGATGATCTATAAAACACCCCGTATGCTGTAAAATCTAGGAGTATTGAGTGATAATAAAATTATTTTGTGAATAGATTCTGCAGTGTATGTGACGTCGAAATAAAATATTGAAATAGGAAAATATTTTTGAACTTTAATTGAAGTCCAAATATTTATATAATTAAATAAAAATGAAAACGGACTTCATTACTGATTGACTAACAAACATGTCAACACACAACTAACTACTAGGATTGGAAACTTAAAATTTTGCACCAGGCTTCCTTATATAGTGGTAGGTGAGCACTAAGAGAGGATTTTTGGAAATTCACCTCCTAATGGGGTAAAAAAGTAGGGGTAAGTTTGTATGAAACTCCGTCAGTTTTGATGCTAAATCGATAATTTAAATAATCATTGTGAATTCCTTAAAAAATAGTCCGTAGTTCTCAATAAGCAATAGTATATTATGAAACAATAGAGTAAAGTTGCTCCTTATACACGAGGCTGTGGATTTCGTAAAACTTGCAAAAAATTTGCTTTATTTATAAAAATGCAACTTCAACAAAATGCATAGAGCAACAACATTTAATTACATGTCTGTGCACACTAATGCACCTGACTGAGCAAACTTATTCAAACGTCGAATAAGACAGGCTCCAGTACTCTTCATCAATGTACGAACATTGCAAACTTACGTGTGTGTATTTTTCACTCAGACTTCTACACTATAACGCAGGGAAAACAGCCAGCTTATTACAAGCTTATACAGGATTACATTGCAAAGATGTGATCTTCCGGGATCTTGACCAAAACTCTATAGAAACTCGGCCCACTTTGCGTCAGCATGCATCGTTACAAAATGTTGGGATAAAGTATATAAATATTTGAAAGAATACACACAAAAAAAATTTTTGAAAAATTATTAGGGGTTTACGAGGAATTCAATGGCAGATTAGGCATTTTGAGGTTATGTTTTGTGATTGCAGAATTAATTATGTAATTAATTTATTAATTTTGTGATTAAGTGTTACTTTTAAACCCCTATTCGTTAGATTATTTAAAAAATGCCAGTTAAATTATAATTCAAAACAAGATTTTTGAAACATAAACTTCAAAGACGCATTCTGGGCCCGGCTTTGGTCAATATCCTTTGTAGGGGCGAATCAGTAATATAGTCGACCAATGCAAGAAAAAAATATGTTTTATATTTTTAAATTATTCCTATTCGCTCTGTAAAAAAATCGTAGCGTGGATAACTCATTCGTAGAAAAATACGCATACACGCACGATATCTGCGTTACGATCAACTAAAAAGTGCAATACATTCCGTCATAATGGCGCGCAAAAGCTACATTATCTCTCTATTTACGGTTTCATTGAATGTTTTAAATTAAGATGTTTCTCAAAAAATACGATGGTTAAAATAATAGCATTTTAGACCCGCGTTCACCAAATTTTAAATAGCCGGTGAACATAGATTGGCTTTGTTTTGGTACAATTCCCATACAAACTAAGTCAATTAATAATAAAATGTCTGTTAAAATATTAAACATGTGTTGGTGAACTCTACCCTAAGTCGTTTCTGTAAGTTATTTCCTGGAACTCATTTTTAAAATTTGGCACCTTACTGTAGAGCAGCAAGATAGGCCATCTTGCAGCTTTTCACTTCCGGTTGCCTCGTTGGGATAGTAGTCAGCACACTGGCTTCTGTCTATGAGAGGTCACGGGTCCGTTTTAAAATTACTTGAAAACAGCCTGGAGTTATAAAGTTGGTGACGTTAAAACCCCGTGCCTCGGGGAGCCTCTACGTTAAGACGTTGGTCCTGAGGCCTTACTCCGGTTGACGATGTTCGTATTTTCGAATGTAGCCGTCTCTTTCACTCACGACAGAATGACAACGCGAACGAGCGTGATGGATAGACTCGAAAATACGGACATCGTTAACAGGAGTAGGGCCTCTGCATGTAATCTCTTTCCGGTCATGTCGAATTGTCGTCTCACCAAATAGTCGGTAGGAAAAAATTGCGATGAATTTGGAGCGTCAGTGGCGTAGTGACTAGCGGGTTGCCTTTCATGCCCGAGGTACCGGGTTTGATCCCACGTACTGCCACGTAGCAATCACTTACAGTTATGTACATAAGTTGTTTCACTAACCAAAGCTCTTACGGTGAGAGAAAGCATCGTGAGGAAACCTGCACATTCAAGAGACTAAATGTGTAACGGTAATATCCAAGCTGGTCAGGGTCAGACGGCAGTCACACCACTGATCAGCCATATTCTGGATCACGGTCCAAGACGGAATCTGGACGCTCGCGCATGAATGCACAACCAGGATAACGCTGAGATGAAGAAGATAGAAATGAGGATTGCAATGGTCTGGCAAGTCTGTTCTAAGCAAGCTTTGGTTCTGTACTGCGAAGTCACTACATTAATCTAACTCCTTGCACTTCTTGCACGGGCTCGAATAGTTAATTAAACTTAGCCTGCGCTAAACGTTTTTCTAAACGATACATATTTTTAAACGAAGCTCGCTTATTTGAGTTCACAAATACCATGTTTGTTTCCATATAGTATAGTTTGTATAATTTTTCAGGTTCCGTATCCTAATAAGAAAAATATAAATCTTTTCTTTTCATATAATCTGAAGTTTATAATTTTTGGCAACCAAAATAAATAAGTTTGTGATTCAGAGAGTACCAGAATCGCTTTTTAGTTAAAAAAAAATAAGCATGAGGGTGTTTTTCTGTTTTGATCTTTTCAAGTTGAAGATTCAAGTTACTGCTATAGTCGGAAGAAAGAAATAATGTTTTATTTCTAAAAAATGATTCAAGGCAGCTCGCGACAAAAGCAATCGATCATGAAGTTATATAACTAAGCCCCATGTTCATCATTTTTTAAACAGCCGGTAAACATCGATTAACGGTTAATTTGTTAGAATTCCTACACAAAATGTGTCAAATATTGCTAAACCGGCTGATTAAAACTTAAACATGTGGTAGTGGTTCTCGAATGGAGACCACGTCTCAGGAAACGTAGTGTTAGATGCCCCCCTGCTAGGTGGACCGATGACCTGAGGAAGGTGACCAATGGTGGCTGGATGCGAGAAGCGGAGGACCGTAAAAGGTGGCGCAGTCTTGAAGAGGCTTATGTCCAGCGGTAGACTGCAATACGCTGATATGATGATGATGTGTTAGTGAACTCCAGGTTGAGTCTAAGTTCAAACGATGGTCATACTCGTACCATGTTTATTCTTAGTTATAAAAATAGCCTTGAAATAACAGCAATATTCGACCAAGAAACCTTATATTTATTCTCTATATTACCGGTCACTTATTCAAATACGGCCAACCGGCCTAATGCGCACATTATACGGGTTTCATTCCCCGCCCAACGAGGTATATAAATAATGCTGTCGGGTACTATGCACAGTCATGGCTCAGATCAGCGCGGGATTAAAGTTTTCAGCAAGTCATCGTTAGGGGCCATTCATATTAGACAAACGGAGCGGCTGATCCACTTTTTTAAATATTTGAAATGGGTTTGCTCTTGACTGTAGACTAAGCCAGACCTGGCGTAGACAGAGTCGACGGTAGAGCGAGCTCACCTAGACGATTCTGGCACTCCCAATCACCGACGGAACACAGCAAGCAGAGTGTCGCCGGGCTCCGGTGGGAGAGTGGTAGCTACCAGGCGGCACCTAACGGAGCCTTCCACCTAGATGGGATTCTTCACTCTAGAACTCGATTTCTTTCGAAAATGGCTTACGAACTCACGTTACTCAGGCGTGGGGACGTAGGTTTGGAAACCATTTTGAAAGCCTTTGAGTTATGTGGAAGGCCTGCAGACCATTTCTTGCGCAGCAAACGAAAATGTTAAAATAAAGTTGTCTAAGTAAGAACATACTTAGTTGTTTTTTAGTGCTTGTGTTTTTTAGTGTAAAACAGTGCATTTCAGATGTATATATGATCAAAATAAGCTTCAAAAAAACAAATAAATATTACTAGGTACAGACTATGTAATGCATCCTGCGTTTCCTGATAGGATAGTAGACAATGCAAGCATATCGTCATCATTGCCTTGATTTGTTCTCAGATCCAACTCTTTCAAGAAACGGACAAACTATGCATGCCACTTTTGCAACGAGTTTTTTAAAATATTTTTACTTTAATGAACATGAGGCACTGCAAGCCACTATTTCGTAACCTTGGCACCTAAGACCCTACCTGGTAACGGTCAAATATAAAGTCCAAAAGTTACTTGACATCTAAAAGTTACTTGACAGCTAGCTACAATCGATCAGTATACTACCCGATCTAGTTAAGTTTGCACCTGGCGTCAAGGGCTTTACACTGAATATTCGAGAAACGATATTTGTAAAAAGTCCATGAAACTAACTTATATGTTAAACATAATTTACCGTTACACCAAACTTAGTTCGCCCGGTTTTTTTTAAATTATTTATTTAAATATACAAAGAATACATTTTTGTTAGTAAATAGTGTCTTAAAGCTTATGTTGGGTTTATCTAGACACTACTAGTTATCTAGACACTACTAGTAGTTGCACGTGTGAATGCCCCCTTACCCGGAATCACGAATCGAACGAGCGGATAGCTTTTGTATTGTAATCAGTTCGGGTGAATCAATGAAACTGGGCCAGCAGCGCTCGGCCTACGGGCATATTCAATTAGCTGAAGCCAGTATACCTATCTACTTAATAATTTTTAGGGTTCCGCAATTTTTGGGTGCCAGTGAGGCCCTTTTAGACTTTACTTAGGATGACAATGATCGTGTTTTTGACAATAAAGGGACAACCACTAACTCAAGCTTAACATAGCTGGACTCCAAAATACAAAGATAATCACCTTCGGCACAGATAATCACCATCCTAGCGTTATCCCGGTTGTGCACTCACACGCGAGAGCCCAGGGTCCGCTGACCATGATCTAGGATATGGAAGATCAGGTAATTACAGTGGAGCGACTGCCATCTAATCTCCGTGACCCTGTAAACAGGGAAACCTAACCAGTTTTGGATCGTGGTTCAGTTCCTGAATGTTCAGTTTATAAGGTCTCCGGCACAGATATGATAATAATTAAAATATTAACACTCGGTTTGATTTTAACCTTCCTTCAAACACGTTTCATTATTGGACATGAGTTTGTTTTGAGCTAGGATACTGAATTTACCAACTTTATACTATATCTAAGGCTTTGCTGGCACGAACAAGGTCAGCTGACGCAGATTCAAGGGTTTGAAGCAAATTTCGTAAATGTGGTTGGATGTTTTAGCTTGTTTTATTTTGTGGGTGGCAGAGAGATTATGTTGGAATGCACGGTTTTAATATTCATCACTATTTTCTGCAAACAGTATCTAATAATGACTGCTAAACATATTTTACTTGCTATGTTAGTATTCCCGTTCAGAACGTTTATCGATGAGGTCACTTTATGCGTTGATGATAAAAGAGTTGACAGAATGAGTTTTCTATTTTTTATGTTAAGCTATTCGTCACTTTATATACTTATATACTTTTACCACTATTATAACGCTTGAATAAATATGAAACAGCAAAATTTTTAATTATGATATATAGGCAAAGCTATAATTTCTATGTAGACTAGATAGGTAACGTGACATAGCGGAGACAAACATTTTAAAGCAAGACCCTGTTACCAGGGGAACCTGACCAGTTTCGATCATGGTTACACATTCAGTCGCCTAAATGTGCAGGTTTCCTAATGATTTGTATAACAACTAATGTAAAGTATTGATACATGGCGGCACGTAGGATCGAATACCTCCCGCATGAGATGTAACCCGCTAGCCAATTCGCCACCGATGCTCTAAAAAAATTAACGGCTTTATTACAAAAATTATATACACTGTTTAGGCCTCATTTAAAAAAAAATTTGAAATTGATGATTTACATGGTTGACATAACAGATTAAATATATCTATATTATACTGATAATACGCCTTTAATTTAAAGTTGACCGTCTAAGAAAAAGACATTGATTTTTTTTGTTAAAACACCGTAAGAACTCCATCTTACTTGAACGTAGGTAATGGTCTTTTTGAAGAATCTTTCTGACGTTAGATTAAGCTAAACTTAACTTGGTGTAACCTTAAAATCTGAGTAACAAAGCTAGCTAAGTTTTATTAGGTAAGTATTTCCCTAAAAGCAGACTTGCCTTAAGCTTCTAAAAGTAAGAAAATCGCGATTCAAATTAGAAAAAAAAACTTAAAGAACCGCTACCATGGCTTCAAATTAATAATCCGCTGACCGATAACTTGACACTGTGAAGAATTAATTTGTGGCAGAAGGTCGAATATTCGGGATTAGATTGAGGAATAACTTTTTTAATAAAAGACTCACAGACAGGTGGCGAGTGCGGTTGATTTATAAAGCTCTCAAATTCACTACGGTGAAATTAATGTCGTCGGTCGTCTCAAATTTTAAATTGTTTTCGTAATTTCCTTTAAGTAGGTTACCTACTGAGTTGGATATTGGACGGTTCACGGCTATGTTCAGGTTAAGATAATAATAATAAAGACCTCCAAGCGGAATTTCGACTACAGTGGCAAATCTCAACAGTGATAAGCCGACTGCGCGGGAGTTATTATAGTGGACAAGTGTGTGCGCTATTCACAGGTGCACTCTCTGTTCCTTTACTTTATTATTACTTTTTTATTTAAGGAAGGATTTCTTGACATACAATTATTAGCAAGAAGCTAGTTGACATCAGTGGTGACCTAAGAGCTGGCAGCTACCTTGCTCAGCGTATAAGCATCACTATCCAGCGCAGTAATGCTGCCAGCATCCTGGTAACCTTACCACAAGGACCCTTTTTATAATTTTTGTTTTTGTATTGTATTAAATAATTTATCTTAATTTTTATTAATAAGTTGTATTTATATGTTCCTAATGTATAATTTATATTCTGAATTAATATTATTAGCAAATCTTATCTTTATATCTTACCTGTTAGGGTTTCAAGGTCATAAAAATCCCATGAATCTTACATAAGCCACACATAAAGTTCATGAAAAAAATATAAACTTTATTCGGCATCGAATGAACCGTTATAAATTATATTTACTGCGAAACCGAAAAGCCTTAGGATGAAACCTACGATATACTTTGTGGGCCGGCCGTATATCCGAAGAAGTTAGTGGTTTATATTATTTTCTCGAATGGAAATATATTGAGTGAGGTGTGGTAAGTAGTTATGAAATAATTTAGAATTTGAATTTTCGGTTCATTTAAATATTATAATAATAACTTTTGTGGAATCGCTAGTATTCAATATATTATAATTTTAAATGTTAACAAAAATATGCACTTTTTGGATAAGGTTTATCTAAGCAATCATATATTTCACGATAGAAATTCATGGTGACAGTACTGTAACCTTTAAAATTGACTTTGATAAATATTGCGACTTGTTCAAACACAAGCAGGCCTGTGTATCTTCAGGCGTAGGTAGCAAAAACGTACCTACGCGCGGCGACCCCTTGGTAAGGGACTAAACAAGTTGGGTGTCGCTAGCCGGCAGCGACACGCTCCCGCGTTATATTCACCGGCGGTGCGCGACACTAGGTTGCTGGTTGGACGAGCGTGAATAAAGTCCTAGAAAGATGCGCTAGATGGCGTAAGTAGCTTCTTGTGGCAGTCAACCCTATCGTGTTGCGTGATAGTACGTCACTGAATAGGTTTAGTGTATTATGAATCATATTCCAGAGTTAAAAGAATGAAATTATCTTGCATTGTATTTCTATAGGTGTCTACACGAAAATGTGCTTGAGTCTGGGGCGAACTGAATTACACCATATCGTTAACAACATTGAGTAGATATTTCTTTGAATTTCATTGCAAAGTCATACTTCTGTACGGAGTACTAGTACTTATTCTGTGACACAAGTCACAGCAATATTTAATTATTTACTCTATTCGTTTTGTTATTCTGATGTAACGTGATGTAACTAATAAAATTAGTAATCATTTTTTATATATTTAAGTCTAAACCTTCCTTACAACCTCATAAAAGTACCACGTATCTGGTAACCCTGAACTACTCAAGATTGTATTTTACTACTGCCCTCGTAACACGTACAACTGTCGCATAAAACTCCGGATTGAAACAATAATAGTTCTTTCAATAAAATTCTTCACACACAGATTTACACATTTTGTTGCAACAGCCATTTGGTGGTTATCGATGAACTTTTCATCAACTTAATCTTAAAAACTCAACATTGCCAAAATTGTATCCGAATCGTAATTGAATAGCTTAATTTCGACATTTGGCTTATAGTAATACTGTAAAAACTTGCTTTTTAATTCCTATTCTGTTACAGTTTTGCTAGTGGGACTTGGGCCCCAGATTATAGTGCACAATGTCAAATGTGTGGGCAATAAACAGGTGCACTTTATGTTCTTTCACGGTCATAGCTCGGTGGGACGGCCATACGTAATGACCGGGGAGAGATCAGACGCAAAACCAAACCAAGTGCTTTACAATATTGGTACATAGCAGCACGTGGAATCGAACCCGGTACCGACCGCATGTGAGGCAACCTGCTGGCCACTACGCCATAGACGCTCTTACTTTCCGACTAATATTCTTTTGATAACATAGTGAAATATAATCTCTGCATAATATACCGCTTAGCATACCGAAACTGTACTGAGAAATAATTTGAATATTCCACATACCACATTGCCTGGATTCTTACATTTAAATGTCCCCAGAATTCAGTGCACGTTTCTGCTACAACTTCGATATTGTGCTATCTATGATAATAATGTCTCGCTACTGCAGTTGAGAATTTGTTTTCAACGCGGCAGTTTATGCTGTTGTATACACGCTGCTTTTTGACCGTTTTATTAAACCCCTTTTTAGGGTTCCGCACTTAAAAATACGCACGTGGGTTCGAGTCCCACCGGATAACACAGTGGATTAATTTTAGTGAGCGAAATTAAATTAAATTTCGTAAAAACTTGCAAAATAATTGCTTAAGTTATAAAAATAATTAAAGAAACTGTTGACTTTCTGGTGAGACTTAAACCCACAATCTCTCGCGATAACCTCCTATGTGTCTTTGAAACACTATTCACTTATATCTGCAGTCCCTTGAAAAATCGATCTTCTTTTTACCGCAATTAAAAATAAGGTCTTTTAGAAGATTTTTCTAACAATTCACATAGAAATCAAAACCTATTTATATGGACTTTTGGACCTAAAATAATAAAAAAAACTAACAATAAGGTGACGATTGACAAAATGTTATATTCAAGAAATTAACACTTTTAACCACTTTATTAACTGATCAATAGGCAAGTGCTGAAAAAGTGTTCATGCAAAAGTGCAATTTAAATGAAATGTTCATACCTAAATTGGCGCCAAAATGCGGTCAGGGTGTCATGGCGTCTGCTATGACGTCACACCTCAGTAAACATATTTCAAACGTTAGTGTTATAGTCGAAATTCGTGTTATTAATTCAGTGACAGTGCACTGAAAAAAATTATTGGTTAACAGTAACCAAAATCTAGTGACTTGCGAACTTTTGGTTATCAGTAACAAAACTAGTTCGCAAGTCACTAGAGTTTGGTTACTGTTAACCAATAATTTTATTCAGTGTGACTGACATTGACAGTATTTACTGAGGTGTGACGTAACTCAAATCTGAATGGTGTTATAAAAAACATGGCGGATTTCAGTATTTTGCAATTTTATTTTCTAAAATAAACTAATTAAATCTTCTTAAAAATAAAAAAAAACATAATCTAATTATATTTTACTAGATAGACATATTATTTTAAAGATTTTTGCTTACTGTCATCTTCCCTATTCGCGGGCACTCAAACCGTTTGTTGCTGTCTCTTAATAAAAGCAAGGTGCAAAGTTTCAAGTTTCTAATCCCAATAGTTTGGGTTGTGCATTGATAAGCTTCATAAAGTGGCCACAATATAACAACAGTTGTGTATTACCATAGATCTGAAATCATGAAATTTGACAAGAAGAAGGTCTGCTGAGAAGACGTTTGACAAAGTCGTACAAATATTAGGTAATTACAAATTTGAATTACCTTATCATTAATAAACTACTTAAAGTGGCTACAATATAAGAACAAAGTGTACTGAATAAGTAACTATCACATGTCTGCACTCTGTCTGCTCTGTCCCAAGGGAAACGTCTTCGATCTACGAAGGAAACTGAAGCTTGAAAGTGGATATTATTATTGTCTACCGAAACAGCGAAAAATAAACTTAAATATAGTACAAAAACCGGCCAAGTGCGAGTCGGACTCGCGCACGAAGGGTTCCGTACCATTATTATCTATGCAACATTAGATACTATATCATAACGTTTCTATTAGGCAGAAAAAAAATCACGTTTGTTGTATGGGAGCTGTAAGAACTTCAACAATTCAAGAAATGTATCATCTGTAAAAGGATCTTGCCAAAACTCTTTAGAAACTCTGCCTACTTTGCGTCAGCATGCGTCTTTACAAAATGTTCGGAAAAAATATAAAAACATTTTAAAGAATACACACAAAAAATATATTTGAAAAATAATCAGGGGTTTACAAGGAATTCAATGGCAGATCAGGCATTTTGAGGTAATATTTTGTAATTGCAGAAAATAATTATGTGATTAATTTAAGAATTTTTTGATTAAGTGTTACTTATGTTTATAAGTCGTCCCTATTCGTTAGATTATTATTTTAAAAAACGAGTGCAATTATAATTCAAAACAAGATTTCTGAAATATAAACTACAAAGACGTGATCTGGGCCCGGCTTTGGTCGTGTAACTTACAACTGTCTAGCTATCACGGTTCATGAGATAGAGCCTGGTGAAAGATAGACAGGCAGCGAATTCATAGTAATAGGGTCCGTTTTTACCCTTTTTGTACGGAACCAAAAAAGTATAAGTCAAGGTTTACTTTTACTTTTTTTTCTTTTTACATGCCCAAATATAATATTTTATGCAATAACTTTAGATATGGATGGAATGGACGATATGTACATACGACCGCAAGTCAGACTGTACTTATGACCTTAAATCAACCTTTATCTAGTATCAAATGTATAAATGTATAACCTCGAGGTGTTGCCAAACCTAAACCGTAGACGAGCAAAAAAGAAAAAGGTTTGTAACGACATCTTACCACTGTCGCTAACACTAGCAAGCAACTTCAAGACGCGACGCCCTGACTCGGCTCCTACAGGCTAGATGGCGCTGATAGCCCGCTCCATACAACACAAACCGCGATATGTAAGATTTAGCACGAGCTTGACTACATATAGATAAACCAAGACTGTGACCATTGGACCTTGGTCCCCGACCATAACAACCGGTCGGTAGGAAGAGCTTCCCTTTGCCTTCCTAACTCAGTTGCGCCAAAGGTTTGTAGAAAGAATTAAGTACAGTGTTTGTATATTATTTATTTATTTATTTGAAACCATACATTAGAAGCTTAATCTACACACATTCAGAGACAGTGTAACAAAAACCATCTTTGGTTTTACTGTACACTGCCGATCGACGTCAGTCACCCTAATCTTAATAAGTACTTAGATCTAAGGTTGATCGGTATTGTTCACTGTACACATACATGCTCATAATATTATGATTAAATGTTATAGCCAAAACTATTTGTTTTTCATTGTTGCAATAAGTTGATATTAAGTGATACATATAGTACTACCAGTAATCATGCTTTTTAAATTGCTTAAATCACATTCAGTAAAAAAATAATTTGGGATTAAAAAGTTAATCCTATTATGAAAGTGGTTGCAATTTTGCCAATTAAGGCTCCAACACAGGTGACGGGACACTGTTTAACGTTTATCCGTAATTGACCTGACGATAATCGGTGTGGGGACACCCGATTTTTGTCAGAACACGGGTTCGATTCCCGGTCGAGTCAATATGGAAATTTAGATTTTTGTATATTGTATTGGGTCTCGGTGTTGTGAAATCAGCATTGATTCTGATTTCAATAACTAGTGCTTTAGCTAAAAAATACTTAGGTCAAGGAGGCAACAGTGACTCGGATTTTTTCAAATGGATGAATATTGAAAAAAATATCATTGGATTTATCTAAAACTTGTCCACATTGACAGTTAGGTATTATAGTTTAAAACTGCCACTGTGTACACCTGGGTGTACACAGTGGCTCAACCCCGTAGTACACAGTGACTCTAGTAGTACACAGTGACTCATCAGTAGAAATAAAGTGAAAGATTATTATTTCAAATTATATTTTTTATTGAAAATCAATAAACAGTTATAATAAAAAAAACAGTTATATTTATTTTATGAAAATCAAAAAATTAGGACTTTCTACACATTTAATCAACAATGTTAAACTAATCATAATTTGAACTAGAAATGCTAAAGACTAGTAGCTTTTTTTTAAATTGTAAGCAATTTAACAAAAACTACTATTATAATTACTAAACAATCATTCAGTCTTGTCAACTATAGTTAGATAGAACATTAATACAATTTAAGAAAAGTGAAATCAATTAGAAAATTATATAATGGTCTGGTAGCAGTTCCAACCATTGAAGGTTTTGGCAGAATATATTTTAGGTCATCCTCCCTAATAAGCGAAAGACCTGGTTTATTAGGCATAAGAAACTTATTAGTGCCTGGCTTGCGTTTTAAAAATGAAATGTAGTATTCCAGGTCGCTATTTCTTTCTACTAATACCTTCCCGATGTACAAAGATCGCTGTTTCTTTGTTGTCAACCCCACTATAACATATTCTCCTTCCTTGGGTGAATGTGTTAAAGGATTCGTTAAGTCTTCCTCTGTTATAATCATCTCATCATCAGCATTTATATCTTGTTCTGGTGATTCCAGCCAACAAGAATCATCATCGGAATCTGCTAATACAAATTCATCGTGCTTTTCCATTTCATCGTCGCTATCTAGTATTGTGCGTGAAATTTTTCTTTTCTTGGCCTCGTTTCTTCTTTTAATCACATTTTTTTCTTGCTCTATCATAGTCTTTTCAGGTGTGTCGGTAGGTATCAGGCTACGTCCAGGTTTCCTTCGTTTTCTATTCGTTTTTGTTGGTTCAGCTTTTATAGGGTCTCTTAATTCAAAAGGCGATTTAAAAGTAGGTTTTGCGGCCGAGGTAGATGGTGTTTCAATATTGATTAGCATGTTGTCTACCGTAGATTCTGGTTTGTTTGCTAAATCAGTTACACCTTCCAAAATATGCTGCTTTGTGGGCGTACATTGGCTAGATTCATCAGGCTGGTTTGCATATGTTTCATTTAGTTGTTTTGAAGCATTAAGTGTTTTTTGTCTAAGATTTTCATTCAAGGCTATTGAAACAGATGGTCCGTCAGAACTTATATCAGGTGTTTTTGCTCGAGCAAACTCCTCAAGTAAACTTAAAGAGTCTGGTGTCGAAGCACCTTCATCTCGAAGATCTTCTGGATTAGGACAATCTGTTACTGAACTGGGTAAAAAATCTTCATCAGTAAAAATGTGACGATCGAATGGGTAGATACCACACTTTGCAAAAGATTTCGTTATATTTCTTGGGGTCATAGCTTTTTGAAAAGCAGATCCTATTATTTCACCTAAGTCGTATATTGTCACTGGTTTCCCAGGATTTCTCAACATCCAGGAGTCGATTGCAGCGTTATAGAATGTTTTGAAAGGCCCATAGATGCCGACGTCAAGCGGCTGCAGTTTGGCCGATTAGTGAGGAGGAAGTGTCAGAATGTGCACTCCCGCAGTTTTTGCCAAGTCCAGGGCTTCTAAGCTCGAATAAGATTCATGGTTATCCATGATTAAAATACACGGATTTTCTTTAGTAGCATTCGTACGTTTTATGAAGTGTTTTATTACCTCTGGAAACATCGCTTTAATCATCCATCCGGTAGGTGTGGCTAATCCAAGAGTTCCAGGTGGCGTGTTCTTGATCATGTGATCTTTGAAATTCTTCCTAGTAAAGATCATGACTGAAGGCAAGAAATTCCCACTGGCGCTCACGATACAGCATGTTGTTACCAACGTCCTTCTCTCGCCACTTGTCACGTTTCCTATGGTTTTTCGACCAATCGGTGCGAGAACTTTCTGAGGTTTTTGCACCGTAGTCGTTGATGCCTCATCCAGATTGAATATTCTGGTTCCATCCGCAAATTTAGGACTACGAGAAACCAAGTTCTCTAAATTATCAAAAAAAATTGAGACATTGCTTTTGTTAAAGGCCCTGGCGAGACTGCAGGCTTCTGGTTTTTTCAGGGTGATATTATGTCTGCGTCTGAATGAGATTAACCAGTCCTTGCCAGCCATTTCCTTCTCCTCCCATGACGCAGGCATTTTCAAATTATTTATTTTAGCACTCTGATATGCTACTCTTTGGCTTTCATTCGCGGTTAAACCATAAAACAAAAGGGCGCAATGCTTAAAATAGTTTTCAAGGACAGTCTCTTGTTCTGCTGTAAAAATTTTGTTGACTGAATAGTTGGGTTGCAGCTGTGAGGGTAAAATCTCATCAAGTGAAGGACTGTCTTTGGTTTTCCAATAATATCTCTTGAGTGTAGCAAAAGGAACATTAGCTCTCTTTGACGCCTTTCGAATATATTCTCCATTCCTGATTAATCTCAAGCCCTCTTTTATGTTTTCGTGGGGAGTATTGCCAATTTTTCGCGCAGTTTGTGGTCGCAGAATACTACAAACAAAATTAAAACTTCAAATTACTTAATTAAAAATTGTTGTCTATATTTGGTTATTCATAAAATATTACTAATTAAGAATCAATAGCATGTAGTACACAGTGACTCAGAGTCACTGAGTACGACTACGCCATTTTGAATAAAACTGATCACAGCATTCGAGTCAAATAGTAATTACGATAAACAACTACACGATAGAGAACACTATAGTATTAACTTATTGGTGAATACAAAAGACTATACAAATTATCACAACCTGAAGTATGAAAACAAAAGAAACTCACCTTTAAAAAAAAAATGTAGGCACGAAACAAAAACACGCCGTCACACTACCGTACGACGCTTGATCTGCCAACCGACTGGTTAGAACTTGTTTGGGGTTCACATCCTAGTATTGTGTGACAAGGAAAGAAATACATCCCGCATTTTTCGAGTAATAACATGAATGAGTCACTGTATCCGACTGAGCCACTGTTGCCTCTCTGACCTACTTTGGCACCAGAGCCACTTGATCAGAGAGTTTGTTAATTAAATAATAATTGCATTTAAAAATATATAATATTACCATTGGTTAGAAAAATAAATTGTTTTCAAATCAATAATTATTGAATTCACATTCAATTAAATATTGATTTGAAAACGATTTATTTACGAACCAACTAATTTAAGAAGCTAAAAATAGTTTCAACAAAGTCACATTTCTTTAATTAAAAATATCTCCTGGATAGAAACAGTTTGATGCCATCATCATTTGCTGTCTTAAAATAAGTGCAGAGTATTCTTAGGGCTTACAGGAAGTCCTGTAACTGCGTACTTTCTTTCTAAATCAAAATTACCAGAACTAATAAAGTAAGCGACGTCTTAAAACTTGCAAACATTCCACAATTGTTCCTCGTAACATAATACAACTAAAACAAGACAAATCTTAGAAAATAGATCAAACGAAGAAAATCTAATTGTACAACACGTTGTAACCGAAACCAATTATCTTAATTCAACGCAAAAATTTGCCTGGTGTTTAGAGAAGAAATCTTGCAGAAACTCTGTCATAGCAAAGAGAGATACAACAGATCACTTAATTAGATTAAGAAAAAAAAACATTTAGCAAAAACACGGTGTTCATAAAAAACATACTACGATTCCGGCTCTAAACTCGATTGTAAAAAATAGGTAATTAAAAAAAATTGTAGTAAGTATATTCGTTAATCAACATTTCAATTTAGAGCTTTATTTAAGAACACAATAGATAATTATTAATCAAATAACAAAATGCAAAATTTTTAATACGTATTCCATTTTAGGTGTTTCATACTTTTTATATACTATTTGGCAAACTAGAACAAAGTATATACGTTATAAAACTAGTTTTCTCTATCTCGAAACACACAGACGCATGAGCGTCTATTTTTTACTTGTATTGTTTTGTGTCGGTAAATTAAAATGTTGGCTTAACCAATCATAAACCGAATTCAAGATTCATAACTGTCTTGATGTCAACGGCGAATATCTCACGCACCTCCGCTTTGTCGACGACATAGTTCTAATGGCAGAATCGCCGCGGGATCTGCAAAAAATGCTGCACAGCTTAGACTCTGCCTCGCGATGGGTTGGTCTCCAGATGAACTTGGACAAGACTAAGGTCATGTTCAACGAACATATTGTCCCGGAACCGATAGCAGTTAGCGGCGAGATGCTCGAAGTTGTCCAGGAATACGTTTACCTCGGGCAAGTGTTGCAACTGGGTAAAGACAACTTCGACCGCGAAATCGCCAGAAGGGTGCAACTAGGTTGGGCAGCACTTGGGAAGTTGCGTCACATCTTCTCGTCGCCTCTACCGCAATGCCTGAAGAGCTGGGTATATAACCAGTGCGTCCTACCTGTCATCACCAACGGGGCCAAGACGTGGAACTTGACAGTCAAGCTGGCCCACCGACTGCATTTCGCTCAGCGAGCTATGGAACGGTCTATGCTGGGGATCCCGCTAAGGGATAGAATCCGGAACGAGATCATCCGCCAAAAGACGAAAGTCATAGATATCGTTCAGAGGTGCAGTAAGCTAAAGTGGCAGTGGGCTGGTCATGTCTATCGCAGAACCGACGGGCGTTGGAGTAGGCAGGTTCTCGATGGACGTGGAACCACGTCTCGGGAAACGTAGTGTTAGTCCCCCTGCTAGGTGGACCGACGACTTGAGGAAGGTGGCCGGTGGTGGCTGGATGCGAGAAGCGGCGGACCGTGAAAGTTGGCGCCGTCTTGGAGAGGCCTATGTCCAGCAGTGGACTGCAATAGGCTGATATGATGAATTGTCTTGAAAACTATTGTGTTCAGACGTATTAATTAAATTATACATATAAACACAGGACAGTGAACTTGAATATTATGTCCTCCTAGCCGAATTTCGACTTTCCCCATCCGGGACCTCGTGGATAGTACCCAGCGTGCTGACCACTAGACCAACGAGGCAGTCTTGAATATAATCACCTTCGATAGAGTGAACTGGCTATTCTGCTCAGGCTACGCCCCGCGGCTGTTTCTGCAAAGCGATTCGCACCAATTAAACGGGTGGCCTGTGTCTATTTTAATTAATTTCAGACGACCGTTTCCAAGGTACCTTTCAGAAAAATTTTTACTTTGTTTTGCGTAAGGAGCAGCAAGTGTTCACTTAGTATAATTTTAAAATATACTTGATAAAAAAATTGACTTGACTCACTTCAGGAGTGACCACCACTTTCGTTTGTCTCACTATTTCGTCTGTAGGTAATAATGTCGTCATATCACTTTTCTTGACAAATTGTCTCGTATGTTATTATATTAATATTTATATATGTGTATTATTTCACGTATATATGAGTGTATTTGTATGTATGTATCTAGTATGTACGTTGATTTTTACAGCATTTTGTTAATTTTTCCTTAAAAGTGTATCAATACTGAATGTCCCGCCACTGATTATCTTTCTGCATTCCCAAGCGGTTGACTGGTAGAGAATGCCTTAAGGCATTAAGTCCGCCAATTGTACTTTCTTTTTTGGTGCAATAAAGTTTAAATAAATAAATAAAGAATTCATACCGATTCTCTTGGAATGAATGTTAAAAAATGTTTATGTTGCGATTGGTTATTTCAGATAGCTAAAACCAATCGTTTTTTAATCTTATAAATACCTATAAAAAGTTAAATTAAATTTAATCGGAAAGTCGGATATGCTATACAAACTTTCATCCCCCATTTCACTCCCTAATGATTTTATATCACAACAAAAAGTTAATTTGAATTGGTCCAGTAGTGTTGGAGCCTATTCAATACAAACAACAATCAAATCTTTCCTCTTTACATTATTAGTGTAGATTTGTAGGTGATTGTCCCCTAACCTCACTCTTTAAGTGGAGCTAACAACAGAAAGTATTTCATTGGTCTTAAAATAAAAACATCATAAAATATAGGGTACCCTATCCATTTTTTTAACCCAATAGATTTGGTTGAGCGATTTAATGGGCACCTTTCTCATAGAGAAACGCATAAATCGACTGTTATGGCGCACCGATCAAGTGTATATGGTTTAAATGTATTAACAGCCTCCCTAGCTTGTGTAAGGGTAGAGCTTCTACGCGTTGGGATAGAAAAAAAATTGCGAGGGCGCATTAACATAGAAATAAAGCTTTGGTTTCCTAGGATAGCGGTGCCGTTATATAGCGGTAAATGACATCACTAGAATGTTGTCTATGTAAACAAAATGGCGCGGTTTCCTAGAAGCAATATTTGACACCGTAACGTCAAAAACTACGGTATACCTGGTAGTGGATTATGTAACTTTGAATGAAATTATTTCAATCAAAGTTTTGTTGCTAAAGTTGGCCATTCACGGCCAGTTACACTAATTAGTCGGTCTGAGGTACGACCAAAACTTTACGTTTTCAATATCGGTAATAAAAATCTTGGCTATAGGAATAAGTACTAAGAAAGTAACTTAACGTTATAATTTTTTTCCACAATGGCCCATATTTCACTGGTTCTAAGACCTTCTCGCCCATTTTATCCACTAAATTAAAAAAAAAACTAAAAATCCCTTTTGCGTGGGGAATTGCCCACGTTCTAGCAGCACTGAATGAAAGTCAGTTTTCAGATTATTTTTATGTTAGTGAGTGGAGTCATTTTTGAACTGACCGTGAATGGCCAGCTTAACAAAGTAACTGAAGTTGTCAAATGTGACATTTTTAGGCGATTTCAATCCTGAATTGTTAGCAACAGAGTTACGTAATTAGCCCCCTGGTGCATGATCCCTCATATACTAGGTATACCCACAAAAACCACTGCGAGTTCTTAGACTGCTTATGGCGAGGCGACAGAAGTTTGCTCAACGCATGCTCTCTGTTAGGCTACCACTTTAGCTTTGGTTTTCTTAAAGCTTTGGTTTCCTATGTTAGCTAGCTATTTGTAACAGAGTACCTATCATCGCCAACCCTAACTCAAGGAATAGTAATATCGTTTATGCGTAACCGTATTGAAACGAGCGTGGAATATCAAGTGATCGATTTATTAAAATATTTGCTGGCACACCTCACTCGCAACAGGGATTGTGAGAGATACGATTGTTATTATTTAAGCGATACAAAACTAAGGGCCTTGTTAAAACTAAGACTTTGTAATCTGAGATCACGAATTAATTTATGTAAGTGAGTGTCAGGTTATAATCAGAGTTTGGAGTTTAGTTTGACAGTGTTAGAATAATATGGTTATGCCTTTGTTTGAAGAACCGATAACACAAAATGCTTGTTTCTGTCATAATATTTTACTGATTTAATGTCACCTGAAATAACTTGGTATGGCACTTTACACTACTAAGTTATTGTTATTTTTACGACTAGAATAACATTTGAGTCTTAATACGTTTGAGATTCGGAATACTAGAGGTATTCCCATATTAATTTCAATGTTTGGGGTCATTGACCCCAAAACAATTTACCCACTCCGATTTCTGGTTGAATTGTGCACAACCCATTATAGTCCATCAATGTAAAGAAAAATATGGACTCCGTGTCGCATACATTAAAACTGAAGCTCCAAAGTAAGCCAGTAATCGTCGTAAATACACGTCTTCTCACGCACCCACTCACACCAAAGTAAGCCGATCGGCCGCCATTGTAACCTTATGATCTCACACACACAGGCTTGAACCCTGCTTTCTCTTTAGTGTCACTGTACGGAGTCCATATTTTTTTTAAGTCGATGTTATAGTCCGACAATTTCAAACGCAACCCTACTGCGGAACGAAACGCGTGCGAGGGCGAAGAAACAACAATCAACTGTCATGGGAAATTTCCATCCCCGCAACACCACCTGTCCCCGCTGTCATCTAGAATGCCTTACCTTCCGTACGTCTTTCGTTTCACAGGAAGGTCGCGCACGAACTTATCGGACTATTATAGCGGACACGTAAGAAGCTTGTTTTTTACCCGACTGCGGAAGGAGGGTTATTATTTTCGAGAGTATATAGGAGGGTTATTGTTTTCGAGAGTGTGTATGTATAATTGTTTGGCACGCCCTACAGCCCTAACGCAGAATAACGGAATCAAAAAAGGGGGGCGTCAAAATTAATGGGGACGTATTTAAATTCATTCGTTTTGCCGACGATATTGCAGCCATTGTAGAAAACAGATTGGAGTTGGAAGAACTGGTTACAGAAATGGACACTATTTTTAAAGAATTTGGTCTCAAAATTAACATAAATAAAACAAAAACACTAATTGCTTCTAAAAAGGAAAAATATAGCCCTATCTCAATAAATAACACAAAAATAGAACAGGTTAAAACCTTTAAATATCTAGGTAGCTTGATAACTAGTGACTCCAGATGTACACCAGATATAAAAGCAAGGATAGCGATGGCGAGACAAGCTTATAATGCAAAAAAGCACCTGCTCAAGGCCAGA
Source organism: Pyrausta nigrata (assembly GCA_949316185.1). Taxonomy (NCBI): domain Eukaryota; kingdom Metazoa; phylum Arthropoda; class Insecta; order Lepidoptera; family Crambidae; genus Pyrausta; species Pyrausta nigrata. The sequence continues at coordinate 33,473,662 of OX438936.1, read as the reverse complement.
ATATCAAGCAAAGTTCGCAAAAAACTTGTTAAAGTGTACATTTGGAGTATAGCACTCTATGGATGTGAAGCGTGGACATTGACAAAGAGGGACAGAGAGAGACTGGAAGCCTTCGAGATGTGGTGCTGGAGGAGAATGGAGCGTATAAGTTGGACGGAGAAGAAAACAAATGAAGAAGTTTTGTCTATGGTTAGGGAAAAAAGGAGATTGATGGAAACAATAGAGTGTAGGAGGGGATGAATATTAGGCCACCTGATTTGACACGACAATTTTATTAAAACGATAATAGAAGGAAGAATAGAAGAAAAAAGGAAGCAAAGAAGACCAAGAATAAGCTACATGCAGCAAATAAAAGAAAAGATAAATGTCGGGTCGTATCAGGAGGTTAAGAGAAGGGCGGAAAGCAGAGAGGAATGGAAGAAACTCCACCGACAAGAGCCTAGCTCTTAAATTTGATGATGATGATGACAGCCCTAACGGCTGGACAGTTTTTGACAAATGAGGTGTCGTTAAATTTGTCGAAATTGTGAGAGTGACATAAGCTATATAAATTTTAAAAATGGCGCCCGCAAATTGAAATAAAGGGGGAAGAGGGGATTGATTTTTTCCTTACCATAGCAATATGGGTATCAAATGAAAGCTAGTAAAAAGTCCATTTCAAAAATATTTTTTTTTTGCAGTCAGGTGTTTTGTTTTTTCGAAAATTGTGTTTACTTGTTTATTTAACGTCCTTTGTCATATTAATTGAAACAATAGAAAGTGCTTAAAAGGCAACAGAGCAAACGCCAGTTTCGTAGTTCTCATTCTCATGGCCTTGCTCCATAATTAGGACCCTGACCATCTTGGACCACAGTGCTTGTAAAGACAAAACCAATGATATGAAATTCAACGGATACTCGTCGTTTCGTTTATAAGTCAGCCTATTAGATCCCACTGCTGGGAAAAGGCCTCACCTCAACTATGAGGAGGAACGAGCCATACTTCACCACGCGGGCTCAGTGCGGATTGGTGGAGGGGTGTATGTAAGGCAAGTGACAAACCTTACTGTCAGAAGTTATCAAGCCGCCCTAGGGCCTCTGACTAGGCTTAACGACTAATACCACAGATATTAGCCGGGACCAACTGCTTAACGTGCCTTCCGAAGCACGGAGATGCTTGTCATGGACGTCACTTAAATGGTCGGAATGGTCACCCATCCAATCACGACCGCGCCGTGGGTTGCTTAACTTTTGGTATCACTACCAAAGCGCTGCCGCCACTGCGCCACAAGCACCTCATTTTAGAAGTTATTAATAATAACTTGATCATCAAGTTAGGCAGCGTGATGGTACCATAACATCTCATTGTTACCAAACTTACGTACCTAAATATGCCCAATTTCAGATAACTGGTGTAGGATTGTCATATTATGTGTACGAAATTTGAATGCAAAATTGAGCGAATGGCTCAATTTGAGGGATGCAATATCCGCGCGCTAGTGACATATCTACCTCTTTTTGAATGCACTATCATTTTCTACTACTACCAATCACATTTCAATTGTTATCAACGTATTTAAACTAAATGTTGACGTTCTTCAAGGCACTATCAGTGTGCCCTAATGAAATACTAACATTCGATCCTAAGCTAAGCCTTCTCACTAACGTACCAACCTTAATACCCTTCTTAATCCATACCTTCACTTTAGGGTAAGAGTAGGCAAAGGAAAAAGTCTAGAAGAACCTATATTTTAGCAACATTTAAACTTGTTCCAAAAAATCAAAACAGTTTATTAGTATTACTCATATTATCATCACGTCTTAAAAAGTTTAACTTAACGTTATTTAAGTGTAGTATAATGAACTGCAGTTATGTTTTTGTGTTCAAGTGTTGCAGTCTACTCTTAAAATTAGTAACTGACACTTCCATGTCTTACTATTTTAATCAATGCTTTTTATATTTTTACTCAGCAAATTCAAAAGAATATACTCGTAATCACTAGTTTTAAAGTAGTTGATTAAAATAATAAATTGAAGCGCTAGTAGAGCTCAAAAAATTAAAAGACGTTATGTTCTGGCCCCTGGGCTAATATTTATAACTGATATTGACATTTGTAAGTGAAATTTTCTGCCCTAAACAAAAAGATAAATATAAAAAATATGGAAAACTGGTATATATTTAAGGTACTGTTATATTATTTCGGTTCCTCTAAATTTTTTTCGTTATTTGCGTAAAACAAGCCCATTTTTCATTGCGACAAACCCCAGGGGCTACTTTAGTTTCAATAAGGAGCCAAGATAAGCGCTTGGCCGTTGCCAAAAAAAACCTATAATGTTCTCCCCAGTTTGGGGCAATCTGATAAATTTGGTTTGACGCAAGACTATATTTTTGGTAGAAATTCGCCTTAATACACTTTTAGTTAGGTTCATGAAAAATTAAAGTCCGATTTTTGATATATTAAGGTTTAAAACCGCTTTGTAAAAATATGCAAAAAGTTTTTAAAGTTTCATAGAAGTTGCTTTTTAAGCTGAAACATATTTAAAACTAACAATTTTTACTTCAAAAATAATTGAATATAGCCAACTTTTTTTCCAACAAGTCTTTTCTAAAAACTAAAAAAAATTGAATGGAAAATGGTATTATTTAAATTTCATCAAATTTCATTTTCTAAATTATTTTAATGTTTTCATTTTTCAGCAGAGAAAGATAGATAGATAACTATTTATTGCACACCATTACAAATGCTTTAGGAAAATGGAAGCGTCAGTTGCAGATGGGTGGCCAAATGCTGAGTGTTTCAAAGATCCAATATGGTATGTAACGATCTAAACTCAACAAACAACCCTCTCATTGTCGACGGACAACATATCGCCAGGTGTGATGAATATAATATTTAGGCACCATGTTACATTGCTCTGGAAATCAGGACATAAACATTCAGCATCGGATTGCGCCGGCATGACTTAAGTGACTGGCGTAACCTGTGTCAAACGAATGCCTATTAAGCTTATGGCCTTGGTATATAAGAAAACTATCAGGCCGGTCCTACCATATAGCAGCGAAACGTGGGCTGTAAAAAAGCGCTAAGTCCACTTCAAGGGGCCGAAATGAAGATGCTTCGGTGGATCTGCGGGGTGACGAGACTCGACAAAATTCGCAATGAATACATTCGCGGCAGTCACAGTGTACGCGTCATCGCCGATAAGCTCCAAGACAGTAGACTGCACTGGTTTGGATACGTAATAAGAAGAGATAAATATTCATAACAGATGACAAACCTTTAAAAACAAAAAAACTGATAAATAAATAACTGCCATTGAATATTATAAAATTTAATTTACATCAATGTAACATGTACAACTTATTAATAAAAATTAAGATAAATTACTTAATACAATAAAAAAACAAATAAATATAAAAAGGGTCCTTGTGGGAAGGGTTCCAGGATGCTGGCAGCATTACCGCGCTGGATAGCGATGCTTAAACGCTGAGCAAAGTAGCTGTTAGCTCTTAGGTCACCACTGATATCAACTAGCCTCTTGGAAATCTCTTTGAAAAAAGAGATAGCGTTGAGACCCCACGAACCCAGTGTTTCGACTCCAAACGGTAAAAGTGGTACCGGGAGTCGATCTGCCTGTACTTGTTCTTTTCAAAGTTTTCAGCACTTGTCGCAGCCGAACCAGCACCACGGCTTGTCCCGGGCAGATGAGAGGCTGCAAGTGTGTCGACACAGGTAGCGTCCCACACAAGCATCGCTATCCAGCGCGGTAATGCTGCCAGCATCCTGGGAACCTTACCACCAGGACCCCTTTTATAATTTTTGTTATATTATAAAATGATATTAAATGTAAGGTTATATGCGAAAATATAAAAAAAGGCTTAACGAAAGCTTCCAAAAAATATTTTAATGAAGAGGTTCTTTCTTTTGAAATATAAATCAAACGAAAAAAACATTTACACAATTTTATTGGGGTGAATCCGTTTCACAAACAGGGCTATGAAATTGAACGGTTAAAAAAGAAATATGTTGATCAGTTTGTCGTATTTTCGATTCTCACAAAAGATATGCCTCGTCTCGCACCAGGTTCCATCGTGTACTTCACGCGGTAACCTGTTCTTACATTGTAATAACATTATTTAAATTGTTGGCTATCTATTATTTTAAGTTTTTTTTATGTTGTCAATATGTTTATATATATATATATATATATATATATATATATATATATATTCGTACGTTATCCATTTATAAATACATGTACATTACATTACATTTTATGTAATTTTAATTTATGACTTTAATTCAAATTTTTTGTTAAATTAATTAGCTTCTTGTTTTAAAATTTAATTTAATTATTTTTAACTTCAGCTTGCACCGTAACCCCCCTTTCTCTTATCACTAGTGTTCTCCTTTACCCAAAGGTTGTCTGGAAGAGATCGCTCCCAGCGATAAGACCGCCTATATTGTACCTACCAGCATTGATTTTCTTTCATTATATGTTTGTAAAGTGTTTTCTGGTTGCAATAAAGAGTATCTATCTATCTATCAGTTGGTAATTAGGCCAATAATTACATAATTAGCTAGGCAGTTAAAATTTCCACAGATGATGTATTTCTCTTGCCGCTCTAACAATAAATACTAAAACCAGAATAAAATTAATATTTTTACATACAACAACGTGATTTTTTCACGAGAAACGATATTCAAAATGGCAACAGATAGATGCTTGAAACTCTCATAGTATAATATATTTTCTTTAAAAATAATTACTTAAATGAAAATAAAAAGGGCTCCCATACAAAGAACATGATTTTTGGCCGATTTTTGCTTGATGTTGTATAAATAATGCTACGGAACCCTTCGCGTGCGAGTCCGACTCGCTTTTGCCCGGTTTTTATAACTAAGTTCCCATTTTAGTAAAAACTATTGTTTTTTTGTACCTAAGTAATTAATTTGTATATTGCGTTAAGTATTCATTTCAAGAGATAGCAAATTGAAAAACAAGACAGTGATAGAACATCTAAACATATTCACATTGAAGGGTCTTTTGTTATTTTATTATTTGTCAACGTAGAAGGGCTGAGCCGCAATAATTAAATTTGAAATTGCCGTACAAACTGTTGTAAAACAAATAATCAGCTGATTTGCAAAGTATACCGGAAAAAAACACCATGATGGGGGTGATTATATTAAAGTGATTTCATTATTACGACTGCTTTTTGTATGGAACTGGTTTGGTATTGACCCGGAGTGTTTGATTAAAAACATAATAATTTGCATAAAGGGGACTTTAGACCGCGTTGGTAAGATTAAGCCAAACCTAAAAAAAACACGCTAGAGCCGAGTTCGCCAATCTTAAACCAGCCGGTAAACCTCGGTTAATTCCCATACAAAATATGTCAAATATGCTGAACTGGCTGATTAAAATTTATTCATGTGTTGATAAACTCCAGGTTAAGAATAAGAATACGAAATAATCGAATTAATTTTATAATTTAAGCATTTTTTTCAAAGTCTAAGAGAAAAAGCTACGTAGTCAAAGCGACATAAGATAATATACTTTTTTACTCACAGTTTTGCTATCCGTATACACCTTGTATTAACAATCATGTTTCGTACAAGGAAAATCGTCTGCAGTTAAACCCCTGTTTACGTGAGACCCCTCACGAGAAAAATTGGACTCACGTTGGGTTCACGACCCGTAAATAAAATGTGGTCGCGCCACTTAGAGGCTGTTCCAAGCTATTAAACAGCTACACATAGTATGGGCAGGTGCAGTATGCGTACAGGCCTATAAATTCAATTATTAAATAATAAATTAGAGGTGCTTGTGGCGCAGGGGCGGCAGCGCTTTGGCGGCAGCGCTTTGGGAGTGATACCAAAGTTAAGCAACCCACGGCGCGGTCGTGATTGGATGGGTTACCATTCCGACCATTTAAGTGACGTCCATGACAAGCATCTCCATGCTTCGGAAGGCAGGTATCCCGTTTAAGCAGTTTATTCCGGCTAACATCTGTTGATATATTATGTCGTTAAGCCTAGTCAGAGGCCCTAGGGCAGCTTGATAACATATGACAGTAAGGTTGGTCACTAGCCTTACAGACACCCCTCCACCAATCGGCACTGAGCCCGCGAGGTGAAGTATGGCTCGTACCTCCTCGTAGTTGACGTGAGGCCTTTGCCCAGCAGTGGGATATTTATAGGATAACTTTACTTTTTAATAAATAAATTGTTTCAAATACTCACCAAATTACCTAGCCCCAAACTAAGCGTGAGCTTGTGCTATGGCGACTAGGATAAAGTAAAGACATACTTATTTACGTAAAAATTGTTTCTAAAATAACACTACGAAAAATATTACATACATTCATCAGTCGTTTCTAGGTAGGACTTTTCACGACACACGACGCTATTCGGGGGAATGCTTTCCCAACTGAGCTATAGATAAATCATCACCTTGCCCCAAACTAAGCGTGAGCATGTGCTATGGCGACTAGGATAACGGATAGACAAACTGAATACGTGTATAAACATCCATGACTTCAGTACCAATGCTCGTGCTCATCACACCAACATTTGCCCCTTGCGAGATTTGAACACCCAACTACTGGTTTTGTAGTCCGGGGCGCGGGGGTTTTGTAGTGGTTCATAAAGCAATATCGGGAATACGAATGCAATTTCAAAACCTCAGAGATGGCGATATCTTCAAAACCGGTGTGAATAATCAATTGATCTCAGTAGTCAAGACTACTGAGATCAATTGATTATGTCAATTGTAGGTAGAGGTACTGAATCCTAGTACATTGTGGGTAAGTGAAATGCCCTGTGTAGAAAGCCTGGGCTGGCCAAATTAATGCGCACGGTTTTAAAAGGGCAAGCAAGGGAACTGATGTCATTGAGCGTTTTATTTTATGTTCGTTCAATGGAGTAAAAGAGTCGACGAGAAAATTTATTACTTACTCAAAAGCGTAAATGAACAGACAAAGAAATTGGCGATTCAAAACATATTACTGACTTGAATGTTTACTAATGTTAATGTCAACCTAGCCAACTTTCGATCACGACAGCAGCCAATCTCAACAGAGATAAGCCAACTGTGCGGATAAGATAGTGCACCATATACAAGAAAATACTGTTCCTTCACTCTCATAGTTCGGAGTGACGGCAATCCGACATGACCGAGGAGAGACTAAGCACAGGACCAATGGCTTAACGTGCTTTCCGAGGCATGGGGGTATGAACACTACAAACTTACCTACCAAAAAGACAGGTAAAAACCATAATAAAATGTTGGCAACCCAAAAAGATATTTTGGCCCAACTTAGGATTCTAGCCCGGGACTTCGTATATAGTTACCAAAGTGCGTACAACTAGACCAACCGAGCCGCCGATGGCAGCCAACCGTATAAAATATATGATATGAAAGAGAAGGAGTGGATGATTCAGGGTGTTTTTAGAGTAGTGTGGATTCGTTTACGCCACGCGGGATTGAGATACATAATCTGTGATGCGTAGCACCCGCGACAGCGCAGTGACATGTGAAATGTTTTTGACATCACAGATTATGTACCTCAATCCCGCGTGCGTGTCCAAATCCACACGATTCTAAAAAGTCCCTCAGTGATGAATTTCGTACCCAACCTTTGTACCTTAATATTCAAATTCATTTTACATAAGTTTTGTAAGGATTCAAGATTTCCAAGAAAGTTTTGTCTGAATCTACTCTTCCTACAATAACCACTATCATTCACAAATAAAACCAAAACGTCAAACGATTAAATCATCAACCAAATGGTATCTTGATGAAACTTCTCAATCGGTAAAGTTCAGAACAAATAAAATCCCGAACTTCTTATCGGTGAAACCAAATTGATGGCAGCGATTCTGTGCCTAAGTTCCTTCAAAACGTATGACCATCATTAGGTCTAGTTAGAACCTTCTGAGTCACTAATGACATGTGCAGAAAATAACAAACAACTCACTCAATCCTTTTTCGACTTCTATGTTTTTTGTTATATTGTAACAAATAATTCAATATTAAAATAACGACCTATAGTTATCTTATTTTGACAATTCGTTTTGTCAATGACAGATGTTTCGCAGACGATGTTACTTTCAGAGCATTCAACTATCGAAAAACAGTTTTGAGTTCACCAAATTTTTAACAGCCGGTAAACATGGATTTACGGTTGAATTCAAGATTATAGCGATACAAAACTTTATGTCAAATAATAAAATAGGGCTAATTTTTAGACATGTGTTGGTACACTCGACCCCTAGCCGTAATAAGTTAACAGACTAACAGAGCTATTTAAGACTCTTAATTAGCTCTGTTAGTCTGTTTATTTAAGAGTTAGTAAGTCAGAAGAACATTAGTAACTTCTTATCAAAGAACCACTCAGAAATATCTCATTGACAATTTTCGCAACAAATTATTGCTCCGTATGCAACGAGGTAGTTGAAATAAATCAAACCAATATTACAATGAGTTGGCTGTTACCCAGATGCTGTCTCAGCTAATGACGTGATCGGCTGGTATATTTCAGAGTGTTCTCGACTCGTCATTAGGTTTCTAGAACCTTCCATTTGCCTAAAAGGCCCGGTCACATTGCCCATTCCCAAAATTGCCCCAAAAACAACATAAACGCCCGAAATTATAAATCATGTCCGAATATTGTTGAAATGCTCGAAACGCAATTTCGTGGGTGGAATTCGAAGATTGTAATATAAGTATCGCCCCTGGTTTCACAGCAATCAAAAGGGGAATGCACAAAACTATTGTATCTCCCTTGTGGAGGTGTTCAAATGCATTTTTAGGGAATGCAATCTTTCATGGAATTTTCCCAAACGGTGCAGAGGTATCTTTGGAATTTCTTTTATATCGGGTTTATAGCTGAGACTGGATTCTAGAATGGAAATTTCAGTAAATTCTGTGATTTTAATATAAGGGATAGGTAAGTATACACAGAGTTATTTAATGATATAATTTTGTTTTCTTAAAACAAATCATAAAAATGTTTATTTTTAGATTTCAATGCTGTTTCCATGGAAAAAGTTATTGTATTAAGGAACCATAAATAGCCCTTAGGATTTTATTTGTGTTTAACAAATAAACCTGTATTACCTATTATTACAGGTAAATTTTTGAGAAACATTGCTTGCATAATATTTAAAGTGATTCTGCCAATTCATTGTAAGAATTAATTTAGCAATAAATAAGGTCTCCAGTAACATCAGTATATTTTTTAGATTTTAAAGTCTTGAAGCTAACAATAAACGAAATTCAATTTAAAGAAAATAAATTCAAATAATTTGAATTCTAATTACATTTCATTGGCCAATTTCTTCGGAATGTAAATCGTGGGGTGTCATCATTCGACACTGGCGTAATGGTCTGTAGATCGTTTTCCTTTCAACAGATGCTTTGTTTGTAAATGGTGCAAAGTGAATTTAGAGTTTTTTTATTATTTTTTTGCATTTTATCTATCAGTTGTTAAATAAAAAGTGTTTTTGTAAGTGAAGAAAATGTTTCCCGGCCCCTGATGACTGTTCAAATCAAGATTTTCATGAATGTTAAGAAATCAGGAACGGATAGCCGCATGCATATTATATGTATAATGTCTTGCTAAATGAGACAAAATACTATAAATTATTGTTTTTAGTGATAAGCATTCACTTTGCAATCTAAATGTATTTTTGCACTTGAAAAAATGACCGCCACAGGCGGGAATATACAAAATACTGTTTTAAACTTTAGACAGGGACCGGGAGACAAAATACTGTTTTAAACTTTCATTAGAATAGTAATGTTGCAAGGCGCTTGCAACAGCCGAAATATCAGAAATAAAAATATTATATAATAAAAATAAAAAGGTAGCAATCCCGTAACTAGTTTTTCTAATTAATGAAATACTCTTCAAAGCCATGAAATGTATTTTTTTTTTCAAAAATGATTTAAAAAAAAAGATGTTAGTTAAAAAATTTAAAAAAATCTTGTTGGTGTGTCTATATACAAACGTTATAGTTTATCTACCGCTGCCTTTCGTAACTTCCACCGGGAAACTTGAATTTTTCTCTTGCATTTCTTTATAAATTTTTATCTCGGGATCCCTTGGATTACTTCCTCCCAAGTCGCCGATTTGAAATGTAATTAAGGGGGTTTATTTTAAAAGTTAATTAGGACTTGGCTTACATTTCTCAAAGATATTTTTTATTCTTATTACTGTCTACTATTTGTAGGAGATATCCTCTAATTGAAATATATTAATTATATTCGTATATTTTTAAGGACATTTTTTGCTTGACTAATGAATAACAATCAAAGACGGCGACGCTGGACTCGTGTAACGTACAGACAACCGCACAAAGGTAAAAACTACGGTTCCTTATGCCTTTGTAATAGAGGCGGTATTGCAATAAAAATGTATATAGTCTGATGTTCTAGCTTCTGTACAACCAATTAAGTTCTATTCACTGTTTTATTTACTCATTTTTTTTAAATATTGTAAATGTGATTGTTCTTGACTCTAGACTAACTCAGACGTGGCGTAGACAGAGTCGTCGATGGAGCGAGCTCACCTAGAAGGTTCTGGCAATCCCACTCACCGACGGAACTCAGCAAGCTGCTTGGCGCCGGGCTCCGGTGGGGGAGAATGGTAGCTTCTAGGCGGCATCTAACAGAGACTACCACCGGTGTTATTTTCCGATATCATTGCAGTTCGTTGACGTTCTATTCCTGACAAGTTTGATAACGCGAGAATAAGTGAGAGACATCAATCTTACAGTTTTTATGATTTGATAATGTTCTTGAACTTGCAAATAGGCCTTGCGTTCAGTACTTAGTTAACAATTTCGACGACCGTTTTGGTGTAGTGGTTTGCACCCCGGACTTCTATACCAGGCGGTTGCGGGTTTGAATCCCGCAAAGGGCAAGTGTTTATGTGATAAGCACGAGCATTTGTACCTAAGTCACGGATGTTTATAAATGTTTATAAGTATGTATATCCGTTATTCTAGTCACCATAGCACAAGCGCATGCTTAGTTTCGGGCTAGGTAATTGGTGTGTTTGTTGAAACAATTTATTATTTATCTAAAGTCAATGTTAGATTAAAAACTAATGAAAAATGCAGCAGCAAAGCAATCTTAATTTTTAAAGGATTATACCTGTGAAGTTCTTATGTACAATATTAAGCTAAAATTCAAGTAAGGATTTTACGCAAACCAGTAGCAAAGAAATAGGGCGATATGGGGCTTCTTATCCCGGCGCTAGGTTGACGGGGGCACCAATTATTGAGATAAATAGCACCCAAGAGTCTTCCCACTAACGGGCACTATTACCTACCCTACCAAAGTGTAGAATTTAGCTTTCTTTTATTGTTCATGGAAAACTTGCTTGATGCGTGAAGGTTTGGTATATTTTCTAGGTAAGAAATAAGTACAGGTAAAATAATTATAGTTTTGTAAACGAATTGGATGATTATAGACACGGTATAATGATCAAGTACGCGAAACTTTTTAAAATGCGTGTAAATAGGCTTCTCCTCAGCAAACTCGCTCCATTGTAGACCTTATATTTGCTTTCGGGTTAAGATATAGATCAAGAGTTAAGCTCATTTTACATATAAAAAAGGAAGGTAAAAAGAGCGCATATTTTACGGCCATCTATAAAACAGTTGTATTTCATGCATGGCCGTAAAACATTCGCTCTTTCTACCTTAGTTGTATGTATGTAGTAAAAAAATCAAATACACAACTTTTTACAGAACCCTCAGCGAGCAAGTTTGACCACAAATTACCTATAGTGTTAGCTTGGCCTTGAACTTAGACTCCGCGCATATGGGTCACCGACTACAGCCAACGGTGCGGTGGCTAGCGACAAACTGTTTACATTACCTATTTTAACAAGTGAAGCGAGTAGCGGACACTCACGACTTAGTGTTCGCGACACGTCACCGGTGGTGATCACTCGCCATTTTAACAAAATATCTATCAAAGGATCTAACATATGTAAATATATTTTTTTTGCACTTGAAAAAATTACCACCAGAGGTGGCAAGCGAACCCGCGTTCTTCGCATACCGGGCGATTGCCTAAGCTCTTGGCCACCCTGGCATTGGCAGAGCCTGTCGAAATTTTCAAGTGCTTCTTAACGCTGTAATGCCGCGTTGCTTTTATCAATGTTATTTGGATTACCCATCAACACTCGAAAGAAATACTATTGCAAGTATTTAACAATCGAAAGATGAATGTTTATCTTAACCGCTGAAAATCAGTGTCGTGTCGTTTGCCCTGGGCTACCACGACTAATGCTGAGTCGGATGCCTTTTCGGTAGATCATTTCATAATATTTTGTAAACTGTTCCATTGTTCACCGATCACCGAATAAATGCTTTTGCTTTGCTTTTGCTAACATATGATTGTCAATTGTAGCTGCCACCGACCACCTTCTTTTGCGCGGGAGGGCGCGCCAAGGGCGCCACCGGTGGCGGCGGTCGGGGGCCCGTCTGCGCCTTAGTAATAACTTTTTTTTCATAATGGCAAATTAATAATACACGCGTGTTGAAAAGAGCTTATTGTAACAAAACTTTGTCGGTTCGCGTGACACAATTTGTCATTAGAATGTATTAATAATTTCCACTTGTCTACTCGAAAAACACACATTAGGAGCGTATTATAATGACATCAACACATTTGAATGGGAAAACTTCAGAAGTTTGTTGTAATACTAACTTTTTAATGATAATAATTTCGGAACGATTTTGGCATGGTGACTTTATAATAGTCTCAAGCGGTGATTTGGAAGGACGAAAAGTCTATGACCGTGGGCCTATCGATTGCTCTAAAAACTATGTTGTGACATGATATGTAAAGTCAGCCTATATAGATCCCACTGCTGGGAAAAGGCCTCACTTCAACTATGAGGAGGTACGAGCCATACTCCACCACGCGGGCTCAGTGCAGATTGGTCTGTAAGGCAAGTGACAAACTTTACTGTCTGATATTATCAAGCCGCCCTAGGGCCTCTGACTAGGCTTAACGACTAATACCTTAACGTGCCTTCCGAAGCACGTAGATGCTTGTCATGGACGTCACTTAAATGGTCGGAATGGTCACCCATCCTATCACAACCGCGCAGTTGGTTGCTTAACTTTTGGTATCACTACCAAAGCGCCGCCGCCACTGCGCCACAAGCACCTCACATGCTATGCGCTGTCACGATGTATGCTTAGCAGGGACCTTTTTGGCACACACGTGTAATTTAATCGCTTGAATGATAAATTGATAGTATAAATATAATTGTAATTTATGATTTTAATCTATGAATCTATTTATTTTATAAAAGTTTTACCCCAAATAAAAAAAATCTATTTCTTAAATTGCTATAGTTATAGTTTTCAAACCGTCGCTCTCAAAGCCGTGATAGCTTACAAAACAATGACAAAATGGCAATTCCTATGCCATTGCTTAGGAATTGCAAGTATAGTTGCAAAAGCTATCAAATTTGGCGATAGGCCTGCCGCTCTATGTTAGAACTCAATAACAAACTGTCTCTATTCTTGTACACACAGCTGCACGTTAGACTACCCCACTTCGACCCAACGACCGCCTCTATTTCCTACGTAATAAAAGCTTTATTCATAGTTTAAATAGCCAAACTGACGTGCTGCCGAATGTACATCTAATCTGTGTTTTTATTTTCTTTTCAAACTATGCATTGCGTAGTTTACAAATGATTTTAATTTTGTTTATTTTTTGCAATATATTATTAAATAGAAAATTGTAACATACAATATCCCTAAATACAGCGTGTAAGTACTATCTCTCTTTCTGTTTTTATTGATTGGCAATTGTTTATAAGAGCACAGATGCCGAACAAATAAATTTTGAAAAAAAAAATCATTTCAAGCGACGTTGATTGTTTTTTTCTGCAATATCTGTGAAATATAATGATAACTCCAAACAAATACGTTTTCCTTTTATCAATTTGTAAAGCCGGCTTGTCACGGACGTCCCCTAATACCTTGTGATTGCCCTAGTCCAACTTGAGGGGATCATTTATATATCTGCCCACAAAGAAAAATACACTTTACACCGTAATTGTTAAAGCAAAATTTCCCTGACACAGCAACCGTTGAATTTAATTAACAAATTGTAGGTACAGTATTTGCCTAGCGAACGCTATATTTTATAAGAAAATGGAATGTTAGATTTTCGCACGGTCCATTTGAACAAGGGGACGTTTTCGGGGTTAAGCCGTAATTCGAACTGTGATATTGGACGATTTCAACTCAAATTTTAACAATTCGATTTTTAAAATGAATTGATAAAATAATACATTCAATAAATTCAGCCAGCGAAATTATTATTTCTTAAAATTATTTCACTGCTACTTGTACTGATTTGGATTAAATTAATAAAAGTAGGTACTAACTGTTAAGTTTCTTTTATAAACATACTAGTGGTACCCCGCGACTTCGCCCGCAAGAGTTGGATTTTCCATATAAACTTTCGTACCCTAATTTCCCTTTTTATTTTTTATAACGCGACAAAATGTAGCCTATGTCCTTACTAGGGTCTCGATTTGTCTCCATACCAAATTTCACCTCAATCGGTTCAGTGGATTGAGCGTCAAGATGTAACAGACAGACAGACACACTTTCGCATTTATAATATTAGTATGGACTCCGTGTTGCTTTTGTTTTATTTAAATCATAAAACTATACCAGCTCTTAATTAATAAACAAATATTTTACAGTAACATTTTTTTACTAGTAAGATATTGAAAATATACCTACTTGACCCTACTGACAAACTGTGTAAACAGTTTTGTAGAACTCTGCTCATAAAAAAATTTAATAGAGTTATATGCATAATAAATAAATAAATAGGTAATTTGTTTTAACAATAAGGTTTCAGATAAGCCAAATATGTTAAATTATTGTTTTTAAGTGATAAGCATTCACTTTGCTATCTAAATATTAAATACTAGCAGTTCCCCGCGACTTCGCCCGCGCCAAAAGTCGGATTTTCCATACAAATTTTCATCCCCCATTTCACCCCCCTGATGATTTTATATCGCGACAAAAAGTAGCCTTTGTCCTTCCCAGTGTCTCAAACTATCTCTGTGCCAAGTTTCGGAGCCTATTCGATGCAAATAAACAAACAAACAAATCTTTCCTCTTTATAATATTAGTATAGATTTGCACTTGAAAAAACGACCACCAGAGGTGGTGGTGCAAATGTCAATATTTAGCCAAATATGTATTTAAATAACTGCAACAATCAAAACTAGGGATCTACTAATATCTATTTTTTTGTGATATATTGAAACACCATTTTACACATCGTTAAAATTTAATAATGTAATTCGACTGTATTGTTGATTAAGATAATATCACTGTTTCCTTGGAAACATGCCAAAAATCACGATAGAACAATGTTAAGGCGACAAACTCAAAACAAAAACTTTTTTCGACTCCATTCCTTTACCCACCTCACCCCAAAGCGTTATCATCTTTAATGTCGATTTCAACCCCAAAAACTCGTGCTCATTTATAATTTGTAGCCCTTCCCGCCCAGGAGTGGACTAGAAATATTTTATCCCGCCCGGCCGGCTTTGAGTGTGCAACTCAATTTTCTGTATCGAACCTGTGTGTGCGCGGAATCTGTAATGTAGGCGGCGTGTGTTATGAGCGGTGGAGGAGTTAAATCCTATTCCTTTAAGTGAGCAATTCTTGTATATTTATTTATATATATAATACTAGTGGTTCCCCGCGACTTCGCCCGCAAGAGTTGGATTTTCCATATAAACTTTCATTAACCATTTCACCCCCTTAATGTTTTTATATCGCAACGAAATGTAGCCTATGTCTTTTCCAGAGTTTCGAACTGTCTCGTAATACGTAGAACTGATGAGATGTAGGTAGAAGACGTGGGTTCGAATCTCGCTCGTGACGAGCATATTTTTTTTACTTATTTTATTTTTAAGCTTTTTTTTAAATAAGACTTACGAATTATTATAAAGCTTTTACTAAAAGAGAAAGATGGTATCTCTTAAAGCAACGTCTTAATAAGATTGACTTGACAATTTTGTATTGATATAATTATGTAAAGACGTCACCGATAAGAAATAAAGGATCAAAATTAGACGAAACATGTGGGAAAAGTAGTAAGCTTATTTTATCATTTTGTGTATCAAAAAGTGAACGGTGGAGGCCTTAACATTAAAGTGAAGATGTAAGATGTCTTTAAGTAGGAATAATCAGCTTACAATAAATAACTGATCTTATTGGTTCAGTGGTCAGTAAAGTTGGCCAAAGACCAAGATGTACCGGCTTTGACAATAGTTACTGAGTTTCTTGCGCTGCTTCTTCTTTCCGGAGCAGTGGTAGGGTTTTATTGATTTTGGGACACGTAGAAGTGCTCCTTGCGAGCCTATGTACAGAATGTATAAATGAATAATTTTAAGATTGTAATTTTACGGCTTTGAATCCCCCCCTCTTGAAATGGCAGCCATTTTAATATTTTTTTAAATTGCATTTTCTATGGATCTAGAGGTCGTAAATGTTATGAAAATAATTCTTTTGGAAGATAACGCAGTGGTTTATCAAGTAAAATAAAGATCATGTCAAAATTATCAACGGTCATAGAGGAAAAAAAATATTTTTTAAATAAATATTTTTAAAATTTAAAACAGTTAGATAGTTTTTTAAATCTATTACCAAACTAAACCAAAAAATTCAATTTTTGCGAAAAAAAAATTTCTCAATAAAAAGTAGTTTTGTTTTTAAAATTTGGTAAGTAAAAGGCCCTTTTATTACCGCTAGTCGAAACCCGGACACCCTGTATATGTCCTGCAATATGAAAATCATGCTGATAAAGCGACCTTTTGGTGTAAGAACTAAGACTTGCACCAAGCGGTATCGCTGCAGCCACGCCGGACCGGCACAAGTATATTTGACGTGATATTTCTCGCCCTAATACTCAACTATTATTTGATCCGACATCAGCAGGTATTGGAAGAATGTTCCTAGTTTGCAACGCTACGCCAAACGTATTTGGTACTGAATTTAAATTAATGGTGGGGAAATATAACATTTTTGTTGCACTACTGAGTAGTTTTAAGTCTGGATACCGTGATAAAGTTTAAAGTTTTTAAGATTAGCATGATAAGATAATGTCCTTAGTGAAAAGAATACTGAAAAAATCAGATCGTAATTGTTGGACTAAGTTTGACTTTCGCTCACTTAAATTCTTGGCCCTGAGACAGAAAATTAGAGATAATATACAACTGACATCAGCAAAAGGAGATTTCACGATCAGTTCTTTCCTTTTATAATCATTTTTAAAAAACATTCACTTCACATAGAGATTAAATAAATTACCTTAGATAACCCAGCTGTAGCTAGCTTGATTAAGTAAGTAAAACACACACACACAGAGAGACACACACATACGTATGCATACTTGAATAAACTCTCACACACATACTCCTTAGTATTTACGAGTGGACCTGTTCCTATTTTAGTATTTAGCTAAAATAAGGTAATATAATTACCTAACTACAATATTAGAATACACCCATACTGCCTTGTATAAACATGGGTATAGTGATGGAAGGGCGGACCCTCCAAGCACAGGCATTATTTGCTTAAATGGAGTTTCCATTGTAGTAGTTTATAAAAGGCATCAACTTTTTAAAACGAAATTGACTTATTTTTTTATTAAAACGTATCGTAGATATTTTTTCCAACCAAATTACACAGATTTATTCCGGTGAACATTCAATGCTGGCAGTTGATCAGTATTTATTGCTGGCAACATCTCTCTCATGTAATATTGAAGTACTTTATATCAGCTGACATAGTGGTACAAGAAGATTACTTGCGTTATTTCATATAAGGTTGAGAGGTTGGAGCGTTGGATATAATACTAAAGCCGCTCCATAAATCTATTGGCTTGAAGATATTTGATAGCCGTGTTCAAGATTTCCAGGAATAAGGATAGCCGTATCTTTATTAGGTAAAGTATTCTTGAACATAAGAGATAAACCCTTAGTAAAATCATCATTATTGATTTTTTCAATGACAGTGAGTCTAAGTTTAAGAAACACCTAATTAAATGTACTAACGATAGCTTCGCCCTAGCTACTCAAAGATCCTATGATATTATTTTTAATTTAAATTCTTGGTTAATGTTACCTATGATGCATGATATTTTTATTAATAAAGTATTGATTGTACTCGGCTTTAAGTATATTTTGTAAAAGTATGTACAGGCTAAAACTGCAACCTAGATCATAAGTTATAGTTATATGTTAGTATTAGTACTTTGACTGTAACCTGTTTTGTACATCAAATAAATGAATAAATTATTTGTCGCAGGATGTCCACTGCTAAATATATCAAGTTTTTCAAAGTGACCTGAGACAATAGGGCAGCATCAAGTGAAAACTTGAGACCTTTACAAGATCTTCTGTTCATCTTTTAAGTGGACGCTCTATGCTTTGGATTAAATGGCATCCAATTAAAAATATTGCTGCTCTAACTAATCAGCGGACGACAAAACATCAACAAATTATTGCCATTTTTTTCTACCATTGAATTTACGAAAACATTTCATCATGACTTATATAGTTGACATTACACAAATACCATCTATGTTTCTGTTGTCGGTTAGATGGTGGAATTCGTTTGGGGCTGAAGTGTATTTTAACACTATGATCAAGATACTTTTAAGAGTCAGACATGACTCATCCTCGGATCGTCGCTTACCATCAAGTGAGATTGAGGCGAAATGCCTGCCTTTTATTAAAAAGAACGTCAAACCAGTCAAAAATTACAACTGATTCTAAACAAAAAAGCTGACGATTAGTTTTAGCAGACACTCACATATTTCTAAAAAAAACACATTTAGAAAACAAGCTAAAAACAATTAAAGAAAAAACTAACGCACAAAAGAACCAGAAATCCCGTTTTATCGGGATCATTTCACCTGTTCGGTACTCGGGCTGGATTCGATACGATGCCCGGCATTTGTCTTCTTAATGGCGGTTCTTACTAACCTTTTGCCTTAGAAAAATAACTTGTTTTATTCGGCTGTGATTTTGGGGAACCTTTTTTGTTTGGTGGAAACGAGCCAGTAATTCGTTGCAATCAAAGTCACGGTCACTGTGAGGACGATAGAGAATAATGTAGGCACTTGACTGTAATGTCGATCAATATTGGCTGAAGTAATAGTGGCTAGCACACCGGATTACGAATTTTCGTTGCAAAATCGCAGATGCCGCAGTTTACCTTGATACGCTGTTGTTCGTTCAAGTAACTTCTAGTTGCCATGCCTGCATTGGCATCTCTGTGTTACTGAATTCGATTCCCTGTCGGGTAGATATTGACCTATTCGTCTTGGGTCTGGGAATTGTGGTTTAATGTCTCTGATTTCTTTAATACAAGTGCTTTAGCTACTTTGGGATCAGAGTAATGTTTGTGATGTTATCCAATATTTTATTTATTATATTTAGGCACCTAATTACAGTCTGCAACAGTAAGATCAGGGGCTACTTGTCTAACAGACGCTCTGCCCATCAATCCACACACCCTCGCGGTGAAGTATGCACCGAAGTGCTCTTTAAAATAAGACTAGGTCACTGACAAAATAAACAAATCATTTTTTTTATAATTCATCCTCCTAGCGTTATCTCGGTTGTGCTCTCTTATGCGAGGGCCCAGGGTCCGCTGACTATGATCCAGGTTGTGGCAGATCAGCTAATTACAATGGAGCGACTGCCATCTGACCTCCATGACCCTGTTACTAGAGAAACCTGGATCATGGTTACACATTCAGTCGCCTGAATGTGTAGGTTTCCTCACGATGTTTTCCCTCACCGTAAGAGCATCGGTTAGTGAAACAACTACTGTACATAACTCAGAAAAAGTCATTGGTACATGGCGGCACGTGGTATTGAACCGGCACCTCCCGCATGAGAAGCAACCCGCTAGCCACTGCGCCACCGACGCTTATATTTTTTTATAATTATTGCCTTTTTTATTCCCACAATCAAAACCACTCAGTAAATCGTCTCGGGTCTGGGTGTTGTGGTACAACCGTTGTTTCTGACTTTCATGTGATTTAGCTACTTACTTTGGGATGTTGCACAAAATACATTTGCTTATTTTATTTGATAACAGTCGATCGCCTGTCATCATTCTGGACGTCACCAAAGCACATTATAACACCAAAGTGCATTAAATATTTTGGACAGTCTCTGACAAAATATCAAAACAAAGTTTGCTTAAAACTCCAACGTTTCCATTGCTTATTAAATTCCCACAACCTTATCAAAACCAGCCAGTGGTTGCAAATAAAATTTATTTGCAACCACTGGGTATTTAACACTGTGCCCAAGTTACAAAGTGCTAACATTCGCTTGTGTAAGGCCTAAAATCTCCTTAGCACGAGGCTGGGCCTAAGCGTTATAAACGGTCCCAGTGGCCCATAACTCAGGCGATGCAGTTTTCCAGCTGTCAAAGTTTATACACAGAATTTACACGGTATTCGTTGCGGCTTCACTTACGTAAGTTTTTGGCAATATTTTTCCTCGTATCGTAGTTTAGGGTAAATTCTCATAGTTGGAATTGATGTCCTGAGTAAAAGAAGAATTTATGCGCTTTGCATGATATTATAAATAAGTGAAGCGGAATGACTGTCCATTTTAAAAGAATTCAAAATGATTTGAAATGGGTTTGTACTCGATTCCGGACTAAGCCAGACGTGGCGTAGACAGAGTCGACGGCGGAGCAAGCTCACCCAGAAGGTTCTTGCACTTCTACTTCCCCACGGAACACATCAAGCTGCTTGGCGCCGGGCTCCGGTGGGAGGGTGGTAGTTAGGCAAGCAAGGCACCTAACGGAGCCCACGGCCACTGTTAGGATCGTTCAGCCGCGATCACGGAGTTAAGCTTATGATTTCATTGCCCGGGGGGGAGCACAGGAGGTAGATTTTTCACCACCTCTAATTTCAATTTAATTTATCAGGAAAGCTTTTTGGCGTTTATAAAAAACAGTTACATTGTTTAGTGTTATGCAAATGAAATTATTTCAACAATTACATGAATAACTTTAGCACCAAACATAGCGTAAACTTGTGCTATAGCGACTAAGATGACTTAAAAATATACCTACTTTAATTCATGAAAATAGCATAGCGTGTCCACCGTTTAAGCTATTTGTCGGACGGTTTCTAGGTGCTTTATTTGATATTTTTGTACTGGGCGATACCAAACCAAAAAAATCGTGTTTTGTGTCAATGATTATTTTATTCAAATTTGGATACTGATACAAAAGTCACCCTGTATATTAGTCAAATAATAATAACTGAATGCAGTACGATTACTGTGACAGTAATAAAATTAATCAACGTTTTCGAATGACTGCCGGCCGGAAGGTTTGGGCACGTCTATCTAATTACATTATGCCTTGTTTTATACAGCCCTCCGCATAATATAGGGCTGTTCACTCTCTCAAGCTATTGAACGGCTCGTTAGCATCGGTAGGGTTGTCACTACTTACGGGAAATAAAGTTTTGGATGGATACTTACGGTGATTCTACCTAGCGATCTATAACAAAAAACAATTTCTATGGAACTGACATAACAATTCCAAAAATTATAGTAATTATTAAGTAAATGGTTACTTATGCCAAATTCCTAAAAAAGTTTGGTGGCTTATATCCGTAATATTTAATAAAATAGAATTAATAATTTATAAAAATATAGAAGCAGAGAAAACAATGAATAGATATATGCACAATAGTGTCAAAGTCCACTGCTCTCTTATTCATGCATTCGTTCAACCCTTGTTAAAACTTTTCGCTTCGCCCAAAAACGTTATTTTTTAAAGTACTAAAGTAAGTGCCTGTAAGCAGTTTAAGCTGAAAAAAAATTGATTTTCAATAAGATCACGATCTTAAAAATTAAAATACTTTTGTTAACCCTAGCATGGCAATACCGTACAAAAATGAAGAAAGGACGTCGGCAAGAAGTTAATTCAGCTAAGTACCTATTCGATAAGGTCAATATCCAACCTTAACATACATGTTTATGTATGAACTGCCTATGTATATTCCTCTTTATGTATTTACGACGTTACGGTTCCTTTAAGCGTTAAAAGCATATAAGTATATGTGAGGGGGTGAAAAGTGTCGCACGCAGAATAGACTTGCAAACAAAAATTCTCCTGTTAATAAGTTTGCAAACAAAAAGTCCCGTATGTTAAGTGTAAGTGTAACTGATTTGTTTTACCTATACTAGAGCTACATCAGTAAGAATTTCGTAAATGTAAATGTCCATGCTTAAGTAATTAAATGACTTCAAAGGTTTGTTTCAAGTGTATCTTTATTTTTATTAGCATTAAGTGGCGCTCATTTCAAATTCTTACTTTTCTGGAGTTTTTTACTTTTTCTCCTAATGCATATGCTAATGTTTTTTTCTGCTTAATAATTTAAGACGTTCATAAAATTTTTTGGTTCTGATCCATAGCAATATCTGTTGAAGTAGTGTTGTATAATCTGCGCAAAACGTAATTTTTAGACACAAGCTCGCATTGTATTACCCAGGATCCATAATAAATGCGATAATGTATCTGTCCGTCTGTAACCTATTTACGCATAGACAGTTTTAGATGACATCTGATCTGTAGAGATAGTTCGAGTCTCTAGAAAGGACATAGAAATTATTGTTTTTAAGTGATAAGCATTCACTTTGCAATCTTAATAATATTATCATAGGTCATTTTTTCAAGTGCAATAATATTACTAGGACATAGGAATGTTTTTATCCTCGAAATCATTCAAAACGCGAGTGTTTCGCGAGTTTGGAAATTCTTGGGTTAAAACGATAATGGTAGTCGAAACGAGATGACAAAACGCGAGCAAACAAGCGTGGAAATTTTTGGTGACACACTATGCAAGACTCGAAAAGCATCAAAAAGCGGAATTTTTAACTTGAATAATTAACTCTCTGCATTCTCATTCGGTTGACTGGTCTTAATGTCCTCCTTGCCGAATTTCGACTACAACGGCCAATCACAACAGAGATTAGCCAACTACGCGGGAGATATAATAGTGCACAAGTGTGTGCGCAATACACAGGCACACTCTCTGTTCCTTCACTCTCATATTATTGGTTGACTGGTAGAGAATGCCTTGAGGCATTAATTTCGCCAAATGTACCTTCATTTTAGGGACAACAAAGTTTAAATGAATAAATTTTTACACCGGTTAGGGACCGAAGTGAGGTAACAAAACGCGCAGCGAGATAAGAGAAAATATATTTAAGTAAAGTTTTGAATACTTTTTATTTACATGTACGTGTGTGTGATTTGTCGTTGTTACACTCACAAAGTTATTTTGTGTCACACTTGTCACCTCTTTGTCTTTGGTACCCGGGGAGGACCGTCCCTCCTCTTCGCCGCCACTGCTCTTCAATGCTAATCTGTGAGACGAGAATTTATTCTTCTATAATTGAAGATTGACATACTTAGTTCGCATAAAATAAGTACTACGAAAAACTGTAGAGAACTGCGTATTAAAAATTCGTCAAAATCAAATGGCAGGCTGCCATAAACTTTCGTCGGCACCTTGTTTGCAATAACAAACTAGTTTCATACGGAACTCCATTAACACGGCCAGGATGTACCAAACCAACTGGCCGCATTTGGTTCAACTTCTAATGGAAAAAGTAAGGGAATTCTGATTTTCTTTGGCCATTTCTTCTTGTCGATACCGCGTCCGATAGCATTCGTTTTGTTTACGACCGCCATTTGCCGACTGTACTTCACAGAGTTCTGTTGAAGATTTTGTAAAATGGACTAGCTGACTATACTGCTAATTGCTTAGACTGATCTTCATGCCAAATGGCCAAATGGCTACCAACTGGCCAAATGGCTTCGTAGCCAAATGGCTACCAACAGGACCCTTATAGATTTGTTGTCTGTCCCTCACTGTTGTGTAATGTCAAACTCAAACTGAAAACGTTTTGTTCGATATTTATAATGGCAGCTGGCAGACGCTTAAAATATTCACAGAATATTAAGTAATTCAAGTATTAAGTATTTCACTGAAAAATTAAAAATTAAATTACAATAAAAAAATAAATTTAAGGGGGTTCCCAAACAAACGTGTTTTTTTGCCCATACTGTCTAATGTTGAAAGCTAATGATACGGAACCATTCGTGCGCGAGTCCGACTCGCACTTGGCCAGTTTTTCTAACACACTGTATTAATGAATTGTTATATGGTAACTAGGATAACGGACATACTTTTGTTGAACATCATGACTCTGGTTTAAATGCTTAAGTCATCAAACAAAAATTTGCCCCCAGCAGGATTCGAACCCGCAAACAGAAGCGTTAGTGTCTTCCTTAAGGAGGTGCATAGGACCATAAATACCTTAACCTTTTACTGGATTCATCGCCGAAATAAATAAAAATAGGGTTCTTTATATGATATCGTCGAGGTAGCAGATTATTTGTAAGTCTGGGGTAATATTATTTTTTTATTAAAGTTGGAGGTATTGCTGGTTATATTCACCACCATAAAGGATAGGATTGTTTACACTGTCACTGCTACCCTGTATTGTGTTATTTTAAAAATATATTGTTGTGTGGGTGCGAAATCATCAATTGAAAATTTGAACAGACTAAATTGATAGAACCGATTGAACACACCCACGGATTATCTTGACATTACCATATTTATTTAATAATTTCCCATATTTTATGGGTTCCAAGTAGAGTTTTCCTTTGAAAATGGGCATTGACATTGAATAAAAGCCAGTTTTAGAATTGGTTTTAGGCCATTGAGTATAATTTTAACTGACCGTGAATGGGCCAGTTGACAAAGAAACTGAAATTGTCAAATGGTACATTTTCAAACGATATAAATACAGAATTGTTAGCAACACAGTTGGGTATTGTGTTATTCGAGAAAAAAAAACTTGTTAGCCTACGTATGCTGCATAAATAATGACTAATTTATTGTTTTGCTTTGTTTTTGTTTTTTACATTCTCGTATTTCGGCTTCCCCATTAAAAGACCTTTTCTGCTGAATATTCATAAATAACAGAATCCAATAACTCGCAGAGATCTTAATTAAAACCATTAGGCTAGTATGTTGGGCAGTGCTCCATTATAGCATGAGTTATGGAACTGGGCACGGCCCAAATCGATACTCCTATATTTCTATACATAAAGCATAAGCAGAGGTTTCGTAGAGTTGGCGCCAGAAAATACGTTTGGTGTGAACGATGCCTTAAGGTCGATCGTAGACTTTACCGTAGCCGTACCAAAATCACTAATTAAAAAAAGTTTTGCGTCTTGTTACGTTTGTCAAGAGCAAGTTTGTGATTTGTTGAAGTAAATTAACTTAAATCTGACATTGGTCTTTTGTTTTTTACTACATTTCGCAAGAAACATCAAAGATGCGCGGTTGCAAAGAATGAACATTGTAACTTTGAATGTAAAAACCGTCATAACTCTGAATGAGGAAATACTGGTAATGGATGCGGTTCAAGTAAGGAGAGGCAAGTGCAACTGATCCTTAGTTTTGTGATAAATGATTTAGGCCCAACTGTCCCATTGCATTGTCGCTGTGCAGATTTTGCACATGAAAACGGATTTTGGCAATTTCATGAATGATAAATTTAAACAATAAAAAATGTATTCCTATAGTTTTCGCCTGTGTATACTAAGGAACAGAATAAAAGAGAAGGCTCCAAAATTTAAGAACCAGCAAACATACTAAAACACGAGTTTGCCAATTTTAAAACAGCCGGTAACCTTGACAGAATTACCAAATGATAGATAGTGGATTTTTAAAAAGGTAGAAGGGTCACTAGCGCGCGGAAATCGACTGCCTCAAATTATGTAATTTGATCAAATTTGTAAAAGAACGTGTGCTCGGAGCAGCCAATTCGAATCGCCGCGCAGTACAAGACGACAAGTCTACCTCTTTTTTAAATAAATGAACTGTCAATGAAATTCCCATACAAAATATGTCAAATGCTGCTAAACCAGCTGAATCAGAGGTGCTTGTGGCGCAGTGGCGGCAGCGCTTTGGTAGTGATACCAAAGTTAAGCAACCCACGGCGCGGTCGTGATTGGATGGGTGACCATTCTGACCATTTAAGTGACGTCCATGACAAGCACCTCCGTGCTTCGGAAGGCACGTTAAGCAGTTGGTCCCGGCTAATATCTGTTGGTATTAGTCGTTAAGCCTAGTCAGAGGCCCTAGGGCGGCTTAATACCATCTGACAGTAAGGTTTGTCACTTACCTTACACACACCCCTCCACCGATCCGCACTGAGCCCGCGTGGTGGAGTATGGCTCGTACCTCCTCATAGTTGAGGTAAGGCCTTTTTCCAGCAGTGGGATATATATAGGCTGACTTTTTTTTAGCTGAATCAAAATAAATATATGTATTCAACTCTAGGCTAAACAATATTACCTAAACATACAAAGAGGGCAAAGCTAGATGGAACTTCGGGAGGATCTCTTATGGAACCAAATTCCTTTAATCGTGTTTCAAGGTTTATAATTATCTTAATATTATGTCCTGAAGTTTCCGGTAATATATTATATGGTGTATGGACAATCTGACGATCGAATTCTCATAAAAATGAACTTTTTTCAAAGCATTCCTTTCTGACTGACCTTTTTATACATTAGAAATATAGCATATTTCCGCCTTAATATTTTCTAGCAAACCTTAATAATGCATTGTGCACTTCGATTTATCTAGTATGTACGTAGCTTTAAGAAAAATATCGAGACAAAAAATACAGCTAAATGAAAAGTAAAGTCGGCCTACGTACAGGGTGACCAAAAAGGCGACGTCAAGCCGAAATCGCATGATAGATGAGGTCATAATAATATTTCAAAAAATCTTGTATTTTTAAAATTATAGCAAACAAAAAAATATATTCGGGAAAATGTACACTCTGTAAGTTTTTACTTTCCTGTTGCTACAAAGCTTTAATTTTTTACATTTTTTTACTTATTTCATCCTGAATAGTGCTTCTGTAATTTGTGACCTTAAAATCTGAGCTAACTGCTCCAGCTTGAAGGAAGATGTCATGTCAAAACCACGTTTTGAAAATCAGTTTTTCGCCCTAGTTTAACTGACGGTTCTGAAAAAAAATTATACCACGCAAGTCTGACAAGTAACTTTAAAAGTAAGCGTATTTGATAGGGATTTTAAAGTGGTATAACACTTATTACATTATGTCTTAGATCGGGTACAAACATTTTTTTTTTCAAGGAAAGTCGGTTTTGATAATTTCTTTGACTTTACTACAAGTAATTCTAGTGAACTCAAAGCGTTCCTTAATACCTCAAATTTCAAATTCTCGTTTGAACGAGTCATTCCATAAAGGGTAAGAGAGAAAGATAGAGATGCTTATGAGTCACAGAAGCAAATAAGGATCCAAGTACATAGTAATTTTTTTTTTTACATTTTTTTTTATATGTTTTTCTGATAACCGTTATGACCTTACCTATCATGCGATTTCGGCTTGACGTCGGCTTTTGGGACACCCTGTATATCCTAATGCTGGGAAAAGGCCTCACCTTAAGAGGAAGTACGAGTCAAATACAGCTAGTCAATATTATTTACACTGTTGAACCTAAAATACACAACGTCCTAACAAAAAAGTAACGAAAATCCAACACTGCTTATCCACCTCATCGAACTATATTTGCCACAAGTACAATCGCCCGCAAAAGTATTATTAGCAACACAATACTTTTTCGATTTCTTTTTGAAACATCGAACTTTTCTCGGTTCCCCAGTGCCACCAATACAAAAACCCTTTCAGACATACCACAATAGATTTGGTGACAGGGAATTATCGCGCGGCCCCAATGTGGCACAAAAGAAATGGGGCTTTTTTTAGTGACTGTACGGTATTGATGTTTCGGAAGCTTCGTTTTTTATGGCAGATTGATATCAGCTTCCGACAATAGATATGTTAGAGTTGCTGGGATGTGGAGTGTGGCTGGCAAAGTGATTGACTCATTCTCTTTATGTAGGTTTGAATAAATAAATCCTTAGTTAGTTACATACGAAAACAATTACATCAGCAAGCAGCTCTAAATCAAACTCAAACTGACTTTTAGAGACAGTGTCCAACTCTTCAGACTATACCTGTTGCTGTAAAATCACCCATATTGTTACTGCATAAGATGATACAGTGTACTTGACTTGCTGTTGTCCGTACCTACCATAGATAGCTTTGAGGACAACTTGTCAATCTAAACACTTTTTACGTTTTTATAATAATTATTTATTGTTACAATTTTTAAATAAGTTAGTCAACCCTAGTACGTATAACTTTCAGTGATCATTGGTCGTTCAAATAGCTACCTTCTCTCTATGTGACCATCATCTAAATTCCTCTATTAGCTACTCTAGCCATTACTGCGAAATCGCACACTGCTGACTAAGGGTTAACTGTTTCAGAGTTCCGTAAATTAACCTTTCACGCGTACATTTATCAAGAAATCCAAACATGCCGGGCCGATTTGTCGACGTCAGCCACCAGGCATTCAGTACCAGCACAGGTTACCCTCAGTGCTGATTGAAAAGGACTAATTGGTGTTACGGGAACCAAACAGTGTCGTTGTGACGTCACCAGCGGGTTAGTGATAATTAAGGCGCCTACGGTGTATTTATCTTTAACCAAAATAGGGCAGGGCTGTCAACTATTTACATGACGTATTTTTTATTTTTTTTGGGTTTTAGAGACGTAGTGTTCAGCCATACTGCTAACCTAACGCAGGCCCATACGCGGGCGCGACGGCGGGCGCGAATTATCAAACATTTTAAAAGCGCCTTTGCGGCCACAGCGGCACAGCACTAGGCCCGCAGTGTGGCCGAACACGTAGGTATGAACTCAACAACAATCCTTCATTAGGTACGTTTTTACGTCACAAGCGAGAAGTTTAATCCTAAGCTGTGTTTAATAACTACGCGGAAACTTTGTGGCGTGATGATAGATTATACTGCAGCACAAAAAGTAAACAAATTAAAAAAAAATGAATTTGTATATATATTTCAACGTTTGGTTACCATCTGACCAACAATACTATCTTAAAGTCGGGCTGCAATACTTGCGACCTATCAAAAAGTGACAATCCAAAGGTGGTAGATTTGTATGTAGTTAGTTTAATACGAAATTTAGCTGGTAGGGGTCCATGTGCCCCTAAATTGCGCAGCACTGTCTAGCCTTGTGGTAACTAGACCACTGTGCCTCGGGTTCCGAACACGGGGGCATCCGCTTCCTACTATGAGGCGCGATGGTGTGTTTTGCGTTCCAGGCATCATTAGGACGACAAGCCAGAGGAAGTCCTCCTTCGGTGCTGAAGGTAGGAGTATTGTTCCCTTTTCAGATCAGATGTGACCGTGTGTCAGTCTAGTCAGTTGAGGTGTCGCCCCTTGATGGCGAAGAAAGTCAAGCCCGTATAATACTCTGGAACGAGAGACATCCCAATACATCTCCCATTTCACTGACAGAGCAGCTCTCCATTTTAAATAGACTGCGGACACAAGTCGGCCAAAACAAGGAGAACATGCACCGATGGGGTAACGCTGCAGACAGCGAATGTATGTGTGATGTCTCTCCTCAGACAATAGCACACCTATTGTTATGCCCTACGTGCCCCTACTCCTGCACACGCGGGAACCTGTACAACGCTACTATAATGCTTTGTTAGTCGCTGAGTATTGGTCCTTAAAATTATAACGCCAGTGTCGACACGAAAAGAAGAAGAAGGTCTAGTCAGTGAAGGGCCACGGAAGTGTGCTGATGGCCCTGACCCGCGGCCTTGAACTACATGGCTCTTGAGCTGGTTTTATTGGGTAGGCCTATCTGGGAGAGCCCCACATAACCTATTGCTCTACCCCGAGAGCGGTAGTTATGCGTAACGAATTTTCCAACGAAACCAAAACGCTAGACCACAGCAGCAACTAGAAGAGAGCCACTTGACGTAGGCCGCAAGCCGCAAGTCACACTGTTTCATAGATTATCAAAATCCGTTCTCGAGTAATAAGTGATAGCACATAACCTATAGAGACAAAATACATTTATTTTGTTTCAGAAAAAATCCGTCAAAATCCCTTGGCATTGAATGTCTCCGTTTTTTCTTTAACACATTTGTCACACAAATTCACTTATTTTTTTAAATATTTTTAAATAAAAGTGCTGTTTAGGAGATTTTGATATACGATCGAAACAGAAATATTTCTTATTTTATAATATCAATTATAAAATACACACTTTTCGTATCAGTACCAAGCACTGATAAGTTTCGGAGAAAAATCGCCCTTACATCGCCTCTATAGGTTACGTGCTCGATGGTTGGAATAAACCCGACTTCCTTTCGACCTTTGCTGTGTTGGCAACCCTATTCGATATTGAATAAAGAACCAGCGCTTTGGGCGCGCCATTCATGTGGATGGCGGCTAATTTGATTAGTGTCGATCATGCGAGCGCTGAGGTGAGGTAGATTTGCTCTGTATGTAATGTACAGTCAGCAGCGCGTCAAGGTATTCAGTTGAACTACGAAAACATATTTTATTACGTAGGAAATAGAAGCGAGCTCAAGGTTAACATGTCCGTGTCCATCGTTGTTTCAGATTTCCATAACACATTTTTTTTAAACTTAGCTACTTACTTTGGGATCTGAGCAATTTATGTGAAGTTGTCTGATATTTATTTGATTTTACTTAACATTTTAATGCGTATTGTACTAGTACCCTGTAAATGTAATATTCTCGATACATATTTTTTTTACCACTTCAGACGTAGTACACATTCTGTGTACTATACCAGGCATCTCTTACTCGATGTACTTGCGCGCGTTAATTATTAATTATTTATTAACTAAACCTAATTATTAACGTCTATTATAGCCTACTCTCGAGCGCACCGACGGCGGTGCGTAAATTAGTAGGCTGCCAACAACCGTCGGGCGCGCGCGTACGCACTGTTGAATTATTTTGTGTTACGGTCGATTCGTTATTAAGCGAAGTAAATAAGTAATATAGTTTACGCATCCGGTCATTTACTGTACATATGCAACCAGAAACATGTACTCGTAAGTCCTGATTAGTCTCAGATTTAAATAAAATTCTGCACTTATCAGAGTCTCGAAAGTCTGCACTTTTTGAATCTTTTAATTAGTCATCATACATTTACGGCAGGCTGAAATTTCCCTCAGATTCTTTTTATAACTATGTGTGTATACAGTTTTGAAAATAATTTGTCACAGAACAACATGTTCCATGTTTGTAAGCGAAATTTACTTTAATTTCGTAAAATCTTGCAAACAAATTGCTTAAGTTATAAAAAAATATATAACATCTTTGATCTCATAAATAAGTGACTTTTGTCCCACCTTGCCCTTGTTTTCCGCATGACTACTTACTTATTAAAACTATTTGTACTATTCCGTTTTTTTTCCGGGACAACCGGGAATCTTGCACATGAAAACATTTTGTAAAACACAAAAAAAACCTTGTATGTAAAGAGGCAACCCTGACTTAATTATTATTACCGACGCGCCGCGCCGCACCGTCCGCGCGCAGCTACACAGGAATAATAACGTAATGTTCGATGTTTAAGGTACATTTTCGTGCGCAGTGGTGTGCAACAAAAAATTGTAGGCTATTATAAAAGTAGGTATGGACGATTTTGTATGGAGTGATTTATCTGTTACGTAGTAACTATTATATAATCTGTGACTATACTTCTGCTGAGACTTGGGATCAGCTTTCAAAGATGGAATGCAGAAGGAGCAAATATAATTTGCATTTTTGACTGAGTCATAGTATAAACGTGTTTAAGTATGTCTATCCATTATCCTAGTCACCATAGCAGAAGCTTACGTTTGGGGCTAGGTAATTGGTGTGTTTGTTAAAACAATTTATTTAATAATTATATTTTTTCCTTATCAATTAGATTCAAAAAGCTCACAGCTAGTCACTAAAATATTTCTCAAACTAGAAGTTTACTAAAGCTATGTTGAAACATATGGGATATGAGATGAATCTCATAACATAAATAAGTACATTGACGAGATGACCTCTCATCACCATACAACATGGTATAAATAAGAGGTCATGATTACTGGACGGTGATTGGAGTAAGCCTTTTTCTATCATCGAGGTTACGCAGACGAAGTCGCGGCTACTCTACATCTACACTAATATTATAATGAGGAAAGATCCGATTGTTTGTTTGTTTGCATTGAATTGGCTCTAACAGTGCTGGGCTGATTTAAATCAAATTTAGTATACAGATAGTTTGAGACCCTGGAAAGAACATAGGCTACTTTTTGTCGCTATATAAAATCATCTGGGGGTGAAATGGGGAACGAAAGTTTGTATGGGAAATCCGACATATGGTGTGTACGAAGTCGCGGGGAAATGCTGGAACGGTAATAAGGACCAAGACAATAAGGCCTGCTGTAAAAAGAAATGGAATATACGCCACGAAATGAGCGGACTAGAACAAAGGTCAAGCCATACATGTTCATAGTTCATTTGCGGTTTATGAACCTCCCCAGGCACACATGAACGGTTATCCAATCAGCTCCAAAAAGTGGCCCACATTTCGAAATATGCTCAGGATCGAAAGATCCGATAGCATGGATGTTGGCGAACTAGATGAGATTGGGATAAGATTGAGAAAAATGTGAAATAAAAAAGTTTTGTCAGGATTACAGACTAAGTACTAGTACTAGAACTAAGGAAGTACTTTTTTTAAATATGTTTATTCCAGAAAAATATATAAATGTACATTAAACGAACATTGCCAAACTGCATAGCAATTTGTCGGCAATTTCCGTCTCGCGACTTAAAATACTTACTTACTAAGCTTAGACCGAATTACCTTAGTTTAACCGTAACTGTAACATTATAACAATGACTGGTGATTTTCGTATAGAATTTGACAGATTTTTGACATTTGTAAAGTTAAAGTAATATGATGCAACCCAGCCTTAATTCCTTCTGCAGTCTGTGTCTTCCTAACTCGTAGACATCACCACAAGAAAGATTAACCGAATCGTCTAACATAAACCCATCCACATTTTTTATCCAGACCTTTGTTATCTATTTAATAATATTTTTCACACTACCTACTCGGCAATGTTCAATTACACATCAATTAAACCTGACTCAAAGTGAGTCATTGCATCCCTAGGGACGTAATGTTGTATGTAATTTCATTACGCTCCTAGGGAGGCAAAGTGATTTGAATTTCGAATAAGAGTTCGTAGGCATGATCACACTAGCCCGTCCCGCACCAAAGAGAACATTTGAAATTTGAACCTGGCAGCCAAGAATTTTAGCACGAATGGAATGAAAAAAAACGCGCGCCTAAAAAAACTTATGTATTTTAAGAAATTACAAACAATGTTTTCGTAAAACTGTCGAGTGCCGAAGTTTATGAGTATGACACCGGGGTCCAATAGATGTAAAGCTGCTGGTATTGTTAATAATAATAATTTACTGCCAGAAAAATCAAAGGATATATACTTATAGATAAAATAAGTTTTTTGTAGTACATTTTTTTATTGCCTTGTAGAAAGTGTGAAAAGCAGAGTATTCTCCTCGGGGATAAAGATGTCTTCATCTTGGGCGAGCTTAAATCCCTCGCTCCACTCAGGATTCTACCTCCCTTGCTATGCTCGGGAGTAAACACTAAACTCCCTCGCTGCGCTCGGGAGTTAACTCTCGAATCCTTCGTTACGCTCGAGATTCAAGATGACGCCCGTGACGTAAGACATCAATTTATCCCCTTGGTGAATAATCTACTATTAGGAACCTTTTTTATTTTTATTTGTATTTTATTGTGAATATTCTTTTGATTTTTTATTAACTGTAAGTTGTACGTAAATATGTAAATATTTTTATTACAAATGAAATGGCGTACTAAAATTTTGTCGCTGCGTGTCTTTTTCCTATTTACTGAATGTAAGAGTAATCCACAAAGGTTTATACTCCAAATACCCGGTTCACACAAAATTTACCCCGGACTTCCGCGTTCGTTTATGTATACCTCGAGTTGTTTTCACCGTGTTATTTCCGACCTGGCAGCATTAAGTCCTTTAAATAATTTCCAGAGAGGACACCTTTAACTTTGGCGTTGATTCTACCCAAATTCAAGAGGCCAAGTCGAGACCGCAGCGTTAGCCCGATCGGCGCCACGTGGCATATTTATACTAACCGGGGCACAGACAATATAGAGCAGGCAGATCGTCAACCTTACTCTATAAAAAGTGCTTTGGATTACTGCCTTAAAATTAATGTGAAATCTTATTGTGTTCCATCGGTGAGTGGAAGTGCCAGAACCTTCTAGGTAGTCTCGGTCAATTAACAATTATTAATAACTAGGTATTTTTTGTTTAAAGAATACTCTGTGGTTTCGTCACTCTTAGTGATTTTTTAGTAAGCACTATGCATGGTGAAGCACATATTTTTTATAATGTCAAGGGTCTGAGTGTTATTTATGATACCACCGTAGTCTGATTTCCATACCACTAGTACTTTAGCTACTTACTTTGAGATCAGAGCATATATGTGATGTCCAATATTAATTTCAATGCGCTGGCCTATCTTTCTCGTCTGTGGCTACACCAACTCAGTTATACAGTTGGCAGCACGTCAGGTTACCCATGTGAACTACGAAAACAGCTCTTATCACGTAGGGAATAGAGGCGGTCTCAAGATCAGTGGGGTAGTCCAACGTGCGGTCGTATGTACAATAAAACTTCTGTCGGGCTTTGTCGGGTCCGGCCGCAGACCACGGTCCCTCTATAAACAATTACATGATAAACTTTACATAAACGCAAAACCTCCAGCTCGGCAATGGTGTATTTTTTGTTCGAATTGTTTAATCTTTGCTATGGCAATATTGTTTTGAGCTGACCTCATTGCTATCACAGTTCTTCGAAGAAGACGTTATTCAAGGGTATGCTTTAACAAGCTTACGCAAACTCTCCTGTATCATCTTACCTATAATTTTATTGTAAAAAAATATATATATTTTTTTATTTAACAGGTTGTTGCCTGTGCAACTGGTTTGTTTTAAACAGATTTTAGGGCACTTCAGACTATATTGTGTTAAATTATTATTAATTAGTTTTTAATATTTTTAACACTCACAGTGTTCTTTCTTATTTATATAAGTTTAAATAAGACCATAAATTCGCACACAGGTAGGATTTGAATCCACGTCCTTTGGCTAACCGGGTCAACGCTCTGAGCTACTGTGCAGTCAAAGCCAAAGGACGTGGGTTCAAATCCTACCTGTGTGCGAATTTTTGGTTTCTTATTTAAACTTATATAAATTATTATTAAATAAAAATCCACCTTGGCAAATTAAGGAGTTTGTAATTAGACTGCGGACACATTTATTGTCTTGTCTTGATCTACTACTGCACACATGAAGCTGTACAACGCTACTAACATAATAAGGTTTCCATGCCACTGATATTAGGGTTCTCTTAGCTAAACGACAGAGATTGGCCAACCACAGGGGTTTCGTCACATCAGAGTGACGTACGTCAAGGATAATAAATTGGTGAAGGAAGGTGAAGGATCTATCTCCTAGTAGTCTCCCGGGCAACGACATCACGAACTCCAGTTTGTGACAGCAGCTGGACGATCCTATCAGCGGTGGGAGACTCCTTTAGGTGCTGCCTCGTAGCTACCAGTCTTCAAACGAAGCCCGGCGCCAGCAGCTTGCTGTGTTCCGTCAGTGTAAGAGAGTAACGATGCTATCAGCGGTGGTAGACTCCGTTAGGTGCCGCCTGGTAGCTATCATCCTCTCACCGGATGGTGCAAAGCAGAGTAAGTGGGTGTCAGAACCTTCTGGATGAGCTCACTCCATCGTTGACTTTGTCTACGCCACGTCTGGCTTAGTCAGGAGCAAGTATTTCAAGTAAAATAAAAAACTAGGTTAAGAGATAATATTATAGTGCATAAGCATGCGGCAATTTTCAAGTGCACTCTCTGTTCCTTTACACTCATAGTTCAGTGAGTTTGTAATCCAAAATGATCGGAGCGAAATCAAGCGCATGATGGCGGCTTGAGCAGGAACCGATCACGTTATCTGGACCAGTTGAAGCCGCGTACAAAGTGCTGATGCCCGTCGAAGCCTGGACTCTCGTGCTTTCCGATGGGGTAACGAGGGTGTCAACATCCTGACTCTGAGCTGTTCCCGAGTAATTTTCTAGAAAATTGGCAGCGATAATGTTCTCTTTTGCGGTTGAGTGTTGACCCTCCGACAGTCAACAAGCTATGAAGAAGAATAAAACTCTTATTTAACATTGGTAAGAAGAAGTTCCACGCTACCACGCTATCTACAATGCAAAATCAATGAAGATTGGTGACGGGGTATCTATTAATGCACAGGTATTTAAGGTTTATATAAGTTTAAATAAGAAACCAATAATTCGCACACGAGAGCGTTGGCCCGGTTAGCCAAAGGACGTGGGTTCGAGTCCTGCCTGTGTGCGAATTTTTGGTTTCTTATTTAAACTTATTTAAATAAGAAATAACACTGTTAGTGTTAAAAATATTAAAAATTATTTAATGTATATGGGAGTCAATGCGTGTGGTTAAATTGAGAATTTTGATGAGAGTTTATTAAGTACCAATTCTGTATCTGCTGGTTTCAGTTACAAACAGCGATCAAAATGGCTTTTTATTTTAATATGTTTTTGGGCGTTTTTATTTTTGTATCACCCTCAACATGTTTCATTTTTATCTCCGTTACCTGGTTAGTTTTTTGTCCCATGTAATATTGGCTTGCAATTTGAAATGAGCCTCTTTTTCTTGAAAAAATCTCAAATAACATATCCAGGTCACCAACGTCTTTGTGTGGAAGTAAAAATGGGCGAGTGTTGTGCTGGACAGGTGAAATAGTGCGAAAAATTGCCCGGCGGTCAAACGGGCACATTTGCCCCACCTTCCGAGGTAGGTCGGTGACGGCAGTCAGTATTGTTACCTGGGAAGATTTTTCATTCTGGTCGATGTCTTAGTAATGATAACATCCGACGAAAAGTTTATTCGTGAAAAATGGTTATTATTGTTACAAGTTTTATATATAGATCCACCAATATAAGATAGTAAAAGCGTCTAGAAATATCTAGTTGACTCTCAAAGTTCAAACTGAACATAAATCACTCAATTTGATGATGACTAAAGCTAAAAAAAATACTCTTAATATCTGAAGTAATTAAAATATATAATTTATTAAGGTGTAACTAGCAAAAGTTTTTTTTTATTTATATAATTTTAAAAACTTTTGCTAGTTTTACCACTAATATTCAAGATCAACGGCTGGACTGATTTTCAAGATCTTTGACTTGTTAGATTTTTATCATTCCTAAAATACAGATTAACTGTAACACATTTAAAAAAATCGAGTATAATACGAAATCTCAGTTTTTTTTTCAGCAAAAAAGCAAATAGTTGTGTATGAGTGCAAAAAATATTCACTAACTAGCTGTTGCCCGCGACTTCGCCCGCGTAAACTACTATTTCCGTATCCTACGGAAACTGTGTTTTTTTTTCGGGATAAAAAGTTGCCTATATGTTATTCCAGACTATAATCTATCTCTGTGCCAAATTTTATCCATATCCGTTCAGTATTTTTTGCGTGAAGAAGTAACAAACATACACACTCACACACACAAACTTTCGCATTTATAATATTATAAGTCAGCCTATTAGATCCCACTGCTGGGAAAAGGCCTCACTTTAACTATGAGGAGGAACGAGCCATACTTCACCACGCGGGCTCAGTGCGGATTGGTGGAGGGATGTATGTAAGGCAGTGATGTAAGGAGTGACAAACCTTACTGTCTGTATTTATAATATTAGTGGGATTATTTTATTGACTTTAAGCAGAAACCAAACGGGAGAAGGACAGAAAGAAGAAAAAGCTGTACAAAATAAAAATGACATCTACAAAAGAACACTAAAGTTCTGCCCACTGTCATATTTCCTCCACAATTTGAAACGACTTTAAACTTTGTGAGAAACAAAAGCTATCCACCAAGTAATTAATCTTTTACTTTGCTTATACAAGTTCAAAATCTTCCTTGAGTAGCCTATACAGTGGAAGTATGAGGAGTAACCTCTTTCTAACGTAAAAAAAGCCAAGGTAGATAGATAGATATTCTTTATTGTACAAGAAAAGAGAACAAAGATGCAATAAATAAATTAAAGGTTTAGTGTAATAGTTCAGGTACTTTGAACATTTGGGAAGGCCTGTGTAAATCTCCGCGTAGGTACTTATTCTGTGATTTGGGTTATGGTTTTATGAAGCTATAAGGCAACGGTCAAAACCAAACAGTTCTCAGATCTCAAATCCTTTTAACCAAAATCATTCGATCCTTGTGAAGCTGACCGTGTTCTCACTAGTATTTTTTTTCTGTCTACGTCATTGTACTAAAGAAGCATGCTATGGAGCGATGTAGATACTGAAGTACTGGCGTCATGGTAATAAATTGTAACGAGAGTCATGAAACATTTGAACGATCACAAACGTTCAAATTTTACTTTTAAAGATTAGGTATTAAAAAAGTCAAATGAGTCAATATATAATTAATATTATGAACATATATCATTTATTTAAAATTTAATTATATGTTAATTAGAAGATGTCCACACATACAAGTAAATTGTAATAATACATAGTTACATCTTCAATTAATATTAACTTACTGCATCTATCTGCGTTATGAGCTTACCTTGTTCAATCTTCAACAACTATTTTAATTAAACGGGCTAAAGAGAGTAATAAAAACAAAGGAAAAGAAAACAATTTATTTACAGTTAATTGTAAAAGCACCACTCGAATAAATATTTTAAACAAACATTTGCGTTGGATTTTAGCGTTAAACATTTTATTTTAACTTTACACAATAAAAAATCAAAGTTTTGCTGTTGTTTGGTATTGATATTTTATATAATTCGGTACCCTAAGAATATCTATATGGATTACATCCGTATTGTTTGAGTACTAAGTGATTGGTAGAATAACAAAGACCGCGCTTTTGAGTTTTTAACACTCGCGGTCTACTAGACTATGGTCAATTTTTAAGATTTTTTAATACTCAGTGTTATTTTATTTATAAAAGATTTTTTTTTACAAAAAATCCACGATCTTTGACTAACCGGGCCAATGCTATGACACCATTGCATTTTATGGAGCGACTGCCATCTGATCTCCGTGACCCTGTTACTAGGGGAACCTGACCAGTTTTGGATCATGGTTACACATTCAGTCGCCTGAATGTGCAGGTTTCCTCACGATGTTTTCCCTCACCGTAATAGCATCGGTTAGTGAAACAATTAATGTAATAACTCAGAAAAGTCATTGGTACATGGCGGCAATTACCTGACCTGGCACAACCTGAATCATGGTCACCCTGGGCCTTCGCATAAGAGAGCACAACAGGGATAACGCTAGGAGGATGATGGTCACACAAAATACAATAAATTAGTCTAATACGCTAGGACCCTGTGATTCCGGCAATGCCTTGCCTATGAAAACTAAATATGCCATATTCTTACACTCAGACTAATATGATACGGCTAATTTGGATACACACATAGGTCATGACATAATGGAGACAAAAATTTC
Source organism: Pyrausta nigrata (assembly GCA_949316185.1). NCBI lineage: Eukaryota > Metazoa > Arthropoda > Insecta > Lepidoptera > Crambidae > Pyrausta > Pyrausta nigrata. The sequence goes on along the minus strand of OX438936.1, from coordinate 33,433,969 downwards.
TACTTAGGGTAGAGTTCACCAACACATGTTTAGTATGGGAATTATTTTGTATGGGGATTTTGTCAAATTGTCCGTCAATCAACGTTTACGGGCTGTGTAAGTATTGATGAACTCGGGTCTTAGCTGTTTAAAAGGCAGACATGCAAGGACGCAATCTCACCTGCTGGTAAGCGAAGATGCGCCCGAGGATGTGACATGTCTGTCTAGAAGCATATTCAAGCCAGTACAGTGATGTAAGTATGTGTAGGTATATCAATCTGAACTAGGTACTTTTTTTTTTAAACCTAAAATATATACAATTTAATAAAAGAAAATAAACACAAAGACATGCATGAAATAAAAATAAATTAACTTAAAACCTACTTAATCAAAAATAAACCCGTGTCATTGAGGCAAGGAGGCCAGGATGCTAGCTGCGTTACCGCGTTGGATAGCTATACTTATCCTTGGTACTTATAAATTAGTTTAGATTTAGTTAAACCTTTTCTTTATAATAAACTTGCTAAGTAAACCTTGAACAGTGACGCAATTCATGCCCAATTTGTATGTCATCGTGTACTAAAAACCTACAAAACTCGTATAAAAAATACGTAAAGAAATAACTGTTGGGGCACTTAACCCGGAATAGGCGAATGGCTATAAAACTCAACTCTTTCAGTGAAGGCTTTACAGCCTCATTGAGAATTCAGTTCGGGGTTGTCTCGTAAAAATTGGCATTACTTCACACTTAAGGAACACTTTAAATTCCTGTCGCGAGGACGTTTTTGCATTGGGAGTGGCAATTACCTGGTGGCGCATGTGGCCTTTGATGTATGACTATATGAAAGTTTTAGGGTTCGAGTCTTGATGTCCTTAATCATTGAACAAACCTTTTGGGGAGACTTCTGTGTCATGGGAGTGAGTTTCTTCGAATATGCTTTTTGAGACACGTGTGGTCAGGGTCAGTCAGCCCTATTTCTGAATCACTCGCATGCAATTTAAAATCTTTGAATCACTCGATCGACTGCACTCGACCGCTTGGAACCGCAACGAGTTCCCCTACCCACTTTTCAGAGAAGGCGAGCGATAGAATAAACGCTAGAAATAATGTATTGAGTGAACATTATTTCTCATTCGCCAATACAGCTCACGCGTGTGTGTTGTCGTATTACCCTTTGGCTTCCTTGCTTTAATAGCTTGAAAAGTTTTATAGATCTTTTATTAGTAGGGAATACAGGCAATGGGTTACTGGGTCTAAAGGTAGTTGGGTACAAATATAACTGGCAATTAGCTAGCAGTTTGAATGAAAGGCCATTCAACTAATTTTTTTTTGTCCATGGTGTATCACCCTTTCATATGGTTTGAGTTACTCCCGCTTGGAGGGTACGTAGTTTATACTACTAAGCTTTAAAAGTTATTCTAATTATTTTCCGATTAATTTTGTTATGAAATCCACAAAATTAAGATTTCTTGACAAATGTTTTATGAACCAAAAATGCTTTGAACACTAAGGGCCACTTGCAGCAAACGCTTAATCTCGAATTAGGGTCATTCTGTCTCTGTACTATATGTTCGGCGATGACAGAGACAGCATGACGTTAAATCGAGATTAAGCGTCTGCTGGAAGTGGACCTAAATATATATTAAAACTATAGCTTATCCCCCAATATCCTATTAACCCCAATTCTAACAAAAAACTCCGATTCAAGGTCACCTTGCCAAAAAACACGTCATTCAACAAAAGCTTGTGTAAACAAGGGCATAAAGCTTAATGGGGTCATAGTGAAAATAAATAAGGAAGGTAACTAGGGCGTGGCATTAAAAAATGAACCTTCCCGTTTCATGTAGGGACGTTTCAGAGGGATACCGCATGCTAATTACTTCCCTATCCTCATTCTTTACGCTTATTACCACAGAATAAATAATATTATAAGTACAGAAGGACCACTCCGCAAAGATATTTTAGTAAATAGAGACTCTTGCAACGACACAATAAAGTACAAATTGAAATGTAAAGTAAAGGTTAAGTCAGCCTATTTAGATCCAACTGCTGGGAAAAGGCCTCACCCCAACTATGAGGAGATACGAGCCATACTCCACCACGCAGGCTTAGTGTGGATTAGTGGAGGGGTGTATGTAAAGCATGTGACAAACCTTACTGTCAGATGTTATCAAGCCGCCCTAAGGCCTCTGACTAGGCTTAACGACTAATACCAACAGATATTAGCCGGGACCAACTGCTTAACGTGCCTTCCGAAACACGGAGATGCTTGTCATGGACGTCACTTAAATGGTCGGAATGGTCACCCATCCAATCACGACCGCGCATGGCGGCACGCCAATTAGCCTACAACTATAAGCACCTACATATTTGCCTCTCTTTCTCTCGCGTAACTCACCTGACAGTGTAGGGTCGACCGCGTGACGACAAATGCGCGTGAGCCGTAGATCTTTCAGTTACGAGTACATGATAGGCCGGCTTGTGACATACATTACGACCAAACGCCGACCGGTCGATCCGCGCATGTACTTATAGCATAAAGCTAAATTGCGGAGTGAAACAGGTCTGTTTTTTCTCGAGATTGCCAATTAACAGAAAAATTTAGCTATTCCTTTAGAAAGGTTTTGCACGTTTATTTATTGGAGGTTTTAAGTGACTATATTTGATATTATTCTAACTGTTTCTGTGCTTATGCACAATGCGACTTTGCACACCTTAGGTATACAGGAGATAAGGTACTATTAAAAAGTGTCATTATCACGAAGTAAGTCTGATTGGTTTGGCACTAGCTCACTGACCATTTGACAGCAGATATTATTGTGTGTATGTGTTTTACCTAACCATTTACCAAATACTGAAAATTTGGAAAAACTTTCTTCTCTGAACAGTTCAGTGACAATCGAGCAGTACCTACAAATAAATTTTTTTTTGTAATATGACCAAGTGGTCATTCGAAGTATTTATAGTATGATTTAAGCCTTGGGCTTACACATCGTGGCTTAGCCATCACGCGTAGTAATGAGTTCAATAGTTTTATAATAGTTGTGGTTCAAGGCTCTTTACTGATCTATTTTAACTACGCCTGGACTATTATCTCATAACAAACAACCGCTTTACTATTTACAACTATGTTACGATTGTTTAAATGCTACTATAACTGGTAATAGGATGGCGTTTTTTTTGTTATCTAAACGTTTTTGTTCATGAAAAAATACAAGGAGTGGTTTTGGTTACCGGTTGGCGCCCCCGACTCAGGGATGGTGGTATGAGTTATGCTTATTCTAAAAAATATTTTGTTCAAATAATATCAAATTCTAAAGGAAAACACCTTTTACAAGATGTCTTAAAAATTTCACAACGAATGGGGACACTCGCGCTCTCGCACGTAGCTACGAAACGCTAAGCCGTAGCCAGTAAGCTACGCTGTAGCTACTGATAGGTTGGTAGTTTTTCGACTCGCCTCGCTAGGATCGCGATAATGAATATTGATTTTGTGGGTTGTCCCATAAAAAATTAAGGTATGTTTTTTATTTTTGGCATCGGTATTGTTTGTACAACCACCACTGAGTCCGGGGGCGCTGACTAAAACAACAGCCTGTCTCTCACTCATCAACACTGTCTAGGGATATACAAAACATAGTATTATTATATCTAAAATATCCCTAGATAGCGTTGACTAGTATATTTGACGTTACGCAGGTAAAACTACAAAAATATGCTCGTGATAAATATTGTTTTAACCTTAATAGTAACTTGCATTATGATAGTTTGCTACGGGATTTCTACCATGCATCGCCCATTCTCTTCCAAAACTTACAACAAACGTACATATTGGTATTGAACTATTTTAACAATAGGCGTTTTAGCTTTCGTTATTAATTTACATTCTACTACTGCTACTCTCAAGCTCCCGAAAATACCGTTTGTTCGGTAGAGGATTATGACATTATACTCCAGCAAAATTTTGTACCAAGAATAACATTTCGCAAACATTACAGTCTGCACTCTGCAATATTTAAACTGCTTTTAATTACTAGACCGTGGATAGACAGACAGACTTACGAGTATGGTGAAATTTTAAGGATTCTTCGTTGACTATAGAACCCTTAAATGCTTTAAATTTGACTAATTCCTTAGTACACTATAACCTGCATATGTTGAGAAAAGTGCAAGAATTACCAGCATTCCAAAACGGTTCAATAAAAAAACCTATTCGTGTATCGGCTTAGGAGTTTATTTAACCCGTTAATATAATTTAAAAGAAGGAAATCCTGAAATCATCACATGCTTGGGCGTAAATAAGATGTTCCCGCGGGAATATGTCGACGTTTTTATTATTTGGTGCAAGGGAAAATCAGATAGTTTAATTTATATCACGTAAGGAAAACATCGTGAGGAAACCTGCACATTCAGGCGACTGAATGTGTATGTAACCATGATCCAAAAACTAGTCAGGTTTCCCTGTTAACAGGGTCACGAAGGTCAGATGGCAGTCGCTCCACTGTAATTAGCTAATCTGCCACATCCTGGATCATGGTGCAAAGCGGACCCTGTACCTCGCGCGCGAGTGTACAACCGGGATAACGCTAGGATGATGATGATGATGGAAGGACAACAGTTACAGTCGGCCAAGAAAGTGGTCTACCAGTTTTGACAAAATTTCATGTGCTAAGTAAAATAGCGACTCAATATCTTTTTAACAATGAAAGGATACACATACCGTGTTATCCTTACCGTGTTGTCAGAATATTTTTGCATAAGAAAATCAATCCCATTTTTATATGTCGCCCTAATGATTTTCAACCTTAGGGTGATAGACCACTATATTACACGCTGAAATTTTAGTGATTGTTTTCCCGCAGCAGACCTTTAGTAGTGCTATCGAATCATGCGAGATATTTTTTTAAACTAAAAGTTATTTTGTTCTCAAAGTAATCAAAAAAATAATCATCAACTCGAAAACGTGTGAAAAAATAGTTTATTTTACGAGAATTGACGTATTTGGGTACTGCTTGTTTCAATGTTTTAAGCAAAAGAAGCTCTACGCACTAAGCAATACAGCATTTACTGCACTAATTTTACTGCGGGAAAACGACCATTAAAATTTCAGCGTGTATAGGCCGACCGTAGTATCTCCAAAAATGGGTAGTTACTGCAAAGTTATTTGAGATATGATCTTATCAATCTTAGTGACACGGAAATACGGAATCCTATTTTTAATTATAATAAGCTATACTTAAAAATAACCGCTTTAAAAAACATAATGAAAAGAAGCAAAAATTCCTTTTTTATCGCCTTGTATAAGATACGTAGAAGAAAGTCAATGCCAGCATATATACGTACACCTAACATGAAAAAACAATGTATGGATACTAAAATTGGCAACAACTTTCTTCACTTGGCTTGGCAAGTATACCTTTTGAGTGCGTTTTTAAGGCGGTTGTATTTTTTTTATAGTAGCACCTAGGCTGATTCGTCCAATTACCTAGTTAAACTAATTAGCCGTACCTACTTCCTAACACAATCCCGTAACAGTGCACAACCCTTACTTAAACTTTCGTTGAATTTACGATTACTGTTGTTGCTGGTGTCAAAGCCTTCGTCATCAATTTCAATTACATTAGAAGACTGCATTTCTGGATCACACAAATACTATTACCCAAAAAACCGACCAAGTGCGAGTCGAACTCGCGCACGAAGGGTTCTGTACCTATACAACATAAAACACTATAGTTTCTTTTTTAGTTTTAAAACGGTAAACAATCGCGTTTGGATGGGAGCTCCCCTTAATTTTTTAAAAGTTTATATACAACTTAATATTCTATAAGTATTTCAAACGTCTTCCTGTTGCCCTTACTAATATCGAGCATAATATGGCAAAAAAACTCAAATTCAAACTAAATATTTTTTTATTTTTTATTTCGGGCAATACCCATGACGTAACGTAACGTAAAAAAACCGGCCAAGTGCGTCGGACTCGCGCGCGAAGGGTTCCGTACCATTTACTTAAAACATTAGACAGTAAGCCAAAAAAGTATATATTTTTATTTTATTTATAATTTCAAAAATATATATCACAGGATACCCGAAATAATTTTAAATAAGAGTTTTCGCGCCTGTTTCTATACGTGTGTGATTTAAAGTTTATAGGTCCAAGACTTTTGAAACTACAAGGGGGGGGGGGAGGGGACACCGTGTAAACAACTTTGGCGGGCTATATCTCGCAAGGGGTAATTTTAATTTTTTGTATTTTCAAAAATGAGATCTATATGTGAAGTATTCTCGAACCAAGTTACATGCAAATCAGTCCATAAACGATCCAGGTTGTGGCAGATCAGCTAATTACAATGGAGCGACTGCCATCTGACCTCCATGACCCTGTTACTAGAGAAACCTGGATCATGGTTACACATTCAGTCGCCTGAATGTGTAGGTTTCCTCACGATGTTTTCCCTCACCGTAAGAGCATCGGTTAGTGAAACAACTAATGTACATAACTCAGAAAAAGTCATTGGTACATGGCGGCACGTGGTATTGAACCGGCACCTCCCGCATGAGAAGCAACCCGCTAGCCACTGCGCCACCGACGCTTATATTTTTTTATAATTATTGCCTTTTTTATTCCCACAATCAAAACCACTCAGTAAATCGTCTCGGGTCTGGGTGTTGTGGTACAACCGTTGTTTCTGACTTTCATGTGATTTAGCTACTTACTTTGGGATGTTGCACAAAATACATTTGCTTATTTTATTTGATAACAGTCGATCGCCTGTCATCATTCTGGACGTCACCAAAGCACATTATAACACCAAAGTGCATTAAATATTTTGGACAGTCTCTGACAAAATATCAAAACAAAGTTTGCTTAAAACTCCAACGTTTCCATTGCTTATTAAATTCCCACAACCTTATCAAAACCAGCCAGTGGTTGCAAATAAAATTTATTTGCAACCACTGGGTATTTAACACTGTGCCCAAGTTACAAAGTGCTAACATTCGCTTGTGTAAGGCCTAAAATCTCCTTAGCACGAGGCTGGGCCTAAGCGTTATAAACGGTCCCAGTGGCCCATAACTCAGGCGATGCAGTTTTCCAGCTGTCAAAGTTTATACACAGAATTTACACGGTATTCGTTGCGGCTTCACTTACGTAAGTTTTTGGCAATATTTTTCCTCGTATCGTAGTTTAGGGTAAATTCTCATAGTTGGAATTGATGTCCTGAGTAAAAGAAGAATTTATGCGCTTTGCATGATATTATAAATAAGTGAAGCGGAATGACTGTCCATTTTAAAAGAATTCAAAATGATTTGAAATGGGTTTGTACTCGATTCCGGACTAAGCCAGACGTGGCGTAGACAGAGTCGACGGCGGAGCAAGCTCACCCAGAAGGTTCTTGCACTTCTACTTCCCCACGGAACACATCAAGCTGCTTGGCGCCGGGCTCCGGTGGGAGGGTGGTAGTTAGGCAAGCAAGGCACCTAACGGAGCCCACGGCCACTGTTAGGATCGTTCAGCCGCGATCACGGAGTTAAGCTTATGATTTCATTGCCCGGGGGGGAGCACAGGAGGTAGATTTTTCACCACCTCTAATTTCAATTTAATTTATCAGGAAAGCTTTTTGGCGTTTATAAAAAACAGTTACATTGTTTAGTGTTATGCAAATGAAATTATTTCAACAATTACATGAATAACTTTAGCACCAAACATAGCGTAAACTTGTGCTATAGCGACTAAGATGACTTAAAAATATACCTACTTTAATTCATGAAAATAGCATAGCGTGTCCACCGTTTAAGCTATTTGTCGGACGGTTTCTAGGTGCTTTATTTGATATTTTTGTACTGGGCGATACCAAACCAAAAAAATCGTGTTTTGTGTCAATGATTATTTTATTCAAATTTGGATACTGATACAAAAGTCACCCTGTATATTAGTCAAATAATAATAACTGAATGCAGTACGATTACTGTGACAGTAATAAAATTAATCAACGTTTTCGAATGACTGCCGGCCGGAAGGTTTGGGCACGTCTATCTAATTACATTATGCCTTGTTTTATACAGCCCTCCGCATAATATAGGGCTGTTCACTCTCTCAAGCTATTGAACGGCTCGTTAGCATCGGTAGGGTTGTCACTACTTACGGGAAATAAAGTTTTGGATGGATACTTACGGTGATTCTACCTAGCGATCTATAACAAAAAACAATTTCTATGGAACTGACATAACAATTCCAAAAATTATAGTAATTATTAAGTAAATGGTTACTTATGCCAAATTCCTAAAAAAGTTTGGTGGCTTATATCCGTAATATTTAATAAAATAGAATTAATAATTTATAAAAATATAGAAGCAGAGAAAACAATGAATAGATATATGCACAATAGTGTCAAAGTCCACTGCTCTCTTATTCATGCATTCGTTCAACCCTTGTTAAAACTTTTCGCTTCGCCCAAAAACGTTATTTTTTAAAGTACTAAAGTAAGTGCCTGTAAGCAGTTTAAGCTGAAAAAAAATTGATTTTCAATAAGATCACGATCTTAAAAATTAAAATACTTTTGTTAACCCTAGCATGGCAATACCGTACAAAAATGAAGAAAGGACGTCGGCAAGAAGTTAATTCAGCTAAGTACCTATTCGATAAGGTCAATATCCAACCTTAACATACATGTTTATGTATGAACTGCCTATGTATATTCCTCTTTATGTATTTACGACGTTACGGTTCCTTTAAGCGTTAAAAGCATATAAGTATATGTGAGGGGGTGAAAAGTGTCGCACGCAGAATAGACTTGCAAACAAAAATTCTCCTGTTAATAAGTTTGCAAACAAAAAGTCCCGTATGTTAAGTGTAAGTGTAACTGATTTGTTTTACCTATACTAGAGCTACATCAGTAAGAATTTCGTAAATGTAAATGTCCATGCTTAAGTAATTAAATGACTTCAAAGGTTTGTTTCAAGTGTATCTTTATTTTTATTAGCATTAAGTGGCGCTCATTTCAAATTCTTACTTTTCTGGAGTTTTTTACTTTTTCTCCTAATGCATATGCTAATGTTTTTTTCTGCTTAATAATTTAAGACGTTCATAAAATTTTTTGGTTCTGATCCATAGCAATATCTGTTGAAGTAGTGTTGTATAATCTGCGCAAAACGTAATTTTTAGACACAAGCTCGCATTGTATTACCCAGGATCCATAATAAATGCGATAATGTATCTGTCCGTCTGTAACCTATTTACGCATAGACAGTTTTAGATGACATCTGATCTGTAGAGATAGTTCGAGTCTCTAGAAAGGACATAGAAATTATTGTTTTTAAGTGATAAGCATTCACTTTGCAATCTTAATAATATTATCATAGGTCATTTTTTCAAGTGCAATAATATTACTAGGACATAGGAATGTTTTTATCCTCGAAATCATTCAAAACGCGAGTGTTTCGCGAGTTTGGAAATTCTTGGGTTAAAACGATAATGGTAGTCGAAACGAGATGACAAAACGCGAGCAAACAAGCGTGGAAATTTTTGGTGACACACTATGCAAGACTCGAAAAGCATCAAAAAGCGGAATTTTTAACTTGAATAATTAACTCTCTGCATTCTCATTCGGTTGACTGGTCTTAATGTCCTCCTTGCCGAATTTCGACTACAACGGCCAATCACAACAGAGATTAGCCAACTACGCGGGAGATATAATAGTGCACAAGTGTGTGCGCAATACACAGGCACACTCTCTGTTCCTTCACTCTCATATTATTGGTTGACTGGTAGAGAATGCCTTGAGGCATTAATTTCGCCAAATGTACCTTCATTTTAGGGACAACAAAGTTTAAATGAATAAATTTTTACACCGGTTAGGGACCGAAGTGAGGTAACAAAACGCGCAGCGAGATAAGAGAAAATATATTTAAGTAAAGTTTTGAATACTTTTTATTTACATGTACGTGTGTGTGATTTGTCGTTGTTACACTCACAAAGTTATTTTGTGTCACACTTGTCACCTCTTTGTCTTTGGTACCCGGGGAGGACCGTCCCTCCTCTTCGCCGCCACTGCTCTTCAATGCTAATCTGTGAGACGAGAATTTATTCTTCTATAATTGAAGATTGACATACTTAGTTCGCATAAAATAAGTACTACGAAAAACTGTAGAGAACTGCGTATTAAAAATTCGTCAAAATCAAATGGCAGGCTGCCATAAACTTTCGTCGGCACCTTGTTTGCAATAACAAACTAGTTTCATACGGAACTCCATTAACACGGCCAGGATGTACCAAACCAACTGGCCGCATTTGGTTCAACTTCTAATGGAAAAAGTAAGGGAATTCTGATTTTCTTTGGCCATTTCTTCTTGTCGATACCGCGTCCGATAGCATTCGTTTTGTTTACGACCGCCATTTGCCGACTGTACTTCACAGAGTTCTGTTGAAGATTTTGTAAAATGGACTAGCTGACTATACTGCTAATTGCTTAGACTGATCTTCATGCCAAATGGCCAAATGGCTACCAACTGGCCAAATGGCTTCGTAGCCAAATGGCTACCAACAGGACCCTTATAGATTTGTTGTCTGTCCCTCACTGTTGTGTAATGTCAAACTCAAACTGAAAACGTTTTGTTCGATATTTATAATGGCAGCTGGCAGACGCTTAAAATATTCACAGAATATTAAGTAATTCAAGTATTAAGTATTTCACTGAAAAATTAAAAATTAAATTACAATAAAAAAATAAATTTAAGGGGGTTCCCAAACAAACGTGTTTTTTTGCCCATACTGTCTAATGTTGAAAGCTAATGATACGGAACCATTCGTGCGCGAGTCCGACTCGCACTTGGCCAGTTTTTCTAACACACTGTATTAATGAATTGTTATATGGTAACTAGGATAACGGACATACTTTTGTTGAACATCATGACTCTGGTTTAAATGCTTAAGTCATCAAACAAAAATTTGCCCCCAGCAGGATTCGAACCCGCAAACAGAAGCGTTAGTGTCTTCCTTAAGGAGGTGCATAGGACCATAAATACCTTAACCTTTTACTGGATTCATCGCCGAAATAAATAAAAATAGGGTTCTTTATATGATATCGTCGAGGTAGCAGATTATTTGTAAGTCTGGGGTAATATTATTTTTTTATTAAAGTTGGAGGTATTGCTGGTTATATTCACCACCATAAAGGATAGGATTGTTTACACTGTCACTGCTACCCTGTATTGTGTTATTTTAAAAATATATTGTTGTGTGGGTGCGAAATCATCAATTGAAAATTTGAACAGACTAAATTGATAGAACCGATTGAACACACCCACGGATTATCTTGACATTACCATATTTATTTAATAATTTCCCATATTTTATGGGTTCCAAGTAGAGTTTTCCTTTGAAAATGGGCATTGACATTGAATAAAAGCCAGTTTTAGAATTGGTTTTAGGCCATTGAGTATAATTTTAACTGACCGTGAATGGGCCAGTTGACAAAGAAACTGAAATTGTCAAATGGTACATTTTCAAACGATATAAATACAGAATTGTTAGCAACACAGTTGGGTATTGTGTTATTCGAGAAAAAAAAACTTGTTAGCCTACGTATGCTGCATAAATAATGACTAATTTATTGTTTTGCTTTGTTTTTGTTTTTTACATTCTCGTATTTCGGCTTCCCCATTAAAAGACCTTTTCTGCTGAATATTCATAAATAACAGAATCCAATAACTCGCAGAGATCTTAATTAAAACCATTAGGCTAGTATGTTGGGCAGTGCTCCATTATAGCATGAGTTATGGAACTGGGCACGGCCCAAATCGATACTCCTATATTTCTATACATAAAGCATAAGCAGAGGTTTCGTAGAGTTGGCGCCAGAAAATACGTTTGGTGTGAACGATGCCTTAAGGTCGATCGTAGACTTTACCGTAGCCGTACCAAAATCACTAATTAAAAAAAGTTTTGCGTCTTGTTACGTTTGTCAAGAGCAAGTTTGTGATTTGTTGAAGTAAATTAACTTAAATCTGACATTGGTCTTTTGTTTTTTACTACATTTCGCAAGAAACATCAAAGATGCGCGGTTGCAAAGAATGAACATTGTAACTTTGAATGTAAAAACCGTCATAACTCTGAATGAGGAAATACTGGTAATGGATGCGGTTCAAGTAAGGAGAGGCAAGTGCAACTGATCCTTAGTTTTGTGATAAATGATTTAGGCCCAACTGTCCCATTGCATTGTCGCTGTGCAGATTTTGCACATGAAAACGGATTTTGGCAATTTCATGAATGATAAATTTAAACAATAAAAAATGTATTCCTATAGTTTTCGCCTGTGTATACTAAGGAACAGAATAAAAGAGAAGGCTCCAAAATTTAAGAACCAGCAAACATACTAAAACACGAGTTTGCCAATTTTAAAACAGCCGGTAACCTTGACAGAATTACCAAATGATAGATAGTGGATTTTTAAAAAGGTAGAAGGGTCACTAGCGCGCGGAAATCGACTGCCTCAAATTATGTAATTTGATCAAATTTGTAAAAGAACGTGTGCTCGGAGCAGCCAATTCGAATCGCCGCGCAGTACAAGACGACAAGTCTACCTCTTTTTTAAATAAATGAACTGTCAATGAAATTCCCATACAAAATATGTCAAATGCTGCTAAACCAGCTGAATCAGAGGTGCTTGTGGCGCAGTGGCGGCAGCGCTTTGGTAGTGATACCAAAGTTAAGCAACCCACGGCGCGGTCGTGATTGGATGGGTGACCATTCTGACCATTTAAGTGACGTCCATGACAAGCACCTCCGTGCTTCGGAAGGCACGTTAAGCAGTTGGTCCCGGCTAATATCTGTTGGTATTAGTCGTTAAGCCTAGTCAGAGGCCCTAGGGCGGCTTAATACCATCTGACAGTAAGGTTTGTCACTTACCTTACACACACCCCTCCACCGATCCGCACTGAGCCCGCGTGGTGGAGTATGGCTCGTACCTCCTCATAGTTGAGGTAAGGCCTTTTTCCAGCAGTGGGATATATATAGGCTGACTTTTTTTTAGCTGAATCAAAATAAATATATGTATTCAACTCTAGGCTAAACAATATTACCTAAACATACAAAGAGGGCAAAGCTAGATGGAACTTCGGGAGGATCTCTTATGGAACCAAATTCCTTTAATCGTGTTTCAAGGTTTATAATTATCTTAATATTATGTCCTGAAGTTTCCGGTAATATATTATATGGTGTATGGACAATCTGACGATCGAATTCTCATAAAAATGAACTTTTTTCAAAGCATTCCTTTCTGACTGACCTTTTTATACATTAGAAATATAGCATATTTCCGCCTTAATATTTTCTAGCAAACCTTAATAATGCATTGTGCACTTCGATTTATCTAGTATGTACGTAGCTTTAAGAAAAATATCGAGACAAAAAATACAGCTAAATGAAAAGTAAAGTCGGCCTACGTACAGGGTGACCAAAAAGGCGACGTCAAGCCGAAATCGCATGATAGATGAGGTCATAATAATATTTCAAAAAATCTTGTATTTTTAAAATTATAGCAAACAAAAAAATATATTCGGGAAAATGTACACTCTGTAAGTTTTTACTTTCCTGTTGCTACAAAGCTTTAATTTTTTACATTTTTTTACTTATTTCATCCTGAATAGTGCTTCTGTAATTTGTGACCTTAAAATCTGAGCTAACTGCTCCAGCTTGAAGGAAGATGTCATGTCAAAACCACGTTTTGAAAATCAGTTTTTCGCCCTAGTTTAACTGACGGTTCTGAAAAAAAATTATACCACGCAAGTCTGACAAGTAACTTTAAAAGTAAGCGTATTTGATAGGGATTTTAAAGTGGTATAACACTTATTACATTATGTCTTAGATCGGGTACAAACATTTTTTTTTTCAAGGAAAGTCGGTTTTGATAATTTCTTTGACTTTACTACAAGTAATTCTAGTGAACTCAAAGCGTTCCTTAATACCTCAAATTTCAAATTCTCGTTTGAACGAGTCATTCCATAAAGGGTAAGAGAGAAAGATAGAGATGCTTATGAGTCACAGAAGCAAATAAGGATCCAAGTACATAGTAATTTTTTTTTTTACATTTTTTTTTATATGTTTTTCTGATAACCGTTATGACCTTACCTATCATGCGATTTCGGCTTGACGTCGGCTTTTGGGACACCCTGTATATCCTAATGCTGGGAAAAGGCCTCACCTTAAGAGGAAGTACGAGTCAAATACAGCTAGTCAATATTATTTACACTGTTGAACCTAAAATACACAACGTCCTAACAAAAAAGTAACGAAAATCCAACACTGCTTATCCACCTCATCGAACTATATTTGCCACAAGTACAATCGCCCGCAAAAGTATTATTAGCAACACAATACTTTTTCGATTTCTTTTTGAAACATCGAACTTTTCTCGGTTCCCCAGTGCCACCAATACAAAAACCCTTTCAGACATACCACAATAGATTTGGTGACAGGGAATTATCGCGCGGCCCCAATGTGGCACAAAAGAAATGGGGCTTTTTTTAGTGACTGTACGGTATTGATGTTTCGGAAGCTTCGTTTTTTATGGCAGATTGATATCAGCTTCCGACAATAGATATGTTAGAGTTGCTGGGATGTGGAGTGTGGCTGGCAAAGTGATTGACTCATTCTCTTTATGTAGGTTTGAATAAATAAATCCTTAGTTAGTTACATACGAAAACAATTACATCAGCAAGCAGCTCTAAATCAAACTCAAACTGACTTTTAGAGACAGTGTCCAACTCTTCAGACTATACCTGTTGCTGTAAAATCACCCATATTGTTACTGCATAAGATGATACAGTGTACTTGACTTGCTGTTGTCCGTACCTACCATAGATAGCTTTGAGGACAACTTGTCAATCTAAACACTTTTTACGTTTTTATAATAATTATTTATTGTTACAATTTTTAAATAAGTTAGTCAACCCTAGTACGTATAACTTTCAGTGATCATTGGTCGTTCAAATAGCTACCTTCTCTCTATGTGACCATCATCTAAATTCCTCTATTAGCTACTCTAGCCATTACTGCGAAATCGCACACTGCTGACTAAGGGTTAACTGTTTCAGAGTTCCGTAAATTAACCTTTCACGCGTACATTTATCAAGAAATCCAAACATGCCGGGCCGATTTGTCGACGTCAGCCACCAGGCATTCAGTACCAGCACAGGTTACCCTCAGTGCTGATTGAAAAGGACTAATTGGTGTTACGGGAACCAAACAGTGTCGTTGTGACGTCACCAGCGGGTTAGTGATAATTAAGGCGCCTACGGTGTATTTATCTTTAACCAAAATAGGGCAGGGCTGTCAACTATTTACATGACGTATTTTTTATTTTTTTTGGGTTTTAGAGACGTAGTGTTCAGCCATACTGCTAACCTAACGCAGGCCCATACGCGGGCGCGACGGCGGGCGCGAATTATCAAACATTTTAAAAGCGCCTTTGCGGCCACAGCGGCACAGCACTAGGCCCGCAGTGTGGCCGAACACGTAGGTATGAACTCAACAACAATCCTTCATTAGGTACGTTTTTACGTCACAAGCGAGAAGTTTAATCCTAAGCTGTGTTTAATAACTACGCGGAAACTTTGTGGCGTGATGATAGATTATACTGCAGCACAAAAAGTAAACAAATTAAAAAAAAATGAATTTGTATATATATTTCAACGTTTGGTTACCATCTGACCAACAATACTATCTTAAAGTCGGGCTGCAATACTTGCGACCTATCAAAAAGTGACAATCCAAAGGTGGTAGATTTGTATGTAGTTAGTTTAATACGAAATTTAGCTGGTAGGGGTCCATGTGCCCCTAAATTGCGCAGCACTGTCTAGCCTTGTGGTAACTAGACCACTGTGCCTCGGGTTCCGAACACGGGGGCATCCGCTTCCTACTATGAGGCGCGATGGTGTGTTTTGCGTTCCAGGCATCATTAGGACGACAAGCCAGAGGAAGTCCTCCTTCGGTGCTGAAGGTAGGAGTATTGTTCCCTTTTCAGATCAGATGTGACCGTGTGTCAGTCTAGTCAGTTGAGGTGTCGCCCCTTGATGGCGAAGAAAGTCAAGCCCGTATAATACTCTGGAACGAGAGACATCCCAATACATCTCCCATTTCACTGACAGAGCAGCTCTCCATTTTAAATAGACTGCGGACACAAGTCGGCCAAAACAAGGAGAACATGCACCGATGGGGTAACGCTGCAGACAGCGAATGTATGTGTGATGTCTCTCCTCAGACAATAGCACACCTATTGTTATGCCCTACGTGCCCCTACTCCTGCACACGCGGGAACCTGTACAACGCTACTATAATGCTTTGTTAGTCGCTGAGTATTGGTCCTTAAAATTATAACGCCAGTGTCGACACGAAAAGAAGAAGAAGGTCTAGTCAGTGAAGGGCCACGGAAGTGTGCTGATGGCCCTGACCCGCGGCCTTGAACTACATGGCTCTTGAGCTGGTTTTATTGGGTAGGCCTATCTGGGAGAGCCCCACATAACCTATTGCTCTACCCCGAGAGCGGTAGTTATGCGTAACGAATTTTCCAACGAAACCAAAACGCTAGACCACAGCAGCAACTAGAAGAGAGCCACTTGACGTAGGCCGCAAGCCGCAAGTCACACTGTTTCATAGATTATCAAAATCCGTTCTCGAGTAATAAGTGATAGCACATAACCTATAGAGACAAAATACATTTATTTTGTTTCAGAAAAAATCCGTCAAAATCCCTTGGCATTGAATGTCTCCGTTTTTTCTTTAACACATTTGTCACACAAATTCACTTATTTTTTTAAATATTTTTAAATAAAAGTGCTGTTTAGGAGATTTTGATATACGATCGAAACAGAAATATTTCTTATTTTATAATATCAATTATAAAATACACACTTTTCGTATCAGTACCAAGCACTGATAAGTTTCGGAGAAAAATCGCCCTTACATCGCCTCTATAGGTTACGTGCTCGATGGTTGGAATAAACCCGACTTCCTTTCGACCTTTGCTGTGTTGGCAACCCTATTCGATATTGAATAAAGAACCAGCGCTTTGGGCGCGCCATTCATGTGGATGGCGGCTAATTTGATTAGTGTCGATCATGCGAGCGCTGAGGTGAGGTAGATTTGCTCTGTATGTAATGTACAGTCAGCAGCGCGTCAAGGTATTCAGTTGAACTACGAAAACATATTTTATTACGTAGGAAATAGAAGCGAGCTCAAGGTTAACATGTCCGTGTCCATCGTTGTTTCAGATTTCCATAACACATTTTTTTTAAACTTAGCTACTTACTTTGGGATCTGAGCAATTTATGTGAAGTTGTCTGATATTTATTTGATTTTACTTAACATTTTAATGCGTATTGTACTAGTACCCTGTAAATGTAATATTCTCGATACATATTTTTTTTACCACTTCAGACGTAGTACACATTCTGTGTACTATACCAGGCATCTCTTACTCGATGTACTTGCGCGCGTTAATTATTAATTATTTATTAACTAAACCTAATTATTAACGTCTATTATAGCCTACTCTCGAGCGCACCGACGGCGGTGCGTAAATTAGTAGGCTGCCAACAACCGTCGGGCGCGCGCGTACGCACTGTTGAATTATTTTGTGTTACGGTCGATTCGTTATTAAGCGAAGTAAATAAGTAATATAGTTTACGCATCCGGTCATTTACTGTACATATGCAACCAGAAACATGTACTCGTAAGTCCTGATTAGTCTCAGATTTAAATAAAATTCTGCACTTATCAGAGTCTCGAAAGTCTGCACTTTTTGAATCTTTTAATTAGTCATCATACATTTACGGCAGGCTGAAATTTCCCTCAGATTCTTTTTATAACTATGTGTGTATACAGTTTTGAAAATAATTTGTCACAGAACAACATGTTCCATGTTTGTAAGCGAAATTTACTTTAATTTCGTAAAATCTTGCAAACAAATTGCTTAAGTTATAAAAAAATATATAACATCTTTGATCTCATAAATAAGTGACTTTTGTCCCACCTTGCCCTTGTTTTCCGCATGACTACTTACTTATTAAAACTATTTGTACTATTCCGTTTTTTTTCCGGGACAACCGGGAATCTTGCACATGAAAACATTTTGTAAAACACAAAAAAAACCTTGTATGTAAAGAGGCAACCCTGACTTAATTATTATTACCGACGCGCCGCGCCGCACCGTCCGCGCGCAGCTACACAGGAATAATAACGTAATGTTCGATGTTTAAGGTACATTTTCGTGCGCAGTGGTGTGCAACAAAAAATTGTAGGCTATTATAAAAGTAGGTATGGACGATTTTGTATGGAGTGATTTATCTGTTACGTAGTAACTATTATATAATCTGTGACTATACTTCTGCTGAGACTTGGGATCAGCTTTCAAAGATGGAATGCAGAAGGAGCAAATATAATTTGCATTTTTGACTGAGTCATAGTATAAACGTGTTTAAGTATGTCTATCCATTATCCTAGTCACCATAGCAGAAGCTTACGTTTGGGGCTAGGTAATTGGTGTGTTTGTTAAAACAATTTATTTAATAATTATATTTTTTCCTTATCAATTAGATTCAAAAAGCTCACAGCTAGTCACTAAAATATTTCTCAAACTAGAAGTTTACTAAAGCTATGTTGAAACATATGGGATATGAGATGAATCTCATAACATAAATAAGTACATTGACGAGATGACCTCTCATCACCATACAACATGGTATAAATAAGAGGTCATGATTACTGGACGGTGATTGGAGTAAGCCTTTTTCTATCATCGAGGTTACGCAGACGAAGTCGCGGCTACTCTACATCTACACTAATATTATAATGAGGAAAGATCCGATTGTTTGTTTGTTTGCATTGAATTGGCTCTAACAGTGCTGGGCTGATTTAAATCAAATTTAGTATACAGATAGTTTGAGACCCTGGAAAGAACATAGGCTACTTTTTGTCGCTATATAAAATCATCTGGGGGTGAAATGGGGAACGAAAGTTTGTATGGGAAATCCGACATATGGTGTGTACGAAGTCGCGGGGAAATGCTGGAACGGTAATAAGGACCAAGACAATAAGGCCTGCTGTAAAAAGAAATGGAATATACGCCACGAAATGAGCGGACTAGAACAAAGGTCAAGCCATACATGTTCATAGTTCATTTGCGGTTTATGAACCTCCCCAGGCACACATGAACGGTTATCCAATCAGCTCCAAAAAGTGGCCCACATTTCGAAATATGCTCAGGATCGAAAGATCCGATAGCATGGATGTTGGCGAACTAGATGAGATTGGGATAAGATTGAGAAAAATGTGAAATAAAAAAGTTTTGTCAGGATTACAGACTAAGTACTAGTACTAGAACTAAGGAAGTACTTTTTTTAAATATGTTTATTCCAGAAAAATATATAAATGTACATTAAACGAACATTGCCAAACTGCATAGCAATTTGTCGGCAATTTCCGTCTCGCGACTTAAAATACTTACTTACTAAGCTTAGACCGAATTACCTTAGTTTAACCGTAACTGTAACATTATAACAATGACTGGTGATTTTCGTATAGAATTTGACAGATTTTTGACATTTGTAAAGTTAAAGTAATATGATGCAACCCAGCCTTAATTCCTTCTGCAGTCTGTGTCTTCCTAACTCGTAGACATCACCACAAGAAAGATTAACCGAATCGTCTAACATAAACCCATCCACATTTTTTATCCAGACCTTTGTTATCTATTTAATAATATTTTTCACACTACCTACTCGGCAATGTTCAATTACACATCAATTAAACCTGACTCAAAGTGAGTCATTGCATCCCTAGGGACGTAATGTTGTATGTAATTTCATTACGCTCCTAGGGAGGCAAAGTGATTTGAATTTCGAATAAGAGTTCGTAGGCATGATCACACTAGCCCGTCCCGCACCAAAGAGAACATTTGAAATTTGAACCTGGCAGCCAAGAATTTTAGCACGAATGGAATGAAAAAAAACGCGCGCCTAAAAAAACTTATGTATTTTAAGAAATTACAAACAATGTTTTCGTAAAACTGTCGAGTGCCGAAGTTTATGAGTATGACACCGGGGTCCAATAGATGTAAAGCTGCTGGTATTGTTAATAATAATAATTTACTGCCAGAAAAATCAAAGGATATATACTTATAGATAAAATAAGTTTTTTGTAGTACATTTTTTTATTGCCTTGTAGAAAGTGTGAAAAGCAGAGTATTCTCCTCGGGGATAAAGATGTCTTCATCTTGGGCGAGCTTAAATCCCTCGCTCCACTCAGGATTCTACCTCCCTTGCTATGCTCGGGAGTAAACACTAAACTCCCTCGCTGCGCTCGGGAGTTAACTCTCGAATCCTTCGTTACGCTCGAGATTCAAGATGACGCCCGTGACGTAAGACATCAATTTATCCCCTTGGTGAATAATCTACTATTAGGAACCTTTTTTATTTTTATTTGTATTTTATTGTGAATATTCTTTTGATTTTTTATTAACTGTAAGTTGTATGTAAATATGTAAATATTTTTATTACAAATGAAATGGCGTACTAAAATTTTGTCGCTGCGTGTCTTTTTCCTATTTACTGAATGTAAGAGTAATCCACAAAGGTTTATACTCCAAATACCCGGTTCACACAAAATTTACCCCGGACTTCCGCGTTCGTTTATGTATACCTCGAGTTGTTTTCACCGTGTTATTTCCGACCTGGCAGCATTAAGTCCTTTAAATAATTTCCAGAGAGGACACCTTTAACTTTGGCGTTGATTCTACCCAAATTCAAGAGGCCAAGTCGAGACCGCAGCGTTAGCCCGATCGGCGCCACGTGGCATATTTATACTAACCGGGGCACAGACAATATAGAGCAGGCAGATCGTCAACCTTACTCTATAAAAAGTGCTTTGGATTACTGCCTTAAAATTAATGTGAAATCTTATTGTGTTCCATCGGTGAGTGGAAGTGCCAGAACCTTCTAGGTAGTCTCGGTCAATTAACAATTATTAATAACTAGGTATTTTTTGTTTAAAGAATACTCTGTGGTTTCGTCACTCTTAGTGATTTTTTAGTAAGCACTATGCATGGTGAAGCACATATTTTTTATAATGTCAAGGGTCTGAGTGTTATTTATGATACCACCGTAGTCTGATTTCCATACCACTAGTACTTTAGCTACTTACTTTGAGATCAGAGCATATATGTGATGTCCAATATTAATTTCAATGCGCTGGCCTATCTTTCTCGTCTGTGGCTACACCAACTCAGTTATACAGTTGGCAGCACGTCAGGTTACCCATGTGAACTACGAAAACAGCTCTTATCACGTAGGGAATAGAGGCGGTCTCAAGATCAGTGGGGTAGTCCAACGTGCGGTCGTATGTACAATAAAACTTCTGTCGGGCTTTGTCGGGTCCGGCCGCAGACCACGGTCCCTCTATAAACAATTACATGATAAACTTTACATAAACGCAAAACCTCCAGCTCGGCAATGGTGTATTTTTTGTTCGAATTGTTTAATCTTTGCTATGGCAATATTGTTTTGAGCTGACCTCATTGCTATCACAGTTCTTCGAAGAAGACGTTATTCAAGGGTATGCTTTAACAAGCTTACGCAAACTCTCCTGTATCATCTTACCTATAATTTTATTGTAAAAAAATATATATATTTTTTTATTTAACAGGTTGTTGCCTGTGCAACTGGTTTGTTTTAAACAGATTTTAGGGCACTTCAGACTATATTGTGTTAAATTATTATTAATTAGTTTTTAATATTTTTAACACTCACAGTGTTCTTTCTTATTTATATAAGTTTAAATAAGACCATAAATTCGCACACAGGTAGGATTTGAATCCACGTCCTTTGGCTAACCGGGTCAACGCTCTGAGCTACTGTGCAGTCAAAGCCAAAGGACGTGGGTTCAAATCCTACCTGTGTGCGAATTTTTGGTTTCTTATTTAAACTTATATAAATTATTATTAAATAAAAATCCACCTTGGCAAATTAAGGAGTTTGTAATTAGACTGCGGACACATTTATTGTCTTGTCTTGATCTACTACTGCACACATGAAGCTGTACAACGCTACTAACATAATAAGGTTTCCATGCCACTGATATTAGGGTTCTCTTAGCTAAACGACAGAGATTGGCCAACCACAGGGGTTTCGTCACATCAGAGTGACGTACGTCAAGGATAATAAATTGGTGAAGGAAGGTGAAGGATCTATCTCCTAGTAGTCTCCCGGGCAACGACATCACGAACTCCAGTTTGTGACAGCAGCTGGACGATCCTATCAGCGGTGGGAGACTCCTTTAGGTGCTGCCTCGTAGCTACCAGTCTTCAAACGAAGCCCGGCGCCAGCAGCTTGCTGTGTTCCGTCAGTGTAAGAGAGTAACGATGCTATCAGCGGTGGTAGACTCCGTTAGGTGCCGCCTGGTAGCTATCATCCTCTCACCGGATGGTGCAAAGCAGAGTAAGTGGGTGTCAGAACCTTCTGGATGAGCTCACTCCATCGTTGACTTTGTCTACGCCACGTCTGGCTTAGTCAGGAGCAAGTATTTCAAGTAAAATAAAAAACTAGGTTAAGAGATAATATTATAGTGCATAAGCATGCGGCAATTTTCAAGTGCACTCTCTGTTCCTTTACACTCATAGTTCAGTGAGTTTGTAATCCAAAATGATCGGAGCGAAATCAAGCGCATGATGGCGGCTTGAGCAGGAACCGATCACGTTATCTGGACCAGTTGAAGCCGCGTACAAAGTGCTGATGCCCGTCGAAGCCTGGACTCTCGTGCTTTCCGATGGGGTAACGAGGGTGTCAACATCCTGACTCTGAGCTGTTCCCGAGTAATTTTCTAGAAAATTGGCAGCGATAATGTTCTCTTTTGCGGTTGAGTGTTGACCCTCCGACAGTCAACAAGCTATGAAGAAGAATAAAACTCTTATTTAACATTGGTAAGAAGAAGTTCCACGCTACCACGCTATCTACAATGCAAAATCAATGAAGATTGGTGACGGGGTATCTATTAATGCACAGGTATTTAAGGTTTATATAAGTTTAAATAAGAAACCAATAATTCGCACACGAGAGCGTTGGCCCGGTTAGCCAAAGGACGTGGGTTCGAGTCCTGCCTGTGTGCGAATTTTTGGTTTCTTATTTAAACTTATTTAAATAAGAAATAACACTGTTAGTGTTAAAAATATTAAAAATTATTTAATGTATATGGGAGTCAATGCGTGTGGTTAAATTGAGAATTTTGATGAGAGTTTATTAAGTACCAATTCTGTATCTGCTGGTTTCAGTTACAAACAGCGATCAAAATGGCTTTTTATTTTAATATGTTTTTGGGCGTTTTTATTTTTGTATCACCCTCAACATGTTTCATTTTTATCTCCGTTACCTGGTTAGTTTTTTGTCCCATGTAATATTGGCTTGCAATTTGAAATGAGCCTCTTTTTCTTGAAAAAATCTCAAATAACATATCCAGGTCACCAACGTCTTTGTGTGGAAGTAAAAATGGGCGAGTGTTGTGCTGGACAGGTGAAATAGTGCGAAAAATTGCCCGGCGGTCAAACGGGCACATTTGCCCCACCTTCCGAGGTAGGTCGGTGACGGCAGTCAGTATTGTTACCTGGGAAGATTTTTCATTCTGGTCGATGTCTTAGTAATGATAACATCCGACGAAAAGTTTATTCGTGAAAAATGGTTATTATTGTTACAAGTTTTATATATAGATCCACCAATATAAGATAGTAAAAGCGTCTAGAAATATCTAGTTGACTCTCAAAGTTCAAACTGAACATAAATCACTCAATTTGATGATGACTAAAGCTAAAAAAAATACTCTTAATATCTGAAGTAATTAAAATATATAATTTATTAAGGTGTAACTAGCAAAAGTTTTTTTTTATTTATATAATTTTAAAAACTTTTGCTAGTTTTACCACTAATATTCAAGATCAACGGCTGGACTGATTTTCAAGATCTTTGACTTGTTAGATTTTTATCATTCCTAAAATACAGATTAACTGTAACACATTTAAAAAAATCGAGTATAATACGAAATCTCAGTTTTTTTTTCAGCAAAAAAGCAAATAGTTGTGTATGAGTGCAAAAAATATTCACTAACTAGCTGTTGCCCGCGACTTCGCCCGCGTAAACTACTATTTCCGTATCCTACGGAAACTGTGTTTTTTTTTCGGGATAAAAAGTTGCCTATATGTTATTCCAGACTATAATCTATCTCTGTGCCAAATTTTATCCATATCCGTTCAGTATTTTTTGCGTGAAGAAGTAACAAACATACACACTCACACACACAAACTTTCGCATTTATAATATTATAAGTCAGCCTATTAGATCCCACTGCTGGGAAAAGGCCTCACTTTAACTATGAGGAGGAACGAGCCATACTTCACCACGCGGGCTCAGTGCGGATTGGTGGAGGGATGTATGTAAGGCAGTGATGTAAGGAGTGACAAACCTTACTGTCTGTATTTATAATATTAGTGGGATTATTTTATTGACTTTAAGCAGAAACCAAACGGGAGAAGGACAGAAAGAAGAAAAAGCTGTACAAAATAAAAATGACATCTACAAAAGAACACTAAAGTTCTGCCCACTGTCATATTTCCTCCACAATTTGAAACGACTTTAAACTTTGTGAGAAACAAAAGCTATCCACCAAGTAATTAATCTTTTACTTTGCTTATACAAGTTCAAAATCTTCCTTGAGTAGCCTATACAGTGGAAGTATGAGGAGTAACCTCTTTCTAACGTAAAAAAAGCCAAGGTAGATAGATAGATATTCTTTATTGTACAAGAAAAGAGAACAAAGATGCAATAAATAAATTAAAGGTTTAGTGTAATAGTTCAGGTACTTTGAACATTTGGGAAGGCCTGTGTAAATCTCCGCGTAGGTACTTATTCTGTGATTTGGGTTATGGTTTTATGAAGCTATAAGGCAACGGTCAAAACCAAACAGTTCTCAGATCTCAAATCCTTTTAACCAAAATCATTCGATCCTTGTGAAGCTGACCGTGTTCTCACTAGTATTTTTTTTCTGTCTACGTCATTGTACTAAAGAAGCATGCTATGGAGCGATGTAGATACTGAAGTACTGGCGTCATGGTAATAAATTGTAACGAGAGTCATGAAACATTTGAACGATCACAAACGTTCAAATTTTACTTTTAAAGATTAGGTATTAAAAAAGTCAAATGAGTCAATATATAATTAATATTATGAACATATATCATTTATTTAAAATTTAATTATATGTTAATTAGAAGATGTCCACACATACAAGTAAATTGTAATAATACATAGTTACATCTTCAATTAATATTAACTTACTGCATCTATCTGCGTTATGAGCTTACCTTGTTCAATCTTCAACAACTATTTTAATTAAACGGGCTAAAGAGAGTAATAAAAACAAAGGAAAAGAAAACAATTTATTTACAGTTAATTGTAAAAGCACCACTCGAATAAATATTTTAAACAAACATTTGCGTTGGATTTTAGCGTTAAACATTTTATTTTAACTTTACACAATAAAAAATCAAAGTTTTGCTGTTGTTTGGTATTGATATTTTATATAATTCGGTACCCTAAGAATATCTATATGGATTACATCCGTATTGTTTGAGTACTAAGTGATTGGTAGAATAACAAAGACCGCGCTTTTGAGTTTTTAACACTCGCGGTCTACTAGACTATGGTCAATTTTTAAGATTTTTTAATACTCAGTGTTATTTTATTTATAAAAGATTTTTTTTTACAAAAAATCCACGATCTTTGACTAACCGGGCCAATGCTATGACACCATTGCATTTTATGGAGCGACTGCCATCTGATCTCCGTGACCCTGTTACTAGGGGAACCTGACCAGTTTTGGATCATGGTTACACATTCAGTCGCCTGAATGTGCAGGTTTCCTCACGATGTTTTCCCTCACCGTAATAGCATCGGTTAGTGAAACAATTAATGTAATAACTCAGAAAAGTCATTGGTACATGGCGGCAATTACCTGACCTGGCACAACCTGAATCATGGTCACCCTGGGCCTTCGCATAAGAGAGCACAACAGGGATAACGCTAGGAGGATGATGGTCACACAAAATACAATAAATTAGTCTAATACGCTAGGACCCTGTGATTCCGGCAATGCCTTGCCTATGAAAACTAAATATGCCATATTCTTACACTCAGACTAATATGATACGGCTAATTTGGATACACACATAGGTCATGACATAATGGAGACAAAAATTTCTACTTAGGGTAGAGTTCACCAACACATGTTTAGTATGGGAATTATTTTGTATGGGGATTTTGTCAAATTGTCCGTCAATCAACGTTTACGGGCTGTGTAAGTATTGATGAACTCGGGTCTTAGCTGTTTAAAAGGCAGACATGCAAGGACGCAATCTCACCTGCTGGTAAGCGAAGATGCGCCCGAGGATGTGACATGTCTGTCTAGAAGCATATTCAAGCCAGTACAGTGATGTAAGTATGTGTAGGTATATCAATCTGAACTAGGTACTTTTTTTTTTAAACCTAAAATATATACAATTTAATAAAAGAAAATAAACACAAAGACATGCATGAAATAAAAATAAATTAACTTAAAACCTACTTAATCAAAAATAAACCCGTGTCATTGAGGCAAGGAGGCCAGGATGCTAGCTGCGTTACCGCGTTGGATAGCTATACTTATCCTTGGTACTTATAAATTAGTTTAGATTTAGTTAAACCTTTTCTTTATAATAAACTTGCTAAGTAAACCTTGAACAGTGACGCAATTCATGCCCAATTTGTATGTCATCGTGTACTAAAAACCTACAAAACTCGTATAAAAAATACGTAAAGAAATAACTGTTGGGGCACTTAACCCGGAATAGGCGAATGGCTATAAAACTCAACTCTTTCAGTGAAGGCTTTACAGCCTCATTGAGAATTCAGTTCGGGGTTGTCTCGTAAAAATTGGCATTACTTCACACTTAAGGAACACTTTAAATTCCTGTCGCGAGGACGTTTTTGCATTGGGAGTGGCAATTACCTGGTGGCGCATGTGGCCTTTGATGTATGACTATATGAAAGTTTTAGGGTTCGAGTCTTGATGTCCTTAATCATTGAACAAACCTTTTGGGGAGACTTCTGTGTCATGGGAGTGAGTTTCTTCGAATATGCTTTTTGAGACACGTGTGGTCAGGGTCAGTCAGCCCTATTTCTGAATCACTCGCATGCAATTTAAAATCTTTGAATCACTCGATCGACTGCACTCGACCGCTTGGAACCGCAACGAGTTCCCCTACCCACTTTTCAGAGAAGGCGAGCGATAGAATAAACGCTAGAAATAATGTATTGAGTGAACATTATTTCTCATTCGCCAATACAGCTCACGCGTGTGTGTTGTCGTATTACCCTTTGGCTTCCTTGCTTTAATAGCTTGAAAAGTTTTATAGATCTTTTATTAGTAGGGAATACAGGCAATGGGTTACTGGGTCTAAAGGTAGTTGGGTACAAATATAACTGGCAATTAGCTAGCAGTTTGAATGAAAGGCCATTCAACTAATTTTTTTTTGTCCATGGTGTATCACCCTTTCATATGGTTTGAGTTACTCCCGCTTGGAGGGTACGTAGTTTATACTACTAAGCTTTAAAAGTTATTCTAATTATTTTCCGATTAATTTTGTTATGAAATCCACAAAATTAAGATTTCTTGACAAATGTTTTATGAACCAAAAATGCTTTGAACACTAAGGGCCACTTGCAGCAAACGCTTAATCTCGAATTAGGGTCATTCTGTCTCTGTACTATATGTTCGGCGATGACAGAGACAGCATGACGTTAAATCGAGATTAAGCGTCTGCTGGAAGTGGACCTAAATATATATTAAAACTATAGCTTATCCCCCAATATCCTATTAACCCCAATTCTAACAAAAAACTCCGATTCAAGGTCACCTTGCCAAAAAACACGTCATTCAACAAAAGCTTGTGTAAACAAGGGCATAAAGCTTAATGGGGTCATAGTGAAAATAAATAAGGAAGGTAACTAGGGCGTGGCATTAAAAAATGAACCTTCCCGTTTCATGTAGGGACGTTTCAGAGGGATACCGCATGCTAATTACTTCCCTATCCTCATTCTTTACGCTTATTACCACAGAATAAATAATATTATAAGTACAGAAGGACCACTCCGCAAAGATATTTTAGTAAATAGAGACTCTTGCAACGACACAATAAAGTACAAATTGAAATGTAAAGTAAAGGTTAAGTCAGCCTATTTAGATCCAACTGCTGGGAAAAGGCCTCACCCCAACTATGAGGAGATACGAGCCATACTCCACCACGCAGGCTTAGTGTGGATTAGTGGAGGGGTGTATGTAAAGCATGTGACAAACCTTACTGTCAGATGTTATCAAGCCGCCCTAAGGCCTCTGACTAGGCTTAACGACTAATACCAACAGATATTAGCCGGGACCAACTGCTTAACGTGCCTTCCGAAACACGGAGATGCTTGTCATGGACGTCACTTAAATGGTCGGAATGGTCACCCATCCAATCACGACCGCGCATGGCGGCACGCCAATTAGCCTACAACTATAAGCACCTACATATTTGCCTCTCTTTCTCTCGCGTAACTCACCTGACAGTGTAGGGTCGACCGCGTGACGACAAATGCGCGTGAGCCGTAGATCTTTCAGTTACGAGTACATGATAGGCCGGCTTGTGACATACATTACGACCAAACGCCGACCGGTCGATCCGCGCATGTACTTATAGCATAAAGCTAAATTGCGGAGTGAAACAGGTCTGTTTTTTCTCGAGATTGCCAATTAACAGAAAAATTTAGCTATTCCTTTAGAAAGGTTTTGCACGTTTATTTATTGGAGGTTTTAAGTGACTATATTTGATATTATTCTAACTGTTTCTGTGCTTATGCACAATGCGACTTTGCACACCTTAGGTATACAGGAGATAAGGTACTATTAAAAAGTGTCATTATCACGAAGTAAGTCTGATTGGTTTGGCACTAGCTCACTGACCATTTGACAGCAGATATTATTGTGTGTATGTGTTTTACCTAACCATTTACCAAATACTGAAAATTTGGAAAAACTTTCTTCTCTGAACAGTTCAGTGACAATCGAGCAGTACCTACAAATAAATTTTTTTTTGTAATATGACCAAGTGGTCATTCGAAGTATTTATAGTATGATTTAAGCCTTGGGCTTACACATCGTGGCTTAGCCATCACGCGTAGTAATGAGTTCAATAGTTTTATAATAGTTGTGGTTCAAGGCTCTTTACTGATCTATTTTAACTACGCCTGGACTATTATCTCATAACAAACAACCGCTTTACTATTTACAACTATGTTACGATTGTTTAAATGCTACTATAACTGGTAATAGGATGGCGTTTTTTTTGTTATCTAAACGTTTTTGTTCATGAAAAAATACAAGGAGTGGTTTTGGTTACCGGTTGGCGCCCCCGACTCAGGGATGGTGGTATGAGTTATGCTTATTCTAAAAAATATTTTGTTCAAATAATATCAAATTCTAAAGGAAAACACCTTTTACAAGATGTCTTAAAAATTTCACAACGAATGGGGACACTCGCGCTCTCGCACGTAGCTACGAAACGCTAAGCCGTAGCCAGTAAGCTACGCTGTAGCTACTGATAGGTTGGTAGTTTTTCGACTCGCCTCGCTAGGATCGCGATAATGAATATTGATTTTGTGGGTTGTCCCATAAAAAATTAAGGTATGTTTTTTATTTTTGGCATCGGTATTGTTTGTACAACCACCACTGAGTCCGGGGGCGCTGACTAAAACAACAGCCTGTCTCTCACTCATCAACACTGTCTAGGGATATACAAAACATAGTATTATTATATCTAAAATATCCCTAGATAGCGTTGACTAGTATATTTGACGTTACGCAGGTAAAACTACAAAAATATGCTCGTGATAAATATTGTTTTAACCTTAATAGTAACTTGCATTATGATAGTTTGCTACGGGATTTCTACCATGCATCGCCCATTCTCTTCCAAAACTTACAACAAACGTACATATTGGTATTGAACTATTTTAACAATAGGCGTTTTAGCTTTCGTTATTAATTTACATTCTACTACTGCTACTCTCAAGCTCCCGAAAATACCGTTTGTTCGGTAGAGGATTATGACATTATACTCCAGCAAAATTTTGTACCAAGAATAACATTTCGCAAACATTACAGTCTGCACTCTGCAATATTTAAACTGCTTTTAATTACTAGACCGTGGATAGACAGACAGACTTACGAGTATGGTGAAATTTTAAGGATTCTTCGTTGACTATAGAACCCTTAAATGCTTTAAATTTGACTAATTCCTTAGTACACTATAACCTGCATATGTTGAGAAAAGTGCAAGAATTACCAGCATTCCAAAACGGTTCAATAAAAAAACCTATTCGTGTATCGGCTTAGGAGTTTATTTAACCCGTTAATATAATTTAAAAGAAGGAAATCCTGAAATCATCACATGCTTGGGCGTAAATAAGATGTTCCCGCGGGAATATGTCGACGTTTTTATTATTTGGTGCAAGGGAAAATCAGATAGTTTAATTTATATCACGTAAGGAAAACATCGTGAGGAAACCTGCACATTCAGGCGACTGAATGTGTATGTAACCATGATCCAAAAACTAGTCAGGTTTCCCTGTTAACAGGGTCACGAAGGTCAGATGGCAGTCGCTCCACTGTAATTAGCTAATCTGCCACATCCTGGATCATGGTGCAAAGCGGACCCTGTACCTCGCGCGCGAGTGTACAACCGGGATAACGCTAGGATGATGATGATGATGGAAGGACAACAGTTACAGTCGGCCAAGAAAGTGGTCTACCAGTTTTGACAAAATTTCATGTGCTAAGTAAAATAGCGACTCAATATCTTTTTAACAATGAAAGGATACACATACCGTGTTATCCTTACCGTGTTGTCAGAATATTTTTGCATAAGAAAATCAATCCCATTTTTATATGTCGCCCTAATGATTTTCAACCTTAGGGTGATAGACCACTATATTACACGCTGAAATTTTAGTGATTGTTTTCCCGCAGCAGACCTTTAGTAGTGCTATCGAATCATGCGAGATATTTTTTTAAACTAAAAGTTATTTTGTTCTCAAAGTAATCAAAAAAATAATCATCAACTCGAAAACGTGTGAAAAAATAGTTTATTTTACGAGAATTGACGTATTTGGGTACTGCTTGTTTCAATGTTTTAAGCAAAAGAAGCTCTACGCACTAAGCAATACAGCATTTACTGCACTAATTTTACTGCGGGAAAACGACCATTAAAATTTCAGCGTGTATAGGCCGACCGTAGTATCTCCAAAAATGGGTAGTTACTGCAAAGTTATTTGAGATATGATCTTATCAATCTTAGTGACACGGAAATACGGAATCCTATTTTTAATTATAATAAGCTATACTTAAAAATAACCGCTTTAAAAAACGTAATGAAAAGAAGCAAAAATTCCTTTTTTATCGCCTTGTATAAGATACGTAGAAGAAAGTCAATGCCAGCATATATACGTACACCTAACATGAAAAAACAATGTATGGATACTAAAATTGGCAACAACTTTCTTCACTTGGCTTGGCAAGTATACCTTTTGAGTGCGTTTTTAAGGCGGTTGTATTTTTTTTATAGTAGCACCTAGGCTGATTCGTCCAATTACCTAGTTAAACTAATTAGCCGTACCTACTTCCTAACACAATCCCGTAACAGTGCACAACCCTTACTTAAACTTTCGTTGAATTTACGATTACTGTTGTTGCTGGTGTCAAAGCCTTCGTCATCAATTTCAATTACATTAGAAGACTGCATTTCTGGATCACACAAATACTATTACCCAAAAAACCGACCAAGTGCGAGTCGAACTCGCGCACGAAGGGTTCTGTACCTATACAACATAAAACACTATAGTTTCTTTTTTAGTTTTAAAACGGTAAACAATCGCGTTTGGATGGGAGCTCCCCTTAATTTTTTAAAAGTTTATATACAACTTAATATTCTATAAGTATTTCAAACGTCTTCCTGTTGCCCTTACTAATATCGAGCATAATATGGCAAAAAAACTCAAATTCAAACTAAATATTTTTTTATTTTTTATTTCGGGCAATACCCATGACGTAACGTAACGTAAAAAAACCGGCCAAGTGCGTCGGACTCGCGCGCGAAGGGTTCCGTACCATTTACTTAAAACATTAGACAGTAAGCCAAAAAAGTATATATTTTTATTTTATTTATAATTTCAAAAATATATATCACAGGATACCCGAAATAATTTTAAATAAGAGTTTTCGCGCCTGTTTCTATACGTGTGTGATTTAAAGTTTATAGGTCCAAGACTTTTGAAACTACAAGGGGGGGGGGGGAGGGGACACCGTGTAAACAACTTTGGCGGGCTATATCTCGCAAGGGGTAATTTTAATTTTTTGTATTTTCAAAAATGAGATCTATATGTGAAGTATTCTCGAACCAAGTTACATGCAAATCAGTCCATAAACGTAGAAGATATTTTGCTGTGACAAACTAGGACGGACGGACTGATCGATCTTCTAAGGGTTCCTTGTCGAACTACGCAACCCTAAAAAGGTCTTAAAACTATGTTAGTTAATACATCTCCAATACAGAAATGCATTTGTGAAAATTTCAATTGTCTAGCTGTTACGGTTCATGAGCCAGCCTGGTGACAGACAGACTGACAGCGGAGGCTTAGTTATAGGGTCCCGTTTTTACCCTTTGGGTACAGAACCCTAAAAACTATCTAACCTTTGAAAACCATTAAATGTATCTCTTACTTAGAGCTGTCCTTACTCAATATAACAGTGCCAGTGTCAAAATTAAGTGAATTGATAAATTGAATTTGGTGTGCTCAAGTTGGAGACTCGGCCACAAAGCAAATAGGTGGGCAGGAGACAAACTTCATTAAGAAGGATTGGATCACTTCGACGCCCGCATGTAATAGTTCCGAATTTGTACAAAGTGAGCCTTGTTTGTAGATAAACAAAAAGGAAATTCAATTGACCGGATATCAAAAGCAAATCTAAACTAATTCTAGGTTAGATTCTATCCATAACTAGCGCACCGACTCGGCTTAGTAAATATTGCTTTCTAGTGGTTAAAATTGCTACAACGGCGTTGGAGAGTTATTGCATGTTTGCGTACGTAAAAACGCCGAAATCGAGGAGCTTGTGGCTGAGCCTAACATAATCGGCGAAGTAAAAACTTGTAGACTGCAGAATGAACTCCATATAGCCAATTGGCAAGAGATTACGCAGGATCGGAGAGAGTAGCGTCTTCTGGTGTTGGAGGCCGAGATCCACTTTAGGTCGCTGCGCCAGCGAAGTAAGTAAGTATGTGCACAATACACAGGTGCACTGTCTGTTCCTCAACTTTTAAAGTTTGGTGAGCCGGCAATGACACGACATGACCGCAGAGAGATCAGGCTCAGGACCAACGGCCTAACGTGCTTTCCGAGGCACGGAAGTGTTATACCACCAACTCCCTGACTTCAAGTTTTTCACCTGATGATATTATATGGTATAGTATAACTTATAAAAGCCTATTCACTCTTTTCTGAAAGAACTCCAGAATTAACAATTTAAAAACAAAAAAAGACCGAGTCCTCTTGACCATAGTCAGCTTGCTAGTCTTTGACGACGCACTCAAAAGTTTTTATAATAAATGCGGCAACTTTTAACTTACACCACACACTAACACTCTGTCTATGAGAGAGACCTGTCTCTGCTTCTCTTAAAGCAAATGTGACGTAAACGCGCTTTGAGTGGAATTTAAGATTTAACTTTTAAAACAGCAAGTTATTGGTCCTTCTTATGAATATTTCATAGCGGTGAAGCTAGCGTAATACAGCTTCACTGAACTTTGATATTTATGTAGGCTGAGTGCATTTTGGTCATACATTACAGACATGTTTATACCTTCATAACAAGATACTTAATGTAGCTTGTGTTAGTGGAACGTTTGATGTACAGTTTTCAAGCAAAAAAATATTAATATGGAAATTGAATGTAAAACATCTATTTGCGTCCACTTTACTAATTCGACACTTAAATTAACATTTCTTCTTAGTTTTTCTGTAGAATGGTTAAAATAATTTTACTTCCTGTACTTCGACTAACAACCTCGTTGGTTCCTGTGTAAGAAGTCCCGAATTCGAATGCTAAGTCCGTCCGAAAATATTTTGGGTTTTCTGTCTTAAAATAACTTAGTAACAGCCCGGAGTCAGGAAGTTGGTTTGTTGACATTCCTATGGCTTGAAAAGCATCGTCATCCTCATCATCATTGTCAGTCGTAGGACGCCCACTGCTGAACATAGGTCTCCTCCGCGGTTGTCCACAACGACCGCTTGCCAGCGGTCTGCATCCAGTGTGATCCTGCAATCTTTACAAGGTCGTCTGTCCGTTTTGCCAATTGACGTCCGACGCTGCGCCTTTGATCAAATATTATCGACTACAGTAGAAAGCTCAATAATGGCATTCTGAACACTATTTTTGTAAAGGAGGTCAATCTCATACTAGCACTACGTGGTAACACATCTATCACCGGCAGCACTGAGTCGCAGTTGCTGCTGAGTTGGTGTGTTCTCCTGTTTTTCTATGCTTAGCGCTAGGATTTCAAATATTTAATTTTAATATTTAATTACCAAAAGACTTCATAAGCAAATTGTTACTGACACCAATATGGATTAGCCGTCTGAAATAAAAGGTTTATTATTTTATTTTATTAGTAGCCTTTAGTCCTGCGCCTGATCTAGGTCATGACGGATAGCCGTCTCAACGAAATATTGGAACAGAAAGTGCACCTACGTATTGCGTATACATTTGTGAATTACAGTATCGTGCACTAAGGGATTTGTTTCTTTTTGTTCTCTTATCGGAGTTATCAATCAGAAATCGAGCCCAAAGTCTTTACCACTGAATCTAACAGTCAAGTTACAAACTCAAACTACTAGATTGATATAAAATATAATCACGAAATCACC
The DNA here is from genome assembly GCA_949316185.1 of Pyrausta nigrata. Taxonomy (NCBI): domain Eukaryota; kingdom Metazoa; phylum Arthropoda; class Insecta; order Lepidoptera; family Crambidae; genus Pyrausta; species Pyrausta nigrata. The sequence continues at coordinate 33,398,907 of OX438936.1, read as the reverse complement.
CTAGTAAAATAAGCCTGGGGAATCCCAAAAGAAAACAGAATAAACCGCATTTATGCCTTGCCTAATTTAAAGACTTACAGGCAGACCTTTTCAGGCTATCATCATAACCTTAGTACGTAAGATAAGTAATTTTGAGGTGAAACTTGTGGATATGAGCTCAGGGACCGAATCTTGTCCCTTTCATAAATATAAGGACATATTGCCTCGTATAATACCCACCTTGGATCTCCTGAAGCTCAATTTTAAACTCAAAATTTAAGGTGCTAAAGTCGACAATGGTTTGTGAAGGGCACAAACAAATGAACAGCTTGGTTTAAGTGATGAGCTCACACATTCGTGGTGTTGTAAATTAATTTTGCACGTTTGAGAACTTTGAGATGGCATGTTCATAAATTATGTTCGCATTTTTCGCCGGCTTTGAAGTTATTACCCGAATACGGAAAACATACCCCTCCTAATATGTTTTTTAAGAGTGTATGTATGTATAATTGTTTGGCACGCCCTACAGCCCAACGGCTGGATAGTTTTAGACATATGATGTGTCGTTGAATTTGTAAAAATTGTGGTAGTAACTATTAGTATTGTGGCTATATACATTTAAAATAGCGCTCGCAAATGGAAACAAAGGGAGGAGTGGTGGTTGATGTTTTCTTTACCATAGCAATATGGGTATCAAATAAAAGCCAGAAAAAATAATATTTTAAAAAGAAAATATTTTTGCAGTACGATGTTTTTTTTTTCAATAATTAAGTTTTATATGAGTATATTTGACAAGAAACGTTCTAGTAACCTGCTGAATTTTGAATTTACTACTTTTAGATCTTGATTGGCGAATAATTTGACAGAATTCCCAAACAAAATTTACCAGCCGGTTTAGCATTATTTGATATTATTATGTCAAATAATGCTAAACCGGCTGGTAAAGAAATAAAAATCTGTTTCTGAACTCAATGCTAAGGGCCAATTTTGATGGCCTATAAGTGTTAAGATACATATACTGAATGTTATTCATCGTATGTATGCACAAAATTAGATCGTTACGTTTTCAAATTATGCAGAGTTAAATATTTTATTTAAAAAAAAGGTTTTTTCTAATCTCACTTTTAAAAAATCAGCTCCAAGTAAAAATGGCACTGAATTAAATAAAACAATGTTACAGACCCCTTTCAAGCATTTTTCCTTTCCATTAGTATTTCGTGCTTTTAACTTCACTCTTTATTTCCTCCATCCACTCAACAGCTAGCCTATCTATCAAACATTTTCTGAAAGATTCTTTGTTCAACTTCACCCGTAGATATAGCATGGAACTGATAACCTTGGCCATGGCCTATTCTCAAGTCCATAAAATACGCGTGTTTCCTAAAACTATGATCTGGATACTTTCAAGAAAAGAGTTATACGGTAATAACATAGATCTTTATACTAGTTATCAATAAAAAATAAGAAAAAATATTTAAAATAATTTTTATAACCTAAGCAGTTTTTACGAAATCAAATTGAATTGCGCTCACAAAAATTAATTTCAATTTCAATTCGATTTCGTAAAAACTTGCAAAATAATTGCTTAAGTTATAAAAATAATTATAAGTTAAGCTAATTTTGTCTTAACTGATGGTTAAATATTTGTAAAAATATTTCCATCGGATACATGCGGGTACATTCCCCAAGTATTGATGAAATCGAACGCCGCGCCGGCTCACTGGCGTAGCACTTACAAAAATTCGTCAGCTGACTAACGTCCTCCGTAGCTCAGTTGGTAAGAGCACTCGCCCGGATAGCCATGGGACGTGGGTTCGAGTCCAACCGGATGACAAAGTCGAGCGCTAGATAGCGATGCTTATTAGCTGAGTCAGGTAGCTCCAAGCTCTTGGGCCACTACTGATGTCAACCAGCCTCTTGAAAATCCTTTTAAAAAAAAGAGATAGCGTTGGGACTCCACGGACCCAGTGTTTCGACTCCAAACGGTACAAAGTGGTACCGGTAGGCCGTGTCATCACTTACCACTGTTAGAACTGCAACCAATAATGATGAGTTTAATTTGTCACTACAACTTCAACCTAAAGGCATCTGTTATTTGACTGTAATTTTTTTATGTGGCTAACTTTACCTCGAATATCCTTAGGTGTAATTGATCAAAGGCAAGATGTAAAATGTTCTCAAAGGCTGACTTTATTGACTTTTTAGCATCGACAGCACTGTGAAATCAGGAGGAATAAGACTGAAACAACTTTGTGAAAATGAACAAGGAAGGCAGTTTCAGTAAGTTGAAGTTTCATTCCAGTTCATTTGGCAGAAATAATAAAAGGAAATTTTTGTTTATAGAGCACTGTTTTCTTAGTAAAAATAAATAAAAATAATATAACTGAAATATTTTTTATTATTCTTGAAAAATTCAGAAAAAGATTTTTGGTAACGAATCAATAAACATAATAAATGCGGGAACATTCCCCAAGTATTGATGAAATCGAACGCCGGCTCACTTGTGCAGTAAGCACTTACAAAAATTCGTCGACTGACTAACGTCCTACGTAGCTCAGTTGGTAAGAGCATTCGCCCGGATAGCGAAGGGACGTGGGTTCGAGTCCTACCGGATGACACAGTCGATTAATTTTTGTAAGCGAAATTTAATGAGAATCAATTAACTATTGTGCTAGTTTCTCGAATAATTAATGGCCTGAACTTGCTTTCATAACTTTACCAAGCCGCACTTGACCTTTGCCTAGCCAAATAGTACTATACAACTGTAGCACACACGGCTGCATGTCAGTCTACCCCACTTTGACCTTGAGACCGCCTCTATTTCTTACGTAATAAAAGCTGTTTTGTAATTCAAATGGGTTACCTGACGTGCTGCCGACTACGCGACTGTACCACACCTGCTTATCTGAGTACGTACTTAGATTAAGTCTCACCGAAATAAGTCAGACAGTATCTAAAAAACTGCAATTTTATCGATCGCTAGGGGAAGTTAGTTGGCTTTAAAACTTTTATGTTTACAGAGTACCCTGGTTATATCAAAAGCGGTGGAAGATTTTAAAGGACAATTATTTTTGAAGGTGCGCTTAATATTGTGCTAAAAATACTGTGCATCTTTTTAAAGTTTAATATTCTTTACAAAGTTCAGTTCGGGTCGTTGTACATTAGTTTTTAAAATCAGCTGGTGCAAGAAACAACTTTTTATCGAAAAATTAAAAGGTGATCGGACGGACGATAGCATTTCATGGTAAACAATCTAGTTTCTTATGCAGTTGTAATTTATTTTGCGACAAAAATAAATAGTCTGATGTGCTGGCCTGAACATTAATGATTATACATACTTAGCTTTTAGAGAAATCAATAATTGCGTCAAATTATTAATGTCTATAACAAATAAGACTCAAAACAAAACAAAACAATATTTAAGTGTGGTTCCTATACGACAAGCGTGATTTGTTTGCCTTTTATAAAAAAAAAACCGGCTAAGTGGGAATCGGACTCGCGCACGAAGGGTTCCGTACCATTAACTTACAACATTTGACAGTATAGGCAAAAACACGTTTGTGTGGGAGCCCCCTTATTTTTTTAAAAATTAATTTAGTTATTTATTTTTAAAGTTTTTAAATAACTTAATATGCTAAGCGTCTGCCTGTGGCCCTTATTAATATCAAGCAAAAAACGGCGAAAAAAACACGTTTGTTGTATGGGAGCTCCCTTTGAATATTATTTGTATTTAACTATTGATTTTTAAATACTATATACAAATTATTATTCATTGTGTCTGAGTCTGAGTTGCAGCTGGCTTTTTTTTTTTAATTTAACTCGAATCTCGATACCATTCTTTGTCGAATTTGCCAACGATTTAATCACAGAGAAAAAGGTTTTTAATTTTTTATATGGAAACTGGCATATTGACTCCTGCCGCCGCCTCATGAGGTCTGAATTAGTAATTTTTAATATTTTTTAACACTCACAGTGTTTTTCTGATTTATATAAGTTTAAATAAGAAACCGAAAATTCGCACACAGGTTGGATTTGAACCTACGACCTTTGGCTAACCAGGCCAAATCCTACCTGTGTGCGAATTTTTGGTTTCTTATTTAAACTTATATAAGTCTGGATTGGTGTTGTACTATATGTCGATCTTTACCTTTAAATATATCGGTATAGTGACAGTTTAGGGTATCATGTTACTTGTCATTTTTGTTCCTCTATGTGTCTTCTATCTATACAGATCACTTTCATTGTGCGCCGCAATTTCGAAAAAACAAAATTAAAATGGCGGCGCAGTCGATATGCCAAAAAGTTAATCCTCTTTGATACTGTTACTTTACAGTAATATTAGTCACGTGAATAACAGCCGCGCCCTTTTTGTGAGTGCAGGCTTCCATTTGCTTAATTTTATGTCAATTTGACGTAAAGTACAATTTTATTATTTCCCATAGAGTTATTTATGTCTCAGCAATACCAAAACTACTGCAAGCCAAAGATTTTATATCAACTTTCCGAATATAAATCTTCAATACTCCCAACGTACTGGCCGACTTTACGACATATTCATGTTATGATCAACTTTATATGGGATTGGAGTTATGACGTCCAAGAAGCAATATAAAAAATCGCCATCGCAGCGTTTCGGATTCGATTCCCAGTCACGATTTTGGCCGAATTATTGAGTAGATCCAAAGTGACCGGTGTAACGTTTCGCTCGTAAAAAAAGAGAAACTACTCAATCCGGGTGACGCATGGGCGTTTTGTGTTTGCTTTTCTTGAGGTGCCAGCGATAGAACTATTTTATTTTAGAACATGCCTTAAACAAACCCAACCACTTCATTCGTTCCGACCAACTTAAAGTACTTGCAAAAGAACGGCGGTTTATTCTGCGAATGCTACGCGTAGTCACTGAAATAAGAAAACATCCTTTAAAAAGAGAAGATGGTGGGAAAGTTCCACCGGCATGGGTTCCTGTTTTAGCGAAAACCCAAGCAACAGCTCGCACTGCAAGATCTCAAGACACGTTAGCTCTTTCTGCGTAAGTTCCTACGTTAATTAATAGTTGAATCGATTATTTGAGAAACCCAACAAGTCCCAATTTTGACAAAATTGAGTTAAGTATGGCAATTAATTCAGTAGGGGTAAATACACAAGTCACGGAAAAACCATACAAGTCCTGCTTCATGCGTACGATTTATAGCTGGTCGAATTTTACATTTAGTTGAGAAACTGTTATGAGTGACGGTAGTTAATTTTTATAATGATCATTTGCCAAACAGATAATAATAATTATAAGGAATAATCATTTTAACATATTTGCTACTATGCTATTTAGAATCAGTGTAACTAAACAACTTTCTCCTAGAAACATGAGTTGAAATAAGCCGCAAAAATTTCGACCCTCCATTAAAATCAGACAAGTCACGTGAACGATTAAGCATGTTTCTAGAAGAAAGTTGTTTAGTAACTGATTCTGAGTAGCTCCCTTCTTTTTTAAAGGATAGTTTTGTAACAGCTTGTATAAAGGCAGATTGTGAAACATTTGTAACCAAAATAAAACCCTTCGTCGATTTTCTGATCCGCCGCCTTAATTTTGTACAATTCAAAGCCAAACATAACATTATTATTGTGCTTTGTTACGAGTTCAAAATAAGTTGTCTGCCCTTTTCAGATGATTGGCCTTTCAAGGTGTTTTATTGTATCTATAGCTATATGGAGCCTTGCCATACATTTTAATCTTAGATTTGTAAAGGCATTTAATATTGAATAAGTAGTATTTCAAAAACTACTGGACCGATTCAAATAAAAATTTGTACAGAGATAGTTTGAAATCCTGGAAAGGACAAAGGCTACTTTTTGTCGCGATATAAAATCACTAGGGGGTAAAATGGGGGATGAAAGTTTGTACGAAATTCCGACTTTTGGCGCGGGTGAAGTCGCGGGAAACTACCAGTTTATAAAATAAGTATTACCATGGTATTACTTAGTAATAGCTAAGTTAGTCCCTATCTGTATATAAATTTTACAGAATCAGTAATTGAAATCACTTCCATGAATTAGTAACACGATTAACTTTGCTTAAGGTTCACTACCGTCTATTTGGATAATTATAATACAATCCGGTAAATTAGCGTTAATTATTACTTAGCCGGCACATTCAATTCCGACGATATATTTATAAGATTTTATTTTGTTAGTACAGAAATATACATATTTCCTTTTTTCCCCAGAGGGCTAATAACACACCTAGTAGATAGTCCGATAAGGAAACGGTTTTGCCCTTTGATAATTTTAAAGAGCCTGGTTTTTGGTGAGTTTATGCAGAAGCTTTATGTGATGCTATATCCAAAAGTTTGGAAAAATTCATCGAAGGCAATAGGTATGGAATAGGTATTTGTAATAAATGTGTGTAACTCTCTGATTACAAAATTAAAGTGAAAAAAGTTGATTAATTTGACACAAGGGCTATCTAAATATGATATTTACCAAAGTTTGGAAACATAGGTATTTGGGAAGTATAGAAAACTAAAAAATCTAAATATCTTCACCAATAAAATGTTAAAGTGATTGAACATTATTTTAGGAAGTACATTTAAGTTAGGCAAATCTAGTGGAAAAAGTTTAGAAGTCTACGTTTTCTGCTGAATAAAATTTTTGGTTTTTCTTGCGCTACATGTTCTACAAAAAGTTAAAATGTGTAAAGTTAGCATCTATATGATCATAATAATGTAATGTATCAACTTACAAAAAATATTAATATTGACTGCTTGCGGTCGAAGTTATAGAATTAAATGTACTGAAACGAATGAACAAAAGTGTAGGTATGAAACAACGGGCGCGTGCGGTGGGTGGGGCGGGGCAGGCGAGTAGTCACGCGGCGCGACCGCGCGGCCGCTAGCCGGCGATAAAAGACTATTCAGTCTCGTGTGATGTTACTGCGAGGAGTGATATTCATGATTTGATTCAGTAACATACCAGGTATTTACTGTACTGTCTAAAAAAGGAAACTGAAATACTAATGCAACAATTTATCTTTGTTTGCTGAGATTGCGAACTCACAAGGAGTTGCCTAAATGATGTAAAGTAGGACCTAGGAAATATTTGAATTAATTTGGCATTTTAAGTACGTATCGTAGATACTTATCGTAACAGTATTTACCGTACGTTGGTAGTAGCTGTGCATGATAGACCTGTGTCCATCGATCTATTATCGTCAACCGATTCGATCATGATGACCCATTCGTGTGGTGATTGCGTTATAATTATTCGATCATTTCATTCATTCGGTGTCGCCAAGGGCGTTCAGGTATTTTTGGCGGCAATTTAATAAAAAAAATACTAGTATAAGAAATGTTACTAAAAGTTTTTTTTTGTCATGTAGGTACAATACCTACAATACAATGATATTATTTTTGCGCTAGCACGCAACGGGGTCGAGATAAAAGCGATTAATGATTTCATCCTTTCGCCATCATACTGATCGATCATTGTCGCGCGCGAAACCGAGAGCCAAAATCAAAATGATCCGATCGTTGATCGTTCACGATCGGCACAGGTCTAGTGCATGAAAAGCACGGAGTGGCAACGTCGCATTCCACAAATCCGCGCGCGCCGCTCTGCGCGGTGCGGTTCAGTCGTTCAGTTTCGTCTACGATTACAAAGTCCAAGCAAAAATATTAATTGCATATTTTTGATTAAATGCTGAAAATTATATAAGATGTACGTCATGTGATTAAGTATGCCAGAAATCATCAATGATTTAGCGTGGATTGGATACATGCGGGTACAGTCCCCAAGTATTGATGAAATCGAACGCCGGCTCACTGGCGTAGCAAGCACTTGCAAAAATTCGTCGACTGAATAATGTCCTCCGTAGCTTAGTTGGTAAGAGCACTCGCCCGGACAGCGAAGGGACGTGGGTTCGAGTCCCACCGGATGACACAGTTGATTGATTTTTGTAAGTGAAATTTGATTTTATTTCGTAAAAACTTGCAAAATAATTGCTTAAGTTTTAAAAATATAATAAAATTCCATTGTTATAAAACCTTGTTTTAGGATTTTTATGTGCATCTATTATTTTTTACCAAAAACTCATTGAGGTAATGTTAAAATAGTTGCAGAATAGGAATCTAAAACTTTTAATTTTTTTGTCTGTTTGTACACGCTAATCTCCGGAACTACTAAACGGATTTTAATGTTTTTTTATTGTGTAGCTATTGAGTCTGGTCAAATAATAGGCTATAACTTATTTTGAAGATCGGAGTACCAGACGTGAAACTTTAGCAGTACACTTAAACTAAGAGAGATATGAAAGCAGCGCCTTAAAAAAAGTTAATCAGTGTGATGAGCATTTTACGTACACAAATTGAAGGTCTGGAGCAACCAATGTGGAACCCTAGCAGCTCAGCTCAACTATAAGAAATATGAATAGAGCGCCTTAGGGAACATTGTTCAGCGAAATGAGCATTTTTTATTGACTTACACAAATTGAAGGTGTGGAGCAACTGATATGCATAATTACTTTGGACTCATTTTCAAAACTCCAGTAGGATTACCTACTGTCTCCAAGTTACGATCTGGTGACAGAAACCTTGAGAAATCGATCCTTCAGATAATAAAGGCATGTATACCATATATGCTACAGCATTAATGAAGGTATTTAAGCGTTTACAATCAGGAGTCATAATTTTAAGTTGCTGACCTAATGATGATAATCCTTAACGCTAAGTAGTTCGTGGATACTTTCACCACAAACAGTTTGTCAAAATTTTGTTGAATTACCATATTACTAAGTTATGAAAGATCAAAGTCAATTGGCACTATTTTTTATGCTACTTATCACTTACTAACGAAAATTTAACTCTAAGATTACTTTATGATAGTAGTTACTAACAAAGGAAAGGCCCTGAGTAGGCTAAGGACACAATAAATAGATACTTAACCACATCCATCTATTGCGGTAGGGAGCTTTGAGTCTGACTTTTTTCTGAACACTTAAACCTAAAGTTACTTTATAGTTTTACTAAGAAACATATACGACAAAATTAGGTTTTGCAGTCGGTGTCACTGCCATGCGAAATTTTCTTACCAGAGGAGGATAGCGAGGTGATATTAACCTAGAAAAAGTGCCTATTGAATTTGATTTTTCATTGCTCTCTTCTCCTTACGACGTGGTTATCATCGAGTCCACGCGGACGAAGTCGCGGGCAACAGCTAGTTTATTAATAAATGTATTTCTTTCTTTCTTTAATGCTAATTTTAACGATACGTTCACAGACGATGAGACGGACAAACGGACAACAAATTAATCTTAAGTGAATGGAGTCGGGTGCCACACACCAACGCGCGCGCCGTTGCCACACCGCGACCGCCGTCACTCGCTCCGCTTATTATTCTCATGCTTTGTTATATTGAGGCATGGTTTTTAGGGTTCCGTGGTTCTGACAAGGAACCTTTATAGTTTCGTCATGTCATGTCCGTCTGTCTGTCCTAGATTTTGCTTAGAAACCGTTAGTACTAGTAGAAAGCTGTAATTTTTTAGGTGTATGTATACAAATAACGCGTGACCCGAGGACTCGACACGCACTTGGCCGGTTTTTATTTATAGTTATTATTTGCAAATATTAGAGGGGTTGGTATGCATTAAAAATACTTTCAAGGTAAACTTTTACATATGGCAAGTTATAAATTATGTAGAAAATAGGTTCTTATTATGTAGGTACCTATCATATTTAATGATCAGATAAAACCACTTTTGAATACCTTTACTTAATTAAATATATTTTTATCATGTAAGGTTAGTAGGTAGGTACGGATGAATCTAATCGAACCATGAATACCACGCCACGCAGCACCCAATATTAGGGGTACTTGTGTAATGTACTTGCTATAAAACAAAATGTCAGAAATCAGAAAAGTTTTCCTGGCTCGCGCGGAACCGCAGAACATGCTGCTAGCGCGTGCGGCCGGGCGCTCGACTCGCGGCACGCCACTCCCGCCCCCCGCCGCGCACGGCGTTATAATTAGTTCATTTCGTTGATTCTTAATAACTTCGAAGGCTCAAACTCCACATTTCTAGTTTTTTGTATGTTGATACATTACATTATTATGATCATATAAATCCAAACTTTACACATTTTAACTTTTTGTAGAACATGTAGCGCAAGAAAAACCAAAAATTTTATTCAGCAGTAAACGTAGACTTCCAAACTTTTTCCACTAGATTTGCCTAACTTAAAAGTACTTCCTAAAATAATTTTCAATCACTAACATTTTATTGGTGAAGATATTTAGTTTTTTTAGTTTTCCATACTTCCCAAATACCTATGTTTCCAAACTTTGGTAAATATCATATTTAGATAGCCCTTGTGTCGAATCAATCAACTTTTTTCACTTTAATTTTGAAATCAGAGAGTTACACACATTTATTACAAATACCTATTCCATACCTATTGCCTTCGATGAATTTTTCCAAACTTTTGGATATAGTATCTTAAAAAGCTTCTCTACCCACCCACCAAAAAAAGAAACACTTTTATAGTTTCATAACTTTTATTAGAAATATCCTATAACTTTCCTCGCCTAAGATTAAATAAGCCGATTCTGACACGAATCAATCTGACCTAATTCCCGTAAATTAGTATTTATCCCAAACAAAAAAATAAATACCGTATTGCTTATTGAACTACTAAAATTCGGATTTATAAAACAGTCGTTAGGCCGATTTTAATGTAGGGGTGCGAAACTTGGACGTTAACTTTAAAGGAGGAGAACAAACTCTTAGTGACAGAACGAAAGATATTGGGGAAGATTCTGGGACCAACAACAAGAGGAGAAGATGGGGCATGGAGGCGTAGGTACAACCGAGAGATAGAAGAGCTAGTGTCTGAGCCGAACATCATCGGAGAAATAAAATCTTCCCGACTTCGCTGGCTAGGACATGTGAAGAGGATGGGAAAGGATCGAGCCGCAAAGCGAGCTTATCTTGGTCAACCTTTTGGCCGTCGTCCGGTGGGGCGTCCAATATATCGCTGCAAGGATGAAGTCGCCAAAGACCTGAAAGAGCTAGAAGTGCCCGACTGGTCAGATTTGGCACAGAATAGGGAAGAATGGCGCACTTTAATGTCGGAGGCCAAGATCCACTTCGGGTCGCTGAGCCAGCGAAGTAAGTAAGTATTGCTTATTAAAGCTTTGCGTATCGCGTACTGATAGTTCCGTACAAGCGAGATTTTTTTCAACGATGTTACCACCTAAGACCTTCCTTCTTGCAAAATTTCATTATTCTAGGTCTATGGGATGTATCCTATAAGTTCGGATTTCCCTGCAGTGTTAGAAATCACGGATAAAATCTATGAATCGCTATAACTTAGAAGCTTGATTTTTTTACAGCTTAGAGGAACCGCAGCCATAAGTATTAATTTTAATTTTAAGGGGTTGGACAGACAAACAGAAAACAAACTAATTCTTTAAGGGTTCCCTATTTTCTTTTGAGGTACGGAAAAATAAAAAATAGTACATTATTTATACTTGAAAACAGTGGCCAGCTCATCAGACTACATTTTGATTGCAAAATCTTATATTACGACTAAGATGCCGCAGAACTTACCTTGATCTAAGCCATGCACCTACTGCCCTGAATGTGGATTTGTTGCTGTTATAACGTCCTCCTAAGCGAATTTCGACTACGGCGGCCTATCTCAACAGAGATAAGCCAACTGTGCGGGACATATTATCGTGCACAAGTGTGTGCGCAATACACAGGTGCACTCTCTGTTCCTTCACTCTTATAATTCAGTGAGACGGAAGTCGGACATGACCGTAGAGAGATCAGGCGCAGGACCAACGGCTTAACGTGCTTTCCGAGGCACGGAGACCACACCACCACCAACTTCCAGACTCCGGAGCTGTGTGTGAGTAATTTCAAGACAGAAAAACCCAAACACTCTCGGCCCGACACAGGATTCGAACCCGGGGCCTCGTGGATAGTACCCAGCAGGCTGACTACTAGACCAACCAGGCAGTCAAATCAGTTGCTGTTATAAGAGCAAATTGAATATTGTGGGCGGTGAACAATCTACCTCCTAGTGGTCCCATCCGGCTGAGCGATCTTCATAGCGATGGTAGGCTCCGTTGGATGCCGCCTGGTAGCTACCACCCTCCCACCGGAGCTCGGCTCCAAGCAGCTTGTTGTGTTCCGTCGGTGAGTGGAAGTACCAGAAACTTTAAGGTGAGCCCGCTCCACCGTCGACTGTTTACACCACGTCTGGTTTAGTCTAGAGTCAAGAGTAAACCCATTCCAAATAAAAAAAAAACTCTCCTATAGTTTGTTTATAACTATGAGTAAGTCTTCAAGTTATCTGTAAACATAAACCGTTGGAAAAGTTCTAGCCATTTTTCATTTTACCTAAGCTGTTTAAGCTCAGCTTTACCGTTTTTAATACCTGAGTCTTAGGGGGAACTCTCGGCGGATGGAAGTTATAAGATAGATTAGCTAAGTTAGCATTGAAGACTTGCGGCTCGTTAAAACGTGTGTAAAATAAAACACTATCATAGTCAAGATATTTCGTATCTGCCGAATCAACTTCTTATCTGGAACCAAGATAAAAATGTATAAAGTTAGATATAATTTTGTCAGTTCTTCTTTTTACTTTGCCATATGTAGTAAATAATAAATAGCCCGCTGTCAAAGGTTTAGCTTCGTTGACTGAAGAACGTAGAGTTTTGTGAAAGCTGATAGAACTCTACTGCATGACTCAAGCAGAGTCAATAGGGCACATACCGCCATCGTAGACGCACTTTAAGGCGTATGAATTGAAAACGCAATTTTTTTCATATTACAGCTTTGCAGTTACTTTTTAACGGTTTTATTAGAAATAAAAATGCAATATATTAAGGAACAAATATCAGAAATATGCTATAAATTGGTTTTTGGATATTTTTTGTGGCAAGTGCCCTCATCCCAGTTACGGTGGTTGGGGCATGTGTACCGGATAGAGCCCCCTGCCTACCGCGTTGTGTTGTTCTTAGTGCTGTAGTGAACGCAAAGTGTGGGTATGCCTATGCTGCGTTTTAAGGATTGCGCCAAGCTGGTTATATATAACATATAGTGGTATAACCTATAGTGGCAGCGCCATTTTGCAAAAAAAGTGCGGATGTGGCAGATGATTCGCGGACAGTGCCAGGTTTCACTCCGCGCGTCGTTAGATGGACAATTAATTGTTTATAGGTAAAAGAAACCCTCAAAGGTGCATGTGATCGGAATTCTCATGAGCTTAGCTACATTTTGACAACAAGTTTTATTGTAATCAAAACAGATATGAATTTAACAAACGCCATTGAACATTAAGTCCGTCGTTTGTATTTGATGGCTCTTACTCAGAAATAAAGTAAGATAAAACTATGAAGTTTAGTTTAATTAGTTTTTTATAATAAAAACGTTATTTTTAAAATAAAAGCCACGTTATTTAATACCGTTACCACGAAATAAATAGATTTTAGTGAACGCGGCAATTCAGAGCCGGAACCAAATGTGTGTTTTTGACGTATTTGGCAATGACATTTGTTCTTAATCTAGCGTTATGTTGGTTGCATTGAGCCATGATTAGACATTGTCTATAGTAGCACAGACTAAAAAAAAGTTGAATATAACTATTTTTGGAGATAAATACGAACAACGCCTAACGACCTCTAGGAGGTGGCCTGCCACTTGCGCATTTTTCGAAAACAACCTCTAGGAGGTGGCCTGCCACACAAGGGGTGATAAATTCAACTGAGAGAATTTGGCCGATAATATCTTATAATTAAAGTAATTCATGTATGTGTATGAATGCTTATATCGTGTTTTTTTAATTTTTTACCCATTTCCCTTTATTTTGATAGTTTTCACCGCCGACCCAAAATTTTAGACTGTCGTGTACCCGAAGGTTGTCTGAAAGAAATTGCTTTTAGCAATTAGATCGCCTAAATTGTACTATTATATATGAGCATTTATTTAAATTTATACTGTGTGTGGTGTGGAATAAAGAGTATTTATCTGGGGCATGTGGCGTAAAATTGTAGACCATAAGCGAAAACGCCTAATTCGCTGAATTGTCTTTACAAAAGAGAGGCGCTATCAGATGGACCATCTTCGAAAACCTATGTGGAGCGTGCAGAAAATCATGTAACTTCCGGATAGGTTTACACAGCCATCAAAGGAGGTGTCTAAATGCACATAGTACTTTATAAATCGTCTTTAGACGGAAAAGGCAAATGATGATGATAAAACTAATAGCATTAATAACTTTGTAAACAGAGATGGGAAACTCCTAAGTAAACCTTAATGTATGGTTTCTGGCATGGCGGACTGGTTAAATGAGTTTAATATATCTACGTATTACACCAAACTTTATTTGTTAATACAACCCTAAACTCAAATATAAGCAAAAGTACAGTCAGGTTAACAAGGACGGTGATGCGGTTACTTTGTAAACTTGTAACGGAAAATCAAGTAACAAGTTACTTTGCTTTAAGAATAATTAACAGAGTTAAAAGATTTAAGCAAATAATATTCACATCTTTTTTGCAAAGTATAGAATTACAAAACGCAATATAAAAAAGTAATAACAAAATAAATAAGTCAATAAATAAATTGACTAGCCCCGAACTAAGCGTGAGCAGAGATTATATAATTATTACTACGGCGTGAGCTGTGCTATGGCGACTGATAAAAGATATACATATACTTTATAAACATTAAGAACTAGCTGCGCATGCTCCGCAAACGTGGCCGCCCCAAACAAACCTGGCGGCGCACTGTAGCAGACGAGGCGAAGAAACTCGGCAAGACGTGCAATGAAATAAAGCGCGAAGCTCAAGACCGAACGCGATGGAGGAATACTGTGGACGCCCTCTGCCCCACCTCGGGGTCATAGGACCTTAAGTATGCGCATGCTCATTTGCTCATCACACGCACATTTGCCGTGGGATATGAACCTGTGTATTAGGTGATAAAGCCAGTGTTTTTTTTTTCTAAATCCCTGACTATGAACAACTCTTACTTTGTACAATTCTATCAATCTGGAAGAAGCGGTTTGATGGTACAAATTTTTTACAAAGTTTGACATATTCGCACTACCGCATACTTACCTATTTTATTTTATTTTAAGGACATCACATGAAGTTAAAAACTTTGGTATCTTATACAAAAACATGTGCAAAACATTTATTTCCTTTTACATAGATCAGCTTAAACAAATTGTGACCAGTATCTCCTTTAAGCTTAAATCTTATGCATTGATAACAGGGGTGATATTGCAACGAAAACTTTGCGCTCTCCATTGTACAGATTAAATTTTCCGCAACGCCGTCAAAGAGCCAACAAAGGCAGAGAGATACGCTTGTTTGTCGCAAAGGATATTTTATAAATCTCCACAAGTTTCCTCTCATTCGCTCTCGTAACACGAAACACTTTCAATTTGATTAAAAATAAAACTTTGGACTCTACACGACACGTACAAGTTTGTGGTAAGCCACAAGGTACTCTTCGAGTTGGTTGAGTAGAAAACTGAATGTTAGTGTTGTCTGCTTAAAACAGTTTGTTACTTATAAGAGCGTCTGTGGCATAGTGGCTAGCGGGTTGCCTCTCATGCGGGGAGGTACCAGTTCTATCCCGCCGCCAAGTACCAATGACTTTTTCTGAGTTAGGTATGTATATTAGTGTTTTACTTACTGATGCCCTTACGGTAAGGGAAATCATCGCGTAAGGAAACCTGCATGCACATTTAGGCGACTGAATGTGTAATTGTGATCCAAACAGATCAGGTTCCCCTATTAACAGGATCGCGGAGGTCAGACGGCAGTCTCTTTACTATAAGAACCTGGTCTGCCATATCATGGATCACGCTCCAATGTAGACGCTGGACTCTCCCACAAGTGCACAACCGTGATAACGCTAAGATGATGATGACAACGACCTCTAAAATACATATAAGTCTATGGATAATGATGAATATGTTAAAGAAGATTGCCATAGATTGACCCAATGATAGAGACACCGTACTAAGTGAGACACATGAAATATAAATATTACTTTGTTAGCGGGTTTTTGTATGATTTTATGGTATTTTAAAAAGCAAGGAATTAAAATTTTGCATATTTTCAAAATATACAAATCAACGAAAACTAAACGTCTTCAAGGATTCAAAAACAAAACAAACGACGTGAACTTTGACGTATTAGTCAAACATGAAGTATATGTTTTATATCAAACGTCAATGTTGACCGGATCATACATTGTTTAAATGTCAATCCGACATAATGCACCAAATAAAATGTCGTTCAATGTCAGTTATATTATTTCTTCATTTAAACAGTTTTAGGCTTTTCACCAAAGACTAAAACATGCCAGCATTTGGGGCTGAGTATCCAAGAACTTTGCCGTTCTTCTTTATACACCACGGATCCGATATTGATATAGTACAGATATTGCTATGGAACATAGTGTTGGGACTTGTCCCAATAACGCAGTGAAATACTCCACAGTAAAATTGCAGTATTTACAAGGGTTGTATCTCAAAATTGCGTGAGTGCTACCAACTACGCTAGTTTTAAAAAAAAGTTTTTCAATTTTAGCACAATTTTATAGTAAACGTCAACTGTAGCTGATTTTTAACTTACGTAAAATCAAAAAATATTACTTCAAAGTTACCCATATATTTATCGACACTCATCTGCACTACTGAAAAATTTCTCAAAAGCACTCTATGTAAGGAAAAGTTCGTCTATTTTTGATTTACCGCCGCACAGAATGCTTTGAGTTGCACTAACTTTGATAGGAAAATTAATAGAGGAGCTAGTTTGCTCTCAGAATAAATCCCATCAATGTTCGATAACCAGTTGAGTTTAGTAAAATTATTACTCGAAAGAGATTAAGAGAGTTCTAGTTATGGAATGTAACAGTTACGTAGTTTTGGGCGAAGTTTTAGGTAGCTTAGTTGTAGGTAAGCACGTATGAATATTGTTTTAAGAGTTGTTTGGTTCTTTTAAAATTTCACTATGATCAATCTGATTTGAGTCTGATTTATTGTACAACGAAGGTTTTTTGCCTTAGAGTCGATTTACAATCTGTCAAAAAAAGTTACTGGTTACACATTTAAGACCTATTAAAACTATCATTCAATAAAAGACACCAGTAAATCTTATTAATACAAGGTGTTATTAAAATAACGCAAAACATCTTACAGGCATACTCTGCTGTTCAAATACAACAACTTTCAGTACAGGATCAACATTGAAATCTCAAAAAAAAAACTCCATACAAACTGATGTCAGCTGGTTGCGGTTTAGTATGGGGAAGCAAAAATATTTTTAGCGATTTCGATGTTGGTCCCATAGAAAAAGTTGTTGTATTTGAGCATCAGTATCGGCCGCTAAGGGGTTTTGCGTTATTTCAATAACACTTTGTATAAAAACCACTTATAAATTATTTTCCTAAAAGTGATATAACATCTGAGAAGAGCATTAAAATGAATGTGTACCACTTTTGATTGCGCCATTTTGTGCTTTGCCAACCTTTTAAATGATACGCCTTTTTTTCTTTTTGATTTTTCTAAATAATTGATAGGGTATGTATTCTTCTGAATAATTGATAGGTTGTGTAAGTTACGGTTTATGTGTAAATAAGTCTGACGCCATATTTTACACCTATCAAAAAACATATAACTAACTATACAAAAACCAAACCAAACGAAAAGATGTATGGAATTAGTGTTCAGCTTGTTATATCACATAGAATAACCACTTGCCATTAAATTTAATGTCAATGGTGAAACACTTACAAAGGCAAAATGATTAAACCTACCAAAATTGTCTACTGCTACCATTCCATCTTATTGCTATCGGCATAATAGCCAGATTTGTGTAGCAGATATATCCGTCAGACCATCAGAAATCGTGAGGCCAATCTTTGAAGTAGCATCGTCCGTTATACCAGGGTCCCCATAATTTTTCAGGAACTGCCCATAACCGAAAGTTTACGAAAACTGCTCTCGAACACTTTAGAGTTCCGTACATCAGAAGCAAAAACTCTTGTAGGATCATTTTATTTCAGTCTGTCTGTCAATTTCCTCTTTCTCAGAAATGCTGTAAGGCTGTCACTAGTCAGACATGACCCATCTTCGGCCGCATCGTCACTTACCATCAGGTAAGATTGCTGTCAAATGTCTGCCTTTTAATTAAAAAAACGATCTTTATAAAACTCAGAAATAACATTTAATACTCAGTTCTGAAATCCCCTAGGATTCCAGAACTAAAAAAATATTACTGAAAAAGTAATCTTCAAAACAACACAATCTATAGATTTTGCCGCTTATGCCAAATATTTTGCTTTATTAGCTGTGTAAGTTCCGTCGGTGAGTGAGAGTGCCAGAACCTTCTGGGTAAGCGACACCGTCGATTTTATCTATGCCACGTCTGGTCTGGTCTAGACTCAAGAGCAAACCCATTGCAAATTTTAAAAATTGCTAGGGAATCAAAACCTAGAAGGTACGTCTTGTTGACCTAGTATCATATTATTCGTCAAGAATTATGAGAGTGAAGGAACAGAGAGTGCACCTGTGTATTGCGCACACATTTGTGCACTATAATATGTCCTGCGCAGTTGGCTAATCTCTG
This sequence comes from Pyrausta nigrata, assembly GCA_949316185.1. Classification (NCBI taxonomy): domain Eukaryota; kingdom Metazoa; phylum Arthropoda; class Insecta; order Lepidoptera; family Crambidae; genus Pyrausta; species Pyrausta nigrata. Next base: position 33,380,286 of record OX438936.1, on the reverse strand, counting down.
TTGAGATAGGCCGCCGTAGTCGAAATCGGCTAGGAGGACATCAGTATCAGTATCAGTATTCGTCAAGAATAAAATCTCACAGCAAAAAATTTGGAAAACAATTACACAAGTTTGTACTAAAGTACGCGAGTCAGATTCGCACTTGCCCGGTTTCTTTTACTTTTTATGTGAGATACAAGTGGTCTTTTTGTGTCTTTGCTTGGAGAAAATGGCGCTAGGGATATTTATCCTCGTTCCTTTGTTTGGGTTTGGATTTGGATTATCTACATTTTTCTAGTGTTTGATTAAATGTACTATTAGTGAATGTTTGCGAGAAAATTGCTAAATGAGTAATTATGTGTGAATAAAATAATGTAGACTAGATAAGTGAATAATTGATGATGAAATTATGGCCATTTTTAAACCCTGGCTTATCTTTATGAGATAAAACTCAATATACGAGTGTATTGTCTCATGATTAAAAAAAAAAACAAATGCAATTATTTTTTTGTCCTTGATTAAGATTATACATTTACGAAGCCAAATATAATATTTTGATTGGTACAAAATTTCTAATTACTCACAAGAAAAGATAAAGTATTATTTAAATTTGAAATATAACAACAGTCATACTGAAAAGTGCAGCTTAATAAAAAGTAGTATAGAAGAACTCACCAAAGGAAAACGTCAAGAAAAATAAATAATTGGGTAAATTGAAAACAGCAAACGGTTGGAAGTGACAGCTTCCGGTGGAAATTAAAAAAGACAGAAACAAACCCGACAATTTTCTCCATGAAATTGGAATGTAAGAATACAAGGCGGCAGTAGTAAAACGCCGTAAATAGGGTGACAAGGAATATATAGGATAATTTTTGGGACTGCAATGAGCAGTTTTGCTAAAAATAATTATTTAGGCATTGTCAGAAGGAGTCAAGAGATGGCGCTTGTTATGCTAATTTATTGTTATATTTTTCATGACATAAATAAATTACCTGACACATTGGCGTGTTAAAAGTTAAGATTTAGGTTTTCTTTTTTAAGTTTGGGTCTATAATTTTATTGTATTTAATAAAAGGTAATTACTAGCAAAGTTTGTATAGATTTGCGATATGGGGTGAGGTTCAATAACAGTTTTATAGAAGTATATAATTAGCTTCTTGTTTCTTTCTTTAGAATAGTTTGTAAACTGTATCAGTTTCTGTATAAAATGAAGGTCACCCTGGTGATAAATGAGATTGTGAACGTCTGATGAGTCCTTTTAATTAACATTTTGTTTTTTAACTAAGATGTTTTGAGTCAAGACCTTAACCGTGCCTACTGTAAGATGATACCCGTCAAGCGTAACTTGATTTATGTAAAATAAAGGGTAAATAAATTATAAATTGTGGTCTAAAATATATCTACAGGACAAGGAATATTATTTAATGTTTATTCAATGAGAATATTTTGTCTGCTTCTTAGTCTTAAGCCTGGAGTCACATTATGTAGGTAACTGACAATGTTCTAAGAGCAAAACTATCAGTTTTTTTTAGTAAAGGTTGTATTTTTGTCTCCAAAATAATTCCAGATAGAAAATACTACTAAATTTTATCAAAACAATTTTGATTTAATTATAATGTCCTCCTAGCCGAATCACGACTACAGAGTGGCTAATCTCAACAGAGAAAGAGATTAGCCGACTGCGCGGGAGATATTATAGGGCACAAGTGTGTGCGCCATATACAGGTGCACTCTCTGTTCATTTACTCTTATAATTCGGTGAGAAGGCAGTTCGACATGAATGTAGAGAGATCAGGCGCAGGACACCAACTTCCTGTCTCCGGAGCTGTGTCCGAGTTATTTCAAGAGAGAAAAACCCAACACTCTCGTTCCGACTCGGGATTCGAACCCGGAACCTTGTAGATAGTACCCAGCGTCAGGCCTGTGTATCTTCCCGCGTAGGTCGCAAAAACGTACCTACGCGCGGCGACCCCTTGGTAAGTGACTAAACAAGTTGGGTGTCGCTAGCCGGCAGCGACACGCCCCCGCGTTTTATTCACCGGCGGTGCGCGACACTAAGTTGCTGGTTGGACGAGCGTGAATAAAGTCCTATAAAGATGCGCTAGATGGCGTAAGTAGCTTCTTGTGGCAGTCGTTGCGTGATAGTACGTCACTGAATAGGTTTAATGTAGTATGAATCATATTCCAGAGTTATAAGAATGAAATTATCTTGCAATGTATTTCTGTAGGTGTCTACACGAAAATGTGCTTGAGTCAGAGGCAAACTGAATTACACCATATCGTTAACAACATTGAGTAGATATTTCTTTGAATTTCATTGCAAAGTCATACTTCTGTACCGAGTACTAGTACTTATTCTGTTCCAACGTGCTGCCCACTAGACCAACGAGGCAGTAAATTTAATTATACCAGAACACCATCATAATTTTTGCAAAGTTATCTACTATCTTATTATCTACCTTGGTGCATATGTCCTGATAAAGATATTAATTAAAATAACTGCGTAGTTGTAAGCATCATAATATTCCAAGCACAACAATAATCTGCTGTCACGAATAAAACCTTCAGTTGAGTTTTATAATTATTTTATAAGTTTAAATAAGAAACCAAAAATTCGCACAGGATCCGAACTCACGACCTTAAGCTAACCGGGCCAACGCTTTCACCAACTTATTTAAATTTATAAAAAAAAAAAAGTGTAAGTGTTGAAAAAATCTTAAAACCATTTTATAATTATTTTTCTAATTTAAGCAGTTTCTTTGCAAGTTTTTTTTTTTAAAAGTAAATTTTATTTTGCACACAAATATTGTTCGATTGGACCCACGACCTTATACCCACCATCAAGTCACACGAGACTACACGAGTCGATCAATTTTTCTGCAAAATTTACTTTCGACAGTTTCGTTTTCAAATGGCTTCATCCCTCAGGCTTTTAGTTTAATTATTCCGAGGCCTGGATTCTTATTTTACCCATAATTCAAACGGTTTTTTACTGCCAAAAATACCAATATCAGTTTTCTTTTCTTAATGAATTCCACAAAATTCCGAAAAAATGATTTATTAAGATCTTTTCGCGTTTTCGTTTAAAAATTGTGAATACTGACGTACAATGTATTTTAAAGACTAATGCTCGGATGTGGGTGAGAACCGAAATAAATATATCAGTTTCATACACGCCTAAAATGTTTTAATTCCGAGGCAGTATCAGAATTTTGTTCCATTTTTGCAGACTTTGTTGCACAGAGCAAATAGAACAGCACAATCGAAAAATATTATGTCTTATACAGTGTGCATATCGAATAAGCGCGTATAATTAATCCAGATATAGTTACCGACTGTATAAATCAATAGTGGTCCAATTACTTAAAAAAACAAAAATCTATGTACAGGTTTGAAAGGTAGAAAGGTAGGTAGTATTACACGAGTAGGTTATAGCAATAAATTTGACCGCTACTTTTAGTGTCCGACCGAAACTAGTTTTACGACCGAAACCGAAACCGAAAACGAATTTCGGCAACGGTGTCTATTTTGGCCGAAACCGAAACCGAAACTTCCTTACAAGGCTCATATTTTAAAGAAAACGTTATTATAAATTCTAGATTTCTTTTAATTACTCGCAATATTCAGGACATCTACATAACCTGTCCCATAGTCGGGTCTTTTAACTTAATAATTTCTCAAAACAAAATTGGTAGTACGTAAGTTAGTATCTACTGTACTTGCCACTTGGATACCTTGGTGATAAATACTAAAATGAACTTTGAAACTCTGAATCCATAATATTATCACCATGAAATGCACTATAGTCATTACTAACTACCTAACTAATGTTTGTTTACGTATAGCATTTGCGAACTTTATTAGTATAGTCATATTGAATATTTTTTTTGATGTTTACTACCCGCTCTTATGTTATAACGACATGAAAATGACCAAATTCAAAATAAATCACTAGAAAACTCGCCACCACAACAAAATAAAACGAACAGCAAACAAACAAGCGAGCGAATCACGAATTCACGACATTGGCTCTGATCGGATTCATTCACTCATTCAACGCGCCGAACTAAATGATAACAGCGCGGAAACTCCCCAATGCACATTCGGTTTCGGTCGTAGTTTCGGCAAGTTTGCCGCCGAAAACGAAACCAAACCGAAACTCGTGTTTTTATCGAAACTCAACCGAAAACGAAACCGAATCCGAACATTCGGTCGGACACTAGCTAGTTTTAAAAATATTCTCGTGAAGAAGGCAATAATGACGTCATGAATTTTTTGTATGGGATTTGAAAAAAAATAATATTTCAGAAAATTTTCGTGTGTGGTATCAAATGAAAGGGCTTCATAGGTCGGTTCCAAAAATATATTGCACTTTTACGTTTCGGCCACATTTTTCCTAAAAATCCAAGAAATATTTTCAAAACATACTAAGTTTGGGCTCCTCAATGTAGAATATGGCTTAATATTATTTTTTTTTAAACACGCTAAATGTTTCTTAATTATATTACGACACAAACGCCAAATGTATATATGAGTATAAAAATAATTATTATACTCATATCTAACCTCAAAACATGTTTCGATTTATGACATCCCAAATCAAAACTCGGTGTGAGTGTGTACATTGCCAGAATATTTTTAACCGGCTTCAAAAAAAAAGAGGAGGTTTTCAATTAATTGAAAACTTCTTTAATGTATGTTCAGCGATTACCTACTCAAAGACGCCTAACAAGTTTTTGTTTTGTTTCAGAGAGTATACTTCTTAGGTTCGGTTTATATATTTTTTTTAAATCGACAAAAATCTTTTAACTTTGACCGTTGCTTTCACTTGGCGACAAAAAATAGTCAAATTTTTTAGTGTAGTTTTTTTGGGACACGCCGTATTTTTTGCAAAGTCAACAGGCATGTACTTCTGCTTCTTTTTTTATGGCGCGCGAAAGTAACTTTTCCGCCTATCAGCCATGAAAACTCATTCAAGTGAACTGTCTGTTCTGTCAGCACTGTTCACTGTTGTGACTTTTTGTGGAATGTCTGTGTGGGGTCGGTACGCTTTAAAATTCTTTTGTACGGGACGTAGTTGTGAATAATTTAGACACCATTTTGTCACGCGTACTGTTACATGGCTACGCTCTTTTTTGTGAAGATATCCATCCTTTACCATTTTGCTAATGAGTTGTTTTGTACGGTGTTACCTTATGCTGATCCTTCTAAGCTTCATTGTAACATACGTGGAATGGATTTTTTTGCGTTTACGTCGTGGGTATTATTTTTCTCACTATAAATTAGATAAATTACTAATATTTGCGTAATCGCGATTATTGGTAGGCAAACATAATAAATTCATTCAACTATAACAAGTTCGGATGTATAATATTTACACGTCAAAATACAATTTATTTAAGTTTGATCTTTTACCGAATGTAAAAAACTAGTGTGTAAAGTTGTAAGGGTAATATTATAAAATTGTCACTTGTTTTTTTATAATCATAATTAACTATGACATTTTAAAATAATTAACGTTGCTATTACAAAGTTTTTAACTGACATTTAAAAATCTAACCTAAATATTTGCATAAATCGTTCATGGAGGTTATTGATACCTAAGTAATAATTTAAATATTTATAAATATCAAAAGCACACAGTCTTACTTAGTACGGTTTCTTTTATTACTTCCATTTATTTTGTGATCTTGAGAAAACGAAGCCTACATTTCACAAATTGCGCAATATAACTTCAACCTTATTTAGGTTACAATAACAGTTATGACCTCAAACAGGGCATTTAGCAGCCAAAATTAAAGCCACTGTCACCACAATGGAATGTTATTTCTAACGACTAATTTGAGCTTAGTTTAGATTGACATCGTTTTCTGTGATCGTCTTATTTAGGGTTTCAGCCTTTGAGTGTTAATTTTGTTGAAATTTCAACATTTCCACTGAAACGTTTACAGTCGTTTGGTTAGTAAACGCGACCGCACGTCAGACTACCCCACTTTGACCTTGAGATCGCCTCTATTCTCTACGTAATAAAAGCTGTTTTCGTAGTTCACATGGATAACCACGTGCAGCCGACTGTACGCAAGAATCTTAAACGCATCGCAATAACTATTATGGATTTTTCGTCGTGCGATATCTATACTTTATGATTTAACACGTTAGCGCCATAATAGTCAGGTCATTTTAAATAATATAATTTATATTTTCGACTAGTTTCGCAGTCAAAGACTTAATACGGTACAAATAATTTAGTAAAACGGTATTCAATAAAAATGCGAATATGACTATAGGTTAATCTGAAAGGTCATCTGTTACCCGTTGAAATATAAGGCCAAAAGTTCGAAACAATCACTGAATTACGAATGATGGTACTGACATCTGTCAGTTCAATCAAGCGAAAGTTCAAAGTGAATTGACGGTTATATTCATGAGCGAAGCGAATAGACTTTTGGGGAAGGGGTCGCCAGTTTGGCGGTAAAGGTGGTGGTAGAATGTAGAGAATAAAGAAAAAGGCTTCACTTGTATGTACAGAATTTATGTACAGGAATATCTACAAACGTCCAATATATACACGCCGGTTTATAGAAGGAGCAATGGAAGAATGAGTGGAAAAACAAAGAACCGAGATAGAGTCAAGTAGGTACACAATATTTTAAACACACGCACAGAATAACCGAGACATAAAAATTCCAAAGAAATTGCAAAAGCTAACGACACCAGGGTCTTGTCCGAATTATTGATTTTTCACGAGTGACAGCGCTATCACTTCACATAACGTTTTTAATGTTTTAATTTGGTTTTATGGTTAATATGCAATGAGGTGAGTAGCAAAACTAAAGTGTATGGATGTATCTGACTATGAAGGCGGCGTGCAGATGACGAACGAATGCGATGATGCGATAGTATGGGAGTGGAGCCTACAGACTGGTGACCTCTGTGGTCAACTGACTAGCAAGCTGGTTTTCTTCGTGTCCTTATCTCAGAGGTCGCGGTTTCGATCGGGGTCGGGTCAATATAAAAAACTACATTTTAAACAATTGCTCGGTATTGGTGTTGCGCACCACCGTTGTGTCTGATTTTCATAACATAAGTGCTATAAAAACTTCCCTTGAGATCAAAGCAAGAGACGTATATGATATTGTCCAATATTTATATACTCAAAGGCCTTTGTTATCAGTTTGGACTACGATCCGCTACTTTTAATCGCTGAACCTACTGTAGGTTAACTCAAAGTAAAAGAAGAGACAGGTGACTTTTTATTGCACACAGTTTTTAAGAATTTACAAAAAAAAGATATACAATTAAGGTGGTTTTAGGAGTTCACCATAATAATTGTCGTTCAACCGAGAGTTTTGAATTTTTAGCTCATCCTGAATAAGTGCAAATGTGTCACTCAGAAAAAGCTTCCCTTTTTTCCGACTGCAGCAAAGCCCGATTATCTTTTATCCAATTACATCAAAGGGAAAACGAAGGCCTATTCGAGTTCGGTTTTTGCTGCCCGCTGCAGTCTGTATTTTGCAATCTGGCGCCTACAATCAACCGTCAAACCCGTTGTTTCTCTTTGAAGACGAACGTTTTGTTACGTTTTGTTCCAAACTTGACGAGAATTGGGAAAACTGCAAGCAATAAATCTTTTTGGAAGGCTTTTGTCATCTTTCAAATTACCTAGTCAAAACCCGTAGAAAAATAATGATCATGAATAAGTAGACGGTCAGTTTGTAGTTGAATAAAAAAGAAAGCGAAAGATCGTCAATTCACAAAATAGTTTTTCACGTAAATTAAGAATATGAGCACTTGCAATAACACACATTCTTAGTATTTCAACTTCAATCACCTATTTCTGCCGCATATTTTGCTCCACAGAAAAAAGGCTGCCTATGTCCATCTCCAAAGTTCAACCATTTTTGTACCAATATCAATGAAAATCGATCCACCCATGACACGAAAAGGTATCAGGCAAATACATGGGATTCATGCTATAAGTACGAATGGACCCGATTTTATTAATGCAAAAACCTATAGCGCTCTACTAACCAAACCGGCATGTAGTGTGAGCCCGGCACAGATACAAACTATTGGGAATAATTTAATGGTAGCTAGTTTGTCAGCCAAAGCCGCAGACATAGGTTCTAAAAGGGTTACCCTTTAAAATAACCCAAAGTTCCTCAGGGATACAATGATGGAATGCTTGTAAAATATTTAGCCTAGATTGGTCCGAAAACAAGACTCAATAAATGGTCGAATAGGTACCATTCCATATTTACAATAATATAGTTCAAAAAATATATTTTCTTTATACTTAATTGATAACGTAAACGGCGTTATATTTATTTTTATTCATGTTTACAGAAGTGAGTTTTCTCCTTAAAATATTTCGTATCTGTTTTACAAGAGTTTCAGATTAAAAAAAAATGAATGTAGGTAACTCAAGTTTTCATATATTTTTTTAAAGGATCTGTAACACCCCAACCCTTGCAAATTAAAGTAAAAAAGTATTTTTTTATACAAGCTCAATATAAAGTTTAAATGTCAGTATGGATTTGAATTCTAGTTCTAATTTATTAGAACATTTGTTTTGTCTCAAATGTTTTTCGAGAAATCATGAATAGCTTCATAGTTTGGTTCGCGTTTCATAATAAAAAAAACATGTAGCGCAAAAACAATGCGACCCTTTCAAGTTTGGGTTAGACGACACCAATGGTTGTCAACATTTGGATAATATAATGATTAGGTAAATTTTACAATAGTTAATAATTTATTAATGTTTACAAGAACATAAACATATTTAACATATTTCATTTCAGACAAAAATTTAAAAAGGAAATGAAATAAGAAGAAGAAATCTGTAATAAATTTCCTTTTATATAAATTTTATTGACATATCAAATCAATGGATGCTGATCTAAAGATGATTATCATTATGTTAAATAAATATTTTATTTAATTAGGTTATAATTGACTACAATTATTTGATTAAAAATTGTGCATTAAATCTCTCTATGAAGAATCATGCGCACAGTAAAAATGTTGAGCACCTTAGGCAAATGTTTTGAGAACTCGCTTGTTACTGTTTAAAGTAGGGGGGTTCGGGAGAAGAAACAAAACCGATTGACACGGTGATTGCAGGACAGACCTAGGACAGAAATTTGGGAATTCGGTTCGATACATTCCTGAATACGCGTTACTATTTTCGGAGTTCTAGGAGAGTTTTCGGGAGTGTTAGTAGATTTAGTGTTGAGTGTAGGTAGGTGATAACCAGGTGAGGTCCGGCTAAATTACGAGTTCAAAACACGTCTTATGGGTCATTCGACAATGCAGGTTTGGCTGATTATATTGGTGAGTGATTTTTAACTAAGTAATTAAGATATCTGTTGAAACAGTTTTAACATCATGTTAATGTAAGTAATTATGATATATTTTTTTGTTGTCAACGATTTGGTGCTATTAGTATCGGATAGTTCAATTTGGGTTCGATCCCTAAATTGTTATCAGACTCGAGTCTGGATGTGCTGGTGGAACATTTGTATGAAGTTATAGGTACATTCACTGTGAAGAGAACTGGGTTCAATTCCTAGTTGTATTAAACAAATTCATTCTACAAATACGATAGTGTTTTAGTAGGTAATTTGCAGTGTAAAAAAATGTTTTGGGTTCGATTCCTAGAACATTGAATTAAATTATCAAATAATGGTTGTATGAGAAAACTTTATGTTACAAATACAAGAGAGTATATTATTAGTGGGTAATTGAAAGTGTGAGTGAAATGTTTTGGGTTCGATTCCCAGGAACATTGAATTAAAAAGAAGTTGTTCAAAAGTAGACGATTTTAGAAGGGTTTCGTATGTGAGTGTGTAAATAGATTGGTTTTATATTTTACTAAACTAATATTTCAACAGATTTCTTGACATTTTGTATTGTCGCTGGAATATGGAAAGGTTTACGATCATAACACCCTTATAGTGGTCCCAACCATAATTACGAAATTATCTTTTATTTAGAAATATTAAAAACGAAAGCTTTTGATCATATTAAATATTTTCCATATCCTGGAGAGACAATCTTTGTTGGCTGTTTATTGATTTTATTGTTTGATTTTAGATATTCGTTATTTTATTCTTTTGAAATTCTAATAATTTCCTTGTCAATCGTTATTTAAACTGCTATTATTTTAATTTTATTTTAAATATGATTTTAATATTTTCATGCTTAATTTTGATGATTACTATTCTGACATACTGATAATTGTTTGATTTAATTTAATTCTATTAATCGAATAATTTTAAGCTCATCAAATTATTACCTATTTTATTACCCATTTTATTTTTTATGAGATTTATATTGACATACTGATAATCATCTGATTGAATTTGAATTATTTTATCGAAAACGTTGAACTTATAAAATTATTGTTTTCTCACTTCTATCAAATTATTACCAATTACATAGATACTTAACCATTCTATTTTAATGAGATCTATGCTGATATTCTGATAATCTGATAATCATTTTTGAATTTAATTTAGTACCTAAATAAATATTTTTAAGCTCCTGAAACTATAATGCCATCAAATTATAACCAAATACTCTTCTATCTTCAATCCAAACTATGTTATCTGTGAAATCCAACTGATCAATTTGAAATCTACATACCTATAAACTCTATTTATGCAATGACAAAATGATTTTATTTAACATACAAAACTAACCTAATTTTGAACCAATTTACTTGACTTTATTTGATTTATTTTGAACTTTAATCTCTATAATCTATACATTTAACCTCTGAATCTTGACCAAATGATTTTATTTTATACTTTTTGAATCAAATTTATAACAACCACTAAGCTTTTATTCAAATGATCTTATTTGACCTACTCTTACTTTGATCTCACTTCATTGACTTTGTTTCTGGATGTTTCCAGCTGATTTTTATTACAATACTCAAACCTTAGAAAAAGTTTAGGTAGGTAGTGTATTATAACTACTTCTTAGTTATAATACTGTTAGGGGGTTAGGACTAAACAGTAGTTACCTTCCCAAACCCAATGTCTTTCTTATTCCTATCCCCTGAGAATTGGTCCTTTAAGTATGTTAGGAGTTAGGTCAGATTGTGGACTATTTTCAGTTATCCATCCTTAGTGTTAATCCTTTCTATAATAATTTATTCCTCAGGACTGAGCAAAGATTTTAATATAAATTTTATACACTGTTTTGTTCACAGCATTAATTGACTCAATACATTTAAATTTCTTTTATTAATTAGATTTTCATGAGGGGCTGCCAAGGGTCATTAAACACTTAAATTTTGGTATCCAAAATAATATGGGCTAATGTGGGCATAATAATATCAATGGTTTCATAGGACAAATTGCAAATGGTTAGGTTTTCGTCCTATAAAGGAGTCATTGGTATCTTTGGATTACCTCTGTATTATTAACGGATGATAGAAACATAGGAATATTTCCTTAGAGATCTTTGGTTGTCTTTTCATGAAGTCAAGTAGAGTAATAAATCAAGGATATTTATATTGGATATCTTAAGTTCAGATCTTCTTATATGCGCTTCTTCTCACGTTTTAAATAACGTGTTTCTGTAGGGCCATTCTGAGAGGTGACAGACGATTATTGTATTACCGATGGTAAAACATGGTCACCATTTCCCGTTTGAGCGTATGGCTGGGGCTCTGCGGGCTCGCAATTGCGGGTTCTATTTTCCTTTTCCCTATGATGCGCACACGCCCAGAAAACTTCTCGAGAAACTAACCTGAATTCTTTTAGAGGTACGTTGATGTTTACTTATAACATCAACGTACCTCTAAAAGAATTCAGTTTACTACATCATTACACAACGTACGGTCCTACCATTTAACTAGACGATCACACTGCTAAAATCAATGCCATTTGTTATTTAGATCTATATGATCTGTTAAAGTTATAGTAAATAATAGATTTACATACGTTAGTACGTATTAAGGTTTTGTAGGTCTTTTTGTATCTTAAGTTTGTTACAGATCTTGACCAAAACTCTATAGAAACTCGGCCCACTTTGCGTCAGCATGCGTCTTTACAAAATGTTCGGTTAAAAATTATATAAATATTTGAAAGAATACACACAACAAATATTTAAAAAAAATAATTAGGGTTTACGAGGAAATAAATGACAGATTAGGCATTTTGACGTTATGTTTTGTGATTGCAGAATTAATTATGTGATTATTAATTTAAGAATTTTGTGGTAAAGTGGTACTTTTAAACCCCTATTCTTAAGATTATTTCAAAAATACCAGTGCAATTATAATTCAAAACAAGATTTTTCAAATATAAACTACAAAGACTCAATCTGGGCCCGGCTTTGTTCAATATCCTTTGGTATATTGTAAAGAATGATGTAACTAATCTGTACTTAAAGGATTATCCTTCTCTTAACTGGACACCTGTACAATCTCCATAGCGTTCACATAATCAAGTTTCCTCACCGATCAATGTTAGCAATAGATATACAGGGTTATAACCCGGCTTTACATGTCGCTCGTTCGTCGTTGGACGACTGCCAAACCACCAGCTCAGGTGGAAGTTTTCATTCGAATACTCAGTGTTCCATGCCGATGGTTCCATCTTTGGCCAAAAAAGAGGTTTGTGTTTGAATCTGTTAGCATGGTGCAATGCATTTTTTAACGGTGTCAAAATGGACACGTTTGTGAAGGAATAAGGTAAAAGAAAAATGGATATAAGGTCTATCTGTCACTATCTCTATCTATCCGTCAAGACCCCTTTTCAGAGGAAAGCGCTTAGGGAACGCGTATAGGTATTAAGTTGAAATTAACATCAAATACTAATGTATGCAGTCCTTTTAAGCTGCGAAAAAATCAAGCTTTTAAGTCAGTATACCTAATGCAAGGATACGGCCATTGAAGTATTTTTTCTAATACTTCGAAGGATAGACAACACCTAAGGATACTTCCCATAGACCTAGAATCATAAAATTTGGCAAACAGCAAGGCCTTATAGCACAAATTAAAAAAAGTGTGTTGAAAAATCTGACGTTTTCCCCTGTTTTATTGTTTTTGCAATAAAACAAGTGTACATTCCTACACGGAACCCGCAGTGCGCGAGTCGGAATTGCAATTGCCCGTTTAAGAGTATGGTGGAAAGGGCACAAAAGTTGAATCTTTTGTTAAAACTGCGAAGCATAGGATCGATAAGGTTATAAAAACAGGCATATCGGGGAGTGGACTAAGTGTCTATTAAATAAAATTTTGCAAATATAAAACTTTTACTTTTTGTATAGTAAATTAAAAGTACAATGGCTAGCATACGAGTATCAGACTCTACATGTTCGTTGCAAGATCACTCCAAATGCATAAGATGCAGCCGTGTTTATCTTGATGTATTGTCTGTATATCTATTTTGGCAATTACTTAAGGCTCGTATTACCAGTTCAATACAAATTTACAGGTACATAATGTCACTTACAAGATTTAAATTGAGCTAAGAGCTTTGTGCTCGTAGACCAAATAAATAAAAACTAAACAAAGTCATTATTATTTTAATGAAAACAAGACTCTCCGACTTAACCCCAACGCGGAGCAATCTGTTGTTGACAATAGAAGGCTAAATGTCCTTCCCATTCATGATAAAATCAGGTGAGCGCTAAAAATATAATACAGAACCTTCACTTAACGCTACATAATTTAAACACCCTACATTATGCTTCCTCAGTCTATCTCCGCAATAAAGCAAACTTAAAAAAAATATCGTTCACATGAAAAAGAACTTTAATTTTCTAGCGATAAGGACCTATGGAATTTGGTGAACGAAATGCGGGGATTCTCGTTGTGCTTAAAAAACCGCTTTCATTTGTCACCGGCAGATGCAGTCGTATCAGATTCGTCGCCATGAAACTAGCGGATAGCAGAACCCTTAAGTAAAGTGCTTTTATTTAAATATTTGAAATGGGTTTTCTCTTTTCTCTTTACTAAACCCGACGTGGCGTAGACGAAATCGACGGTGGAGTGAGCCTACCCAGAAGGTTCTGGCACTCTCACTCACCGACGGAACACAGCAAGCTGCTTGCAACAGCACAATGCTGACTACGTGAATGTATGACCACAATCTATGGAGCAGGCCTACTGCCTAATTCCAAAGCTATGGCGATCCCTATTGACATAAATACTAAAATGGCGGGACCATTCCGAGTACACAACCGGGATAACGTGGATGATGATGATGACATACATATTAAATAATTGTTATTTTCTCATTACCTTGAAAATATTGTTTTCTAGCTGTCCAGTTTGAAAACTATACCTATTGAAAACTGATAGTCAAGCGTGCAGGATTTATGGTAAAACTAAAGTGACCTTAATTGGTTTAGAAGATAAAATTAATCATTAATTAATTATTAATTGTATGTGTGAAGCTAGGAAGCGCCAATCACACACGACTGTCATGGGAAAATTGTAAATCCCCTTCCCCGCAGCACCACCAGTTCCCGCCGATATCTAGCTAGCATGCCTGCCGCCTGGCCCAACACACCTCTGGTGACTGCACCAGGAATGTAGTACAGTCACTCATCAACCTACCCTGATCTGTCAAATTACTGCGACCATATTTCAACCTTATGTTTATCACATAGAGTTCCATATTTTGATAGATTTAGGTAACTTGATGCGGGGCTCACAGTACATGAACTTGTCGGACTATATCCGCCTTACTAAATAATTATACTACTGTTCAACACTTGAATAAATATGAGATGACTAATTTGAAAACGTTGTCTCCATTATCTCATGTCACCTATTTCTCGTTAACGCCAAATTAAAAGAGGTAAATAATTACTAGGTGGAATATCGATCAGCTCGTAGCTGATTTCTGTTAAGTGCGGAATCCGGAGCCAGTAGAAATTCAGTAGCGATAGCTTTATCATCTCCACAATGATTAAATTTTCGCTAACTTTGTGGCCCCAACGCAGCTGTCACGTGATTGAGCGGCGTCCTTTGACGGAGCCCACGGGGAAAAATTACAGGGTTTTTGCGAAGAATCAAGGTAAGTATAACGACAGAGTTATGCGAGTAAATATTTCTTTACGATCTGCATAAACGAGGGAAACCAGTTTATGAGCCATTCGAGTCTTTAGAACTTCATCGTGTATGCTATTTTGCATATTACCGAAATGAAACTGATGTAAAAGAGAGGTAATGGCAAAACAGCCCATTTACACACAAGCAAAGTCGGGTATTTTGCTCATTGTATGGTGATTTTATAAGGAGCGTCGGTGGCTCAGTGGCTAGCGAGTTGCCTCTCATGCGGACCTCCCGCACCGGTTAGATCCCACGTGCCGCCATGTACCAATGACTTTTTCTTAGTTATGTTTGTTCACTAACCGATGCTCTCACGGTGAGGGAAAACATCGTGAGGAAACCTGCACATTCAGGCGACTGCATGTGTAACCATGATCCAAAATGGTCAGGTTCCCCTGGTGTCAGGGTCACGGAGGTCAGATGGCAGTCGTTCATCTGTAATTACCTGATCTGCCACATCCTGGATCATGCAGCGGACCCTGGGCCCTCGCATGCGAGTGCACAACAGGGATAACGCTAGGAGGATGATGATAATGTATGGTGATTTTATAAGATCGCCTGTTTATAGGATCTTGCTGTTGAATGCCCTGCGTGCTATGTAAGGAGAATAAAGTGGCATGATAGCAATGGATGCAGGCTGCTTGTAACAGGTCACTTTTGAAATCTATGAGAAGGGAGGGGAGAAGGGATAATCTATCTATAAGGAGAAATCTAAACAAAGAAAATACATTTATTGTTATTTAAAAATCAGATTCATAAGACTCTTGGTGGAAAATTCTATGTTTTAAATTAAAAATGCTTATTGAAGTTCAAGAAACTTTAGCTAGGCTGATTTTCCCACTAAAATTTTGTATATTCTTTTGATGTGTAAAATAATATTCGATGTGTGAATTACTTTGCATTTAAAATAATGGATTCCCCGTAGGCACACCCATGGTTATTAGTATCTTGTCAATTTACATGTAAATAACGTTCTGTTTTGAATTTAGGTCGACATAAATACTCGAATCTATATTACAACCAGCTACAAAATGCGAAGTTACATTGTACCTACGCATAATTAATATTCCTTCCTTATAATTATGTTTGTTCGTTATAGACTCCAAATCGGCTGAATTAATTTTGATAAGGCTTGGGCCTTATTAGGCTTAGGCACTTGGCCTAAGCCTAATAAGGCCAAGTGGCCAATGTTTCTGGTTCCCCTGATACAAGTCTCGAGCTTAGTGCTAGAATCGTAGCATTATTACTTAGCAGATTTTCCAGGCCAGCAGTTAAGCTAAAAAAAAAGGTCCCCCTCTCTTAAAAATAATTTAAAAGACCTACTCAACGATACCCCACACGATGGCATAGACGACGAAAAAAAACACCCCCACTTCACATGTAGGGAAGCTCTAAAAAAAATGTTTGCCAAATTTTTTTTCTACCACTTTGTCGGCGTAAATGGTTTACACCTACAAATTTACAGCTTCGTAGTACTAAAGGTCTCTAAGTAAAACCTCGGACAGACAGACAGACGGACATGACGAAACTATAGGGATTCCTTGTCAAGACTACGGAACCCTAAAAATAATGTTTATAACTACGAGTATCTCTACTTACTTACTTTGCTCGCTGTAATCTAGTTTCAAATATTAATTCATTAATTGAAGAGCTTGTCCCAAATAACCTTAAATATGATAAGGCTCTTCAAGTTTCTATTTCAATCGCAAATTAAGTAGAAAACATTACAAAGTTGGACTAAAAGCATTGGCAGAGAAAATAGCCATTTCGCATTCCAATTTAGCAGATTTAATGCGAAACACTAAAACTTATCTCGACAACATTTAGGATTGTGCCACAGCAATTTGGGCACAAAACAAAGATTTATTACACTTCTGAGTGCTATATTTTATCCGAAAACGGGATGACAAAAATAGGTATTTGTGGCGAAATACACATAGTGATTATTTATCACGTCGGTTGATAAATTGTAGCTTGCAGCGTGCGGACGAGACGATTTTTGTTTTTGTTTACGTCAATTGGAAAGCAAATTGTTCAATAGTTCAACATATATTTGACGACCGTCTTGGTGTAGTGGTTCGCACCCCGGACTACTAAACCAGGCGGTTGCGGATTCGAATCCTGCAAGGGGCAAATGTTTGTGAGATGAGCATGAGCATTTGCACCTAAGTCATGGATGTATAAACGTAAGTATGTCTATCCGTTATCCTAGTCACCATAGCACAATCTCACGCTTAGTTTGGGGCTAGGTAATTGGTGTGTTTGTTGAAACAATTTATTTATTCAATTTATTTTTTTATATTATATTGTGTTTCAACATTTGAATACGTTACATTTAAACTAGTTAAGTTGCTGGTCTAAAATTACCTTAGAGGTTTATAAAGTTTAGAATTTGTAGACTATCTATCGAGGTTGTTTTTCTAACGTACGACATATTAACTAATAATTCAATGACAATTAAAGAAGAAGTAATGTGACAATTAAAGAAGAGTACAGAGATAATGATTCCATCACTAAGCCGCTTTTTAACTGCCGTACACAGAGACGTCAATTAAACTTAATCCTTCATTAAGTATCTGCCGTTCTTTTCTATTTCATTGACACAGAAAGTGACAGGACGAGACTTAATTATAGATTAAATTTAATTGACGTTTTTGAGTGCGGCAGTAAGTACCTTACGTTTATACTTACAATTTAATCTAAAGTTTATAAATATAATTAAAAAAAAGTAAAAATGAATTTACGGTTGAATTTTGGTCGATTAAATCTATTTATAGAGAAGACATTTAGTACCTTCTCCGTCAAAATTGCCAAGATCTTACTGCCGCACTCAGAGACATCAATTAAATTTCTTTGATTAAATCCCGTACTTTCACTTTCTTTGTCAATGAAATAGAAAAGGACGACAGGAGAATTATTGAAAGATTAACTTTAATTGACGTCCTCCCTGAGTACGGCAGATTGTGTGTTTTCTTGAATGAATAACGCTCAAGAGTGTGTTTCATTCCACATAATGAACACGACCCTCAGTCCATGTACCTCATAAGGTACGCGACTATAAAGAGGTTCTATTTATAAACGGAGACATCGCTTTCACCCTTTACTTACAGGCTAATAATATATTGGAAACAATCAGCAAACTGAATAAATTAATATGCCCCCATTTCTCGGGTAGGGTCAAAACGAAAACGGACCGGGAAAAACCCTGGCACATTTCCTTATTGTATGATTTCTTTGGCCATTTGTCATTTCATGTTGACAGAGGATCCTCGCGCTCGGATGAATACGTTATCTTCCTTTTGTGCAAAAAATCAAATCTCATCGAGGTTCTGGGCTTTTAAGGTATATTATACCAATGCGAATCTATTCCGTTTTGTTGTTGTATTGACAGTTCTGTTGTGAAGTAATAGTGCAATCAGTACCGTTACCACGAGTTTACGGTGGTTTTAATCGCTAGCGACGACGTAAAAAAAGTGTATTGAAAATTTTAGTTCTCCAAGTAACCGCTTATAGTAACGATACAGTATTAAAGTAAAGTAGCCAAAAATTGTAGTAGGTTATTCAGATAAAAAAATATTGTGATAAGGTACTTAAATGGTCAGCCATTTTAAGGGTTCCATACCCAAAGGGTAAAAACGGGACCCTGTTGGGCTGTATCACATGAACCGTTATAGCTAGACAGTTGACATTTTCACAGATGATGTATTTCTGTTGCCGCTATAACTAAAATACAAGACATATAATAAAATACATATTTAAGGGGGCTTCTATACAACAAACGGGATTTTTTAGCGTTCTTTGCTCGCTAATAATAACAGAAACAGTTAGACGCTTGAAATATATACGAAATGTTAAGTTTTATAATCACTTTAAAAATAAATACTTAAAATATTAATAATAATTAAGGCTCCCATAAACCAAAAGTGATTTTTTTCCTATACTGTCTAATGTTGTAAGTTATTGGTACGGAACCCTTCGTGCGCGAGTCCGAGTCGCTCTTGGCTGGTTTTTATTTTGACCATACCATAGCCTTTATGATTTTGGTTTTATATTATTACCCATTAAGTGCACGTCCTGTAAACATATGAAAACACCTTATAAATGTGCACTATATTACCTGCTTACTTTGGCTAATCTCTGTTGGCCGAAATTCGGTAGAAGGATACTAAATGTTCAACGTTATTTATGCCTTTGTAAAGTGTAAAGAAGAAAACAATACCGTCTGTTAGTTCCATTTTTAAACACAAAATAGTTCAAAGATGTTAAAGAATTTAGGTGAGTATATTCTTGAGATTTATAAAGCATACGTGTTACTTTTTGCAAATCAACGTGTATGAAATCAATTTCTTTTAAGGCGATACAATTTTGTACGAGAAATATCGGTGCTTTTGTAAATGAACCTTCCAAATACAGCACTTTGGTTAAGATCGCCAAATGCACTGAAAGAAATGATTGGTTAGCAGTAACCAAAATTAGGCTACTAGTAGGCCGTAATCTAGTGACTTGCGAACTACTGGTTATCAGTAACAAACTAGTTTTGTACCGATTACTGAACTGATTGTTTTTATTTAACTAAAATTGACTTCCCTACAACGAAACTTTCAACTAACAAAACTATTGATTGATCCTTTGATTGATTTTTTCAGTGTTACAGAAGGTCGTTTACTATAACAATAAAAAACGCTTTTGAGAAAATCAAAAGTCGAACCGTTACTGATAGCGATTTTCGTGAATAATCAGAGATTTGAATAAATTAATCCGAAATCCAAACCAGGGGAAAACTCGTTCCATTTCCTTATTGTATGATTTCTCTGGTCATTTGTCATTTTGTGTTGTCTGAGGATAATCTTCACGGTCCAGTGAATACATTATTCTGTGAAATGAAAAAAAAAACAAATTGGTGGCGATTTTTGCGGTTGGGTTTGTGTTTAAACGTTCTAATGGAACTTTAACTGTGCCTTTCGTTTTTAGGGTTACGTGCCCAAAGGATAAAAATGGGACCCTATTACTAAGCCTCTGCTATCTGTCTGTCTGTCTGTCACAGTTCATGAACCGTGATAGCTGGATAGTTGAAAGAAGAGCGGCAAAGTTATTTGATGCTCAGCCCCAAATGCTGATATTTTAGTCTTTGGTTTGAGTCTAAAACTGTACAAAGAAAAATAATATAACTGACATTGAACGACATTTTATTTGGTGCATTATGTCGGACTAAAATTTAAACAATGTATGATCCGGTCAACATTGACGTTTGATATAAAACACATACTTCATGTTTGACTAACACGTCAAAGTTCACGTTGGTCGTTTTGTTTTTGCATCCTTGAAGACGTTTAGTTGGTAATATTTTGTACATTCTGAAAATTACCATTAAATCGCACAAAAGCCCACTAATAACGTGATATTTATATTTCATGTGTCTCACTTAGTACGGTGTCTCTATCTATTGGGTCGATATATGCCAATCTTCTTCTTCTTTGTTTCTTTTTATCTGCGTGTCAAGAAAATGAATGAATTTCAATTCGAAAATAGAGATTTTTTATCCTACCAAACTGTAATCTAAATGTTGAAAATATTGTATATCATATCTTTGATACATCAAAACCCATTTTACGAGTATGAATCTATTCTATAAAACATGTAAATAAGGGGTTCATCGCAAAATAGGAAAATTCATATTTTGTCACAGTAGAGTTGATGGGAGCTGAGTTATTTGCGACAAGTCACTGAATAAGTACTAGTACTACGGTCAAAACGTCACACTGCTGGATAAAAGCTTCCCCTAAACTTCTTCACCGGTACCTATCTAGTGCCAGAGGCTGTCATCCTGTTCGGTAAGTATTAAAATCGTTATACCATCTTTTCTTTGGCCTCGCCTAGTTTAGGTACGAATTGTTGGTAAACAGCAGGGACTAGTACCTACTCGAAAAACACACGAGTCATTGGCGCTCTAGCGAAAAAGACTAGAAAAATATCTGACAATGGGCTCAATTCCAATGCGCCCCTTCTAAGCTTAAATTTAGGTTCAGTCTCTCTCTTTCTCTGCCAAACCAACAAAAAGAGACAGACTATATTAATTCAGAAACGTCAGGCTAAATAGCTGTACGTTGCTAAGGAAATTAGAAAACCCATTGAAAATTTAATAGGGATGTCATTCGATGACGACTAAAGTTAGACGAAAACACGCAAAAACTTATACAAATACGTTAGAAATCGCATCACTTAATTTGACGTTTCTAAATCATTGAAGTCTGTCTCTTTTCATTTGTTTAATAGAGAAAGAGAGAGACTGAACCTAAATTTTATCTGAGACAGGGCGGGCCTATTGGAATTGAGCCCAATGTTATGTGTTAGGTTACGTTGTAGTCCACGCGTCCATGATAGTTATACATTTTTGGAATTAATCACTCGCTTTTAGGCTGGTAAACCTCGATGACTAATTGATCGATTCATTTTTAAAATATGAAACTTACAACTATATAGACATCTTGTATCGTTATCTTTTACTCTTTCATACGACAGGGGAGTAGCATAACGTAACGTGTACACACGGCCCCACATCTACCTACCCTGATCTGACAAATTTCCGCATCCATATTTCAACCTTATGTTGATCACACAGAGTTACATATCATTTAATAATAATAATTATCTTTATTTCAGGCATAATACACCCATATACAATTACAGAATATTAATTTAAAATTACACACAAAAACGGGTCAAAATTTTGTAAAAATAAATAAAAATATTATATAATAAAATCTGACACATGTATAGTTTTTATATTAGGATAAAAGTTTTTAAAAACATTGTTAAGAATTATAAAAATTTAGATATATTTGGGTACCGAATTGTTATTTCTTGTTCGCGCTCTGATTTGAGATATTTTGACAGATTTGCGTAAGTGTATGTGGAGCTCACTGTACATTGTTCTTCTTGCTACCAAATTTTTTGTCTTCGATTTTACGAGTATTTCGTTGGCGTACTAAGATGTAATGGAAAATAAATTATGGCTGATTGATCGCTTTCTCATATTACCTCGCATAATATATTCTTTGGCTGTAAAAGATGGAGTTTCAATGTTTCTGAGAAAGCTAATGTTTCCATTTATTTTGATAGCATTGATTTTATGATGCCTTCTTTGTGAGGTTTTATTTTTTACAGATAAAAAAGATAAGTATTCGTTTTTTTAACAAAGGTAAATATTGTTGGAAATTTTCTTTAAGGCTTAGAACGGAATTGAGTTAACGATAAAATAATTACTACAATATAATTTTTTAAATTTATAATTTCATTTGTCATTCAAATTGAGTGTAGGTACCTAACCGTAGCGACGAAAAATCAAGTAAAGTATCCTTTTAAACTATGTACCTTGTTTGTCCAAAGTAGTATTTTATAATTCATTTGCAGTGTAATGAGCTGCTTCCACGATTCAGTGAGTTACCTCGAAACTTTGCTAATTAAAGTCTAGCCCAACTGCGCCCTTAAGGACTTTAACCATGATGTGCTTAAGAAGACACGATATTCTTGAAAAATAAATGTTGACGACAATGGGAACGGATTTATTAACAAGTAAGTAATTATTAATAAAAAAAACAGCTAAATGCGAGTCGGACTCGCACGCCAAGGGTTCCGGACTATTATCTTAACAACATTAGACAATATATAATTACTTTTATTAGTTTTAGAAACAGCAAAAATTTCACGTCTGTATAGAACCAATATTTACCAATAACACTTTGGGAACGGAACCCTAAAAACCTGACTACAATAATAACGAATAAAAAGGTAGCCGCTATTTTGTTTTACAAATAATTATATTTGAAATTGTCTTTTCACTAGCTGCTTGCTATAGTAAAAAAAAATCACCCCCTACCCCCTTTTTCTTTTATTGGCGGTCGGCATTTTCTAAAAAAAAATGGGTTTATGTCACTACGACGATTCTGAAGAATTTAACGACACCTCAAGTCAAATACCGTCTAAGCGGGCTTTAGGGTGTACCAAAGATGATACGGACTTATATTCATTGTCATACATACATACGCTCGAAAATTACCCACGTTCAGACGCTTTCGGGTAAAAAACTAACTGCCCGTGACTTCGTCTATGTACGAGTAGACTTTATGTCATGACAACAAAAATGGCTCAGCTATCAATCCATGCATTCCAAGTAATATACTTTTAATAGGCAATCCCCTTTCAAATAACTTTCTCGCTCAAAGTTAAGTTTATGTAGAGACTTAATAACAAGGAAAACAAAGTAGTGAAATAAAAGTTCCGCTAGGTGTGGCCTTAGCGAACAAGGCAGTGCTTTACTAGACTTACTTTATTAACTTTCAGTTTGTTTCCATTCCTGCGATTGGTTAATGCTGTTTCTCAAATTTTATGGAATGAAAACTACTTAAAAAGTAAATTACTAAAGTTGAATTTAACGATTCGTAGTAATTAAGCTCCGTAGTCAATGTTGCACCACTACTGCACTGAATCATTTGATTTGACACAAAGGTAAATTGTTATAATGTCTATAAATATTAAGGAAAATGTAAACACACAAAAACTCGCCCACCACACCAGACACACGCACATAAACACAAACACATACAACACCAACGCAACACACAATATGACACAGCTATTCGCGGTGCAACCCAACAACCTCCTTGTATAACAGCAAGTTCCTTCTGACCTGGCAACTGTCGTGTGAGTGCATAAGTTTACAGAATGTCCAAAAAATTTAATATAACCTCTTAAAGATTGGGTGGGCTCCAATACTACATCAACTTACTTACATTGTATTCGGCATCGGAAACTTAAAATAAACTTAACTTGCCCATATCTATATCAATAAAAACAGTTAATTTGAATCAAAATCACAAAACTGTCTAATGAGATGTTTTTTTTTGGTATTTTGTTGTTGTTTGTTCACAACCAAAAAAATTTTTTGTATTTGTTGTTTCAGTCTTACACTCAAATTTATAGTTAGAGAGTAAGATGTAAAGTGGAGCGTCAGTAGCGTAGTGGCTAGCGGGTTTGCCTCTCAAGTGGGAAAAACCCGGTTTGATCCCACGTCCCACTTTTTACCAATGACTTTTTCTTAGTTACGTACAATAGTTGTTTCACTAACCGTTGCTCCTAAGGTGAGAGAAAACATCGCAAGGAAGCCTGCACATTCAGGTGACTAAATATGTAATCGTGATCCAAGCCGGTCTGGTTTCCCTGTAAGCACGGTCTCGGGGGTCAGGCGGCAGTAGCTCTACTGTAATAACCTGATCTGCCATATCCTAGATAGATCATGGTCCACAGAGGATCCTACTAGGCAATCGCGCGCGAGTGCACAGACGGGATGGGGCTAAAATGATTATTTTGCAAAATACGTGTATAGTAATATGTTGAGAACCTCCTCGTTGTTCTAGTGGTCAAAACGCTGGTTACTATCCACGAGGTCCCGCGTTCGAATCCCGGGTCGGGCCGAAAGTGTTGAGTTTGTCTGTCTTGAAATAACTCAGTCATGGCTCCGGAGTTAGGAAGTTGGTGGTGTTAACACCCCCGTGCCTCGGAAAGCACTTTAAGCCGTTTGCGCCTAATCTCCCTACGGTCATGTCAGACTGCCGTCTCACCGAGTTATGAGAGTGAAGAAACAGAGAGTGCACCTGTGTATTGCCCACACACTTATGCACTATAATATCTCCTGCGCAGTCGGGTAATCTCTGTTAAGATTGGCCACTGTAGTCGAAATTCGGCTAGGAGGATTATTATTATGTTGAGAACCACTGTCTCCTCGTAGTTCCCAGTTCAAGCGACAAGGAAAGCGTCGGAAACGATCTTAACAACGAATTCCTATTTTCTCTTTTTACTTTGTTATTATGTCGTGTTCATATCACTTTCTGCTATATTGACTTCACGTGAAGTTTATTTATCTTTCTCCTCGATTCTGCTCGTTTCTAGTTTACTCCAGATGTTTTTGTATTCAATACACGTCATTATTTTTCGAAGTCGCTAAATTGTTGTTTAGCTAAGATTACTTACGAAGAAACTACGTAAACGCTCATTCAATTAAAAAACTGTTCTTATTGCACGTACAGTGGGCTACACATCAATGTACTCTGATCTGTCAAATTTCCTCAACCATATTTCAACCTTATGTTTATCACATAGATTTCCATATCATTTGAGATATTTTGACAGATTTAAGAAGGTTGATGCGGGGCCCACTGTACTAAGATATTGTTTTATACTACCGCCTTTTGCGTAGATTAATAGTTACCATTTATCCTGGAATCCAGAATATTCCAAAAAATGCAATGGAAATGAACTAAATTAAAAATACACACTTATGGGTGTTTAGACTCACAGCTTAGATTTCATTCTGATTCAAAGTCTTAATAGAAAATAAAAGTCACGATGGCTTCATAAATAAGATTACTGAGCAGGCTTTACACCAAAATTATTACGTAGCGTACATTCCCACATCGAATATTTATTTATTTTTTGGAAAATTCACAGCGTTTCGCAACGATGCCAATATATTTGATGCTTATGGTAAAATATTGCCAACATAAAAACAAATCTCACTGGCATAAGCCTCGAACCATGAAGTTGGGATTTTGCTAGAGGTTTCGTATGAAAAAAATAAAATCCTAGACTTTAAGCAAGCACAGCTGATATATTGAAGTATTTTTTTAAAGTGCAATTTTTGTGGCATCCTCTTTATGATTTGTAATCAAGAAATGTCGGGGAATTACGATTTTCAGATTTTAGCGTCATTCACTTAGCTACAAAAAGATGTTATATTTTAAACAAGTGGTTCCCCGCGACTTCGCCCGCAAGAGTTGGATTTTCCATATAAACTTTCATACCCCGTTTCATTCCCTTAATGTTTTTATATCGCGACAAAATGTAGCCAATGTCCTTTCCAGAGTCTCGAACTGTCTCCATACCAAATTTCAACTCAATCGGTTCAGTGGTTTAAGCATCAAGAGGTAACAGACAGACAGACAGACACACTTTCACATTTATAATATTAGTATGGATGTAAAAAAATTAAAAATCCTATAATACATTACACATTATTTGTAACCAAATAGGTAAATACAATTTTTTATTGATTTAGCTTCAAAACTGAAGAAAATTCATACAAACGTGCCACCTCTCCCTTTTTACCCGTTTAAGGGGTGAATTTCCAAAAATCATTTCTTAGTTCTCACCTACAGACCTACACTATCAAAGGAAGCATGGTGCAAAAATTCAAGCGTCTTAATTCAGCAGTTGGACGCGCGTTGATATTCAGACTGTCAATCAGTCAGTCATTATGTCAGTTTTCATTTTTTTATATTTAGAAGTACCAATAAATGGTTTTAAAAATTTCCCTTGCAATATCCAAAACCACACGGCTCCATGTTCCGATCCTTCTTAATGGGTCATACGTCACGGTAGGCTAGACTACTCGCAGACTGATAGCTGGCGTATTTGCTTTGTTTTGGAAGAAAAACAGCGATCTCAAGACAGAACGTTGGTTGCCTCAAAATTTATGGGGCATAAACCCTTCTCCGCTAAACAAATGACTGCGGCTGACGTAATGGGTTAATGCATTTGGCTGTTTATCAGGTCAAAGAGGTTAGTGGGCTAAGATTTAACATTACTGACATTACGTAAGGTTTTTAAGCCGAGGGCTGGTGCGTTAAGTTTTTTTATTTATTTTCAACATCACATAAATTGTTTTGATTCCAAAAATATAGCACTTGTGTTATGTAAATCAGAAAGAACGTTGGTATTACAACACCCAGACCCTGCACAATATAAGATATGGAATTCTATATTTCCCCGACTGAGAATCAAAACCGAGACCCCAGAAATGGCGTAGGATGTTAGCAATTAAATTAGGATCTAGTTCACCAACACATGCTTAATTCTAAACAGCTGGTTAAACATTATTTGACATATTTTGTTTGTATATTTTGTCAAGCAAACCGTCAATTAAGATTTATCGGCTGTTTAATATTTGGTGAAATCGGGTCTTACAAAAAAACAAAATTTATGTAAAACCTGAGTGTACAACACATTTTAAGATTTAATGTAAATTATTCTAAATTCACATTATTTAGCTACTATTTTGACTTAAAGGATGCTTATTGGGTTTTTATATAATATATTTGTATAGAAATTTGCGATCACACATATTGTATTATACCTAATTTTATTAAGAGGTAGAAGACACGTAGATAATATTATTTCTAACATCTACGAATCATTCTCATAACATTTATAGTACTCTTTTAGATTTTGTACTTTAATGACAATGGTTTTGAGAAAAGAGGACCTATTCAAGACGTTATGTGGCATGTTTTTAAATTAATAATAATAATAATAACTTTATTTACTCACACGGATTTGACAACATACATACAATGGTATTACTAAAATTAGCTGGTTTAGTCAGTATTTGTGTGAGTCTGGATGCCTATGCTAGGTATAAAATACCTGTATTACAGGTCATCAGGCTCCCAAAACCTCGGACCACTAAGTATATTGACATCGATCATAATATGGTGTCTTTAAACAGTAATTAATTCTTATTTAGCGAGTACGAACAAATGTGTAATATAAAGAAATCTTATCAGTTGTAGGGAATACAAAAAATGAAAATACAGGTTAAACAAGACAAAACAATCAAAACAATCCTCGATAGCGAGCGCGTGTGTGTATGCGCATGTGATAGTGTGTGTTTGTGTGTGTGTGTGTGCGTGTGTATGTGTGTGTGTGTGCGCGTGGGTGTGTGTGTGAATGTGAGTGAGTGTGTTTGTGTGAGTGTGTGTGTGTGTGTCTGTGCCCAAGTTGGCATATGTGTAAACTACTAATTTAGTAATTGTGTGTACTTATTGAATTTAAGTTTGGTATTTAATGTAGTTAGATTTTCAGTTTCGTCATAGTTAAGATTTAACAAATAATCTATAAGCTTTGATTTACAACCGTGTCTAGGGAGGGGGTAAATCGTAGGCACTGCGTTAAGCTTATTATATAGACGATCCCCCAGGTAACAGGTGAATCTACGGGCAAATTTAGTTTTAAAACGAATGGACTTACAAATAACATCCTTTCGACGTTTGTTGATATTTAGCAGTAGTACATACGGGAGAACAGAATGCCTACGGAGCACTACCGCTAAAACAAAGAGCTGTCAACAGTCAACACCTTCCAGTGCCTATAAACGTCAACAGTAGGACAAAGAAAAGGAAGGAATGCACTAACTTTGAGGACAGCCCTCTGCGCTCGCTCTAATCTCAGTAGGTGAGTTTTTGCAGCACCTCCCCACGTAGAGATGCAATACCCCAACAGCGATTGTCACAGTGAGAAGTAGATCGTCCTAATTGTAGAATGATCTGCGAAATGGCGTAGTGTTTTGAATATATAAATTAGTTTCCGTATTCTTGTGGCCAGTAGATCTATATGGGGTAGGAAGTTAAGATGGCAGTCAACAATGATACCCAGATATTTAACCGTATCCGCAGTCATTAAGTCCGGACAATGGCAATTCGTCATAGACAGACACGAACTCGAGTGCAAAGTAAGTGTACGACCGGTTGGAAGGCCGCGTTTGTTAATGGCAAAACTAACGAATTTGGTTTTATTAACATTTAAAGCAAGTGAATTACATGCTAACCAGTTTGTAACCATGTTCAGCCCCGTCTGTGCATGCCGGAAAGCATCATCCCAAGTTCTTGCATGGAACAGCAGAGCAGTGTAATTGGCAAAGGCCACAATCTTGCCGTTTAGCAATTTGGTTTGTATCAGATCATTGATGTAGATGACAAATAATGTAGGGCCAAGGACACTGCCCTGCGGCACACCAACAGTAACAGGCAATTCCTCGCTGATCCAGTCTCCAATTTTGACAGCTTGCAAACGACCTGTCAGGTAACTAGTAAAAAGTTGGAGAGGTATACCTCGCACACCAACACTCTCCATCTTTACTAAGAGGGTCGCGACAGAGACAGTATCAAATGCCTTGGCCAAGTCTAAAAATATCCCAATTACCTTCTCCCCCTTGTCCATATACCTGGCTATAAAGTCGGTGAGATCATGAGTCGCATCGTCAGTTGATTTCCCCGAGCGAAATCCATATTGCGAAGGCGACAGGATGTTGTGTTTTTCAAGGAAGTCAATCAGCCGATTGTTCAATAGCCGCTCCAGAATCTTGGACAGGACAGGAAGCAGAGATATGGGCCTGTAGTTATTAACACAGTCTCTGTCGCCTCCCTTGTGTACAGGAGTGATGAGGGATTTTTTGTAAATGTCAGGAAAAACACCCAACTCCATGCTTAGGTTACATAAGTATGTTATAGGTGGGATCAGATACTTGCTGTATTGTTTAAGAAGCAGGCCAGATATCTGATCGATGCCAACAGCACACTTGTTTTTTAAGTTCATGACAAGATTACCAACCTCCTTCAGATCAGTAGGCACGAGAACCAGCGACCCAGGAAAAGAAGAAACAGCATTGATTGAAGGATGAGTAGTACGAGTCACGCTGCTAGCAAGGTTCCTCCCAACATTAGCAAAAACATATTAACATTATTGACAGCTTCTTGTGGTCTACTATGTGCAATTAATTCTGTCGATGTGGTTTTTGGTTTCTTATAATGTGTAACATTTCTCACTGTCTCCCAAAGTTTCCTACTATTCTTGCTTGCATTTTTTATTTCTTGCCTATCATATGCACGTCAAATTTTTTTTAATTAGGAATTACAAAAGTTTCTGTATCGTTTGTAAGTTATATTAGGGTTTATGTCCTCCGGATGCATTATTGCTTTTTTATGTAATTTGTCCCTATGCCGCATGCACCTCAGCAGACCAGGAGTTATTCAGGGTTTGTTTATTCTTTTCCGCCTAGCAATAGGAACAGCTCTAGTGTTTGTGTTCAATGCATCTGTTAAACAGTTGGTCAAGAACCTAGAAGCTTCATTGATATCCGTCATTGTATATAGGGGTGCAAAGTCTATATTTTTAATTGACGTATCGAATTCTGTTTGATCAATGATGCGTTTTCTCTTACTTGGTGTAGGTGAGTCGATACATTGATCAATGTATAGTGCAACGCTACTGTGGTCAGTAATCGAAGAATGCATGACAAAACACTTTACAATTTTATTTGATTTGACCATAACGTGATCGAGACAAATTACTTATAAGTATACCTGGGCGACCGCGCTTTGCTCAGTAACTACTATTTAATTTAAAAAAACTTAATGATTATCATTCAAAAAAACTAAAAAAGGTATAAACTTAAATAAATACAAAAAATAAAAAGTTAATTCGTCATCAAGCGAGATTTGAACCCCAGACTCATTACTATCAGTCCTGCGTCTTATGCACTCGGCTACGACGCTCATGCTTACTTGTGCAAAATTAGCGACCATATTTTCACTCCCGATAACCGCCACATACCAAATTTCAGTGAAATCGTTAGAGCAGTTTCCGAGATCACAAAATTTACATAGTCAAGTCATAAGTTCTGTCACACAATAAAAACTTTTGAATTTAGGATGCTGGCCACAAAAAAGTTTATTGAATTCGAATTTCGAATTTTTCATAAAAATGTGTACTTTTTAGAATTTTCCTCATTTTTAAATATGGAGTGAACACTTAAGAAGACCGTGTCGCGGTTATTGCGTTGCATCGTTGCGGTTACGCACCAATTCAGATTTTCGACTTACTGAAAAATTTGAATATAACCAAAAGATTCGTTTATCGTACCATAAAACGATACAATAAAGACTCTAGTGTAGATGACAGGTCAAGAAGTGATCACCCTTACTCTGTTTAGACTCCAGCAGTGATAAAAGCTGTGAAGGCGCAAATTCAAAGAAATCCCATACACGTAAGCAGAAACTGTTAGCCTTTCAGATGGGGTTAAGCAGGACCACAGTGAAAAGGGTGTTAAATGAAGACTTAGGGCTTAGGGCATATCGAAGAAAAACAGGACATCGTTTGGACGCTCGTTTAATGGACCTGAGACTGAAGAGATTCCGCGCTTTGTTGAAGCGGTACGCGGGAAAAAATCATCGGTAAATTCTTTTTTCGGATGAAAAACATTTCACCGTAGAAGAGAGCTACAACAAACAAAATTATAAGGTGTACGCACACAGCAGTGAAGAAGCGAGCAACCGTATTCCGCGTGTCCAACGAGGTCATTTTCCATCCTCGCTTTTGGTTTGGTTAGGAGTCTCTTATTGGGGCTTAACTGAGGTACATTTCTGTGAGAAAGGCGTAAAAACGAATGCAGTTGTGTATCAAATACAGTCCTCATGAACCTCGTGGAACCTGTTTCGCATTCGTATCATGTTTAATAACAGGCACTGGGTATTCCAACAAGATTCTGCGCCAGCTCATAGAGCGAAAAGCACACAAGACTGGCTGGCGGCGCGTGAAATCGACTTCATCCGGCACGAAGACTGGCCTTCCTCCAGTCCAGATTTGAGTCCGTTAGATCACAAGATATGGCAACACTTGGAGGAAAAGGCCTGCTCAAAGCCTCATCCTGATTTAGAGTTATTCAAGGCATCCTTGATTAAGGCAGCCGCCGATATTGACATGGACCTCGTTCGTGCTGCGATAGACGACTGGCCGCGCAGATTGAAGGCCTGTATTCAAAATCGCGGGGGTCATTTTGAATAAACTTTATCACCATATGAATTTATGTTTTATTAAGTTCATTTTGCTATATAAATGGCTACATAAATAATAAACATGTCTAAATTATTTCATATTACACATATGACAGAACTTATGACCTGACTATGTATAATTGCTCGTTTAAAGATATAAAATACCTTATACTAAGACTAAGCTTCTTTTAGTAGAAAATATCTATTTACAATAATTTTTATTAATCATTTAATTTCTTATACTTATCTATTACTAAAAGACACGAAATAAACGAATTCTCAATCTCAGCTAATCCCTGACTAATCCCGACTGAATTTAATATTGTTTCAAATATAACCCTTTGACCATTTTAATCCGAGCCAAAGAAAATGTTGACAGACAGACTTATAAAAAATGAATAAAGGACATTCAAAGACACATTTCACCCAATGATAGTGCATTACAGTATGTTTGTTTCACATAGAAAACACTCTCATTCATGCACTATACAAAACACACACACATAACATAAACCATAATTAATACTATTCATCTGTTATCACTTATCAATACATACTTACAGAGTATATTGCCGGAAGAAATATCAATTTAATTCATCAAATAGACAAAAACGTTCCTTGGCTTTTAATTAATAACTTGTATGCAGAATATTCGACGTAACTAGCGTTGCCGCACTATCGAGTGAAACTATCGATAGGTGACCTCGAAAATCATCTACAATATCGATAGGCCTATTGATAGTATCAATACCTCCATTAGGGTCAATACTATCGACACACAGCAATACCGTCGATAGTTTTGCAGCTCAATGTTAAAATCACTATCGATATATTAATACTATCGGTAGTATCGGCTCTGACTATCGCAACCACTATAGATACTATCGATAGTGATTTTATTATTAAACTTCGATACTATCGATAGTATTGATGTGTGTCAATAGTATTTATATTAACGGAGCTATTGCTTTTGCCTCAACTAGCGATAGTCTGTCGAAAAACTATCGATAGTACCGAGCGTCAAAGCTAGACGTAACTTATGACTCTCGGAGAATTCATACAAATTACAAACATTGTTTGGCTCATAACACGCAGAGCCGGGCTCTCTATCTCGTCAGAATTAGATGTTGCCACAGCAACCTAACAATATTCCTGTAAAATATTAACACTACATTCCGGCGTCGTTTTCAAGACCCCTACTATTATTTTCGAACGATATAAAGCCGTAATTTTTACAAACTTACATCAAGCAAGATGGTTAGATTGTAAGTTTGTCGTTTTCAATTAATATATCAAAAAGAAGCCCGTGAGTTTTAACTCAAAGCAATCTCAATAAATGGCTGAAATAGCGTGCTTATATTATTCAGAGCTTAAGCTTAGTCGAAAAAGAAACCTATAAAGGTTGTCACTAAAATCATTGAAATCGAATGACATTTGTTTAATTAGTCTCGTCTATCTATCTTTATATTTAAGAGCTACGCTTTTGTCAGTGGAGTCTTCTCCATTACTCCCTATTTCTTGCCATCTCCTTGACCTCTTGGTACGACACCACACCTTACTTTTCTTTTATTTGGTCCACATGCATGATTCTCTTGGTACTCTTGGCCTTTTCTCCGTTCCTTTTCTCTTATACTTTTTTAAACAACGATGATCGTGAGACTGGTATGAATGGAAAATCCAAGCTATCCCTCCCATGTAATTCCTCCCTCTTTGGCTGACGGGTCCCACCATATTTTCCCAAGCAAAATTGTCTGAATTCGGGATGCATAGGGTGATTGCACAACACTTCGGTTGCTCAAATATCGCAAACTAACTGGTACCCAACCAATACGACCTTTTAACTAAGCGTCATTGCCTTATAAGATCGATATACAAATCGAATATAATATTATAGTAAAACAATCAAACTGGTCTGATGATTAAGACCAAAAGTATTGGTAACCTAAACCTACTTAACTTTATATCAAACATAAAAAATACATTCACGTAGCTCTAAAACTCATAAGCTTCTAGCCAAATTTCACAATTTCCTAAAATAAGGGCCAATTCGGAGCCAGTGGAAAAGCATTTTCTATCAGTTCTAGTCTAAAACAATTTAAACTTTTTCATTCTACAACAAAACAACCCTGAAAACGGCAAAAAATTGGCCTCGATAGTAAAAATATAGTATTTGTAGGAACCGTCCTCCATCTTGAATTTTGAACTTCCTGTCAAAATTTGAGAGTGCCAACATCAAAGTTAGAAGGCCTGGATTAGTAAAAACTCATTTGGCCATAATGTTACTAAAATGCCCTAGACTTAGACACTAATACGCACCAAACGTTTTAAATCTTCGTCCGTCTTGCGTACGGCTAGAGAGTGGAATGCGTTGCCGGCTGATGTGTTTCCTAAACACTACGATTTGCATTCCTTTGAGAAAAACTCTTTTCTCAAAGGAATCCAAATCATAGTGTTCAGATATGTCACATCCTTGATCGCATCTTCTCTTACCATGAGGTGAGATTGCGGTCGATGTCTACCTATTAAATATATATAAATATATAAAAATAGACTTGCCACTTTAGAGAAAAGTGCAATAAGCCTAGCTTGCGTAGCACTGGCATAAATACAAAGTATTGATATTGTGAACCTAATCTTTTGGGATATCCTGGTGTTGTTTAGATAGAAAATCGGGATAATCTTAAAAGCACTTTAATCCCCTTTACTGACAACATCAATCTCAATCATAAAACAAAATCTATCAAAAATGCAACCGTAAAAAAAGTAAAAAAACATAAATAACTAAAAAAAAGGTTTATTAAACCATCGGTGCTCAACATTGGCGCTGGGACTTACGCCAATCGCTTCGGCTTAGAAGGTCACCATCATCAACGCCTAATGGTACTGGGTGATATGGAGATGAGCAACCAAGAATAAAATGGAATGGGGTGAGGGCTTCTGGACTATCCGGGTCTGCTGGCAGGTTGGTGAGAGGTTGGCTATTTACGATGGCTTCAGATTCAAGCAGCGCAGTATGCAATAACTCTTCTTTTGGGGCGCGATCTCGCAACATAGCATACAATGCAGTTTTTACAGTGCGAACGAGTCTTTCCCATACTCCAGACATATGAGGTGCAGCAGGCGGCTGAAAGGACCAAGAGTTTCCACTATTCGCTCCAGCTGTGGCCATGGCTTCCAGAATGTTGTTAGCACCTGTGAATGACGTGCCGTTGTCCGAAAATATTTTCGTAGGAGTACCGCATCTTGCGATGAAGCGTTTAAGCGCCATTAGTCTGAAGATAAGCTGTTTACGACTTCTAAATGGATTGCCCTAGCAGTCAAGCATGTGAATAAAGCAACCCATCGTTTTTCGTGTCTCCGCCCCACTGTCACAAGTATTGGCCCCATGTAGTCCAAGCCCACAAATGTAAAAGGACGCCGGTGGTGTGCTCGTCGTTCTGGTGGTAGGTCGCCTGTGGGAGGACTTAAGGGTTTTGATTTATTTAATATACACCAAGCACATCGCAGAACTATTGATCGGATCGATGCTCGTAAGTGTAATACCCAATACGACTGTCTTATCTCATTTATGATCAATCTAGGGTGAGCATGGGCAGCTTTATAGTGATAATGAGTAAGCAAGAGCCGCACGGCGTGATGCCTGCCGTCCAGGAGAATGGGGCGTCTAGTCGAAGTACTGACATCTGCAGAATTTATCCGTCCGCGCAGGCGAATCACTCATTCCGTGTCTAGATAAGGTGAAAATTTCCAAATTCGACTTCGCTTTTCGATTGGAATGAACTTTCGGAGTGCCTCTTCTTCTTCTGGGAAAGACTGAATCTGGCTACTCCGGATTATATGTTGCTCAGCCATCGCCAAATCTTCTGCTTCAAGAGGTCTCAAATATTTGATGAAGTGATGTGGATTTAATGGGCGATGGATCTGATATTCTGAAAGATTGCCTAAACGAGTTCCAGAAAATTTAGAATTTACTCGCTGACGCAGAATTTGGACGAACTGATGTGCACGGGCAGTTGCACGTATTAATCTAAGCCATGATGAAAACCGCGTGGAATCTGCCACAACCGGTGATGACAATAAACGCGGTGAAGGAACTGAGTCGGTTGTAGCATGAATAACCACAGGAGTTTTGAATTCCCGTAAGCATTCTGAGCTCAAAGTTGATGTTGTTTCAGAGGGCCAGGTATCAGGAGATGAAAACAAAAAAGATGTTCCATTAACCCATCTAGATGAAACTCTTTTACCTAATCGAGTAGCATCATCCGCTACATTGAGTTCAGAAGGAACCCAGTGCCACTCATTTACCTTAGTTTCCTCTGAAATTTCACCAACTCTGTTTGCCACGAACGTTTTCAAGCAACGACCCTCGGTTTGCAGCCAACCGAGGGCGTTCATTGAGTCAGTCCAGAAAAATCGACTAGTAGGCTTTAAATTATGTTCCACGACAATGGTACCTGCCAGACGTACCGCTAGTAAACAGGCCTGAAGTTCCAGTCGTGGAAATGAAACGGGGTTAGTTGGTGCAACACGAGCTTTACTAGCTATCAAAGAAATGTGAACTCTACCTTGAATATCGACAAACCTCCAATAAGCTACACAAGCGTGTGCGGATTCGCTTGCGTCAGCAAAAATATGAAGTTCTAGTTGTTCGGCTTTAAACTAAGGAATTAAGAGCCAACGAGAAATTCTAAAATTTGGAATTTGAACAATTAACTGGAACCATTTATCCCAAAGCTTAAGTTGCTCGCTGGGTAAAACTTCATCCCAACCAATTTTTGAAACCCATGCTTTCTAAGGGGGGTTCTTCCATGTATTGAGATAGGAGACAAAAAACCCAATGGATCAAAAAGGCGCATTACATACGAAAGTGCTGTGCGCTTAGTCAACATGGAAGGAACCTCTTGTGGAAGGTCTGGACGAAAACTCAAAACATCTTCAGACGCGTTCCAAAGCAACCCAAGAGTTCTGACGTCTAAAGGTGGGGCTAGCACCGAAACTTCTGAATGTGAGGTAGCTAGTAGCTCAGGAGGCAATAATCTCAAAGCCTCCGGGTGGTTCGAAATCCACCCTCGCATTTCGAAGTGAGCCAATTTATGAAGATCTACTATATCTCTCGCTAAACTGGCTGCTGTATCTATATCCGAAATACTGCTTACGTAATCGTCCATGTAGGTATTTCTTTGGACCTCCTTCGAAGCCTCAGGATAAAGGTTAGCATAGTCCTGAGCATTTTTATTCAGTAAATGTATTGCTGTACAAGGGCTTGAAGCGGCACCAAAGATCATAGAACTCATACGAAACTCTTTGATAGAAGTTCTACGATTTCCGTCGCGCCACAAAAAGCGTTGCATATCCCTACTTTCAACTTCCCTAATTTTAACTTGAGGGAACACCGATTTGATATCAGCTAACAGGGCTGCACTACCTTCTCGCCAACGAAACAAGATGCCTAAAAGAGATCTAAGTAAATCAGGCCCAGTTAGTAAGAGAGAGTTCAAACTCATTCCATTAGACCTCGCGGCAGCATCATGAACTACTCTTATTTTCCCTTTTTCTTTGGATGCACTACAGCAAAATGTGGGAGATACCAAAAACGCTTTTTATCTGCAACTAAACTGTCGTAATGGATCTCACACTCTTCTGCGTAGCCTTTCATAATCATTGAATTAATATTTTGACGATAGGCTTCGGCAAATTTTAAATCTCTTGCCATCTTTTTCTCTAATGACAAGAGCCTATTTAAAGCCAGTGGATAACTATCAGGGATGACCGGCTCATCCTCTCTCCAAGGCAAACCGACCTCGAATTGACCATTTGGAAGGCGATGAGCTGTCTCATCCAAGATTCGAATAGCTCGTTGATATTGAGCACTGAAAGAGTGTGGATACTTAAAAACTCCGATTGCGTCTAATTTAAAGTTTTCCCTAACCAGTGAATCTCAATCTAGCAAAGAGGATTCCTCCGCTAGTGTCGCATGGTTGACAAAGTCAACATGTACCACTTAGCTTGGGCGCGTAAGAGTTGCCACTGGTTGATTACGCGAGGCAGACTTTACATCACGTGCAATAGTAAGATGCCAATCTCCTGCGCCAATCAAGACACTAGGTGTACCCTCACTAAAAGAAACCTCTTGAGCGATGCCGGAAAGATGTGAAAAACTTGCAATATCGGAAAAACTAACGGCTTGTTTCGATAGATTCAAATTTCTAATTGTCCTCGCATTCTGAATTGTGTATGTATCTAGTGCGTACTTACCTATAATTTTGAAACTCACGTGACAAGTCTTATCCTCCCTTGCCATGCCACCTACTCCTACTACCCTGATGTGGCCTTCTGGTCCACATAAACCTAAACTTTCAGCTACATCCGCATCGATTAACGTGGCAGTAGAGCCGTCGTCCAACAGTGCTAAAGTCTCGATTTCACCTAAAGGGCCACTAATTGTTACAGGAAGTACCTTTAATAGAACTTTTT
Organism: Pyrausta nigrata; assembly: GCA_949316185.1. Taxonomy (NCBI): domain Eukaryota; kingdom Metazoa; phylum Arthropoda; class Insecta; order Lepidoptera; family Crambidae; genus Pyrausta; species Pyrausta nigrata. The sequence goes on along the minus strand of OX438936.1, from coordinate 33,342,096 downwards.
GATGATGAAACTGCTTGTGAGAACTAGCATAGTTTACATCCGTATCAGAATTTATCAATTTTTTTTTCAGTAACGGTTTGAGTAACGGTATCGGTATTCGAAACTTTTTGGTGTGACATTGATAGTTTACTCTTTGGTATTACAGCGCCATGTAGCGGGGAAATACAATTTTTGGATTTAGCACATTTTTCCAAAGAATGTTTTCCAGAACAATACCCGCAGACTCCAGAATCGTCATTCACTGCATGACAAAAATCCACACGTTTGGTTTTGGAAACTATATCACTGGAATTTTGAAAAGACAGTCCGAACTTAGTATGGTTTCGTGCTTCTTCACGCAAGAAATTGCTAAGGATTTCTAGCCTTGAGGTCCCTGAAGAGTGTTCATAGAGAATCCATAAACTTCTTAGAAGCGGTGTTAATTTTGATAAAAGTGTGTGATATAACTCTGGTGAATAAAGATATTCTAACTGGTTTAAATATTTTATTACTGCAACTAAATTTTGTATGCGGCATGCTATCTAATTGAGATCTTTGTAGTCACTCTGTAATCTAGGTAACGCTCGAATCGACGCAACCTCCTCCATCAAAACAAACTCTGGACGGGCAAAGCGTTCTTCAAGGGCTCGCAGAAGCTCATCAGGGTCAGAGCAAGTGAGAGCTAATGCTGACACAGCTAAACTAGCCTCTCCCCTGAGTGCCGATCGTATGTGAGCAATGTTTTCGAGTGACTAAAAAGATTTGTAAGTTTGTATATATGTTTGCTTGAAAGATAACCAATCTCTCGCCTTACCACTAAAAATTGGTAAATCACTCACTCTGGGTTTATGACTAAAAGAAAAAATAGCTTGAGCTAAGTCTGAGTTATTGCAACAGTGGTGAGACGACGATGGTACAGCGATAGGTATGGGGATAGAATGGAGATTGTAACCTTTAGCTTCCTGAGTTTTTACGCCAGATGGGATAATAGGATCAGCAACTGGGATGGGTTCCTTGGAAGCCACTGGCAAGGATTGGTGAGGGCGTGGTGCATCTGTAGTGGAATCAAGCACAACCATTGGACCCACTTGCCTCCGGAACCTTTAATTGACCTGGTGCAGACGACACTCCCAGTGGCGGATCTGAAAACTGGGCCGGCAAGCTGTGATCCCACGAATGGACAGAATTAAGAACAGACCTGCTACTTCGTGAACTACTGGCTTCGATAGCAGCGAGTTCTGCGGCCAAAAATCTATTGTGGGCTTCAGTTCGAAGCTTTGATAAACGTTCCTCCTTTTCTCTTTGTATTTGAGCCAAACGTTCTTCTTTCTCTTCTTCTGCTTGTAGAATAGCAGCGGCATGCCTGGCCTCTGCCGCCATTCTACGCGCGACAACCGAACTGGCGCTTCGAGAAGAAGAATTATGTTGGGAATGTGGCGAATCAGTTGCGCCAACATCTGAAATCGCGGACTGAAATCTTTCTTCTTCAGCCGCAGTAACTAGGGGTGCGGAGTCTGGCATCCCCGTTTCCTGAAGCTGAAGTTGTAATTTCTTACCTCGAGTTAACATATCTCTCTGTTAACAACTCACGGTTCGAAGCTCGAAGGAAATATTGTGAACCTAATCTTTTGGGATATCCTGGTGTTGTTTAGATAGAAAATCGGGATAATCTTAAAAGCACTTTAATCCCCTTTACTGACAACATCAATCTCAATCATAAAACAAAATCTATCAAAAATGCAACCGTAAAAAAGTAAAAAAACATAAATAACTAAAAAAAAAGGTTTATTAAACCATCGGTGCTCAACAATCGAGTTTATAGAATGCTAAATTAACTAAACCACTAAACTCACCGGGGATTCAGAATCGAGTTCAAACCCAAAGTTTTAGAGAATCGCAATACAGTTCCCATTATATCTGTAGTTGGCTTAATATGTAGTTTTAGTGCAAACTCTCAAGATATATTCGATCGAGTTCCCGTAGTTCTTGGAAGTACAACGGCCGTCGATTTCTCCGTTTCCCACCGGCAATTCGCTACACCTGTACCTTTAATTCCCTATTGCCACATTCACGGGTCTAATTTCCCGTTAATATGGAGGCGTTTAGTTCCTAGTACCCTGTTTTTGTTGACGTGGTGCTGAAGTTGTCTGATTAACTTAATGTGTCAGTTTTAGTTAGTCTTGTAGTTTCCATTCATAAATGGAAGCGAAATAATTAGAGTTGCTTTTTAATTTTGTTTTATACAAGAAAAGTTGAGTGAATGACTCATCAACGTCTCTTGCATCTAGGCAGCTAAAAGTTTGTACAAATAGCATGATTTTGTAATAATAAATCAATGAGTGTTATGTTAGGGAGCTCAGTTAAAACACATTTTAATTAATAAATCACATTAATTCACAAGAAATATGACGCCGCGTACAGAAAGAATCGTGCGAGTGAAAGGGAAGATACGTGTCAAAAACTTGTCGCGCACCACAGCAATAGATTGCGTTCGGAAATTCCTTACAGTAAGTAACCACATAGAAAGTGGAAGTTAGCCCGAATTTCTTACTCTAAAATTGAGCCCATTGTCTTTTTCTAAATTATGTGAACCGCACAATTTACTATATAATATTATGTTACTTAATGTTTTATTTTTAAATTATAGCCTGACCAGGAATATATGGGACCTCGCCATGTTGCGGAAAACAACTGGAACTAATTTCTTTTACTGGCAACAGAAACCACAAATCGTATTTGACATGTCATCAATTGTCATATTGATTAGTGTCAAAGTGGACGCGTAATCTAATTTTCGACCAAGTGCAAATTTTATGTGATACAAATACCTAGAAATATTCATTTTCGGAAAAGAAAAGTGGTTTAACATGTGTTGTAGTACTTTTCGACACGAAAGTGTATTGTGATCATTACAGTTTCTTTGAATTAATTACTGACATAGTTGTCATCACGAATTTGTGGTATGTCATATAGTGCGAATAGTGAAAATTGGCTACTGATAGCTACGAAACATATTTCAATAATAATTTTAAAAAATGATTATAACAAATAATTGTTTTGAGTTTAATTGCTTTATTTCAACCCTGCTTGGATATTTCAAATAAAATAGTTCGTTAAGTTTTTCAAGATTTCCTATAGATTATGATATCAATTCAAATAATATCATTTAGGAAAACAATGGATTGATGTTTCTTTTATCCGTTAGTGGTTTTGCAAAAATAATTTATATTTTGGTACAAAATTCGAGACCAATATTACAAAGCGCTACTGACTTTAATAAGTATATATAAAAATGTTTCGAAAAAATGTTTTGAAAAACGGCAGACTATTAAAAAATAATCCATTAAATTGTAAGCAAAAGGGCTTATAAATTAAGAAGCCATGTAAAGACTAATTTCTTAAATTTAAAGTACAGATTGTTCTTAGTGTGCTAAACAATTAATCAAAAAAAGAGACACACTACTTTAATATTAAGAAATGACAAATTAATTGATGCGATTTCTTACGAGTTTTTGGGTGCTTTTGTCTAACTTCAGTCGCTATCGATTGACATCCTTACTGAATTGTCTATGGATTCTGTAATTTCCCTTGCAATTGTCAGCTGTTTATTCTGAGGTTTCTTAATTAATGTTGTTTGTTCGTTTTTTAATTAGAGAAAGAGACGACATGAACTTAAAATTAATTTAGTAGAGGGCACTTGTTGGTCCTATAGTTGAAGTATTGCATAGATCCTTTCACCTGTTGCAACTGCAGCAGGTATTTTTAAAAGCAGACATATTATATAAAATTTTAATGTAAATAATATTGAATTTCACATAAGTAAACTTACCTCAAAATGTTAAATAATTCGGCTCGGTGTAGCCGAATTAGCTATGTATCTCTTACCGCTGTTTTTTATCAAAAAATCTTTTTTTTTTAAATGTTCGGAGCAAACGGTGCATGTTTTTCCGGGAAACCAATTAACCTTCCCGTCGCTTCAATCCATTTTGCTTTTACGTACGGATCTTTGGGAAATCTTAAATAATAATAATAATATCACGTAATTAATCTTATTAGTTTATTTATTACGTTTACTTACACAATATTAAAATTGTAGACTAGTTGATTCAAAGATATCTCTAAAGTCGGTCTCACTACATAATACAGAACTTTTTACACAGAAAACCTTTTTTTAACGCTTACTTTAACAATCTTTTACTGTAATATAAAATAATGCGACCTAATAATTTTATCGATATTTTAAGCACATCCCTAATTGAGTAGCGTGTGCAATTAAAACGGAAATAGGTAACGCTCAAAACGTATTTTAGACCTAATTACTTTCGCAGTGGTTTGGTTTTAGGTTGAAATTTTCATCGATTGCTATTATATGCAAAATTTCTAATTTCTATTAAAATAACGTGTCAAATTACTTACCTATGATATGTTACCCCTCCTTTTGTTAAATTTTACGTATTGCTGTTGTTTTTGCACTCTAGAATTGTACAATACGGCATTTTTAAAGATTTTTCTTAATAATGAAGGCGTTAAGCATCCGTCGCAACTGGTCGCCGACTGAGGCCCGTGAAAGGGGGCGGTAACATCACATGCGCTAAGCTCATCGCATATACGATACGCGGGTCCCGCCCACATACGATTTCTACTCGTTTTTTCTGTTCTGTGTGTGGCATGGTGCACAATTTCAATTTTTTTAGCTCAGTAGTTTGGGTTGATGTGTCAGTCAGTCCGTAAGTCATATGTCATTAAGTTAGTTTTAATTTTTATGTACAGATTACAAAAACGTAAAAGAGGAACTCACGAACAGCTAAGTGTCAGAATATGAATCTTAGGCAGTTGTAATAGGGACTTTGCAATAAAAAGTATGGGTTGGCTAATGTGCTGCCTTTTGTCTAATACGTTATTATCACATCCCAAGAGTAAATTTTCACAATCCTTTTAGAATAAAACGACCTAAATTAGCTCAGCAAGTCAGCTGTAGTTAGCGCTCCAGCCGCCTCGTTAAGGCCGTGTTGACACCGACCCGTACGCTTTGAGGCTAGCTTAGGGGTAAGCGTAAGCTTAATGGATGGATATTGGTCTAGTGGTCAGCAGGCTGGGTACTATCCACGAGGTCCCAGGTTCGAATCCCGGGTCGGGCTGAGAGTGTTGGGCTTTTCTGTCTTAAAATAACTCAGATAGCTCCGGAGTCAGGAAGTTGGTGGTGGTCGTTTTCGTGCTTTGGAAAGCACGTTATGCGTTGGTCCTGCGCCTGATCTCTCTACGGTCATGACCAATGATCGGAGTAGGTAGAGCTATTTTTTGTACTTGAGATACGTGCTCGTAAGATGGACACTCCCGGAATCCTGAATTTTAAATATATTTGTTGGCCAGAGAGCTCTGTCAATGCATACAAGAAGCTTTATTTTTATTTTTGTTATAAAAACAAATCTTTTCAGCAACTACTACCAGGGGTTTCAGTTAAAACCTCGAGGGAATGTCAATATTATTGTGTCCTCTGAACTTAGTCATCATGAGCCAAGAAGATCAGAAGACTCAAAAGATGGGACAATGTTTGCCGTCATTGAACCAAAATAGCTCTACCTACTCCGATCATTTGTCATTCATGACGGACTGCCGTCTCACCAAATTATGAGAGTGAAGAAATACTCGTAGAGAGTGCGCCTGTGTATTGCGCAGACACTTGTGTACATTATTATCTCCCGCGCAGTTTGCTAATCTCTGTTCCGCTGTGATAAATAAAACAATGGTCTGTCTGCATTCACGTCTATTTGCGAACTGGCTTACAACAAATCATACGTCACTTTTTATATAGAGTTTAAGGTTTACCCTCTAACTATACATTACACCTCCACCCTTATTACAGATAATAAGTAAAAAACTTTACTACTAATGACATTAAAGTACTTATCAATATAATAACACTTAGTATCGAAATAATGATATGAACTATGAACATATCTTATTACATTATCTATGTATACAACATTTAAAGAGTGAATAACCTGAAAAATTAAGTACTAACTTAAGGTTGATTGACTACCAACAGGAAAGTTTAAGATTAGCCAGCAAAGTACAACTATATGAGTAAATCATATCTATGGTTACAAGAAATCCTCACGTTGACAGTGCTTATTTTATTTTATTAAGATTATGGATACCCAAATCGCTCTGGGGGTCTACGCGTACGTATTGGGTATCGAGGCTCATTTGCGATTGGCATAGGTTCGGAGGTAGTACTTGTGTGTGCTCCGATCTGGTCCTGTGGCCTACCTAATTCTGAGCCTGACACATCGCATTCGTTATGGGCCGGGACCGTGGGCTGACTACTGCCCTCGCTCCCCGCCGACATCACCGACCCACCGCTCGGCCTAAGACACGCGGCTGGATAGTAAACCGGTTTCCTTAGATTACTTAATACCCTTTCTTTTGTACATGCGCTGTCTACAAGGTCCGTTGAAACCGTTTTAGATGTATTTACTCTGCATCTCAATCTAATTTGGTCTGCGTGCCTATGTACCACTGTGCCATCGTCTAATTTTACATTATAGTCTGTGTTACCTAACTTTTCGATAATTAAACCACTTACCCACTTACTCTGGGGATGATACACCCGCACCCAGACCGAGTCCCTGAACTGGAAGTCGCGCCACGAGCCGCCCGCCGCCCGCTGCTGCCGGCGCTGCGCCGCCGCTACCTGCTCCTCCCGCGGGGGTTTCAGCTGGTCAAATCTCGTTCGTAACGATCTACCTTGCAATATTTGCGCTGGACTTTCCTTGGTCGTACTATATTCTGTAGTTCGATAAATTAATAGGAAACGTTGTAAGGCTGCGTCTATGTCTGTTCGTTGCGCGAGCGCTTTTTTAATGACCTTTTTACATATTTTTACAGCATTTTCGGCCAAACCGTTAGAGGCAGGGTGATACGGCGCGGAAAAAATGTGTTCAACCCCATTGCTTGTCAAAAAAGAACTAAATTCGTCACTACTGAACGGAGGTCCGTTATCGCTAACTAGTTGTTTAGGGATACCAAAACGAGCCCACATTTCTCGTAATCTATTTATTACGATTTTAGCGGTCGTATTCTGCATCTTGCGGATCTCGATCCATTTAGAACCGGCGTCTATAACTACTAGGTATTTCTCGCCACATATTGGCCCTAAGAAATCGATATGCAGCCTCGTCCACGGACGGGCCGGCCACGGCCACGGTATGGGCGCGTGCTGTGCCGGTGCCGTCGCCAGCTCCGCGCACACGGCGCACGCGCGGCACAGCGCCTCCACCGCCTCGTCGACGCCGGGCCACCACACGTAGCTGCGGGCGATACTCTTCGTCCGCACGATGCCCATGTGTGTGTCGTGTAGTTCTTTTAGCACGCTGTCCCGACAGACGCTAGGTATCACGAGTCTATAGCCCCACATGAGACAACCCAATTCTATATATAACTCGTTGCGTCTATTGAAGTAAGGTTGAAGTTCGCGTATCTCGACTTCCTTTGGCCACCCGTCTTTAACGTAACTTAATACGCGACCTAGAATCGGATCTTTCCTTGTCCCGTCTCTGATATCCTCATATTTAAGTAGTAATGCTTCGGAGGCAAAATGTAAATAGGTCTGTTCCGGTTCATCTGGCTCGTGAGTTGTCGCGTTCAAAGCTTTGTAACTATCTAACATGCGCGATAATGCGTCAGCCGTATTGTTATCAGTGCTAATATATTCAATAGAAAAATCATAGGCCGACAACAACAACGCCCACCTCTGCAACATACTAGCCGTCATGCTCGGAACCCCTGCATCCGGGCCAAAAATGCTTACTAAGGGTTTATGATCCGTCCGCAGTGTGAAATGTCTACCATATAAAAACAGATGAAATTTTTTTTACAGAAAAAACTATAGCAAGAGCCTCCTTGTGTATTTGGCTATAATTAAGCTCGGCTCTGGTGAGTGCTCACGAAGCATAGGCCACGGGCCGCTCAGCGCCGTCCGCGGCGCGCTGCGCCAGCACCGCGCCCAGTCCGTGCGCGCTCGCGTCGCACGTCAGCACGAGCTCGCACGACTCTTCATAGTGCACCAGCACATTCGTAATGATTAGTAACCTTTTTACCAACTTAAAACAACGATCATGAATGTGTTCCCAATGCCAATGTTTTCCTTTCTTAAGCAAATCATACAAGGGTGATGAATGAAAACTTAAGTTTTTAATAAATTTGCCGTAGAAATTAATCATTCCTAGAAAATATCTAAGTTCGGAAACATTTTTCGGTGGATGAAGGTCTACTATCGGTTTGATTTTGTCAGGATTAACTTTTATCCCTTGGCTACTGATTACATAACCCAAATATTTTACCTCTTTGTTAAAAAAATCACACTTTTGTTTCTTTATTTTCAAACCATGTTCCTGCAGAATGCTTAGTACCCTATGTGGGTTTCTAAATTTGATGCAATAGTTGTGCTTTGTATTAAAATATCATCATAAAACACAGCGACATTGGGCATGTGAGAAAATAATTGTGTCATAATCCTTTGAAATATTCCTGGACTCGACGAAAGTCCGTAAACAAGTCTATTATATTTAAAAAGACCTCTATGAGTAATAATAACCGTTAAATTGCTCGTATCGTCTAACAATATCTGATTGTAAGCTTGAGATAAATCTAGCTTGGTGAAATATTTATAACCACTTAATTAATATTTTAGGCACAGGGTACTTATCTACTTTTAAAAATTTGTTCAACGTCACCTTATAGTTAGCACAGATACGTGAAGCGCCGTCCGGCTTATGTACTATAACCAGCGGCGTGGCCCAATCCGAGCAGTCAACGGGCTCAATGACGCCGGCGCGCAGCATAGCGTCCAGCTCAACGTCGACGCGTGCGCGCAGCGCGTACGGCAGCGGCCGCGCGCGGCAGAACACGGGCTCGGCCCCCTCTCGGATGCGAAGCGTCGCACGTCCCCCATTGAAGCACCCCAACCCGCCGTCGAATAACTCCTTATATATATTGACAATATTATTAACGATTACATGTTTTTGTACACTGCTCAATTCCTTAACTTCTTTTAAATTACAACTATTGTTTAAAGAGTAACATTGTATAGGTATATTTGGTATGGAAATATTTAATTCAGCTATCCACTGACGCCCCAGTAGCGATGTTACCCCATCATTAAAAACGTATAAATCTAATTTTCTACACTTATTATTATAATTGACAGTTACCTCCAAATAGCCCAACGGCTTAACTTTACTTCCATTATAGAATCTGACTGATAAATCACATTTTTGAATAGGGACATGTTCAAAAAATAACTTATATGTTTCAAATGAAATGCAAGACAAAGGTAAATTAACCTTGTTAACACATATTGTTATGCTCACCGGTCGGTACTGATTTAATGACATTTGATAAATTGCTTCTTCATTTCCATCTTCTTCATTGATATTTTCAGCCTTGTCTTCGCTCGCTTCCTCACGATACGTTTCGATTCGATTTACGACCTTTGATCCCGAGCGTCCGCTTCTCGAACGTTCGACGCGGTTCCCGGGGTAACTAGCGTGAACGCCACCGCGCCCGCGCGATTGCCCGCTTTGATAAGTACCTCTGCTAGTTCTAGGCTCGTGGGGGCTTATATTCTGTTGGCATACCCGCCTAAGAACGACCCACCTTCCTACAACGGCTGCACTCGTATGATTTAAATCTGCAGTCATTTTTCTGATGCCTATAATCACCACATGCTAAACATCCTCCCTGTATGTGTAGCTTATTCAGCGTCCCATTTAAATCCATTCCCGCGGAACTCCGTCGTCCCGATGTGTCCGGCCCCGTCCGGCCCCCGGCCCCGGGCGCAGCCGCCCGCAACGCCGATGTGTCATCGTTGCCGCCGTGCATGGTCACCGCCGCTGAATCTCTTTCCGCCGCCTCCATGGAGTTCGCTACTGACACTGCCTTTCCAAACGTTATGTCGCTTTCCGCAAACAACCGTTGTCTGATTACATCACTCAGTATTAAGCACGCAAATTGGTCCCTTAGATTCTCGTTCAAATTTGCACCAAATTCACAAAACCGCGACAGTTTTTTTAAGTTCCGACACGTAAACTGCAATGTTTTCACCTACGCACTGACGTCTCTGGCAAAATTTATATCTTTCTGCTAAAAACGATGGTTTCGGTTGCAAATGGTTTAACATCGCTTGCTTGACTTCGTCCAATGTCATTTCGGCCGGTTTGCGCGGGCTGCATAGATTCAGTAACAGCTCATACGCCTCTTCACCCATATACGCGATGAGTGTAGGTAATTGAAGATCTTCTTTCACGTTATTTACTTTAAAATACATATCGAGTCTATCACAGTATGACTGCCAATTACCGTCCTTTACGTTAAATTCACTTAATTTCGACATTGTTCCGAACCACACGTAACACTGTAACCGTCGCGTATCGATTTGAAGTCCACCCGCAATCGCCACTGATAAATAAAACAACGGTCTGTCTGCATTCACGTCTATTTGCGAACTGGCTTACAACAAATCATACGTCACTATTTATATGGAGTTTAAGGTTTACCCTCTAACTATACATTACACGCTGTAGTCGAAATTCTATTGGTATATTCATGTTAACAAATCACGTAACAACGAACGCGTACCGTATGGTATCCATACTAATATTATAAATGCGAAAGTGTTTGTCTGTCTGTCTGTTACGCTTAAACCACTGAATCGATTGAGATGAAATTTGGTATGGAGACAGTTCGAAACCTCGGAAAGAACATAGGCTACATTTTGTTGCGATATAAAAACATCGAGGGGGTGAAATGGGGATGAAAGCTAATATGGAAAATCATACTCTTGCGGGCGAAGTTGCAGGGAACTACTAGTAGACCATAAAGCTCCAATAGACCAATCGTGGCTCTAAGCTAACCTCCAAGCAAACCACTAGGTTACATCTGATAGTACCCACACACGGCCGCACGTCAGACTACCCCACTTTGACCTTGAGATCGCCTCTATGCCCTACTTAATAAAAGCTGTTTTCGTAGTTCACATGGGTAACCTAAAGTGCTACCGACCGGACTTAACTAACAGCAAACAGTCATTAAAGATTTTTGCAAACAGTAACAGCAAACAGTCATCAAAGATGAATATTTGATTGATTTTGTTTTAGTTTATTGTATTGTATTTTTATTTACTTTAATTTTATATTTTTATTTGATTAGTTTTATATCGAATAGATTTTAATTTGAATTGACTCAGTTATTTTAATGTTTTTTCTTTATTATTAAATTGTATTTTCCTTTTGGTCCAGGTAAATTTTAGTTTTCCACTACTTGTTTATCTCTTTAATAAGTACTACCTATAATAATAATCTATTTGTGTACACATGTTTAGAATTATAGTCCTGCGTCTATATAATAGTTTGTAGCATGGTTTTATTGTGACATGATTTGTTTTGTGTACCATATAAATAAATATATAAATGAAGCAAATGAACGACGTTGCTAGTTTTTTGTGCGGCTATATGACAATTGACAACGTAACGTACAGAATAAATACTAGTACTACGTACATAAGTATTACTCTGCAATTGTATTTCAAGAAAAGTCTACTCAATGTCGTAAAAATATGGTGTAATTTACCACGCCTCTAAGACATCTTTTCGTTTGGAGACTTACTGAAATATACTGCGAATTACATTCCCATGACTCCTAGACAACGATTTATATCATAATACACTAAACCTATTCAAGTACGTCAGAAAATGCGGCGCGACAGGGTTGACAGCTACAAGAAGCTACCATCGCCATCTAGCGCGCCTTACGAGCACTTCATTCATGCTTGTCCAGCCAGCAACGTATCGCCGCGCGCCGCCGTTGAATGAAAAGGGCACGTGTGTCACTGCCCGCTTGCGAGTCCCTGCTGAATTATACTGCCGCGGTAGTAGGCCACGCGTAGGTAAGATTTTGTTACCAAAACAGGAAGTAAGACAGGCGTTAGGCTACTATCGAGGCGCTAAGCGTGAGAGAATTAATCGTCTAAGCTTAACGGTACCCTTAAGTTTGGCCGTGCCCTTAGCATTTACTTAAAAACGACTTTGAGACATTGTTCGGAAGCGCACCCCGTGTCACTCCATTTACATTTTATTAATCTTAGAATTGAAGCCGGCAGTTTTTCCAACAAAAACAATATGAAGGGGCCAGAGATTGGCCGTGCCGAATTAATGAAAAATTTTCAAGTAGCTTTTTTAGACAACGGAGTTTGTAAAATTGACTAGGGCTGTTTTCGTTTTGTTTTTAAGTGGGTTACGGTATAACCTGTTTATGTAATTTGTGTAGAGTTCTTTGCAGTGTTTCGTGTATTTCCTAGTTGCTTTTTCGACATCAAAATCTCTAAGCCTTACATATTTTAGCCCCGGGCTTGGCCTGGTGAGAGAGTACATGGTTGCACGTCAGGTTAGCCATTTAAACCTTCACGTATCATATTTCCAGACACAAAAGAAAATAAATTTTTATCAAGCCGCCCGCTGGTCTTATGGGGTTTGACAGGTTAACTTACAAAAACAGCTTTTATTGCGTAGGGAGTAGAATAACGTCAATTTGACCTTAAGACCGCCTTTATTTCCTGCGAATTAAAAGCTGTTCTCGTAGTTCAAATGGGTAACCTGACGTGCTGCAAACTGTACATAAATTCTGACGGGAGGTATGTTAAAAAGGCCGGAATTCGTTTTTTTATCTAGGGATAGTTTCTAGATAGTACATTTACAGCCACAAAAAAAACGTTGTCGACTAAGGAAGACATTTTCAAAACGTAATGAAAAGATAAATTGCTTAATCCTGATAACGAAACAATCCAAATCATTTGAAAAATATCTTATTTATTTCCGTACTCAGAGCCGCCAATAGGAATTTTACTGACAAAGAATGTGACACAACGAGACTTAATTTTAAAGATTATATTTAACTGACGTCAGTAATTGCGGCAGTAAGATATAAGCAAATGCAATAGGTTATACGAAATAAATTATCGACTACAATGATCCAACTTTAATTAATATTTCGCACACGCAGCCAGCATACATCATAGTTTGGAACTCGTAAGTCACAACTGAATCCGGAGCTTAAACTCATAAATTTTAATACAGTCGTAACTAGAAATAGTATTTATTGAGAGCTAATGTGTTTGTAACGTAATAAAGCTTAACGACTTTTATGTGAGTTGTATTTCTGATATAATAAAACGTTTAAACGTTTCTGATATGCCGGGTTGGACCTAAAGAGTTTTTAGTCTTGAAATAATTAAGAAACTCAGAATGCCAGAACTGCTAACACCAACGGTGTAAAAATTTTGAAACACGTAATTTTCCTAACCGTCATTTTCATGCTCTGAAAATCTACTCTAAAAGGTTTTCCAAGCAAAGACAACAGTATATAGAATTACACCCAAAGTTCTCGGTCCATTCACCTCAAAGGGTCATAGACCATTTACTGTAATAGATACCGCATTAAATCAGAATCAGACTAAATGTTTTGAAAGTTTCGAGTGATAAGAAAATCATTTAGGTACCTTTTTACTTTATAGGACGAAGTTCGAGTAACAACGTACGGTAATAATTGTGTTTTTGGTCGTTTTTATAACTATGACGGTCCAGTTTGATTGATAGTAAACAATATAACGCGCTTTGGCTCCAAGCTGTAAGTGGGATGCGGCTCATGAATAAATAAATATATTCTTACTGCATACTCATGGGGTACATTAAATCTAATTACACTGCTAATTAAAACATTTATTATGTATAAGAACATCCTCAGATTAAATTCAATTACGCTCACAAAAATTGATCGTCTGTGTCATCAAATTTAATTTAATTTCTTAAAAATTTGCAAAACAAATTTCTTAAGTAATAAAAATAATAATAAGCTGATTTCAACTTAAATGATTATCAAATATTTGTAGAAATATTTCTAGCGAATAAAATGTACATTCCCCAAGGATTGATGAAATCGAACGCCAGCTCGCTGGCGTAGCATGCACTTACAAAAACTCGTCGACTGACTATCTTCTTTCGTAGCTCAGTTGGTAAGAGCATTCGTCCGGATAGCGAAGGGTTCTGAGTTCAAGTCAAATCGATGACACAGTCGATAAATTTTTGTGAGTGAAATTGAATTTAATTTCGTAAAAACTTGCCTAAGTCCTAACGTTTTAATAGCCACTTCTAAAATACTAACTAATCTGCGACCCAGCTCAAAGGGTTGGCAAGCACTTAAGTGTACTTCAGTTATGTAATATTACACCTTGAGACAAACCATTACCAACTCATTTACCCATTCCATGCAAAACTAAGTTTACAAAGAAATTAGTTCCTCGCGCTGCGAGATGAAGTTTTAATTTATTCACCCCCTCAATTTGAATTCTAAAGCAAGTGTAGGAATGCAACTTCGCATGAAGGTTTTCGTTTAATGAGGTTGTTCAGGCTAGTTGACTTGACGAGGAGATTGGTTCAAGGTTAGGATGCTTGTAACAAGAGTTAACAGCCTAATTTAAACGCGTTATTAAAAAAAAACCCGGCCAAGTGCATGTCGGACTTGCGCACGTAGGGTTCTGTACAATTATCTATACAACATTAGAAACAAATATTATAACATTCTTTTTAGTTCTAAAAAGGCAATATGACGTTTGTTGTTCGTTTTAACGGGTTTTCAGTATTTGTTGTTATAGCGGCAACAGAAATATATCATTTATGAAAATTTTAACCGTCTAGCTATCACCGTTCATTAGATAAGTACAGCCTGGTGACAAACAAACAGACAGACGGACAGTGGAGTCTTAGCAAAAGGGTCCCGTTTTAACTCTTTAGGTACGGAACACTAAAAAAAATTATCTGACTTGATAATAGTTGGTGCAGTTGTCTTAAGATGATTTTTTCTTGACTCTGTAAAAGAACAGCATCGTATACTCGTAGCAAATTAAGTATATAATCATTGAAAACGCTGTCGATTTTCAAGTGTACTATATAAACTAAAGATGGCCATTATTATAGCCTTTTTTCAAATAATTAACAGGGGAATCGAAACCTAAAGGGCACCTCTTATATACCTAAATCATGAAAGGCAAGTCGTTCACTACGTTTTATTGCTATAAGCAATTTCTACCAGACAACCTTCGGGCAGAGGCTTGAACAAACAGCAATAATTTAACATTTTTATAAAATATCAAATGGGTTTTGTTTGAGAAACTGTGAGTACTTCAAAGTACTATTGAGCGCTAAAATCTAATGAAGAATTGGAAGCAAAATTAATTATACCGTCCTATTTATGTTTTTACTTCTAAACCGTTGAATCTTTCATGAATTTTTCGGTGCTGTATTTTGAAACATCATTTACTATTTTGCGAAAACTCAGCTGAAACAAAATCGTGTCTTTAATTGGGATGATAAATAAAAAGATTTATCACAATATTTACATAGACGGATCTCAAAGAAAATGTTGTAACAAAAATTCGTTTCATGAAAAAAAAACAAGATAATACTCGTAAGTAGTCGTTCAGACGTAAGATAATCTTACCTACTTTGTGTAAAAAGAAAAATACATTTTTACCAAAGCGAAGAATGGCTATTTACGCAAAAGCCTATCTTATTATAAGCAACAGTGTATTATGCTTACCTACTAAATAAATTCTCACTAATCTGCTAATCTTTTTTTGATACAGTTTAATTTTGCTATCATAGTGGGATATTGTATATCTGGGGCACGATCCTCATGCAGTGAAAAAAGTTCACATTCGTAAAAGTGCATGTTATTTTACGAGTGTGAACTTTTTTCTACTGCATGAGAATCGTGCCTCTGCCCTAATAGCCCACTGATATGGCTTAGAGACGACAATATTATTAGCTAGGATGAAATGAATGGAATGAAATCAAAAGGAATCACCTCAATCGAATCATCAATCATTTGGTACAAAAATAATATTAATAGGTATGGTACAAAGAAAAACATTACAACCCTTTTACTGGCCGGTTCTGTTGCCCAAATACAGCAACTATGAAACCAACATTTAAACCTTGAAAAAATATTGTTTTCTTATGAATATCACGTGATTGCTAGCGATTTAGAATGGTGAAGCAAAACCTTATTTAGCGATTTCGATTTTGGTATCGTTGTTAAAGTTGCTATATTTATGCATTAGAATTGGCCCTTATGAGCTGATGTAT
Organism: Pyrausta nigrata; assembly: GCA_949316185.1. Lineage (NCBI taxonomy): Eukaryota > Metazoa > Arthropoda > Insecta > Lepidoptera > Crambidae > Pyrausta > Pyrausta nigrata. The sequence goes on along the minus strand of OX438936.1, from coordinate 33,325,921 downwards.
TTCAAATAACCCTGTATTTTGTCAAACATCGATATTAAAGTTATTATCTGTTGGTATCCAGTAATGAATAGCTTAATGTCACTTGAATGTTGTCCCTTGTTTTTAAGTCATTTATAGGGTAGACGACGAAGAAAATACCCCACGTAGGGGATCTACCTTTAAAAAAAATTATCAATTTTTTTTATTCTACCACTTTGTCGTGGTAATTGGTATACATACACCTACAAAAGAGCTTTCTAATACTAACTTACTCTTAGCACAACCTCGGACAGATATGTATATAGGCAGACAGACGGACATGACGAAACTATAAGGGTTCCTTGTTAGGACCGCGGAACCCTAAAAATGGGTGAAGAAAGTGTGTTCAGGGTAAAAGGAATGTTCGAACAAAAATCCTAAAATCGTTAAAACACAATTGTTTTCTTTGTGACTAACTTTAACTTTCATGTAGTTAACAGTTTTCATTTTTCAAACATTTCCACGCCTTTTATCAAGGCATGTGTCGATCAAATTTTATGAACACGATGGCTTGACAACCGACTTTCAGAGTTAAGCATAGTGTTGTAGTGTGTTAACTCATAAAACGGGTTTTTATGCTGTCCTTTGGTAGGGTGACCATGTTGTGTTGATTTTCAGGATGTCCTAGATTTTTGATAATATTATGTTTATAATTTAAGGGGATGCAGCGCAAAGCAAGTCGAGTAAGTCTAAACGATCTTCGAACAGAATCGAACTTATTAATATTAGTAATTAGATTTAACATAATATTATCAAAAATAATTTGCTTCAAAGTATTAGACTCGATGACTTAATTAGAACAATAGTTTTATTAATAAGTTCGATTCTGTTTGAAGATCGTTTAGACTTACTCGACTTGCTTTGCTCTGCATCCCCTTAAATTATAAACATAATATTATCAAAAATCATTTGCTTCAAAGTATTAGACTCGATGACTTATTTAGAACAATAGTTTTATTCTGCGCAATGCGCAAAAACATCAGACATTTGTGTTAAAAATTGAAAAGTGTTCATATTTTATTATTTATATTTTATTCGTGTATTTTAAAAAGATAGGGACCTGCGGAATATCAATACAATCATTTTCATATACAAATTATTGTTTCATGCGCAAAAATCACCAAGTTTTCGAAAAAAATGCTCTAAGATATCATCAGCTACAAGTCATGTTTATTATATCATTACGAATTTGTTGCAAATTTCAACAAGACCAGGACCTAATGCAATGATTAGGCTAACATAAATAAAATTTTTTAATGTATTAATCTAATACAGCATATCGTATCGATCGTCGATTCGATCGACATCGATTTGGAATTACGTTAATTTTCTCAATTTTGTGCAGGATTAAGTAATCAATTGCATGACAAATAAATTTTATTAATAATACTTCTAGAGGTGCTTGTGGCGCAGTGGTTACAGCGCTTTGGTAGTGATAATAAAGTTAAGCAACCCAAGGCGTGGGCGTTATTGGATACGTGACCATTTCGACCATAAAAGTGACGTCCATGACAAGCATCTCCGTGCTTCGGAAGGCACGTCAAACAGTTGGTCCCGGCTAATATATGTTAATATTATTCGTTAAGTCTAGTCAGCAGCCCTAGGGCGGCTTGATAACATCTGACAGTAAGGTTGATCACTTGCTTTACAGACACCCCTCCACCAATCCGCACTAAGCCCGCGTGGTGAGTATGGCTCATATCTCCTAATAGTTGAGCTGAGGACTTTGCCCAGCAGTAGGGCCTATATATCCAAACTTTACTTTTAATACTTCTCTACCCAGACGTAAAGTACGAGTTCTCTTAAATGTAGTTAAACGTATACATGCTGTAGGTACTTGAATAAAGGAAACATTGTTTTATTAAGGAATTATACCGTTAAATATACCTATCATTATTTCGACTAAGGTTATTGCCATCAGGTCATCTAAGTACTAACAGACAGCAGTAACAACATAAAACGCACGTTGCGTTTTTTAAAACTAACGAATTTTCAATACCGAACGCGTAGTCGATTTTCTATCGAATTTCCCTCAACCCGACGCAGCTGATCCCTTGTACACACGACAGCACATCAAACTTCGACAATACGCCAAAATGTCTCAACCGAAAATGAATTCTATTTTATCAGACTTAAAGATAAAAATTGATTGAGAAAAATTGCCACAGAGGGAAGTTGACATACCATTGAATGTACCAGTGACCGAATATTGGTTTCTGTTTAGAGTGTTTTGGCGTGGCATGATTAAGCTGTCGTTCTAGTCTTACAGACTGAATCGATTATTTTGAACACTGAAGTACTATGGGGGCTACGGAAACTTAAAAATGTAAAACTCTTAGGCCCGCTTGTGCAAGTCCGAATTAGCTATTCCGGACTTGTTCAAGGCCCATTATCTGAGTTGAAAGCCCACTTCCATAAGTCTGGATTAGCTTATACAAAGCGTCCACTTGTGGACCACAAGTGGGCTTTCCAACCAGATTAGCCAATCCGGATTTACTAAGATCATAGGCCTTGCGCTAGTCCAAATTAGCTGATCCATACAGTCGCTAGAGGACCTTCCAGATTAGCTAATCCAGACTTGCGCTATTTGGCATTCAACTGAAATAAAAGCTTTAAACTAGTCCGGAGTAGCTGATCCGGACTTACGCAAGTGGCCCTTGAGATATCCTTAAATATTATTTAATTATAGTCACCCTAGCGTTAAGTGTCGTAAAACGAAGGGTTACACGTCTTTGGACTGATATTACGTTAAAGTGCTTCAAAATAAGCTCACTTAAGCGCTGTTAAATTATATTGCTGGTAAAGGTTACGCTTATCAGATTAACGTTTCACTTAGAATTTATTTCTGTTTTCATTAGTTTTATTTTTTAAGATTTTAAAACTTCGGGGAATAAATACGTATGATATTCATTCGTCTATTTCGTTTTATCTGCGTATTAGGCTGTAGAAAAATAATTATAAATACTAACGTCCGGGTTAGTTAATCCAAACTTGCGCCAATGGGCTTTCAACTCAGATAATAGGCCTTGAAGAAGTCTGGATTAGCTAATCCGCAAGTGGTATTGTAAACCTCGAATGGTATTGTAAACCTCGGATCAAAGAAAAAGTGATATATAAGTTAATAACTCTGTAATTCTTCGCAAAACTGTGTCGAATGTCGTGACAAATTTATATGTGCGTAACAACTACTAAAGACTCTTGTAGGGATAGGGAATACAGTATTTCAACCCACAACGCTTATTGGCGCGCAGTGCACGCACAAAAATGACAGTGAAATTGTTGATCGAAGGTAAAATATGACCAATCCACCGCGTAGTTTCTTTTGCTCATGTCGCGTTCGCACGGATAACGCCTCCATTTCACATATCATCTTTCTGTGATCTGAGGTGTAAACAGTGTGATATTCAATTGAGTATGTAATTCAACTTTGAAAAAAAAAACAGGCTTTTCATACAGATAATTCTGATTCTGACCTCGATGACAATGTATTTTTTTCACGATTTCGGTGATATCTCCATCGTAAGAATTATAGGCATTAATGGCAATATTCACCCCTTTAAAGGATAAAACTGATTACACAAACAATATAAATTAAACATTTTATGCATTCATAAAACTTAAATAACTAAATACATTAGCAATATATATACAACTTATTAATAAAAATTAAGATAAATTACTTAATACAACACAAAAACAAAAATTATAAAAAGGGTCCTTGTGGTAAGGTTCTCAGGATGCTGGCAGCATTACCGCGCTGGATAGCGATGCTTATACGCTGAGCAAGGTAGCTGCCAGCTCTTAGGTCACCACTGATGTCAACTAGCCTCTTGGAAATCTCTTTGAAAAAAGAGATAGCGTTGGGACCCTACGAACCCAATGTTTCGAGTCCAAACGGTACAAAGTGATACCGGAGTAGATCTGCCTGTACTTGTTCTTTTTAAAATTTTCGGCACTTGTCGCAGCCAAACCAGCATCACGGCTTGTCCCGGGCAGATGAGAGACTGCAAGTGTGTCGACACAGGTAGCATCCCACACAAGAGCCCGATCCATCCGCCAAGGAAAAAGTGACATCCCGTGTAATATATTGCTTGAGAAGTAAAAATAAAGTGAGAGTATATATAAAAATAAATAAGTCAGCCTATTAGATCCCACTGCTGGGAAAAGGCCTCACCTCAACTATGAGGAGGAACGAGCCATACTTCACCACGCGAGCTCAGTGCGGATTGGTGGAGGGCAAGTGACAAACCTTACTGTCAGAAGTTATCAAGCCGCCCTAGGGCCTCTGACTAGGCTTAACGACTAATACCACAGATATTAGGCGGGACCAACTGCTTAACGTGCCTTCCGAAGCACGGAGATGCTTGTCATGGACGTCACTTAAATGGTCGGAATGGTCACCCATCCAATCACGACCGCGCCGTGGGTTGCTTAACTTTTGGTATCACTACCAAAGCGCTGCCGTGAGAAAGTGAGAGTATTGAGATGATATTGATGGTCTTTTCTCTATTAACTTATTACAAAACCTCAACAAGAGAAGACTTCAAGGAAACTCAATAAAAACCTAGTTAAAATATCACGTGTGTGTCAAAAACAACATTACCTACTATTTGTTCAAAAAAATGATAAATCGTATAAAAACGAAATCTAACACTAACTTGACATCACGGTCTACTCCAACTTGAGATCTTTCTTTGTAGCCGTAAATTACCCTTCACAGTTCTTTTAAGAGCTACTAAATAATGTTACTTCACGAATATCAGACCTAAAACATTTATAAAAGTCTGTGTGTAGGCAATTTGCGAATGTGACCTCATTCGTGTTGTGACTGAGAATAGCACAGTATAGATAATGTCAGAAAGCTTACTCTTGACCACTGACCTCTATTATACAAGCACGCTGATCTAAAGGTTCTCTAAGAAATGGCAGATAATTTTGTGCCTAATCAAAGCGCCCCACCGAGTGTCCATTGAACTAAAATAGAGTAACTTACATACGTTTATGTCCACTTTAATATAGTTCCGTCGGCGCTCACTACACGCTCACAGCCGTTAGCGCTAAAATGGCGACAGTCAGATGACTTCATTTTTAGGTTGACAGTATGCAGTCCCGCGTACTTGTATTATACGACTAGAAGTCTAGGAATAATGATTTTGACATTGCTATAAGTGTTGATTAAAATATGAGACGACTAATTTTAAATGATTGTCTCCACTATGTCATGTCACTTATCTGTCATTAAATCCAAGCTTGCCGTTTTATATATAAACTAGTGTTATGACAAGTGACAAATACATTATTGGTAAAGGGGCTAGTGTTTGGCCGAGTACGTAGGTATTACCGAACACATACAAACGTATTTTGAAATAAATCATATTTTATTACTTCTAAACCTGCCGTTTCTTCCCATTTGTGTACATCAGAAAGTCTGTAACGTACAAACGTATAAACCTATCACAAGTGATGTATATAAAATGCTTCGTTATGAAGCCTCCTTTTGAATGAAACGAGAATTAGGCTAATGAGAAGCTTTTCTTTTTAAAACGACATTTATTTAAATAGGTATATTACTGTATGGTGGAAGAGGGTGGAAGATGAAATATACAGTTTCTTTATAAAATTCGAGTAATTACTTGTAGTATTGTGTCACGGTGTTGGTCCCATAGGTAACGTTGTATTTGAGCACCTAAGAGGTTATTAATATTTTTCAAATAATCCTGTATAAATGATGAGAGATAAGCTTAATACGGAATTCTACACTTGGTCATAGCCAGACCATCGTGGCGGTCCCAAGCCGATACCGATCCAAATTGATTACCAAAGCAACACTATCTTATTCCACAGAATATGATGGATCACTTTGCCAACTAATTTATGCGACAAAAACAACGACAGTTAGGCTCCGCGCAGATGGGCCACCGACCATACCCACCGATGGCTAGCGAGAAGCTGTTAACATTATTTTTAATACGCCGCACACGTAAAGCGAGTGGCGGCCACTCGCGGCTCATTGTTCGCGACACGCTACCGGTGGCGGCTACTCGTCATTTTACAAATCATCTGTCAAAGCATCTAGCAGATGGTTGTCAATTGTAGCGGCCACAGACCACCTTCGTTTGCGTGGGATCAAAGGGTGTGGCGCGCGACAGCCACCGGTGGCGGTGGTGGGTGGCCCATCTGCGCGGAGCCTTAACCGAACACACCACCGATAAATATGATCAGTAATGTATGTATATGCCTTGGTAACGGGAAATAGAAAACAATCTATCAAACCTGCACACTGAGGTTGGCGTCTCCAAATACCGTTTTTACTTAAAAAAGCATTTGGCATGCTCATTTATTGACCTCTAAGTGTATCTACCTCTAAGTGGTTCACCCAGTAGTGATGGTGGCTGAACGATCCTGTCAGCGGTAGGCTCCGTTAGGTGCCGCTTGGTAGCTACCCCCTCCCACCGTAGCCTAGTGCCAAGTAGCTTGCTGTGTTTTGTCGGTAAGTTGGAGTGCCAGAATCTTGTAGGTGAGCTCGCTCTACCGTCGACTCTGTCTAGCTAGAGTAAAGAACAAACCTATTTCAATATAATATAGTTTCTAGAATGGTTTTAAATTAGTTTGCAATTTTATCTACTTTCAATAGGAAGTACACAAAAATTAGCAAACAATAATATTGTATGAAATTATTATATTTTATACATTTCCGGTGCCATAAATATAATACAGAAATTACAACCTTATTAACATTCTGTGAAGCAAATCTATTTCAACTACGACCCCTTTTAATAATCCTCGCACAAGCACTCGGCCATCAGCTCACACAATTAAGAGCCATATTAGTCTTTAAATAAGATCTTCCCTTTCTAATTTAGAATTTTCGGCGGTCCTCAGCTTTTTAGATTAAAACGTAACGTAAATTCCGGTAACTTACGACGGAGGAGAACGTTTGCACGATCGTATTTTCAAGGTTAGTGCCGTGACGGTGGAGATGTATTGTGACAGGACAGGACTGGAAGTGACAGTTTTCTTTTATTAGACGAGTCATAATGATGTTAAGGGTACACTTCCAAGCAATGCGGCTTGCAACTCCGGCTCGCCGTTTGTGGCTCCGAGAAGCCGCGCGGCTATCATGGAACTATGAGATTGTATGAAACCCTTTCCGAGCGATGCGTCATAGCCACATGCGGCCATTCAACACTCTCATAGTTCCATGATAGGAGCTCCGGCTCATAGGAGCCGCGCGGCAAGCCGGAGCTGCAAGCCGCATTGCTCCGAAGTCTACCTTAAGTACCTTGAGGTAAGGACTAGCACCTACCTTAGTCCGAACGCTTTTAAATTTTGATATTTAAAATTCGCACTCTATTCTAAATTCAAATCACCCAATCCAAGCGCCCGCTGCTCGCACCGCTTATCGTCTCGTCTACCCCCGCAACCCTGTACTACGCAGGCGAGGACTCAGTAAGGCGGTCGGACTATGGGTAGATGATGAAAGCTTCTGGGTTTTTATAGTATAGTTATCTTTGTTGAGATTGGCCGCTGTAGTCTAAATTCGGCTAGGAGGACATTAATTCGTTCAAATTTCCCCTTAACTTGAAGCTAGTTCCTAATAATATACTTGACCCGTAGGCCTACCGTCTAATTTAAAAGCAATTGCGATAGCAATTCCAAAGCATTTTGAGAGCTGTTATTGTTCTTCTGAAAGCTATTACTATTGCAATTTGAAACCGAGTTTGCCGGTAGTAATGAAACAGTTCATTATTTCGCGCTATCAGTATAAGTTTCATTTTTAAAAAGCGTCGGATTCGGTAGCTATTTTCACAAACACACACATCATAAGAGCTTCTAGACAAGATACATGATGCTAATAAATAGCAATTTATTAGAATGCATATTTGCTATCGCTAAGAAAATGTTTACATGTAAGCCATCGAAACATCACGTGACTTTTGTATACATATTGTGACGTTATCTATACTTTTACAAAATCATCATCATCCTAACATTATCCTGGTTGTGCAGTCGCACGCGAGGGCCCAAGGTCAGCTTTAGGCTGTGACCCGGGGTATGTCAAATCAGATGATTACACTGGAGAGAATACCATCTGACCTTCGTGACCTGTTACTTGACCTGTTTAGATCATTGTTACACATTCAGTCGCCTGAATGGCGACTGAGTTTCCTCGGGATGTTTTCTCTTACCGTAACATACACACACACCGTATTTTCACAAAATAACACAGAAATATTAAAATGCCCTCACAATCTTCTCTACATCTTCGTCCTAACCCAATAGAAATTCGCCAGTAACAATTTTAAGTCGACGCCCCCAGTAACACTCAAGTCAGATAAAGAAATTATTCAGGCCCAACACCAGATTATTAGATTTGCTTTCGATATGAGAGCACTTTTTGGAGCCGATTCCATTTTGACATGGCGTTAAATTGATACTGGAGTTGGGATATTGTTCTTTGTTTAACATTGGAGAATGAATTTAAGATGATGACTAAGCTGGTACGCTGATCACGTCGTTCCTATGTTACGTATTACGTAATTTTTTTGCGAAGTATCAACTTGTATCTACTAGTGGTCCTTCATTCAAAAGTCCCGGGTTTGAATGCTGGGTTGGCCAGAAAATATTTCTGGGTTTTTGTCTTTTAATAACGCAGAAACTGCTTGCAGTCAGGAAGTTAATGCCTTTTTTGTCCTGCGCCTGATCTCTATCAGGTTATGCCGTCTCATCGAAATATGAGAGTGAAGGAACAGAGACTGAAGTGTGTAGGTATTGAAGCCAGCATATACAAGGTACAACAAAACTTTTGCAAGTGCTTGCTACGCCCTTGGAATCGAACGCCGGCTCACTGGCGTAGCAAGCACTTGCAAAAATTCGTCGACTGACTAACGTCCTCCGTAGCTTAGTTGATAAGAGCACTCGCCCGGATAGCGATGGGACGTAGGTTCGAGTCCCACCGGATGACACAGTCGATTAATTTTTGTAAGTGAAATTTGATTTAATTTCGTAAAAATTTGTATGTTTGTTGAAACAATTTATTCATTATTATTAAAAAAAGTTATTTTATTTATAAAGAAGACTTCCTCTCTAGCCTAAGCTGAAAACCCTAAGGTTCAAGTGCAAGGAGTGGACTTGCTAGCTACTAAGACAGAGGCGTGCGTGAAAGCAGACGTTGACAACACTACTCACTCACGGACTATCGGTAAAACCTCTAGCACGACATCTCGATTGACTTGTGTAAACAAACAACAATTTCCTTGTTTACAAACACTCCATTGCAATATGCGAAAACACAAATACACGTAAAACGGTCCCGTTTACAAGAAAACATCTCGTCTACAGGAACAAATCGACAGATGTCGTCACAATGACGACGATTTACGCAATATGTCAGCTAAGAAGTTGGGTAAGAGACAACCCTAAAATCTTATAGTGTTCCGCACATTTATTTCGGTTAGGGTTAGGTAAATGGTGTAATGAGAAAAACTAGAATAAAAATATACATTTCAAGACACGTTCAAAGTTTTTGTTATTTATAATCAAAGAATTTAAAAAACTTATGGATTCGATAAAACACGACTGAAAATTTTATTAAAATAGGATTATTTGAAAGTCGGGTCGGGCCGAGAGTGTTTGGGTTTTTCTGTCTTGAAATTACTCGGACACAGCTCCGGAGTCAGGAAGTTGGTGGTGTTAACACCCCCGTGCCTCGGAAAGCACGTTAAGCCGTTGGTCCTCTCTACGGATCTCTCTACGGTCATGTCGGACTGCCGTCTCACCGAAATTATGAGAGTGAAGGATTAGAGAGTGCACCTGTGTATTGCGCACACACTTGTGCACTATAAATATATGTCCCGCGCAGTTTGGCTAATCACTGTTGAGATAGGCCGCCGTAGTCGAAATTCGGCTAGGAGGACATTAATATTATTATTTGAAAGTCAAATTTGATTGTTAGAAATACATTATTACTAAAAGATTGTTTGCACATTAAAACACTACAGGCTTTCCATCATGTTAGAAAAATATTTTGTAACAAAATTCCTTCAAATTAAAATATCAGAACATTAAAAGTGTCTTTACTTAAAATATTTACCAGAAAAACAGTTCACAAAATTAAACTGAACTCAGTCCTCGCTCTAATAAAGTTACAGAACCCTAAAAAAACAAGGTGCTCTAGCGCAAACACTTGAACGAAATAATAAGGGGCGCCGCAGATTTATCACTTTAACAAATTCGCCATGCTTCACTTCGACATAGAGTGGATAGAAAGCAGTAGGTCCTTCTTCATCATATTTTTAGGCATTTAATAATTGTGCCCACTTGTTCAAATAATATAACATTTAAGGCCGCCTTTGATACAGGATAAACCTAGTACGGGGGCCGTTGCAATTTTTTTTAATCTTGTAAATATCCTTTTGTTCAATGAATTATTGTGTAATTGTATTGTATAATAATAATTGTCTAATCAATAATAGAGAAAACACTCCTGCGAAGAAGCTCATAATAATAAGTCGTAAAGCTTTTTGTATTGATTATTAGATTTTTCGTCTTCATACCTACTGACTTGGGCGTCAATAGTTAATAGCAAATTCATTTTAGTAAGTATCTTCTGACTTGACTTGTGTACCTACAAAAATTCCAAACGTAGGTAAACATTTTTTTCTTATAAGTAAGTAGGTAAAAAGTCACGTTTATTATTAAGGTAAGGTATGAAATTTCAAGCCAATGAAGACAAATTAAAGTTGCTACTTGGTAGTCTAAGTCCAAATAAAATCTTGTCGTTAAAATTAGTGTAGTACTACCGTTGCTTCTGATTTCTATAGGGATGTAAGTATGTGATGCTGTCCAATATCTATTATAATGACTGCTTCGTTGGTCTAGTGTTCAGCACGCTGGGTACTATCCACGAGGTTCCTGGTTTGAATCCCGGGTCGAGCCGAGAGTGTTTGGGTTTTTCTGTCTTGAAATCACTCAGACACAGCTTCGGAGTTCGGAAATACCCCCGTGCCTCGGAAAGCACGTTAAGCCGTTGGTCCTGCGCCTGATCTCTCTACGGTCATGTCGGACTGTCGTCTCACCGAATAATGAGAGTGAAAGAACAGAGAGTGCACCTGTGTATTGCGCACACACTTGTGCACTATAATATGTCCCGCGCAATTGGCTAATCTCTGTTGAGATAGGCCGCCGTAGTCGAAATTCGGCTAGGAGGACATTATTTATTTATTATAATAAATAATAAAAAAACAATGGTGCATATCGTTGAAATTAAATATTCGGAATAAAGCAAATATTCTGTGTATTAATATCTTTTGACATTGAGCCCACCGCTCACTGAGGCACGTCTACGATTTCCGTTCGGGCTAAGTGTTTTTACGTGTGGGATGTTTTATTTTTTCATGTTTGGTATTTTTTGAAAGTAATGTCGTGTAGTACCAGTAAGTACGAATGAGGTCCAGCCCTCTCAAAAAGAGCCCTAGCAGATGACTTCCTGGTGCGATTGCTTTCGAATTGCAATAGTTATAGTTTTTAGAAAATAAACATGTTAGGTTACATAGTGGCGGGAAATGGCTGGTTTTCTATTATAGGCGTATAAGATATGTAAGCTTTTATGGTGCGAAAAAAAATATACTTGAACAACTAAATTACCTATCAAACTTAGAAGAACTACTTAAAATAATGAGGTGAATGTTAAACTGACTGGCGCGATTGATCTTTTTAGGCTTAAAAGAGAAAACTAGCTTTAAGTGTGGGAAAAAGTCACCTAAGAATAATTTACTACTAATATTCTATTATAGAATAACATAGATACTGCTAAAACCATCTTAAACCATACAAAGCAAAGCAAGTAAAAATATGCTACATTCTTTATAATTAAGTTTAAGCTCATCGTCGACAAAGAAATTTGTACATGCTGGGTATACGTATAAAATACATATACTTCATCCCATTTGAAGCGAAATTATATCCGCTGTATGTGAGTTAATGGTCTTGAAAGTGGATAATAGGATAGAGGCTTTAGAAGTAATGGTATCACGCCGCGTGAAATGAAATAATACTCTAGAGAAAACCTGTGTTTTATGAGCACGTGAGATATGGAATACGTTGAAAAATTATACAGGGTCTAACAAAATCAATTTTATTCCTTTCAGGGGGTGATTCTGCGGCTCTGATACAACAACTTTTATTATGGAACCAAAATCGAAATCACAAAAAAATATCAGCTGATCACTACATTGCGGGTTTTGTATGAAAACTATTAGTATTAAGACGTTTAATCCCCATTTTTTTATTATTATAACAAAATCCACAGGTCTCAAAAATACAGTTTTATATGTTTCTTAAACACTTATCATACAGCCAACATTGGATTTACATTTTATAAAGCTAAACATATTTTACCCGTGTGAGTGTGTCTGATGTCGTCGATCTTCCTATGCAATTAATTTCAAATTATCATGTGTTTGTGTGTGTGTGTGTGTGTGTGTGTGTGTATGTGTGTGTGTATGTGTGTATTCTAGGACTAACAATAACAGAACTTGTATTTGATGAGTAGGTACAAGCACTTTCAAACACAGAATCAGCGATTTTTTTTATTCTAGCTAGACCACTAATCAGCTGTTACAATCTTTATGAGAAAATGAAGTATTCTAGTTTTCTTAGATAAAGCTGTTGATTCTATATTAAAAATAGTTGATTTATATCTATTAACGGCAATAGTAATAAATTAACTTTTAATTATTATTATGTATTTATTCTGAATATACTTACCAAAATAACAAAATTAGATTAGGTAGGTAGTTTATTTCTCCATAATCAGCTATACAAGGTTTAACAGCAACAAACGATGTAACTTCAGTCTCATTCTGGGTTCTCAGAGCCGCCATTATGATGTACACTTAGCGTCAAAATCACACTTGTAACAAATAGGTACTAAGTAAAGCAACCGATATCTTCGCTTTTAAGAAGAAGGTACCATCGTTTCTGATAATACCTAGAGTGTTATGGTCCCAAGTTAAGTTAAGCTACAGAATAACTAGGTTTAAGTTGATACCGCATTATCTCCCTTTGCAAAATTACTTAAATAAATAGCGACTCGCGCGTCGACATAAAAATGTGCAATACAGGCCGCACCACGCCACTTGCCAAGTAGGCATTCCATTTTTTGGCGTTCACCTCTCTTTGTCTTTTTTTTCATCTAGGATAACCCAATTTTATTCAAAAGAATACTTACTTACTCCTTTGGCGCAGCGACCCAAAGTGTGTCTTGGCCTCCGACACAAGAGAACGCCATCTGATCCGGTCTTGCGCCGCCTCTTGCCAGTCCGTAACTTGTAGTTCCTGCAGATCTGACATTACGGCGTCCTTCCAGCGGTATCTGGGCCGGCCGACGGGGCAGCGGCCTCGAGGTATTCCAAGATACGATGCTTTGGCGCTACGATTCTCCCCCATTCTTTCGAGATGAATTCAAAAATTTGAAAAGACTCAAAAGAATACTAAAAAGTTAAATTCAAAAGGAAAGGAAAGTTATTATTTAAACGTAAAAAATATTTCTAATGAAATAACGAGCGACCTAATATTAAGAGATAAAGTAATGTTACGATTTTTATGACGCTGAGTGTAGTTCCCTCAGCTATTATTAATTTCTGACAATAAGTATTGCTAATTTTCCTCCCAATGCGAGGTTCGTTTGTATTCATTATGGGAATAGAATAGGTACATTTATTTAAATTTCGTGCCCGCTCGGAAACAAAGGGAATCACATTAAAAATGACTTTAGCAATGATGCGCGTTTAAAATGGGGGAGATAAAAAATTTTGGACTAATAAATATTGCTAAGTGAAATCGAATGTTTTTTTTTTAACTTAAATTATTAATAAATGTCACTTGCACAACAGTGTTATTTAGGTGTCGGGTAAGATCCTAGGACGCAAATAATGAGGGGCACTTGTGTGTGTACATGTTTATTAACAAAACCAAAATAGCATATTATCAATGAATACTTACATGATCACAACATAAATACATTGGAGACGTAATCATTCAGGAAACCTCAAAAAGTGAAAATTATTCTTTGTGTAGATAATTTTTTTTTAAATTTACTCGCGTATAACCGTTTTACTTTTCCCATCTTACACTGCATTTGTCATAATAGGTTTTTATATTTTAAGGGTTGCGTAGTCCTGACAAGATACCCTTATTTCATCATGTCCGTCGGTCTGGCTGCCTGTCCTAGGTTTTCTTAGAATAAATTCTCTAAAGTGACTACGATGAAGTAGATTACGATTAGAATGGTACGGAACCTTTTGTGCGCGATTCTGATTTGCACTTAACCGATTTTTCTAATTCGTTTAGGCGCTCAGTGGAGCATACATCACAATGTTACTTATCATTACCGCGGAGTATGAAACAATGGGCCACATCACTCAATGTCAGTTAGCGAAAAGCGTGTGTTGTGTTCCTAAACTGGTTAATTTTGAATTTTTTGACAAGATCATTTACACAAAAAGCGAGCGGCAAAACAAAACCCTTTTGGAATTTTTTTTTGGTGGTACGAACAATACACAAGGAATGAGAATCTCGTTAGCCGTACAATATATATTTTTAGAGGTTCCGTAAGCAAAGGGAAAACGGGACTTTATTACTACAATAACACTGTCCATCTGTCTGTCTGCCACCAGGATGTGTCACACGAGCCGTGGAAGCTAGACAGTTTTTACAGTTAAAGAAATTCGTGCCACCTTAACAAAAAATACTAAATACATTGTATAATAAATATTTAAGTGGAACAAGAGTTCCAAAAAATACGTTTGCTGTATAGGAATACAGCAAACGTATTTTTTGCTACTTTTAAAATGCAGGTTATTGTCCTTGTCTAATGTTATATAGATACTTAATGGTACGGAACTCCTGGTGCGCAAGTCAGACTAGCCACAGCACGTCCACTTGAATACAATGTATCTACTGGATTTTTTTTGTTAGCCCGGATCATCCCACTGCTGGAAAAGGCCTCTCCCTAACTTCTCCACCGATTCCTGTCTAGTGCCAGAGTCTGCTTTCCTGTCTGGTACCTAAGTATCGAAATTATCACGCCATCTTTTTCTTGGGCTCCCTCTTCGGCGATAGCCCTCCGAAGGCGTCCACTGGCTGACGATTCGAGCCCACTTTTCAGGATGCATTCTGCATACGTGGCTGGCTCACTCCCACTCCCACAAGCCCCTGATTCCCGTACCTAAATGCTCAGTCAAAGTATCAAATATTGACGATGTAAAAATGGTAAGCCTCACGTTGTTAAATTCCACAGAAGAAGCGACGAACAGCAGTGATATCGAGAATTACACTCGGGCTAAGATTATCTATGACAAAAAAATTAAACAAAAATCCGTTTGAGAGCTACGATACCACAGACAGACTCGTTAAACATATAACATCCCTCTCTTTTTGAGTCGAAGGTTAATAAATTCTCATTACTACAGGGAGTAAGAATAAGCATGTACCACTTAATGTTACTCTGAGTCTGAATGTTAAATGTTAAAATGCATGGAAAAGTGTTGCATATGTAAATGTGTGAAATGTGCACAAATTCATCTCCAGCTGGTGTCAAGATAAGTGCTGATAATTTATCATGCTTGCAGTTGACGCTATCTTGTACCACACGTACTGACAGCATTTAGATACAGTAGCCAGCACATTAGACCACACATTTTCCTTGCAAAATCGCCTCTATTACAACCGCATAAAATGCCGGTGTTTTGTTTGATGTATCGTCATTCGTACACCAGTTCCATCACGTTTTGTCATATAAAATGAGGTGTGTAAACGTCAGGGTATCTTTCCTTAGTACGTGGTACTTGCTATTGTGCGTGAGAGAGAGAGAGACCGATAAAGGAATATCGTACACATTACTATATGTAAGAACTAGCAGTTGCCCGCGACTTCGCGCAAATGTCTTTCCCATACAAACTTCCAAACCCATTTCAGTTCAATTTTCAAAAATCCTGAAATATGCTATTATTTATTTCTGACGAAATTGCTAAATACAACTTTTTATCGATTTAGCTTCAAAACTGACGGAGTTCACAAATGTACCCCCTTAATCGGTGAATTTCCAAAAATCCTTTCGTAGTGCTCACCTACATTACACTTACAAAGAAGCATGCAGCAAAATTTCTAATCCCAGTAGTGCTATGCCAGGCAGTCAAGTTAATTTTTCTTTTTATACATATAGAAATATAGGTACATACCTATATTTAGAAAACAGTTTCTACTGTGTATTATAATTTAGAGTGTGACGTAAGTTTACTGTATTCGAGATAAGCACGTGGTGGGTGTCTCTTGGAATTTGAAAAATGTAACGGATGTCCTAGAATTTATGTCAGCAACATTCTCGCCTCTCAGAAGGACACGTTGAAACCTTTTTATATTACAAATGCTCTTACCCGGACTCGAAAAATGTTGGTTCTTTTCCTTTAGACGTCCTAACACAATATGCATCTTGATGGATTATGGAGAGTTGAGTCGTTGTTGGTTTAGATCTTTTGTGATGAAAATACCTTAGACCCGAGTTCACCAATCCTTAAACAGCCGGTGAACTTCGATTGTCGGTTAATTTGACAGAATTTCAGAAGTTCTAAAGCGGCTGATCAAAAATAAACATGTGCTGGTGAACGTATTTTTGTCTATAGGCACTAATATGTGTTCACTGATAGGCACACGGCCTACGTGATTAAGTGAGAAAGTTAGTAGAGCCTACTTAGATTTAATTTTATCATTTGAAGTATCCTAGCTAATTTCAGTTCCCAATGAGTCCTCTTGGGACATCCATTCCCTAGTTTACGATCGCAGAACTCGACTTGGCTTGAATTCGTGGCTTTGAATTAAGTTGACATAGTAAACTGACACACACAGTAAGTGCACAAGTGCTGAAGTTGTGTCATTGGTTTGAAGCTTTGACATCTGAAAGTCACAGCACAAAATAAATAATAATAAAGGCCATCAAGGCATTGTTTGTTATTTTCAGTTTACAATCGTTTTTGTTTGCTTAATTAAAGGCTTACTTTAAGAACACTATTAGTAGCTGTTTTGAGCATATAAATATACTATGAATATATTATTTACAATATTCAGGAGTTCCAATTTTCGCTTGTATATCATTGGACTGGACCCTCGATATCTTTTTTTTTTTTACTTTTTACCGTCTCAGTTTCGCTAACAACAAATAATGTTTTTTAAAAGCTTTTATTTAACTTGCAATGTAACTATGTTTGTTCGGGAAAATCTCGGGACTTAATTTTGAAGCAAATATCTTCAACCGATTGAGCTGAAATTTTGTATGCATGTTTAGTTTGGATGAAAATAAGCTATGTGACGTCATTCTCATTGTGTCATTCTACATCCCAACATGACTAGTACCACAGCGAGTAGGGGTTAAAATAATTGGTTTTCCCATTTACTCTCTTTATGAAGGGATTTCAATACTTCAGCGTCATAATTAGTGCTCAACTCTTTCGTTTACATCAAATTTGTAGTTAATTCACTCATCGCCTAGCGATTAAATTAGCCGCCAAGCCGTTATCTGTTGTTCCTTACATATGTCTTAAGTAAGCGAGCTTAGAACTTTTGCCACCTTTGTCATGTCATTATTTCATTTTTATAAATGCTCTTTTTTGAGGCTTCCCTAGTTAAATTGTCACCGAAACAATAATTTGATAAACTGATACCTAGGTATAGGTAAAATGCAAATAGTTAGTTTCCCTTTAAGTTTTTAGTTGCTTGAAAAATAATAAGCCCATGGAATTAAGCGACAAACCTTGCATCAATGATGCGTTGAATAAAGTAAACAATGAGATATGCCCACCGACTGAGAAACATGTCCAGCCATAACTAAAAAGTAAAAAAAAATGAAAAGTAAAAAAACTTTTTTAAAAATAAGCTTATGTGAATGCGCTAAAAAGAATAAAATAAATTTCCTTTAAAACTTTTACAATCTACACATAACATCATTACACACTTTACACTTTATATGATATAAAAGCTTGTCGCGAGATTTATTAGAACAAGTAAATTAAAAACGTGACTTGATATGATTGACTTTAATATTTAAAAATCAAACTACTAAATACTCCTAGTGAGTACTTAAATCCCGCGACAAGCTTTTATATCATATAAAGTGTGTAATTATGCAATGTGTAGATCGTAAAAGTTGTAAAAGAAAATTTATTTTAAACATAGAAGCTTGTTTTTAAAAAAAGTTTTTTACTTTTAACTTATTTAGTACTGACGGTAATGACGATGTATCCGAGAATGGGTCATGTCTGACTAGTAACAACCTATTCACTCTTTTTGAAAGTATCCAAATCAAAGGTATTGCTTAGGGATTTGATAGTGGTTTAGTTACGGAAATAGACCCGCAACTCAAAAAACAAAATTGTCACTAATTCCTGTTATTTAACAAACATAATTTTGCCCTCGCAAAATCTGACGCGTTTTCGCGTCAAAAAATCCTTGCACGTACTGGATCCAATTTGCGCGTGTACGAAAAAAACTGCCCGTAAAATATTTCAGTTCAGGATTATTGTGTTCAATCCGATTTAGTTTTTATCCTGACACGGACCGGGCTTCACTTGCAATGGGTCCATGACGGTTATCAGTTTTTTTTTGTATTTGTAGGCTGGATTGTGAGGCTTTAACGGTGTGGAAACATTGAATTTTTCGTTCACAGGTTCAAGTTAAACAACAAGTTATAACCATAATAAATTAAATAGACTGGTAAATTTTAGGGTTCCGTACCCAAAGGGTAAAAACAGGACCCTATTACTAAGCCTCCGCTGTATGTCTGTCTGTCACCAGGCTGTATTTCATGAACCGCGATAGCTAGACAGTTGAAATTTTCACAGATGATGTATTTTTGTTGCCGCTATAACAACAAACACCAAAAACAGAAAATAATAAAAAATTTTGGGTGCTCCCATACACCAAACATATTTTTTTGCCGTTTTTAATCGATATTAATAATATCAACAGGTAGACCCTTGAAATGTTCACAGAATAATATATTTTTTTACTTTAATTATTCAACTACTCACCCATCCCTCCTATTGCACTATAATAAATAATATATTGTATACGAGGGTCAAACTGAAAGTTCTTAGAAAATCAAAAACTGATTACATTAGCCAGTTATTAGTTTTATTATATCTTTTCAAAATATTGTCCATTGACGTCAATACACCGCTGCATGCGATGGAACCACTGGGAAAAGCACTTTGCCCACTCGTCCTTAGGGGTCTCTTCAATGGCATCGCGATACGCAGCCACCGCTTCTTCAGCATTCATAAACCGCTTTCCTTTAAGTTTTTCTTTAATTTTTGGAAATAAATAAAAATCACAAGGCGCGAGGTCGGGGCTATACGGCGGGTGACCCAGTAATTCAACGTTTGATGTCGCCAAATAATCGATCGTTCGCTTGGCGGTGTGCGACGAGGCGTTGTCGTGGTGAAGGAGGATCCTACTGCGAGGTCGTTTCTCTCGAACTTTTTCCAAGACAAGTGGCAAACAATTGGTAGTGTACCATTCTGCAGAAACTGTTTTTTGATCCTCTAACACAATTGTTGCGAAATGACCTATCCTTCCAAAGAACGAGGCCGCCATTTTTTTTCCCGCACTTCGATCTCTCTTCACTTTAGTTGGCAACTCCTCGAAAGGAAACACCCACTGAGCAGATTGTCTTTTGGTTTCAGGATCATAACAGTAAATCCAGCTTTCGTCACCTGTTAGTATGTCGAACACAGCATTTGAGTCACCTCCGTTAAATCTTTCAATCATTTTACGGCACCAATCCACACGATGGAGTTTTTGAGCCTTAGTCAAATTATGAGGTATCCACCGGGCGCAAAGCTTCCTGACCGCTAAATGTTTGTGGAGGATTTTGTGCACTTGACTCATACCGATGCCTAAGCTTGTCCGAATCTGCTGATAGGTCACTCTTTTGTCAGTCTCTATCATACGCCGCACAACACAGATGTTATTTTCAGTCGTCGCCGTAGAAGGCCGTCCCTCACGTACATCATCAGTGAGATTAGTGCGACCACGTTTAAACTCATTAAACCAGTTGTAAACAGTCGCACGAGATGGGGCTTCATCGTGAAAGGCCAATCGTAGTCTATCATAACTTTCTTGTTGACTTAAATGACATCGAAAGTCATAAAAAATCATTGCACGAAAATTTTCTCGTGTTAAATTCATTTTGACGTGACACAGACAATTTTCAATTTGCCGCCAAGTCGTAAAACAAATGACAAATGAATGAAATATATACTCAGTAATATTGGCAAAGAGTTCTATTTTCAAATTTTAGAATATTTTTTTTATTATATTGTTTATAAGTGGCCAGTTCTAAGAACTTTCAGTTTGACCCTCGTATAAGTAGTGGATAGGGCTTGCGAAAACTATAATGCGACCGGGATCCAATGCATATTACTTAACATCAGAAAATAAAATAAAAGAATTAACTATCTACAATCGTTCTGTAATTATAATAGATTACTGCAACTGTTTCTCGGTCGCAAGTGTTCCTACTTACTACTCGTATTATGTATGCATCTCAATTCTGTCATGTCATAGAACTTGAACGCGTAACTTCGAATGTGCAGTGTCCCAACAAACACTACGTTTAGTGACATCAAGTAATGTAATTTATGTTAACAAAAAAACTGTAATAAATAAATAAATAAAAAATAAAATAAACTTAAGCTTAGTAGAATTACTTACACTAGGTTATACTACTTACAAAATAAAAACCTAATCATGGCACAATTTTCAACTGACACTACATTCAAGGTGACATTATACACTGATCCAGTAGTTATCCATTGCTGGGTAACAACAGACGATAATTGGTAACATTGAAATTGTAGCAAAAATGTACGCAAATAATTGGATTTCAAGTCCTCAAATTAAAAATGATGAGCTGTCAGTTTCATGCAATATCTACAGGTATAGGTAATCTAAGAACTCGAACTAAAACTTGTGAAAAAAGAGTAAACCTAAAGTTCAAAAGAGCAACAAATAAAATTGCACATTAAACAAGACCGTACTAAGTAAAATTGAAATTGATACCCCCAAGCCATTTGCACATAAATTTTCAACTACTTTTAATTTTACACTCCACTCTCAAGCATCAAACTTTTTAAGTGCTTAATGAAAAAATCACTGCTGTAAAATTTCAAAACTTTAACAAAAGCTTTTGCGTATCCAACTTGACGATTCTGTTTTTTTTTGCGGGAAGTACGAGAAAAATGGCGGAAATTCTAAAAAAATATTCGTCTATGCTAATTAGTTACGTAAAGCAATAAAAGAGAGAATATAAGATGCGGGCTTATCCAGTGAAGTAAACAATTACGAATTTTTTTGACTGTCTTATGTTCTACTTTTACTGTAAAGACTTTCTGTTTTTTTTGTTCTCTGCATTAATATTTTTAAAAATTGACACATAATCACTTATTTTAGTATATTTTTACATAATTTTAGTTTCATAATAAATAATGGCTCTAAGAAAATATTATTATGTAAGAATACGAATAAAGTTTTTTTTTAATTATTTTCTACTAAAATGAAACTAGGTATGTAATTTTAGTAAATATATGCAAAGATAAAATTAAAGTAAGCAGTAAATATGCCAGTATTTAGAATCAACACTTTTACCCGCTGCTTATTGTCTATGGGATTCAGTTTTGTATTATTATTATTTACATCAAGTTACATAAAAAAAATAAAAACTTATTAAAAGAACACCACCTACTCAAATATTAGGCGATATGTTTATTTTATTGTACTAAAATTACTTGCCGATCATTAAAAGATTAATTTATGTCTGATAAACCAAATAACTAATATCACTATGACACAACATCAAATAACAAGAAAATCTGAATAATTTTAGACAGAATATCAAGCAGTTGCTTACTCAAAGTTCGTGAGTCAAGTCGCCAATACGCCAAAATTAGCTAGCGACCTTTGGGATATAGTTGCATCTGAATTCTAGTTTCAAACCCGGGGCCCTATTCTGTAAGACTATGTTCTTATTTCTACCTGACTGCGATAGGCAGTTGTGTCACTGCCGACGAGTACCTAAACGACTAACTGTTGCCATTTTCTCGCCCAAGAAACGTACCATAGATATACACTCAGTATAAACAAAACTGACCTGACTGCCTCGTTGGTCTAGTGGTCAGCATGCTGGGTACTATCCACGAGGTCCCGGGTTCGAATCCCAGGTCGAGCCGAGAGTGTTTGAGTATTTCTGTCTTGAAATAACTCAGAGAGAGCTCCGGAGTCAGGAAGTTGGTGGTGTTAACACTCTTGCTCGTGTTTACCTAAAACCCTAAACATTTTTACGACGGACAATAAACGGACTACAAAAATGATGAATTGAATAAAACATTATAACATTTTTGTCATTGATATTAATGGTACAGACAATTGTAACATAAAATTCGAGGAATGTTTACATTTTCGATAAAAAATTGTCTTCTTCTTCTTCTTTTTTAAGGCGACAAAAGTGTGTATTGGTGTTGAATGGTTTGGCACATATCGCTTGACAATTTTCAGCCGACACATGTCACTGACATATTTATCTCAACCTCTCGTAACGGTTAACAATTAAAATTGGTGAACTCGGGTCTAAGAATAGGACCTCTGGGCGATAGCTTGGCATCAGTTCTGCTTGAAACATCCGTCATTGCTAATAATGTACGAGTATTTGGAGATAGGTACACTCAGATGCATTTATGATGTACTACTAATGCAGAATTTTTGGTGCTAAAATCCAACACGTTTTCGACAGAACTATTTTTTTTTATGTTACACACTTGTACTTAAAAAGTAATTATTTATTATATACTATTTTATTCATGAAATAAAAATAAATAAACTTAAAACCTACTTAATCAAAAATAAACCCGTGTCCTTGAGGCAAGGAGGCGAGGATGCTGGCTGCTATTAAATTATTATTTTTTTCTGACAATTTTGATCTATGTTTTATGGTAGTCGCAAAAACTAAATACCAATGTGATCTTTATTTGACGGCACCATATTGTTTTCATAGAAAAAGTGGTTGCGTTTAAGCAGAAGAACAAATGTCGTAAGTTATTTTTGTAAGATATCAAAAAAATAACACGTGTGTATGACGTCCATCTATGCTCTAGGTAGAGACGGCCGCACGTCAGACTACCCCACTTTGACCTTGAGATCGCCCCTACCACTTACATAATAAAAACTGTTTTCGTTGTTCAAATGGTAACCTGACGCACTACCAACTGAACTATCCATACCCTACGGTACGATACTAGTTACACCCGAGTTTATCAATTTTTAAACTGTCGATGAACCTTAATTGACGGTTATCAGACAATCCGAGTCTCTTTTTATATTCAAAAATCAACTGAAGGAACATTTTCTTTCACTGTAAATTAATTACACTGCCGTTGGTTGAGTACTTGTCATATTGGTATATAATACGTATATTATGTATGATTTATATGTAGGTATATTGATATTTTTATGTATACATAGTATGTGTAGTATATTATAGTGTTTTTTTTTTTTCAAAATGGCTTAAAGATTTAATACAAGACCCTTAACTAAAATACAGTTATATACACACATAAACTTAAAAATAAAAACTTAAAACTAAACTATTTACATGCCAGTAAGTCAGGTATTTTAAAAATAGGAAAAAAAATTATAGATAAAATACCTGACTTAGGTCGCTGTCCCGCGGGAAGGTGCCCATAAGGCTGGCCACATTACCCCGTTGGATGGCCAGGCTGATCCGCTGGCCGAGGTATAGGCCAGCCTTCGTATCGTGCGATGTCTCAACTAAACGTTTTGAAATCTCACGATAAACTTTATGGGCGCTTGGTCCCCACGGCCCCAAGGTCTCGACTCCAAACGGTTGAAATATGAAGGACTCACCGAGACCTTCATACTTCCGCCGTTTGAGGTCTTCTGCAGAAGCAGCAGCAGAAATATTATTATAGTGATAGTATATAATATGTGTATGTATGTGTATGTGTGTCTGTTTCGTACCTTTTATTTTATAATATGTCTTTTGCACCAATCACCCCCTTCCTGTGATTAAGTATTTTCTATAACCAAAGGTTGTCTGGAAGAGATCGCTCTTAGCGATAAGACCGCCTAATTTGTACATCTTTCTATGTAAATTGTATTGTTGTTACTTTTATGATGTGCAATAAAGAGTTATCTATCTATCTATCTAGTTTGAGTATAACAGAATTCAGTTCATCAACTTTTAAACAGCCGATGAACCTTAATTGATGGTTTGTTTGACAGAATTCCCATACAACATTCGTCAAATAATGCTACACCGGCTGATTCAAAATTAAATATGTGTTGGTGTACTCGAAGCTTACTTCATTATGCAATCAAGGTTAACTTGGACGAAATCATAAAAGCGAGAGCTTTCGGCTTAACGTCTTGCTAACAACCGCTATGCAGATTATGAGCAGCTCAGAGTTAGGTTGTATGCAGTTAATAAACGATGCAGCAGCCCAATCTCGGGCTTGTACCCTCCTTGGCACATTGCTGCTTCATTTACCCGGAGCTTTGCTTAGTATAGGCAAGAGAAAATGTATCTTAATATTAGGCTCCGTGCAAAATAAATATATTATTGCACTTGAAAAAAAAAACGACCACCAGAGGCGGGGATCGTTTTTTTTCAAGTGCAATATTGCATAGTAAATGCTTATCACTTAAAAAACAATAATTATCCGTGCAAAATATTGAGATAGTGCAAGTCGAGCGTCGGTGGCGCAGTGGCTAGCGGTTTGCCTCTCACACGGAAGGTACCGGTTCGATCCCACGTGCCGCCATGTACCAATGACTTTTTCTGAGTTATATACATTAGTTGTTTTACTAAGCGATGCTCTTACAGTGAGGGAAAACATCGAAAGGAAACCTGCACATTCAGGCGACTGCATGTTTAACCATGATCCAAACTGGTCAGGTTCCCCTGGTAACATGGTCACGGAGGTCAAATGGCAGTCGCTCCACTGTAATTACCTGATCTGCCACATCCTGGATCATGGACAGCGGACCCTGGGCCTTCGCGTGCGAGTGCACTACCGGGATAACGCTAGGAGGATGATTATAAGGCTCCATGCAAATGGGCCTCCGACCACCGCTATCAGTGGCTGTAGCGCACCACGCCCTTGGACGAAGGTGGTTAGTGGCTGCTACAATTAACACTCATTTGCTAGAACCTTTGACAGATGTTTTGTCAAAATGGCAAGTAGTCGCCACCGGTGGCGTGTCGCGAACATTGAGTCGTAAGTCGCCGCCACTCGGATCACTTGTGCGGCGACTTCAAATAAAACGTATTAAAAACAATGTAAACAGCTTGTCGCTAGCCACCGGTGGCTGCGGTCAGTGGCCCATATGCGCGAAGCCTTATAGAAGAATTATTGCTAATGCATTGTATATTTACGAAATCAAATTGAATTTCGCTCACAAAAATTAATCGACTGTGTCATCCGGTGGGACTCGAACCCACGTCACTTCGCTATCCGGGCGAGTGCTCTTACCAACTGAGCAACGGAGGACGTTAGTCAGCTGACGAATTTTTGTAAGGGCTTGCTACGCCAGTAAGCCGGCGTTCGATTTCATCAATATTTGGGGAATGTACCCGCATGTATTCGATGGAAATATTTTTACAAATATTTCCATCGGATACATGCGGGGTAAATATTCAATTTGATTTCGTAAAAACTTACCAAATAATTGCTTAAGTTATAAAAATTATTATATTGTATTTTTACTTTTGTCGGAATACACTTTACATAGTTTAACAAAGAAATAAATAATGTCCTCCTAGCCAATTTCGACTACGGCGGCCTATCTTAACAGAGATTTTGCCAACTGCGCAGGACATATTATAGTGCACAAGTGTGTGCGCAATACATAGGTGCACTCTCTGTTCCTTCACTCTCATAATTCGGTGAGACGGCAGTGCGACATGACCGTAGAGAGATCAGGCGCAGGATCAACGGCTTAACGTGCTTTCCGAGGCACGGGGTGCAACACACCAACTTCCTAACTCCGGAGCTGTGTCTGAGTAATTTCAAGACAGAAAAACCCAAACACTCTCCGACCCGGGATTCGAACCCGGGACCTTGTGGATAGTATCCAGGGTACTGATCACTAGACCAACGAAAACAAACAAATAACAATTATACCAAACGCTACCTATGGTATGATATTTTAAAGATCAGACTAAGGAAACAATACAATTACTCTGTTTTGTATATCAGCAACCCTGGCATTAGACTTTTAATTTGTAACTTCAAACTGATTCAACATTCCGTTGCTGATTCATGTAAACCTACCCCAAAGTATCCTAAATTTTTCAAGCGATTTTCACCTTAAATTGTATCCATATAGAGTTTAATTTCAATTGACGTATATTGGCATTTTGTGTTTGGTTAATCAGCTACTGTATGTACAGTCATGTGTAACAGATATATCTTAGATTACACTCGGTCCGAAGATACTGAAATGGCTCCCATGGGCCTACGGTAACACGGTCTTGTGAGTAACTTAGTTGACTTCCGTTAATTTCGGAATTTCTCAGAACGTGTTCCAAAGTTTGAAATATAATTTTGAATGGCGAAGGTCGTATTATAAACGAGACTTGTAATGCTAAAGGGTATTTTAAGGTGTGGAGTATGAAAACTTTCTTAAACCTGAGTTCACCAACTTTTAACAGCTGGTAAACATCGATTGACGGTTAAATTAACGTTAAATAACGCTCAATCGGCTGATTAAAACTAATTAGTGAACTTCAGGCTTAGTGACGTAGTACATTTTAATAGTATAAAACATTCTTAATTTGCTCACTAAGTCATATTTTGAGACTCATTTTGTACATTTACAAACAGCTGATTATTTATTTGTAACTAGTGGTTCCCCGCGACTTCGCCCGCAAGAGTTGGTTTTTCCATATAAACTTTCAGCCCCCATTTCACTTCCTTTATGTTTTTATATCGCGACAAAATCTCCACACCAAATTTCATCTCAATCGGTTCAGAGGTTTAAGCCTCAGGAGGTAACAGACAGACAGACAGACTCACTTTTGCATTTATAATATTAGTATGGATATGCTATACCACAACTCCATTCCACCTTGTCTCCTCCTTGCTAAATAAAAGTCAAAACTAATAAATACAAACAAACTAAAGTTCAACAGATAAGTTTTACACTAACTAATAGTACGTTAATTGCCAACCTTCTTGTCATTTTCTCAAGGCTCGGTTACACAGTCTTACTTTAACTACTCCAAACGTCCGAAATATGTCAAACTTTAATCGAAAACGCTGGTTTAGTTACACGGTTACGGAATAGTGGTGCAACTTTTAATTTTTCGCTCACAAAAATTAATCGACTGTGTCATCCGGTGGGACTCGAACCCACGTCCCTTCGCTATCCGGGCGAATGCTCTTACCAACTGAGCTACTGAGGACGTTAGTCAGTCGAACAATTTTTGCAAGTTCTTGCTCCGCCAGTGAATCTTAATAATTTTAATTTATTTAAATTATTGTTCATTAATCCCCATTTCTCCCTTATTGATAATTTTGTATCTTGTATTCAATTAATTAATTACGCGATCGACTAACGTAAATGTGTAACTTGCTAGGACATTGGTTTAGTTTTTACTGCAATTTAATTACCATTTATTTTTTGTACTATTTAAATGTGTACATGTCCGTTGTGTTATCAACTGAAATAAAATAAACTGAGACTTATTATAATAAAACGTAATTAGATCAATCGAAGCACCCGATTTCTTTCTCGCTCGCTCGCGATCAATCGCCAAGGAGCCTGTTCGGAACATAAGCTAGTAAAATGGCCCGATCCGTCTGCCATCGGCTGAATAATTCGTGAGATTGCCTATTGAGTAGTGTGGAGGCAATTTAACTTGTTTTGGTTTTTGATATCGATATTAGGATCCATTAGGGTCCAAAAAAGGAGACCATGTTCTGGCGCCATATAAACCGTTTTTTCTGTATTGATAGAAATAATTATTCTTAATAAGTAGCATTTTCCTGTCTTAAATATTTCTTTTCTCCTTGACATTGATAGTTTTATTTCTAGTGGCGTTATTTTGTACTTTACAGATTAAAAATAAATATTAAGTGTAAACTAAGTAATTTCAGGTAACATAAAATGGGTAAGATATTATTGGCATACACCTATAGTACAGGCTTCTACACTTAGAACTAGACTGGAACCTAAAAGCTTATACGCGCTTTTTGGTTGTATATACACACAGCGTTACCAACAATACGTAAACTTACTTAAAAAATCTAAAGCTATCAAGACACAATGACAAATATTTGTACCAGCTAGGAAATCTCAGTGAAGCAAACGTCTGACGGTATATTATCGAAATGTAGCATGCTTAGGTTCAAAAATATCACTATAGTCACTTAGTAGCAATTCATTTTATAATAGGATATATTATGTTAAAAACCATAATTTTGCGTAATCGTTTTTTTAACAAAAGGTATATCCATACTATTCCAGCACTTTTAGAGTACATCAAATCAACCTACTCCGATCTCTGGTTATTAATATTATTTTTTGCGGTAATAATAAACAAAAACTATGATAAAATTACATTTATTTTACTTCCGAAGAAAAATAGGGACTACGGTACATAGCTATTCGTTCCGAAATTACTTAAACAACCATTTATTGACATTATTTCAATATTTATTTTATTTTCTTCGCGTTTGTACTGAAGGTCCCATGTAAACTAACCCAACTCATACAGTGTGTCCCGTCACCGATGTCGGAGCCGTCAAGAGTTGATAGATGAGTTCCCTTGCAACATTTTTCTCCATTACAAGAACCTCGAAAACAGACCAAAAAATATCACCTTTTCATACAAATTACCTAGCCGAATTACTTAATAAAATGGGGAAGTGGAAAAAATATTTTGCTTTTTAGTCACCGCATGGAAGGCTCCGACACATTGTATATTATAATCATTAAACTATCGATACATAATCTCACTAAAGAATAGCAACACACATCTCTAGTATTGACCCCAGCTATGGCCGCGGTCGGTAGACGATTCAGTGGTGCGTGCGTACTGCGGGCGGTGCGGTTTGACGCATGCAAGAGAAAATTGCAACAATTAACGTTCAAATCGAGAGAGAGATAGATAGATATTGAAAACCACACCCAGTAGATATTTACAAACATTTTCATAGAAAACCGTACAAAGAAAGTTAACATTTTCATAGAGAACCGTACAATTCAACTTCTTTTCGTGTCGACACTGGCTTTATATTTTTGAGGACCAATACTACACCTGCACACGTGAGAACCTGTACATCGCTACTCATACGCGTTCAATTGAGGCGGTCTTATTGCTAAGAGAAATTTCTTCCAGACAATCCTAAAGTCGAGACGAGCTTTCCATTTCATGTGGCTTTACTCATAGGATTTGAGAAGAGTTGTATTTTTTTTTTATAAATAATGTAGCAAAGCGTTATTTATTTATTTTATTTATTAAATGACAGTTACAATATAAACACAATACAGTTTCAAAAATCCCATGAAACCTAATTAGGTTTGAATTGGCATTTACATTCGAAGCTACAATTAGTATAAATTTATATGATTACATTGTTCAACGTACATTTAGTGGTAGGTATTAATTAAATAAGCTAAAAGTTGCGAACGTATGTAAATATTTTTTTAGTTTAATCCTTTTTTTGCTAAATTACCGATCGGCTGTTTAGGACTTCATACAAGAAGAAATCAGAAATGAGGTGAAGTACGAAGAAGTACTAAAAATTATTATTCATTCAGATATACAGTCCATTATTCATTATTCATTATCCATATTTATTGTCCCAATTTCTTGATCAAACATCGTCGTTGTCAAACGCTATTACACAACAAACCGCGATTTATCTAAGTGGTTAAGGTTAGTGTAAGTAAACAAGGATCGATTAACCCGTTAGTCGTGGTTGAGCTAGCCACAGGTCGAATAGAACGGCCAAACCACAGTTAACTCTTTAAATAAAAAATAATAAATCTCGGATTAAAGCAATTTACAAAAAAATATGGTAAAATATAGCTGGCCTTATCGCTAAGAAAAATTTTGTTACACTGTCAAAACACAGCATCTCTTTACACAATCGAATTGCAGTATTAAATATAAAGATTTACTTGCATTTGGTTCCATACAGTTTGTTTGCCGGCCGGTCGTTGCAGCCACTGGAACTACCTCCCAGTCAGATCCAGCCAGTAAAAACGGGGTCCAAAGCATATATTACTGTTGATTCTGATTTCCATTTACTTTGTACTTTATGTGATGATGTCCAATTCTTATATATTTCTTTATTTTTGCTCAGAACTAGCTGTTCTATTTTAGTAGTGGACTACTGCTGCCTCGGCCCATTAGTCCCTGCAAACATATTTGTGCTATCGCCTGCTTGATGAAAGGGCAAGCGAACTTGATACGCTGATACATTGTACACGAAAGCACAGCAAGCTAGACACTACGTCTTCCTATGGAGTTGAAATAAGAGTTATTTTGCAATGAAAATGTAGAGTTTCATGTGCTGGCGACTGAGCAAAGTTCGAGTAAGAGCGATGGGGTAGAAAATATTTTGTTACTTACTAGGGACAAAGGAGAGAAACAGAGTAGTTTTGGAGAGTGGAACAAAACAGAGAATTTATGTCTGTGTTTAACTATACATGACTGCCTCGTTGGTCTAGTGGTCAGTACGCTGGGTACTATCCACGAAGTCCCGGGTTCGAATTCCGGGTCAAGCCGAGAGTATTTGGGTTTTTCTGTCTTGAAACTACTCAGACAGTTTCGAAGTCAGGAAGTTGGTGTGTTGCACCCCGTGCCTCGGAAAGCACGTTAAGCCGTTAGTCCTGCGCCTGATCTCTCTACGGTCATATCGGACTGCCGTCTCACCGAATTATGAGAGTGCACCTGTGTATTGCGCACACACTTGTGCACTATAATATGTCCCGTGCAGTTGGCTAATCTCTCTTGAAATAGGCCGCCGTAGTCAAAATTCGGCTAGGAGAACATAATTAGCTATACATATTACTTACATTATTACTTATTAATAAAAATTAAGATAAATTACTTAATACAACACAAAAACAAAAATTATAAAAAGGGTCCTTGTGGTAAGGTTCCTAGGATGCTGGCAGCATTACCGCGCAGGATAGCGATGCTTATACGCTGAGCAAGGTAGAATTACATTATTTACCTGAAATCGGCTAGGAGGACATTATTATTAATATTTACTGCTTATACAATATGACAAAAAAACGTAAACTAGTTATGTATACAGTATGACATAAGAACGTCTTTTACCTCCGATTCAAAAACTACTTGTTTTTTTCACACCAATTACCTCGAAGCTCAACAGAAAAAGCAGTAGCTTAAGTTTAGCCCAAACTAAGCGTGAGCTTGTGCTATGGTGACTAGGATAACGGATAGATTCGATTCGATTCGATTCGATAGTGCATCACTCGGCCAGGCTAAAGGGCTCAGCTCCGGTAAAACCGGCATACCGAGGTGCACGATTTGATAAGGAGGGACACGCTCTGGGATGGGAGAAGAAGATCGGGAAGCCGCAGCCGCCCGACCAAAACCAAGCGGTTATGCAACCTAGCCCAGTCTAGGAGTATTGGATTAGATGGGTATTGTTTGTACAGGATGAGCGTTGATGAGATGATGGGGTGGGCTGTCTAGCCTTAGTGGTTGGTGTCCTGCGGTTGGGTCTTGTGTTTTCTGTGTAGCTGGTGTTGATCGTCCTCCGATTCAGATCCGCTGTCCGTTTTGCTTCTGTTGAATATTTCTTGTGCTTCCTTTTGAAGAGTGTTTTTATCCACCGCGAGTTGATGCCATTCTTCGCGTGTTTTACTGTAGTAACTTAGGTCGTGTGATAGGGAGTCCTTCCATGTAAATATTGGCCGGCCGTGTTTCAGTCTGGCCGCTTTGTATTTTAGGGCCGCGTGTAAAATGTAGGGTTGTGTAAGTACGTGTCCATAAAAGGATAGTCTTAGGAATTTAATTCTTTTTGTAATAGTTTTCCCCTCTAGTAGCTGATGTGTCCTTTTATCTTTTGGCGGGTTTCTTGAGTTTCTAAGCATGTCTTTTAGTATTACTCTTTCATATTTCCTAAGGTAGGATCTATTTTTTTTGTCAAGGCGGCTGCTTTGAGGTCATATGTCATCGTAGGTTCTATAATCATTTTGTAGGGGAGTCTTGCTATTTTCCAATCCATCTTCGTTTTCTTAATGAAGGGTATAAGTGTTTTTGCATTTTTCTGACCTTGCTTGCATCAGATCCTTGTTGTACATATTCTAGCATGGCTTTGGCTACACTTTCCGGGCGTAATCGCTGCTATTGAAGCGTTGCGTTAAAACGCTATGGTTGTTTTTATGATGATCAGATGTTGGGATTTTCGTTGGGCTACGCAATGTTCAGCTTTTGTTTCGGGGACGCAATCGAGGCAATGGGTTGTGATAAAGGAAACCCTGGGCTAAGATAGACAATAACACCAACTAATGTTTTTAAATGTCTTTGTGTTGTAAGAGTTTTTCTGTTATGGCTAATTTTATGGTAGCCACATGTTCTTGTTGCGCTGGGCGATATTTTTTGTTTCAAAGGGCGAGCTTGATAAGTGGTTGGTTAGAGCCAGTGCAATGTTGTGCAAGGCGTGTTTTTTTCCCTTTTTCCCAGAATATTTGCTCAGGGATAGTTTTATGATCAACAGATGTGACCGTTTTGGGTTTGGGGCTGTTGATTGCGTTTCAAGGCGTACTTTAAGATTGGTTTTGTTTTTTTGGTCCTATATTTTTCAAGATTAATTATACATTATGAATAGGGAATATACTATGCGAAGGCTATCAAAAATAATAAATTGCTTTTTAGAGAGTTGCCTAGTTTTAGAAAACTTCAGTAGATAGAGTATATTTATGGCACGTTAAATGGACGAGTTAGTATTCTACAACTTAGGGTTTTGAATTTAAGATCTAATGTTTATACGTTTTACTCATGTCTAAGTTTGTAGATGCGACGGTAGCTGTGTGAGTTAGTATATATTATTTTAGTTACTGTTTTAATTTTTATACCTAATGCTTTTACGTTTAACCTATATCTAAATGATTTTTCTGAGATAGGATGATCGGGACGACATTTGATATTAGTTCGGTAGGTTTAAGTAAGGACCGATCTCACCAAGTTTCCTTTATCAGAGGTTTAGCTGCAGTGTAAGTAAGTACGTCGAACATTGATGTTGCCGCCCTCCTGTTAGCTAGCACTCAGGGTTTCACTCAGTCTTTTCACAACACTTACCCACAATAATGCACTAACACTCACGCGATTCCAGATTGAAAATGCGTTTGTCGGTTTTAGTTTTAATTTTGGTTCCTAAGTGAGTGATAATTAGCACTTGGCACTTTTATCTTAAAAACCGCATTGATTTAACTACAATTTATTAATTTTCTTTTTAATATTTAAACTAACGATTCACTGTTATGTTGCCCTAACGCGCTCATGGGTTTGAGCGATCTTCTGATTTAAGCCCTATTACTATTAGGGTTTTATTATCCTAGATGCTATTCTGCGTAATGTCAGACTGATGCTATATAATTATACGCCAGTAATATTTTCCTTATGAGCTAGCCTGGTCTGTCCTGTTGTCCCGGGGGCACAGTTTATTGCAAGGTTTGATTATCTATTTGTTCTGCTATTGTGCTGCTAGAGGAGAAGGCCAGCATCTAGATAACATTCAGGTCGTCTTCTCGGTTGTTTAAACTTATTATATTTAGCCAATAATGGAACGATCTCACCAAAATCTCGTTCGTTCTTGACTTTGTTGCGTTGGACAGCGTGCTGTATTGTTTGTCGTCGGGCTGTCGGCGCTGTTAGGAGGGTTGTGACTGCTTGTTAGCACTTTACACTACACATAAACACTATCACACACGAGCTTTATGGAATAAACTACAAACTTAATGCGGGCGTAAACACTCGCGGGTGTATTAGGAGAAAACACTTGTTGTACTTTGCTATTTTTACAAAAACCCCCTTTAAATTACACTACTTACACCGACACTTAACACGTTTTGAAAAGAAAAACAAAGCGCGCTATGGTTTGATTTGATCACTTTTTTTATTTTACACCGATAACGCTAAAAGATTTTTGCTACTTGACTACGTTTTTTAATTTCCCAATTTTATTTTGATTATGAGGTTATTTTGTTTAACTTTCACTCGAGATTGCAAGTTATTTACGAGGCTTGCGGAGAAATTCATAGTAAAGTTGCCTTTGCGCGCACGTGTTGGGCTTAGAGACAATAGATCTTTTTTGGGGTGCGGCCGATTGCAGTGCACGTGGTGGACACGACCACTCGCTACGGCTGTCCGAAAAGAATCGGTGACTAGGATAACGGATAGACATACTTAAATACATATAAACATCTATGACTTAAGTACAAATGCTCGTACTCATCACACAAACATTTGCCCCTTGCGGAATTCGAACCCGCAACCGCCTGGTTTAGAAGTCCGGTGCGGAACGACTGCACCAAGACGGTCGTCACAACTTGTGTAGGAACAACATCGAAATCTCAATAAAACACACCCTCAGACTACTAATGGCCCATCAACTGTCACATTTTTTATAGAAGAAGTAGTTTTTGATATTTCAATGTTGGGATACAATAACTTGGCGTATCACCGGATTCACTCCGGTAATTTAGCATTGTGTAGTTTAATTGATACACAGGAATATTCTCACGGGTAGAAGCGGAAGGGTAAGTCATGTAGACTTTTAAATATACATAATGCGCACCAAACGTTTTAAATCTTCGTTCTCTTGCGTACGGCTAGAGAGTGGAATTTGTTGCCGGCTGATGTGTTTCCTAAACACTACGATTTGGATTCCTTTAAGAAAAGAGTGAATAGGCTGCTTCTAGACAGACATGTCACAACCTCGACCGCATCTTCGCTTACTATCAGGTGAGATTGGTCAAATGTCTGCCTATTAAATACTCGTATATTTAAAAAAGAATGTATATACCAACCAACGCACTAACCAGAATGATTTCATTCATATATCATCATGACTCATGTTATAAATTATGAGCAAATGAATAATTAAACCAATGGCCTATAACCCTAATTACTGAAGCTTCGTTAACCCGAAATTTGAGTTAATCACTAAAATGGTAAACATTGGGATAAAACTAGTGTTAGTTTTGTACTCACACTAAATTGTTCGTTTTAATGCTCACTGTCTACTGAACAATTGTCCTTATCATAATAATAAAGTTTGTTAGGATATCTTTTGAAAGTATTTTTGCGCAATAACTGGGTGTTGATAATATTTAATTTCACGGACATTTGGTAAAACTGTGTATAATTTACTGTCTTTTGTGTTTTAAAAGAAAGTGTCAATAACTTGGTTATGATATTTTTTTTTTATTCGTGATGAAATATTCGTGGAAAAGTTACAACCATTTTGTCTACATTTTAAAAAGATCAGCTTTATGAATCAAAATAATTTAAAGACTATCCAGCGAACCATTTCGGCTTTGCACGGTTGCAATAAGGTTACTTCTCATTTGCGTTCATTCTAAGTGAAATGTAAATTTTTTTATGAGAATAAAGTTAGAAAGAAAGACCCGAGTTCACCAATTTAAACAGTCTGGTAAACTTAAATTGGTGGTTTATTTGACACATTTTCCATACAATATAATATGTGAACTACTATTAAAACAGCTGTCTAAAAAATAAAAATGTCTTTAACTCTTCTTTTCCAAAACATAGCTTTTGCCTCTCCCATCGAGTCGAGTAGACACATGCCCCAAGCAACTGAGCCTACAAGTTTATTCGTTTTCAATTTTGAGCAATCATGCATATTGTTATCCTTTTAGCCCCATGAATAATTCAAAGCTCGCTTATGTCAGACATAATTCGACTAGGAAGATACACCTAAGACTATACGAAATGAGTTTTGGATTAAAATAGCTTTTGCATAATAAATACGTTCTAGTTGAGCGTTTTCTCCTAATTGTGCTAATGTACCTGGAATTGTGTTTTTGGGGCCTAATAGATATGGTAATTAGTTTAGGTATAGTTTGGTTTTCCACTAAATTCGGTTGCCTCAATTAGTGAGCAAATGAAAATTAAATCAGATAATCATTATAATCATTATACACCTTATATTAAATCAAAATGGTAAGATAGGAAAAGATAAGAAGGAATGCTTATAAGAGTTAGTTTTGAACCAAAGCGGAGACGAGTCGATTTGTAAATTGTTTCCATAAACATATTTGAAATTTGAAGTAAGGTCGGGCAGAACCAAGCTTTGTTGAAAATATGTATGAGAATACCGCACATCTCTATTTTGTCTTTGGTAAAATCAGGCCTGCCTGATTGCATCATTAAAAAAATGACTTGTTTATTGTTTAAAAAAAACATCCCATTAGACCAAAGGTTTGACTGGATAAAGAATGGCTTATAGAGTTAATTCCACATTGATTGAATAAAGCGTAATTACAAGTATAACTGAAAAGAAATGATTGTTAGAGAGTTTAAAAGCTTCCAACACTTTCTAAAAGATAAAGCTTGCCATGAAACTAAAACCTATCCCAGATACGTTCTCATACCAACAACCAAACTAAAACACAGGTTAAAACAATAAATTATGTTGTATTCAAACAATGGGGCGTGCATTAAAATTTTAAACCCAATAATAACGGAACGGTGTTCGAACAGCAACTTTTACTAACACACACGAAGTTTGAACTGCACAATATCTATAAACTGTCAAACACAACCAATAAACTAACTTGTCCAATATCGAAGTTACACAGTAAATAAAGGTGTGATATTTCATAAGCGGAAGCGGGGGCGGGATGACTCTTTTCAATAGCAACAAGCCCAAGCACTTTTCAAAAAAAAATTGGACAACATCACTACATTGCTATGCAAATCAGAAAAAAACGGTTGGTACTACACCAACAAGACCTGAGATTCGTATCAAACCCGACCGCTGATTAAACTTGGGTCCACGATGATGAAAACCAGCGTGAGAGTCACTTGATGACGACTGTGGACCGTCATCGGAATACAAAAGTGAACTTCCTTGATGAGGTAGTAAGTATTGCACCACTTTGATAATTGATAAGGCCTATGTTCAGTCGTGGACGTCAAGTATGTGACTACGGTTATTTAAATGAAGAACTGAATACTGTTCTAATACAAAATGTAGCAACTAGATTGTAAAGTGTTCAATAAAGTAAAAATGTTGAATCTTTTTTTTTGCGAAAAATGATTTTCGCCTTTTATACAACATCAAAATCAATTCAGCGGCACAATTATTGATGCCAGACCGAAAAGTGGAAAGACAATAGGCAAACATACGCTGTTGGTTTTGCAGGGATAAGATTTTATTGTAATTTTATTTAGTTAGGGTTGTTTAGTATTTAAAGCAACAGCACAGAGCACATAAGGGCTCATTCACACGGGATTCGTCATTGACGATTCGTCAAAATACAGGATACGTCATGACGGATGAACGTTCACATTGCATACGGAATCATGTTTTTTCACGATTCGTCAAAATATCCAAATTATCAGCGGGTCCGTCACAATAAATTTACGATTCGGGTATTTTGTCGAAACGTGATTTTTAAAATCACGATACTAGATTTAAGACGTATCGTCATTTTTCACGATTCGTGATCCGTGTGAACATAGGCATTCAAAAAGCATTGCCGCCGTCGAAAAAAAAACGAATCGTAAAAAAGACGTATCTTCAAAAATCACGAATCGTCCTCATGTGAACGAGCTCTAAGGTAGGTAAAAAATCGTTATTTACATTTTTTTCTCCAAAAACCGCTTAATCTTATGATTTATCAAACCCAAATATGGAAGTAAATTACAAAAGCTAGTGTAACCATCGAATGAGAGGGTTCAATTTTGACAAAACATATTATTTTATAAGCGTTTAGTAAAAGCAGATGGCAAGCATGCCGATAGCTTTTTTTACTAAGTACGATTTTCTTTAAAAAAAATCTAAATATGTAATAATAGGATGAGCATACCTCATCATGACACTTTCTTATTGTTTACCTACCTACATTTTATACCTCCAAAATTTACGTTACGTGCTATGAAAGCCTTTGTGGTAGAATGCAATTTAGTGTGACA
The DNA here is from genome assembly GCA_949316185.1 of Pyrausta nigrata. Classification (NCBI taxonomy): domain Eukaryota; kingdom Metazoa; phylum Arthropoda; class Insecta; order Lepidoptera; family Crambidae; genus Pyrausta; species Pyrausta nigrata. Next base: position 33,287,628 of record OX438936.1, on the reverse strand, counting down.
CTATTAATGTGCTTGGGCATTTGTACAAATATTTTTGATGATGATTTGCCTTTATTTAATAGAATTTAATATTTTTTTTACACTTACAGTAATCTTTCTAATTTATAGAAGTTTAAATAAGAGAGCAAAATTTCCTTCAAAACCTTCTTTGGCTAACCGGGCCAACGTTATTACCAACTGAGCTACTGTGCAGTCCATCCATCCGTGCGAAGTTCTTAGTCTCTTTTTACGTTATTGCTTGACGTCAGCGTCGTAGGTTCAAAACCTACCCGTGTGCGAATTTTTGTTTTTTTATTTAAACTTATATAAATAAGAAAGAACACTGTGAGTGTTTAAAAATATTAAATACTATTGAATAGCGAAAGCGTCACTAGAGACTAAGAATTTCGCACGGATGGATGGACTGCACGGTAGCTCAGTTGGTAAGAGCGTTGGCCTGGTAAGTCAAAGGTCATAGGTTCAAATCATTTTTGATTTCTTATCTATGCCTTTATTTATTTACGTTTGAAATAGTAAGTTATTCTTAAATAGTGAGAGTTTAAATATTATAATATCTTTATTTAAACTACAAAAAAAATATTTAAAAAAAAAACAAGAGACTATTTAGCACTTAGCAGAAGCTTAATTAAAAATAATTCTCGCTTCCAACGACCTCAACCTCACCTCATATTTCTATTTTTCTTTCGTTCATAATGTTTAAATAAACTGTACATTTTATCCGAGCAAACGAAGCTCGGTAAATATTATTATACTACATCTCAATATTTCACAGGCCACGCGAAAATACTTATTGTTTTTGTTAGCAAACAGTAGGGCGAGAGATTAGTTTGGCTTCAAATAGGCAGGTAGGGTCATCGACGACGTAAAAGTTTTTGTCAGCAAATTTTTTAAAACTCTTTCGTCCGATACACAAAATTACACTTCTTTTCAGTTTTCGGTACAAACATGACCCTCCCCGAGTTAAGACGATTTTGTGCGATAGCTAAATAATGTTCAAGGTTTTTGTTTAGTCGTTTTCAAATCAAATTTTGTTTTTGTTTACACCTTATAACACAAATAGATACACAGTGCACAAAAAAAGTGTAAGTAATTCTGATGCCGAAATACAACATCAAGATATAAGGCGTACGTTCTTTACTTACTTACCGTTTATTTTTGATCGTGTTACAATAAATAGAACATACCAAGGGCAAACAAGTAATGTTGCAAGTAATTGTTGAACTGTCAAGTACTTACTACACCTAACCACATATATTAAAAGGTCATTAGCAAATGGGTTAGGAAGGAGAAGGATCTCAATCAGGAATCCGATCCGTGATGGATGTGTTAATAAGGTTGACTCGTCGTAAATACCTACATTGGTAAACATTTTTAGAAACTCTGCAAGTCTTAAGAAATTTCAACAAAATATTGTTGTATTATTTTTTGATTGTGTTTTGCTTCTTACTCGTAATTTAGACTCTGTCTGACCAAGTTTTTTAATTTCAGTGTCAAACCTGAACAGACCTATCACTCAAATTCAATGGACCACTTACCTAATTGAGAGTACCTTATTAATTCTATTGTAAGTGTTTCAGCATGAAAAAGTTATTAGCTCCATTTGTTTTACTTTACCAGTAATAAAATAAATACCCCGTATTTTTGAGGATCATTTACTATTGAATACAAATTAAAAATTTAAGCAGAACATACGATCTGGGAATGGTGTCCGAAAAAAAGAGAGAGCTTTGATTATGTAGTCTTATGCCTGATATTAAAAAGGAAATAAATTATTATAGGCTGTTTTTTTACCATTAAACAAATCCACGGTAACCAATGCATCCCACAGGTATCCATTTTTTATGGATTAGGTTTGTTTAGACGAGGATTTTAGTCTGCTACACCTACAGTGCACTGTAGGTGTAGATTTTGTGATATCCGCCTTGTTTTTGGGGAAAAATGTCTTATGTGATATAATATGGAAGACGTGAGAAATTGGGTCCTTGGTCTTGAATCGGTTTCTAATTTCGTTTTAAATAGTGTTCAAAACTCAGACCTAACTCAAAAGATTCGATTGCACGTACTTAATTTACATCATTACATACCTCGGAAATCTGATTTACTCCATAGAAAGAAAACAGTGTGTTCCAGTTTTTTATGGTTATAATCTCATTTGTAGTAAAGGTAATTGAAGTTTGGCAAATGCATTAACAGATTTTGTGGAAACTTCTAACAACGGTTCCAAATGAACACTACAATGTGATCTTACTTTAAATGTAAAAGACCTTGAAATAAGAACAGAAAAGAGGAACACGCTACATTTTAATGTACTGAAAAGCAAAAAGAACTGCACACAAAATAATTCTTTTTTTACTCGCACACTCGACATTTCTGTGCGCAGATTTTTAAATTGAAATTTATATCCCTTTAGGAACAATTTGGATGTGACCACACGGCTGGTTCCGTAATTTTGCAATGCAGTGTACTCTGTGTTTCCATGTATAATTTTTGTACTTTCCACTGAATTAACATTTTGTTTTTATTCAGATTAGTGTTATGGGGGCAGTTTGCGTTGGACGTTTTTAAAATAATATTACTTATACGAGAATGAAATTAAAATTTGTTGCATGGTTCACCTTTGTAGTTCCTAACTTAAGTCTTAGAGCAATGCCATGAAAAACTTAATAAATTGTGGCGTACTATTTAGTTTTCTAATAATAAATTAACAAAAGATGGATGATATTCCTTTTTTTTCTTTCGATTGCAAAGGTCAAGGCAAAAAGGACAAACACCGAAAGTTACCCAAGGACTTAGTATAGGATAACAGTTCATTGCGTCATTCTAGTTACCTAAAAATGGTATCTCAATCAAAAGCGTAGCGTTTGGCAGAAGTTAAAACAACAGAAACACCAAATGCTATTCATTCATCGGGTACACAGGGCTGCACGTTAGCCTACCCCACATTTACCTTGAGAACGCCCCTATTTCCTCAGTAATAAAAGCTGTTTTCATAATTTACATGGGTAACTTAACGTGCTGCCGGCTGTACACTCAAACCGTGACACGCGTTGAATCCAAATTTAGATACGCGAACACTAAACCGAAATCTTGCAGCACACGCCCCATTGTTTGAGCTAAGCAAATCCCGCTGCATGCGTGATTAAATGCTGAGCGATCTGAGCTGAGCGAAGCGAGCGGAACGAGAAAATGACGCTTTGACGAGCGGAAGCAATCGGACGCCGATTTAAGCGGGTTACTAGAAATCTGACGCGACGATTTCATGCCTCGGTATGAGTATTGGTGGGTCAAAATTTTAAGATTGAAGAAATTTCACACATGTCAAAGTAAAATGATGATATCGACGGCAAATACTTAAGGTGACATTTTTAGAGAAAATAAATAAACGTATTTTCACTTTGTGTCACATCTTTGTTAGTTAGAATGTATTGGCACTTCGCGTTTTATAGAAAATATCTTCTTTCTAAAACTTTTGGGTGTACAGTCGAAAACACATCAGCGGGGCGACCGCCTAACTTTATAGGTATCAAAATAGGTATAGGTATAGGCTTAGTAAAGACTTCAGAAGGTATGACAGCTGTCAAATAACAAATTTTGAAACCTATTAGTGACTTCAAATGGGCATGACAAAATTGAATGCAATGAACGAATGGTTTCCCATGGAGCATGCGCAAAGGACCGCCTTTATTAAGCGCCTTTTAAACGATCAAATTGTTTGTCAAAGTCTTTCAAACTTTTTGTTAGTGTGCAGCAGTTTGACGCGATGGTCAAATATAATTTACATGAGAACGTGAGCTTGACAAACTAATCTGTCAAACTAATTTGATCGCTTACAGAGGGCTTAAGTCTGAAGCTTTGTTTACTACGGCAACGTCAGCCGTTATTTTATTTACCATATACTCAATAAAATGTTGGGGAAAAGATTGTGAAACAATCTAGGAGTACCTACTAGCTAACTAGAAAATAGCTATCTCAGCTGCGAGAAGACCGCATAGGCAGGCTTCTTCCGGAAGACACCTTCATCAGAACATTATGCTTCAAGAAAGATCTATATTTGCCGCATTGCAAGCTAAGATTGTAAGGATTTGTCCTTGTTAACATCATGGTAAAGAACGTCGCATTGCGCTGGTAAGTCTGAGATCAACGTTTTTTTCAATCGAATTATTGTTCTGATGTTGTGTGTTAACTTTTTTATAATGCTATTTCTGTGATGTTGTAGATCCTAACTACGTTCGTTTTTTGCAAGTGGGTCTTATCAGAAGAACTTTCGGTCTTAGTCGTCAACATTGGATTGTTATTATACAACGTAACGAACACCGATTGCAATTACGAATATAACAATGTTTGACTGAAGAAAATCTTAACCCTATCGATAAGCTGCAGAAACCTAGAGACACTACAGTAATGTAAGAAGAAATGAAGTCAAGGCACACATAAAGTAAACAGTTGTTTATTTGTATTTTTGTAACTACATAACTTAGGTATAAATAAACGGATTAAAAGTACGAGTCACTATTTTATTTTTCCTAGTTTCAAGCTTATAATAAACGGGTAACATAATAAATTAGAAGTAGCATGCACTCTGTTATTATTCCCTATTCATTAGTTGTTAATAAAAGTATTTCTATATAAACTGAATCGTTATTTACAAATATTTGACATAGGTAACTGATAACTGTTAACAATACAAGCATAGCACACATACACAAATTCGTAGAGATCAAATAAATCTATGGCATGCATAGAGTAAAAATAAAAAAGTTTGTATATTTATCGCAAATTCATTATGCACATATATTACAGGAATTCGATCTGTTTTGAATATCGAATTTCTCTGCTTTGAAAATTGCATATGTCCTACGGCGTTATAATTACCTACCATTCTAAAGTATTACCGTCTTACAAAACCTTACTCAGACGGTATTTAAATTTAATGAAAGTAAACGTTTTCCTGACGTAATCTGAAAGCCCAAAAACGTTATTTCCCATTCGCTTCTTAAATCTCAACTCTTTTAACAATACTTATGTAATGTATAATATTTTTATAACTTAAGCAATTATTTTGCAAGTTTTTACGAAATTAAATCAAATTTCGCTCACAAAAATTAATCGACTGTGTCATCCGGTGGGACTCGAACCCACGTCCCTTCGCTATCCGGGCGAGTGCTCTAACCACTAAGCTACGGAGGACGTTAGTCAGACGACGAATTTTTGTAAGTGCTTGCTACGCCAGTGAGCCGGCGTTCGATTTCATCAATACTTGGGGAATGTACCCGCATGTATCCAATGGAAATATTTTTACAAATATTTTACCATCAGTTAAGATGAAATCAGCTTAACTTATAATATTTTTATAACTTAAGCAATCATTTTGCAAGTTTTTACGAAATTAAATCAAATTTCGCTCACTGGCGTAGCAAGCACTTACAAAAATTCGTCGTCTGACTAACGTCCTCCGTAGCTTAGTGGTTAGAGCACTCGCCCGGATAGCGAAGGGACGTGGGTTCGAGTCCCACCGGATGACACAGTCGATTAATTTTTGTGAGCGAAATTTGATTTAATTATGTAATGTATTTATCTACCTAACTAATAAGAAACATAAACGCCTTATATTTATTTCAGATATAAATAATGCTATAATTGATCATGTTTGCTCTTTATAAGCGCCCGCCTCTCTTCCATCCAACGCCAGTCGCCGCTCCTCCACCACCGCCAATCTCCGTTTCTTAGTCTCCTGTTGCTCATTGCGATTCCGACAGTCCAAATCCATGGCCCACTGCGGGGGGCCTACTGTAATAAAGGCATTAGTATATCTATTAGCGAATGCTTTATGAAATGCTCTATTAAGACGAATTTATTCCAAGCCGAGTATTCGTTTCGTTCGTTGCTTTTGTGATATGCTTTAAGCTAAAATAAATATGTAAGTATTTCAAATAAACCAAATTGCATTCCTTTTTGCATGATGACTCGTTTGGTGAACCGAAACATTTTAGTTCTATAACACATGCAGTAGTAGCCGGAGAATACTTACAAAATAAAAGTACCCAATGCTTTGTAAGCTAGGTTATCACCGTAAACTTACTTGCCTTTATCTTGGTCAGTTTTGGAGACACCGTCAACCACTGCATTAGGACTGGAGGCCAATCGTGTGAGATCAGCTTGCTTGGTCTAGCAAATTCTGGAAAAGGTCCCCCTGGTTCTCAATGAGTGTGTCTTCATTCACGTCCAAGGTGCTTTAATATTTTCTTGGTGCCAGTATTTTGATGTACGATACAGGGTTAGAAAATTTCTTTCCTATTAGTTAAGCACCAATACACAATACATTTTGTATGAATGTGATCACTGACTCAATTATCACTATGAATGTAATTTTCTAGTTTGTTTTTATAAGACGTCAAACTGTTTTATTTTTGACGTAATTATTTCGCGTAGCCCTGACAATGCGTTTTGTTAATACGCGTCTTTATTTTTTCAAATGCAAATAATACGTATTTACCTATATCAAATAAGCGAATAATACTAGCAAAGATAGAAAATATATTATTATATATTTCAAACAACGGTCATTAAAAATATTTTTATTATCGTATAAATTAAAAATATGTATTATTTAATTACTTCAAAATGGGTGAATAATACGCAAAATTTTCATTCGCTCGGTATTCATAGCCTTCAAAAATCAAAGCAATTTCAATTCTTATGTTCATTCATTTGAATTGAATTGAAATAGGTATAGGTATAGGTTTCAAGTTAGGCGGTAGGCCTGCGGGTTACCCATGTGAACTACGAAAACAGCTTTTGTTATGTAGGGAATAGGAGTGGCGACCGTACAATGTAGATAATGTAGTCATATCACCAGAGGACGGAATTAGGTAGAGTTATTCATGTACTTACACTGATTTCATACAGCGAAAGAATTAAGTGGATATGCCTCAAATCCCGAGATTAATTTTTAAAAGCAGAAAAAATCTCGTGATTTTTTAAATAAAAAGTTACTTACTTTTACATAATTTAAACTACTGCACGCGCGACGTTGCCAAACTTACACCAATGACATCGGATGTCCGACCGAAGTTTCAAAATTCCAATATGTGCGATGTTGCCACAGTTGTAGTTCGCACAACATAGCTTATGAGAACAAAAGAATACAATATTCGAAATGCGGAGCACTCTCCGCTAACGTAATGTACTAGATTTTGACTCTTTCTACCGCATTCAAACTATCTATTAGCAATAAATCGGTTTACTCATTCACACATCTTATTCGCTTACCTCGGTTCGTCGAATGCACTCACTTGTTTCCTATTGTTTTTGTGTGGTGAATCCTGTTAGTTTGTAATATTTTTGGTCACACGGGATTGCCCATTAAAAATCCCGGGAAGGTCCACATTAATATCAACATTTCGATGCAAGTACATAAATAACTCTACCTAATTTCGACCTCTGCATATCACTAAGATCAATATTATGATCAGATTGGACTAGAAGTTTACCAAAGTGTCAATATTTGTGCATCATATTAGAACAAGCCGTGTATTTCTAAAAGACCACTAAGCATGTAAAATCAAATTAAAAGTAAACTATGTAGAGCTTACATTTGATTTGATGTGCATTTATTTCCTCTTAGACCTTTGCCAGCTCTTCCATTATTCTCTGTCACCTCATTTAAAACTAAGTAACATACGAGTTTTACTTATTTGAAGCAAATACTAAGCTGGTTCATTTCCATCCAGGCCCTACTCTGCAAAACTGTCCGTATTTTCGTCTACAGCTGTCTCGTTCACTCAGATTGTCGTGCTGGCGTGACAGGGACAGTTATAGTGCGACAAGTTTGTGTGGAACTTTTTAGCGATCGCTAGCGGCCCGGGGGGCGAGACACGCTGGACGTCAGCAGAATGCCGGGTGATGTTGCGAGGAATGAATTTGCTTTGACAATTGCGTGTGATTGGCGATTTCTCGCCCTCCACAATTAAAGAGAGTGTCTTACAGAATAGGCCTCAGCATAGGGTTGGACGTGTAGAGCTAGACCCGATAAATTACTAGATCTCTCCCACGTGCCATAATGAGCGTGTTTTTCATTCGAACCGCGCGCGCCGTTCTGTTGTCTATGTTGGGCCATTAAAAAGCGGGTGTAAAGTGATTGAAGGCTGTGTGATTCTATTACATTAATGTCCAAAAGTAAATTTGTTTTGCACACAAATATTTATCTACCGTATCTTTCGTCAGTTGCTTTCGTAAAAACTTGCTAAAAAATAAAATAATTTAACATGTACGCCCATTCTTTCGGACTCTTGGTACAGTAAAGTCCGCCAAGTTCGTTGGCAACCTTTCTGCTGTCGCCAGAAATGCGGGGAGCGAGGCATGCTAGATGTAAGCGCGGACAAGTGGTGTTGGGGAATGGGAATTTTGTATGACAGTCGCATGCACTTATCATTATAATGGCCACGCATCAACCTTCCCAATCTGTCCGAATATCTCAAATTATATGGAACTCAATGTGATCAATATAAGGTTTAAATATGCTTGCAGAAATTTGACAGATCAGGGTAGGTAGATGTGTGGCCCATTGTACTTGACAGACTACTTTGCTATAAATGATTGGGCGTATGTCAGTCCCATTGAATTTGCATATTTACTTTTATCTTCATACCCAAACTACACACATCAACACTCTAGGGATATACCATACTATTATTATATCCAAAATATCCCCAGACAGTGTTGATTACTCGTAGTATACATACACTATACAATTTATTTGTAAAACACTATTAACCTGTTATGGACCGATTCTGGTGCTACTAAAGTAAATATATTGTTTTCGCAATTTTGAGGTTAGCTTCATTAAGATAGGACTGTTTTCATGATTTTTTAAATGACTCTGTTTTTTACAAGCTTTTATTTAACTTGCAATGTAACTATGTATGTTTGTTCGGGTGGAATCTTGCAGCTCAATTTTGAAGCAGATATCTTTTACCGATTGAGCTGAATTTTTGTATACATGTTAAGTTTGGATGACAATGCATGGTAAGATGCATGACGTCATTCTGAATTCAACATGGCGGACCATCCAAGATGGCGGACTCGTTATTTTTAATGCACTTCTACAATATTATTTATTTATTTGGCTTTTCAACAATGAGTACACTATTACAAACTTAAAAAAATACAATAACTTACAGTGTCTAAGTGCCCCATTACTTAAAGAAAAGCACTGCATGTACCAATAATTGTGTACAATAAAGTATCTTAATACATATGTGTGTTTGTTTATAAAAATATAACTAGCTCTCTTAATAAACCAAACCTAAAAATAATAACAGTAATTCCTAATTCCCAGTGAGTACAGCCTTCTTTATACCGCGTGTAGAAGTTACATTCAAATCAATAGCCGCTTCATGATCATTGTACAGCGCATACATATTAGTATCAAATGAAAGGGCTTGCTGAGAGTAACTCAAAAAATAAAGCGACGTTACTAAAAATATCAAAATGGCCGACTTGTTAACGCATTCCTCTAATATGGGTATCAAATGAAAGGGCTTGCTGAGATTAACTCGATAAATAATGTGACGTCATTCCAAATCCAATATGGCGGACTTCTAAAGATTACAGACTTTCTTTGCTTCCTTACAATGTAGGTATCAATTGAACGGGCTTGCTAAAACTAACTCGATAAATAAAGTGACGTCACTCTAAATCTAATATGGCGGACTTTTTAAGATAACGGACAAACAAAGTCATGTTTTTAAAGCTTTCCTATAATATGGGTATCAAATGAATGGGCTTGCTGATAACATATCCATAAAGAAGGTGACGTCACTCTTAATCCAACATTGCGGACTTCTAAACATAGCGGCCTTAGCTTTTTATGCTTTCCTACAATATGGGTATCAAATCAAAGTGCTTGCTGAGAATAATTGGATAAAAAAGTAACCTCACTTTAAATCCAATATGGCGGGCTTCGAACGATGGTGGACTAAGTTTTGTATACTTTCTTACAATATGGGTATCAAATGATAGGGCTTGCTAAGAATTACTCGATACATAAGGTGACGTCACTCCAAATCATATATAGCGGACCCCCAGAGATGGCGCACGAAGTTTTTGATGCTTTCCTATGGACTAAGTTTTTTATGCTTTCTTACAATATGGGTATAAAACTCGGGTGTATCGGGTTTTCTTGGCGTAGGTAAACTTTGACGAGTTTAATTTTGGTGAGATATGCGTCAACAGCATTGGTTTGCCTGTCTAGGAGAAGGATAACTTCAAATCAAAGTGGAATTGTGTTTACGCTGCGTAAGGCTTAGCTTGAATTTACAATAATTAGCTTGAAGCTTACTTATGCCTTACGCGGCGCATTTCTCTTAACACCCAAGACAAAGTGTTGTACTCATACCTAGTCGGGTGATAAGCTATGTCACAAATACTTATTGCAGCTTAATTTTAAAGCAAATGTCTTAAACCGATTAAGCTAAAATTTTGTATACAGGTTGTTTAGATGACAATGCATGGTAAGCTGTGTAAGTCGTTTAAGATTTTTGTGTATTGATTGTACTGACCTTGAAAGTAAAAAGTCGAATTGTTGTAGTCCGTAGCATCGATTGTTTAACTTTGATTTGTATAATTTCGCGAGAGGCGTCTACAACATTAGTTTACAACTTTTAAGTGGCATACAAACATTAAGCCTTAAGTTGTTCAACATAAAAGCAAACATTAGGATGTTCTCCCTTGGCGCCTTCGGCCTTTAAACTGCATTGTTTATTAAAAGTCATAAAAGTCATTTATTTATGCATGTAGACCCACTGGGGGCACTTATACACGTCCCAAAATATTTTTTTTACCTACCACTGCTTCGGGACAAATTCTGGGCTAGTGCTGAGAAGAAGCAGCGCAAGAAACTCAGTCACTTTTGTCAAAGCCTCTTTTAAAAATAATATTTTGATACAGAAATTAAAATTTTACTGGTGCGAGCTGGTCCACACGTTGACATCATTCAAATAATCGTCTACCTTATAATAAGCCTTTGTCATTAAAGTATCCTTAATTAATGATTTAAATTTATTAATTGGTAATTCTACAATATGTTGTGGTAATTTGTTAAAGAAATTGATACATTTCCCCATAAAAGACTGATCAACCTTTTGAAGCCTGAATTGTGGAACAGCAAGTTTATTTTTATTTCTAGTGTTAAAACAATGTGTATTACTTTTCTTTGTAAATAAATGCATGTTTTTGCGCACATATATAATATTTTCATAAATATATTGAGAGGCTACCGTTAATATCCTTATCTCTTTAAAAAAATATTTTAATGAATCTCGAGGTTTGAGGTTATAAATAGCACGTACGGCCCTTTTTTGCAGTACAAAAACTGATTCGATATCAGCAGCTGAGCCCCACAGTAAAATACCGCACGACATCAAGCTGTGGAAATAACTAAAATATAGTAGTCTGGCCGTTTCAATATCAGTCAAGCGCCGTATCTTTTTTACAGCAAAAGCAGCTGAACTTAGTCTTCCTGATAAGGCCACGATATGAGGACCCCATTGTAGTTTTGAATCTAAAGTTATGCCTAAAAATGTTGTTGAATCTATAGTATTTAACAATTTGTCTTTTATCAAAACATGTGTTGAGGCCTGTCTGACATTAGGCATAGTAAACTTAACACATTTAGTTTTATTCCCGTTAAGTAATAAGTTGTTAACGGTAAACCAATGTAATACTTGTGAAAGAGTATTATTCACATCGTCAAAAGTATCTTTCCCCCTTGGAATTTTGAATATAAGTGAAATATCATCAGCAAATAATACTATATCACAAAGATCTTCCACAAAGTGTGGAAGGTCATTTATATAAATCAAAAACAACAAAGGTCCCAATATCGATCCCTGGGGCACACCCATTGTCAGAAGTGCTCTAGAAGACTCAATTCCATTGATGCAAACTTTTTGCGTTCTACTTGTTAGGTAGGATTTAAGTAAATTTAATGAATTCATTGAAGCTCCATAATGTCGTAATTTTTCAATAAAGTTTTATGTTCCACACAATCAAAAGCCTTTGAAAGATCACAGATTGGGCAGGCTAGTACCACAGCGAAGGACCACGGTGAGTAGAAGTTAAAATAATTGGTTTTCCTATTTGCTGTATTTTTGAAGGAATTTCAACATCTCAGGGTAATAATTAGTACTCTTTAACTCTTTGGCTTACATTAAATTCGTAGCCAAGCTATTTTACTCGTCGCCTAGCCATTATATTAGCCACCAAGCCGTTACTTGTTGTTCCTTACTTACCTATGTCTTAAGTAAGCGAGCTTAAAACTTTCAATTTTTAAAATAACCCCTTTTTAAGGCTTACCTAATTTAATTGTCACCGAAATAATATTTTGATAAACTGATACCAAGGTATGTTAGATATTAGTTGCACATGGTTAGTTACCCTTTCAATTTTTAGTCGATCGAAAAATAATAAGCCCATCGAATTTAACCGACAAACGCCTGTGTAGATAAACAAGTAAATTATATACGTAACTTGATATGATTGACTAAATTTTTTAAAAATCAAACTACTAAATACGCCAAGTGAGTACTTAAATCTCGCGACAAGCTTTTAGATTATATAAATTGTGTAATGATGTTATTATTTGATCGTAAAAGTTTTAAAGGAAATTTTTTTTTATACTTTTTAGCGCATTGACATGAAAGCTTGTTTTAAAAAAGGTTTTTTACTTGTAATTTATTAAAAACCCAGAAACAGGTTGGTACGTATTCTAAATCCAGTTTATAACTCTTATCCTCCTTAAACTAAAGTGCACTGTTATACAGACAATGAGAACTGTAGGTCCTTAATCTCTTGGTGCAGTCCGTTATCTTAGATCAGTAGCTAGTTCACAGTAAAATCTATCTTGTACCTACCACTGTCTCGAAGCCAAAGGCACAAAGGTATTATGCATAATAATAAATACTAGTGTCTGACCGTTACTCCCTCATTGTTGGCAGTATTGTGATAAGCTGATTGTTTGCAATACATTTATTTCATCTTTGGGTAACGTTCGGTAATAATTATAGTAAATTTTCCTTTATTTGTTTATCTGCAACATCAAGTCATCAACTCATAGAATAAAAAATAAAATGCTTGATTTAAAGGTAAAATACACAAAAACTATGAAAAGTTTGTTGTAGAGTCTTCCTAAATAATAAGTTTTATGTAACGTATATCTATCTATTATCTATCCTGTGCTTATATTCAGTAATGCTGAAGTCATAAATAAAGTGAACTTTTAATTATTTACTCAATGTATGCCTTGGATGCTGCATAACTATAAACTAAATAAGTGTGGTTAGAAAAAAATGAACCCCAGCTTCTAAGACTATACTGGCAATAAATGGATGTATGACCTGAAGAGTAAGAGAACAGATGTTTAGAAATAGCCATCCTACAATCGAGTAAAATAATCGCTAGTTTAATGGCCCCAAGTCAGGGATGCAAGCGAGAAAAAACGCCAATATACAAGCAACGACGCGCGTGACTTGGGCGTGTGATGGCCTCTAATGACATTGTAATGTGCGTTATAAGTACAAACAACGAAAAAATGGTCGCGGTTGGTGTTTTTTCAAACTGCGAAAATCTCGAATCTGGTGGAATAATGTATGTTACTGTAGACCAGAAATAAATATTCAGCGTCACGTATACCAATACGGTGTGTAGGTGAAAAAGTATTTGTATCTGTGGGCACACTGACGAATAAACACGATTCATCACGCTAAACCAGCAATGTGTGTGTCTATGTGGTTTTAGGAATTTGAACTTAATTAGAATAGAATAGAATAGAATATTTTTATTGCCTTCGTTACAAATTGAGTGATTACAGAAAAACGCAAAAAATAGAAAGGAATGGAAGCAAAAAAAAAATAAAAAACATTCTTTGAAATTTTATCTTAACAAGGTTGCAAGGTGGCATTTGGGTAGGCTCAATATTTTAGAAAATACTCAATAGGTATTAGATGCGTATAAAGAGTGTTTTTATAGGTAATGAACCGGTATGTTTTTGATCTTCAACTTAACATAGAATTGAAAATATAAGTATCTTTTACCCAAAATAAAAAAAACGATATTTTTCGAACACGATTGCGCGATTGAATAAATAATGCAGGAGTTTAATCAATTTATCGTACCATTAAGATGAACAGATAACTCCTTTGTTCCATAAACTGGCCTACATTTACTTATCTTTCCCATACATCGATTATTATTTGTGCACCCTCCATAATACTACCCTACATAATAACCGTATAAACTTAAATATTCCATTACACAGTAGTACAAGTGTTACGCAGTAGGTTTGTATATTTTGTAGTTTTGTAGTAGTAAGCACTAATATTGTGCTTATTAGCACGAAGTGGGGATGAATATTTTCGTCGTCTACCCCATCACGTTGGGTATCATTGAGTAGGTCTTTAAAAATGATTTCGGGGATTCCAATTACTACTTTTCGATTTAACGATTCATTTACGAAATATTTAGCTTTGAAGTGCATTTTTAAGCAGTTTTGTGCGTTTTATAAACTTTAAAGAAAAAATAAAACGGGTTAGATAACTTTATTAGTTTTGCAGTAATATTTGTTGGACTTGAACTTGGGTTTGTACCAAATACAAAAATAATACGTAGGAGTATTATCCATATAATAAGTCAGCCTATTAGATCCCACTGCTGGGAAAAGGCCTCACCTCAACTATGAGGAGGAACGAGCCATACTTCACCACGCGGGCTCAGTGCGGATTGGTGGAGGGGTGTATGTAAGGCAAGTGACAAACCTTACTGTCAGAAGTTATCAAGCCACCCTAGGGCCTCTGACTAGGCTTAACGACTAATACCACAGATATTAGACGGGACCAACTGCTTAACGTGCCTTCCGAAGCACGGAGATGCTTGTCATGGACGTCACTTAAATGGTCGGAGTGGTCACCCATCCAATCACGACCGCGCCGTGGGTTGCTTAACTTTTGGTATCACTACCAAAGCGCTGCCGCCACTGCGCCACAAGCACTTAGTATTATCCATACCATAAGGTAATGGTATCAGGTATGGTTCCAAAGAAAATATATTGTTTTTCTTTGGAACCGTAACATACACCATAAGTCATCGAAATAATTAATGTCAAAGGCTTAAAAGTGCTTACCAAAACCGATTTAAAAACTTACAAGAGCTTTCTGCCTATGAATGTATTGTATCTGTAATTAAGACCCTGGTCTATTTTCACCCCGTTTCGGTTTCATATAATGTCTATTTTCCGTACAATAATGACATTTTACGCCGTTAAGGGTGAAAATTATGAATAACTATTTACGGGGTACGGTAATGTTTGTTGACAGGGTTTTGTGTTAAAATAAGGAAAAACAAATCATCATCATCAAATTTAAGAGCTAGGCTCTTGTCGGTGGAGTTTTTTCCATTCCTCTCTGCTTTCCGCCCTTCTCTTAACCTCCTGATACGACCCGACATTTATCTTTTCTTTTATTTGCTGCATGTAGCTTATTCTTGGTCTTCCTCGCTTCCTTTTTCCTTCTATTCTTCCTTCTATTATCGTTTTAATAAAATTGTCGTGTCGAATCAGGTGGCTTAACATTCGTCTCCTCCTACACTCTATTGTTTCCATCAATCTCCTTTTTTCCCTAACCATAGACAAAACTTCTTCATTTGTTTTCTTCTCCGTCCAACCTATACGCTCCATTCTCCTCCAGCACCACATCTCGAAGGCTTCCAGTCTCTTTCTGTCCCTCTTTGTCAATGTCCACGCTTCACATCCATAGAGTGCTATACTCCAAATGTACACTTTAACAAGTTTTTTGCGAACTTTGCTTGATATTCTGGCCTTGAAAAACAAATGAATATTAATTTTGGATATTCTGGGTTGATAGTTTTGAAACAAAGTGAGCATAAAATATAAGGTTTGAATATTAAAGGATAAATATTTGGTAGAGTTAAAGCAACCGTATACATTCTGATATCTTCAGAAGGTTTTCGAAGCGAAGATACTGGGGTAAATTTTCAGATGGATGAACAAAACTTAGTTCATAATTGGCTACTTAACCTAGAAAGAGATGGATGGACTGTATAAAGCATGATATGATTGTGAAAGGAGTAGATGAGTCAATGACGAGTGATAAGATTGTATGGAAGAGAAAAACATACTGCGCCGACCCCAAATATAATGGGAACAGGGCAAGCGAATGATGATGAATTGGCTACTTGACACCACCAATCGTTGACGTACTTTAATTAACTGTCAAAACATTCTCCTTCCATAAATATTGTATGGGAATAGTAAATGATGTCACATTGCGCTATACTTAACTAACATTTTTATAGAGTTAAGCTTAAACAAAAATCAAATACTGAAGAAAGCTAAAACATAATCAATGTGAGTGTGTTTAAAATGATAATGCTTTTCAAGAAAAAGGTTTCTGAATTATTTGTGGATAGTATCAAGTTTCCAATTATAGTGACAGCACAATAATAAATTCGTTTTACATTACGTGTTGGTATTTTCTAATGTCAGTAATATGTAAGCATTGTATGCTACTTTCTATTTGATTTTATTTAAACTTAGGTTAAATCAATAGTATTTTCTAGTAAAGTCAACAACTTTTCAGTCACACAAGCTTTTTAATAAGGCGCACAGAAGCTGGTTTACCCGCCTCTTTGCCAACTTGCTCGGTGCGACAAAAAATAATTAATTAAAACCTTAATTAGACATAGCCGGTGCGCTAAACAAAATGGCATGGACGAAGATAAAAATAAACAGCCAGTCAATGGGAAAACGTTTATTAGATTTTAAATTATTTGACTCATTATATTAAAATGCCTCGATTAATAACAACTGTCTACATAGAGGTTTATAGAAGTGTTTAAAAACAACCTTAAAATTCATCAACTCAGTTTGTGCTATGTCTGCCTGGGTACAATCCACGAGGTCCCGGGTTCAAATCCCGAGTCGGGCCAAAAAGTGTTGGGTTTTTCTGTCTTGAAATAACTCAGACACAGCTTCGGAGTCAGGAAGTTGGTGGTGTTAACACCCCCGTGCCTCAGAAAGCACGTTAAGCCGTTGGTCCTGCGCCTGATCTCTCAACGGTCATGTCGGACTGCCGTATACTCACCGAATTATGAGAGTGAAGGAACAGAGAGTGCACCCGTGTATTGCGCACACACTTGTGCACTATAATATCATAACTATAATAATATTAGAGGATTTTTTATTATTTATTTGTGCTATGCGGGCCAGAAGAAGACCTAAGAAGACGCTGAATGATATGAGAAAGTGCGGAGTATCCATCGAAAATGTTGAGCACAGAGCATAATGAGGAAAAAAACATGACCCAACCACCATATTATGTGAGACACAACCAGGAATTAAGAAAGGTTGTTCTTTATTCTCTCTGCTGTTATGGGCTATTATCTATTATCTACTAATACTGCCCTCTAGCACAGTAAAAAAAATTACCAACTCACACAAATACTTTATCACAGGACCCATAGGTAGACAGGTAGTAAACTTTATTTTAGGGGTTAGAATATTCGCGTAAACGTCAAAAACAAATATTTTAAAATTAAATTTGAAGGTAATTTTTAAACTTTTGTGTAAAATTAAGATGTTCTTTTGTTGTAGAAAGAACGAGCACCAGTAATATGTCAGCACTTCCCAAGTGTGAATACCGTTTTCATTTGGCTATGATTCAGGTAACCTCTCTAAATTAACAAGGCTATTTGAACAGTCTTTGCCTCATTATATTATTAATTAATTTTAAAACATTTAACGTGTAAGCAATATCATAATTATTTTTAAGAATTTAGATACCCAGTAAGTGGAATTGTAATTCTTGTCATCAAAGAATTCAAAAGCTTTTTATAATACTAGACACAAAGACGAAAGTGCCGATAAAGTTATTTAGTTTAAATAGCATTCAATTTATTTAAGCTATCAAATGATATTATATTTAATGAATAACGTGAATTTTGAAGGCTACTCTGATCAGTTGTCTATTGAAAATATCAAGTACTGTTTTCAAGTTAATAATTTAGGAGTTTAGAAAACTATTTAACTAACTGCAATAAAAGTAGAAACAAAGATCCAAAAAAAAATAGAGACCGTTCACACAGTGTAACTATTACAACTTATAACATCACTACGTAAAAAATAATTCTAATAAGTGTAATTAATTATAGTAATGGTAAGAATAGGTACAATATACTTCTTATAACTAATTTTCCATGACTTTGCAGGGTGCATGGGATGCGATGGGCTGTATTATAATTTGTTCTAATAAATAAATAATTAAGTTACGTCAAAAGTTGCTATATTTTAAAAACAGTAAGTATAATATCACGGACACGCGATAAAAACACGCAGTGATGATTTGGTATGTTTTTACAATTTCATTATTTCGCATTATTTTTTATTATTAATTGTCATTCTAGAATTTGCCACGAATTGTAAATGTTACTATATATTAATTAATATTGGACGCATGGTCTGCTGACGCTGCCGTATTGGAGGCATTTGAAACTTGTCAAAAGTGACACTTTGCTTAAAAAAAGTAGGCTGTCACCTGCCACGTAAACGATTTTGCGTTAGGAGCCGATATGCGATAGTTGTAGTACAATAATTGATTGTTGTTCTATTAAATTTCGCTCACAAAAATTAATCGACTTTGTCATCCGGTGGGACTCGAACCCACATCCCTTCGCTATCCGGGCGAATGCTCTTACCAACTGAGCTACGGAGGACTTTAGTCGACGAATTTTTGTAAGTGCTTGCTACGCCAGTGAGCCGGCGTTTTATTTCATCAATACTTGGGGAATGTATCCGATGGAAACATTTTTACAAATATTTGACCATCAGTTAAGATGAAATCAGCTTAACTGTTAATTATTTTTATAACTTAAGCAATTAGATAAGTAAGGTTTTAGGTTAGTTTTGTGTATATTTAATTAAATATTTTTTTGTATGTAAATATTAAATAAATATAGCAATTATTTTGTAAGTTTTTACGAAATCCTATTAAATTTCGCTCACAAAAATTAATCGACTGTGTCATCTAAAGGGACTCGAGCCTACGTCCCTTCGCTATCCGGGCGAATCAAGTATTGATAAAATCGAACGCCGGCTCACTGTCGTAGCAAGCACTTACAAAAATTCGTGGGCTGTTTAACGTCCTCCGTAGCTCATTTAGTAGGAGAATTCGCCCGGATAGCGAAGGAACGTGGGTTCTGAACATCTCCTGAGGATGCCGCGTGGAGAGGCAAAACGCGTCGAGGTTTTTTGCACGTTGGTGTTGGTAACTAACAACTGCATTAGCTGTAGTGCATGCGTATTGAGGTAGGGAGGGCGGTGCATTCTGCATTTGCCTGAACTGGTACTCAACGCGGTTGCGGTTGGTGTGGTTTTGGTGCCTGCGCTAGCGTCTCTTAGCGGAAATTTAAAGCAAAATAACTGTATTTTATTTTTCCCATCTAATAATGGATTTCCGCAGAGTAACGCCTGATTTTATTAATTGTACACTAACTTCTGTAATACAAGTACGCTGGACTAAAGGTTCTCTAAGAAATGACAGATATTTTTGATACCTAATCAAAGCGCCCCCACCGACTGTCAAGGGAACTAAAATAGAGTAATTAATTAGTTTTATGTCAACTCTAATATTAATTCCGTGGACAGTCACCACACGCTTTCTCTCTCTACAGCGTCAAAATGGCGATAGTCATTTGATTATCGCCATTTTGACACTGCTTCATTTTTAGGTTGACAGTATGCAGTCCAGCGTACTTGTAATAATATAGAGGTCCGTGAGTCGGTAGGTAGCCGATTCAAAACGGTACCTCCGTTTTGAATACACGGCCCTACATCAACTACCCTGATCCAGTAAATCTCCGCAAGCATATTTCAACTTTATGTTGATCACATAGAGTTCCATATCATTTGAGATATCCTGACAGATTTGAATTTGATTTATGTGTTTTATCCTGACAGATAAAACACATAAATCGTGACCCACTTGATAAGCGTGTGGTCGTAAGAACTCTTTGGACAGTAGTCCGGCCACGACAGAAATCTTGTTTTTACGCCTAGTACCTGGGCGACCGAGCTTTGCTAGGTTACTACTATTTAACCTTTAACTACCGACCCTTATTTTCAGTACACAGTTGCCAAGGTTAGGTCATGATGACACCCTATTTATAGTGATGTTTAAGTCAAATCTGTATGAAAAACTGTTAAAATTATTTAGAATCTGAATGATTACTTAACAAACATTGAAATGAAATGTTAAAAACAATAAAAATGAATTCTTTAAATTTTTTATAGCAAAAATACACAAATGACACATTTTCATGAACTTATTTTTGAGTCTTCGGAAAAAACTAAGTAAGTCGTAAAATATTTTAACAAAACTAACTTTTTTTATTCTAATCAATAAAAACAAACTCCAATCAACAAGGCGCAATAAATTTAATTTCAGATCTAATAATTTGGGGCACAAATCTGGCAAACGTTTTGGGCGCACTGTCTGTTAGGAAACTTTATCTGCTACATGTAATTCTTAAAAAGCATAAAGAAGTACCATATGATCCCTCTATTATCGAGAAAAGGAGAAAGCATATAGTGTTTCAGGTTCCCGCAGCAAAAACGCAATTTTATAAGGCTCAGTACACAGTGAGATCCGCTAACTTATATAATAAAGCTAATAAAAATTTATGTATAAATGACAAACGGTTCTACCAGTGCAAAAAACTTATTTTGAACTGGCTCGAAAACTTAAGTTATGAGGAGACGGAATTTTTCATTACAAATACACTTTAGATCATCTTACACATTACACACACATCATACATACATCATCATTCATTCGGATTTATATTACAAATTCACACACACTTCCACACAAACACATACATATAAAACTACAATTCGTAAAAGTCAGCTTAACCATCTCGGTATAGTGTTTCAATTTGTTCCTTTTTTTAATTTTTCTGTAATAGTTTGAATCATATTATATAAATAGCATAGTACCTAAATAATTTGTCAGGGAAGAGCGGTTTCACCTAACACAGGCACCTTTGATGCCTAAAGGGTGACTCCATTGTCAAAGGCTTTGTAAAATGCTTATATTGAAAATAAAATTATTATTATTATTATTGTAGACATATGTATAAATAATTAAATATGCTTGCCATGCAAGGGATGCTTCCGGGACATATTTTGCCAACGAGAGAGGAAGGTTGTCTTGATCACTTCATACTCAAACTCGGTAATGATGGCAAAACAGCGTTCATAGCAGTTGTAGACACTAGTATTACGGATCACTCTACTATAATACTTAGAATATCAAGCTTAAAATTAACCACCAATACTATCAAAAATAGAACAGTTACTGACTACGTCAAATCTCTTAAAACTCTAGAAACCAAAAGGTTGTCTCATTTATTGACATTGAGTGATCCAGAAACTATAACCGAAAAGCTTACAAATACTATACAGAAATGTATTTTATCAAACAACACTCAAACTCCGGTTCCCAGTAAAAATAGAGTTTTGAAGCCTTGGATTACTCTTGGAGTACTCCGTTGCATTAAAAATAGAAACGACATGCAAAGAAAACTAAAATTTAATCCAGACTATCAGATTCTTAAGATAACATACAAACGTTATCGGAATTATTGTAATTGCTTAATAAAAAAACTAAAAGAAAACAACTAGAACAAGCTGTCAAAAACCCGAAAAAACTTTGGAAAACAATTGATTCCATTACTCAGCGCAAACCACCTAAAGAGTTTAGTTTGGACCTACTAAAAGTAAATTCTTCTTCCAAAAAATCTGCAGATACTGTGAATACTTACTTTGCCACAGTAGGAAAGTAAGTAGTTAGCTGAAGCCATTATTGAAAACACACCAATGCAACCTACTGATGAATCCTATTCAATAAAAAACCATCCAGTTTCATCGTTTGTTCTTTTTGATACTGACCATACGGAAGTTTTTGATTTGCTTATGTCCATGAAGTCAGAGAGTGCACCTGGGTATGATAATATACCAACATATTTTCTTAAAAGCGCTCATAAAGAGATTGTACCAATTTTAGTTCACCTGACTAACCGATGCTTTGAGCAAGGAGTTTTCCCATCTGTTTTGAAACAGGCTGTTATCACGCCCGTGTACAAAAATGGCGACAAAATTAATCCCTCGAACTATAGGCCAATATCGGTATTATCTGCTATAACAAAAATACTAGAAAATGTTTAGCTGTTTTCTTGGACCTCAAAAAAGCCTTTGACACAGTTTCTGTGGCAATATTAGTGCAAAGTCTGCACGATATTGGTATTAGAGGACGACCTTTGGATTTATTTAAAGACTATCTTAGTAACCGCAAAACACGTGTTAAAATTGGCAAAATCATTAGATCTGAGTCTACTGTTAGTTATGGAGTGCCGCAGGGTAGTGTTTTAGGTCCTATTTTGTTTCTGGTTTACATAAATAAACTCTGTAACATGCAAATAGATGGGGGTCACATTTTTTCGTATGCAGATGATACAGCCGTTGTCTTCACTGCTAACAACTGGGAACGGCTAAGAGTTTGTACGGAAGAGGGTTTATTGAAAAAAGCAAACTCGCTTAATGTAAATCTTCTTACTTTAAACATATCCAAGAGTAACTACATTTGCTTTACGAAATATAATAACACTCAGCCTAAAAACTTTACCGTCAAACTACATACCTGCTACAGCTTATCTACAAATTGTTCCTGTGCAGAATTAACTAAGGTTAATCACACCAAATATTTAGGCGTCATGATTGACCAACGTCTGTCTTGGTATAATCACGTAGAGCTGATCATGAGCAGAGTCAGAAAACTCATTTGGACTTTCAAGACACTCAGACATGTAGCTGAAAAGGGCCTTTTGAGAAAAAATTATCGCGCGTTGGCTGAACCAGTTATAACTTACTGCATAATCGTCTGGGGAGGCGCAAACAAGACGAGATTTTTGAACCTGGAAAGGGCACAAAGGGCACTTCTTAAAGTTATGTTTTTCAAGCCATTCAAATTTCCAACAAACAGTTTATACACTATAACCGACATCCTTTCAGTAAGAAAACTATATTTAATGCGTATTGTTCTAAGAACGCATAAATCACTTCTGTATGACCCAGATAAATGTAAAGGTAGAAGAACAGTAAATGTTGTCCCTCAACCTCGTGTAAACTCTGTTTTCGCTAAAAGACATTATAGCAGGCAATCTGCAGACTTATACAATATGGTAAATAAGGATATAAAAATGTATCCTCTTACATTTTTCCCGTGCAAAAAAGCTTTGATCAAATGGCTTATGTCTAAAAACTACGACGAAATAGAGGATTTAATTCGACACGCGCAAACGTAATAGGTGCTACTTAATACCTAGAAAGAGATCTACAAGCTTAAGTTAGTGAAAGCTATCATGCTGATTACCCATGATGATAGCTTTCGATCCCAAGACCTTGTCGTAGGGCTAACAATACACACACACACACACACACACACACACACACACACACACACACACATACTCTCACACAAACTTAATATTGAATAAATAAATTGAATGTACAATATCAATGGTAAATACGGACTGTTTGTCTCCCACACCGCAGCAGTGTATTAATTAAAAATTATAAATTAATATATATATATAAAAATTGTAAAATAGTAATATAAATAGTTGTAGATCATAAACGAGAATGAAACGTACAATATCACAATTTTCTAACTCTAACAGTATTTTCCAATCATGTTACTATAGATAAATGTGTATTTGTTCATAGGAATCTGTTACTGCATGATCTGTTAAGGAAGAGCGGTGTTTCCTAACACAAGCAAACTCTTTGCTTAAAAGGAAGCGCCCAACCCTAACCTGTAATAATTACCTACTAAGTTACGCAATAAAGATTTTGTATTTGTATGTATATTTTGCACTTGATAGATACACTGATCAAATGTCTTCTTTTTGAGATTGAATAGACAAATCTTACATAACTTCCTAGTTTAACTTATTACGACTACTTCATGGTCTTCTAGTTTTTTGTTTGTCAGTTTTTTACCAAAAATACGCTTTATTGTAAGTGTCCTCTAACCAGCTCTCTTTAATCATTTCATCACTAATGTTATTCAAATTCAGATGTTTTTTTCTCTTACGCCCGATTCTTGATGTACATACTTGACTGTGGCATTAATAAAATAAATCAAAAAAGCGAAATCGAGGTTTTTAAAAAAACACTACAAATAAAATTGTAACATTAACACCGACCTTACGTCACGGTGACACCAGAGGTCTGATTCACCTGTAAACCTGCTGCGTTTTTATGACCATCTAACAAAAGATCAAATCAAAACAAGCAGCTACTCAAAGAGACTGATATAAAACTCTATTAATTAATAAAAAAATATTCCTGTTCTAACTTGCGCGGTGTCACGGTGACACCACCACGGCAATTAAAGGTTAACAAAAATAGCTTTATAATTCGTAAGTCTTGTAAAACAATCTATAAACTTAAATAAAAAAAGCAAAAGGAAAGAGGTAGGTTATTAGCCAGATACGCATTTGTTTGATAAAGTAAAGTCATCCTATATATTATATCCCACTGCTAAGAAAAGTCCTCACCTCAACTATGAGGAGGTACGAGTACGAGCCATACTCCACCACGCGGATTCAGTGCAGATTGGTGGAGGGGTGTTTGTAAGGCAAGTGACAAACCTTACTGTCAGATATAATCAAGCCGCCCTAGGGCCTCTGGTTAGGCTTAACGACTAATACCAACAGATATTAGCCGGGACCAACTGCTTAACGTGCTTTCCGAAGCACGGAGATGCTTGTCATAGACGTCACTTAAATGGTCGGAATGGTTTGGTTGATAAACTTTCATGATTTTCTTATTCGAAATGGGGTTGCTCTGGACTAGCGATGGGCGATTATACTAAATTAATCGAATTATTCGAATGGTCTCTGTAATCGAATGTATTCGATTAGCAACCGCAGTCATTCGATTGTCCTTCGATTATGTGGGGAGCAATACTGAAGCGCGCGGTGTGCAAGCCGTACTGCTAACTACTAACGAATGAATCGTCATTCGTCGCGTAATCATTCGTTCACTGCCTGTCCTGTGCGCACAGTCGCGGCAATTCGATCGAATGCATCGTAAAACCGAGTATAGATTATCACTCGATTGTCGATTATTATTCGTTTTTTTTTTCGAATTACTAAATTCGAATGGTCAATTCATTGGATTTTTTTTGAACAATCGCCCATCGCTACTCTTGACCCTAGACTAAGCCAGACGTGGCGTAGCTTAGGCTCTACAGAAATCGCTTTCGCTTGCAATACAGCCGCGCTGCTTGATCTTAGAAATGAATGTAAAATTGTACGAACCCGTTAAATTATTAAGGCCCTCCTATATTATGAACTCTGTGGGTGTGTGTTTTGCCAACTTTCACGTCCTGTGTACATAGTTGAAAATGTTTAATTTATTTCAAAACGCGGTCCGTGTCCAAGTGTTTGTGTTCGTAAAAGGATTATGTATAACTCGTGTGAGAGTAAGGGAGGTGTGATGATTTTACATATTGAAGACGATTTATAATATTTTATACTCATGCTAAACTTATAAGTTTAAAACAAATTATTGTAATAATAAAAATATTGCAATTAATTCAGGCAACAAATTTATATAAAAGAACATAATATTATAAATAATTTGTGAACTAACATACACATCATTTTATTTATTTTTTTCTTTTCAAAATTACAAATAACTATCAAATACTCGCGTCAGTGACATAAATAATTCGTTAAAAGTTGATTTAAAGTTACAAAGAGTTTAAAGAAACCCTGTCTTGTTTTTTAAGACTCTCCGAAGAGTGAAATAATGGAACAAATGAATGAAACATGTATTTTCGTTTTGGGTGTAAATAAACTTACGCCTGTTACGCTTAGGGGTCGATTCTGTGCTCAAACACAAAATCATTATGTAACGTGTGCTTGAAAACACTTTTAAAATGTATTGAAAAAAAAACTTACAAATCATTAGATTTGTCAAATTCCATATAAAATGTAGTTAAAAAGTCGCTGTATTTGAGTACTAGAATGAGCACCTTCGGGGATTAGCGTTATTTAGTAAACACCTTTTGTGTATGTATTGTTAAGCATTTTTTATTGCATCTTCTAACAATTCAAGAAGTACGTAACAAACTAAATGTTAACAGATTAGAAAAATATACATTTCAAAGATTTATTCCGATTCATTCTTTTATCGAAGCAAAATTGAACTTTATGTCAACATCATATAAGGCGATTCTAAAACGCGTCTGGAGTTGACTTGGACAATAAATATTGCAGAAACAACTCCGTTGCAATGGAACACTTTATTGTTTGTTTTATAGAGTCGTTACCAGTATACTAGTAACGTACGATGCACCGCAACACATCTTACATTTCGCAACCTTTAGTCTGAGAAGATAAAGTTCAAAACCGAACATAAGCCTGTGGATGACTGTTCTCTGGATTGGAAGTTAAGAATCCGCTAAAGCATTATTATACGTCTATAAAATACTTGACTGCTGTAACATATCTTTGTGTTTGTAATAAAGAAACAAACAAGTATTAAAACTCTTCATGTCAATACAGCTTTACAGTTTCTAAGAATATTCGTATGACGAAAATTTAATAAATAATGATAGATGTTGATTAATGACGAAATGAAACCCGTTTTGAAGAAAGTTTAATATTAATGTTGATACTTACGAACTTCAAATATTTCAGGATTAAGTCTAGATCGTGGAACGCTTACCTGAAAAAAATATACTTGCATTAAAATTCGACGAATTTAGACATTAAGCATCGTATCTTATATAAGATTTGAAATATTTTGATAGTTAGAAGCCCCTTGGATATGGCGGTGTTAATATTTTCAGTGACAAGAATTAGGTGGGGACTCCGCTATATCGCATCGTAGACAAGTCAATAGAAAAGGAGAAGACATGTATACAAGGGCCAAAAAACGAAAAGTTGAGCTAGTATAATACTACCTTGAACAAGGGTTCATGTAGATACGCTAATATAATTTTCTTTATTAAAGAATTTCATTATTTCAACACGAAATAACCAAGTGCGAGTAGGACTCGCGCATCGAGGGTTCCGTAAGATCAATGTATTTTTTTCTACGATGTAACAACAAATTCGCGGTTCTCGAATTTTACCCTTTACTTGGTTTGTAAGACCTTTCTTTTTGCCAAATTTCATGATTCTAGGTCTATGGGAAGTAGCTACTCTCTAGATAGTTTTAATTACGGTTAAAAAGGCCGTATCTTTGAATGGGTACGTATTACAATACGGAATTTTAAAATACCGAATTTCATAAGCCCTACGAACGGAAGGCCGAATTTTAGAATGCTGAATGTTTATATGATCGAAAGTTCTAAATACCGAAAGTTTGAAATCCCGAAAATTCAAAATATCGAATCTTATAAGACCTATAATTGGAATGCCGAATACTAAAATGCCGAATTTTAAAATACCGACTGTTTATATGACCGAAAGTCAATATACCGAATGTTTATATGACCGAAAGTCAATATACCGACTGTTTATATGACCGAAAGTCAATATACCGAATGTTTATATGACCGAAAGTCAATATACCGACTGTTTATATGACCGAAAGTTTAATATACCGAAAAATTTAAAACCCGATGATTAAAAATACCGAATTTTACAAGACCTATGAACGAAACGCCAAATAAATTGTATACCATTGAGATTGAGGTTCATTAAGAAAAACAAATTTTGATTGACCCCGACTCGCCGTGGTCCTTCGCCGTGGTACTAGTCTGCCCGATACTAGAGTGTAATTCAAAAGTCGGAGGCGCGGAGGGAGAGCTTCCCGCAGCGCCGGAGAAGAGCAAAACCTATGCATGCTGCTACATGCATGCCTGTTTGATTGCTTGCATGTTGCATGCCTTCTTGCTTGATTGCTTGCATGCTTCATGCTGCATGCTGCATGCCTGCTTGATTGCTTGCATGCTGCATGCCTGCTTGCTACATGCATGCTAACAATTCAATAGGTACCACTACCTGACATGTGACAATGTGGGTATTATTGAGCTTCGGTATATAGGGTATAGGTATTTCATTCGTTCGGTATTTTGATTTTCGACGTTACAAGCGTAGGTATTTCATTTGTAGGTATTATGAACTTTTGGTATTATAATACGTACCCCTTTGAATTGAGTTAACCAAGAAGCTCGATGTTAATTTCAAACCTATAACTTCACGCCTTCATGAAAAAAAATGGTGTTGGCAGACGGACCCTTTTTTTCTTTTGAGGTACGGAATCCTAAAAAGTAAGAAACGAATTGAGGCTTAGCCGGAACTTCGTAGATAGCCAACACCACTACACCAACAAGGCAGTCAATAATAATATTACCTAAATGAATAATAAAAGTATAAAGTAATAAACAACACACTTTACCCGCCACTGATTTCGACATGGACATAGCAAAGCCTCGTATAAATTAATTTTATTTTTATCCCGGCTCCTAAAGGGTTCTACTACAACTTACGGCAGCTGGGACGAGCTGTCACGGACAAATTCCCGGGGTAAACACCAGCGATACACACGGACAGGAAAAATGCTAAGCAGTAGAAATAAAAATGTTAAAAATATTTTGTTATACGTCTAAATTACTGTATGTGAACACGTTCAAAAATAGTATGTTAAATTAGATATTAGAAATTCCATTTGCATAAGCCAAAGTAAGGTACCAAAATAAACAAAGCGATTAGATGACTCAGAAAATACGCAAGTAAACCCTGTCTTTTTTCCGTCATTTTCGCTTTATTTTGAGCGCTATCAAAACGTCTGTTTGAAAGCTGATATTTTTTGTTCTGAAAGCTATAGCTTTTGTTATTTGAACGCAATCGATAGATATAACACATCCTCGCTCGGCCGCATCGTTGCTTACCATCAGATGAAATCGTGGCCAAATTGCACTCGATTAAATGAAAAAAAGGAGTATGCTATTTTCGCATGGGTTATACCTTTTTCCCTGAGAATTGCAGCAGGCTGGTTATGCGTAGGACTCCTTGGCGCATGGTTTTAAGTAGACCGCTTATAAGGCAGATGCAGTGGGCGACGCAGATAGATCATCATCATGAGGTGCCATCTTCAAATTAAAGTTTGGAGGTCAGCATGTAAAAACTGATAGATAGATAGATCCTGGCTACACAGGAGCTGCAGTTGTGGGAAAGTGTGGTGGTATTATTAGAACCAGGTTGCAATCTCGGTTAGACATTTCATGGTTTTGAAAAAGAAAAAGTACAAATGCTGAATTTGATAACCACTTGGCGTACCGTTCACAGATACTGTATGTATCGGTTATCCACAGTCCCCTGACATCCATATCGCTAGTCGAGAGCTAAGAACTCCTCACAAGTGCTCGCCGGCAATAATTTCTCACGCGACTCGGCACACATTAGTCCACTTTCTTGCTTTAAATGCTTTTGGAGTATTTTGTTACTTAGAACCTTTTGGAAACTATGTTTGTACTAACTACAAAAACATCTCGTTGGTCTAGTGGTTAGTACGCTGGCTTCTACCCAAAAGGTCCCGGGTTCGTATTCCCGGGTTGAATCGGAAAGCTTATGGGGTTAAAACTCCCGTGCGTCGGAAAGAACATTAAGCTGTTGGTCCTGCGCCTGATTTCTCCCCGGCCTGAGAGTGAAGGAACAGACAGTGCATACCTATTATGTGATTGAACGTATGTATAGCACACGAGATTTTGTGTGCTGTACTATTTTCCAACTTATATCGGTTGAGATTTGGCTAAGAGGATATTATCAACATACTAATAAGCATCAGTATTATTAGTATAACCTTCAAAAACGGGTAGGCTGGGTTTATAGCACATGATTGCAGTTGGTGCATGAATTTTTAGCTTTTACAAATGTCAATGACCCTCTTTATGGGCTTCGCCGCAGTCGGAAGTAGAAGTCTTTTGTTTTTTTTATCCATGGAATCCCATCCAGTGTTGGACCGGATTCCCGACAGACCTCTCTAAGACATAGTAACCCATAGTAGAAATTGGATGTACTATGGTTACACACTCGTATTACAAGACTTGTACGCTTTATAAAATAGGGCCCAGCCGTCGACCGTGTACTTGTAGCTTGAAGCTAAATTGCAAAGTGAACCAGGCGTGTAGGTGCCTCGTTGACGTCGTTCACGATGGGCAGGTGTCGCAGGCCGAGCGCGGAACAACCGAAAGAGCCGCAGCAGCGACATCCTGTATAGATAACTAGGTACCTCGTTGACGTCGTTGACGATGGGCAGATGTCGCAGGCTGAGCGCGCGGAACAGCCGAAAGAGCCGCGGCAGCGAGGCGCAGTGCGGCAACGTGTACGGCGACGGGTTCATGTACGGACGCAGGTCTATCGTGCACGTCTTCTCCCAATCTGATATTTCTAGCTGCAAACAAGTTGGTGTTATAAAGTCGTAAAACATATCAACTAGGAAACTTCCAGGCAAGGCAAAGTGGGAGCCTAGTTTATACCCAGCTGAGACTACTCACAGCTGGGTATAAACTCCCACTTAGATACGACCTTTATTATCGGGGCCTTTATTTACTTCAATTAAGAACCATCAATTTTAAAACTTTTTAAGTCGACACAAGAATCGAAACCAAGACTTAAGGCTGGAGAGTGCAACGAACTATATACTACATCTCAATGACAATCAATATAAAGAAAAATACAAAGCAGAATTACCGCTGTAGCGGTAATATTTATCTTATTGTGAGTTTTATATGAAAAAGCTATTATTATAACATACCGAAATAATATAATAGTTAATGCCTCAGTTATTCGCATGCCACAATACTAATATCTTTCGCTTTATTTTCTTATTCAAGCGACGCATTAATTGGGTTACGTATATGATGGAAGATAATTGAAATACGAGTATCAGAGATAATAATCAACTAGCGACATGAATGGCAAAGTAAGAATGGGTATGCATCTATCCTTCAAAGAAAGATATGCCATTCTGAATTTTGTGTAGACCAATTAAATATTAAAAAACCCACCATGAAAGGATTTGCTAGATCTCTAACGATATATTTGAATTTTTAAAGCGTTTGCAAACATACTTGTACTATAAGACCTTTCTTCTTGCCTTTCATGATTCTAGATTTTAACGCGTTCCAAAACCAATACCAATTTATTGGTCGAATGCACTGGACTATTATATATATTTAGGAACGTACTGTATTCTTGCAAATAAGTATTACTTAAATACGGGACGTTTTTTTTCAGACGTCTACATCAATCATTTTCATGTTTCAACTAGTTAACTTCATCACTTTCAGTTACTCTTTAGAGGCGTGAAATACGTATAAGTCCACTTGGTTCTAATTTGTCTGGGATAAATCACTATGTCGATAGAATAACAACGACACCAAATTTGTTTAATACTTAGTTTTTGAGATCATCGCGAGCTTACATACAGCCTTACCCAAAATAGTTGGTGAAATATAGCTGGATTATAATTCATATAATAAAGATTCATTAAATATTCTTATTATTGAGATAATTATATTGGGCTGTTTGATTGTAAGCAGTTAAATTTCTAGTAACTCCTAAATGATCCGTAATCCTCGTCTGTCTGTTAACTTTTTAACTTCTAAAATACTGAACTGATAGCGATAAGCTTTGGTGTAGGCTTTGCTAGGGTTTGCTAGGGTTTGCTAGGTGTATAATTATCTAGCCCCAAACTAAGCGCGAGCTTGTGCTATGGTGACTAGGATAACAGATAGACATACTTATAATACATTTATAAATATCCATGACTTAGGTACAAATGCTCGTGCTCATCACACAAACATTTGCCCCTTGAGGGATTCGAACCCGCATCCTCCTGGTTTAGAAGTCTGGGGTGTAAAACACTTAACCAAGACGGTCGTCAAAATCAACCTTAAGTAACAAGTAACCTTACTTGTAGGGGTAAAATAAATGTTTGAATGAGATATTCAAAATTTGCGCGCACAAAGTCACTGTGATCCGCTAGTTTAGTAACCGAAATAGCTCTAGGGCTTTATATATTTTTACTTTCTCGTAATATTCACTCTAATCATCTAGAAAAACAAAGATAAAACTTCTGAGGTGTGTAGCTTATCAACCAAATACAATGTATTCAGTTTTTCACTCCATTTACGGGCTTTATCTAAAATGTATTCACTAGACTTATAAATCACAAGATAAAGTAATAGTGTGGCAAAAATAAAATGCCCAAGTTAGTTTTAGGCATAACACCCAGCTATTTATTTGTATTGTGAAAGGAAAGTACCTTCATATTGTTTCGTGGTCTCATAAGCCTGTTTTTATTTCTTTGCTAGAGTATTATAGGATTTACTTGATTAGAAAAAGTTATATTTGTTAGGCAAGTTGGAAATAGAAATAAGCTCTGCCTAGTATTAGTATAAGCTGGAACTCTTTGTTTACTTAGAAATGAAATATGTTTTAGGTTTTAGTCAAACCAAAGTTTTAATATTTTTTTGTTATAAAACTTTTTTTTCACACTACCTACTCGGCAATGTTCAATTACACATCAAGTAATCCTAACTCAAAGTGAGTCATTGCATCCCTAGGGACGTAATGTTGTATGAAATTTCATTACGCCCCTAGGGAAGCAAAGTAATTTGAATTTCGAATAAGAGTTCATGATAACACTAGTCCGTCCCACACCAAAGAGAAAATATTTGAAATTTGATCCTGGCAGCCAAGAATTTAGGCACGAACGGAATGAAAAAAAAAGCGCGTGCTTCTAAAAAAAAAAAGAAATAAATAAAGAAAAAAAAACCTATGTATTTAAAGAAATACAAACAATGTTTTCGTAAAATTGTCGAGTGAAGAAGTTTATAACACTGGAGTCTATTAGATGTAAAGCTGCTGGTATTGTTAATAATAATAATTTACTGCCAGAAAAGTCAAAGGATATATACTTATAGATAAAATAAGGTATTTGTAGTACATTTTTTATTGCCTCGTAGGAAGTGTGAAAAGCAGGGTATCGTCTTAGGCGAGCTTAAATCCCTCTCTCCACTCAGGATAGTACTTTACTCCCTCGCTATGCTCGGGAGTAAACACTAAACTCCCTCGCTGCGCTCGGGAGTTAACTCTTGAATCCTTCGTTACGCTCGAGATTCAAGATGACGCCCGTGACGTAAGACATCACTTTACACCCTTGGTGAATAATCTACTATTATAATTCTTATTTTATTGTTTATCACTACGTAGGTTTAGGTACGTTCCATAAATTCCCGTATTATTAAAGTGTTCTTTTCGTGGTACCACAACCAAAAGATCGACTAATCTTGGCGCCAGATTATCAAACTACACATTTGTGCAAAGTAAATATTATTTCAATATAGTATAGCACATTTTTTATTTTAACCACAGCAAAAGTTTGAAATCTGTTAAAACATTCGAAAATTCTCTGGTTGTCTGTTGTGTCTGGTCTGGTTTAGATAAGACGGCGCTACTGAGCCACAGAATAAGTACTAGTACTCCGTACAGAAGTATGACTTTGCAAAGAAATTTAAAGAAATATCTACTCAATGTTGTCAACGATATGGTGTAATTCAGTTCGCCTCTGACTCAAGCACATTTTCGTGTAGAGAAATACATTGCAAGATAATTTCATTCTTATAACTTTGGAATATGATTCATAATACACTAAACCTATTCAGTGACGTACTATCACGCAACGCGATAGGGTTGGCTGCCACAAGAAGCTACTTACGCCATCTAGCGCATCTTTCTAGGACTTTATTCATGCTCGTCCAACCAGCAACCTAATGTCGCGCACCGCCGGTGAATAAAACGCGGGAGCGTGTCGCTGCCGGCTAGCGACACCCAACTTGTTTAGTCCCTTACCAAGGGGTCTCCGCGCGTAGGTACGTTTTTGCTACCTACGCGAGAAGATACACAGGCCTGGCTGAGCCTCTCTGCATTTGAACAAAGCTAAACAAAAATAATATATGAAATACACACTTGTGAGATGTCTCTAAATATTATGCCAAATAAAAAAAAAACATTTTTCTTTGTTTCAAACATAATCTCTCTTATGGGGTTTCGTACCTTCGACCTTAAGGGTCTAGTCTAGTCTAGTTCACCAATACATGTTTATTAACAGCGGTTATAATAATATTGTTTGACATGTTTTGTATGAAAATCGTATCAAATTAAACGTCAACTCACGTTTACCGGCTGTTTAAACATTTATGAACTCGGGTCTAAGCGTCAAGTTCACCAAAATATTGTTAGGTTAGGCAGGTTATGTTAGGTTTGGCATTGTTTGACATATTTTGTATTAAAATTCTGTCAAATTAACAGTCAATTGAGACTCATTGGCTGTTTAAA
This sequence comes from Pyrausta nigrata, assembly GCA_949316185.1. Taxonomy (NCBI): domain Eukaryota; kingdom Metazoa; phylum Arthropoda; class Insecta; order Lepidoptera; family Crambidae; genus Pyrausta; species Pyrausta nigrata. The sequence continues at coordinate 33,253,140 of OX438936.1, read as the reverse complement.
TACTTATAAGTCAAACTGTAATATTTCCACACAAATTCTACTTAGATGGTAGCAAAATTCACTTGAAAACGTTTGGAATGATCCAGCACCTCCATTTCTTACTAAGAAATGAGCAGGGTTATTCAGTACTGAGATAAACGTATGACTGATACGTTAAATACTTCGTAGAAGCAAATCTGCATGATATTAAAGGAGTAAAAGCATAGAAAGCGCTCATTAACAGCGCTTAAGTCTTGCAAAAAAGTCTACCTGACCGGGGATCTCACCTCAGAAATGGTGGCACCTTGAAAACTCTTTCACAAGTATTGCATTGGTTTACCGTTAACAACCTTTTGCTTAACGGGAATAAGACTAAATGTGTTAAGTTTACGATGCCTAATGTCAGACAGGCCTCAACAGATGTTTTGATAAAAGACAAACTGCTAAATACTATAAATTCAACAACATTTTTAGGAATTACTTTAGATTCAAAACTACAATGGGGTCCTCATATCGTGGCCTTGTCAGGAAGACTTAGTTCAGCTGCTTTTGCTGTAAAAAAGATACGGCGCTTGACTGATGTTGAAACGGCCAGACTAGTCTATTTTAGTTATTTTCACAGCTTGATGTCGTACGGTATTTTACTATGGGGCTCAGCTCCTGATATAGAATCAATTTTTGTACTACAAAAAAGGGCCGTACGTGCTATTTATAACCTCAAACCTCAAGATTCATTGAAAGATTTTTTTAAAGAAATAAGGATATTAACAGTAGCCTCTCAATATATTTATGAAAATATTATGTATGTGCGTAAAAACTTGCATTTATTTACAAAGAAAAGTGATACGCATAATTTTAACACTAGAAATAAAAATAAGCTTGCTATTCCACAATTCAGGCTTCAAAAAGTTGGTCATTCTTTCATGGGAAAATGTGTCAATTACTTTAACAAATTACCGAAAAATATTGTAGAATTACCAATTAACAAATTTAAATCATTTATTAAGGATACCCTAATGACAAAAGGTTATTATAAAGTAGACGATTATTTGAATGATGTAAACGTGTGGACCAGCTCGCACTAGTACAATTACTGTATTTAAACATTATTTTTAAAAGAGGCTTTGACAATAGTGACTGAGTTTCTTGCGCTGCTTCTTCTCAGCACTAGCCCACAATTTGTCCCGAAGCAGTGGTAGGGATTAAAAAATAATATGTTGGGACGTGTATAAGTGCCCCCTGTGGGCCTACATACATAAATAAATGACTTTTATGACTTTTTATGACTTTTACTGGTGTGAGAGCAACCCGACTACGAAGTGCACCAAAATATCAATATCATGTTTTGACTTTTTTTTTAATTTTACTGCATCATTGGTCAGCACTCTGGCTGGCTGGGTTCGAATCGGGATTCGAAAAGTGTTGGGTTTTTCTATCTTGAAATAACTTAGACGCAACTCCGAAGTCAGGACATTGTTGGTGTTAACACCCCCGTGCCTCGGAAAGTACGTTAAGACGTTAGTCCTGCGCCAGATCTCTCTTTCCGTTATGTCGGACTGCCGTCTTACCGAATTATGAGAGTGAAGGAACATAGAGTTCTCCTGTGTATTGCGCACAGACTTGTGCACTATAATATCTCTGGCGCAGTCGGCTAATCTCTGTTGAGATTGGCCACTGTAGTCGAAATTTGGCTAGGAGGACATTATCATGCAACTGCAGATATTCAACAGATTCTACCGACATAATCACGTAACCGTTAATAGTAACGTTAAAAGATATGATAACGATAGCGTTACAATCGAGTGTTGTAACTTCAACCTTCTAGTTCGATTGTAGCTACTTATCACAAATTTCAATACTACAGCTTAAACCTGTAATTATGATTACAGGTTATTACATATGTATGTATATTATTATTTCCAATAAATATTTTGCCTCATTAATTTGCATTTATAGTGCGATAATTAATTTTTAATAAACTGACCTAAAAATATCGCTACATCTTGGGGATAGTTAGATACCAGGCGATCATCATTAGATAGATCAGGCGCGAAGGTATAAAGACGACTTACATTTTATTAGTTCTATTGCTATAACGATAAATTATTGTTTTTAAGTGATAAGCATTCACTATGCAATCGAAATATATTTTTGCACTTGAAAAAATTAATACCAGAGGCGGGAATCGAACCCGCGTTCCTCGCATACCGGGCGATTACCTAACCTCTCGGTCACCTTGGCGTTGGCAGAGCCTGTCGAAATGCTTCTTAACGCTGTAATGCCGCGTTGCTTTCATCAATGTTATTCTATGCTTTATCATTTTCTGCGTTATTCTCAGAAGGAAACTCAGATTTTCGGCGAACTGAATAACAACAGTGCCACAATTATAACTCAAACGGCCAAATCATAATACTTTTTTCGAGACCACTGAGACCGATATTTCACTACCACAGAGTTAATACACAGCCGTACTTAGATGTGTAATTGAAGGTAAATCCTTCTATAAGTCTCCATGCAGTCCTTTTCTATTTTACTGGCAAAAAAGTGACAGTACGAGGCATAGGTTGATAAGTGATGACACAGATTGCACCAAGTACCATATAATTTTATAATTTTAAAATTCATGAGCGTTTGCTTATGACTAAAAGTAGATCGCGTATCTACTTTCAGTTTTCCCTGTTATGCGAGTTAAATTACTGGTTATATCCAAATAATCATTTAGTGCTACTTCTCCTCAAATATATTAATTTAATAATCCAGGTAAAAAACTGTTTAATTGTAACTGTTTAATGTAAATCTTTGCATTTTAATTTGAGCTACTAGATCTCAGTAAGTAATTTAAATTTAGCCCAATATTTAGGCACAAACTTTTAAATTTAGGTATTCTGTGATATTGGGCTAAATATCACAGTACTGAGGTAAACACTAAACATTTTGAAACTTAGCGCTGATTTCAGAAACTGTATCTACTAAATGCTAGACTAAAATTTTAAACGCATTTAAAAAAACACTTCTGTACAAATATAGTAAACAAAAAATATATATATTTGCCTCTCTTTCTAATTTATCCGAATGCATAGAACCAAATGACGCGACGCGAACATCGGCGCATTAGTAACGTCTGAGCCTTCCGTCGCATGGCAGCCCCACTAAATTTGACCGACCGGTCGACACCGCGCGTGATTCCGTCCTAATTATGTACACAGTAAAGTCTAATTTCCTGTGACCACGAACGCCGTGAAGTGTTCGAAACGTCAGATTTTAAATAAAATGTAAATAAATCGCGAAGTAATCCGTAAAATTGTGTTTTAATGAGTTCAACAATTCGCGTAAACGTAAGAAACAAATAAGTCCAATTTCATTTGTCTTATGGAGTCGACTGTATTTTAATGACGATGAATGTAGAAAATAGTATAGTATCTTATTTAATGTTGATACCAGTCTTAGATACCAGTCTTTTTTATGGATGACTAAACGTCAAGCGGCTAAGTATAATAAAGCTTTATAAGCAACTCATCCTCCTAGCGTTATCTCGGTTGTTCTCTCTTATGCGAGGGCCCAGGGTCCGCTGACCATGATCCAGGTTGTGGCAGATCAGGTAATTACAATGGAGCGACCGCCATCTGACATGGTTACGCATTCAGTCGCCTGAATGTGCAGGTTTCTTCACGATGTTTTACCTCACCGTAAGAGCATCGGTTAGTGAAACAACTAATGAATATAACTCAGAAAAAGTCATTGGTACATGGCGGCACGTGGGATCGAACCGGCACCTCCCGCATGAGAAGCAACCTGCTAGCCACTGCGCCACCGACGCTCTTAAGCAACTACTATACTTAAATACTGGCTTAGCACCTTTTCATGATTTTTATTTAATTAATGTAATGGGTTGTCCTTGTGGTCTAATCAACTTAAACTTTAACACTTAGTTTCACGAACTTTTGAAAGTTAAAGTGTAATTTATTATAAGTTTAATCTCAAGTGCTAATTGTATGAGCGACTTCACAAGATTTATTTATGATTTAATTAAGAAGTAAGAATTTAATGGGCAGACGAATATCTTTATAGCACTAGATTATATTTCTCTTAAAGACTAGGTACTTTTATTTTTATTTAATTTCTTTATATTTAAGAAAAAGCATAAGGTACGTCTAACTATTAATTTTTGTAAATAATTTATAGTTTTGCTTGGTACGTAGAGACTAACCAAGCCTAGATTATATTATCCTACCAAATGAAGTAATAAGTTGGCTACGTTATGCCCAAATATTTCGATCATAGTAGATTGTGTGTGCCCCGTAACTTTAGGACACTAGTGCCGGCTTTAGTTTATCGATAGTAATAAGTTCTAGTATACTGATGATAGCTGACACATTGTATTTTTATATTGCATTTACTAAAGTAAAACATTGCAATACGAGTAACAAGTCAATCTCTAATACTGAACTATTATTAGAATAGTTATTTACGGGATTGCTACCATGTACCTTTTTATTCACCAAATACAAAAATTTCAATCGCGAGGACGGGTTTAAATTGTCAAGTGTCTGGAATCCAGTGATTCGAATGTGCAAAAACCGAAAAAACCAACCAAGTGTAGTTTCGCGGTCGGATACTGTTAGTGTTGTGTGTCGAGAACAGACGCGAGAAAATAGTGAGTTTGCAAACAGTGGTACCGGAGGTGAACGCAATAAAAGACTTAGAAGGAGGGTAGACCGATATGTTTGCCCATAACATCCCACCCGCAAGATCTTCAGTTATTCCGTGATCATGGCGCTTGCAACAGCGCCGAAATATCGGAAACCCGAAAATAAAAACGTACATGGTAGCAATCCCGTAAATAACTATTCTAATGATAATGACCATGAAAGTTTAAAACAGTATACTGGACTATTATGTAATTCACATGTATTGCGCACACACTTGTGCACTATGATATCTCCCGCGTAGTTGGCTAATCTCTGTTGAGATTTAGCCGCCGTATGAGTCGAAATTTGGCTAGGAGGACATTATTATTTTAGTCCTCTGCTTTGCACTGAGTTAATCCGATACTAACCTTCGAATCTTGCTTTTCTTGCGACTAAGCTGTAACGTTGTGGATTTTAATCAATTCGAATCTCGCGCATTTGTCTTTTGAATTTCGCGCAAATTCCACAGGGCTTTTCGTCTGGTATTCCTGACTTAAATTTGATCTTATTTTGTAGCTGGCCACTCGGAGCCTTTGCCCAATGACATCCACCGTTCCAGTCAAGGCTGCCATTGCAATTCCGTATTTACCAAAATAGAGGAATTTTATTCTTGTTGTGAATTATTTTCTATCAAACTAAACAATGAATTTTGGTTTCCTGAAGTAATTACTTTGTGAATAAATTGAAATTGGTGTTAAATATTAATATCGTGCATCGACGTTTACAAAAGGAATGTCATATTATTGTTTGTAAAGATTTTAAAGTTTTAGTAGGATTAGTACTTTTTTTATATAAACAATGAACACACCTGTCAGGTGGGTTATTTTTACGTCGAGTGTCGAGCTCATAACCTCTTTTTGTTTTATTGGAGAATGCCAGGTTTGCCAAGTTTAACTCGACGATCTTATAGACGTCGACCTTTTGAAAACGAGGGTGAGTTCGGGTTTCAAGGCTTGAATGTTTTCAATGCTCGGTGCGAGCAACCACTGTGATTTTCGTTCTTGTTTCAGGCTGATTTAACCTAATTTTTATGGTTGCCGTGCCACCTTTCTACATGGCACAGCAGGGCGGAAGGAGCAGTGTGGAGTCGCCAATTTGATTCGATTGATTTACTGAATATTTGGACGGCGATGACACGGTAAGTTGCAAAATATGCTGCTTTCAAGCACGTGCCCTCTCTGCACCCAATTTCTTCAAAGCCTCGTGTCCCACAGAGGATTGTTGCAAACGTGTCCCTAATGCTTTTCATTTTTCATTTCAGCTGCACGGGTTTATTATTATTATTGTACATTAACATTGAAATTGTACAGATTCACAAGATTGTTTTTATATAAATACTTGCAACTTAAGCACATGTTTGAGTTCCTCATGCTTTGACGGGGACATGTGAGACCAGCTTCCACGTGGAACATTAACCTGCAACCAGCTGCCACTGCACACCTTCCATCACGCTTATAGCCAATGCTGAGCTTCGGCCTGTCCGCAGGAATTTATTAAACAGGTCAACTCCATTAATTTAATTAGGGCAACTAGTACCCCTTTATTATTATTTTTATCAAAGCAAAGTGATGGTAAATACTATTTTTACTAGTATTTCTTTAGATTTTGAAGTAAAGTGTAAACGCCTAATCAGAACCCATTTATGTTCGACCCCTCCAATGAACTAGTTTTCTGTAATTGAGGTATAATAGCGTAACCTTAAGCTAGTACATAAGCTGTTCATAGGGAATTGGTCATTGTAAATTCATTTATTTAATTATTTTAAATAAAACAAACAATTCCAAGTTTCTCTTTTATTTCTTTTGTCCGTGGAACCCGTAGGGCATTCACAGTACAGGATTTCACGTGACAAAGCTGTAGATGTTGGGTTAACAAGAGTAGCAGTATAGTGCTTGAAAAGTGTGGTAAGGAAAGCTCCACAACTTATCGTTCGAGGGTCCACTAAACACCAACGCCATGCTAGGGTCTAAAGATGGCTTTCGTTATGCTGAGTAAGGTCCTCTTAATTTGGACATCATATACCCACTAAAGCACCGCATGGATGGCGTTGACTGCTACTTCCTGTTTTTTGGTTTTTGTTATTATTTTATTTTCGTACTGTAATGAGTAAGTTGAACGAATCTTTTGTACTCTTATTCTGTGTTTGTGTTGTCCTAAATTATTATTTTTTCTCTTCCTCTCTTTTTTATTATCGATAGTCAAACTATCGATACTTATCCAGCACTACAGTACACCATAAACTAAATTTCAGTTTAATCCGATTAGCGGTAGCTTCGGAAGGCACGACAACAGACCGGTTTTAGTGCGAACTTATTCGGGCTTTAATTTTAATACGCAAACACGCAACCAGGTTTATATTAATTACAATGCCTATTCAATTTCACGGGATGCTAAGTACAGTTCAGATTGAACGATTTATGGATTGTAATTTGAATAAACAACAACATAAACCTTCTACTGAGACATTCGTTTGGCTCGTACCAATGACAAATTAAGAAATAATAATCACATTAAAAGGTCTAACTTGAACGACTGTACTCCTTTTAGAGGGTAATCCCACTGGTAAGTTGTTGTACAACTTTTCCTAACATCGATATCTCAAAAAAAATCGCATAAAACCTGTAACAGCATGTCGTGATGGCAGGTTACCTGTGACATTACGGGCTTTTCAGAATCCAGTATCGATAGTCAACATCACTATGCAGTATTTGAAAAATAGCCGTAAAAAGCGAGTGATAGAGATAAGATTGCCTAAATAATGTCAGACTGCACGGTCATACTGGGCCCTGAGTCCCGCAGATGAACATCACATCAATCATTGAAAAAAAAAAACTACTGGGAAGCAATTAGTTGAAGGCCCCTAGGCGAATTAAAATTAATTTTTATTGGCTTTTTTAGCGACAGTTTAACTATTTAATTTACTGTTTTACTTTTTCCTCAACTTATAGTTTACAAGTGGTTCCCCGCGACTTGGCCCGCAAAAGTTGGATTTTCCATATAAACTTTCATCCCCCATTTCACCCCCTTAATGTTTTTATATCGCGACAAAATGAACCCTTGTCCTTTCCAGGGTCTCGAAGTGTCTCCATACTAAATTTCATCTCAATCGGTTCAGCGGTTTAAGCGTCAAGAGGTAACAGACAGACACACTTTCTCATTTATAATATTAGTATGGATTGCCACTTAACTACGCCGCTCAAGTTGACAAACATCGAATAGCGAAAACAAAAACACGATTCCCCGACACTTTTTTAACGTAAGCACACGCGAAATTGCTATTGTTTGGAAAACTCGATCTAAGCAAATTTTGGTTTTTCCATTTATCATTTCAGCCACCCTTTTCTTCACTGCGCATTATAATGTCGTTTATTTGACATTATGAACAGTAAATCTCAAGTAATACACCACCGATTAAGGTCGAGCTCCTATAAAATACACTGACTATACAAAGCTAGGTCTGCATATAGTGGACGTGGTAAGCTTGACTTGCAACCACACTTTCATACTGTTTGCAAAAGAGGCCCAAAAAAGGACAACAAACTCGTCATTTTTACTTTGAACGGCTTTTGTAAGTACAAGAGATATTAGTATTTGTGGGACCTTTATGTATGTAATCCTTGAATTGTAAGTGTCCTTGTCTGGTTTTAAAGGTGAGTTGAGTTTTTCCTTTAAAACTTTATTTTTATTTTCTGTCAAATACAAGAACTTGTTTTTCGGAATAATCCAAGTACCTAAGTAAAAATTGAATTTGTAAGTATAGATCAGAACATGATTTTGAAAGTAGTTTTAATGATATTTTACTGAACGGTTGTTGTAGGTATAAATTTAAATAAACATATATTTGATATTGTTATAACCGAAGTAGTATTTATTACCCTATCATTAATTTCATCTAGCACTTAGAACTTGATATTTTTACTCGTTTAAACTTAGTGTATATTAGTACGAGAAAGTCTTAGATTATTATCTACTTACCCTAATTACCTACAATTCAAATAAGGCTCCTCCTAGCCGAATTTCGACCACGGCGCCTATCTCAACAGAGATTAGCCAACTGCGCGGGACATAGTATAGTTCACAAGTGTGTGCGCAATACACAGGTGCACTCTCTGTTCCTTCACTCTCATAATTCGGTGAGACGGCATGCAGTCCGACATGACCGTAGAGAGACCAGGCTCAGGACCAACGGCAAAAAAAAAGATACCGGCACAAAAAAAAGTAACAAACACGAAAATTGTTTTAAAATCCACAGCTCTTATCCGTCTGTCCAGTAGATATAGTATACAGGTCTGTCTAAATCAGAGACGAGGCAAAGGGGGTCTACTCTAGCAGACGTGTTCCGTATTTTTGGCCTCTATAGCCCGACAAGTTTACACAATACAAACAATATGAAGCAACTTAAACATAGGCAATACAAGTCAACATATTCAGTTGCCACAACACTAGCAATGCAGTTGCCATGACTCTGGTAGTAGACGAATATTTGCTTTCAGCGAATTGGATATTTGACAAATATTCATCACATTGAGCAACGTTGAATATATGAAGCAATTAGAAGCATTATTCCCGAAACAATTGCTGCAATTAACTTTGATAACCATAGCACAAGCTCACGTTTAGTTTGGGGCTAGGTAATTGGTGTGTTTGTTTAAACATTTTATTTTTTATGTGTTACTCCAAATTGCTCCACTTCTTGCTCAAAATTGATCCATCACAGTTGGCGAGCAATTATTGCCATAAATACCCTTGTAAGAACACATTGAAAATATAGAGCTCAAGGCAGAAAGACAGAGACAGATAGAATCGATACGTGGACATTGCCTTACAGAATAGTTCCCCAAAATTTTCACAAAACAAAATTCTCGCTATTCATTACACGTCACTTCATTTCCAAGCCAGGAAATTAGGTTTGTCTTTTGTAAACCGCCCGATGAACAACAAAACATTTCTCTTTAGCACAGAACAAAAAACATCCATCAAAAAAGTTTTTTGCGAAACATTTTTTTATGACTGCATTCTATGGTTGAGTCAAGTCAGAGGAGATGGCGAAAGGATATTGACCAAAGCCGGGCCCAGATTGCGTCTTTGTAGTTTATATTTAATAAATCTTTTTTTGAATTATAATTGAACTGGTATTTTTGAAATAATCTAACGAATAGGGGTTTAAAATTAACCATCACAAAATTCTTAAATAAATCATATAATTAATACTGCAATCACAAAACATAACCTCAAAATGCCTAATCTGCCATTGAATTCCTAGTAAACCCCTAATTATTTTTCAAAAATATTTTTTGGGTGAATTCTTTCAAATATTCATATTATTTTATCCGAACATTTTGTAAAGACGCATGCTAACGCAAAGTGGGCCGAGTTTCTATAGAGTTTTAGTCAAGATCCTTTCGTTATGGTAAACACCTAACTACATACTTATACAATAAAAGTGCAAAAAAAACCATCGTGGATTCTTAATTTAATAAGGCAATATCAAAATTGTCTATCTTACCTACCTCCTTTTTTAATCCCAGGAATATATGATATAAAAGGGTAAAATAGGAGTGGAAGTTTGTATGTATAATAAAACACTTGCTCCGTGAACCGCTTGTATCAAAAATTCATAAAATGTTGTTGTCACAAATTACATACCGTAAAAGTTTAAAACAAAAACATTTTATATTCCAATAACACATTCATCATGGAACTCACAATACAACAAGAGAAAATATATTAAATAAGTCAGCCTATTAGATCCCACTGCTGGGAAAAGGCCTCACCTCAACTATGAGGAGGGACGAGCCATACTTCACCACGCGGGCTCAGTGCGGATTGGTGAAGGGGTGTATGTAAGGCAAGTGACAAACCTTACTGTCAGAAGTTATCAAGAAAATATATTAGCCAGGTATAATACAAAACAGTGCTTAAACGTAAGTTCGAAGCACGAAATATGAATAAAACTACTTTATTGGCGCTAAAAATATTACTGTGTTCAAATTAGTTGAAATTTATATATCCACAACTTCCTGCACTGGATGAAGTGAAAAATTGTTCAAAACAAGAGTTAGGTTATTTAATGTGTTCCAGATATGTAGTCATAAAATTGGGTATTGGAATATTGGGTTATACTCGTAATACGATAATACTCGTAAACTAGTGACCAGCACAAAAAATAATAACCTATAGATCCTTAGGACTATTTAAGCTTTGTATTAAAGGCAGAATTTAAAAAAAATGGTTTGTTAGGTTTACAGCTTTAAATTATAATATTGTATATTTTGTATAGTTAGAGATCTAATCAGAAATGAGGAGATACGTCAAAGAACTAAGGTAACAGACATAGCCCTGCAAATCAGTAAGCTCAACTGGCATTGGCACGTAAAGTGTTGGGGCAGAAAAGTCTTAGATTGGAGACCCTTTGATTAAAGGCACAGCCTAGGATGTCTACCAGCAAGATGGACAGACATGGATGAGAGATGGATGGACCTTGTAAAGATCGCAGGATCACACAAGATGCAAACAATGTTTGTGGAAAACCGTCGAGGGGGCCTGTCTTCAGCAGTGGACTACTGGATAACCTACGGCTGACAATGATGATGATTAATATTATAGTGTAGATTTATTCAACTACAGAGAATGATCTTTGTTTTTTGGGTACAAATGGAAAGTAACAATTAAACATTAAAGGAAATTTTGTAACATTAAGGTAAGTTACATTTAAAATACGAAAACTAAAGACCTAGAATTTTCATAATGGTAGCGGTTGTGTTATTTTTTTATGTAGTCCGAAAGATGCTAGGTTTGAATGAAATTAATGAAATGAAGTTTATTCCCAAAGTAGAAATCAATTATAAATGACAAAATTTACATGCAAATCATAGGAATACAAGGCATCTTAATACATATTTAGAAAGGTACATTAAGCAAAGAACACGTTATAATTAAATACAAATTATGGGTAAAAATAGGTGCACTTAAAACACGATGACACAGTATCTGCTGGTCTTCACACTAGGATACCCTGTGTCGTGGAGACCAGACTTCCCTTTTGAATATTTAGTAATTCAGGCATGCTTATCTGTAGGTGTCAGTTATCGATTGAGCGTGTGTGTGTGTATGTGTGTGTGTGCGTGCGTGTGAAAGTGAGTACGGACGCGTACGTGAGTCTTTACGTATGCGCGTATGTGTGGTATTGTTATATAGTGTATTTAATAGGTATATAGAAACAAACTAAAACAGTGCTGTTAGCTTCTAATTAGTTCTTCTATTATTATTTCTTCTAGTTAGTGCTGGAATAGCTTCTATCGGAATGAAAATGGACTGTTTTGCGTGTGTCAGCGCAACATCAAATCGTTTTGTGTCTGAACAATTTTTTGTCATTTTGTGTGTTTTGGTTTATTAGAAACGAAATTAAGTTAGTAGATAAGATTGTAAATAACGTAAGGTACGAGTAATTCACACGCTTTCTATTTGCATATAATTTTTATTGATTGTTTTGGCAAGTTTTTAGTCTACAAAATTTCATTGTTTGTGTTACCTAGGTTTAAATTTAATTTTATGAGTGTTTTTATAACTCCCGGTTCCCACTCACAGCCGGAGTTTTATCGCTGTCACATCTGTAACTCAAGCAGAACCTTTAAAGGTAAAAGGAGCCTAAATATCCATATATCAAGATGTCACAGCAATCCCAGGTTACAGACATCTCTTCCTCTACCCTCTCTTCCAAATTCTCCATCTACATCCAACCCTTCTTTCGAATCGCATATCTCTCACCTCCACCAATCAACTCCAGTGGTCGAAAGAATTCCTAGGGGAGCGAGAATATGTATTGCTAAATCTCTTTCATCGTCCATTGAAAAATGTCTTCTGAACACTGAATCAAATTGGCAAAATCTTTTTACTTTTTCCTACCTTCATGTCAGTACTTCATCAAAGTCTGTAACTCGCGCTCTTATCGACAACACTATTCAAAATTCAACCCCTCCCACTTTAAATCCTCGTTATAATAACAAATCCTACAACTTATTCCGCACAGTAGAAAATAAAGTGATGGACGGTGATCTGAAGAATGCGGCTCGTATCCTTTTCTCTGATGATACACTCGCTCCTCGTAATCAGGAAACTCTCGACAGCCTTCAAAATAAGTATCCCTCACGTCCAGACTTTCCTACTTTTCCTATTCCACCACCTCACAACATTCATCCGTTACAGGTCTTTGATGACAGCGATACGCTTGCTGCGATTATGTCTTTCCCGTCTGGTTCTGCCGGGGGCATCGACGGCATCACTCCTCAACATCTTAAGGATGGTTTGGTTAGTGCATCCGCCGCTGACGCCGGCAGAACCTTACTTTCCAACATCACGAAGCTTTGCAACCTCCTCCTGTCAGGTAAAGTCCTTGATAGCTTTCTTCCATTATTATATGGCGCAAGACTTTGTGCTTTTGTAAAAAAAGATGGCGGTGTCCGCCCAATCGCAATTGGCTCTACGTTTCGACGCCTAGTGGCGAAATTAGCTTGCCGTAATATTTTTTCTCCGCTCAAGGACATTTTTCAGCCCATACAACTTGGCTTTGGCAGTAGAGGAGGCTGCGAAGCTGCAGTTCATGCAGCCCGAAATTTTCTCGCCTGTAACGAATCGGAGGTATTTCTGAAAGTTGACGTGAGGAATGCTTTTAACTCTATTGATAGATCCGCCTTGCTGAATGAAGTTCATACCCATACCTCCAAAATTTATCCTTTTGTGTTCCAATGCTACAATTGCCCTTCCAAATTATTATATCTTGACCATTGCATTGATTCTGCCGTCGGCGTTCAGCACGGTGACCCATTAGGTCCTGCACTTTTTAGTTTAGGCATTCACCCCATCATTTCGTCTTTAAATTCAAAATTTAACGTCTGGTATCTTGATGATGGGTCTCTCGGAGGCAAAGCTGATATTGTGTATCAAGACCTCGTTCGGATAATTCAAGAATTTAAAAAAATAGGTTTGAAGCTCAATCTTTCAAAGTGTAAACTTTATATTAATGACCATGTTTCTGCGGAATCCCGTCAAAATATAATTGAAAGATTTAACGTCCTTGCTCCTAACATCAAAATTCTAAATTCTGAATCACTTTGCCTTTTAGGAGCTCCTCTTCTAGATGCCGGCATCCAACCTTTTCTCGACAAAAAATTAAATCATTTTACCCTGTTAGCCCCCAGATTGGAACATCTTAACTCTCATATTGCCTACACCATTTTAAAATCCTGCCTTTTCGTTCCAAAATACATATTACCTTCGCGCAAGTCCAATCTGGAAAAAACTACATCTTGTAGAACTTATTGATACCACTCTTAGAACATATCTTGAAAAAATTCTGAATTTGCAGCTAAAAAACGACTCTTGGTTACAAGCAACGCTTCCTATTCGGTTCGGTGGTATCGGCGTTCGCAAAATTTCTAGTATTGCCCTCCCCGCTTTTCTCTCCTCTCTTCATAGCACTGCTGGTCTTGTAGACAAAATCTTTAAACACCCTCGCCAGCTTACTGAGTTGAGAGAGGCGGAGGAATGTTGGCAAAGTCTCTGTACTAGTGAAGACATCCCAAAGGAAACACACAACCAAAAACTCTGGGATGTCCCTCTAGCAAGAGAGACTTTCAATACCCTGCTTCAAAATTCAGTCAGTGATTGTCATCGTGCAAGGCTCTTGGCAGTTTCCTGTAAGGAATCAGGCCACTGGCTTCACGCCCTCCCATCTATAAATATAGGTACATTTTTTGACAGCGAGACATTCCGGGTGTGTGTGGGTTTGCGAATCGGGGCCCCGGTTTGTGAACCATTTACGTGTCCCTGTGGCAAGGAGGTCGACAAATTAGGTCTTCATAGTCTTTGTTGCCAGCAAAGTTCGGGGCGTCTCGCCCGCCACGCAGCACTTAATGACGCCATCAGAAGAGCTCTTGCCAGCATTAACGTTCCTTCCACATTAGAACCTCGTGGGTTGGTCCGTGATGATGGCAAGAGACCTGATGGCATCACGCTCATTCCCTGGGAGCGGGGACGGGCCTTGGTATGGGACGCAACTTGTGTTGATACTTTGGCCCCTTCTCATCTCAGGGAATCAGCTTTTAAAGCTGGGTCTGCCGCTGAGTCGGCAGAAAACGCCAAGCGGCGCAAATACGAGTCTCTTGCAGGTGATTATGTGTTTGCACCGTTTGGCGTTGAAACTTTTGGACCGTGGGGACCTAACGCCAAATTACTTTTTAGAAAAATAGCCCCTAAATTAAATACAATTCTGGAAAACAAAAAAGCTGGCTCGTTTCTCGCTCAGATGCTAAGTATGGCTATCCAACGCGGAAACGCAGCCAGCATTCTCGCTTCCTTGCCTCATGGACACGGTTACATTTTTGACTAAGTAGATTTTAAAGTTTTTTTTAAGTGTACATATTTAGTTAACTGATTATTTTTATGTGATTTAATAAATAGTATTATTGTGCTGTTACTAATATTATTGAACTTCCTTCAGAAAGAATTCAGATACGTCACAGCCTTTACTTTTAACCCATTTGTTAAGAGATACTCTGAATTCATAACGATTTTGATTCACAATATTTTTATTGGTTTTATATATTTTGGAGTATATATAGGGTCCCATGTAGTAACTGCATCTACGTGCAAAAACAGTTCGGGCATGAGTGTGATCCCATTTGAGTGATCTGTGAAATGTACGAGCAAGATGTTTGGATTTTCTATAGAAGAGTTCCAATATTGCAGCTATATAAAATTGAC
This sequence comes from Pyrausta nigrata, assembly GCA_949316185.1. Classification (NCBI taxonomy): domain Eukaryota; kingdom Metazoa; phylum Arthropoda; class Insecta; order Lepidoptera; family Crambidae; genus Pyrausta; species Pyrausta nigrata. The sequence goes on along the minus strand of OX438936.1, from coordinate 33,237,712 downwards.
GGAACGAGAGAATTTTTTGTGATGAATGATATTGGTAGATTAAAAATCAGAGATAAACTGCTAAAAAAAATTACCTCAAAATCTGACAGATACAAAATATCTGTCACCTCTGCTAATCCAATGTCAAATTAATTTTCAAAAGCTCTTACCACTCAAAAAGATGAAAATAGCAACGATGCGTGCTGAACTGTTTTTATTTGCGAGCAATTGCGAGTGAGCGTTCCTATTAGTGGGCTCAATTCCAATGCGCCCTGTCTAAGATTAAATTTAGGTTTAGTCTCTCTCTTTCTCTATCAAACAAATGAAAAGAGACAGACTACAATAATTTAGAAACGTTAAATTAAGTGATGCGATTTCTACCGTATTTGTACACGTTTTTGCTTGTTTACGTCTAACTTTAGTCGTCATCGAATGACATCCCTACTAAATTGTTTATGGGTTCTCTAATTTCCTTAGCAACGGACAGCTGTTTAGTCTGACGTTTATCAATTAATATAGTCAGTCTCTTTTCGTTTGTTTGGCAGAGAAAGAGAGAGACTGAACCTAAATTTAGTCTTAGACAGGGCGCATTGGAATTGAGCCCAGAAACTATTCGACTTTCAAAAGTTTTCAATAACAAATGAAACTAAAGATAAAGGTTTATCTAAAGATATACGTTCATTTGTTCATACCAGTGTTGTGCTGCACAATTTCAGATCTAGGATTATATTTTGTTTACTTTACTATATTTTGTTACTTCGATTATTATTTGTCTCTGTCAACCGTCTTGGTGTAGTGGTTTGCGCTCCGGAATACAAAACCAGAGGCTGTGAGTTGGAATCCAGGAAGAGGCAAATGTTTGTGTGATGAACACGAGCATTTGTACCTAAGTCATGGATGTATAAACGTAAATAAGTATGTCTATCCGTTATCTTAGTCGCCATAGAACAAGAAGTAGTAATCTGTGGCACAAGCTCACGCATAGTTTGAGTCTAGGTCATTGCTAATTGGTGTGTTTGTTGAAACATTATTTTATTAAAAAGTGGAGTGATGTTTCCAATACGATGGTTTGCTATTTTGGGAATAAGTAGGTATTACGTCATTGAGTGACTTCGATATTTGATGTGTTGTTTCAATCAATAACGAGCGTTTTGCAAAAGACCGCTTTTCTGACCGAATTATGTGATAGTCTTATTACAAACCGTATTTATACTTGATAGCTTTGTACATTATAATTACGTGATAGTTCTATTAAAAAACGTGTTTATATTGGATAGCTTTGCACATCGTTATAGCAATCGCGGAATGTTTTGAAGCGTTACCGGACGTCTCTTGGGATTTTTTCCTTCTAAGTCACGTTCAAGTGGATTCAGCTGTCTTCGACATAGACAAAATTGAATAGTCATCAGTTTCTGCCTATTTACGACTGGCATCGACCTATTCAAATCTGTCTATATTCTAGAATAAATGATAATATAATAAAAGAAGAAGAAAGATAACGTCGCACACAAAAATTAATCCGTGTCGTCCGGTCCGGTCCGGGTCGGTGCCGGGTTGTCCGGTCTATCGATTCTTGTGTGCAAAATTTATTTTCGTAAAAAAGAAGTGATCAGAGAACTTTATACACACACTTGACGTTTATATAATTATATGTTTAATGAAGATTTTTCCGCGCTTTCAAATTGTTTTGTGTAATAATAAAATTGTTTCAACAATCACACCAATTACTTCCCCCAAACTAAGCGTGGGCTTGTACTATGGCGACTAAGATAATTACACACTTATATTTATGCATAACATGTATGCAATTCTGCGCCTTGGTACTCCTATTTGTGAAGTTTTTACGTGTCCCTGTGGCAAGGAGGTCGACAAATATGGTCTCCACTGTCTTTGTTGCCAGCAAAGTGCTGGGCGTCTCGCCCGTCACGCTACTCTTAATGACGCAATTAGGAGAGCACTTGCCAGCATCAATGTTCCTTCCACGTTGGAACCACGTGGTTTGGTCCGTGATGATGGCAAGAGACCCGATGGCCTCACGCTCATTCCCTGGGAGTGGGGTCGAGCCTTAGTGTGGGACGCAACTTGCGTCGATACTTTGGCCCCATCTCATCTCAAGGAGTCAGCGCTTAAAGCTGGAGCGGCGGCGGAGTTAGGTGAAAACGCCAAACGACGCAAGTATGCTTCACTGTCAAGTGATTATGTGATTGCGCCATTTGGCGTTGAAACTTTTAGACCGTGGGGACCATCCGCTAAATTACTTTTTGGAAAAATTGCACCTAAATTAAATTCTGTTTTAGCAAATAGTAAAGCTGGCTCGTTCCTCGCTTAAAAGGATAAGTATAGCTATCCAACGCGGTAACGCAGCCAGCATCCTCGCCTCCTTGCCTCAAGGACACGGGTTTATTTTTGATTAAGTAGGTTTTAAGTTTATTTATTTTTAATTCATGCATGTCTTTGTGTTTATTTTCTTTTATTGAATAAAAATACGATTTTTAAATTCCATACAAAATCCATGCAAATTCTCCTGCTCATCACGCTACTATTTGCCCTTGCCGGGATTCGAACTCACTGGTATCTTAGCCAGGGTCCCGAACCACTACACAAAAACGTTTGTCATTTTAAAAGGAAATTTATTTGCAAAAGATAAAGCAACTGGCTCTTGAATTTTAGCTGCGCTCAAACATTTAAAATTACTATCGGGAATGGATTTGACTAAGCCAGGCCGTTCGATTTTAAAACTGACGTAGACTAATTGAACTCATTTTTAAGACTCAAGTCAGCTTCGAGAAATGGTAGCAGTAAGTCGTAATGTAATCCTACTATCCGTGATTAGTCTTAACTAATTTAAAAGATTGCACTGACAGAAATGCTTGTGATTCCCAAAAAGTGGTATCTTATTCTACACGTGTTACTATTATCTTTTCTTATGAATTTTATACAAAAAGTATCATATCAGAACTTTGGAAATAGTTACGTTCAAAAATTTCCAACTGACATGCATTTATGATAAAATTGTGTCATAACATTTTTACAGTCCGTCAGATAATATTTGATCACGAGACCGTTCTGAACTATTGAAAAGGTTTTTGGTACCTTATCTAGTAAGTTAATATTACTATTCTCATTTAACAACTTAACCATATTTCAATTCTGACGCAGGGCATTAAATTTTTGGATCAGGAATATTACATATGACTTCCCAAATTTATTTCGGGCCATTAAATTGTTTTTACAATACAGACCCGTGCAGTAGCTTGACTTTGCACAAATAGACACAGTGTTTTGATAAAAAGACCATAAATAATATGATAGGTTTAGTTATAACTTCTCGAGGATCATAAGACCATTAACTATAACGAGCGGGCCTATAACAATTGATTTTCTATTGATGATGATGATCCCTGAAGGTACAAGTGTTGCAATAAAAGAAGATAAAAATTCACTAGTGCTTTTTAACATTGTAAATCTCCAGTCAGAATTATGTTGGTTCTGAACTTGGAAATTTTCAAACATCACAAATGTTATATTTATTTTATTTTATTTAAACTTTTTGCACACAGTTTATTGTACAAATGGCGGACTTAACGCTAGAAGCATTATCTACCAGTCAACCATAGGTCCAAACAGAGAAATACAGGCGGTGCAAGATATCGTTAATTAGGAAAAAGATGAAACCGAGGAAACCAATGCAAAATAAGCATAGCAATGAAGAATAATATCGCAGGTACATAATAATTAGACTTACACCCTAATACTTGCGCGACCTTCCTGCGATCAGAGGTGCGGGGGGAGAGGCATGCTAGATATCGGCGGGGACGGGTATTGTTGCGGAAGGGAGTTTCCTATGACATGCGATTGGCGATTGGCACTTCCTAACCTACCGCACGTTGCACGACTTGAGGGGCGCAGGACGGTTGCGTATGAACTTGTCACTGGCTACTATTGGCAGCCACCGACCACCTTCATTTGCCACGCGGCACTGAAGGACGTGGCGCGCGATGGCTGTGGTCGGGGGCCCATCAGCGCGGAGCTTAAGCAGTAACTATTACATAATCTGTAGCCTCAGTGTACACACGGCTGTCAAACTACCCCACCTTGACCTTGAGACAGCCTGTATTCCATATGTAATAAAAGATGCTTTCGTTGTTTCCATAGGCAGGTCTCCTGACGTGCTGCCGGATGTATACACAGCGAGAGCGACTTAGTTTTATACTATTATATTATTATTAAAAACTCAGGTACAGGTCCGGAGTCAGGAAGTTGGTAGTGTTAACACCCCCGTGCCTGGGAAAGCACGTTAAGCCGTTGCGCTGCGCCTGATCTCTCTACGGTCATGTCGGACTGCCGTCTCACCAAATTATAAGATTAAAGGAATAGAGAGTGCACATGTGTATTGCGCACACACTTGTGCACTATAATATGTCCCGCGCAGTTGGCTAATCTCTGTTTAGATAGGCCGCTATAGTCGAAATTCGGCTTGGAGGACAATATTTTATACTATTATCATCATTCTAAGCGTTATCCCGGTTAAGCACTCGCACAATCATGGTTACACATTATGTGGCCTGAATATGCATGTTTTCCCTGACCGTAAGAACATTGGTCAGTGATACAACTAATGTACATAACTCTGAAAAAGTAAATACATGGCGTCACGTAGGATCGAAACAGTACCTCCTGGTTCCATGAAGCGATAAAATATGACCTGCTGTACCTACTTCTGTTGTGTGTTTACGTTTTAATTTTTCAGTGGGTCAACTCGGACGTGTGACGGCGTGATGTGTAAAGTCTCGCAGTTGGGGCTGTGAATCTTTTCTTGTGTCTCGCGTCATTTCGCCTCGGGGTAAACGTGGATACATGAAACTCAACAAACCTACAAATATAAGTTGGCCTAGTTTATTAAAGTTAAAAAATATGTGTTTTACTTACATATTCGATCCTAACAGAGCAATTCTGATCATACCTATACTGAACTTTGTGAAACTAAGCTGCAAAGCCTCAAACATAGGCGTGCTATTTAGTGATTTACAGGCTACATTTTAGCGAGTGTACTAAGAAATTACACGAATTGATTCTACCGGCCCATTTTTAGGGTTCCGTAGTCTGACAAGGAACCCTTATAAGATCGTTCAGTCCGTCCGTCCGCCCGTCCTAGACTGCCAAAGCAGAATATCTTCTACGTTTATGGACTGATTTGCATGTAACTCAGTTCGAGGCTACTTTACATATAGATCTCATTTTTAAAATCCAAAAAAATAAGATTACTCCTTTTTAAGGGTACCTCCCCTTATACGGTGCCCCCACCCCCCTCCTGTAATTTCTAAAGTTTTGGACCTGTAAACTTCAAATCACTCACGCAAAAAACGGGCGTGGAAACTCTTATTTAAAATTGTTTCGGGTATCCTGTGATGAATACTTTTGAAATTATAAATAAAAAATATATACTTTTTTGCCTATACTTTCTAATATTTTAAGTAATGGTACGGAACCCTTCGCGCGCGAGTCCGGCTCGTACTTGGCCGGTTTTACCAACTAGAAGAAGAAGGAATATAAGTCGCATTCTCTTGCGAAAAGTATCCGGAGTTAAGGTTTAGTATAGTGTGAGCTGAATCGATTTGTTTATAACTTTCTTTATCCATTAAATATTTACACCAATATTTACCCAGTCGGGTGAGCTTAGTAAATGTTTTTTTTTTTGTTTTGGGTCTTAGTATTATGGTAAGTAAAGTAAGTACAACGGGGGTACCGTTGTTTCTCAATTTCCGAAAATGATTTAGCTACTTACTTTGATACCACAGCAATATATTTAATATTCAAAAGCTTTGAGATCTTTTTAATACTCAGTATTTTATTTTTATAAGTTTTGAATAAGAAACCAAAAATTCGCACACGGCCAGGGTTTGACCCCGCGAACTTTCGGCTTGTTTGATATTGTGCAATATTTATTGATTAAGTTTTTTATTATAACATCTTGTCTTCTTTCTTTCATACATCCATGACGTAATCCGTCTGCTAACAAGCGACTAAAGAGTGTTCGCAATAGGACCCGGACTACACCTATTTCGGACCTAGTCCTTGAGTTAAATAAATAAAATAAATCTAGATGTAAACGAGAAATAATGTTATAAAACCTAATTTACTGACTAAACATTTGTTTATCAGTATCAAGTATTGATAATTTTTCGCGTATCTAAACCTGAACTTTTTTAGTGTGGTAATTCACATTCGAAGTTGTTCGTTCAACTCAATCAAAAGTTTGAACGTTTGTTCGATGTGCGATTGAACTACTTTGATTGTGAATCTCCTAGAATGCACAAACCGGATATGCGTTCGAAAAAATTTCGAACTTTTTACGAATGTGTTTTTATTCTATTGGATGAGAACCGTGACTCAAACATATTCGGTAAAATGGGGATATGACTATCATTTGGGAAGATGGAGATTTTTCAAGTGCAAAAATATATTTAGATTGCATAGTAAATGCTTATCACTTAAAAACAATAATTTATGGGGGATTTCATTAAGCATAGTACGGTTGAACGTTCTTATTAATTTATTTATTTTAATACCCAATGGACCACTTCTTTAAATGACTCACTCTATTTATAAATAATAAATAAATTATAAATTATTTCAACAAACACACTAATTACCTAGCCCCAAACTAAGCGTGAGCTTGTGCTATGGTGACTAGGATTACGGATAGACATATGTTGGCACCGTCGTGATACGTCGGGACTCCTCGGCTCTCATCGTGCGCACCAGCGGCGCGAGCACAGTCGTAGGTGCTCCGTCCGCCAATCACTCTCACGATCTTCAGCGGCACCGGACGCGTTCCTCCCAGATAGGCGCGATACATACTATTACCAGCAATAAACCCATGAAATTACAGTCCGCTTTGATCATTTTATATAACCAATAGTCTTAAGACCCTAACACGTACTTATATACATTTATAAACATCCATGACGTAGGTACAAATGCTCGTGCTCATCACACAAATATTTGCCCCTTGCGGGATTCGAACCCGCAACCGCCTGGTTTAGAAGTCCGTGGCGTAAACCACTACACCAAGACGGTCGTGAAATATTTAAACTATCGTTATTTAAATAAATAATTTATTTTTAAACACATGGTTTTCGAAAATTGGGCTTTTTGATTAATTAATCAATATTAAACCTCATCTAAAATTCCGTAGTTGCCATATTATTGTTGGTTATTTTGCAATACGGATCACGTGTAGTTTAGGATTAATTAAGTAACTATATATACAACTTATTAATAAAAATTAAGAAAAATGACTTAATACAACACAAAAACAAAAATTATAAAAAGGGTCCTTGTGGTAAGGTTCCTAGGATGCTGGCAGCATTACCGCGCTGGATAGCGATGCTTATACGCTGAGCAAGGTAGCTGCCAGCTCTTAGGTCACCACTGATGTCAACTAGCCTCTTGGAAATCTCTTTGAAAAAAGAGATAGCGTTGGGACCCCATGAACCCAGTGTTTCGACTCCAAACGGTACAAAGTTTAGGATTTACAAATAAGAAATTTGTAAAAGCTAAAGCGTATTGGAACTAGAACCCGTTTGATCGCTCTAGTAAATAATCCTGTGAAATTTAAAATTGTCAAGTATTACGTACGAACGTGAATAAAACACAGTTACGGAAACATTTATTATTCAAATATCATATCTACTGTTTGCACAAACAAAACATGTGCGCCGTTCTAGGGCACATCAAGAGCTTTCATTTATCATTTTGGACTTGAGATGTGGCGCAGAACACGTAGCGTTGGAAACAGAAGGTTCACGTTACTTAAAATCACTAAATGTTACGACTATAAACTTAAGCCCCTGCCGCGTTTGTCTGTATGTACGTTTGCGCTGATCTTTAAAACTACTTAAACCGACAAGTTAAGTAACTTGTTCTCACATAACGATGGAATAACTACCACCAAAGAAAGTTTAGGTATAATATAATTCGCTAAGATTTTATATAAATTTGTAGAAATATGACGATGATTATTAACTATGTTGAAGAAAATTAAGCAGTCGTCGTTAAGGAAGCTTTCCTCGAAAATATCGGAGAACCGTTTGTTATTATAATAATAAACTCATTGATTGTTTGTTTATGTTATACGTAAGAATAAACGAAACATGAATAGAGTAGTACTGTTGTTTTGTTTTCACAGTGTAAAATCGTGATAGATATTCAACATCACTGTCTAATTGCCGTACTCAGAGACGTCAATTAAAGTTAATCCTTTATTAAGTCTCATGCTGTCATTTTCTATTTAATTGACAAAGAAAGTGACAGAACGAGACCTAATCAAAGATTATAATAAATTGACGACTCTGACACTCTCGAGTGCGGCAGTAAGTACTTCACTTTAACGAAACTCTGTTAAATATGATTAACGCTAAATATGTTTATAATATCATCCCCTTTCTGTCAACGTCGATTGACTGACAAAGACAGAATGATGTTTGAAATATATTTAGCGCTTATTGTATTTATCAAGTTTTATAAAAGTGGACCTTAGTATGTAACTAAAAGTAAACTCGAACATCAAATAAAACCGATACATAGTTCTTCAGATGACACCCGTTTTGATCCTCACTGATCATAAATAGTCTTAAATTTGTGTGACTATTAATTTTTTGGGGTGGTGAAGGATCTTCCTCCTAGTGTTCCACCCCGGACAACGACATCACAAAGTGCTGCATGGCGGCTAAACGATACTAACAGCGATGGTAGGCTCCGTTAGGTCCTGCGTAATTTGCTTACAATTAATACTTCAAAGACATCATTTATGATTTTTGCTGCTAAAAATAAATTTATTCCTGACTAAATTCCCTCTAAAAATTAACAATGACTTGATAAAAAGATCTAAATTAGAAAAATACTTAGGCTTACATATTGATGATAAATTAAATTGGCAACCACACATTGAGCACACTAAGTCTAAGCTAACATCAGTTCTTGGGAGCACTACGCAAGATTGCAAATTGTATTTTTAAAAAATGTAAGACCTATTATTTATAACGCGCTAGTGAAATCGCACCTCGAGTTAATTGAAATCTGGGGTTCAGCCGCAGCGACTCATTTAAATTCATTACAGAGGTGCCAAAACAAAATTATCAAAGTCCTACATCGCTATCCATTTCATACACCGACCGAACAGTTATATAAAAAAACCAAAAAATTCAACATTAGTCAAATACACCATTACAATACTTGCCTCTTAGTATATAAAATTATCAACAGTGCCGTAAAATCTAACATAAAACTAGAAAAAAGTAAACACACTCGTAGTCTTCGGAATAAAAAAGAACTAAATTTAGGGATGCCTAGGACTGGTTATGGGAGGAAGACCATTTTGTTTGAGGGAGCAAAGCTTTTTAACAAACTGCCATCTGATATAAGGAGTTGTGAAACTCTAAACTCTTTTAAAAAGAAGCTTAAGCTACATATTGAAGCGGGTGCTGGCGGCCAATATCTTTAGTTAATTTTTAATTTTATTTTATCTCATTTTAAGTGAAACTTGTATTTCTTATCAGAATAAAGTTCTTTAAACCTAAACCTAGCTACCTCCCTCCCAGCACCGGAGTCCGGCGCCATGCATCTTGCTGTGTTCCGTCGGGGATTGGGAGTGCCTGAACCTTGGGTGAGCTCGCTCCACCGTGAACTCTGTCAACGCCACGTCTGGTTTAATCTAGAGTTAGGAGCAAACCCATTTAAAAAAAAAAACATTACTTTTATCACAGTTTCCCAGCCGTGCTTGCTGTATTAACTTTATTTATGTCATAACGTGGACATCCATTTTGAAAGACATTACGTGGGGTATTGTTTTAAATTCACATTATTTTATTTTATGTGGTGATACTTTTTGAGACGTTGGTCGTTTAACTCTAAGCTATAGTATTTTATTTTATTTTGTTAACGCAGTGGGTGAATACTGTGAATGATAATTTACTAAACTAACATGTTAAAGTGAACTATGTTCAGTCATGACTCGTTCAAGAACATTTATTTCCTTTGTCATAACAACCTAAATTACTAATGCGCTGTCTTTGATATTACTTTTGACATTTCTTGGATCGAAAAATAAGCCGCTTTAAAAGTACGGTTGGCACATCTAGGTTAATACTGTGGTACCTTATGCACATGGTATTGCTTCAAAAGTGTAAAGTCTGATGTGCTTGGTAGGTACTGTACAGTCAGCGGCACGACAGGTTACTCATTTACCCCAAATAACAAAAACAGCTTTTATTACGTGGCCGTGCGTACCTCGGAAAGCGGGCCTTAGTATTCTAAAACTAACAAAATTCTTCGGGAACTTTACTTTATCTTGCTTCTTTACACACAATCCCAGTTTTCAGTCTCAAAGTTTATTTAACCTCTTAACCGCCGCCGCGTCATATTTTAACGCGGCAATATTTACGTTACGAAACATTTCACCCTGAATGTCAGTTGCAAAGAGTAAAAAATGTATTGCGCAGACGTGACGATCCACTGATTTCACTATAAACGACGAAACGTAGAGGAGTCACGTTCCCCACCCGTTTGCTTTACTTGAAGGCTTTCAACTGCTCATAAAATATATTGGACTGAAATAAAATGGCGACTGAACTTTCGCAAATGCTGTACAAAGTTTAAGCGGGCGTTGATTGTTCAAAGATGAGTTTTTTATAGTTGTTTAAAGTTGGAACGATAGATAAAATTCAAATTTTTTTTCTTAAAAAATAGTTTGACAATTTCATTTAAGTACTTTTAGAACGAGTAATTAAGACAATGGAACATTTTAACGAGGTTCAATAGACTAAGCAGTATTTTACGTCTTCGTACAGTCGCCACAACGTCAGGTTAACGATGTGAACTACAAAAACAGCTTTTATTACGTAGGGAATAGAGGCAGGCTCAAGGTCAAAATGGGGTAGCCTGACGTGCGGCCCAGTATTAGAATATTCTAGGCCATTTCGTCAGTCTTGCTCGTTATTAGGTGTATTTAGGCCGTTTCAGTATTGACATAGGGATAATAGTAAAGCCGGATCACAGAATAATACGTGTTGGGGATTGTAAAAAGACAATTGGCTCGATACCAATGCCCTGTCTAAGAATAAACTTACGTTCAGTCCCTCTCATTTCCTGTCAAACAAACAAAAAGAGACTGACCAAATTATTTTAGAAAGGTCAGTTAAACACTTGTCAGTTGCTAAGGAAATTATAAAATCCATAGAACCCTGACGACCGTCTTGGTGTAGTGGTTCGCGCCCCGGACTTCTAAACCAGACGGTTACGGGTTCGAATCCCGCAAGGGGCAAATGTTTGTGTAATGAGCACGATTTGTACCTAAGTCATGAATGTTTATAAATGTATGTAAGTATGTCTATCCGTTATCGTAGTCACAAGAGCACAAGCTCTCAAGCTTAGTTTGGGGCTAGGTAATTAGTGTATTTGTGGAAACAATTTATTTTATAGACAATTCGATGACGACTTAACTTAGACGAAAACACTCAAAAACTTGTAAAAACCCTTATGCGCGAATCCGTATCACTACTGTAAGATTTTTAAACTTCTCTTTTTTTAAAAAGTTTCTTAAACGATACAAAAGACGTAACTTCACCCATTTTCATTTCATTCAATGCAGTGCCTCATTCCTTTTAGCTGTAGTTTCGGTCCGTCACAGTTCATTACCGTCGATTAATCACCTAGAATGCCTTGAGAAGACCTTGGGTCATAATGAATAGTGTAAGCCCTTATCCTCATTGACAGAGAGCCTATTTTACAACAGCTAATCAGTCTTGCGCTACTGCTACTGCTGAATGAGTGAACGAAACATTTTCGCTCAAAGTATTTCCATAGTTCAAATACCGCGTTTGGATCGTGGCTTTGCTTATAGTTGTGTAGTATAGGATGAATGTATGAATCCTTGTTTTTCTTTATCAATAAAGGAAATAAAATATCGTTGCTATTTAGATCAATAGGTTATTTTTATTTCTCAAATATCAAACTCAGATTAAAAAGCGTTGGATTTTTATTACATTTAGAACTAGCAAGTATTTAAATTGCTTACACATCTGATTTGTTCGGGCTACGGGTGAAGTTGAAGATTTAAAAAAATATATTTTAATTTAGCCCTTATTTACAGTCATAATTTACGTTTACTAGTAATAGATCACTTTCTACAAATAAACTTACCTAAACTTTATAATATTATTATATCTAGTGTATATGTTACAGTCAAAACTCATAACCCGTCAAAACCACTTTTGACTACAAAAACCAGGCAAAAGTGGTTTTGACCGATGCCCTTAGTTAAAAACAATGATGACTGATTTTCGTAGACGAAAATGGTTTTGACAAAGAGCATCGGTCAAAACCATTTTAACTGCTAAAATATTGGGTAATATTGGTTGTGACCAACTTGTATCGATTAAAAGTGGCTTTGCCTAAGATTCTTAGTCAAAACTACTTAAACTGGAAATATTGTATAAAAATCATAGGTAAGTATAACAAAATCATTTAATTATTAAACAAATGAACATAAATTGTCATACAAATAGAAACATCTTATAAAATAACGTATGAGAGCTCGTTCACACGATGACCATTCGTGATTTTTGACGATTCGTCTTTTTTAAACGATTCGTTCTTTTTTGTGTCATGTTCACACGGATCACGAATCGTGAATAATAACGTCTTAAATCTCTTCGAATCGAATCACGAATCGTGTTTTTAAAAATCACGAATTGTCAAAGTAGGTACACGAATCGTGATTTTAATAGGACGGATCCGCTAATGCCACCAATTCGAATATTTTGATGAATCGTGAAAAAACACGATCCCGTATGCAATGTGTACGTCCATCTGTCATGATGTATCCTGTATTTTGACGAATCGTCAATGACGGATCCCGTGTGAATGAGCCCTTACTTAAGTAAGGAAATATCGAAATAATCAATATAAAAATGTAATACCTAGTTTTTACTAAACATAGGAGAATATTATATTTTTATAACTTAAGCAATTATTTTGCAAGTTTTTACGAAAAAATCAAATTTCACTTACAAAAATTAATCGACTGTGTCATCCGGTGGGACGTCGACTGACTTACGTCCTCCGTAGCTTAGTTGGTAAGAGCACTCGCCCGGATAGCGAAGGGACGTGGGTTCGAGTCCCACCGGATGACACAGTCGATTAATTTTTGTAAGTGAAACTTGATTTAATTTCATAAAAACTTGCAAAATAATTGCTTAAGTTATAAAAATATAATAAGTTGAGCTGATTTCATCTTAACTGATGGTTAATTATTTGTAAAAATATTTCCATTCAATACATGCGGGTGCATTCCCCAAGTATTTATGAAATCGAACGCCGGCTCACTGGCGTAGCAAGCACTTGCAAAAATTCGGCGACTGACTAACGTCCTCCGTAGCTTAGTTGGTAAGAGCACTCGCCCGTATAGCGCAGGAACGTGGGTTCGAGGCCCACAGGATGACACAGTCGATTAATTTTTGTAGGTGAAATGCGATAGGAGAATATTCCGAGAAGTAGTTGAAAAAAAAATTGCTGTTGTACCTATTTATTTACACAGCTTAAGCTGTTATGGCACGTGGAGTTACAAATGGAACCTTTTTTCTTGCAAAAATATTCGTTGTTGTTACATCCCTTGTAACAAACGCATCTTGCGTAACCCTGTCCGGTTCCAACAGCAGATTTCCTGTGGAATTAAAAGTCCACGGACGCGTACAGCTTGATCCCCCATTAACTAATAATATCTTAATTTCTACCTCCGAAAGTTTTCAACTCGGATTTCTGCGTGTTTGCAGTTCAAATATCTTGTACAATGCCGATTGAATTTTGTATGCACATAGTACATAAACTTTTCACCTTAAAATTGTTTTATAACACTTGTTTTATAATTTTCCTGGTAATTTTCACTGATTACCTTAACTTTTAATGAATTTTGATCGATCGTCTAAATTAAAATCCGGCGAAACCACTTTTGACTGCAAAAATCAGTCAAAACTGTTTTTGACCAAGGGCATCGGACAAAATCACTTTTGACTGCAAAAAACAGTCAAAAATGTTTTTGACTAAGGGCATCAGCCTAAACTACTTTTGCCTGATTTTTGTAGTTAAAAGTGGTTTTGACAGGCTATGAGTTTTGACTGTAACATATACATATATATAGCTCTAGTAGATGTATAGTAGGCAATAACTAGATGGGCAGATGTTGTCAAGAAAGTGCCTCTGCAATATATCCACAGATCGTCTGTGATACGTTCAATATGGCAATGTGAAGAATAGCTCAGGATATAATAGGAAACTAATGCCGTTCAACAGATTATAGCCTTTACAATCTGATGAACGGTATTGGGTTACGTGTGTTAGATGTTAATTATTCCTTTTTTCTTTATCTTACTTTATTAATACCTACTACTAAATGTACGTTGAACGATGTAATTAATATAAATTTATGCTAATTGTAGCTTCGAATGTAAATGCCAATTCAAACCTAATTAGGTTTCATGGTATTTTTGAAGCTGTATTGTGTTTATATTGTTACTGTCATTTAATAAATAAATAAAAAAATAATAATGGAAAAATAAGGAATTATGGCAAATAGATACAATTTCAGAGTCTGAGAGGACCTGCTCAATGTTTACAAACTGCGTAGCTTTTAAGTTTCATAGAAAAATTGTCCTTTCATTATCACTGGCGTAAAATAGAAAACAGAAATGCCGATGGACGTCGCAAGATAGTCATGATATCGTTAAACATTATTTCGTTACATTTGCAAGCTATCAGCATCGTTGCGGAATAACATCAACGGAATCTTGTTACGACGCTTCGCTGCAGAAAATTCTGTTTCATTTTGTAATCGAACTAATTTTTCGCTATTAATATTGTGATGACAGCACTCCGTAGAGTTAAGTGAAGGTTTTCTTAGAAACTGTTGTGGTTCGTAAACTATTATATTACGTTACAAAGTTAACAACAACACACAAAGGGCAACAACAGTGAATAGTTAAGCAAAGTCTTGATACCAGACTAAAAGTGAAGCCTTTACTATAATTTTAGATTGATTATACCATTATTCTTAAGCGCGTCTAAAGCTTGCCTAACTCTTAACGATTTTGAAAATACTTTTACTTGTAAGCTACATAATATACATTTGTATTAATGTGGAAATGTTAGTATTTGCTTGGTAGAACGGAACGCATACGAGTGAGTGCAAGGTGTGAACGAAGGGTTGAATGAATGGAGATGGTATGAAAAATCGGTGAGAAAGAGGATGGCCATCATAAAGACTTTACGATAATTTGCTAAGCTTTTTAAATCATTTTTATCATAGTATTTTTCGGTATTATTCCAAAAAAAATAGACCAGGTTTAAAATGGGTCTAAATATTAGCCGACAACAGAGGAATGAATGACACATTCGTGACATAACCTAATAGAGAAGCGCTTTTCTAATTGGCTAGCTAATAGCTTAGTCCTGTATTAAACCCGGTACTTAGTTTTTGGAATAACGGGGTTTGTGTTTAAGTACTGGGGGTACAAATAAACGTATGTCAAGAAAGCATTTTATTTATATATTTAATAACTTGATTGACGACCGTCTTGATATAATCCCGGCGCTCCGGACTACAAAAGCAGCTGTTGCGGGTTCAAAACTCTAATGTTTAGAATACACAAGCTCGCGCTAAGTTTAGGGGTAGGTAATTAGTGTGATTGTTGAAAAATATTGTTTATTACACTGACAGTGTATTTATTTAAACAAGAGGTAAGACCTGTCATCTCGTACTGAGCGGCGATTCAAATTTGATGCTCCGAGCACACGTTCTTTAACGTGTCAAATGTCATATTATATATAATCAATTTCCGCTCGCTAATGACCCATCAACCTCTTTTTAAATGCACTATCAATGGTTTGTTATTAATATTGGAATTGCATCGGTGCACGGCTGAGGCCGATCGCTGGCAGCTTTACATTAATAAATATAACAGCCGTAGCACTTGCTTAAATAGGTTTTATATGCACTAAGTGATGAACTAACTTTGTGGTAATTTTAACTTTACCTTATAAAGTACAACGACAAACGTTACCTCGTAACTGCATCTTAATGAAAAATTTATTACTCTAAAAAGTCACTTAGTGCAACACTGTACAGAGCCATAATTAGTTCTTAACTAAGTGTTTTACAACCGAAATTAGTATTTAAGATTACTTCATTTGTTTCTTTTTGTTGTCAACTTTAATTTGCTCAAAATGTAGGAATGGCGGCAGCGGCTTTAGTTGGGTACGACTATAAGAATGGTCCTCATAATAGATTTTAATTAAATAAACTATTTTTTGTAAATGCTAGTGCGTGTCACCGCACCTATATTATGACAGAATAAAACTAATGGTACAAAACAGGAAGTTAACTAACTTATCATCGTAATGCCCAAAATCTTGCACATGGGATGTATACAAACGTATCTCATATGATGGAACTACTAAGAAAGAAATTAATTCGCCCCTTAAGGGTGAGGTGCTCGAGGCGCAGTGGCGGCAGTGCTTTGGTAGTGATTACCAAAGTTAAGCAACCCACGGCGCGGTCGTGATTGGATGGGTGACCATTCCGACCATTTAAGTGAGACGTCCATGACAAGTATCTCCGTGCTTCTGAAGACACGTTAAGTTAGTCAGTTAAGTTAGTTAGTCACATTAGTCGTTAAGCATACTCAGAGGAGTGAGGTTTGTCACTTGCCTTACAGACATCCCTCCACCAATCCGGACTGAGCCCGCGTGGAAGAGTATGGCTCATAGTTGAGGTGAGGCCTTTTCCCAGCAGTGGGATCTAATAGGCTGACTCGTAAAAAGATCAAAATCTCTAAATCTATTCTCTAGACGTTTGATAAGAAGTTCCGTTTTGTTTATATATTTTATATATTTTTGAAAGGCTATAATACCCCCAGCAATTCTCTTACATCTATCCCTAAGTACTTTCATGTTATCATACTGCATGTCAGTTTATCAGACACCTACAAGTAATATCCGGCAGTCGTTTGCGCTTTCAAGTGTCAAACTCTTCGCTATAAAACGTTTTGTGCAGTCACAACAAGGATGCATCGGTCCAAAATACATAGGCTCCTCACCCCTCTCGCAACACCAACCCAATCGGAAAAGCGGAGGAAAATTGGTAGCCATCGCACGGCTCTTGGTAAACTGGCTGACGTAAGCGTCTCTTACGTCAGACAAAAGTAAGCTAAAACCACTCGAACGATTTTCCATTTTATTGCTCAGAAAATACAGTCGGTTCCAAGTGAGTTGAAAATATGGTATTCGTTACAGCATGTCGACTACATTCCACTGGTACAGAACTCAATTTTCCGCGAGAAATGCACTCATATTCCGCAAAGAATAAAAGTTCATTCTGGTAAACTTTCGGAATTTCTTTCGTTTTGCAGCGAAACTGCCAAATAAGCGAGGAAGTCTATAAATTATTTCTGAACTAGCCCAATTATTTTTGCTCGATTAATCTAGTTTTGACTATGATTAAATTCCATTTCGCTGTTGAAAAGACTTTCACTAAAATAATTGATTTAATTTTTGATTTTGCGACTTTGTGCTGGATTTTCCAGCACGTTTATTTACAAAATGTTATAAGTAAACATTTTCTGAACCTCATTGTAAATAATAAAATAATTTACTTTGTATAGAAAAGTTTTAATTTTTAGGGTTCCTTACCCAAAGGGTGAAAACAAGACCCTCTTACTATTTCTCCACTAGATAGTTGAAATTGTGATTCACAGATGATGTATTTCTGTTGCCGCTACAAAAACAAATACTAAGAACATAATAAAAAAATTGGCATTTAAACCTTCACGCGTCATATTTCCAGACGACCAATAGAAAATTAGTTGTTATCGGCCCTCCCGCGTGGGGTTTGACAGGTAAGGGGGGCTCCTATACAACAACGGTTTTTTGGAGTTTTAAATATTCACAGAATATTATGTTATACATTCACTTCAAAAATAAATAATGTTCTTTTAAAGTCATAATATAATGGTGTATAATGTTGTATAGATAATGGTACGGAACCCTTCGTGCACGAGTCTGACTCGTACTTTGGCGGTTTTTTCTATTTGAATAACCAGTGAGGGAAACCAGAACCATAAAGAGGATCAAAAGTTATATCAAATCTGAAAATTTTAAGCCCGTTATTTTATTTTCGTAATTTTATCTCAGTGTGTAATGATAACATCAACTCAAAATCCGAGATAATAGGATTTTCCCCATTGAGACGTTTTGTTTTTCTTGTAAACGAACCTTCAAAACATTATTTTTGTTCTAGAATGAAAGTTTCTCAAACAGATAAGAATCTTGTTAATCTAAGCATAATAACAGGCTGATAATTTTGCTTTATAAGGGATATGTCTTATGGTAGAAGTACCTTAAGTAAGCTCAACACAAACGGATTTATGGTAATGGAAAAAAAAGATTAAATTTTATCACTCACCTAGCAAATCTGATTCCGTACAGCGACTGCAGCTGTAACACGTAGGTCTCTGTCCATCCACATCCAAAAATAAAAAGCGTCAAAGCCAAATATCAGAAACACTTCTAAAAAGGTCTATCAGAGCCCTGCACTCTCTGAATACTTTGACACTACACAGCACATCGACTCGACGACACGTCCGCTCCGTTCGAGAGCTCGAATTGAATTGACCGGGTGTAGTACTGTACAAGGAAAACTACCCTCATTATAGTAATATCAATCTTTATGTATTTGTTGTGCATGTACTTAATTGATTTTGACTCTAATACTTAAATAGGTACTTACTTAAATAAATATTAAAAAAAAGATAGTCTGTGAAACAAACTTTTAACTTCTCACGAGTCAAATTGCTTATTTATACTAAAAAGCCTGCGCGTGAATCGCGAAACGATTTTTGCAGCCTATATTGACTCCAAAATGAAATGATGAACTTCGAATAGTCAATAAAAACGCCATTGAATTTACATTTAATTTTGATAGCCTACTGGATTTTTGTTCTTGCGCTCGCATTATAAGTTCCAAAATTGATAATAGGCACAATTATACTTAAAATATAATTATCGTTCTTTATATATTATATAAGGGTTCTACTCTCTTTCTCGTTTTTACTTGGATACCAGTTTGAGTGAGTAGGATGTCAGAAGTCAAAAATACGGAGAACTTCTAACAGAGTAGTAGCCTCAGGATCGGACTTTAGTGGCGTGGAAACTGCTTGTAATTTGTTCACATCGGTTCAAATGAGAAATGACCGGATACGTCCGGGCGTGGCCGAAGTGCCGAACGGTCGCAAAAATAACTCTAGGCATTACGTCACGTTAGGCACTTGGAAGTATCTGCGGCCAGCGATTTATGATTGCCAGAGTTCTGTGGATTGATGTGAACAGTTATTTAGCAGCTTAGAAGTAGCGAACTAATCATATATTAGGCTTACCGTACACTGTAACTTTTTGTAGGGATGATATTGCGATTCAGTGGCCGGCCTATACCGATCTAGCACATTTTTATAACTCATCTATCAGCAGAGCTACCACCTATCTTAATTGCTTTCTAATTGCACTAGAAGATAGCTTTCAAAAAAATGAAAAAAATGATAATAAAAATAGGAAAACTGATAAATAGGAAATAACTGACGACTGACTGACATATCAACACAGCCCCTATTACGGGGATTAGAAAGTTGAAATCTTGATTCCTTTTATAGTGAAGGTGAGCACTAACAATTTTTGGAACTTTATTCCCTAAGGAGGAAAAATGGGGAGTAAGTTTTTATGAAACTAATCGATAAAAATGGTGGATAGAAAGGTTAATTTTATGGATATTATCAGTATTGGATTATCATTGTTCACCAAAAGTTACTTGTATAATCACAAAACCTGTTGATTTCTGTAAAAAATTAACAATTTTACAACAAATCTGTGTATGCAGATTTCTCGGAATAACAAATTCACTTGTATGCGTAACGTAAAAATAACTTTTATTTCTTGATTTGGTTGTTATTTTTAACAGGCGTTTTCACCGAAATACGTCAAACAAATGATTAATCGGAGTTTCGCGTGTATGCGAACTTAGTATTGAATCGAAATTGGGATATATTTGGACTTATGTAACAAGATTGCCTGCGTTCGTGCTTGGCTCTAGCTGTGATTATATGGAAACAAGGTGTAGTAGTCTGCAAAAGGTATTGCCTTGCATGAGAGCATTTATTGATATTTCGAACCCTTTTAGAACGTAGGTAAATTGCTTTTTTACTTTTAGAACGTAATTGGTTGAAGATGGCAGGTGCATTATACGTTTATTACATTCGCGACTTAAAAACCCTTATTATACGAACTATTTCTAACCATTTTTTTTGTTTCTTTTTTACCCGCAAAATATGCCGGTCTGTAGTATATTATGTAACAGATATCTGCCACGATAAACGATATGTACTCTAAGTCTACTATTAGCTACGCACTCGAGCCAATATATAGACGATCGTTCCCTCGATGTTATGGACTGTATTCTTCAAATAAAACGCTTCTTGTTTCTTTCTTCTTTATTGGAGACCGATGACCGTGAGAGCAGCTAACAAATTCCGGCGCTCACGGCCCTATACTTATACTAATTACATAGGTCTTACTTAGTGACTAAAGCACCCTAGTGTTTACTGGCGAAAGGATAAGGATAGCACCTACGTTACTCTTTCCAACGCGTTCAACAGCCACCCTCAAAACATCGAAATACTGAGGGAGGCAACCGATGCGTATCTCCTATCTCTTTCTACAACATTTCACAACTACCTACCGATAGCCTAACAATTCCCACTCACAACATTCTACCTCTGCGGGTTTTCCTACCTACCCTCGGAATGTGCGAGATGGGGGACAGGGACAGACTATTGGTCTTACCGGTCCCACACTGCCTGAGTGGGACGACCAGATAGGGTCTCCTTCGCCCCTGTACCAATCTACCTACTTTAAATTTTATTATTAGTTCCTACCTGCCTAACTTACTGCAAGTGGGAATCACCTATAGATAACCGGTTTGCTATCTTTATTAAATAAAACAAGCCCTGAGCTAATTTACATTGTTTCTTATGCTAAGCCCTATGAGAAAATTAAACTTTATTGAAATCCACAAATATCCTATACTAAATTACAACATTCAAATATAAACATAAAGTAACTGATTGGGTGTCCGCAACAGTCTCCCCCCGGTGAAGCGCTGCGAAGTGCGAACCTCTTCATTCCACCGGCAGGACAGCCAATCTTGACGTCGGTCGACGAAACACGCCGCCCTTGGTCCGAATCTCGACGTTCCTTACTGCTCCGTCAGGTCCGGGATGTACTTCAGTGACGACTCCTCGCGGCCACACATTGCGTGGTAGTGTGTGGTCCACCACGACGACTACGTCACCGGGCTTGATAGCGACCTCGGTAACGTCACGAGCTCCTCTTCTTGGCACCAGGTTCGGTAGGTATTCTTTCAGCCAGCGGCGCCAATACTCGTCGGCTAGCGCTTGTGCCGCCCTCCACGTCTTCTTCGACGCCGGCTCGCACGGCCCGGTGATGGGTAGGCCGCGCGATCCCCCCAGGAGAAAGTGGTTTGGGGTAAGCGCCTCCGGGTCGTCAGCGCTGACAGGCACGTGTGTGAGCGGTCGGGCGTTCATAGTGTGCTCGACCTCTACCAGCAGAGTCTGTAGAACCTCTTCCTTCGGTGCTTTCTCGTTCAGTGTTACTCGTAGCGCGTTCTTGACTGAGCGTATGAGTCGCTCCCATGCTCCCCCCTGATGCGGTGCCCCCGGTGCTATGTAGCGCCAGTCGATGCGCTGGGTGAGCGCGAAGTCCCGTAGAGCGGGCTCCCACTCATTCATCGCTGCTCGTAGCTCCTTGTCTGCGCCCTTGAAGTTCGTCGCGTTGTCTGAGTACATTACTTGTGGCCACCCTCGTCGCGCTCCCATCCGCCGCAATGCCATGATAGCTGAGTCGGTCGACAAGCTTGCTACCAGCTCTATATGGACGGCTCTTGTAGTGAGGCATGTGAATAACGCCCCCCACCTCTTCTCGTGACGACGGCCTACGGTTATTATCATGGGACCAAAGAAATCTAGACCACAGTTAGAGAATGGTCTGGTGAAGGCTTCTACTCTAGCGCGCGGCAGATCTCCCAGCACTGGTCTCACTGGTTTCGCCTTCCTCATTCGACAAAAAGTGCACTTGTAGGCCACGGCACGTACTGTAGGTCGCAATCGTAGGATCCAATACTTCTGTCTCACGTCGTTAACGACGCGTTCGTTGTGGGAGTGGTGGGCGCGACGGTGTTCCCGATTGCACAACAACCGCGCATACGGGTGGCTGCCGTCCAATATTACGGGCGTAGTATCGGGGGCAGACGCACCCGCTGCCCTCGTTCGTCCTCTCGCCCGCAACACGCCCTCCTCGTCGATAAACGGATCCAACAATTTGAGGCGACTTCCTGTCTTCAAGTTTTGGCCTTTTCCTAGGCGCTCTATATCTTGTTGAAATGAGTCGGCCTGCGCTCGCCTTATCAACCATCTTTCTGCTCTATCTATGTGCTCTTTGGTCATTATAGATGCGCGCCCACGACATTTATCTATAAACAACAACACGTATGCCATCGCTCTCACTAGGCGCTCGTGGTTAGAGAAACGCCCGGCGTCTGGCACGCTCCATTTGTCTTCTGTCGTGACGCTATATATTATCTCCTCGCTGCTCTCTGTGCTGACTGGAGATGGCCATGAATCTTCATGTTGATACAAAAACGACGGCCCTGTGAACCATCTGTCTTCTTGACATTTATTTTCTGTGACGACTCTCGTCGCGTCGTCTGCTACGTTTTCTTGCGTCGGCACCCACCGCCATTGATTGGGACTTGAAAACTCGCTTATCTCTCTCAGTCGGTGCGCTACGTAGGGGGTGTAACGCACTCTGTCGTTCCCAATCCAATATAGAACGGTTGTAGAGTCCGTCCAGTATGTAACTCTATCTGGTTGCCATCTGTGCTCTGTCACTATCGCCGACGCGAGCCTCGTTCCTATTAAACACGCTTGTAACTCTAAACGTGGTATCGTTTGAGTCTTCATCGGGGCTACTCTAGCCTTCGCTGCCGCTAATACAACACGTCTCGACCCATCTTCGTACTCTATAAGCCAGTAAGTTGCCGTCGCATAAGCAGACTCGCTAGCGTCGCAGAACACGTGCAGCTGCTTTCTAGTCACTCCCCCCGTTAAAGAGTAGAGACGGGGTAGACGCAGTCTGCTAAGTGAATCTACGCTACGTAGCCATACGCCGAATTCTCTCGCTATTTCTTCAGGTAGAGCCTCGTCCCAGCCGGTTTGTAGGCGCCATACTTCCTGGATTAGAATCTTCGCTCTAATCGTGTAGTAGCTGAGCAGTCCCAACGGATCGAAGATAGACATTACTGCGCTCAATGCTTCCCTCTTGGTCGGCGTTCGCTCCAACATCTTCACCTCCCGCGGCACTCTAACTAGGTCGGTGTTGAAGCCTAGCTCGTCTGCGTTAGCGTCCCACACGAGGCCCAATGTACGCCCCTGCTGATCCCCACTAGAGCAGAGCTGTTTCGGTGCGGTTGCACGGCTTTCTAACGGCAGCTCACGCATGACGTCAGGCCCGTTTGAGTTGAAGGCCGCGAGCGTGAATCCTGCCTGCGCGTGCACGTGAGTTACGTCTCTAATGACGTCACGGGCTTCTTCTTGTGTATCGAAACAGTCTACCCAGTCGTCCATGTAGTGGTTCTCTGTTATGGCTTCGTACGCTCTCGGGAACTCTCTTGCGTGCTTCTTCGCGTTGTGGTTTCTTACACTGTGTGCTAGAAAGGGTGAGCTCTTCGCGCCAAATATCATCGATGTCATTTTATATTTCTTCGGTGGTGCTGCTCTGTCATCGCCTCTCCACAAAAACATCTGAGCCGGTTGGTCTTCCTGTGCTATTTTTACTTGTAAAAACATCTCTCTGATATCTGCAGTTACTGCGATAGCCTTCTCTCTGAATCGAAATAGAATTCCGGCTAAGTCTCTAAGCAAATCGGGGCCTTCTAATAGCGCGTCGTTCAGGCACACCCCGTTGCTCTTCGCTGCGGCGTCAAACACTAGTCTTATCTTCTGTGGCTTGTTTACATTTACCACGGCAAAGTGTGGTAAATACCAGAGACGTGGGCTCTGTGTATCGCTCTCTCGGCTCTCTTCTGCGTAGCTTTTTTTCAGCATACCGTCGATCTGAGCAGTGTATTTACCTTTGAAGTCTTCTGATGCGTCCATCTTCCTCTCGATTGACATGAGCCTCCGCTTCGCAGCATCGTAGCTTGGCGGCATAACTGTGTTAACCTTGCGCCATGGCAATCCAACTTCGTATCGCTGATTGACACATCTCACTGTAGACTCGAAAGCTTCTAAGGCGCGAACATCTTCAGGGTTTTCGCGTTCCTTCTTCTCTATGCCCAGAGAATCGATCTCAAAGTATGCCTTCACCATATTGTGTAACTCTTCGTCAGGTTGCGTAGACCGAGCCTTCTCATGGCCGTCGACGAATAGCACCGTATCTCTCTCCCTTATGATCCGGGACGGCGCTAGACCATGTATCACCCACCCCAGTCTGGTGAGCGATGCTGCTGGCTCGTGGCGCTTGCCTGTCAACAGCTTCCTGCTTACTATAAGATGCCAATTATCCGCGCCTATGAGTACACGCGGCTTGGCGTTTACATAACACACGTTACTCTCGTTCAGGTTACGCATGTGTCCATAATTCAAACAGCTTCGATCTACCGTTTGACTATTCAAGCGGAGGTTCTCCATGGTTCTCGCTTTCACCTTATATTCTTCCTTGTTACCGGCGATAATTCGAACCTCTACTTCTCTGCTTGCGTGTGGTACGCTCTGCGTGTTCACACTACATATGTGTAAGTCTCGAACCGGGCCTTCTGCGCCGACGTAATCTGCTAAGTCCTGATCTATCAATGTTACGGTGGACCCTTCGTCAAGTAGAGCGTGTGTAGTTACTCTACCCCGTGGCCCCTCAATGACGATCGGACACACCTTCAACAGCACCTTGGCTGCCCCAGCAGTGTGGTTAACTGAGGCTACCACTTCCTGGCTTTGTTGACTTCCGCTGTTATTACTCTCTGTGTGTAACAGCCTGTGGTGACGTCGGTTACAGCCATTCTCATTACACATCTGCGCCTTACATTTAAACCGCCTGTGTTTACTATTCAAGCATAGAAAACATATCCTTTCCTCTTTTAACCAATCCCATCGCTCGCGCACTGTCATGGTTGTAAACTTCTTGCATTTCGGTACTTCGTGGTCCCCGCCGCAACATAAACAACACGGTTTCTCTTGTGACGCCATCGCCTTCTCGTCGGCTGTGGCGTACACCCCGGTGTTTCTTCCTTTCGTGTTTGCCTTCGGTTTACCTTGTACGACTTCCTTCTTGGCTGCGGAGCTGCTAGGTTGCGGTACGTATGCGAAACGAATCGCCTTGTTAGCTTCTTCCATTAAAAAGTGCGATAATGTAACGATCTCTGGCTCCGAATAGCTTGAATACTGGACCGCGTAGTCGCACCATCTCGCCTTCAGGTGTGGGCTAAGCTTCTCGACTATGTCTCGTATCAGCATCGGATTTCTTAGGTAACTTCTATTGTCTACAGAGTCCAGTGTACACACGATGTTTTGTACCTTTATAGCGAATATGTTCAACTCACTGGCTGTGGTACCCACTCGCGGCAGGCTCCTCAGGTCGTTCAGTGCTCGATCTATAATCACTTCCGGTCTTCCGTAACACTGTTCTAGCGTCCGCATGATTTTATCGGGATCTGTAGCACCGTACAACAACGCCGCCACTGCTTCCTTGGCTTCTCCCTTAAGACAATTTCGTAGTCTAGCCAGGTTCTCGGCCTTACTGAAGTTACATGATCTCGTTGACTCTTGCATCGCAGCTTTAAAAGGCAACCACTCATTTGGATTTCCATTAAATATCGGCAACTCAATAGCTTGACGTGGGGCCGGTCGCTTTGACATAATCCTCTCTAATGTAGTAGCAAGTCGTTCAACCCCGTCCATATCACCTCGGGGCCCTGCCTTACATTCATTGTTTTCGTTGATTAGTCGCTGCTCATTATGTTCACAATTGTTATTAACTTGATTTGGTTCTATGCTTGGCGAGTTTAAATGTCGGTTTCTGTCCATTTCCATATTACGCGCCTCCTTTTCCTTGCGACGCGTAAACATATGTCTGTCTCTTTCATTCCTCTCTTCTCGGAGGGTAGGAACGCCGAAAGACATTTCTGTTGTGGGTATCTGCACATTTTCGTCGTGACGCCGGGACTGGGTTCTGTCCAGCCAGTCATCCACCCTCGCTTGGACTTCACCGGCGGGTAGGCTCTCACGGTCACGATCCTCTTCATCGGTCTCCATAATCGTAGCTATTTCATATTCCAATCGCTTTTGAATTAAATTCTTTTCTATCGCCATCTCTCTTCGCTGTATCTCCGCGAACTTCTCGGCTGCTAGTAACTCCGCTTGTTTCAAACGAGCGGCGACGCTTGAACCTCTCGACGACGGTGGCCTTGTCCTAGGCGCGTCGGCGTCGGCGTCGTGACGCCTCTCCACTGGTTCGATACGTCCGCTTTCTGCGGGTACTACGCTTGCTTGGGCTTGTGGCATGCTTGCGGTGGCTTGCACTGACGGTGATGCGGGTGGCTCTTCAAAGTTGCGTTGTCTTGAGTCTTCCGTCTCTTTCCTTCCAGCTTGGCTTCTTGTCGTCGGCATCTTCTTTCTTGCTGCCCCTACTCCTATCAATCTCAAACAGGTACGCTACCAAGGGGAGCCTGTTCGAGGATGGATGGTCGTGCAGGATCGGAAGGGAAGGAACCGCCCAGCAGAGAATGTACGCATCCGCGGGGTGCTCAGTCGCTGGCTGGAATGTCCAGGACCCTCAGCAGTGCCTACAGTCCGGCCCCCACGCTTACGCACACCGTACTGGCGCGGTCGGACTAGTTCACAATCGCTTGCGCGATGTGTGGCAGCTCGCCCGACAGACTGCACCGCCTGGAAACGGCGTTAACTCGCGACAGACACCGTTTGGCACCGTTAGGTGGTGAATGCCGGAGCCACGGTACACCCGTGTAAATGTGATCGTCTCTCTCACAGGAGTAAGTCTTGATCGCAGCTTCGTTGATCCCTCGTTGCTGGTTACACTTTCTTCACACACGAAGTCGATGCCGCGATGCTGATTTCTTCTTATCCGGCGAGCAATGGACCAGACGATATTAGCTACGCACTCGAGCCAATATATAGACGATCGTTCCCTCGATGTTATGGACTGTATTCTTCAAATAAAACGCTTCTTGTTTCTTTCTTCTTTATTGGAGACCGATGACCGTGAGAGCAGCTAACAAATTCCGGCGCTCACGGCCCTATACTTATACTAATTACATAGGTCTTACTTAGTGACTAAAGCACCCTAGTGTTTACTGGCGAAAGGATAAGGATAGCACCTACGTTACTCTTTCCAACGCGTTCAACAGCCACCCTCAAAACATCGAAATACTGAGGGAGGCAACCGATGCGTATCTCCTATCTCTTTCTACAACATTTCACAACTACCTACCGATAGCCTAACAATTCCCACTCACAACATTCTACCTCTGCGGGTTTTCCTACCTACCCTCGGAATGTGCGAGATGGGGGACAGGGACAGACTATTGGTCTTACCGGTCCCACACTGCCTGAGTGGGACGACCAGATAGGGTCTCCTTCGCCCCTGTACCAATCTACCTACTTTAAATTTTATTATTAGTTCCTACCTGCCTAACTTACTGCAAGTGGGAATCACCTATAGATAACCGGTTTGCTATCTTTATTAAATAAAACAAGCCCTGAGCTAATTTACATTGTTTCTTATGCTAAGCCCTATGAGAAAATTAAACTTTATTGAAATCCACAAATATCCTATACTAAATTACAACATTCAAATATAAACATAAAGTAACTGATTGGGTGTCCGCAACATCTACCATTTTGTCTCAATTTTCAATGCAAGGCTTAGTTATTGTGTGATTTTTTGATAAATGTATTTATCAAACCTTTTTAAAAGCTTCCTGGAGAATTTCAAGATATTAAATAAGTAAATCAAATGAATAAATAAGTAAT
Source organism: Pyrausta nigrata (assembly GCA_949316185.1). Lineage (NCBI taxonomy): Eukaryota > Metazoa > Arthropoda > Insecta > Lepidoptera > Crambidae > Pyrausta > Pyrausta nigrata. Next base: position 33,209,516 of record OX438936.1, on the reverse strand, counting down.
TTTGAAGTAGTTCATAACGTCGAGCCTTGTAATAAAGGTCTAAATAATTTACTTAGTTGTTGTTAACTTTAAATAGTTACAACGCAAAAGTAGCTTAGCAACAACATAGCATAGAGATGTCGTGGAGTAGTCCACTTATTACATTATTTTAATATTTTTAGGTAAACAAATATAAGAAATTGAGAAAGTTTACGTTTAAGTTTTTTTTTACAAATTACTTAAGCAATAGAAATTAAATTTTAAGCTGTACTATTAGAACCCACTCGGATTGCAGACATTCTCTGATAGACTTTGCAGATTATTTGGGCTTTTTAATCCATATGAAGAGGTTTCCAAGTGCACACATTGCAGTCGGCTATGAGAAAAGTTTTTTCATATTTTTTTATTGCAAGTCTGCGCTGGGCTTATTAAACAATTTCTTTTTTGTATTATTAGGCAGACATTTGACCGCAATCTCACCTGGTGATATGCGACGATGCCGTCAAATATGGGTCATGTCAGACTAGTGACAACCTATTCACTCTTAGAGAAATCCGGATCATAGTGTTCGGAAACACTTTTATCCATACTGAGTTTTTTTTTAGATAAGTTGACAAGAAACCGTAATGTAGATATTGAGCGATTACTTGCACTTACTACGTATCATGCTCTACGTAAAGCATTTTATGGTACTTTGGTGGTACTACATGGTTTTTACAACAATTTTCTTAGTAAGAAAAGTATTTTTGTACAGAAAATAAGACAAAATTCTGCGCAGTTGAATGGATTAAAATAAAAAACTACTTCACAGCTTTCCTGTCCATCAACTAGGCAAACGATAGTTCGGACTGTTTGAAAACTCTCAAATTGAGGCCTCACTGCGTTAATGTTTGAATAACCGACTAGTTTTATACTTAGTTGGGGAAATGAAAAGTATTTAGGGTTAGACCACGGTTCCCGAATTAGGGGTTAACGGGGCTTTTGATTGTTTCTGACATTACAGGATTGCTAATGTATTTAAGGCGATGGCAAGAGCAACCAATTTGAATCAAAGAAATATTATGTGATTGTTAAAATATCGGGTCTAAATGTATATACTATATATAAATATTAGACAGCATCACATATATTGCTATGGTCTCAAAGCAAGTAGATATGGCAGTTGTGATATGGGTGATCTAAAATAAGTATACACTAATTTTAGAATGTCATTACCTCGTCTGTGATACTTTTGTATATTATTTGATTTTTATTCAAAGCTGATATCGTGCTGAAATCTAGGCATGAATCAGTCTAGATATCTGCACAAAAATTCTAAGTAAGGCTATGGCTGCTCAACATATTTCCTCGTAGCTTTTACGAAACTTTATCTTCAGCTCTACCAAAACAAGTGATGTTTCTTTACATGTAAAGATCTGTGTCCACTACATCTTGATTTGTACTTTATCTTGACCGTATAAAAAGTACACATTTGATTTTTGACCTTAGTGAAAAATGTTAAAGTTCAAAATGTTTAACCTCGGTGTACATGTACCGTTATGGCCCTGTCAAAACAAACACCACGCTTATACAGGGTGTCCCCAAAAGAGCATGCCAAACTGACACTAGAGATAGCTTAGCCATAGTTTTTTAAATAAATAAATTTCATAATCAAATAAAAACAATAATAAATTGTTAAAACAATAGGTTTAATAAATTGCGGAACTTAGTAAATAAAAATGTATATTTGTTTTTCGTAGACTTATTGTTTATTTTAAAAAACCAAAATGTTCACTTACTTCGTCAAATTAAACTATTCTTAGGTGGATAGGTAAACAAAAACCAAAAAGTGCACCTTTTTTAAAATCATTGTTGGTAATAAAAATTAAAAAAAAATTGATGAAGTCCGGGTTTTTTATAAAGTATTTACTATGCAGTTTTCGTTGGCATAAAGAAATAAAGCATATTTCGTTATATTTGCTGGAAGTAATCCTCCCTAGCCGCACCACATTCTTAAAAGATCAAGATACAGAATCAAAATGAATAGTTTCTTGAGAGAAAAAAGTATCAACGAAGAATAGAGAAAAGGTACTACCTATCATATAAATTGATTTATGGATAGTTAATATTAAATATTGCAAAATTGACTTGCTGCAGAGTATACCTTCCAGCCGGACCACACCCTACGACCAATAACTCCTTAACTAAAGGGGTTTATTGGAGCATATTTGTCGTATGCAAGGTACTCTTTAGGCAGATTTATTCGGGATATAGTTTAATTAATAGTTCATTATACTCTATTTAATTTGAGGTGGCGCGGCCAGAGAGTACTGCCTGGCGGCTGGACCACATAATTTGTTAATTAAAAAGTTATCTCTTGAGGTACTAAAAATACATATATATTCCGATAAAAGTAGACTTTAGGTAAGTTCTATTTCGAACTATAGTATCTGAGTACTAAACTGTGGTCCGGCCACAGAGGATCACACAACTTATCTCCCAATTTACGACACTTTTACTAGAGTCGTGATATTTTATTTAAATGTCTATGGTCTATAGCTATTTCCGATGTCATCCTGTATACTTTGAACTTCATCTTCTCTGTTTAGGACTGAAAATCAAATTTTGTATTTTTATACGGTCCTAGCACGGCCATGGTATGGTACAGTGTAGTGGGTAGACACCTTAAAGCGTCATCCATCTTGTCGCCTAGCCTAAACCCGCGTTCACACAGCCCAAACGGCTAAGCCGTGTGCACACGAGCGTTTTTGTTCGCGTCGCTTGCCACATGACATGGGTACTTGGGCACGTGTGAACAACCTTATTTTGCGACAGTTCTTTTTTTTCTTGACGCATTCAGCTTGCGTTTTAAATTAGGAATAAGCTACGCCAGATTTACAATTTCTAACGGGTTAGTAACAGATACAATCTTGTCATAAAAGCGCAATATATAAAACGCTAAATAAAATTGATTATGCACTAAAATCTAAGAAAAGTAACATATTTTTTTAAACTATTTGGTTAAAAATCAAGTTTCAGAATATAGTAATATTTATTCGTTTGACCGAACGTTTTCTAGAATTTAAAAAAAAGTTCAGAACGGAAAAACGAAAATTTAAAATTAGGATGTCCAAGATTTTTGCCGCTTGAAAAAGAAATAAAAACTTCCTTACATTAGATACAAACTGCACTTAAATGTAACTAAATGAATGCATTTACGAAGATCTTCCAAGATCTTAATAATATAAAAGCAGCCATTCATAATAGATTAATAGACCAATTAATTAGTTTAAATTTTCTTGAAATAGTAATAGAAGTCACAAACACACGTCAGACTACCCCACTTTGACCTTGAGGCCGCCTCTATTCCCTACGTAATAAACTGTTTGTTTTCGTAGTTCAAATGACGACGAAAACCTGACGTGCTGCCGACTGCACTTAAATAAGTAAATATTGTCCTAAAAATTCACTGATATGTAGGTACATTTCCATTTCCAATCAAATAGAATTTCGCTCACAAAAATTAATCGACTGTGTCATCTGGTGGGACTTGAACCCACGTCCCTTTGCTATCCTGGCGAGTGCTCTTACCAACTGAGCTACGGAGGACGTTAGTCAGCCGACGAATTTTTGTAAGTGCTTGCTACGCCAGTGAGCCGGCGTTCGATTTCATCAATACTTGGGGAATGTACCCGCATATATCCGATGGAAATATTTTTACAAATATTTAACCATCACTTAAGATGAAATCAGCTTGACTCATAATTATTTTTATAACTTAAGCAATTATTTTGCAAGTTTTTACTAAATCAAATTGAATTTCGCTCACAAAAATTTATCGACTGTGTCCTCCGTAGCTCAGTTGGTAAGAGCACTCGCCCGGATAGCGAAGGGACGTGGGTTCGAGTCCCACCGGATGACACAGTCGATTAATTTTTGTGAGCGAAATACAATTTGATTTCGTAAAAACTTGCAAAATAATTGCTTTAGTTATAAAAATAATTATAATGTATTGATGAAATCAAAAGCTCACTAGCGTAGCGCACGTTGTTGAGTGACCAACGTTCTTAGAAGCTCAGATAGGAGAGCTTTCGCCCGGTTAACGGAGGGTCGTGGTTCGAGTCCTACCTGAAGATGGCTGATGAATTTTAAGTCTTGTATCTCTGGTAGCAACTTGCCAAGAAATTGCCTAAATTAACAAAAAAAAAAATTACTTACTTCCTTTAAACAAAGTCAAAGATATTTGAGTTCTACCAAATTGAAAATTAAACCTAGAATGTGACTAGAAGTAATATAGACGAGCAATTGTATGTTTTAAATGTGGTTTCCAACCCGATCTCTCATTGGGATGAACGACCTTTCAAGGGTGACAGCTATCCTGTGATCTCATAATGTATTTTTAGGGTTTCATACGGAGGAGAGCTTTTACACTTTCCGAGTTTTTTTTCGGACTGATAACACTTCTCTTTCCAACAAAAAAACGGACTAGAGAGAGATTCGGATAGCACTTACCAGTTGTTCTGTGCTAATTACTACTGAGATAATCATGTACCTGTACTAGTTGCATCCACCTATAACTTCAATGGTTCTTTGAGTGGCATTTATGTTAACAACATACTTCACCGTCAATCTTAAAAAATGTTTTCAGTTAGTAAACTTTTGCTTTTTCTACATAAAAACTTATTGGTTCTTGAAATAAAACAAAAGCCATATTCTATGAGGCATAGAAATTCATACAAAAAATACTTATCGCGAATTAACGCGAGAAAATAGACGACATTGTTCCGCAATGAAATAAGTCAAAGTATTACATCCGACAACAAACTCATTGGTTGTTCAGTTTCATCATCTTATCTTTAACCGACCGTCTTGGTGTAGTGGCTTGCGCTCCGGAATACAAAACCACCGGTTGCGGGTTCAAATCCTGAAAAGGGCATATGTTAGGGTGATGGGCACGAGCATTCGTACCTAAGACATGAAATTTTATAAACATATGTAAGTATTTCTAACCATTATCTTAGTCGCCATAGCACTAGCTAACACTTAGTTTGGGACTATGTACGAGTAGGTGTGATAGTTAAAAAAAATATTTTTTTAAATATTATCTTTAACAAAAAGGTTAAACCAAGCGAACCCAAAATTTTCTTAATTAATTTTGATATAAGTGCCAGGCTATACTTTGTTTCATTTTTACAACATGAGTATACGGAACTCTTAAAATGAAGTTAAACCCTCTAAGCTGCGTTATTTAATACAATGTTTATGGAATATATTACATTGTATAAGTAACGCATAATTTTTGGCTTTCGTATCCTGGTTTATTTGATATAAACCTTTGTGTGTGTTCCTTGAAGACTCTGGAATATTTATTTCTAGGTAAAATAAAACAAGGGATATGAAGGTTCTGGTTTCTTGGACTCGGTCGCACTATCAGCCAATATTATAACAACATTCGTGAAGTCTGTCAAAGTTAGGTAAGGTATGGTAGAAGGTAAAGTGGTGGTGAAGGATCTACCTCCTAGTGATCCACCCCGGGCCGAATGATCCTACAGGCTGTGGTAGGCTCCGTTAGGTGCCACCTAGTAGCTACCACCCTCCCACCAGAGCCCGGCGCCAAGCAGCTGGCTTAGTTAAGAGTCTATAGCAAACCCCTTTCAAATAAAAAAATATATTTATTTACACACCACATCAGCCTATTGCAGTCCACTGCTGGACATAGGCCTCTCCAAGACATCGCCAACTTTCACGGTCCTCCGCTTCTCGCATCCAGCCACCATCGGCCACCTTCCTCAGGTCGTCGGTCCACCTAGCAGGGGGGCGTCCAACACTACGTTTCCCGAGACGTGGTCTCTATTCGAGAACCTTCCTACTCCAACGCCCATCGGTTCTGCAACAGATATGACCAGCCCACTGCCACTTCAGCTTACTGCACCTCTAAACGATATCTATGACTTTCGTCTTTTGGCGGATGATCTTGTTCCGGATTCTATCCCTTAGCATGATATGCTGGGGGCATAGACCGTTCCATAGCTCGCTGAGCGACATGCAGTCGGCGGGACAGCTTGACTGTCAAGTTCCACGTCTCGGCCCCGTAGGTCATGACAGGTAGGACGGACTGGCTCTTCAGGCATTGCGGTAGAGCGGTTATTTACACAAAAACTACTAATAATAGCCTTCAAAACATTCGACCATAAACATACAGCTACATAACTGTTTTCAAAGTGTTACCGGGTTTTTTAAAGTTTATTTTTTTATTTGGGACAACAACAGCTTATAACTAGACATTTTACATGAGTTGAACACTTGATTAGCCAATAATAGTTGACCACGATATTGCTATGAGTGGTGGAAAGTTAATATGATGATCGTGAGGAAACCTGCACATTCAGGAGACTGAATGTGTAACCGTGATCCAAACTGGAGGTTCCCCAGTAACAGGGTCACGGAGGTCAGATGGCAGTCGCTCCACTGTAATTACCTGATCTGCCACAACCTGGATCATGGTCCAAAGCGGACCCTGGGCCCTCGCGTGCGAGAGCACAACCGAGATAACGCTAGGAAGATGATGATGAAGATGATCAAAGGAGAATATATAATTATTACACATGAACTTGTGTCGAACTCTTAGGCCGACTTGCGCACGTCCAGGTTAGCTAATTTGGACTTGTTCAAGGCCTATTATCTGATTTGAAAGCCCACTTTTGCTAGTCTGGATAAGCTAAGTTGGCCTTAGCATTGTTATGGAAATTGTAAAAATATGAATCTCACAAAATAATACCACCTGCGCATAAAGTAACCACCAAACGATGCATTTCTAAGCCAAAAACACTTTTATCCTTCCCAATCCTCCTTAGGAGCGTACAAGATCCAACCCTTTTTTACCTTGTCATAATCTACACCCAAAAAACTTATTTCACACTGCGAATATACTTGTAAGAAAATAATACGGGTTAAAATAATAAGGGTTGCATTGCACCCGGGAAAGCCTACCCATGTCTTGCCACAATATTTGGCTTGTCTTCTGCGTGGTTGTTACTTTTTTGGTATTTTCTGAGTTTTTAGGTATACGTCGGACATGTTGGATTATGCTTATTGTTTACCTAGTAAATGCGTCAGTAAATAGTTAGTAAAAACGTTTATATCGGTCAGTTCATCCATAGTTTTAGAACAAAGAGCAGTATTTTTTTCCTTATCACTTCGTACGTGGCATTCAAAATGGCCGATACCCCCCTATCTGTGGAGCCCAAATTGGTTACCCCACAGACAGAGGTTTTTTTAAGACCCGGCCTACACTAAAACTGCATTTATTTAGGCCTTGCTTCAATAGGAGCCTTTAAATAGAATTAAACATATTTAAAATTACCTAATTATAATCTGACATTATGATGAGCATCCTTGACACTGAATTATTTTAGCCAAACCAAGGGCCATGAGTCCATCAAGTGAAATACCTATGACACGACTTAAACGCGACTACCTAATTTGTGGACAACCAATAATGAAATGACGTTATGAAATCGCTTTACACTCTTTTCAGACAGTATTTTTATCCGACTTGATATTCGGCTCTTAATCGTAAAAAAAAAATCAGAAGTTACATAAATTTTGAATGACCTAACCCGGAACAGAAATCAAATTGCACAGACGACAGTCACACCCTTGCAATAATATTGAATCAACAAACCAGTCCATCTAAAACTTTATGTCAAACTCGCCACAGGCATCAAGAGCCATAAACTGTCACCCCTGTCCCAAATCCTTTACTCTATGGTGAAGCCGCGTAATAGTGATGCGAATCAGTGGTAAAACTATCTAAAAATAATAAATTATTACCCTTAGTTTTTGTGAAGTTGATTACTTACGTAATTACCTACTTACCCGTGAGGGCCCCCAAAAAATTTACCACGCATCCCTTACAAGCGCTCACACGCACGAGCGACAAAATGCGCGATTTTATCATCAGATATTTTTAACACTTTTTTTCGCGCCAATCATCAGCCTGATTTCTACCGGAATACTTTTAAGAATTTATACGTTTTTGATATCAATAAATGCGCAATTTATCACTGATCTACAGTAACGGCATTTTAAAGCTAATGTAGGCTTTAAATTTTTAGTATAAAAGTTTAAAGTCATTTGGTCGGGCTCGGGTTCACACTGGTGTGTGGCTTCGGCTAGTAGCCCAACTCAACAACAAATCAGTTATAACGATTTATTAGTTGCCTAGACTCGGTTGACTTTTCGCTGAACAATAAGTTCAGCGACATAGGCCAACCTAATGAAGGGAAACAATCGCTGACAACAGTTAAACCTAGCGCCCGTAATTAATACCCAGACTGTATTACAAGATTTAAATCAAGCCCGGATTTTTATGTAATTGTTTGACAGTCCAATTTTACCTACGATTAGTGTTCAATAGGTCCGACTGACGTAAATCTCGATCTCGGATTGGTTATTTTAGATCGTAAATTGAAACAAGTCAATCACGTTATCACTTCTTTCTATGCGTGAGTACGGAAGGCTGATCGTTAGTTTGGAACCTACTATGATTAATCAACCCACCTGATTCGATAGAAAGAAATAAAGAAATACATTTATTACTAAATGGACACAGGAAAACAACATAAAACCATGTTTTAAATAAAAATAAAAATAACATATTAAAATGACAATTGAATCGTTTTCTTGAACTCGGTCCAAAGTTAAAAAGTATAAAAAGCCATCGCCCTGAATATCAACGACTTTATAGAAAATAAAAGGTTTGTCATTAAACTCAGAGGCAACACACATTTAGGTTCTAAAGTATCGATCAGTATTGTACTGATCTAAGTAGGTATACATGTTGAAGGGTTATGGGTAAAAGGAAATGAGGACTGCAGAGAGAAAAGTAGATATTTAATACATACGACAGAGATGATTAATACATCGAATGCACAGACAGCCAGCAAGACAAAAAAAAACTTATGTTCAGTTTGACGTTACTATTATTAAAGAGAAATTTACATTCCGACACATGTGTTATACAATTTATCGATAAATAGTTTCCGGACATAGTTACATCACTACGGTAAATCCCTAGGACTTTTGCAGCCGTAACGAGGTCCCAGGTGAGAACCCTTGCCCACTATCCAAAGGTAAGATCTTAAATTTTCGTTGGGCCCAATAAAGTGGGCAAATCATGCCCCAATCTGGGCACATTCGAGGACTCCAGTCTGAATGGATTTTGCTGTAGGCTACGTATAGAATGTTCTAGTTTTTACGGTGGAATTGATCCTGATAGGTTTTCAGACATATCCGTCTACAATTTTTACACAATGTAACTACTACATATCCGTAAAAAAATACTAATCCTAACTAGTCCTAACGATCCTAACCAGTATTATAAATGCGAACGTAACTTTGTCTGTGTATTACGCAATCACGCCTAAACTACTAAACCAATTCAAATGAAATTTAAAACAGATATATCTGTACCAAATTTCATTTTTATCGGTTTGAGAACTAGGAAGGATAGACGCAACTTTTTGTCGCGATATTAAAATATCTATAATATAATATATGTAGAACTAACAGATCCCGTGCCAAAAGTAGGATTTTCCATACAAACTTTCATCACCCATTTTGTCCAACCATAAAAATATCATATTTACGCTGATTATTTACGTTTTTGTAAACATAATGAAGTTAGATAAGATACTGTTGGCTTTATTATAAAATTGAGGAATGCTAAAAGGCAATTATTGCAATAATCGAAAAAGGCTTCATTAAATGCAGAGCGAGTTATTTTTCAATGGTCTATTTATCTTATTTTCGATTGACATCTTTGTTATTAAAGCTCCAAGTTTGAAACGAAGAATGATCGAGAATATTGGAAAAGCATTTGGTTAATGAGAAGTAAAATAAGTTTTTCTTTCTTTATTGATTAAGTTTAAGCGCGTCTCAAGGTTACAGTTTTAAAGGCTGGAGCTGAAAATGTAGTCTGTGAAATATTTTCTTAGTAAAGTGCGCGCAAAGTTAGTGTATGGCGCGATGTACTAACGACTCCTAACTTCTGAGCTTCAGATATTACTTTATGTAGTTCTATAGATGCCTCTGGTCTAGTCTAGTCTAGTGAGCACACTGGGTACTATCCATGAGGTCTACGGGCTAGAATTCTGGGTCAGGCCGAAAGCGTTGGGTTTTTCTATTTTGAAATAACTCAGACACAGCTCCGGAGTCAAAAAGTTGGTGACGTTAACACCACCGTGCCTCGAAAAGCACGTTAAGCTGGTCCTGCGCCTGAACTCTCTCCGGTCATGTCGGACTGCCGCCTCACCGAATTATAAAAAGTGAAGGAATAGAGAGTGCGCAAGTGTGCACTGTAATATATCCTGCGCAGTTGGCTAATTTCGATTGAGATTGGCCGTTGTCGTCGAAATTAGGCTATAAGGACATTATAATAATTATTAATATTATGTTCTAGCCAAATTCTAGACTATGGCGGCCTATCCTAACACATATAGCCAATTAGCTACGCAGTAGGTATCTCCTGCGTAGTTCGAAGGAGATATTATAAGTGCTCATGTAAAATTACGGGGTACACATATGCGCTCTCTGTTTTTACACTCTAATATTCAGAGACGGTATACCAACATGACCCAAGGAGGGTTAAGCGCAGGACCAATGATTTACAGTGCTTTTTGTGTAACGGGGTTGATATCACCTCCAATTTGATAATTTTAAACTGTTTCTGAGTTAATATGAGGCAAAAGTCCAGAAACAATTATTGTCTCGACCACAGAATCAAACCTGGGGCCTCTTGAATAGAAGTCATCGTGTTACCTGCGGTCATTATTATTAAAAGAGGTGTGATATCAAAGTGCACTTTTAGGCTTCGCGCAGATGAGCCACCGAACACCGCCACCGGTGACTGTCGCGCGCAAACGAAGGTGGTCGGGCCGCTACAATTGACACATATCTGCTAGATCCTTTGACAGGCTTGTCAAAATGGCGATCGGCCGCCACCGGTAGTCATGTCGAGAAAACTGAGTCGCGAGTGGCCGCCACTCGCTTCACGTGTGCGGCGACTTACAAAATTTTGTTGTAAACGGCTTGTTGCTAGCCACGGGTAGCTGTGGTTGGTGGCCCATCTGCGCGGAGCCCAAGTGTCAAATATAGCGCGCCACGCCCCTTGGTCGCGCGCAAACTATGGTGGCCGCTAAAATTGTCACTCATCTGCTAGATCCTTTGACAGGCTTGTCAAAATGGTGAGTGGCCGCCACCGGTAACGTGTCGCGAACACTGAGTCGCGAGGGGCCACCACTCGCTATACGTGTGCGGCGACGTATTAAAAATAATGTAAGCAGTTTGTCGCTGGCCACCGGTGGCTGTGATCGGTGGCACATCTGCGGGGAGCCCAAGTGTCAAATATAGCGCGTCACGCCCCTTGGTCCCGCGCAAACTATGGTGGCCGCTAAAATTGACACTCATCTGCTAGATCCTTTGACAGGCTTGTCAAAATGGTGAGTGGCCGTGTGCGGCGACTCCATACAAAACGTATTAACAATAATGTAAGCAGCTTGTCGCTAGCTACCGGTGTCTGTGGTCGGTGGCCTATCTGCGCTGAGCCTTAGATATTGTGTTCCAACACCATTGCCTTCAAATCGAAATGCTGCTACTAATTAAGAATGATGGGATCAGCTTGCCATCCGTGTAATGACCATCGCGTTTAGCCTCGCCGCATCGAATTAAAGCGCTTTGCTTGATGCTAATTAGGAGAGTAATTCATTGCTGAATCCTGGGTGACAGTTAGTGCTCTGTAACTTGTTCAAAGTCAACGCACTTGATACTATGTAAGTACATAATAAGCTTATGAGTCTCTCAAATAGGTAAATGCCGTCTTTTTACTTTTCACAATCTTATTACTGACTTTTTTTTATTTGTTGATAAATGCTGACATTTATCAAGTTCTTCTATAACTTGTAAGAAGCTTGCCTTAAGCTTTTCTAATAATATCCATGTATTACTACGATTGCGTACGATAAAGACGGTTGATAACTTTAGACGACTTTCAATATTTGCAAACATGTTATTATAAAATTGGTAATAAAGTGCAGTTGTTATTTCACTTTATCGTGTTATTTCTAAAAAATGTACCAGTGTTTAAGCCTTGTCTATTAATAAGACGCCCAATTTCAAATGAATGACACATCGTTGACAATGTAATGTTAACAATGTTACACATAAACATTACTGGGATCAATGTATTAGTAATCAGTAGGTAAGAGCATTCGACCGGATACCGAAGGGTCATAGGTTCAAGTCCCATCGGATTTAAACAAACTTGTCGTTCCAGACTTTAGATTGGGCAAAACAATTAATTCATTTTTGGGAAATTTCATTAAATTTTTTAACAATATACCACACAATATTGTCGAACTACCTATTAATAGGTTTAAGTCGCATGTCAAAACTACCCTCATGTCTAAAGGGTATTATAAAATTCAAGACTATCTTGATGACGAGAATGTATGGACAGTCCAGCCTGGACCAAACTGATGTACCTACCTTTTTATTTGTTTTTTTTTTTACTTTTTTATGGCAGCTAGTTGTGACTGAGTTTGTTCCGGTGCTTCTTCTCAGCACTTGCCTGATTGTCTGTGTTTTGTCTCGAAGCACTAGTAGGGCCCAAAAGATAAGGAGACATGTTCGGGCCCCCTAAGGGCCAATATTATACAGATTTTTAAATTTTTGACGTTCATAAGTGGCATTTTCTGTCCTAAATTGAATAAATTATTTTTGACTTTGACTTTGATGACATAGTCGATTTTTGTGAGAGAAATTTAAGTTAATTTCAATGTATTCATTAAGTAATGTCAACCATCTGTCTTTAATTTCAAGCAATTTCAAACTTCAATTTGTAGTCTTATGGCTTTTTTTGTTGTATTAACACCAACTACACCTAATACTCTAGAGTAGGTAGCCGTTTTCTTCAGTAAACCCTGTGAAGTTAAGTCTAAAAGTATTCACGGTTGAACTCTTAAAGTTCGAGACAAAGCAGTTAGTATTTCTCAAGCCATGATTGCAACACAAGTTTTTCTTATTGTGTACAAAGCGATTCAACTTCGCAAGTTAGTAAAGTTTCTTTACTGGCAGTTCTGAACTCACAACAGAGGCAGTATATGCATTTTTAATTAGTACTATCATCGGGGTAGGATCGTTAACTACGGCTGCCGGAGTTTTGAATTTATAGTTATAGTTCGGAACAAGATTTGAACCTTCCTCGGTGCTTTGGCTCACTAAAAATTATGGTTACGTACCAAAGTTTCCAAAAGAAGGTATTTTAAAATTTACCACAAAGATAGAGGCAAAAGGCTATAAAAAAGAATATTGATAAAAAAAACTTAATATTTGCGATTTCAGCAATATTAATTGAGTATTTTGCGCTGCTTTTTCTTGTAGTGCATAGACACTGAAAAAGTGTTAGGTTAGATTCTATACTAATTCCTATATTAAACTTCGTAGCGTACCTTTCAGAAATAAATGAATGTTAACTTGATTATTATTTTTAAGAAAAATGGAAAGGCTGATATTTTACATTTTACATCTAGGAATTTTCCAGTTAAGTATATACTTAAGTCACTCATATCAGCCTTTTGCAGTCCACTGGCGGACTGCCCCTCCAAGACGGCGCCAACTTTCACGGTACTCCGCTTCTTGCATCCAGCCACCACCGGCCACCTTCCTGAGGTCATCGGTCCACCTAGCAGGGGAGCATCTCACACTACGTTTCCCGAGACGTGGTCTCCATTTGAGAACCTTTCTACTCCAGCGCCCGTCGGTTTTGCGACAGACATGACCAGCCCACTGCCACTTCAGCTTACTGCACCTCTGAATGACTTTCGTCTATTGGCGGATGATCTCGTTATACTTAGTAATTCATGCTTAACTACCCGATTTCTTAACTAACTACTGCACTTATGAAAGTGTTAATTAGCCTTCATAAGTTTTTTAAGTAAAAAATTGTAAGTTAAACAACTAGTTTGCAAATAACCAACAAATCGTGTTAGATTTTTTTTTAAATACGTATGTAAATATATTTCTCTCTCTCCTGGGCATTATCAATCCCATCTGATGGTGGGGTCTAGCGATGGGCGATTGTTCGAAAAAACATAATCGAATGAATCGACAATCGTCCATTCGAACTATCGAATGTCGATTTAGTAAATCGGAAAAAAAACAAATAATAATCGACGATCGAATGATAATCTATACTCGGCCCTTCGATGCATTCGATTGAATTGCCGCGACTGTGCGCACAGGACAGGCAGTGAACGAATAATTAATCGACGCGACGAATGACGATTCATTCGTTAGTAGTTAGCAGTACCTACGGCCTGCGCACCGCGCGCTCCTGTTATTGCTCGCCGCATAATCGAAGGACAATCGAATGACTGCGGTTGCTTATCGAATACATTCGATTACAGAGATCATTCGAATTATTCGATTAATTTAGTAATAATCGCCCATCGCTAGTGGGGTCTGCCTAAACTAAGTATGTAAATACCATGTAGGATATACTACGAACCGAGCTGTTTACTGAAAGCCTGCTTAGTATTCCTGACGAGAAGTTAAATGACTTAAATAATATTACATGACATGAGTAAGATATTCTAAGGGCCCAAGAGACCCATTTATCAAGTTGGCAATAATTGGCACAACTCCACTTTGATGTGTACGCGGCTTTATTGCAAGTTAAATTAGCTCGTTAGTGTGTAACGTGCCTTTTATAGGAAGTGTGTATGAGGTATTATAGCTGATAATATACGGAGTCCTTGTATTATAATTTGAGTTCTTATGAAAGGGCTTGAGTTGTATCTTGGATGTTTGATGTCTGTCTTTTGATGGAAAGGAATCAATTTCACTGCTGATGTTATAAGGTTTTAATATATTACGAATGCGTGGGAAGATACTTGTTTGGTATGCTGGTACACCAACAGAAAATACATGAACTAATTAATTAAAATAAATAAACAGAAAATTATTTTGACTAGCGCGTTGGTGGCTTTAAAAGATTAACCGTAACTTAACGCGTTAACTAAGTTAAAATTAGAGTTTTACGAAGTCGTTGGCTACTTAATTTATCGCGTAGATTTTGCATTTATTACCATAATTTTTAACACAGTAACGGGCAGCTTCGTTAAAAGTATATGTAGCCCCGTTATTAATATTTTACGAAAATACGACATCGATCTGGTTTTGTCCGATCTTCGTTATGAAGTAAAATCCACGAATTTATTATATCAATTCACCGATTTTAATAATAAAATACTTGATTCACTTCTTCGCTCTTCATAGGTTTTGGAATGAAACACACACGACTTTCTAGGCTTTTAACGGAGTGTTTTGCCTTCGTCGCTGTAAACTCGCAGGACTAGTAGAGCCGTGGATTGTGGTCGTTTTCTTGGTTATTTTGAATAAAAAACGATATGAAAATTTGAAGACATTTGTAATTGATTGACAAGTAAAAGACAATTAAACTAAGAAAAAAACATAATGTAACTCCATAAACAAACATAAAGAAGTTCCTAACATGCCGGCCCCCTTGAAAGGCTTGCCTTTCAATCATCCTGAAGGAAGAGGACACAGTCTTGAAGCCCCTCTTTGAACTATTCCACGTTCAGTCTTGACTGTGAAGACTCGTGTCAACCCATCAGGGCCTGGGTGCTGCTGAATGACACGACCAAGTTTCCATTTCAAAGGTGTAGTGGAATCTTCTTTTAGAAGAACTAGTCTTCCTGTATAATCTTCATCATTGGCGGGTCGTTGCCATTTAATACGTTGCTGGAGCTCATGCACATATTCCTTCTGCCAACGCGTCCAAAAAGACTGCCTTATTTGTTCAATGCGCTTATAACGTGGCAAACGATGCATTGGCACATTTAGGACATCAGTTTCAGGTAAAGCGTTGAGCGGACGCCCGATAATGAAATGACCCGGAGTTAGAGGGAGAACATCGTTAGGGGATGATGACAAAGACGAGAGTGGTCTAGAATTTAATATCGCTTCTATTTGGGAAAGAGTTGTATAAAGCTCCTCATAAGTGAGATGAGTTAGTCCTATTGCTCTTTTGAGATGATATTAGACGGATTTAACTCCTGCCTCCCAGAGCCCTCCAAAATGAGGTAATTGAGGTAGAATGAATCGAAATGTAATGCCTTCATCTGACATTTTACCTGGAAGTGATTTTTGTAACTCATTCCAAGCCCCCACGAAGTTAGAACCATTATCACTATAAATGTGCTTTGGCTTACTGCGACGTGATATGAAACGCTTCAGAGCTAGAATATAGGATTCAGTAGTCAAATCAGAACAAAGTTCAAGGTGCAAAGCTTTTCTTACGAAACAAATGAATAAGCAAATGTAACATTTGACAAGCTTTGACCCACGTCCTGGTTTATTCACTATGTATACAGGCCCAGCGTGATTACGCTGGGCCAGGGGTAGATTTACCCCTGTTACTGTATAGGGCAATTCTGGTTGTACTCGGTTACTTGGTAAATCAGCCATGATAGGATTTTGAATAACTTTTGCTGCTAACCAAACACATATTACACAGTTACACACAATAAACCTGGCCATGTTTCTGCCATTAATAGGCCAAAACTTTTGCCGCATAGTATTTAGCAAAAGTTGAGGACCTGCATGCAACGTTTTTTCATGGTAATTTTCAAAGAGTAGTTTTGTAAGATAATGATCTTTTGGCAGCAATATAGGATGTTTCTGATTATAATCAAATTTTGAGTAGGACAGCCTACCACCTACCCTTAGAATGCCTTGTGAATCAAGGAACGGGGTTAGAGATAGTATATTACTATTCCGCGAAATTTGTTGACCTAGTAAAAGTTTAGAAATCTCTACATTGAAAGACTGTTGCTGAACTGTCTTGATAACATAGTAAGCAGCTTCATCTAACTATTCAACAGTGAAAGTTTCAGTTTTCATAGGCAGCCCCTTTACTTTGTTTTTACTGTTTTCAAGAAACCGAAAAACATGTGCACAAACTTTTTGGAGCTAGGTCCAAGTGGAGTACCTTTTTATATCTATTATTGAATTTATAGCCTCTTGCACTATAGGAAAACTACTGGCATCGTGTATTTGTTCAAGTAAGTCAGCTTGTGTTGAAGGTGGAGTAGGCCAATCTTTTCGTCCCGACTTTAAGAATGTTGGACCATGCCACCACATCAAAGACTCACTAAGAACCTGTGGTGAAACACCTCTTGACAAAATATCTGCTGGATTTTTACCACTAGGCACATACCGCCATTCGTCGTTTGCAGTTGCTTCCTGTATCTCTCCAACTCGATTTCGAACAAAAGTTTGTAATTTGTTTGGTTGGATTTTGAGCCAACTCAATACTATAGTGGAGTCTGACCAAAACACTCGTTTATCAGGCTGTCTTCTTAATGCTTTTTTGACCTTGACATTTAATCTGGAGGCTACCAGGGCAGCGCATAACTCTAAACGAGGCATTGTTTGTGGTTTTAATGGAGCCACATGAGTTTTAGCACATAAAAGGTTAACTGTCATTTAACCGTCTCTGTTCATTGATTTGACATAAATGCATGCTCCATAAGCCTCTTCTGAGGCATCACAAAATATGTGATATTCAATTCAAACTGGATAGTCTACAAGAATGTATCTTGGTATTTTAATATTATTTAAAGCTTGCAATAGCTGAACATATTTCGACCAATTTGATACAATTTCCTTGGGTAGTGGAGCATCCCAATCCACCTTTTGTAGCCACAGTTGTTGCAGAAATATCTTTCCAGTAATAACACATGGACACACGAGACCCAGAGGATCAAAAATTTGAGATAACTTTGAGAGTATCAACCGTTTGTCAATTGAACTTAAGTTTTCATCAAAGTTCTTGCACTTAATGACTAAAACATCATCAGAACTGTCCCAAGATACACCTAAAGTTTTCGCTTCTCCTAAAACGCAATTGTTGTCCATAGTTTTGTCTTATACATTTTCTAAAACTTTAGTTGAGTTGGATCGCCACTTACGCAAAGGAAAACCAACTTTCATCAACTCATGATAGAGAGATTTACATATCATAACAGCTTCCGCTTCAAAATCTGCCCCCGTTAACAAATCATCGACGTAAAAATCATGTATAATGATCTCAGCTATGTTACTGTTTTCGCAATCCAATCCGACCTGCTTTAAACATCTGACAGCTATATAAGGGGCTGAAGCGGTTCCGTACGTCACCGTGTTCAAATCGTATATCAAAGGTTCTACGTCGGGATTCAGTCTCCAGACAACACGCTGCAATGATCTTTGTCTGGGTTCAATCAAAACTTGTCGGTACATTTTCTCAATGTCAATTTTGTATTGCCTAAACCTTAAAAGTATGTCAAAAAGATCGTCTTGTATTTTCGGTCCAACCATTTGGATATCGTTAAAAGAATAACCCGAAGTTGTAGCTTGCGAGGCATTGAATACTCGTACTACCCGTAGCTTAGTTGTAGTCCTGTCCTCTCGTAATACACCATGATGTGGCAAGTAATATGACATATCAGCACCATCCATATCCACCTTTGTCATGTGTTTCAAGTCTTCATATTCAGACATAAAAGAACGATATAGCTCCTTAAGTCTTGTGTTAGCTTCTAATTTCCGTTGACGTAGACTGAAGGCGTTTTACTGCTGTACCATAAGAGTTACCTAAAACTGTAGGGCTCTTTTTCAATGGTATGGGTGCAACGAATCTTCCGTCTTCTTGGCGCTTAATAGTCTCTGTAAAATGTTTTTCACATTGTTTTTCCTCTGTGGACCATGCTTTGGTGTCAGGAATGCTATCTAACTCCCAGAAGCGTGACAGGTTTTGTTGTAGTTCCATAATAAAATTGCATTGTATATTACGTCGCGTTGACTGCGGTTTACCGACAAAGCCTGCTATAACCCAACCTAACTTCGTGTTTTGCAGTGTCGGTTGCTTTGGTCCAAGCTTTATTTGTTCAGTTTCTAGCAAGTCCCAAAAAAGCTCGGCACCTATTAGGATATCTATTCGACACGGCTCGTAAAAGTCGGGATCCGCTTGCACAAGGTTAGTAGGAATGCTCATATTTGTTACCTGAATTATTTCAGATGGCAAATCTTGAGTTATTGTAGGTAAAATGTAGCAAGACAGGCGTGAGTAAAATTTTGAACTTATGGATTCAATTTCAATGTCACATTGTTTAGAGATTGTAGATACAGAATTATTTATGCCAGTGCCAGCGCTAGTAGTGGTTACAACGGGTAAGCCGAGCTTGTTTGAAAATGCTTCCGTCATGAAATTCGAAGTATCTAGTAAAGCTCTAGCTTCATGGCTCCGATTGTACTTATCCTTGACCTGTATATTAGCGGTTGACAACAGTACCTGTCCAGCACATGCTAACATACTTGTGTTGTTGACAGCTGTTTCGTGTTCCAAACTAGTATCCTGATTTTCTGACAGAATCGGGGGATCTTGAACGCACACGGCATTGTTAGCACGTTTTTCGTCAATATGTAGCAGTGTGTTGTGTCGTTTGTTACACTCCTTACAATTACCTGAATAGCATCTGTCAATTGGATGTCCAAACTTTAACGTGTTTTAATTACGGATGCTGCATCGCCCTTGATTATTGATCTTAAATAATGGAATTTACTTACATTATCTAGGTTGCTGTTTTCGTGAACTAGAGAAATGTAGGTGTCGCGGAACTCTAACCAATCATTGAAATTACTACTGAAACATGGCAAAGTTAAAGTAGGTAATTTAACTGGAAAATTTGAACCTGATTTAAAATCAACTGACTGTCGTCTTATAGCCGTGTTTTCCGAACCAGCATTCGCTGATATTGTAGGTAAATATTGGCGAGCGATGGATGTTGCAGCGTAATATTGATCCTCGAATGCATCTCTATAAACTAGCTCTGGCTCTGCGACAACATTTCAATAGCACCTTGTACGTCTTCAAATTGAGACATAAGTGCTTCTATGGATGTCAGTCGAGATTCTAACTCCGTGGTTTGGACGTTGGACAAAGTTTCAGATAATTTAGAAATGTAGGTGCCAAAACGTGTTAAACGGTATTTTATATTACCTCGTTTTTTCTTAAGCTCTGAGATTTGTGCTGAATCTTGCATATTCTGTTCGGATTGGGAAATATCGTCTTTTTCGTCCGTCATGATGACGAAAAAGGATTATACAGGTATGATGGTCAGTGCAAAAGATGCGCCAAGAGTAACTGTTCCGCCGGTGCAACAGGATCAGGCTCGACGTGGCCAAACTTTGTAAACTCGCAGGACTAGTAGAGCCGTGGATTGTGGTCGTTTTCTTGGTTATTTTGAATAAAAAACGATATGAAAATTTGAAGACATTTGTAATTGATTGACAAGTAAAAGACAATTAAACTAAGAAAAAAACATAATGTAACTCCATAAACAAACATAAAGAAGTTCCTAACAGTCGCAGAACCGACAAATACTGTGTAAATCGCTCTACTAACTGTATTTTCTGTTATTGTGTGCAGTAAGAGTTATCTATCTATCTATCTAACCGATGGGCGTTGGAGAAGAAAAGTTCTTGAATGGAGACCACTTCGGACGCCGCCCTGCTAGGTGGACCGATGACCCGAGGAAGGTGGCCGGTGGTGGCTGATGCGAGAAGCGGAGGACCGTGAAAGTTGGCGCAGTCTTGGAGAGCCCTATGTCCAGCAGTGGACTGCAATAGGCTGATATGATTTGCCTTTGCCCTCTCCATTTACATACACTGAAAAAAAATGTTGGTTAATAGTTACCAAAATTTGGTTACTAGTAGGCCGTAATCTAATGACTTGCGAACTACTGGTTATCAGTAACAAACTAGTTTTGTACCGATTACTGAACTTTTGTACCGATTACAGAGGCCTTACTCCAGTTGACGATGTCCGTATTTTCAAATATAGCCTTCCCTTTCACTGACGACATATTGCCAACGCGAACGAGCGTGATGGCTAAACTCGCAAATACGAACATCGGTAACAGGAACCTCTGAACTGATTGTTTATATTATTGTTACTAAAATTGGCTTCCCTACAACGAAACTTTCAACTAACAAAACTAGTTTGGTTGATCCTTTTTTTTCAGTGTGCAGGTTTACTCATGATGTTTTTTTTTTCACCGTTAGGCAGTGATATCTTCTGTTTCTCTATATTACCTATCTAAAAAGACAGTACTTAAGTTTTTGTATAAACTCATTGGTACAGGCGGGGATCGAACTCACGACTTACGGATGAGAAGGGAACTTTTCTCTTTCGGCTTTCGCGCCTCATCCATAACTAGTAAGAGAAACTGATAAGCGGAGAGATACCTCTTGACGACTCTTTGATTTTTTTTTTATTTTAAATGTCAACTATGTGTGGTGTGTAATAAAGAGAATATCAAAGAATTAAAATTGATAAAATTCATTTATTTCTGTACATAGGCTCGCAAGGAGCACTTCTATACGTCCCAACATAAATAGAACCACTGCTTCGGGACAATTGTGGGCTAGTGCTGGAAGAAGCAGCGAAGAAACTCAGTTACTATTGTCATAGCTCTTTTCAAAGTTTTACACGATGTTCCTTAAAACTATTCGATACATTTTTAATCAATACATCGATATCGATAATCGATGAATTATAAAAACATTTAACAGTTGTTTTAAATGTATGTATAGGTAATTAAACAATGTTATCGAATAGCATATTGAAAAATGTAATACATTTCCCCAAAAAATAATTACCAACCTTTTAAATCCTGAAGTTTGGAAAGGCTAGTTTATTTTTGTTTCTTGCATAATAGTTATGAGAGTCGCTCTTTTTTGTAACTAAATGCAAGTTATGGCGGACATACATCAAATTCTAATAAACATACTGGGAAGCTAGTGTTAGTATTTTAACTTCTTTAATGTTTCTCTTAGTCAATCCTGAGATTTGAGTTTGTAAATAGCTCGCATATCTCGCTTCTGCATTACAAATATTGTTTCTATCTATCTCTTTGAACACCATTCGTTATGCTAATTCACCAAACTTTCCATACGAAACTTTCTATACGAAACTTTCCATCTCAAATCATATTACGATCCAAAAATAACTCAAAGCGGAAAAAATCCGCTGTACTTTGGTATTTTCGGCGCAACATTTTTTTACAATATTTTTTTTATTATAATAATAGCGGTTCTCCGCGACTTTGCCTGCGCCAAAAGTCGGATTTTTCACACAAACCTTCATCCCCCATTTCACCCCCCTGATATTTTTTTATCGCGACAAAAAGTAGCCTATGTACTTTCCAGGATCTCAAACTATCTCTGTACTAAATTTGAATTGAATCGATTCAGTAGTTTCGGAGCCTATTCAATACAAACAATAAAATCATTTCTCTTTATAATATTGATGATGATGGTGTCCTCCTAGCCGATTTCGACTACGGCGGCCTATCTCAACAGAGATTAGCCAACTGCGCAGGACATATTATAGTGCACGAGTGTGTGCGCAATACACAGGTACACTCTCTGTTCCTTCACTCTCATAATTCGGTGAGACGGCAGTCCGACATGACCGTAGAGAGATCAGGCGCAGGACCAACGGCTTAACGTGCTTTTCGAGACACGGGTGTTAACACCACCAACTTCCTGACTCCGGAGCTGTATCTGAGTAATTTCAAGACAGAAAAACCCAAACACTCTCGGCCAGAACCGGGATTCGAACCCGGGACCTCGTGGATAGTACCCAGCGTGCTGACCACTAGACCAACGAGGCAGTAGTTTATAAAATTAGTGTAGATAAAACTCACAGCTCTACATTATATACAAACCAGTCTATTACAGTTACTATTACTATAATAGTTTAGTTACCAGTGTTTTTGTTAGTAAGTAAGTATGTTATAATTTTAGTAATACTAAATAAATACTGTAACCAGTCTTACTAAAGCAATATGTAGAAATTTTCGAAGAATTTAGTCACAATATGGTAAAAGCTGAAACAAATAAAATTGTTTACCTAACATTGGAACTTGTGGACTATGGAGAGCACAAACAAAGGTTTTAGAGAACCTATAATTTTTTTGTCAAAAAGAACCACTCTTTGGCAAAAAAGTTTTTTTTGATATAAGGTTTTTTACAATTATTTACCTAACTGTTTTTAACGTTCTGTTAAGGCCAACAAACAGAAACACAAAAAAGAAACACCAATTTTGTGACATTGAAGCTATTTTTAAGGTTCTGTTAATAACAAGGAACCCTTATTGTTTCGTCATGTCCGACTGATTGTCTGTCCGCAGTTTAGCTCGGGGACCTTTTTTACCGGAAAACTGGTAATTGGTATGTATTCTAATCAACAAATAGTTAGTGTCGTTAGACAGGTCTTTCAAAATATTTGCGCGTATGCAATTATCATTTTTAGATTAAAACACAATTTTACGGATTACTTGGCGATTGATCATTTTTCGATTTTCGGTTTGTGTAAAATTCAGTTTTAAATGGTTTTTTTTCTTTGGGGTCAAGATGTATATTATGTTATGTAAAGAAAATCACAGAAATATCATAATAATAACGAAATTGAAAAGAAAACTATCACAGCAAAGTATGGATAGCTAATTACTGAGTTATCGACTAACTTATAAACAGTAGGAGTAGATACTTGGCAAAGCAACATTGTGTTGCTACGTGTAACTTAAATAAAAACATTGTAATAGAGACAAACAAATGATGTGAAATTGTGTGAAATTATTATTTTCGGGCGTCAAACAATACCTATTCGGTAGCAAAAACCACTTCTTAGCACTTGTGACGTTCAAATACAGAACCCTACATAGCGCGTAGCCCGTCACGCACTTGGCCTATTTGATTTTAATTACGTAAATCCCTTACGGGCTTCGTTATTATTTTTTTAATAAAAAAATGCGTTTTAAAGACGAAAAATAAACAGTAAGATATATTTTTATTTTTTTCCTAGTTTTATGGTTAAAACATCTCTATGTAGTTCACTAGTAATAAGCTCAGAGCTTTAATATAGCTACGTCAGTTGTCGGACGAGCTTTTTTACGTAAACACCGTTAATTTATCCCAAATTGACGCGAGACCGTTTTATTTAATCAAGAAGGTACCACAGCAGAATATTTCACACGCATATTGGGGCTGAATTGAACTCTAATGTTTAGAGCCTAGGTCACAAAATGATGAGGCAATCGACCGATGTTTTCATTCACTCACCGATTCGTGTAAAGTTGGCTTCTTTTGAGACTGTGAGAATAATGGATTGAGTCATTCAGGGTTACCAACATCTTAAAAGGTTAGTAGAAAATGTTCTACCTAAACTGGGATATGTGACTGGTATCTCGGTTAGGTAATACATTTGTAATATTACCTACATTACAAATGTATTATCTAACCGAGATGCTATGCTCTATAAGGCTAATTTAAAGCTCATACAGTCTATTTTTGCTGAAAAACCGAAAAGACGTAGAATAAAATGACTAAGAAATGTGAAGCGAAGCAGCTAAAAGTTGCTAAGTAAATCGTAGAATATAGACAATTAATTAGGGATTTATTCTCTAACTAGTGGTTTCCCGCGACTTCGCCCACATGATTTGAATTTTCTATATAAACTTTCATCCCCCATTTCCCCCCCCCTTGATGTTTTATTATCGCGACAAAATGTAGCCTATGTCTTTTCCAGGGTCTCGAACTGTCTTCATACCAAATTTCATCTCAATCGGTTCAGTGGTTTAAGCGTCAAGAAGTAACAGACAGACAGACAGACATACACACTTTCGCATTTATATTATTAGTATGGATATACAAGTACGCTCGACTTAATACTGACAACATAAAAATGAAGCCTTTTTTTTGTCGCCATTTTGGCGCTGACGGCTGTAGTGAGCGTGTTGTGAGCGTCCACGGAACTAATATAAGATAAGGCTTAGATCAAAAGAGTTGAGGCTATTAACACCTATCGATCTATTATAGTTCCCTGGACACTCGATGAGGGCTCTTTGATTAGCACCAAAATATCTGTCTTAGAAAACCTTTGTTCAGCGTACTTGTATAATAGGTCAGTGATTGATGATTGATGACGACTAAACTTGGAAACGCGCGTCGAAAAAACATTGAAATTTGGCAATTCTAAATTGTAGTACTTTGTCTCTTTATTTCTTGAGGAGACAATGAGACAGCGTGTGTTATGTTATGACATCGGCTTAGTCGCATTCCCTGCTACTGTACGTATACGTGTTATTTCAATCATCGCATTTACCTTAATATGTAATTATGTATACTTACGCACTCTAAGGTAGCTCTTTATATTCTTATTAAAGGTAAATAAATACGTAAATATGTTTGCGTCAGGCAGTGGCAATCATCAAGTAGTATAAATTCATAAACACCTATTTCCAAACGAATTAAATTATGCACGTATCTGGGCCATACTTACCTACATGATCAGTTCAAGGAATCAAATGAATCCCTAACAGATATCATCCTTGAAAGTTTTTAATAAAAATATTCAATAATTTCGCTCCAAACTTCGTCCAAGATTGTTCGAAGTTAATAAAATGTAGATGAGTACCGCGGAACTTTTTTCTCTTTGGAACATTGCCCGTACAAATGATCTATTATTATGATACTTTTTTAATGCAAATTCTATGAAATCTAATATTGAATGTGACTCGAAGTACACACAGCAGCATGGCACACCTACTTTGCCTTGAGACCGCCTCTATTCCCTATGTAATAAAAGCTGTTTTCGTAGTTCACGTGACTAACCTGACGAGCTGCGATTGTACAAAATTAGGTAGTCATAGACTTCTTATTGTAATAGACTTTTGCTTACACTTCAAGCATTCGAGCTTCGAGCATTTGTACCTAAGTCATGGATGTTTATATGTATTTAAGTTATCCGTTATCCTAGTCACCATAGCACAAGCTCACGCTTAGTTTGGGGCTAGGTAATTGGTGTGTTTGTTGAAACAATTTATTTATTTATTTACTTCTTTGCGTTAATTTTAAAATAAGTTTATGACCTTCCTTTAATATTCCTTTAACACTATGAATAGACAGCCCAGATAACTAGCTACCTATGAGCACAAACACGTAGCAGATCAGTTTTGCTCTGAATTGATTTTTAACGTAATTAACAAAAAAGCAGGGCTGTGCTAAAAAATAAAAGCACCTCCCCTAATGCGGTAAATAAATTTATTGCGAGCGATAACATGTGCCCAACTGACTGATGTGGCTGACCACAATTGTTGATATACTTAACACTCTTATAGTATTGGCATACGTATTAATACCTTAGCTGATGTTCATTGTTGTTGTGTGAAATTAGTATGTATAGCCTTTCTTTTCTTTAAGCTACATTATCTGTGAAAACTGTAGGCATTAAGCCTACAGTTTTCACAGGTAACTATTTTCTACCCTTTATTGCTTTGTTAAAAAATAAAAATAAAATTAATAAAAATAGCAGGACCGCACTTAAACAAATGTGCAGGCAGGGGCAATGCTAAGCAGGCTTTCAATGACAGCTGATACAACTAAGGCTGGTTTTATATTATATGGCCATTTGCAAAGGTCTGCATTGACCATATACATATATACAGCTTCGTGTGTGCCACGAAAAATATTCTTATTTCTAATGAAAGTAATAAATCAAACAAAATCAATGGTACATATTTATTACCACTGCGCAGTAATGCTAGCGTAGATAGACCATGTCATCGATAAAAAGTTTTTAATGTTATTTCAGTTTGCAGCATGTGTGGAACTAACTTGGCTACGAAAATGTTTTTCTACGTAAAATCGGTTTGTGATTTTTCCGCTCGATATATTGTGATAATGACAAAGGATATTATCGAACACAACACGGATACTTAATACTTTCTGTTGGTCAAAAGTTTATTACTTTTAATTTTTCACGTAAACAGTGTTAAGACCAGTTTTAGACTTTAGGTAATCGTAAGTAGTATTTATTTATTTACTTTTTATTAGTATTTCTACGTCAGTGAACTACAAAAACGGAAAAAACGGTCTCAAAGTCAAAGTGGGGTCACTTTGACTTCGAGACCGTTTTTTCCGTTTCCGTTTTTAGACTGACGTGGCTGTGTGATTATGGCCGATTTATGTTGTGTCGTTTGGTGAAGCATCAGAAAGCAATACGCAATCTCATTAAACATTTTCACAAGTCATCACGACGCGTCACACACATCACACTTGTACTTATTAACGTCTCCATGCTAAATGTAAATGTGGGCCGGGACTTTAGCGATCACTTGAAGAAGGTGGAAGAAATTGTTTTTAGTAAACTCATCATCTTCCTAGCGTTATCCCGGTTGTGCATTTGCACGCGAGTGCACAGGGTCCGCTGACCATGATCCAGAATATAGCAGATCAGGTAATTACAGTGGAGCGACTGCCATCTGACCTCCGTGACCCTGTTAACAGGGGAACCTGACTCAGGTTTGGTTACACATTCAGTCGCCTGAATGTGCAGGTTTCCTCACGATGTTTTCCCTCACTGTAAGAGCATCGATTAAAGAAACAACTAATGTACATAACTCAGAAAAAGTAATTGGTACATGGCGGCATGGCGGGTTTTTAGTAAACTACTCGTAACGAAAGAGGAGCAAATTTGAAGTTGGGTCCTAAGGAATGTTCATTCTTCAAACGACAAGTTAACTACCTGAAAGCATGTTGTTTACGAGAACGGTGTCGAAACAGATCCATCGAAGATTTCTGCAGAAGATGATGAGCCAGTTCTTAAGGATAAAACGCAAGTGCGATCTTTATGAGACTCTGCTCATATTATGCTTATCTATGTTTTGTAAAGCATATTTCAGGCATTGCGAAGCCACTGCATAGCCTTACAGAAGAAAAAACCGGCCAAATGCGCACGAAGGGTTTCGTACCATTAAAATACGAAAAAAAACCTATTTTTTTAAAAAGAGTTAATATATATATTTTTTATTTAATTATAATTTTTCGGCAAGAGAAGGGAACCAGAGAAGCGATACTAGCTTTGAGATTGGTAATAGATAGGAGACTGGATTTTGACATGGACACACATATAGCTTTTATCGACTTAGAAAAGGCGTTCGATATGGTCAATTGGAAAATAATGATGGAAGTACTCAAAGAAGCTGGATTGGATTATAGAGACAGAAGGATTATTTATGAATTATATAAAAACCAAGAAACGGTAACAGAAGTAGGAGAGGAAAACGGAAAGGCAAAAATAAGACAGGGAGTTAGGCAGGGATGTCCACTTTTACCGCTAATTTTTATTTTATTCATAGAATGTGCGATACGCAGAATAACGGAATCAAAAAAGGGGGGCGTCAAAATTGATGGGGACGTATTTAAATTCATTCGTTTTGCCGACGATATTGCAGCCATTGCAGAAAACAGATTGGAGTTGGAAGAACTGGTTACAGAAATGGACACTATTTTTAAAGAATTTGGTCTCAAAATTAACATAAATAAAACAAAAACACTTATTGCTTCTAAAAAGGAAAAATATAGCTCTGTCTCAATAAATAACACAAAAATAGAACAGGTTAAAACCTTTAAATATCTAGGTAGCTTGATAACTAGTGACTCCAGATGTACACCAGATATAAAAGCAAGGATAGCGATGGTGAGACAAGCTTATAATGCAAAAAGCACCTACTCAAGGCCAGAATATCAAGCAAAGTTTGCAAAAAACTTGTTAAAGTGTACATTTGGAGTATAGCACTCTATGGATGTGAAGCATGGACATTGACAAAGAGGAACAGAGAGAGACTGGAAGCCTTCGAGATGTGGTGCTGGAGGAGAATGGAGCGTATAAGTTGGACGGAGAAGAAAACAAATGAAGAAGTTTTGTCTATGGTTAGGGAAAAAAGGAGATTGATGGAAACAATAGAGTGTAGGAGGGGACGAATGTTAGGCCACCTGATTCGACACGACAATTTTATTAAAACGATAATAGAAGGAAGAATAGAAGGTCGTATCAGGAGGTTAAGAGAAGGGCGGAAAGCAGAGAGGAATGGAAAAAACTCCACCGACAAGAGCCTAGCTCTTAAATTGGATGATGATGATGAATTATAATTTTTAAGTGAATATTAATATTATTATTCTGTAAACATTTCAAGCGTCTATCTGTTGCCATTATTAATATCGAACTAAAAACGGCAAAAAAAGTCATGTTTGTTGTATGGGAGCCCCCCCTTAAATATTTATTATTTTCTGTTTTTATTACTTGTTGTTTAGCGACAGCAGAAATACATCATCTGTGAAAATTTCAATTATCTTAGATATCACGGTTCATGAGATACAGCCTGGTGGCAGACAGACAGATAGGCAGACAGCGGAGGCTTAGTAACAGGGTCCCATTTTTACTCTTTAGGTACGGAACCCTAAAACAACTGTTCATGGGGTGAAGAATGCCAGGACGCTTTTAAAGAGTTAAAGAAATATCTCTGTGAAGCGCCCATACTTGGTTTACCATCTCGAATTTACAAGCGATTTCGTTCTGATGCGTGTCAAGACGTCACGTCAGAAAAGTATAAATCAGGCTTCGAGTTAGTAGGTATGTGAAATGTTACGCTTTGCGAAGCCAAGCCAACAACTTTTAATTGGATAGTAAAAGCATGTAAGTTAATTATCCTATACGTTTTGTGAAGTCGTAAAAACAAGATTGGAACTTTTTCTTTTCTACTTCATTACAAACTAATTGCTATCCTGCTATTTTAAACTGTTACGCAAAAATAGGTTTTGGCTCGCTTTGTCTAAGTTAAGACGGCGTCTATTTTATTTAAGGGAGTTTAGTGTTTACTCCCGAGCCTATGCTCGAGGGAGTTAAAAGTGGAATCCTGGGTGGAGCGACGGATTTAAGATCGCCCAAGACGAAGACATCTTCATCCCCGAGGAGAATACTCTGCTTTTCACACTTCCTACTAGGCAATAAAAAATGTACAACAAAAAACTTATTTTATCTATACTATAAATATCTTTTAACATTTTTGGCAGTAAATTATTATTGTTAACAATACCAGCAGCTTTACATCTAATGGACTCTGGTCACTCGACAGTTTTACGAAAACATTCTTTGTAATTTCTTAAAACACATTGTTTTTTTTTTCTTTATTTATTTCTTTTTTAGAGGCGCGCGCTTTTTTTTTTATTCCATTCGTGCTGAAATTCTTGGCTGCAAGGTCCAAATTTCAAATATGTTCTCTTTGGTGCGGGACGGGCTAGTGTGATCATGAACAAACTCATATTCTAAATTTAAATCACTTTGCCTCCCTAGGGGCGTAATGAAATTTCATACAACATTACTTCCCTTGGGATGCAATGACTCACTATAAGTCAGGTTTGCATGACGTGTAATTGAACATTGCCGAGTAGGTAGTATGAAAATGTTTTTTATAATATCAGCACTCTACGTCAGATACTTGACTTTTTGCTCACAGCACAACATAGTTACTTTTTATTCCTACAGCTTAGCAACTAAGTAGCATCGGTTATTTAACTTGTGAAACACCCCGAACTAATAAAACCGCTTTAATTTTAGTTTTCATTTCAAAGATTTCACAAAATATTCCGGTTTAAGTGTTTGAAGTTGTAAAATCAACTTTTAGAGTCTTACAAAAGAGTAGAACTCTACATTTTATTCTACAATTTCAGTTTTACGAATCGTTCTAGCACAGCCACTTTGAAAAGGAGCACATTTTCATTGAAACGATTATCTAAAGGTATCCGTCTACTGTGTTCACTGCTTAAATATTTTAATATTTTTAAACTCTTCCGTTATTAGCGGAGAGACTGACAAAAAATGCACAACCGAAACTTCCGGTCATAGACACTGAAGTTTGACATATCAGTTTCTTGGGGTGTGTAGGAGAGCACTGTAAAAGACAAGTAAAACCAGGGCTTTTGATGCTGTAACGTGAAGTTTAATTTCCTGACTGACTATAAAAACAATGGTTTGAAGGATTAGAAAAAAAAACTGATAATTTTTAATAAGAAAAGCCGAAAAAGAAGGTTTATAGATGATGCTGGTCACCAACAAACACTAATAGGGGTTTTTCCGGAATTCCTTGGGGAATGGGAAGAACAGGGATGAGCGTACAAAGTTGCAGGCCAAAGCGTGTGTAAAATATATGAAGCTTATTCATTTATAATTAGCCAAAGCCATTATATACAGAATTACAGTTAAAACAAGGCAGTACAGCCTGCAAAGGCTCAAAAAGTTTCAAGGCGAGCAGAAACAATGTGTAAGCCCTAAAAACTATATGGAAAAGGTTTTTACAATGATAAGAAGTTCACAAGCTTGCCAGAATGTTTTTTGTCCAAGACATAATAGGACACAAGTCCAGTAGGAATAATAGGGTTAAGTGTTACGAAAACTACGTATAATGTATGCGACCTCGTCGGCAGCACTGGCAGCAAAGAAAAAAAAAAGTATCGAGTCAGCCGTGCGCGCGAAAGCGCTCGTCCATTGTTTTCTTACTTCAAGATCACGTAGGCCGTGATCTTGAAGTAAGAAAACAATGGACGTATAGGCTATACGATGAAGTGTATAGGCTATACACTAAAATAACACAATTTTGTAATTACCACATTTATCTTTGCATAATAACGTCAAATTAATTTCTAAACTATCTTTCAATTCAAACATGACCAGCAAAAAACCTATGGAAATTTAACAACGAAAAAGAATCATAGCAGTAATTCTTCATTAAAAGTTATTTAATAATCAGCACTATACGAACAATGCAGTTAAATCGACAGGTAGTCAAATGCACAGTACACGTAATGTGAACTGCCAATCTGACATGATCAGAGAGAGATTTGTGAATAACAGAAGCCAATGATATATCTGAAATATCCCTGCTACCGAATTTGGACTACAGCTGCGGCCAATGTCAGTAAGTAAGATATTGGCCAAGAACGCAGAAGCTTTAATTATATTGCACAAATGTGTAAAAAATGCACATCGGGTGGTGAAGCATTTACCTCCCAGTTGTCCACCTACCTGGGCATCAATATTACAAAATTAAATCAAATTTCACTTACAAAAATTAATCGACTGTGTCATCCGGTGGAACTCGAACCCAGGTCCCTTCGCTATCCGAGCGAGTGCTCTTACCAACTAAGCTACGGAGGACGTTAGTCAGTCGACGAATTTTCGCAAGTGCTTGCTACGCCAGTGAGCCGGCGTTCGATTTCATCAATACTTGGGGAATGTACCCGCATGTATCCAATGGAAATATTTTTACAAATATTTAACCATCAGTTAAGATGAAATCAGCTTAACCTTTTATATTTTTATAACTTAAGCAATTATTTTGCAAGTTTTTACGAAATTAAATCAAATTTCACTTACAAAAATTAATCGACTGTGTCATCCGGTGGGACTCGAACCCACGTCCTTTCGCTATCCGGGCGAGTGCAAACCCAGCAAATAATAATTTAAAAAATGCATATAGTGACTTTCAAAGTCAAGCCGTAACGTCATCTTCTACTATACGTGCAGCAGCCAACTCATCTGAGAGCGATTTCACACTACGTTTGCTCCGAATTCGTCAAAATACGTCATTTGATTTGAAATGTGAAAAACTGGACCATTAATGGCAGACGTAGTGCGTAAGCTATCCATTAACTAGTTTTACGACATCGAGCACGTAATCTACGACTACACCCGACTGTATTTTGACGGACTAAATATGATGGTTTGGATCGGACGTAGTAAAAACCGCTCTGGGAAGGTAGAAATCAATTTCAGAAGCACCGTATAATCACTGCGATTCTAAGTCTGTTTTAACTTAGAGTAGACTACTGTTCACAGTGTTTAGAGGAACTGCCTCGTTGGTCTAGTGGTCAGCACGCTAGGTACTATCCGAGGGTTCAAATCCCAGATCGGGCCGAAAGTGTTGGGTTTTTCTGTTTTGAAATAACTCTGACGCAGCTCTGGAGTGAGGAAGTTTGTGGTGTTTAACATCCCCGTGCCTCGGAAAGCACGTTAAGCCGTTGGTCCTGCGCCAGATCTCTCTACGGTCATGTCGGACTGCCGTCTCACCGAATTATGAGAGTTAACCTCTGCACCTGTGTATTGCGCACACACTCGTGCACTATTATATCTCCCTCGCAGTCGGCTTATCTCTGTTGAGATTGGCCACTGTACTCGAAATATGGCTAGGAGGACATTTTGTTTAGTTACGAAAATAAGCCTTTTAAACTTACTTTAATTGTGGCAGCTTCCCGAAGACCGTAATAAGTCTGTTTCAGCGGAGGAGTTAGAAAAATTGCTCTTTAAAAATCGAGAGAGGGATTTTGAATTCTTTGCACACCTGTTCCGGTTTTTTCTCACAAAGTGGGGTTAATGCATTTTTAAGGAAATCTAGGACAGAGGTTTTTATTGTTCCAAGTCTGCATTGTTTTCATAGAAAAAACGGAGAATATAAGTAACAAGTGACCTGCTTGCTTTGAGTTCCTTGTTAATTTAATAATAACAATTACAAAATATTGCTTTATTTGAAAGTAACAGCTGACATATGAGAACTCATACTTTTTAAATCTATTTGTTTCTTACGTTTACGCGAATTGTTAAACTCATTAAAACACAATTTTACGGATTGCTTCGCGATTTATTTACATTTAACACATGGTCACAGGGAGACAGAGAGTCTCCCTGTGACCACGAACGCTGTAAGGTGTTCGAAACGTCAGGTTTTAAATAAAATGTAAATAAATCGCGAAGTAATCCGTAAAATTGTGTTTTATTGAGTTTTCAAAACCTTCTACATAGTTTCTTAAATGTGTAATTGTGGAAAAATCTTAATAAAGTAAATTAACCTTTCCACAGTCGAACCAAAACACATGTTAAAATTTCTACTTTCTTAAAATAAGCGCTTGATTTTTGACTCCCACAAATTTAAATTTTCCAGACGTCTGTTGGTTTTCATCCTTCAAAGCACAAACCTTAAAGCAGCAGGGTTACTTATTTTTATATACCTAAAATAAAGCAGTTATTTTAATTGTAAATTGTGGTTAAGTAAATAAAATTGAATTGGAGTATAATCCAGCGTGAATCGAATAATTAATAGATTGCATCCATACTTATAAATGCAAAAGTGTGTCTGTCTGTCTGTCCGTTACCTCTTGACGCTTAAACTACTGAACCGATTGAGATGAAATCTGGTATGGAGACAGTTCGAGACCCTGGAAAGGACATAGGCTACATTTTGTCGCGATATCAAAACATTTAGGGGGTGAAATGGGAGATGAAATTTTAAATGGAAAATCCAACTCTTGCGGGCAAAGTCGAGGGGAACCACTAGTATTTTATAACTATACAAACTTAATTAAACCATTATAAATACTATCTTGGTCTTTAACATCGCATCGCTCTGTTCAACGTCGAGTGAGAGGTATTTTCAGTAATAAAATAAATTAGCCACAATTAAGCTGTAATCAAATCAACGGATTTGCTAGTTATAAAAAATACTTTTAGTCCAAAATACGGAATCACGCATGCCAGGTGCCTTCATAATCTTTATTTTACTTATATATAAAAATAACACAAACGAGTAAGTATGCTGCATTCGTTTTAATTATATACAAACTTTAATTTCGAGTCTTCGCCAAGGTATATCGTTTTAGTGTTCATTTCGTTGCAACTGGTTTATTTTGGAATGCATCTGGTAATATTAAATCTTGTAATGAAGTAAAGTAATAAGTTAAAGCCAGACTTTATTTAGCCTTGCAAGGTAACGACCGTCTAGAAATTCTGAATATTGATGAAAGAATGCTAGAGTACTACAAGTTTGTAGAGATAATATTTTAACAAGAGTTTACGAACTTGTGGGTTTTAATCATCGAGATAGTAAAGTTTAGTATTACGAACGAGTACGTATAGGTATTTTTTAAATAAGTTATTATAATGTTTGTTGAATTGAGCGCCGATGGCACAGTGGCTAGCGGTTTGCCTCTCTTGCGAAAGGAACTGGGTTTGATTCCACGTGCCGCCATGTACCAATTACTTTTTCTGAGTTATGTATGCATATTAGTTGTTTCACTAACCAATGCTTTTACGGTGAGGCAAAACATCGTGAGGAAACCTACAAATTCAGGTAACTGAATGTGTAATCCAAAACTGGTCAGGTTCCCCTTAACAGGGTTAAGGAGGTCCGATGGCAGTAGCTCCACTGTAATTACCTGATCTGCCAAATACTGGATTGTGGTTAGTGGACCCTAGGCCCTCGAGGGCACCACCAGGATAACGCTAGGATGATGATGATGATAATATTTGTGAAAAAAAAATAGTTATTAAATAGTGAAAATGTTGAATAAAGTTTTAAATATTCCTAAAAATGTCTTGATAAAAAAAATTGGCAATTATTTTCCACATACTAATAAAACCAAAAGTAATTGCATGCTCATGTTTCTATGTACCTATCCCACAGCCCAAACGTCCTGATAGGAACTTTGGGGTAATTCTGCTGTATCTACACACTCTCCGATAGCTCTGGGGCATTCTTTGTGTCCAAAGAAAGAGTTCGTTGTAATTGGCCCATGTAGTTATAATAAAACTTTTTACATTTGGCCGGGTACACCAGGGATTTAAGACAAAAGGCTATCCCGCACAGGTACAAGCAAAGATATTTCGTTGTACCACGTAATAAATAGTACTACATAGCCATGTACGAGTACTTTGTGCTAGGGATGCTTTTTTATGTAATTAAAATTTTACTCAAAGTATCGTAAAAGTATCCAGCCCTTTTCTCAATAAATCAATTTATTAGCTAGGCTTACTTGCTTAATATCAACTAACTACGAGTAAAAACTGTTAAAGCTAAAAAAACAGTAACAAAGCCAATATTCCGGAGAACTAACAACACCGAACAACACGTGATAGTAAAAAGTCAGACTAATCTAGAAAGATTGTACAAAAATTGCTAGTGCTAACAAAAAGGTGCATAAATAAAATTATCTGGCTTATTATTAAAAACAAAAAAAATATCAATATATTAGCCAATAAAGATAGGTTGTTCCTAGAGGTCCACGATTCTATTGTTCTTCTTTTCCTACCGGGTCCATGAACATTTTTCAATAATGTTTTAAATGTTCATACATGCATTCCCAACGGTTCCATGAGATTTTCTAAAAGTACAGTCAGTAGAAACAAATTCTTATCAAAAACAATATTTCAAGATTTTAATGGTTTTTTATGTCTTCGTACATAAAACAGCTCTATACTATCATGTTTTTCTTATAAATCTAATTAAAAGTAAACACATTTGTTCGTTTTTGTCGATAAAATTAAGTGTAAACCTTGCTTCCAAAGTTTATAAAGTGGTCCCTAGGACAAGATTATGTATTCTTTTATTTCATAGAAATAATATACACTTATCCCTTAGCCAAGCTTTCATTGCTGACTGTATCAAACATTCTCATGGACCCAACGGGAAAAAAAAATTACCAATTTAAAAAGTCGTGGACCCGTTCGGGAATTCAAGTATGAATTTTCCATGGACCTTTGGGAACAACCAATAAAGATATAGATTGACAGGCTATGAGGCTACCATGTAAACGACACTGATAAGTGCTAAATGCAGACATGTTACTTCTCGAATGGAAATAAATGAAAGGGACATTATTTAGCATGTTGCATGTTCGTAATAGGGCTGCTTGTGATAATGGTATGATCGTTAAATCGAGAACTATTAACATGACTTTATAGCCAAATTTCTGAAGTACTGATAATGTTACAAAATGAAATAATACACAAGTAACGCCGTTGTTAAAAAATATTTTGATTCTATGGTAAAAATAGTAAGTTAGTCACTTGCGGTTATACTTAAATTATTTGGAGCTGAACCAAAATTATATATAAAAATTGTCTACTTTCGGACGACAGCACGTCAGAGTAAGCACAAAATGTGCGATCTTATGAAGTTGTGATAGTAGTAACTTTGCAAAAAAAGTTAGTTTGATGTTGACATTTGTCAGCCAGTAGGTGTACCTATTGGCTGATAAATGTCAACATTTTGGTAAATTTTATTAATACATGACGCATCTTGTTATCGATGCCCTACATCAGAAGCCTTACCAAGCGACATCACTAAAATTGCGGCACATGCCAAAATAAAAAAGGTGGAGGGCTTTTTAATTCGAAATGAGCTCGGAACGCACTGCGAGACCTGGCGAAAAATTTTTTTTAATATTGACAAAACGTCTTTTATATCCCTCCAATTTGGAAAGTAATTTTCTCTTTTGAGCCAGCCCTCTTTTGTACCTGGACCATTGTGATATTGGTCCTCAAATTTATTTGGTCCAATATTGAATGAGGACCTGAGGAGTCAGGGTCTGCCATTTTATTTTTGTTTCGTCCAGTTTTGGGTGACTTAATTAGAATGCGGGAATGTTTGATATTTCGCTTTCCTTTGTTCGAGTTTGGAGTTGATCTGTCGGTGGCTTTGGCATTTGATTGAGCGTTTCAATTAAATGAAATACAAAAAAGTTCGAGTTTAATGAACTTTAGATTGGTGCGAATATATAATTATATTATATTAATTGGCAAACATTTGAGCGAAATCTCACCTGATGGTAAGCGACGTGTGGCCAAGGATGTGCCATCATGTCTGACTGGTAACTTTTAGGAAACACTTTAGGTTATGGAAACACTTGAGCTGAAAATGAATTCCACTCTCTCTCCCTCTTCAACATTTAGATGAAATACTTATGATAAATTAAATAAATAATTAAATTTAAATTCAATGATTTAATAAAATTATTTAAGCCAACATCAAAAAAATTTGTAACAGAAAGTTTTTTGTTGTATTTTATCTATTCTATTGGTTTCATTACGCTGGCTTAGAATCCAGACAGTCAAATTTTAGCCCAAATTCTTGATCTTTTTTATATTATATTTCAATACGTTTTTTTTCAATTGGTTAAAAATAAAGCTTATAAAGTAATTAAAATAACCAATACGTTATCCAAACTATTTATTACCAACAACCCTGTATGTTTCCCTCGGTTTAATGTTGTATCGAAATTATTGCGAAATTCCGAACCCTACTACCCTGGGCCTACTGTCGCTTGATTTATGGGGTTAAGCAGTTATAATATTGTGGAGGGCATATACCGTAACTAATGTGTCCCGCATACCTAGCCAACGATAAATTTAAAGCGATAGATAAATTTGGAAAACAACATAAATGGCGATATGATTTGGAATTCTCTAAGAAAAGAGTGAATAGGTTGCTTCTAGACAGACATGTCACATCCTCGACCATCTTTGCTTACCATCAGGTGAGATTGGGGGGGAAGAGGAGGGAGCTGCGACTTTGTTTTGTTAGCATCCTATACAGTACCTGACAAAACATCTGGTGTTTTATTACTAAACTCCTAATTTTTAAGAAGTTCCACCATTAGCTCAGTTCCACATAATGACTTTCAGACGTAACAAAAAAAAAAAACACTAATGTGCCTTCAAAATTTGAGGGTTTCCCTCGATTACACCAAGATCCCATCATCAGATCTCTACTGGGCCAAAATGGGACCAACTAGAAGGTATAGCCTCTAGGTGAACATATTTTTTTTCAAATCGGTCCACAACTGACTGAGATATGCGGTATCATAGCCACAAAAAAAAACATACAGTCGAATTGATAACCTCCTCCTTTTTTGAAGTCGGTTAAAAAATGGCCATTAAAATTATACATTGGCCGTTCACCGATTTCGGAGCCTTCAAGAGATGATAGATGAGTTCAGCTGCAACTATTAATGAACCTCGAAAACTGACCAAAAAATATCACCTTTCCATACACATCAAACATATCCGATTTCATAATTAGTATGGAAAAGTAAAATAATAATTTTGGATTTCAATGTTGATCCTAAAGAAAATGCTTGCAATTTGCTTTAGTCTTTACATGAAGGCTCCGACACCGGTGACCAGACACACTGTTTTTGTCTAAAAGGTAAATTAGTTATTTAGAAAGGCCCAGGTGCACCACCTCGCTATGACCATTACAATCAATTACTACCTACCTGTGTTTTTGTATATTTGATAGTTCTTTGTCGTTTGTTATTGTTAAAGTCAGAGTGTGTAACCCAGCCATAATAAAGTATTGCTTAGCAATGGAACCTAAAAATTAACCGCTATGTAAGAATTCCGGTCGACCAAGAAAATAGTCTACCAGTTTTGATAAAATGTAAAATGGTAATGGGCTTATTACCTTTACAATAATGAAATAGATTTAAATGATGTATTATTTGTAGTAGCCATCAGAATATTTTTGCATAGGAAAATCAACCCTCATGTTCTAGGACGCGCGAATGATTTTCAACCATAGGGTGACAAACCACTTCCTTGGGCCGACCGTACCAACCAATATCATGAAGCCATTTACTTAACCTAAAAGTAAATTACATGATATCCTTATCGCTAAAGCACTTGACTAACCGTTTGAGATGTTAGAAAACAAACATGCAATTCTTAACGACAATTTTCCACGTATTTGAAGCACAGTGGTGTAAGAATCACAGTAGGCTTAAATTAAGAAGTCGATTTTTCGCTACATCTAAAAGAAAGAAAATACATTTTATATGACATCCACACATAGAAAGTTTACAAACAAAGATTACAGGACTAGTATTACAATGGTGAGTGCCGAAAAGGCATCCGCTCAGCATTATGTGTGGTATCCAAGTAAACGGCATGCCTCGAAACTGATTTTCAGCTTTTAGATCTGTCTTCATATCGTATTACTGACCCACAAACTATTGGAGTGATAGAACAAAAAGTGCACCTGTGTATTGCACACACTTGTGCATAATAATTATTTTCTGATTAGTTATTGTCAGACAAGTTCTTGCGTGACTCTCTTTGTACCCCGCAAGACGTGTGGGGAGCGAGGAAGCGCCAATCACATGCGATGATTGTCAAAGCAAATCCATTCCCGGCAACATCACCCGTCACCCGCTGACGTCTAGCGTGTCTCAGCCCCTGCACCTCTGGCGACCGCAGCCGGCCTGTGTAACTCCCAGCGTAGGTAGCAAATACGTACCTACGCGCGGCGACCCCTTGTAACGGGCTAAACAAGTTGGGTGTCGCGCTAGGCGGCAGCGACACGCTCGCGCGTTTTATTCACCGGCCGGCGCGCGGCACGTTGCTGGCTGGACGAGCATGAATAAAGTCCTAGAAAGATGCGCGAGATGGCGTAGTAGCTTCTTGTAACAGTCAATAAAAGTAAAAAGAATCATCACCGAGCGAGATTCGAACCCGCGTCTTCTACAATTCTATAGTTTGACGTCTTACGCATTATATTAAATCACGATGCCCATGGCCACCGGGATGAAATAAACGATCTAATTCTGCGTCTAACAATCACGAAAGAAAAACGCATGAAAACTTGAAAACATGCGTTTTCCCAAATATAAGAATAAAATGTAGATCGATTTTACCAAATTTAAGCGAAATCTTTAAAGCCGTTTCCGGGATCGCAAATACAAGGTGTTATTGAAATAACGCAAAACCCCTTAGCGGCCGATAGTGATGCTCAAATACAACAACTTTTTCTATGGGACCAACATCGAAATCGCAAAAAATAATTTTGCTTCCCCATACTAAACCGCAACCAGCTGACATCAGTTTGTATGGAGTTTTTTTTTTTAGATTTCAATGTTCATCCTGTACTGAAAGTTGTTGTATTTGAACAGCAGAGTATGCCTGTAAGAGGTTTTGCGTTATTTTAATAACACCTTGTATAATATGTATACATAAGTAAATAAATATACAAGATTAGCTCGTTTGAAGGTATAAGATTGCACAGTGATAGTAAGTACTGTACATATTTCCATTATGACTTGTAGCTACAATTCTTGGAAAAGCAATAGCTTTAGTATTGATCATGGGCAGAAAATTGTACTTACGGTTTATAAACTCGTAAGTCCTAGTTTCTTTTAAAAATAGAGTTTTAAGCGAGATTTTGTTTTTGTACGAATCCATGTTATTTTATTAATTGTACTTGTTGGTCTAATCGTCAGCGCGCTGGTTTCCATCCACGAGGTCCGGGTTCAACTTTCCTGGGTCAGCTTAAAAGTTTCTGGGTTTCTCATCTTGAAATAACTCAGACACAGCTCCGGAGTCAGAAAGCTGATTGTGTAACCACTCCGGTCCCTCGGAAAACTACGCCTGATCTCTCTCCGGTTATGTCGAATTGCCATCTCACCTATTTTTATGAGTAAAGGAACAGAAAGTGCACTTGTGTATTGTGCACACACTTGTGCACTATCATATCTCTGGCGCAGCTGGCTGATCTAGTCGAAATTCTGTTAGGAGAACAATTGTTATAATTTATTTATCAATTTAAATTTTTCATTTTTGTCTCATCCTTTTCTGGCACGTAATGAAATGTCACGAAAATGTCATTATTACAAAATATTTTACCTATTACCAACTGACATAGAAAATGTAAAAAGTTAAGACTCCATTATAACGGGACACTGAATTCAATTCCATTTAAACAGGTTAGCGATTTAATTTGATATTCTTTTACAAAAGGAATAAAAATCATTTTCAACCATCAGAAATGGAAAAACGAATGCTTCAAAAACAGAGTACGAAATGTTGCCAATTGTAAGCCAAATGCGTGTTATTTTCTCATGCATATTTGATGAGTTTTATTCAGAGATTAGTTCATAATACCCCACGCTTGAGTTACTTAGAATCATGCTTGGGTATGAATTGCAATTAAATAATAAATATAAATATTGGACAACATAATATATTATTACACACATTACTCTGATTTCATAGTAAGTAGTTAAAGCGTTTGTGTTATGGAAATCAAAACCAGTGGTACCACAAAATCATGGCCTCAAGACTTAAAAAAATATGGATTCCTGTATTGACCCGACCCGATTAAGACCTGAATAGTTTTTTAGAAGCTTTTAAGTTTTATTTGAAATGGGTTTGCCCTTGATTCAACACTAAACCAGACGTGATGTAGACGAGTCGACAGTGAAGCGAGCTTACCCAAGAGGTTCTGACACTCCCACTCACCGACGGAACACAGCAAGCAACTTGGCGCCGGGCCCCGGTAAAAGGATGTTAGCTACCAGGGCCCGTAGCCAAATGGCAATCGTTCTGGAGCGAACTTCGCTATCGCCAATGAAATGTCAAAATATGTATGCAATAGTCACGTGATGTTTCGATGGCTTATGTCATTTTCGTATATTTTGTTAGCGATAATGAACTTCACTGGACAATTAATTGCCACTTGGCTACGGGCCCAGGCGGCACTGAACGGAGCCTGCCATCGCTGTTAGATGCGGAATAATTACTGTCACGCATTTAATATATGTTCAGCTCGTTGGTCTAGTGGTCAGCACGCTGGGTACTATCCACGAGGTCCCGGGTTCGAATCCCGGGTCAGGCCGAGAGTGTTTGGGTTTTTCTGTCTTGAAATTACTCAGACACAGCTCCGGAGTCAGGAAGTTGGTGGTGTTAACACCCCCGTACCTCGGAAAGCACATTAAGCCGTTGGTCCTGCGCCTGATCTCTCTACGGTCATGTTGGACTGCCGTCTCACCGAATTATGAGAGTGAAGGAACAGAGAGTGAACCTGTGTATTGCGCACGCACTTAAGCACTATAATATGTCCTGCGCAGTTGGTTAATCTCTGTTGAGATAGGCCGCCGTAGTCGAAATTGGCTAAGAGGACATATGTTTAGCTGTCACGTCATGACAATTATTAAAGTACGGAGAGCTGGACTTATAGATTTAATAATAATAAGTTCTCATAGAATTTCGACGGACAATCTTAACAGAGATCAGCCAACTGCGGGAAAGCTATTATAGCGCAAAATTGTGCACAATACACAAGTGCACTCTGTTCCTTCACTCTCATAGTGCGGTGAGACGGCAATCCGACATGACCGAAGAGAAATCAGGCCTATGTCTCGGCCTCTTGATTTAGCGTAAATATAATATAGTGGATAGTACGATTACTATCCACGAGGTCCTGGGTTCGAACCCCGGGTCAGTTCTAAATTTTCTTCTGGCAATTTCTGGAGTAACTCAGAAACAGCTCTGGAGTCAGGAAATTGGTGGCTTTGACATCCCCGTATCTCGAAAAGCCCGTTAAACCATTTACGTTCTTACCAAACAACTGTACCTACGAGGGGAGGCTGATAAGTTCTAATCCTAAGGAATTAAAAGTCTAGGTAAAAATCTTATTTAAATTTATTTTGCACTTCTTACATCTCTTGTGGAGGGCTTGTATCCCTTTAAAAAAATCCGCATCTTTGGTCTCGAAATCCGCATCTTCGGTCACTGACGTCACTGTAAGTCACTTTTTAGATCTATAAATAGATTTTTTTATCAGTGGAAGGATGTTTAAAAACTATATAAATATGTCTATCCGTTATATATACTTATGACTCTTAAAATTATACTCATGATTTAGGTACAAATGCTCGTGCTTATCACACAAACATTTGCCCTTTGCGGGATTTGAACTTAGTGTGATTTTTGGAACAATTTATTATTATTTATTTAATTATGCTCGAGTAATGTTTTAAGCAACTAAGCAAAATACGAAATGTTTAGAGTAAAAGCTATCCGAGAATACGATTTAAATGTAAAACAGAATCGCTTTTACAAACCCGTATTCAAAAATTGAATTTACCCGCACAAACGGAAATGTAACTAAACAATTTGCAATAGTAAACTGAAACAGGACGTTTTACTGAATCCCGGGATTCGGAATCAAATCACGCAAATCCCAGTCGCATGGTAACACTAATCGTAACGAAAATTGCTTAGTATGCTTGCGACCCATTGGTTGGTATTTGAATGTTTTTGGACATATACATACAGGTTGTGCCCAAAAAAAGCGTGCCAGACTGACATTGGAGACCGTTTAGCCATAGCCAGACCTTTTAGATGAAAATAACTTGGCTCTAATAAAAGTCTCACGATTTGGAAGATAATGTTTTTTTACAAACAAAATAAGAAAGTGCCACTATCTCCCAAACTATGTAATTTTTACTAGAGACATGATATTTTTTTAGCCATTAGGTGGCTATGGCTAAACTATCTCAAACATCAGTTTGGCGTGCTATTTTTTGACAAAAAGGTACATTACCTCCGTAACCAAGACTTTTAGAAGATCTATCTCCCGTGTCAGTCTGGCACGCTCTTTGTGGGACACCCTGTTAAAATGCGAAACTAAAGCCCGTTTTTATTTGCTTTTCAAAATATTGTGTGCTAGATGATAAATTTAGGCTATTTCTGTGTTTATCTTATTTTTAAAAGAAAAAGTACGATAAACAGGAATGTCAAGATTGTTAACGCTATTCGTCGTGCAACAAAAAAATACTTTATTTAAAAGTGAAAGTTTGTGTTTTAATTTAGTTTCAGTTCAGTAGTATTAGCGTCATTTAGATAAATAACTAGTTTTTTTAACTTACAAAACAATAACTGTAATATTGCAAATATTTATTTTGCCAACGAGTTACTACGTAAGCTTTTACTGGCACAATTTAATTCTAAAATAAATGCAATTTCAGCGAAGGAATTTGACTCAAATCCTTTTAGGTTTTGCACCAGTCGTAAACTATACTCATACGTTCTATCTCACTTTACGACTAGTTTTATTATATTACGTTTATCTTTCTGAATATAAATGCGCATTTGTATGTTTATAGGTTTTCACGTTTGTCCGCAAAATAGTTTTGCTTTCCACTGTGGGTTGACCTTTGGTAAAACTGATGAAATATAATAATTTACCTTTCTTT
The DNA here is from genome assembly GCA_949316185.1 of Pyrausta nigrata. Taxonomy (NCBI): domain Eukaryota; kingdom Metazoa; phylum Arthropoda; class Insecta; order Lepidoptera; family Crambidae; genus Pyrausta; species Pyrausta nigrata. Next base: position 33,164,735 of record OX438936.1, on the reverse strand, counting down.
TTAAAAAAAGTTTATATGCTATACGTTATGAAAAAAGAAGTGTATTATTTTATTATTTCTAGCAAATTACCTCAAATCCTCAATCACTCTTCTGTAGCCAATAAGAATGTTATCGAGATAAAGCATAGCCTTTACAGTTAGAAATATTTTTTGATAACTGAATCTAGTTATTAATTTAATAATATAAGTAACCTACGATTTGAGCTTTCAATGAATTTGCATGCAACTTTTATCAAGAGCACACTGTTGCAACTGCGCCATGAAAGATGTTGTTAAAAGAGAAATCATCCTACCTACCGAATTCGTTTTAATATTTTGGAATGAAAAACTTGTTTTACAAATAATTAAGATGACAAATAGGGGTAGAGTATTTAAAAAATACAAACTTTTTGTAGTTGTTGGCGACAAAACTCCTTCCCCGTTATTCCAAAAACTTAGTACCGGGCTTAAGACAGGACTAAGTTATTAGCTAGCCAATTAGAAAAGCGCTTGTCTATAAGGTTATGTCACAAATGTTTCATTCATTCCTCTGTTGTCGGCTAATATTAAGACCCATTTTAAACCTGGTCTAAATTTTTTGTAATAACACCGCTTTGTTTAATTTTGTGAATAGTTATTTTTATAATCTATTTCGTTACTTTTTTGCTTTGTTTTTGTTCAATTTTTGACGTTTGCCATTTAAACTTGCCAGTGTTGTTATAATAATATTAAGCAGTGTGTGTGCAAATATAGTAATTTTTTATTGTAAAAATGTTCATCTTCCTGGCCCCTGCTACTACCTTTTCTCATAAAACGAAAAAGCAAAGGAAAAAAGAGTAAAAAAGTTTTTAAAACATGTAATAAAACTCCGATTTATTGTTACTATCTTTATTTGTCAAATTTTATCTTAGTTTCATAGAAGTAGTTACATAACCATTTTGTATTGCGTCTCTACACCCATTTATTCCATAAAATAAATTCTCAGTAATAATAACCCTTAGTCATCAGTATGTATAAACTCTAATAAATCCACAACTAAATTAACTGAACCGTTTAGGAATATCCCATAGAAATTACGTAAAACTATTTACAATGTATATTTACAAGTGTATGTTACAATTATTGTTATTAATAGTCATATTTATAAATTGTGTCTCGAAAATAAACATAAAACTGTTTAATTAATCTATTAATTGTTCAGCGTAAAATATATATATAAAGAATAATTAAATGGTTTTAAAATTGTCTTAAACAAAGTTCTTTTCTGCCAATTTTTTTTGCAATTTTTTGCATCACTAATGAAAAAATACATTAAAACTTAAGTTGATACGCATTCCATTGACAAAGTTTTCTCTTACCTATTTATACAGTATAATTAGTTAAGATATAATAATAAAAATAGGTGCAAAGAAGCCCTGATTTCATTTTATATTAGAAGGCACTAACTCTACCAAAACCATTTAATAATCATAATTCGAATCTTTGTCAATGGAAGCGTAGCTTTAAAATATACTTACAAATGCGAATTTCTTACAATCAAATTAAGTGTGTTATCAAATATTGAGTGTTTTATTTTTTAATTAGAATTCGGTGCAATTGTGTGGAATCAAGTCAAACGCCATAATCTCTATTCAAATTAAATTCTGAAGAAAGCTCTCGTAAATAGAATGAAAGAGAAATTTTATCGTAGCCCAAGTAAGGAGAGACGAGCGATAAAGGTCAATACAATACAAACCATTGTAAATAATTGTATTTTGTTGGACTGACATAGTAAGGAACTTTATTTTTGGATCACTCGCGTGCATTTTTGTACTGGTTTCGTTCGTCATCACGTTTTCTTGATTGCACTCGATCGAACAAACGTAAACATTAAGTGCTTTTGTATCACTCTTTGTGTCTATAATAAAACGAAACTCGTTGTGCGACTAAGTTTAAGTCGATATTAGTGAAAATAGGCTCCAAATAAACATATTCGCTGATAATGTCCCTTATCGATTTCGCAGTGAATGTCCTGGGACTGATTCTGAGGAATAAAAAAATACAGTTTTCTAAAAACTTGTTCAGTTGCATGCACAGTTGTGTTTTCGTTTTTTTTTCCTTTACTTATGGTTCTTGCCAAATTTCTTTGTTCTAGATTTACGAAAACTACCCTATACGAAGACAAAGTGATCGTAAAAGGGCTTTTTTTCTTTTGGTTTATTAAGATACGCTATAAATTCTTATTTTGTAAAGCAATACTTGTTCGTTTGTGTTTTTTTACGTAAAAGCAGTTAAAAGTATTAACGAGTCCGCTATCGCCCGTCACTTCTTTCTATACCTATCTAAAATTTAATTTAGTTTATTTACATTTCTTTTCGCCACTTGTCGTTCAACATAGATACAATACCTTTTCTCTCATTTACAACAGTGTAATAAGTTCTGCGAATTTTATTTTTAGATCAACAGAGGTTTTTAGTATAAACTATTTTCAGGAAATCGTCAAACAAATCATTTTTGTACCCAAAATTTATTTCCAGGTTTATTAATCTAAAGATGTAGCCAAATAATAAAAAAATAATTTTTGAAGCAGAAAAATTAAATTCGTTTACAAATTTGTTCAACAGAGTGTTAATATTACGATTTAGATTATTTCTACTTATTTAACTAATGTTCATTTTCACAGTATTTGTGGTATGCGTAATAAGTTGTTTTTAGTTCCAGTAACATTAATCGTATTTTTTGTTATTTAAAAATGAGAAAACATAATTGGAATCTAACAGGAATTTGCAATTCTCTCTTGTCTTTAAAAAAACACAAATGATATCAAAATCTTTTTACACGTTCAATAATAACATTGTACTTTTTAAATGTAGTGTTTCTCATTTTTAATTTTTACTGTCTACCAAATACATCATACACTAAAATAATCTTCGCAAGAAAGTGTTTTTCGCACGTTCATGTTTTAACATATTTAAACTCATATCACGCAAACCACATCTTTTCCCCACTTTCACTCGTGTTCTACAGGATTAACCCTGAAACAAGAATAATTTACGCTTCTAACATTTTTAACCTCTTGTCAGGCTCAACCTTGAGGTGTTTGTGGCGCAGTGGCGGCAGCGCTTTGGTAGTGATACCAAAGTTAAGCAACCCCCGGCGCGGTCGTGATTGGATGGGTGACCATTCCGACCATTTAAGTGACGTCCATGACAAGCATCTCCGTGCTTCGGAAGGCACGTTAAGCAGTTGGTCCCGGCTAATATCTGTTGGTATTAGTCGTTAAGCCTAGAGGCCCTAGGGCGGCTTGATAACTTCTAACAGTAAGGTTTGCCTCTTGCCTTACAGACACCCCTCCACCAATCCGCACTGAGCCCGCGTGGTGGAGTATGGCTCGTACCTCCTCATAGTTGAGGTGAGGCCTTTTCCCAGCAGTGGGATCTAATAGGCTGACTTTACAGGCTCAACCGTGTAGAAGACGACCAAAAGTGGGCCTTATTGCACCATATAAAATTCACCTACAAATATACATTTAACCCTCAAATGCCGGTGGGCGCTGTAACTTTCATCTAAACCCGTCGACGGTGCTGGTGTAAAGAGTTGCGATAGTGCAATAGAGGGAGATGAGGAGATTGAACGAGAGAGCTGTGGGGGACGCTGTGTTTGCATTCCCGTGCTGCATCGCTGCTGGATGCTCACCTGAGAAAGAGACAAAAGGGTTGAATACTTGTCGAACCAAAAATGTGCATCAATAATATTGACCGACATACATTTTTATAGCACATCTTACATTTTTAACAAAAATTACAACCGCCTTTAAAAAACCTTTTTTTGTTTTATTTTTTTGTGATATGCACACTAATTGCCTGTACTTCCTTACGCAATACCAAAACAGCACAAATAAAACTGTGGTGAAAGTATATACAAACTCCTAAACGTTAAGGATCATCACATCATCATCAGGCCAGCACCATAAAACTATGACTGCCGGATCTAAATGCTTCAATACCTAACGATGCTGTAGCAAAAACGGTATACGTGCCTACAAAATCTGAAGACTTTCCTTGATTTCTCCATAATTCCATCATCAGATCCTGACTTGGTGACAATGAAATCATTTCAGGGAATAGATACTCTTTCTTATAAAAAAAAATATCAAAATCGGACTACTCTGACAAAAGTTATGCGTGGTCATACAAAAAATATATGCGTTAGCTTGAGAACTTCCTCCGTATTTGAAGTCGGTTGGAAATGGACAAAATGAAAGTATTAGACTAACGGTTCACCATGTCGCATTCGCATGTCTGATTTCCTATACAAACGTCCAACCTACCTTTCACACCTTTAAATAATATTTTTTGTGATAAAAACTATTCTATGTCCTTTCCCAGTACTCAAACTTTTATTCGGGGAATGTCGACGGAGACATTTGACAAATTTTAATCGAGTTTGATACGCATACGTGAAGAGTTTCGTCAAGATGCAAACAACCGTTAAAAATACGATTACGACACATGCCATGCGGATGAATGAAAGTAGGCCTTTAAAATAAAACCTTCAAAAGTTTTTTCATGTCTTTTAAAACACTGCAATAACAATCTTTCTTTCAACAATAATCCGACGCCGACCGTCGACAGATATACAAGACTATTTCACTGCAAACAAGTGAATCTCGTAATGATGTTCTATTTGAAAGGTTCACGTACTTTAGAACTGCACTTTTTGATATTTCCCTGGATATTTCATTCTAGACTATGCAGAGAAATAATGTTCAAATGATTTTCGCAGTGAAATCTGTTTAGCATCGCTTCTTTTGACGAAAATATTGCATCGACGAGGCAAATGAATGAATCATAAAAATATTCGTATCTCTGGAACTGCAAAAGCCACGTTATTTCTACTTAGAGTGATTTTTATAGATTTTATTCCTCTTCTTGAGACTAATATTTATTTAACTTAAGTTAATAGTTTCAAATCAATATTTTGCTTGTTTCGATTTTAAAACATATATTTAACTAAATAGGGATGAAAAATCCATTTTCTGCATTTGGTTTGCAATAAAATTGTTCCAAATGTTATAATTATTATTGATCAATCAAACAGGCCAATTCGGGCATCAATATTAAACCCTTCAAGTACCTGATCAATACACAGGCATACCATCTCAGCGTACTTTTTAGGACTAGTTAGTTGTCATTTACGCATAGCGAGTAAAACTCGCGATTAAAAAAAGTTTGCCACGTCACCCATCCACCAACTTTTTAATTTAGGTGGATCCCTTTTTCCTCCACTCGGGCGGTTAAAAGGAACTCAGTTTATTGATTTTATTATCCAGGCTTTAAAATGAGAGCAGTTAGGGAAAGTCTTCAGATTTTAGAAGGATTTTGGTTGTTATCTGAAGGCTTAGTAAACTGTCTGAATTCCTTTTGTGCCTAATATTGTAATTATGTCAACGATTTGAATAATAATTTGTATTTAAAAGTGACTTAGGATCTGTCCTAGTTACGTCCAAAGCTTAAATTGAGGTATTACAAACTGAATCTTCCTTACTTATAATGATTTTGATATTGATATTAACACTAGAATAAATGTGAAACGACTAATTTGAAGTTTTCACTATGTTATGTCACATATCTGTCAAAAATTCCAAACTAGTTAAACTAGTGTTATATCAATGTCAAATTCATTATTTAGAAAGGAGGAATACGTATATATTTCAAGCTGGGGATCAAGAAGATGCTGTTTATTGGTGCGCTACTAATGAGCGCCCTTGGTTATGGGTTAAAATCGATGCTCTCCCTCAGAATAATCAAAACGTATTATCTAAAGGAACAAGACCAATAGCAACTTCAACCGTAAGTCACACTGTTTAAGATGTTTAAAGAGTAGTGTCAAGTATAGATACAAGTATTAGAATAGAGTTGAGTATAGCTACTGCTGACCGCAAAAGCTGACTTCTGCAGTCTCTGACTTCTTTCTAAGGGGGTTATTAGACTACGCGATATTCAGACAATCTTACTAAGACAGTCTTAGCCCCATCTGGCTCTTTTATCTCTTTTTATGAGAAAGAACAAAATGGGGCAGACAGACTTACACGCTAACTCTTATTACACTACGCTAAGTCTTAGTAAGACTGTCTGAATACCGCGTACTCAAATAACGCCTTAAGAATCACGAACAGGCCGCCTGCGGTTGTAATCTGCGGTCGCTATCGGACTGTTACTTTTATCTTTTTATGCTGAGGCGCTTGTGGCGCAGTGGCGGCAGAACTTTGGTAGTGATACCAAAGTTAAACAACTCACAGCGCGTTCACTTGCCTTACAGACACCCCTTGACCAATCCGAACTGAGCCCGCGTGGTGGAGTATGGCTCTTACCTCCTCATAGTTGTGGTCAGGCCTTTTCCCAGCAGTGGGATCTATATAGGCTGACTTTTTTATGCTGAAAGAATTCTTACCATTTATCACATGGACATTGACCGAGGCAGCATCAGCCATGGTCGGCACGCAGCTGTAGTTGCCGCTGTCACTCGGGAGCAGCTTCTCGATGATGAGCCGAGACGTGAGCTGCTCGGTCCACTCCGTTTTCAACCGGAGCCGAGGCTCTTCGGCTATTTCGTTCTCTTCTACCTCCTTATATTCTATTAGTTTTGATCCTGGGAACAAATTGTATGATATTAGCTGGTAGATTCTAGAGTAAAAAGTGTTTAGGTGGGGCAGCAATTGGTAGACGCGACGTCGGCAGGCAAGTAAAATTGTGCGGTTGCAAATCTGGTAAAGGTCATGGACATTATGATATTGCACTTAAAATTTGAGAGTGTAACCTCAATAACATTACTGGAAGCAACGCGGCAATACAGCGCTAAGAAGAACTTGAAAATTTTAACAATCTATTGCACCCAGATGTTGGCCACAATATCTGAGTGGCTGAGTGGCTAGGCAATCGCCTAGGAACACGGGATTCGAGGAACACGGGATTGATTCCCGCCTCAGACTATTTTGATTGAAAGTGTATGCTTATCCTTAAAAATAATAATTTATCATGGGAAATAGCTGGATGGAGACACCACAACCACACCATAGATTTGTTGGTAGCTAAACAGTAGCCAGCTACTTAACCAGCAAAATTGAAATGTTGTGTGACAAAACCAATTTTAGTTCTGATATCTCAACAATCACTATACTACCAACCGCAATAAGTATTCAATTGAAAAAATACTAAAGCCTGTGATTGCAATTTAACTTGTCGGGACACGCAATCTGGTATTTAGCTTAAAAAGTATAGGAAACGATCAAATTAGCATTTTTATTCGTAAAAGGAAATTAGTTGAGGTCCACTTAGAATTAGGCTTTTTCTTCGAAATGGAAACATGTTGGTCTGATGGCAGCAATTTTGGTATAACTATAAACTGACAAAGGTAATAGCCATTTTGTCGGCCCGTTGGAGTTATGAGGTAGGTATTATTATTTATTTTGAATGTATATCTATTTAAATGTAAATCGTAAGGTTTTAAGTATAAAAAATTTAAACGTGTTTTTCCAACAGGAAGAAATCCCCTTCCCCGCAACACTTACCTCCTCGATCCCCGCAAGTCTTTCACTCCAGAGAAGGTCGCATACGATTTCGTCGGACTATACCTTTTTATCTACTAAATTTAATTAATTTTGAATGTATCGCTACCTTATCAGATAGTAAGAGAAAATGAGAGACTATGACACCAAAAAAATAAACGATAATCGGTTACAGACAGATAGACAGACACGATAAACTTATAACATCTCTCTCTCTTTTTGCGTCGGGGGTAAATAGCGTCCCTTTTTTTGCGTCGGTGGTTTAAAAATAAAAATTTAACATCTTTGACTGTAATTTGAATGTGTTTATAAGTGCCGGAATCAGGGTCCTAGGGGGTTTATGGTTCACTAGTACAATCACGGAAACAATTACAAAATACTGAATTAGTCAACCAAACGACTATTAACATCATTGCATTAATGCATCTTCCAAATCCTATTATCCAATCCTGAGCTCTAAATTTCATCTCTCACGGAAGGAAGTCGAATTAGCCCAATTCATCTAGTTGTACAAATGACTATTATTGATTGGATCACGTTCTGACACAGGATTTCCATGAATAAATCTAACGTCCGCTGAGCTGCTAAGTGCTCTGGATATAGTAAGATCATAACGTAGGCTTGGCATGTGAATGTTCGTGGGTGAAATGGGTCACATCGAAATAGTGTTTTCGAAAGAGATGCCTGAAGGTCGTAAGGCATAATTTACTCTTAATTATGTAAGCAGTATTTTCAAGAACGTAAATATCAAATAAAAATTTGGGCGGACTTATGGGCGTTTTGCATAGTTGACCAAATAACTGGTCTTGATACTTATTATTGACAGTGGCGCCTCTTTTTTGTTGCACTGCTATAATGTACTCGTATCTTGCTTTTTTTATTGTTTGTAATGTCATATGCTTTTTATTTTGTGTAAATAAAAATAAATGTCGTGGTTTGCCCCTAGCTACCACGACTAATGCTGTGTCGGATGCCTTTTCGGTAGATCATTTTTTTATATAATTTGTAAACTGTTTTCATTGTACACCGATCAACTGATCTCCGATTTTCTTTCTTCCTTTAAAACATTTTTTTAAACAAATTACAAGGAAAAATAAAGAAATAGAAAATAGGGCTGGCTGGGAAAATTAGAAAACTAGAAAGATATTATCCCATTATTATATTTAATATTAGACTACAAAGAAATTCATTTTTTATTTAACAAAAAACACGCATTCATACTTAAAAATAAATAAAAACGCGGTACCACTACAATTTTAGTATGATTACTCGATTTTTCTAGGAATTCAAAGTATGTAGGTTAATAGTTTTGTTCAATATTCCCTTTGAATTACGTTTCTAGAATTCAAGGAATTTGTAACATTCGTATTATAATATATTTTTTAATTGCACCTTTGCGAAGCTAGGCAGGGATATTAGCTAATTATAAGTAGCAAACTATTTTATTACTTTTACAGCACAATTTTATATTAATACACGATTAAACTACCAACCCGGTATCGGAAATCATAATAGTAGCGTCTGGTTTCATGCCTAGATGGGAAAACATAAAAACATAAAAAAAAGTTACTCAGAAACCGTAATATACCTAATCAAATATAGCGATGAAGTGTCGATTCATGAATTTTTATAACAAAATATCACTTTTGAAAATATTTTCGAATTGGTTTAAACTGATTTTGTCATAAAAGATAACGAAATATTGCATAAATAATAAAATGTTAATTTTTTCTTAAAAAATTATTTTTGCGTAAAATATTTTTCAAAGCGAGCATGTAGCAGTGGGTGATTTACTAGTATTGATTTATACCTCTTGTAGTTAGTCAGTAGTAACCTTGGTTAGTTTAAAACCACTTTGCGTACTTTCGCTCCATTTTGCTGAGAGGCGTCATAAAAAGCAATGGAGGATTGGTGTTATCGCGAAATCACAATATGTTATGCTTTTATACATAAACCAAGACATAAAACTCCAAATAGCTTATTCAGCCAAATATAACAGCTTTTTAAAACATTTTAAACTTATCGTGCATGCTTTGAAAGTGCTATGATAATGTTTTAAATTCTATGTCAAAATCAGGCCACTATCATTAAACACAGGAATAACAATTAGTATGATGAAAAGGTTTCATTCGAATAATTGTACAGTGACGTTTTGAAAACATCAAGTAAATGTTGCATTTCCCATACTAACTTACACCCGCTTTTCTTCCCTTATGAACCTAATAGCTTTATACCAACTTTTATCCATGTAGCTTTAAAACTACCTCCTATTTTTACCCCCTTACGAGGTGAATTTTCTGGAAAATGCTTTGTTAGTGCTCACCTGCACTACAGGAAGCATGGTGCAAAATTATTATTCTTTAATCCTAGTAGTTTGGGCTATGCGTTGATAAGGCAGGCAGTCAATCAGTCAGTCAGTCATTTTCCATTATATATTTAGATAAACAATGGGCTCAATTCCAATGCGCCCTGTCTAAGATTAAATTTAGGTTCAGTCTCTCTCTTTCTCTGCCAAACGAAAAGAGACAGACTATATTAATTTAGAAACGTCAGACTAAACCGCTGTCCATTGCTAAGGAAATTAGAGAACCCATAGACAATTTAGTAGGGATGTCATTCGATGACGACTAAAGTTAGACTAAAACACGCAAAAACTTGTACAAACACGTTAGAAATCGCATCACTTAATTTGACGTTTCTAAATTATTGTACTCTGTCTCTTTTCGTTTGTTTGATAGAGGAAGAGAAAGAGACTGACCCTAAATTTAATCTTAGATTAAATTGGAATTGAGCCCATTGTCTATCGCATCATACCCTAAATTGTAACCAGGCCTATAAAACTGTGATACATCAATATTTGTTCCGCGTAGATTCAATGTTACAAAAAATCTAAAAGTAATTTTAAAACCGAAAAGATACTTGCTCACAGAAAACGTCAAACTTATAACGCCCCGTCGTTTTTGCGCCGGGGGTTAAAAACAGCCCAAAAGAAAGTTATAAAAGAAATATGAAAAAGTAGGCAAATACGTGCCCTCATTTTCGGGGATTAACCTGAGCGCATACGATGTATGGAATAGGAATTCAGACATTCAGGGCATAAGATATTACGTATCCTGTGTTTGTTCAAAACATTTGGCACGCCAAAACAGTATAAAATTTTGTCACATTATGTACCTGTGTGGGACGTACGTAAACTGGAATGTATTGTTTGACTTTAGATACTAACTAAGTTGTGGGCTTTTCCAAAACAAAGGAATATTCGTTACCTGAATGGTTACATCCTCATATAAAAAACGGTAATTTAAAAAACCCGACTGCGTTTCTGTGTAATTGGAAATTAAAAAACCCTAAAACAAGAAAGAGGTCATACCCGAATTAAATTGGTACCCATATTAAAAATCGTATAGCAGTCGGGACCCATTTTAGAAATGGAGGCTTAGTGATTTAAGAGCACATACCTACCTACCTTTATATTACATTGCAGATTACTCCAATCTACTGACGAGACGGCTGACTTTCTAACATGGGTCCCGTCTGCTATACAATTCTTAATATGGATATGGGTACCAATTAAACTAAACTGTGGGGCCGTTTGGGCTGTAGGGCGTGCCAAACAATTATACATACATACATACATACTCTGGAAAAAGTTAACCCTCCTTCCGCAGTCGGGTAAAAAGTGGTTTCACTAAAATAATGTAAAGACTCAATGTCGATGTAATTATATTTTGTAATGAACTAGAAAAAATACTTATAACTTTGAAGGGTAAACACTAAACACTAAGAGTTTTAATTAATCTTAGTTTGACTTTGGTTAAGGTCTGAATAACCCAGCAAAATAGTTTAAGGTTATGCTATAATAAAAATAAATAGCAGATTGTTTTGCTAAGCGCAAAAGTTTAGAACAGCTGAACCAATTTTGATATTGGTATATTGATTATTCTTTATTGAGATCAGAAAATTACAGTGGCGTGTTTTGTAAGAAGCCTGCGTCTAGCAGTGCACCCAAGACTGATAAAATTAAATTAAATCAAATTTCACTTACAAAAATTAATCGACTTTGCCATCCGGTGGGACTCGAACCCACGTCCCTTCGCTATCCGGGCGAGTGCTCTTACCAACTAAGATACGGAGGACGTTAGTCAGTCGACGAATTTTTGCAAGTGCTTGCTACGCCAGTGAGCCGGCGTTCGATTTAATCAATACTTGGGGAATGTACCCGCATGTATCCAATGGAAATATTTTTACAAATATTTAACCATCAGTTAAGATGAAATCAGCTTAACCTATTATATTTTTATAACTTAAGCAATTATTTTGCAAATTTTTACGAAATTAAATCAAATTTCACTTACAAAAATTAATCGACTGTGTCATCCGGTGGGACTCGAACCCACGTCCCTTCGCTATCCGGGCGAGTGCTCTTACCAACTAAGCTACGGAGGACGTTAGTCAGTCGACGAATTTTTGCAAGTGCTTGCTACGCCAGTGAGCCGGCGTTCGATTTCATCAATACTTGGGGAATGTACCCGCATGTATCCAATGGAAATATTTTTACAAATATTTAACCATCAGTTAAGATGAAATTAGCTTAACTTATTATATTTTTATAACTTAAGCAATTATTTTGCAAGTTTTTACGAGATTAATTTTTGTAAGTGAAATTTGATTTAATTTCGTAAAAACTTGCAAAATAATTGCTTAAGTTATATGTATAAAATATAATCTAATAAAATAAATTAAATGTTAGACAACTACACATTGCTCTGATCTTAAGTAGCTCAAACACTTGTGTTAAGGAATCAGAAACAACAGCGGTACCACAACACCCAGACCAAAATATGGATTTCTATATTGACCCGACCGGGATCCAACCTGGAAACTTGCAGATGGCGTCACTTTGAAAACCTGTGTGCAAGTGGGCGAGACCAGGAGTCATCGAATGGCTCGTAAACGATGATGATGATACTAACCCTTATACCAAAATATGGTGCCGAGGTCATGCGGACCCTGACTTAGGATGCAAGTCAGGGATAGCGAGCTGCCAGTCTTCACGTACAGATCCACTGGGCCCAGGATGTGAGCTTTGGCTTCTGTTGACAAAAGGATTTATTTTATTTATACCAGAATCTTATAGGAACTACAGCAATATTTTTACTATCATAAAAGTATAGAAAATCCAATTCGAAAATAACTTTTTTTATAATACCCTTGAGGCCAGGTGTTCCTGGTAATATATTACCAATGTCATATTTTCGACATTATTTCGACAAACACAAACATTTTAGTTTTTGATTTTTAGGGTTTCGTAGTCCGACAAGGAACCCTTATAAGATCGTTCAGTCCGTCCGTCCTAGTCTGTCACAGCAGGATATCTTCTACGTTTATGGTCTGATTTGCATGTAACTTGGTTCGAGGATACTTCACATATAGATCGCATTTTTAAAAATACAAAAAATTAATATTACCCCTTTTTAAGTGTACCTCCCCATACATGTAAAGGGGGGGGTGAATCATTTATTGAGATTATTATATCGTTGAAAAGAACTATAAAAATAAGGTAGGGTTTCCATACAACACTTTTTATCAGCTTTACCATTTGCGAAGTATAGCCCGCCAAAGTCGTTTACACGGTGTCTCCCCCCCCCCCTGTAATTTCTAAAGTTTTGGACCTATAAACTTCAAATCACTCACATTAAAAAAACAGGCGCGGAAACTCTTATTTAAAATTGTTTCGGGTATACTGTGATGAATACTTTTGAAATTATAAATAAAATAAAATATATACTTTTTTTTGCCTATACTGTCTAATGTTTTAAGTTAATGGTACGGAACCCTTCGTGCTCGAGTCCGACTCGCACTTGGCCGGTTTTTTTATTTTTTTAGGTGTATGTTTCTTAGAGACTCCAAATGTGCTGTATTAATTTTGATGCTCATATCACAATTTGAATAGGTCAAAGAACACGAACCAGAGCACAACCTAGGCTATGTTTTATTTTAAAAAATAATAAGTACATTTAAAGATTATAATAATAAGAGGTCATAATTACGGGATGATCATGATGATCTGTACACAAATTACGCAGAGAGATAGAATATCAAAATTATTTTCCACAAAAAATAAGCAATCATTCCCCATTGATTTGAAGCCAAAAATAGCACACAGGCACTAAAAAGCAATTGTATGCTTACACAGATACTGTAATCTTTCCAAAACATTTTGCTTGCATATTTACGGGCATAAAGAATTTCCATGGGGCTCAGATTTTTGCACCCGTCATGACAAAAGCATGTCTCTTCAGGAATCTCTTTTTTGCCTCAAGCCAAAAGACGAGATTGGCATTTCACGACGCGGCATTTTATTATGATCCCGTGGGCATTCTTCAAAAGTTGACGGAGGTATTTAATTTAATTTGAAAAGTATAAAATGGTACGTCAAAAATATGTAAGACTTTATTTAAGTATGAACTTTTTAATTATTTTTATAACTTAAGCAATTATTTTGCAAGTTTTTATGAAATCAAATTGAATTTCGCTCACAAAAATTAATCGACTGTGTCATCCGGTGGGACTCGAACGAAAACGAAGCGAAGGGACGTGGGTTCGAGTCCCACCGTATGATACAGTCGATTAATTTTTGTGAGCGAAATTCAATTTTATTTCGTATGAAACTTTTGTAAAATATTCTTTTTGATATCAGGTTTTGTAAGCAGGATACAAATACAAACAATTATGAATTTAATTTAAATTTAGGGCGTAACATTTTTTTTTATTTGACTCACTCTTCAAAACATCTTGTGATATAGGTTTTATTCGATTGCTGGTGTTTGAATAATAATATTTTTATTTAATCAGACTCACGGATCCATTATTTGTTAGAACCAAAATTCTTATAGCTATGTTAGTATACAAGGCATAATATTATTTAATTAATACAATAGATGCGTCCCGCTTTTGGATTTATTAAGGCTGCGATCCAGTGGCTTAATTATACACTATCCCATCATCCCGTCAAAATCCTTAGGATACTATTGGGATTAGATGTATGTTAGTTTAAAGCAGCATACGTACAGATTAGAATTAGTTACATGATCCATTGTCGCTTACCATCAGGTGGAATTGCGGTCCATTGTCTGCCTTTTAATAAAAAAATACTCTACCGACTCTGGAGTCGGTACTAAGTATTTACTGGTAAATACTTATTAATAGAGTACACCTTGAATACTTCATTTTTTAGACTCAGTACTACGACGTTTATTACACGAAGTCCAATAACGTTAAGATTGTTATTGGACTTCTTGTAATAAACGTAAAGTCTGCAATCATTAGTAAGTTAATTGCAAAGATAACGTTACAAAGATGGATTTGAAAGTCAAACTCATTATTTTAAAATTATCGTTCCAATTTTCTGTAACACGAATTTTATTATTCATTTCATAAAGTTCAAATTACATCGTAGGCGACCTAAAAGAATGTAACCTTAGAAAAATTCCTTTTTATCGTCCCTAATTCGTGGAAAGATGGTGCTTGTTAAGATATTAAAGACAAGGAAACACCCATGGAATGTGTTTCCAACGATGATACAGCACGTTTCATGCCCTCAATACAGTTAGCTGCAAGCGTTTTGGTACTATAGCCTCTTAAATCAAAGGAACAAGGTCGAGAATTTCGCAACGTTATCTAGCTAGCCGAGGAAAACCGCGCTCGTTTGAGGTACTCGAGAAAAAGTGGAGCTAAGATTAAATCTACAGGGCTGTGCAACCTTGGGCGAGTTTTAGTGATTTTTACAAACTGTTCAGGGGTGTGCTGTGTGATGAACTGCATAAGTTTAATCGAATGTTCGAATATAGGATACCAAAGGCCGAATAGGTGTTGTTTTGTACCTGTAGGGAGGTTTTTATATTATTTTATCCGACAGCTAAATCAAGTGACAAGTTATAGCTATGTATAACCTAAGGGTGTTAAAAGGTAATTGATAAATTTAATAATGTAACTGCACATACGTCACATAATCATACACTACAACTCAAACGAGTTTCGAGCGCGGTTCACACGCGCGTTTGAAAGCGCGTGTGAACCGCGTTTCTGAAACGTAACGCACGTTTCAGAAACGCGCTTCGTTTGCGTTCCTCTTCACAACAACACCACCTGTCCCCGCTGACATCTACCATGCCTCGCCCCGCACCTCACACCCCGCACCACCTAAAATTCTTAACCTTTGAATTGCTAGACGCCAGACACATTTCACACCCATCACTTGAACATTCTAACAAAACTCCAATAAACACAAGTTCTAGAATTTCCCCTCATTATGCAGTACTTAAACTGCAACTTGTAGCAAGTCGGAGCGAGGCTTGACATTGTAATTTTGCATGCCTCCTACTAGTTAATACTTAGCCACAGAGCAAACAAATGAGTTAGTAACAGTTGTGCAAGCAGAAGGTTCAAAGTCGTGTTAAATTTCAGATTAATTCTGCTGGGACCCAAGAATTTATATTTTTGCTAGGATAACGTTTATACACAAGAGTTTCTGTTATAGCTAAGTTTAGATGCTGGCGATCCAAATTCTAGTGGTAAAACCTGTTTCCACAAGTGATAAGTGGTATTTTGAAACGTGTCTAAAATGTTGATCGCTTATCTGTCTAGACTTTCCAATAACTCCTACTCTCTCGAAGTAGTAAAAAAAATGGGATTAAGCCTGGAGTTCACCAACACATGTTTAATTTTCACTCAGCTGATTTAGCATTAGTTGACTTTTTTTAAGTAGGTTAACTATTGATCTTCGTCTTAGCCCGAGAGCAAAGATTAGGTCTCCAGAACTAGCCTATTGAGACACCTTAAATAGTTTCGGGTTATAAGCACTTGGAAAAACAGTATGGACATAATATAATATATGGGAATTCTGCCATATTAACCTTTAATCAAGGTTTACCGGCTGTTTAGAATTTGGTGAACATGGGTCTAAGTAAGTCTCAAAGTTGAATTAAATTTCGTAAAAACTTGCAAAATAATTGCTTAAGTTATAAAAATAATTATAAGTCTCAAAGTGACATTCCATGATTAAATGATTGCTCTCTATAACACAAAATGAAGTAATAATCACTTACTTGAGTGGTGAATTTTGTCATTGATATTGTACATGGAAGACGCTAATTGGTTTTAAATGAAAACCTCATATACCAGGTAAGATTTAAGCAACAAGGTAAAAGAAAATGTATGGAAACATACTTTTCGTCAAATTATTGTTTTAAGTGATAAGCATTCACTTTGCAATCTAAATTTATATGTATAATATTGAACTTGAAAAATGACTACCAGTGTCGGGAAACGAACCGGGAATCGATTAGGCAATCGCCCGGTATGCAAGGAACGCGGGTTCGATTTCCGCCTCTGGTAGTCATTTTTTCAGGTGCAATAATATCTATCGTTGTCATAATTTCTGCACTACTGCCTACACTATCTCAATTTTACATACTACTTGCTCTGGCTGTTAACTTCTAGACACAACTTAGTGGTGCATCGGGGTAATGACTTGGAAAACATTAGTGGAGACGAGTTAGCGGCTTTCAGAGCGCACGCGGATCGACTGTGAAATTTTGTATTAAAACTAGTAAACTAATAGCTTCATGCTACTTTATCCGAGCAATATATTAACCATCTTCAGTCGCATCGTCGCTTACCTTCAGGTGAGATTGCGGTCAAATGTCGGGCTAAGAATTTTAAAAAACACAAAAAAATATCGAATGATTAACAAATAAAAAATAAACAACTTTATTGAGAAAACCTTTATTTTGAAGTCGATTAATAGTAACATTATTTCCGAATACTTTTAAAAATAAAGGATGATTTTCCTCGCATTGATACTGATTATATGATTGGCATATAAATGTTTTATTTTTTGTGAGTTACTGCTGAAAAATTAAATCGGAGCTTATAATTTTTCAAAATTTTTGTAGTGACCGATTACGTTACAGTAGATAATTCACCAAGGGGGTAAGGTGATGTCTTACGTCACGGGCGTCATCTTGAATCTCGAGCGTAACGAAGGATTCGAGAGTTAACTCCCGAGCGCAGCGAGGCAGTTTAGTGTTAATATTTATAATCCTGAGTGTAGCAAGGGATTTAAGCTCGCCCAAGGCGAAGACATCTTTATCCCCGAGGGTTAAATTATACTCATACAATTATACTCTGCTTTTCACACTTCCTACGTAGCAATAAAAAATGTACTACAAAAAACTTATTTTTCCTATTTATATCCTTTGACTTTTCTGGCAGTAAATAATTATTATTAATAACAATACCAGTGGCTTTACATCTACTGGACTCCGATGTCAAATAAATTTCGTCACTCGACAGTTTTACGAAAACATTCTTTGTAATTTGTTAAAATACATAGGTTTTTTTCTTTATTTATTTCTTTTGTTAGAAGCGCGCGCTTTTTTTTTTCATTTCATTCGTGCTAAAATTCTTGGCGGCCAGGTTCAAATTTCAAATATGTTCTATTTGGTGCGGGACGGGCTAGCGTGATCATGCCTACGAACTCTTTTTCGAAATTCAAATCACTTTGCCTCTCTAGGGGCGTAATGAAATTTCATACAATATTACCTCCCTAGGGATGCAATGACTCACTTCGTGTCAGGTTTACTTAATGTGTAATTGAACATTGTCGAGTAGGTAGTGTGAAAAACAAATTAAGATAGGCACACTTTCTAAACACCTTATAACATAGGTACGCCTAAAAATCCATTATATCCTAAGTGTAAGTTCTGAATATTTTTGTTTGAGAGTTTAGGCAGTGGATTACACGTGGAGGGCGACAATGATAGGTGGAAAATAGGTAAAGTCTGAGCACTTATAGCTAGGTACTTGCCACATCAGTTTTCCGGGTTTAGGTATCACTTCACAGGCCACAATCACTCGAAATGTCTGTAAGGAGCTTCACAGGATACACACGCTGCGAAAGCGCTCTGGTCGGTCTAGTACATGTGTCATAGGTAACGTCTCGATGTCGACTGGTCGTCGGGGTTCTCACGGTACGTTTTAAACAAATAAAAACAAGGCAGGTACGCGTGCGAGTGCGCGCGGCGCAGTATCAATAGGGTACACAAACAAATCAAAATATTGTAGTAAACAATTTTAAACTAAATATAAATTGTGAATTTCACCAATTTTTTAACAGCTAGTAAACCTCAATGGACGGTCAATTTGACAGAATTCTTATTAAAAATATGTCAAACAATTCTAAACCGGCGCGGCTGAAAAAAATTAAACATGTGTTGGTGAGCTCCAGATTAAAAAGGTTTGATAATTTGATATTTATATTTTTAGCGGTTAATATTTTTAGTCTTGGTAAGAGTGGAGTCCGTCAATAGACTAAAAAAGGCGCTCAGTCCCGCAGCATTTTATTTATCTCATGTCCTCTGGGATTATCGTGGTTTCTTCGGGAGAAAAATACTCACGATTAGGTCATGGTCTAAGCTCTCATAGCGAATTCAAATACTTATTTGCAATGTATATAGGTAACGAATTAATACCAACTAACAGGCTATATTCTGTCTATATTCACTTGATTTATCTGTATGTTGCTGTCTGCAGAACATTTTATTGTAGTAGTGTAGGTCGAAAGCCCACCTACTTTTTATTAAAAAATGCTTCATTTCGTAAGTCTCATTTAAAAAAGCTATAAACTTACATAAATACAAAAAAAGGATAAAGGAGAAATTAGTTTTCGTCACTGAGCGAGATTCGAACCTAAGTCTTCTATATTTGTCAGACCTACGTCTTACGCACTCCGTCATGACGCTCATGCTTGCCGATGCGAAATAAGCGATCATATTCTGCGTCGAACAATGCGAAAGATAAAACGCATCAAAACTCAAAAATACACGTTTTACCAAACATAAGACTAATCTAGATCAGTTTTTCCCCTACATACCAAAGGACTTGTCCATTAATGGTTTTTTATTCGTCAATATTTCTAACCAGAATGAAATAAATATTATATGAAAGAGTTCACAAATACTAGCCTTTCTGCATAATTAATATATTTTTTAAGGCCTCCGATTTAGAGAAAAATTAAAAATATTTTTTCTCTTTAAACCGCACCTGCGCCTTTATCAATTAACACATGAAAAAAGATTGCCAGCAAAATTGACATTCCATTGACAGTAGTACCTATTATATAATCTGTGGTAGTACCTAGTAGTATTTATCCACCAGTGGAAAGGCAATGGTACATAGCCATACAGCCAGGAAATACAAGTAAGTGATCAATGGATGATGTCTGTTACAAAACATATTTTTTCTCAAAAATGGAGGCGTTTAAAATTCTGATTTCTATGGTTACGTGTTTCGAATTTTCGTAGCTTAAAGATAAATATAGGTTATTGGTGGTTGGTGATATCTTGGAATAAAAAACCAGCCTCTATACAAAAAGAGGACAAGTCATTTAGCAAAATTGTTAGAGCGATTGCTGAGATCATAAAATAATATAAATAAATATACAAAAATTGTTCGTTTCAAGGTATAAGAAGTTTTCGTTAGAATTTATTTACTTACACAGATAGAGGAAATTATTTTAGACAAAATTGCAATGCATCTGGGTTGCTAGCTTCATTCCCCTAATTCAAATCCAAGCTAAAAATAATATCACAGGCGTAACATTTATCTCGGCGACCTTTATTGCTTTGAAATTACATTACTCTGGGTATTTCTCCCTTGGTTATAAATCAAACTTGTTTCTACGAGTAGAATTGTTTCGGCAACTCAAAAGAATAAATTCGGACTCGCATAAAAATTTCATGAAGTAATTTAGGAAAGATTTTTTTTTCTTTATTAGAAAAGTTATTACAGAATTGTCAAAGAAACACCTCCAAATCTGTAACCAGAATTTTGCAAACTTAAATAAGCTTAATAACTTGTTAAGAGCAACGAAAATATAAGTTGTGGTTACTTTACTTATGTATAT
The DNA here is from genome assembly GCA_949316185.1 of Pyrausta nigrata. Taxonomy (NCBI): domain Eukaryota; kingdom Metazoa; phylum Arthropoda; class Insecta; order Lepidoptera; family Crambidae; genus Pyrausta; species Pyrausta nigrata. Next base: position 33,144,243 of record OX438936.1, on the reverse strand, counting down.
TGCGTTCATAAGTAGCCTTGTTAAGAATTTGTTACTACGAGTTAGACTACGCGGTATTCAGACAGTCTTACTAAGACTCAGCGTAGTGTTGTAAGAGTTAGCCTGTAAGTCTGCATGCCCCGTCTCCCTCTTTCACAGTACGAAAGAGCGAGATGGGGGATAGACTGTCTCAATAAGACTGTATTTCTATGTACTACATTCAATATTTCAAAGCGGTTCTAAAAGTTAGTTTGCTCGTGCGAATTCCGGGCAAAGGAATACGTGAAATTTGTTTGAAATTCTGACACCAACAAACCTAGTGGGCATTATTAAACGGGAAAATTCGAATATACTAAACGATTTTCATTTTCATTTGGAAAGATCCGGGAAACTTATTTGGTTCCCGGTTCCATTTAAGTGAAAAAGTATCGGGAGTTCCCGGTACTGAGTCCTAGTCTGCGCTTTTTTTATATTTGGTACGAATTAATGTATATGAGGTTCTTGTGGCGCATTGGCAGCAGCGCTTTGGTAGTGATACCAAAGTTAACCACCCCACGGCGCGGATGTGATTGGATGGGTGACCATTCCGACCATAAGTGACGTTCATGACAAGCATCTCCGTGCTTCGGAAGGCACGTTAAGCAGTTGGTCTCGGCTAATTTCTGTTCATATTAGTCGTCAAGCCTAGTCAGAGGCCCTAGGGCGGCTTGATAACATCTGATAGTAAGGTTCGTCACTTGACTTACAGACACCGCTCCACCAATCCGCACTGAGCCCACGTGGTGGAGTATGGCTCGTACCTCCTCATAGTTCAGGTGAGGCCTTTGCCCAGCAGTGGGAACTTAAAAGGCTGACTTTACTAATGGAACTTGCCTGGTTGATGGTAAGAGGGCTGGCGTATAACGCACACCATTGTGCCGCCATCACCGCAATTCACGAATGCAGAATAGTTTGTTAGACTGGTAGTTTCGACGACCGTTGGTAGATGTTCGTATTCTTGAGCCACAGCTTCACAATGTTGTTTAGGGTTCCGCACCCAAAAGGTTAAAACGGGACCCTATTACTAAACCTCTGCTGTCTGTCTGTCATCAGGCTGTATCTCATGAATCGTGATAGCTAGACAGTTGAAATTTTCACAGATTATGTATTTCTGTTGCCGCTACAACAAAAAGTACTAAAGCCAGAATGAAATAAATATTTAAAAGGCCCATACAACAAACGTGTTTTTTTTTTCGTTTTTTGATCGATGTAAATAACGGCAACAGGTAGACGCTTAAAATATTCACAGAATATTAAGTTGTGTTTATTTACTTTTAAAAAAATCGACTACCTACCATACTATACATCGGGCTACCATACAAACGTGTTTTATTTTTGAAGTTTTTAAAACCAAAATAATCATAATATAGTGTCTAATGTTGTTAGGTACGGATCCTTTCGTGCGCGAGTCCGACTCGCACTTGGCTGGTTTTTAGTAACCAGTCAAGTAAATCTCTGAAATTGTTCTAAAATCATATTGGCTTATTTCAAGATCTTTCGTTACAAAACCTAGCATGACTCTGAACTAGTTCTCGATACGAGCAAAAAGTTAATCGCATCCAACTTCGATGTGACGTCAGCCTCACGTTTTGGCCAACGAAGAATACCATAGGGTTGTCTCTAGAAGAATAAAGGAAAAGTAATGGTTTCATAAAAACGGTCTTTTTTATTCGAAATGGGTTTGCTCTTGACTGTAGACTAAGCCATATGTGGCGCACTCTGAGTTTGAAGGTCTGTCGGTTGTAATCCGGTGGAAACACTGCTTTAGTTGTTTGTGGTAGTGAGTTCCACAACTTAGATGTGCGCATTATAAATTTTGATGAGTAGCGTTTATTATTTAAAACGATTAATATAACAAATGTTATTATTAACAACAATATATAAACATATATTAACATGTATTTACTTGGAACAACTTGGCAGTTCACAGTTCTTTCTGATAATGACTTTTTTCAAATATTTCATAAAAAGTATTATGAACTCCAATTAATGTAAAAAAAAATATTTATTATTAAAACAGTAAGTCCTAACGCTAACACAGACATTAAAATACTATTATTTACTGCTACCATCCTTATCACACTAATCGTACCGTACATATTACTAATATTGAAGTTAAATAAAGTTGTCAAACATGGCTCCGAGTAAAAACGTGTCATTTTTCACCTATATGGGAAGCCAACATTGACAACCCTGAATAAATATGCTCCGAGTTGGAGCGTCTGTTATCGACATAAATCTGTCGTGCGAATGTAGAAGCATTGCCTTAAGTCGCTTTGAGTCTGTCAGTTATGTATTTGGGTTATCGCTTATACTCCTGGAAGAGTTAAACAAGTTTGGGATCTAATTTATTGTTGAACCATTCAAATTCTATTGGACCCAAATTTGATCCTTGCGGGACACCTTGGTATGGATTAAACTGTAGGGGTTCAAAATTTATGGGTTGTGCATTGCATCTGACATTTTAGTATTAAGTTATTTTTATTGAGTTTGCTATTGACTTGACTAAGCCAGACGTGGCGTAGACAGAGTCGACAGTGGAGCGAGCTCACCATAAGTCCTCCCACTCACCGATGAAAATTAGATATTTAAACGAAATTTATCTAATTTTGCTTGTAATCTAGAATTTGGATTCATAAAATACTGTTAGAAACGAACATGTTATGTTGACCAGAACAAGTAGACCTATATTACATTAATGACATCTCTCTTTACATGCATTATCGATCAGTAATAGTGCCATCTTTATTGAAGTATTTATAAATTAATATTACGTTAACCATCAGTAAAGGTGAAATCAGCAGCAAATTTAAAGGTATAGTTAAGCATCGTGTAGGCCCAAGTAAGTTTTCCACTGAAAATTCATCATCCACGTTCAGGACTTCTTTAGTTTTTCGACAGGCTCTGCCAACACCAGGGTGGCCGAGAGGTTAGGCAATCGCCCGGTATGCGAGGAACGCGGGTTCTATTCCCGCCTCTGGTAGTCATTTTTTAAGTGCAAAAATATATTTACATTGCATAGTGAATGCTGATCACTTGAAAAAAAAATCTTAAGTTTTTCGTCTCAATTCTTTCGGGAAAGAAGATCAAGATACAAAATATACTAAACTCTACAGATTAAAAAATAAATACTAAAATTAACTTTTACTGACTCACCGACAACGTTCAGTTGAAAAGCTAACGACATCTTCGGCTCAGTGTTCACTTGACACTCGTAGATGCCCGCATCCCTCTCCTGCGGAAATTTGATCTGCAGGGTCCAATTCTCCGACTTGTCCGGCCTTATGACCTGGGAAATAAGGTACACATTGCAATAAAGGTAAAGTTCGACAAGTTCATGCGCGCCAATTAGATTACGCGATATTCAGATAGTCTTTCTCCCATCTCCCTCTTTCATCATAAGAAAGAGAGAGATGGGGCAGATAGACTTACAGGCTAACTTATACTACGCTGATTCTCAGTAAGACTGTCTGAATAACGCATAATCTAATGACCCACTAGGAAATGCCCTTGCCAGCAACACCACAGACCCGCAGTCAAAAGGCAATCTTTCTGGAGCGAACTTCGCTATCGCCAACGAAATGTCAAAATATGCATGCAAAAGTCACGTGGTATTTTGCTTATTTCAGTTTCATACATTTTATTAGCGATAACGCACTTCGCTTAAAAATAAATTGCCATTTGGCTACAGGCCCACTGACATCTAAAATGCCTCGCCCCCCGTACCTCTGGCGACCACAGGAAAGTCGCACACTAACTTGTTAGTGTAATAAATAACAATTTAAAAAAATGTGTGCTCTAGTTTTTAATTCCTGATTCCAAAAAAAGTAAACGAATTTTATAAAGTACAAATCTTGTTATTGCTACTTTTTGTATGAAATAAAGTTACATTTATTATTTTAATTCATTTTTTACTACAAAAATATTTTTGTAACCTATTCTGAAAAAGTACAAAGTATTTCTAATTGCTAATTTAAATCTGAAATTGAAAAGCTATAAACTGAAAAGCAATTTGTAATTTGAACTAAAACATCAAATTTTACTTTTGAAGTCAATTGTTATAATAAGATATTTTGTCGTTAAAGAAGCTTGTTGTTATTGTGAATCGTAAAAACCTACCCAAAACATTATAAGTACTTACGTGAAACGCCGGCTTACTGGCGTAACAAGCGCTTACGAAAATTCGTCGGCTGACTGACGTCCTCCGTAGCTCAGTTGGAAAGAGCACTCGCCCGGATAGCGAAGGGACATGGGTTCGCGTCCCGCAGTCGATTAGTAAGCGAAATTTGTTTCAATTACCTTCGTAAAGTTTTCTTAAACATAAATCTGACCAAACTATGAACTCAAAATAGAATAAAGTACTATGTTATCTAGACGCACGGCAGTGTGTCAGCCAAGTTCACGGATTATTAACTAGCAAAATATTTTAGGACATGTAATGTGATATAAAAAAGTTTGTTAATTTATGAAAAAAAAATGGTAAAAACAAAGTTAGTCTCCGAAACACAAAATGTAAAGACCGCCCATCTCTTATTTGTTTAAGCTCTTTGATAGTTAAGTAACTCATCAACTTTCGAGTTTCAAAATGTCTGTCAAACACCGAAATCAGACCCATTAAGAAGTTATTAGGAAGAGGGCCTAGAAGCCCTCGGGGTAATGCTTTATTTGGGTCAAAGGGCTTGCATGCCATGTTTATTAACACATCTCGGGTTAAACTTAGTTTCTTGGACGTCTTGTCATAATACAGGGCCGACATTCATGTCATGGGATTCCTCAGATGTAAGTACCTACTTGACCCGCAGTTTGTCTACAAATTTTCGCTAGACATAAAACTAAGCCTAGAATTCACCAACACAAGCTTAATTTTTAATCGGTCGGTTTAGCATTATTTTGCATGGGGATTCTGTAAAATTAACCGTCAATTGAATTTACTGTCTGTTTTAAATTGTTTCATATTTCTTTTTTGGATTACCATTGAATAAATGATTGTATACATAATGTCATATTTTGAATTGCAATGTTATGTTTTGTAGCTACTTTTCTTTGCTGCTATTTATTGCTATGTTTCATGGGGTTTAGTAATAATATAACCGTAGGGTGCATTTTTTTATCCAAAAAAGGACTTATAGGCATGTTGCGGTATACTTCCATAGTTCAACCGAAAAAAGCACGCTAAGCCTGGACTTCACCAACACATTTTTAGTTTTAAATCAGTTGGTTAAGAATTCTTTGACATATTTTGTATGGGAATTCTGTCAAATTAACTGTTATGCGAAGTTTACCGGCTGTTCAAACGTTCATGAACTCGAGTCATAGTTATTTCTAACTAGTACATTTAAACTATCCATTTTTTTACCAAATACAAAATCTCCAAGTCAAATAACTCCCCTATCTAAACGACGGAGGCACTTGGTAGCACACTTTGATGGAACTTCACCCAGTATTATCAGTGTGTATGTATGTGTGTAAGGCGGTAACTACACGCTCAATCCAACCCGCAATATCAGTCAGATTGTATAATGAGCGTGCCGTATTGGGCATGTATCTGCTTTGATGAGTAATGATATGGAAATACGGGTCTAAGGCAACGTATTGCATTGTGTTTGATTATTAATCTTGGTAACCTGTCTTGAAACAATCTAGTTTGGCAATTTATTAATAATTATGTATTTGATGATAGTGAAAGATATGTACCAATCTAATGAAATTCAACTCATTTTACTTCAAAGTGCCTTGCATTTGAATTAAATGGCATTTAGACTTCTTTAATGACAAAGTCGTAAACAAGAGACATTTCTGTTATTATTGAAAATTTTAAAACGTTTGTCTGTCTGGGTATATAAATAATAAAATAAAATCAATGTTTGTCTATATCTATATATTCCAAACATTTGATCTAAGAATTAAGAAAGAATAGAGGTGGATTCCAGGTCAAAGTAGGGTAATTTGACATTAACCTATACGTGGCACTGCAATGCATGCTGACTTCAGTCAGCCACACTTAACAATAAATCGTCTAGCTGTAACTTTTGAGCTTGAAAGACTCAAATACTAACTAGCAGCCCCAAGCAAAGCCAACAACAGAGGCTACTCTTGAGAAGATGTCCGTATTTCTAATATCGCTATTTCTTTCATTCACGCTGGGATTGACAAGAACGGGTAGAGTCGAAAAGGCGGTCAGGTCTTCCAGAGTGGGTCCTTTGTAATGCCTCGAATCTAGTGCTTTGTAAGGTCACTCGAACAAAGCTAGGCTGACAATACTGGCGCGCTGCCGGCATCGTGTAAATATAACTTTGATGGTTCAGCTAAAAGAGTAGTTATTTTTTAACTTTATGGAATGTCTGAAACAGGACTTTAACTTATAACTACGCTTAAACCATTATGTAGGAGAAGTTCAACTTGAACATGAAGGAGACTTGACCCATTCTTCCAAAAGTGGCAACGTTATGTCAATGGGTAGCATAATTTGGTTCCGAGTTTGTAAATTGTGTTTTCTATGCTGCTAATGATCAATGTTCACTTAAGATTACCTCAACAGTTCGATTTCATTGTTCAATTTTAAGTCTGTTTAAGTCTTCCGGGCTTCCCCTATGTTATTTATTGCTGCTGTATGTAGCTTGATATTCAATAATCATTAAAAAATAAAGCAATTTGTTGAACTGAACATTTAATTAAACCTGATATTTTTGGGTAGACTCAATTCTGCTAACGATATTCAAAATACATAGGTTTGAAATTCTACAAATATATATTTTTATTTTAAAGTCACGAATTTTTAGCTTTTTACCATTATGAACATCTACAGCTACAGCAAAAAACTATTTGTAATTTACTAATTAATTTTTTACATTATGGACAGCAATAAAGTATTGAGTATTCAATACTTTCAATACTGTACCTGAAATCGTTGATCTGAAGTGTAGGTAAGAATCCCAGCTGTCAGTATGTGGAGGTCTCTTTTCCTGATCCAGGATACCTGAAACAATATTTATTGGTTAAAAAAGTGAGCCCTCAAAAAGATGAAAAATTTGTCCTAGCTAGGTCAGAACTGCACCGAATTGATAACGACACGAGAAGAGAATCTGTGTCATACGCCTTCAATCAAAATTCATTATTAACCGAAGATGTATCAATGTTGTTTTATAATTTTTTCTTCTCCCAGCAGATTTGGTAAAATCACCCACCACATTTTAAATAAATATGCAGGCATTGGACCGCACCTGATGGTAAGGGACATGCGACCGTACATGGGCCATGTCTGACTAGTAACAGCCTATTCAATCTTTTCTTAAAAGAATCCAGATCATAATATTGTACATTTTTCTGTGTAAATCGTAGTACTTACTGTACTTTCTGTTATGGTGTACAATAAAGAGGTATCTATCTAATGTTGAACAAACAGTCAGGAAACAAATGCTTAGTACAGATTAAAACCCACTCAAGAGTTTAGACTTCGCTTTATAAATGGACATTTGTATTACTACATAATGTGTGTTTTTTTAGTATTTTCAAGATAAGAAGGTGTTAAGCAACCAAAAATAAACTACACATGTAAAATAAAAATAAGTGTTACTAGTTTTTTTCTTGTTACACGCGCAAAAGCCCATACAAACTTGCATCCCTTTACATAATGATTTTTGGAATAAAACTATATTCTATGAGAAGTTCTTTCTTGATACTTAAACTAACGAACATTACACACACACACAACCACACACACACACACACACGCACGCTCACACACCCACACGCACGCACACATGCACACACACACACACACACTACCACACAAACAAGCTTTGGTAGCATCAAAACATATAATTTTGTATTTAAATTAATTTTTATCTGAAGTTGTTACTCTCAGGGTGGAAGGCGCTGGCAGCTGTGTCACAGTTGATAAAATAAAATAATTTAAGTTCGTGTAATGTTAATTTAAATTTAGATTAAGAGGTAAAATTGTATTGTATTAAAAAAAAAACTCTACAAATCATTTAGGCAGCGATTTAAGCATGAAGACGTAACAGTATGGATTACAAAATTCGTTGTGTTTGCTTTAATTCTGTATTATCCTAATAATTTTAACCTAAGCTCATTACCCAGTAAATGTGAAGCTAAGAATCCATTACCACACCTAATCTACTTTCCATTATAGTGTTATTTAATATTAATAGTCTCGATACATCTAAAAACTATTACCAGGGCAATATACTCATAATTAATTTACACTTATTAAGGGAGTTTCTTTAGCGTTACAGCAAGTGATGGGAATAACTTGAATTCAGTAAAGAAATGTGATGTTTACAATTTACCTAGGTTGCATTATGACATCAAACCTAAAACAAAGCTATTCTATTGAGTGCACTTGGCCGTACATCAGATTTTACATATTGACCTTAAGACAGCCTCAGTCTAACCCACGTATTAAATTCTGTTTTTGTAGTTAAAATCTGACGTGCTGCCAACTGTACTTGGCTGAAAATAAAAGATTGTATTCCTCGAATGCTACGTGAAGCCATTGAAATTAGAAAACATCCAAATTTCAATTGGGAAGATGGTTGGTAAGTTCCACCGGCATGGGATCCTATTCTAGCAAAAACCAAAACAACACCTCGCAGTGCAAGATCTCAAGACACGGTTATCTCTTTCTTCGTAAATAGGAACTTAAATTAATATTAATGAGTGACGGTAGTTTAATTTTTCAAAACTTTGTAATTGACAAATAATACCTTAGTCTCCATGTGACCACAAACGCTGTAAAGTGTTCGAAACGTCAGGTTTTAAATAAAATGTAAATGAATCGCGAAGTAATCCGTAAAATTGTGTTTTAATGAGTTCAATAATTCACGTAAACGTAAGAAACAAATAAATAAAAGATTGGTTGGGCAAAACACAGTTGTAGACTTCCATTTTAAGGCTATAATATCACTACCGTGCTAGGCTACCGTTACCGCTAGGCCTAGGCTTACCGTGCTTTCCAAAGTACAATAGCTTAAAAGCACCCAAAGAAACAGTGAAATTATTTGAAGATCATCCGCAGATGTTTCAGACGATCCTAAATTAAGCTACATGCGCATATTTTAGCAAAAACAAAATTTTAATCAACCTTATCCTCAAAAAGTTAGGATATAGATATCTGAAGGGATTAAATGGTGAGGTTAAGAGACAGCTTCTTCAAGCTACTTCTGAGTAAATTTAGTAGATAAAAACTCATCATGATCATCGTTATCAGCCGTAGTACGTCCACTGCTGAACATAGGCCTCCCTTACGTTTTTTTTTTACAACGACCGGTTGCAAGCGGTCTGCATCCAGTGTGATCCTGAGATCTTTACAAGGTCGTCTGTCCATCCTGCCGGTGGACGTCCTACGTTTTATTTACAACCACCGGTTGCGAACGTTCTGCATACAGTGTGATCCTGAGACCATTACAAGGTCATCTCATCAGTCCATCCTGTTGGTGGACGTCCTACGCTACACAAAAACTATTTCGTGCCCAGCATTAAGCTTCGAACTATTGACCAAACGACGAAACAGTACTCATGGTACAAACTACAAAGCCCTACAAAGTCCTTGTTCCACAAATGAAATTTGAATACACAACTATTCCGGCAGTACGAGAGATAACCACAAGATGGCGAACCGATAGCCTGTTATTTGAATGTTCAAATAATTTAGATCCGCAAACCGCTGAGGCTTGGTAAAAGGGACGAGAATTAGTGGCCACGCCAATTACATTAGCTGAGGGGCTTAGTTATTTGATAGAGTTGACTAAACTATTTTTATCATTATGTCATATGTAGTTTTATTTTTTTATTTTAGCAATTTGTTTACAAGATTTTACAAAATTTAATTAAGTTTCGCACCACCGGATGATACGGTCGATCAATTTTTGTGTGCGAAATGTAATTTTATGTTATATGTAATAACAATTGTTTTAAATGACCACTTACATTAGAATACTTATTTACGGGATTACGGAAGGAACATGGTTAAATTAATGTAGCAATTTTAAATTTAGCCCTGTATATTACGACGTAGCGAGTTAGTATCTTTAAGCCTTCGGTTTCTTATAAAAAAATGCAAGATCTTTAACAATTTCTCAAAACAAATTATAACCTTTCTCGTAATTGAAATGTCCCTACAGTACTACCAAAGATGGGTAGCGACGATGCGGCCGAAGTTGAGTGCAAGGATGCAAGGGTAAATAACCGGACATTTATAAAATTTTATATTTCCTATACCACGCGAGAGCTCATCTGCAGATTGTGTAATATACAGGTATTATGATCAGTCATCAGTCTTAATATCAGTATAGTTTAACCACCTTGCTATTTAAAAATTATGCCATATAAGTAGCCTAAACACACTCGTGCACTATAATATGTCCTGCGCAGTTGGCTAATCTCTGTTGAGATAGGCCGCCGTAGTCGAAATCGGCTAGGAGGACATCATCATCATCATAATAAATAATGCGTAAATATATGAGACGGCTAACTTAAAATGTTTGTAACATGTACCTCTTTAAATATTTTTTTACCTTTTTTAACTGTGTTTTGGCAAATAAACGTTATTAGTAAAGGTAAGGTATTCCGTTGGTTTAAAATATGCGAAAATTTACTGTTATTTTAACATCTTTTTTTATTTTAACGAAAACTTAAACGCATGTCGCCTGCAAAATTAAGCATAAAGTGAAAACAAACCGACTCACGAGCACAAAGAGAGTTTTAATGATGGCATAAAAGCATCCAATTCTGCTAAAAGAGCTATAATTAATCTCTTAGCTCAATGACCCTCCGCGAAAATACAGGCTATGGTTTTATTTTTGAAATGTGATTTTTCCAATACTTGCCTGGAGGTCTGCCAATAAATGACAGATACGAATTTCTTGTGGGCTATTAGTTTCTGAACGATTGTTGAAAAGAAAATTTTCAGAACTGCATTTTTATAGCGGTTTGTCATGAATGGCTTAGAAATTGTGGTTGAATGTAGCATGATTCAGATCCGGAATTCGGATCGGAATTCTGTCATATAAACCATCATCAATGTTTGCCGGCTGTTACATTATGGGTGAACTTGGCTCTATTTTAAATAATTAAATCTTAAAATATATATAAATATGAGGTGCTTGTGGCGCAGTGGCGGCAGCGCTTTGGTAGTGATACCAAAAGTTAAGCAACCCACGGCGTGGTCGTGATTGGATGGGTGACCATTCCGACCATGTAAGTGACGTCCATGAGAAGCATCTCCGTGCTTCGGAAGGCACGTTAAGCAGTTGGTCCCGGCTAATATCTGTGGTATTAGTCGTTAAGCCTAGTCAGAGGCCCTAGGGCGGCTTGATAACATCTGACAGTAAGGTTTGTCACTTGCCTTACATACACCCCTCCACCAATCCGCACTGAGCCCGCGTGGTGAAGTATGGCTCGTTCCTCCTCATAGTTGAGGTGAGGCCTTTTCCCAGCAGTGGGATCTAATAGGCTGACTTATAAATCTTAAAAAAGTAACAATACAACTAAACAATATTCCTAATAGATTTGTCAATACACTTTTTTTAAATTGCAAGCGACTGATACAAATGCTTCATACAAATAATTTATTTATACTAATCTTGATTTTTACAGAATCCTCTAAAATCTAAAGGTAATTTATCTAGCCCCATGTTTTCCATGCTAATTCCCAAGTTGAACTAAATTTATGTATGTAAACTGCGTTCTCCGATCGGTTTGTCATTCACGGAATCCGTTTTGGTGTTCCAAAGGGTTTCTAAATGGGCCCTTTTGAGAGATGCCCGTTCTCACTGGGCTCAAAGGGTTTGGGTAAGATGAGATGCGATCATTTGTATTATGTCCAAAGTTTTGTGCTCACTACACACCGTGCCATACCATGACCGTGCTATGAAGATATCAGACACGGTAACAAAATACACATGTCAGATCAATTGATTTTCGACCTTAAATCATAATGTTAACGTTATAGGTTAGTTTGCACCTTGCGGATGAGTAACTACGGGTTTTTTAAAAAAGCAATAGAATAACCTCATTTACTTAGGCGCCGTTTTTACAGAAGCTGCGCTGACTACATTTAGATCAATTTGATCTTGACATTGTATTTTTTTATGTGCCCGTATATTATAATACTCGATTATAATGTTACGGTATACGGTACAGTTCTTGGAGCTGCTTGTAGCAAAGTAGCTGCAGCACCTTATAAGTAATACCAAAAGTAAGGTTGTGATTAGATGGGTGATCATTCAAAGCATTTTAAGTGACGTCGATCACAAGCAATCGTGCTTCGGAAGGCACGTCATGCAGTGAGTCCTAGCTTATTTCGGATGACATTAGGCCTAAAGCCTAGTCGCAGACCCTAGAGGGGCTCTATAAGATCTGATAGTAAGGTTGGTCCCTTGCCTTACAGACACCCCTCCACCAATCCGTATTGAGCTCGCGTGGTGGAATATGGCTCATAGCTTCTCATAGTTGAGGTGAGGTCTTTTTCCAGCAGTGGGATCTAATGGGCTAACTTTACTTTATATGGTACAGTACAATGATGTGGGCATATCAACCTATGACCTAGCTAGATAGCTTTCTTTAGCTCGGTAGCAAACTGTACCGAGTTTTCAAAGGCCTTGTACTTTAGAAGCTCTGTGTAAAGCGACCTTTATTAGGACCTAGTAGTACTAATTACATTGAATTCTGAGTTTTAGATTTTATAATAGCTGATATTTTAGAATAAGTATAAATTGCCTGATGAAAAGTGTTAATTTAACTTTCATTTGTTTTTTTATTTGAAATTAACAGATTATTTAGAAAAATAATATTTTATAGAGATCTTGAAAAACAACAGAACTATTTTCATTTTTCAGATTCAAAAGAAACCTTGTAAGACAAAGATAGGTTTTTTAAGAAAGGACTTGTCCATCAATGGTTTTTTATTCGTCAATATTTCTAACCAGAATAAACTAAATATTATATCAAAGAGTTCACAAAAGCTAGTCTTTCTGCATAATTAATATATTTTTAGCCCCCCGATTTAGAGTTTTTTTTTTCTCTGGGTCTGTACATAAACCGCACCTTCGCCTATATCAATTAACACACGAAAAAAAAATTGACAGAAAAATACACAGTAGTACCTATTATATAATCTGTGGTAGTAGCTAGTAGTATTTATCCACCAGTGGAAAGGCAATGGTACATAGCCATACAGCCAGGAAATACAAGTAAGTGATTAATGGATGATGCCTGTTACAAAACATATTTTTTCTCAAAAATGGAGGCGTTTAAAATTCTGATTACTATGGTTACGTGTTTCATATTTTTGTAGCTTAAAGATAAATATAGGTTATTGGTGGTTGGTGATATCTTGGAATAAAAAACCAGCTTCCATACAAAAAGAGGACAAGTTCTTTGTATGAGTCAGAGAAGTCAAAATCAGCCTTAAAACATTAGGATATCTGTCTACAAACCTAATTACCTATGCCTTACAAGCAAATAAAAAAGTAAATATAACAAAACAACACTAAAAGAGACGGTAAATTGAAATCTTAGTGAGATTCAAAGCATAATAAGGGTTGACTTATTCACAAAAGGCCAAAATCAAATATGAATGGTATTAATTTGTGCTTTCACTTGAAGTAAACTAATACTGGCTTTTAGTCGTCAAAATTCTCTTTTATGTCTTGGTTATTTTTACTAATAATTACGCTTAAACACGTATATTTTTACTTATTCATGTTCTTCAAACATGCTCAAAATAAAAACTAAAATATTTACAAAGGCTCCGAATTAAAGCATATAATCCCAAAAAAAAAACAAATTTGAATAAATAATAACAAACCGTCTAAACCAAGCTAATAAAAAAAACGATGTTTTCCAAAGGACCCATTCATTTTAAATTTTTCAATGAGCTTTAAGTTTATAGAGTTAAAAGGTTTTTAAAATGTAAATAAATTGTGTGTGGTAAGAATGAAAAGCATTTTTAAGAGTGGGTATAATTTAAAGTAAATAATAAATAAAATGGTATAACAAACACACCAATTATCTAGTCCCAAACTAAGCGTGAGCTCATGTTATGGTGACTAGTATAACGGATAGACACACTTATATAAATTTTTAAACATTCATTACTTAGGTAAAAATGCTCGTGCTCATCTCACAAACATTTGCCCCTTGCGGGACTCGAACCCGCAACCGCCTGGTTTAGAAGTCCGGGGCACGAACCCCTACACCAAGACGGTCGACAAAGTATAGTATTAGATTAATTATATCGATAGATATTTCAATAAACTTACATTGGGGTCTTTTAATCAAATTATGCGTGTACGACGATGATGCAACTACATTGTGACAATGTAACTACATTGTCGCAAATAATTCAGTGTTACTCGAAAAACATGTCCCTCCTTCCGCAGTCCATATGGGCTACTGACCACAGCCACCGGTGGCTATTATAAACAACAAGTTGTTTACATTGTTTTTAATACGTTTTGTATGGTATCGCCGCAAACGTTAATCCAGTGTCCGCGACATGCCACCGGTTGCGTCCACTAGCCACTTGCCATTTTGACAAAACGCCTTGTCAAACGATATTGGTAATAGACAACTACCACCACTGGTGGCGGTCACCGATCACTGGGGGCGGCCACCGACCACTAGGGGCGGCTACCGACTTCTAGTGGCGGCCGCCAACCACTTTCGTTTCGCTGTGGACGGTCACCCATCTGCGCAGAGCCTAAGAACCTACTTCGTCAGTTAGTAGGTACTTTTAAAATGGTTCATAATATAACAAAGTTTTTTTTAATTTTGTTACTAAGGCTCCGCGCAGGAGCCACCGAACACCGCCATCGATGGCGCGCCACGCCTTTTGCTCCATTGCAGACGAAGGTGTTCGGTGGCCGCTACAATTGACACTCATCTGCTAGATCCTTTGACACATGTTTTGTCAGTTTGCGAGTGGCTGCCACTCGCTTCACTGTGCGGCTACGTATTAAAAATAAAGTAAACAGCTTGTCGCTAGCCATCGGTGGCTGTGGTCGGTGGCTCATTTGCGCAGAGCTATAGTCACAGAAAAAAAAAAACCTTAGTAACCATTTTAAAAGAACCTAATTAATTACGAAGGAAGTAGGTAGGTAGGAATAACTTAGGGATTTAAGGTGATAGCTCTTTTGTGTCATAAAGTTATAGTCATTCTTTTGTGTTTAAAAAAAAACGGAAGTTCGCAATCATTATACACGCAGGAGAGTTTTCCAAGCACTTTTTAGTCAAGAACCCTTCTCGCTTATGTGTGAGTTAAGTGGCTTTTTGAAGAATGATTCTGAGACAAAGAGTGTTTTAAAACTGACGTCTCTCTGTTTGACTGACGTCAATTGGAAAGTGATCAAGCTAGAAGAAAATATGCAGCACTATTACGTTTAGGCCATATTTTTTCTAAGAATCCAAGAAATATTTTCAAAACATACCAAGTTTGGGCTCCTCCAGGTAGGATATGGCTTAATATTCTTTTGTAAAACATACATTAAAAAGGCGATTTTAAAAATATCAATAATTACCTTTTTTTCTTAATCATAAAGTTTGATATTCAGAATTATCAATAAATATTATCAAACTGTATTGTACTGGAATATATTTTGTTTATTGGTATTATCTACTCAAACTTTAAAGTCAAAATTATTGATTGGTGTGAAACACATTTATAATACATAAGAATTTCAAAGAATTTCCTTATTTGCAACCTACATTTCACCTTTCTACCTGTAGTAATTCATTGAACTCTAACCTCATTTTAGCTACCTCCTCTATAAAGTCAAGACCTAACTGCCACTGCAGTTTTCAGACTATTTGCATAACATCGAACAATGTAAATGGCTTCACTTTAGGGTTGTCAACTTAGCTGAAAATATAATGATTTAATTTTACCTCATGGACACGGCTTTATTTTAAAATAAGTTGATTTAAGTTTTGGGCTGGTAAACATATTTAGTTAGTTGTTTGTTTCTATTTGTGTTTAAATAAATAAATTGACTTTTACAATAAACATTTTTTTCGTCCATCCGAATAATTAGTTTAAGCCGATTCTTTTCTTTTAAGGCTTTTACAAATGCAAACTTTTCAGATAGTTAATGTTTGTAGAGAGAAGGTAATAGTTAATATTTGTTTTAATAAAATAAAATTTCGCTTACAAAAATTTATCGACTCCGAGTCATCTGATCCCTGTATATGACATTTTATAAAATTATTTTATGAAAATTTAATTTAATTTCGTAAAAACTTGCAAACAATTTGCTTAAGTTATGAAATATATATATTATCAATGATTAATGAATTTATTTATTATCAGATTTCATACATAGATCCATTAATGGTTAGGTACAATGTACTTATTGTCTATTTTGAACACTTACAGTGTTATTTTATTGATGTGTTTTTGAATCCTCGTGATGTGAAAAGTTTTGGTTTCTTATTTAAACTTTTCAAAAATTTACTCATTATCATCACTCGCTTGTTTTGTTCTCTAGATAGATGTCGGCGCTGTATGACATGTTTTTTTTTCTGCCATACAATCCTACCATTCGTAACTGAATTATCCACTCCATTTCCAATTATATTGTCCATCCATATCTTTATTTTTCCTTTCCATCTTAACATTCGTACTCTTTTTGTTACATGTTGCTACTCTATCATATTTTTAAAAACTTAACTATGAGTTTAAAATAGTTAAAATTATTCAGAAGTCTTGGAGTTATCTTTTTATTTTATTTTTCAAGGTACTATCATAGGGAACAAAGACATTTTGTTATCGCCAACAAAATGACAAAACTGTTTGCAAAAGTCACGTGATGTTACGATAGCTAAAGTAATTTTCATGCATTTTGTAATCGATAGCGAACTTCGCTGTAAAATTGAGTCCATCTTGTCTAAGAAATTTTTTTTGTTATTTAAAATATAAACACCTTTTGGCAGCCCTAGTAAACTTGAAGCCTTGATCTATTTCCATCGAGTCGGGACCGTTGTTCTGAAATAGACGAATCGATAGACTGTAATTATAGTCTACATTTCTTGAAAACCACTAAGCCTTTCGTTGTATAATATTTTGAAATACCTTTTATTGACAGTAACGTTAAGACTTTTTTAGGTATAAGAGGAAAATGATATAGTAAAAGTATAAGCTAAACGCTAGTATAGCCATGCTTAAGATGGTTGGAACGGCGAAATAAGATAGTGGAAAAATGATTTGACATGGAATGCTCAGGTATGAAAAATCTAGTACCATATTTAAACGTGTCACTAGGTGAGTAGATAGGATAAAAGGAGAAAAAAAAACGCGTACACGAAGTATCTTTTGTTTTTTATCTTATTCTTATTTTTCTATAGACTCGAAATCTGCTGAATTGATTTTGATGCGCACACCATAATTTTAACATTTGTATAATCCGATGCACAACATTGGGCTGTTTCATCTCAATAGAATAAACACACCCAAAAATTCAACTAGGCCACTTTTCACCGTCCGCAAATTGTACAACTATATAATTTGTGCAGATACTTATAAAAAAAAAAATTACGTATATCCGTACGCAACTCCGTTGCATGACATTAGAGATGGAAAAAATGGCTAAAAAAATACATCTATTCTTTGGTGCTTTAAAATAAGTAGCGTATCTTATTTGTTAACAGTTTTTTTACACTTAAACTTTTAAAAGATTTTAATCTACACTGTTTTTATTGACACGTATCTTCTCTCTCTCGCACGACTCTATCTGTAAGCGGCGTCATGTTTCTTGTAAATAAACGTGATATATTAAAAATGTGTTTTAATTGAGCTCCCGTACAAAAGATAAAAATGTCTTACCGCCTTATCACCCAGCTGCTCAACCCTGCAATGCAGGAAGGCGGTTTGCCCCACCACCGTGGTCACATTTCTGGGGACGTTGTACTCGAAGTATGGGAACGAGCCGACACTGTCTTCACCGTAGTGGGCGCTTCCTGCAACAAAGAAATGGAAATAAGTTTTTTTTTTTTCAATTTCTAATTATTTCTAATAAATTTAATAAAGTTATCTTAACTATAGCTATCTTAGCTATAGTTTTTCTTTAAGGTTTGTGAAATGCACTATCATCATGTTTTTTTTTAGATTTTTAAAGCCAGCAGTAAAGCTTTTAGAGGTCTCCTACTGAAAAGGATGCCTACTGTAACAAAAAAAAATGCATTTTAAAGTTTAATATTTTGTAAATAGAGAATTAAAATACTAGGTCTTTTAAAATGACCTAGGGATTTAGAAACCCTACTCAACGATACCCAAAACGATGAGGTAGACGATGAAAAAAAAAACATCCCCACTTCACATGTAGGGGAGCTACCCTTTAAAAAATATTTTCCAAAAATTTTATTTTACCACTTAGTCGGCGTAATTAATATATATCGATCTATATCAGCCTTTGGGTTTGTCTACGAACATAGGCCTCCTCTTCAACCTTCCACAGACTTCTGTCCCTGGCCACCTGCATCCAGTTAGTTCCAGCCTGTTGCCGGATGTCATCTGTCTATCTTTTAGGCGGTCATCCTCTGCCGCGGGTGTCATTGCGGGGTCTCCACACTAGGATCTTTCTAACCCATCGATCGTTGTTCATCCGTGCGATGTGTCCTGTCCATCTCCATTTACGGCTCTCAATCTCTTCGACCACGTCGATGACCCCTGTTCTTTCTCTGATCCACTCCTTTCTTTTGTGATCTTGTAGAAAAACGCCAAGCATCTGTCTCTCCATTGCTCGTTGTGCAACGCGAAGTCTATCAGCAGACTTTTCGGTCAGCGTCGTGGTTATCACCCCATACATGAAGACCGGCAGGACACACTGATTAAACACCTTGGTCTTCAGGTCTTCAATTAATATACATGCACCTACAAAAGTACAGATTTCCTATACAAACGGTTTCTTAGCAAAACCTCGGACAGACAGACGGACATGACGAAAATATAAGCGTTCCTTGTCAGTACTACGGAACCCTAAAAACATGGGACAAACATTTTATGATGACAACTTGACCTACCTATTCTATATTTTTATAAATGGTATTTATAAAAACAATACTGAATACCTAAAAAAATTGGGTGGTGATTAATAAGTCACCCTGTATAATTGACCAACTCTCATACTTAAATTATTTCTCTTTGTAGGTACTTCCTACAACAAGACTTTTAGTTTGGTTGTGTCGCGGTTGACGGATACGTCTGGGAGGACATGTTATTAATACAACAATACTATTCAATACTAATCAACACTGTCTAGGGATATTTTGGATTTACTCAATTTACTAAAATAAAATATACACATGTATGTTCTTTTTAATATTTTTTTAGTAAGTTAAGTAAATCCAAAATATCCCTAGACAGTGTTGATGTGTGTATTTAGCCAAAAAACTTAACTCCTTTATTTATTCTTTATTGCACAAATTGATAATATTGATAATAAAACTAATTCCTAGCATTTAAAATAAGTAGCACTTGTTTGTTTTTTACGTTTGTTTATTCTCAACGTGTAATAACTACTACTATAAGTGGTTTTATCAACGATCTACGTTCACGTTATTGCAAGATTAAAATAATATGGCGTTATTAAAAGTTACGACCATCATTTAGACCCGTCTTTCTCGCTATAAATGCAAATACTTTCAAGATGGCATCTCTATTTACTTTCACATATTTTTTTCCTGGAGCACATGATTTAATCATACTTGCAAAAAAAGCGGTCAAGTACGTGACGAACTCACACATCGAGGGTTTCGTATAAATAGCAGAATTTTTAGAAGTGCATAAATAACAATAGGTTTTAATATTTTAAACACTAACAGTGTTCTTTTTGAGATCAAGAATTTCGCATGAGTGGATAGACGGCACGGTAGCTCAGTTGGTAAGAGCGTTTTAATAAAATATACACATGTATGTTCTTTTAAATTTTTTTTTAGTAAATTAAGTAAATCCAAAATATCCCTAGACAGTGTTGATGTGTGTATTTAGCCAAGAAACTTAACTCCTTTATTAACTCTTTATTGCACAAACAAAGAAGTACAAATGGCGGACTTAATGCCTTAAGGCATTCTCTACCAGTCAACCATTAGGCGTTATAAAACTTATCAAACCTAAACTTTGTATGCGGTTATTATTCCCTTTCTGACGAAACAAATATCAAATATGACAAGAAAGACATACAAACATTAGTGTCAAATCCGCTATAACAGTCATGATGGACGTTAATTAATAATATTAATAGTTTTTAATTAAATACACTTTACTTACGTACTAGCAACCGCCCTTTAGTAGATAAGTACGGGTCCGAAATACTTAAATTAAAAAAATATAAACGTATGTCATTCAAGTATAATGTATCTTTCAACCAGTGAAAGAAATCACAAAAATCCTCATATTATGTGGAACTACTAAACCGATTTACATATGCATAACTTTCTACAAGAGGACTTGAAAACTTTGCCAATTTATAATATTGGTTATAAGGTATAAATAAATAGATAGATAGATAACTCTCACACCATAAAAGTAACAACAATACAATTTACAAAGAAAGATGTACAAATTAGGCGGTCTTATCGCCAAGATCTCTTCCAGAATAAGAATATATTTATTTCTTAATAAGTTTACAGAGTACACCTTACAATAAAAACTTACATACTCACAACAAACACTATTTTTAGCAGCATCAATTTATCACTAACTTGTAAATTTATGTCTATTCTATAGGATTTCGGAAAAATAATTTTGAACGGTTTAAAAGCTATCAGTTAAACAAATTAAGTTGATCCGCAAAAAAAATACTACTAACAAAAGTAAAATTAACTACTAAAAAATATTTACTAAGTTGGCGGTACCCAGATAAAGTAGTTCATTACCTCCCGTGCTAGTCGAGACTGTGTTACGGCAAGGTAAGATTCTCGCTCCGGAGATTCCAACTGTATCTACTAGATTTAACGATCATTACGAGGGTCAAACTGAAAGTTCTTAGAAAATCAAAAACTGATTACATTAGCCAGTTATTAGTTTTATTATATCTTTTCAAAATATTGTCCATTGACGTCAATACACCGCTGCATGCGATGGAACCACTGGGAAAAGCACTTTGCCCACTCGTCCTTAGGGGTCTCTTCAATGGCATCGCGATACGCAGCCACCGCTTCTTCAGCATTCATAAACCGCTTTCCTTTAAGTTTTTCTTTAATTTTTGGAAATAAATAAAAATCACAAGGCGCGAGGTCGGGGCTATACGGCGGGTGACCCAGTAATTCAACGTTTGATGTCGCCAAATAGTCGATCGTTCGCTTGGCGGTGTGCGACGAGGCGTTGTCGTGGTGAAGGAGGATCCTACTGCGAGGTCGTTTCTCTCGAACTTTTTCCAAGACAAGTGGCAAACAATTGGTAGTGTACCATTCTGCAGAAACTGTTTTTTGATCCTCTAACACAATTGTTGCGAAATGACCTATCCTTCCAAAGAACGAGGCCACCATTTTTTTTCCCGCACTTCGATCTCTCTTCACTTTAGTTGGCAACTCCTCGAAAGGAAACACCCACTGAGCAGATTGTCTTTTGGTTTCAGGATCATAACAGTAAATCCAGCTTTCGTCACCTGTTAGTATGTCGAACACAGCATTTGAGTCACCTCCGTTAAATCTTTCAATCATTTTACGGCACCAATCCACACGATGGAGTTTTTGAGCCTTAGTCAAATTATGAGGTATCCACCGGGCGCAAAGCTTCCTGACCGCTAAATGTTCGTGAAGGATTTTGTGCACTTGACTCATACCGATGCCTAAGCTTGTCCGAATCTGCTGATAGGTCACTCTTTTGTCAGTCTCTATCATACGCCGCACAACACAGATGTTATTTTCAGTCGTCGCCGTAGAAGGCCGTACCTCACGTACATCATCAGTGAGATTAGTGCGACCACGTTTAAACTCATTAAACCAGTTGTAAACAGTCGCACGAGATGGGGCTTCATCGTGAAAGGCCAATCGTAGTCTATCATAACTTTCTTGTTGACTTAAATGACATCGAAAGTCATAAAAAATCATTGCACGAAAATTTTCTCGTGTTAAATTCATTTTGACGTGCACAGACAATTTTCAATTTGCCGCCAAGTCGTAAAACAAATGACAAATGAATGAAATATATACTCAGTAATATTGGCAAAGAGTTCTATTTTCAAATTTTAGAATATTTTTTTTATTATATTGTTTATAAGTGGCCAGTTCTAAGAACTTTCAGTTTGACCCTCGTATCTAAAAACGCTATAACAGGTATCGCACATACAATAGGCGCAACCGGAAAGTCCGATAACAAAAAATAAAAGTTTGGCGTAAACAGGTAGTATATGCAAATTAAACAGATCAAACTAATTAGTATAGTATTAACGTTACTAGATTTTTGTACCAAATGTACATGCTACTATGTTATGTAGGTTACAACTAATATGTGGCTATAAGTTTAAATAATAAAAGGGAAAAACTATTATAAGTAACTAAAAAATAAACTAACTAAAATAGCGTACCAGACTTAAGGATACTATATAACATACATGATTATACATATTTATATATATGATTTTTAATTTCATACATAAATATGTACATGCAATATGCACATACATAAATAAATACACATAATATATTATATATTACAATACATGGTTTAACGATATTAATTATTTTATTAACAGGTATTTATTTTAGTATTTTAAATAGTTGCTCAGTTTGCTCAAAATCTAAATCATTTAAAAATGCTGTGAGTGTTTTTCCGCAAACAAAACGAGTCAAATCTTTCAAAGGTTTTGATTTACTTATGCGATTACATAATAATGGTGCCAAATAAAACGAAAAACCATGGGCAAATGCAGTTCTGCATGCAGGAACTTTATACACCTCATGCGATCGTCTTTTTGGCTTATTTAGATCTATGGGTCGACAGGAGTGTTTTCTTAGCAGAATTGTTTTGACAAAGAGTTGCCGAACACTTAAAACTTTAAATTCTTTATACAACTGATGAGTGGGATATCTGAAATGTTTAAAGTTTATAACTTTTAAAATACATCGTTGCGCCCTTTCTACTTCCAGGATAGCATTTTTTTTCGCTCCACCCCACGGGGAAATGCCATACGATATTATAGCTTGACACAAAGTTAGAAATACAGTTCTGTTAGTACCTTCGTCCTTTAAATTTCTAAGCCGTTTAAATATCGGTATAAGCTTTCGAACTCGGTTCTTTAGATTATGAGTATGTTGTTTCCAATTTAAGTTTTTGTCTATTTCGACACCTAAGTACTTAAGGCTAGTAGCGGAAAGTAGAGAATTGCAATCACATTTTAAGCTATCCAGGCAATTGCTATTATGTACTTTAAGAGTAAAATTAGAATCAGGCTGGTGATTATTTCTAATGCTGAAGGCAATGTATTTTGTTTTATTCAAATTTAACGTGAGAAGATTGAAATCTAGCCATTTAATTATTGTGTGCATTCCTTTTTCAGCTGCCTTTTTAACCTTGGACCAAGTTTTTCTCTGAAATAGGATAACTGTGTCATCAGCAAATGTTATCACTTTGGCATTTAGTATACGAGTATCACAGAGTGAATTTATGTACATCAGAAAAAGGGTTGGTCCAAGCACCGAACCCTGTGGCACTCCAAACTTAACCCTTAACCTAGAACTGATGTTATCACCAACCTTAACTGCTTGCGTCCTATTACAGAGGTAATCCTTAAAAAGATCAAGCGGAATACCCCTATACCGATAAACTCCATCTTACGTATTAATAGAGGAATGGAGACCGTATCAAATGCTGTGGCTAAATCAAGGAATATGCCAATATACTTTTGCTTGCGGTCAAGACTTTTTGCCACCCCTATAACCAAAGACTCAATAGCGTCTACCGTTGATTTGCCCTTTCTCTCTATGCGAAATCAAATTGTTTTGTTCAAGGTAATAAACTAGTCGTACGTTTATAATTTTTTTCTAGCATTTTTGCTATGGTGGGCAAGAGAGATATTGGGCGGTAATTGGTAATACTTTCTTTGTCCCCGTTTTTGAAAACTGGTATGACTATAGAGTTTTTCAGCACCGCTGGGAATTTCCCTGATGATAAATACAAATTAAAAACATGAGTTAAGGGATTTGCTAATATATAAATAAATTGTTTTATGAAAATGGACGATATACCATCCAGACCCGTCGAATTTGTATTTTTTTTAAAGACATGGCAATTTTGAATATTTCATTGTCGTCGGTCTCAAGAAGAACTAAAGAGTTAACTGCGGTATTCCCATGCTTATAATCACGCGCAAACTCATCCTCTGTAAGATGTATTTTTTGAAGTATTTGATTAGCTAATTTACTACCTATGTTGGCAAAATAATCGTTAATGTAGTTAACTGAGTCTTCGGGATTTGGTTTAAGATTTAACAGCTCTGAGGATACTTGAGTTTTATTTGACCTATTTAGACTACATACCTTTTTAATAACATTCCAGGTTTTTTTAATGTCATTTTGACTGTTTGCTAACTGTGATTTATTGTGTTCATTAATTAAATAATGTAGTATGTTACGGCAGTGATTTCTATAACGCTTATAAGTTACTTCCAATTCTTTATCATTAGGACATTTGACATGTCTTTTGTGTAGGACATCTCTAAACCTCATGCAGCGCAACAGGCCAGGTGTTATCCAAGGCTGGCAAATCTGTCGCCTGTTTGGTAATTGAATGGTATCGGTAGCCTTTCCACAACATTAGACAAAATTTTGACAAGGTTTTCAGTAGCGCGATAAGCATCTGTTTCATTTAAGATTTGAATTAGAATTAGAAACATTGCCAATCAGTTTTGTCCAATAATCCAGAAGCCTTAGTATAACTAAGTTTTTGTACAGCTCTCCGATTGCCACTAAGACTTTCTTTCACTAACGGTACACATAAGTATAGGCTTCTATGATCAGTAACCAATGTTTCACAAACTACTGTAACAACTTTATTGTTTGACTTGACAAAGCAGTGGTCAATGCACTTTTTTATATGGGTAGGTATAACATGACTAGGCAAGAGATAGTGTGTTGCAAGCTGGTCTAGATAGACAACATTTGGGTTTAGGAAATACTTAATCACAGGAAGGAGGTGATTGGTGGGAAATACATATTATAAAAAAAATAGGTACGAAACAGATTATATTGATAATAAAACTAATTCCTAGCATTTAAAATAAGTAGCACTTGTTTTTTTTTACGTTTGTTTATTTTAACGTGTAATAACTACTACTATAAGTGGTTTTATCAACGATCTACGTTCACGTTATTGCAAGATTAAAATAATATGGCGTTATTAAAAGTTACGACCATCATTTAGACCCGTCTTTTTCGCTATAAATGCAAATACTTTCAAGATGGTATCTCTATTTACTTTCACATATTTTTTCCTGGAGCACATGATTTAATCATACTTGCAAAAAAAGCGGCCAAGTGCGTGACGAACACACATCGAGGGTTTCGTATAAATAGCAGAATTTTTAGAAGTGCATAAATAACAATAGGTTTTGATATTTTTAACACTTACAGTGTTCTTTTTGAGATCAAAAATTTCGCATGAGTGAATAGACGGCACGGTAGCTCAGTTAGTAAGAACGTTAGCCCGGTTAGCCAAAGGTCGTGGGTTCAAATCCTACCCGTGTGCGAATTTTAGGTTTCTTATTTAAACTTGCAAAACGTTTATTTGTACAGTCGGCAGCACGTGAGTTGACCCATTTGAACAACGAAAAAAGCTTTCTTTACGTAGGGAATAGAGGTGGTCTCAAGATCAAGTGAAGCAGTCTGACATGTTGACCATTTTAAACAATTTATCTACCTAACGTAGATATACGCTTCGACGCAATTTATATGAAAAAATTGATGTAAATATCCGTAAAGTATTTAATTATTCAATTCCTAATTCAATGAAGATACGTATTGCGCTTGAAAAAATGACCACCTAAGGCGGGAATAGAACCTGCGTTCCTCGCATACGAGTACCTGCCTATCGAAAATTTGAAGCGCTTCTTAACGCTGTAACATCGCGTTGCTTTCTTCATTGTTATTGAAAGTACACTCTCAACACTCGAAAGAAATACGCAAGTATTTAACAAACAAAAAAGGAAGCTTGCAAATACGATAAATTAGGTTTTTCTAAATTTAAAAACCGCCATACGGTCAATAAGGTTCTGCCAGTTAGTCAGTTGTAGGGGTTTTACGGTTGATTACGGAATTCTAAAAACGGCACACGGGAACTCTATTACGCTATAAGGCTTCATGTGTGATTGCTTTTGAAATACAGACTCATCTATGGGATGTAACGGGAATGAAACAAGCATTCTGAAAAGTAAATAATTAGTCAAGTACGCAGGCGATTTAAAGTGCAAAAGAGTGCGAAATCGGAAAAACCGCATTTCAGATTTTTTAAATCATGGTATGTACATACGTTTGACATAAAGAACAATGACTTTTATAACATAATTATCGGCCGATTGTTCAAAACGTAGATAAGCAATAGGTTAAATAAAATGCAGCTCAACTGATTTTAGAATGTCAAATGACAGCTATTATTTAATGTTATTTTTAATTAGATAGCTGTAAAATAATTATTATCTAATAATTGGAAAGGCAAAAATTTCATATAAAATTACATTAGAAGGCCGAGGCACCAGCTTACATTACGAGGGTCAAACTGAAAGTTCTTAGAAAATCAAAAACTGATTACATTAGCCAGTTATTAGTTTTATTATATCTTTTCAAAATATTGTCCATTGACGTCAATACACCGCTGCATGCGATGGAACCACTGGGAAAAGCACTTTGCCCACTCGTCCTTAGGGGTCTCTTCAATGGCATCGCGATACGCAGCCACCGCTTCTTCAGCATTCATAAACCGCTTTCCTTTAAGTTTTTCTTTAATTTTTGGAAATAAATAAAAATCACAAGGCGCGAGGTCGGGGCTATACGGCGGGTGACCCAGTAATTCAACGTTTGATGTCGCCAAATAGTCGATCGTTCGCTTGGCGGTGTGCGACGAGGCGTTGTCGTGGTGAAGGAGGATCCTACTGCGAGGTCGTTTCTCTCGAACTTTTTCCAAGACAAGTGGCAAACAATTGGTAGTGTACCATTCTGCAGAAACTGTTTTTTGATCCTCTAACACAATTGTTGCGAAATGACCTATCCTTCCAAAGAACGAGGCCACTATTTTTTTTCCCGCACTTCGATCTCTCTTCACTTTAGTTGGCAACTCCTCGAAAGGAAACACCCACTGAGCAGATTGTCTTTTGGTTTCAGGATCATAACAGTAAATCCAGCTTTCGTCACCTGTTAGTATGTCGAACACAGCATTTGAGTCACCTCCGTTAAATCTTTCAATCATTTTACGGCACCAATCCACACGATGGAGTTTTTGAGCCTTAGTCAAATTATGAGGTATCTACCGGGCGCAAAGCTTCCTGACCGCTAAATGTTCGTGGAGGATTTTGTGCACTTGACTCATACCGATGCCTAAGCTTGTCCGAATCTGCTGATAGGTCACTCTTTTGTCAGTCTCTATCATACGCCGCACAACACAGATGTTATTTTCAGTCGTCGCCGTAGAAGGCCGTCCCTCACGTACATCATCAGTGAGATTAGTGCGACCACGTTTAAACTCATTAAACCAGTTGTAAACAGTCGCACGAGATGGGGCTTCATTGTGAAAGGCCAATCGTAGTCTATCATAACTTTCTTGTTGACTTAAATGACATCGAAAGTCATAAAAAATCATTGCACGAAAATTTTCTCGTGTTAAATTCATTTTGACGTGACACAGACAATTTTCAATTTGCCGCCAAGTCGTAAAACAAATGACAAATGAATGAAATATATACTCAGTAATATTGGCAAAGAGTTCTATTTTCAAATTTTAGAATATTTTTATTATTATATTGTTTATAAGTGGCCAGTTCTAAGAACTTTCAGTTTGACCCTCGTACTAACACTAACCGGTGTTTTTTGCACAGAGTTCGATAGATAGACGACGTTTGAAAAAGTTTAAAGTACTCAACCTTAATCTTTTCCGTATAATGTCTCCTTCAAACAAAGTGAAAGATATACAATAAATAATAATAATAAACAAATTATTTTGACAAACACACCAATTATCTAGCCCCAAACTAAGCGTGAGCTTGTGCTATGCTGACTAGGATAACGGACACGGACATACTTATAGACATTTCAAATCATGTAATGACAGAGGTACAAAAACACTCGTGCTCATCACACAAACATTTGCCCCTTGCGGGATTTGTCCTGCAACCGCTCGTTTTGAAGTACGCCAAGACGGTCGACACGGAATGAGATTTTAAACTGGAAATAGATATATGAATTTTCTGCAGGTGGAGCTAAATGTTATCACCAGAGGTCGGAATTAGGTAGAGTTATTCATGTACTTACACTGATTTCATACAGCAAAAGCATACAGTGGATATGCCTCAAATCCCGAGATTAATTTTAAATAGCAGAAAAAATCCCGTGGTTTTTAAATAAAAAGTTAGTTACTTTTACACTATTTAAAATACTGCACGCGCGTTGCCAAACTTACATCAATAATGACATCGAATGTCCGAAGTTGCAAAATTCTAATACGCGCGATGTTGCCTCAGTTGTGGTTCGCACAACACAGCTTGTGAGAACAAAAGAATACAATAGCGGAAATGCGGAGCACTCCCCGCTTAACGGAATGTACTAGATTTTGTCTCATTCCACCGCATTCAAACTACCTATTAGCAATAAATCATTTACTCATTCACACAGCTCATTCGCTTACGTCGGTTCGTCTAACTAACCAATAAAAATTGTATGTTAATCATCTTTATTTATTTGTCTACCTCTGAGGTTTGAAATATTATTTATTTGTAATATTGTTGGCCACACTGGATTGTCCATCAGAAATCCCGGGAAGGTCCGCATTAATATCAACATAAATAACTCTACCTAATTCCGACCTCTGGTTATCACATGTACAGAATACGGGTTTATTGAATTAGTTCATGTATAAACACATTTCCATTCCATTATAAGGTATCAACTTGCTAACAGGATTTTTTCGTATTTACAACAGGGTTACGTGAAGCCAACCAGTTAATATCATTCCCTCGCACGCATTCAGTGAAATCATGCTAACACTACACAAATGCCGAAACATTAATCTGCTTTTTAAAATTGAACTCTATCGTGTTAAAAAAAAAAAGATTATGAACGTTTTCAAGATATTTTTAAGATGATTTTATTAGAGAAACAACTGACTGACAACATATATATTTTTAATATATAGATATACAAAGTTCTTATATTTTGGGAATACCTTCCTGGACAAGCAATGAAAACAAGGGTTGTTCCTGTTTCAATAAAAAAGAACATAAAGCCCCATTATCTTTTATCATCACAAACATTTTTTTTTATTTATATATTTTTTAATCTAGTATAAAGATTAGGCAACAATGCAGTTGCAATGAATGTAAAAAAAAGAACCGAATAAAATATGCCTCGAGGATAAAAGACCGCGGAAGGGCCGGCAACATAAATTTTCTATTATGTACCTGATATATGAAGGATTAAAGCACAATTTTGCTTGTACAATCTAAACTTCTAATTGGTACCTAATGACTTTAACGGATTACCAACTCATCTCTGGGGTAAATAAGAGAACACAAGCAAAATAAATTAACGAAATACATGCAAATGTAATGAACATTCGTCCCTACAGACAAAGCAAACCTAAAGACTGCGCAAAAGGATTGAAACGATAAACACAGAAAAAGGCTTGAGAACAAGATATAAGCCATACATAATTTCCATATTATAGCAACATTATATGATTAAGTACCTAGTAGTCCTATAAAAATGTTGAATTTAATATAGGTACTAGTATTTTTTAAAACAATATTGCTACGGACAGTCGTTATCATTAAGGCCATTGAGCAACCAAAAAAGAGAAACGCTGAAAACGGCGACGCAAACATGACGAATGAGTTTAGTTTGCACCTTATTGATAAATTATTATGGACTTTAAAACACACAGACAATATTAAATAAAGATCATGTACTCACATCCTTTCTTCATGCAAAAGTAAATATTTTTACAAAAATAGTTGCAGACAATCTCCTTGAGACTTAAATATATAACTTTTTAATATAAGTGTAATATTAAAAAGACGAAAGATTTAATTGTTTTTGTGTTTGTATTATAGGCTATAATAGGCTATGAATTTACTGGAACGAGTCAAATTAAATTTGGTACAGAGATAGTTTGAGATCCTGGAAAAGACATAAGCTACTTTTTGACAGGATATAAATTAAATGGGGGAGGGGGAGGTGAAATGGACAATGAAAGTTTGTATGGAAAATAAATAAGGGTTATCTCGTTTTGGTCAAACAAATAAGTTTGGTTGAGGTTGTTAAAAATGTCCTCCTAGCCGAATTTCGACTACGGCGTCCTATCTCAACAGAGATTAGCCAACTGCGCGGGATATATTATAGTGCACAAGTGTGTGCGCAATACACAGGTGCACTCTCTATTCCTTCACTCTCATAATTCGGTGAGACGGCAGTCCGACATGACCGCACATAACTATTAGTATTGGTAATGAAACGTTTATTTTAAAAGTGAAGTTATGCGGCATCTAGAGACTAAGTTGTCTCTGTACATCCCAATTCAAGTGTTAACAGCATAGGGATACATAGTCCTTAAACTTCTGCTTTTAGGAATGGGTTCAAATAGAATTCCGAATGATACAATTAACGAATACAAAGGATGGAATTATTTAGAGGGAGAACATCACACCAGACTTTAAAATTAGGAACATTTTAATTATTCACCGGAAAATATTGGAATGAAGGATTTTTGTGTTTGTTTAAAACACAATTCTTCATTCGTTCAAAATTCACTTTCATCAGGCTTTCGATTCGAGTCATGTTTTTGTTTCAGTCGATTTTATCAGTTTTCTTATTTAGAATTCTTAGGTTTAAAGCTGTGAAGGATAGGGTTGAAATTATCAAGACCTTTCGTAAAAAAACTGTGTTTGTGGTGCAGTGCAAACTATGGCACACTTAACATCGTGCCCGGCGTGCCCCAACACCTGCACGCCAGCGGATTTAATGGACGGCAGCTACGATGTCATTTTCTCGTGCTCCATCGACTCGCTAAGAAGAAAAAAAATACAACCTAGTTTGTTCTTCTTTCATGCATTTCTAATGTTTTTTTTGAAACTGTTTGGAGGAAACTTTGAGTTGTTTTGAGTTTTGGGAACAAAATACTGTTTATACAATATGTAAAAAAAAACCTGTCCGACCCGTTAAGGTATTAGCAGGTATAGAGTCAAGGTTCTATTTGTGTGCTTATGTTCATACAATATTAGAAAAAAAATACCCCATGAAAAAAAAGATAAAAAATACTACACTTAAAAAACTTACATGGCACCGCGAAGGGCGGTGACGGGGCGCGCGGGGGCGCGGCATAGCGCCGGCACTCGCAGGTAGCGCAGTCATGACCCCAGATAACCCCGGCTCTTATTATTAGCCAGATAATAATGTGTCAATCGTAAGAAACAGAGACTTTTTAGTAGCTCTAAAAAGAGTTTTTTTTTTGTGGTGGTGATTAGTGTTTGGTGGACTCGTGGCCTGCCTGCGTCAAACCTTTTCCGACCCTGCGTTGCCCGTAGTGAACACGCGTTTGTGCAAAAGCTGAAACGCACGCTCTGACGGCACTGTGATACCCAGCGGAATAGCAAAACGCACTTCATAGTCTCTGCAAGCTTCACAATAATCACAGTCACTCCTATCCAGACACATGAGCATATTAAAGTATTCTTGATTCGTATACGACATTTTGCGGATCAACGGAACGGAACGACCACTCGGAAGTAATGTCATCGCGAAACTGACGTGTAATAATATCGGGATAGCCGCTGGCACGTGCCGCGGCAATATCAAAGGCCGCGGCTACGTTTATTGTAGTACCGACAAAGCGAGTAGGCGGCGTCAATGGAGCCAAACTGTTTTTGTAGTTGAACATGTTAACCTAACGTGCCGATTGTACCTACAATGGACAGCCTTCACATGTTTATTGCAAATTCTACTCTATTACTACATATCAGATAGACATAAGATACCGCAGGGTGTCCGTACATAGCCTGGAATTTCCTGACTTGACATTATTGACATTCTAAGTTTCACTTAAATCACTTATTTGTATGGAAGCTCCACCTAAATATGTGTTTACTCTGTTTTTAGGGTTCCATAGTCCGACAAGGAACCCTTATAAGATCGTTCAGTCCGTCCGTCCTAGTCTGTCACAGCAGAATATCTTCTACGTTAATGGATTGATTTGCATGTTACTTGGTTCAAGGATACTTATCATCTCATTTTTAAAATTACCAAAAAAAAAATTACCCCTTTTTAAGGGTACCTCCCCATACATGTAAAGACGGGGTGAACTATTTTTTGAGTGCACCCCCTTGTGTGGGGTATCGTTAAAAAGGACTATGAAAATAAAGTACGGTTTCCATACAACATTTTTTTATCAGCTGTACCATTTGCGAGATATAGCCCGCTAAAGTCGTTTACACGGTGTACTGTAATTTCTGCAGTCTTGGACCTATAAACTTCAAATCACTCACGTAAAGAAACATGCGCGGAAACTTTTATTTAAAATTGTTTCGGGTATCCTGTAATGAATACTTTTGAAATTATAAATAAAATAAAAATGTACTTTTTTTGCCTATACTGTCTAATGTTTTAAGTTAATGGTACGGAACCCTTCGCGAGCGAGTCCGACTCGCACTTGGCCGGTTTTTTTGTTTTTGTAGCGGTAACAGAAATACCATGTTCATGAAACACAGTTTGGTGACAGACAGACAGCGGAATTTTAGTAATAATGTCCTGTTTTTACCCTTTGGGTACGGAAACGGAACTAAAAAAGATATGTTACTGGCATGCGGGAACTGCTTCGCTCATAATGCAAATAATAATTAGGTGTTATTAATTAATTAAGGTAGCAATTAGTTCTCTATGCAAGCATCTTTCGCATTCGGAATACATAAAACACAATTTTTTTGTACACACAGGACATTTAAACGTAAACATGTAAACGCATGGATGTGTGCTCGGCGCATCAAATTCGAATCGCAGTGCAGTAGAACTATACATATCTGCTTATATTTTAGTACACTATCATTGAAAATATGTTTATAAATTCTGTTTATAGCCGCTTCACAAATGAGGTTTCATGATTCATATGAAATCCAAATTACCATATTTACGAATACTCGTGCGTCCGGCGCGGTCATGTCACTGCCATAAAAAATAAGGTTTCTAACAATATAACGCAAAAATGTGTTGTCCCGCAACATGATATCTCAATTAGGGTTGCCACGTCTACAATAACTTTTGCCATTTTTAACATCCCGGCTTACCCTTTTAAAATGAAGCAACCATCATTTAGCTAAATTGCTAGACTTAAATCGCCTGGTTCACATCTCATTTACCCCGTTTTTACGACTTTCGGCGATGTTTTTAAAAGACTATCCCTCTTCGCACCGTTTTGAGTCTTGTTCAGTTGACTTAAAGTCGAGTATTCAGTGGTATTCGTGCCGTTGTCAGGTGTATGACAATGAGAGTAGATGTTCAACACGATTGCGGTTCGCTATTTTGTCGGAGCCATTTTCTTCTTTATTTAATTAAAGCAATATAGTTTTAGACCTCAATTTTTGGTCGACAATAAAAAGTAATGCGTAGGTATAATAAGCTTGAAATTGGGTTCACATAGCACGTTATGGTTATTTCGGTTGGTAACTTGCGTAATGATAGCTGGGTGATTGTCGAAGTTTGTGTAAGCTTGCTTTAATCAGCTATGAAATTTGATTTAATCTAAACTGCGTGATCTCATGATAAATTTTTGCGGAGTCTTTTTAATT
Organism: Pyrausta nigrata; assembly: GCA_949316185.1. Lineage (NCBI taxonomy): Eukaryota > Metazoa > Arthropoda > Insecta > Lepidoptera > Crambidae > Pyrausta > Pyrausta nigrata. The sequence goes on along the minus strand of OX438936.1, from coordinate 33,110,236 downwards.
CCTCACTCGCGTGTCAAATTTATATGTTGCCAGATAATCCTTAGCAATCGTTTTAACTGGTTCCATGCCACAACACGCACCGGTGCGAGATAACAATTGATTTTCTATTGTGTCTCGAATTTGGCAGCGAATGGGGTAAAATTCTTTTTTTTTACACCCTAAATAGTTTATAACATCTTATCTTTCTTATTTTATCTTTATAGGGGCCATGGTCATTGACCCACGGAGCACCTCGACCCACAAGGATCTTTTGTGACTCCCCATACCTTTACTATTCAGTGTTCCTTAAAGACTTTCTGTATGAATTTTACTATGTCTTTAGGTCTGAAGAGCCTATAGTCTTCCGAGTCTGGCTAATCCTAGTTTATACTCAAACCCTGTACATATATTTTTTTAAACCATGAAATATCGCTACATTATTTTCACATCTTAACCACTAAGATCCGGTCGGAATCGACCACCGCTATCGTGGCTTAGCGAGGAAGCCTTCCCCACTTGACCTAACAGTTTTACACTAAGCTCCTTAGCGCTAGAAGGAGGAAATCTCTTCTAGGAATATGGTAGACATACGACCTAGTAATGGGAGCTAAAGGGTTTAACGCAGTAATTTTTCAATTTAATTTAACGGAGCAAGAGAATTGCCGCTGGCATAAAAAGAATACGTTGCAAGTCAAAAAAATTATTTGTAATATTGGGTTACATAAAGAAACTGCATCATGCATGTCAAAACTACCCTCATGTTTAAAGCGTATTATAAAATTCAAGACTATCTTGATGGCGAAAATGTATGGACGGACAGTCCAGCCTGCACCAAACTGATGTACCTACCTTTTTATTGTAACTTTTATCACTTTTTTACGGCAGCTAGTGGTGACTGAGTTTTTTCCGGTGCTTTTTCTCAGCACTTGCAAGATTGTCTGTGTCTTGTTTCGAAGCACTAGAAGGGCCCAAAAGATAAGGAGACATGTTCGGGCCAATGTTACTGATTTTTAAATTTGACGTTCATAAGTGGCATTTTGTGTCCTAAATTGAATACATTATTTTTGACTTTGACTTTGTGTTAAGTACATAAAGTAATACCAAATTTTGGTACAAAGACTAGTGGTCAAGCAGGTACAAGAACTAGAGTTAAGTTTAACTCATAATACTACCAATGGATTGTGTAGGAAATCAAAATGGTCATCAATACACAAATTAAGTAAATTTTGTTTGGTGACATTATTAATATTTTTAAATTAGTTTTTATTGTCTTGCTAGGTATCATTCGATTTTTTTTTCTCACGGATATCACTAACAATGGATTTTCAGCCATATCGCATTGTTATAAAGCCCAAAAGCTCAGAAAATCTCTAGGTAATTCGAACCTTTTGTATACGGAAAATACAGAATCTGTGCCTATAGCTTGGTGGCAGAATTCATTTTGCTGTCCGTAATTTTTCGAATAGGAAACCAGCCTAATTAGAGTGGACCCGAAAATATTGCGCCCCGTTTACGTAACACAATACCAATACGCTTTGTATTATCCCAATAAGCAAAGCCTATACAGGGTGTAAAAATAATCCTTTAGGTAAAGATTAGTTAAATTATGCTCATCTAAATGCCAAAAAATTTTGGCAAAAGTGATACCAATTTCGGGATATAAATATTTAATTGTTGTATGGCCACTTCTACAATTGATGACTTTCAAAAAGTCTGATCCTATTTTAATACTGTTGTAATATTCCAAACACCAAAATCAATAGAAACTTTTTCTTAAAATTTTCTTAAGGCTCCCAAAAATAATATAAACCCAAAACCAAAATCGCAAAAATGGTAACACTGTTACTTATTTTTTTTTTTGGCATAAACGAGTAGTTGAGCATGTTGAAACTAATCTGTACCAAAAGGATTATCTTTTATGAACGGGACACCCTGTATACATGGTGACAATGATTGTCGGTCAAGTGAATCGGTCGGGGTAGGCCACGGTACTCCCTTTGAATACAGATGGCCTTTTTGGGGAAACTCAAACTTTCTTCCGCAAAGAACAACCGGGTCTACATGCGGATGTTAAGATAAGGAAGGGTGCAGACTTGCGACTATTGCCCTGCGTAATTCTAGGTATATTAAATACGGCTACAACTAACACTCGTAGTATACTTTTACATGCGCGCTTTTAAACCATTGTTATAATGCAATTCTTAAATTGAGTTCCAAAATAAATAGAAAAAAAATGTCTGCCACAGACGAGAAATTAAAAGGTTTAACATAATATTAAGTGCTTTAGCTACTTAGGCCCACGTGTGCACGTCCGGCAGCTATTCCGGACTTGTTCCATACCAATTATTTGATATGAAAGCCCACTTGCACAAGTCTGGACTAGTTAATCCGGAAGATCCACTTGCGTCAGTCCGAATTAGCTGATCCGGACAGGCGCAAGTTGGCTTTCAACTTAGATATTAGGCCTTGAATAAATCCAGATTACTAATCCGAACGTGCGCAAGTGGGCCTTACTTTGGGATCAGAGCAAAGTAGGTATGTTGTCGATTTTTTTAAGAATGTGTGTTCTGTAACAAGTTGCATTTTAACATTTTCTCAGTTATGTATCTCCAACCGTAAACATATTTTACCAGCAGTTCCCCGCGATTTCGCCCGCGCCAAAAGTCGGATGTTGCATACAAAATTTTATCCCCCATTTTACCCCTTAATAATTTTATATCGCGACAATTAATAGCCTATGCCCATCCCAATACACTATCTCTGTACCAAATTTCATTTGAATCGGTCCAGTAGTTTCAGAGCCTATTCAATACAAACAAAAAATCTAATCTTTTCTCTTTACAATATTAGTGTTTTTTTGCAGGTCCTTTAAAGTAAAGAGGAGAGATGGCGCCACCGCCACGCAAACATGACAAGTACAATTTAAATCGCGAAAGTTAAATGCAAAGCTGCCGGACAAATGTTATTTTCAGTTTTGCTGCAGTGTAAAGTCTTATTCAGAACATTGTAGAGGTGAAGAATTTGAAAGTGACAGTTGTAACTATTTGTTTTGAAGAGTACTTAAAAACAGTGAAAACGTTATCTAATGTATGCCGTATTGCTGTGACTGTGATTCCTCAATTATAAACTGTGTGTAGTAATAAGAAAAACATTGTTCCAAGGAATTTCGTTATTTCGAATGTGTACAGCCAGTGTTTACTTAAAAACACATAATCCACGAACTCCAAACACCTAGCGCCATCTATCAACGTATGCCGGATCTATTTCGCTAGAAAGCATCAAGCCGCGTTATACAGAGTCCAACACAAGTACAACCATTACCGCCAGCTATCGCGATAAATCGATTGATTTTGTGATCTAAGCAATCAATAGAGAACGTTACAGGTACAAAAATGAGGCCAACAACGTCGACTGAAACTAACGGCACCTGCGCTGCTTGCCTTCAGATAATAGAATCCCGCCAATTTTTGAAATGCTGCTTGTGCTCCAAAAGGTATGACATTATGTGTGTGAACGTTAGCGAAAAAAGATTTTATAACACGATGACGGCGGAGCACAAGAATGCCTGGAAGTGCCAGGAGTGTAAAAATAAAGTGCCTAAAACGGGCAATACTAACACCCCGGTGAAACAAGATGACGCCAACATAAATATGCGAAAACGTGTCAATGCAGGCCTGCCATCGCCTGCACCGCAGCCGTTACCTCGAAGCGAGACCCTACCTCCTGCGCACGGTGAGGAGGCGGGCGGCGCAGCCGGATCTGATCAGCTAATAACTGAATTGCGTCTGTTGCGTGAAGAAATGAAGGCGGCCCGCACTGAAATGCAGGAGTTCCGTACAACAATAAACAGTCTAACTACTGCGGTGAAGGAATGCAATCGTCGTGGTAGTCTTTTCGTGGTAGTTTTCGTTATGCTGCTACGAAATGCTGGAACAATTTGCCACCACCGATTAGAAATTCAAATTCTTTAGTTTCGTTTAAGCACCGTCTCAGAGTTTTTCTAATCGAGAGCCAAAAGATCAAAAGTTAAACAGCCGTTTTGCACACACACACACACACACAGAGAGAGAGAGACAGACACACACACACACACACACAGAGAGAGAGAGAGAGACAGACACACACACACACACACACACACACACAAAGACAGACATACACACACAGAGACAGACACACACACACGCACGTGTTACTATTGTATTGAGTCTGATTTGTTATTTAAAAATACCTAATACTAGTACGTATGTATAACATTGGATTTTGTGATTGTTAAAGTTTTTCTTTATTATAATTTTAATATGGTTTGGTGGTGACATCTCAACCTCAATGGTCTCCACTGAAAACCAGCGCCATGGCTTGCCATGGCAATAAAGCTGAGTGGAAACCAATTTGGTTACACTGTTTATAATTATGTTTTCATTTTTATGTTCATTTTATGTTGTCAGTGAACCAAATAAATTACTTTTCTTCTTTCTTTCTAAAGGGGGTAAAAAAGGGAGGTTGTATGAAACCCCGTCAGTTTTAAGCCTAATCTTTAAAAAAATGTATTCTGGTATTTTCTTTAAAACTAAGAATGACGAGGTATTTCAGATTTTTTTTAAAATTCAACCTCTAATAGGATAAAAAGGGGGTGAAAGTTTGTATGGGAAATTCGACATTTGCGCGGACGAAGACGCGGGAAAACGCTTGTGAATAATTCACAGATGATTGGCTTGCTTAATTCAATTCAAATTAGTTTTCACTTTGTTCTGTTCTGTCTTTGACACAATTAGTTAGATATTAATATTGCGAAATTAATCCTGGTTAATAAATTAGAGAAGAAAACACGCGGCAGATTTCAACATAGAGTGTAGGGCCTCTTTGAGCTACATTACAAAGCTTACAATATCAAGAGGTCTTTATATAAACAAATGTGACGATGACAATACAATTTGATGCTTCAATAAGTATCATTGTAAATCCAACATGGCCGCCGCAACAAAATGGCGGATTTTATTTTTTTGTATAACCTCCGAAATATTGATATCAGATAACAGGTATTGATAAGTAAAATACAGTAATATAAAGTAACAAAATAAAATCTTAATTAAATAAGTATACAAATGTATATCAAACGGTTTTCTTGAAAATACTGAATTACTAAAAGCTAAAAAAGTGATTTGGAAGGTCCAAGATACTAGATAAAAAATCTTAATATAATGTATCAATATTTTTTATGTCTGATCTGGTAGGATAGGACCTATGAAATTATTTTTAAGCTTCTTGTAGGAACATTCTCTTTTTCCAATAAATCCTTTTGACATTTTTGTTACTTATTTATTTTCGATACTGTTAGTCCTTTTTGTTTGTCGATATGCACGTCATTGCTGTTAAAGAATCGGTCATAAAGTACCTACATTTTCCTGTAGACTGTCACAAATTGTCCTATCTCAACGAAAAATGGTTCCAAACAAACGATTAATCGACATAACAGAGGAAATAATGTAGCAACCGCGAAACATCGACAGCCAATAGTAGCTAGCGGTTTTTTTACTAATCTATTTTCTTGTTTACGATCCATGATGATTTTGAGACCAAGAGAGAAAGACTTTTATCGAATGCTTTCAAGAAAAAAAAAAGTTTTTTGTTTAAGAGCCCGTTCGATTGCGCGGAGTAAAAAGAAGTATTGCAAATGCATACGGATAAAGGAATTTTGATAATAAAAAAACGGGCCAAGTGCGAGTCAGACTCGCGCACGTAGAGTTCCGTACCATTATCGATTACAACATTTGTTATATGCGCGGTTCGACCAGTCCGCGTTTGGTCGTAATGGATGCCGCACAGTGGGCTGAAATTCGGCTTTCATAGACATTTTCGCTTGAATTTTTAACTCTCGTTTTTATACTGAATTTGGCTTAAAATACTAAGAACTTGCTTAAAAATATATATAATATAAAAATATAAAAACTTATGAGTACTGTTGCAAAAGTCTTGATAAGTTTTTTTTTAAATTAATGTATGGAGATAATATTAAAATCAGCCATAACTTAGCTGTCGCACGATTGCGCGTTATTTTCTTTTAGCCTATTTTTCTACGCGTTATTTGTGATTTTTTGGCATACTGCTTAACAAGGGCACTGGTGCGATTCTTTTTTAAATCATTCAATTTGTAATTTTTATTTTGAACATATTTCGAGCCAAATTGAGGCTCAACATAATATTAGGTATCCTCACCATGATTAGACTATTAGTTTTAAATTTAGGAGATTGATTTAAGTAGTAGGAAACTCATGAATATAAATTCATAAGCGATTTAATAAATTTGTCACCAACATAGTTATAAGCTTTCTTCTGATCAGTTTTGGTAATATTTTAATGAACCATAAAAAATATACAATAAAAGATTTTATTTATTTATTAATTAATAATGGATACCTACAAACGGAGAACAGAACATTAACTTATTATTACTTTGGTTTATGTCTTGCTCCTAAGCAACAACAAAAAATAATGAAATTAAAAGAACTACTTTTTACGTGCTATTTTCAACATTAATTATTATATTTTAATAATCCTCAAAATTCACTTATGCGCAAAATATCAGCTACAGATTAATTTCAATTTTATTTTCATTATTTATTAATAAACTTCAGTGTTCTCTGTTCTCCGTGTGAATTTATTACAAATGAGATTCCTATTACCTAAATCATGCTCTTGAAATAGAAATTAATAGTCTAACCATAGTTTGAATACATTGCATTATGTTGAGCCTCAATTTGGCTCAAAATATGTACGAAACCAAAATTAAAAAATTCAATGATTTAAAAAAAAATCGCACCAGTGCCCTTGTTAAGCAGTATGCCAAAAAATCACAAATAAATCGTAGAAAAATTGGCTAGAAGGAAATAACGCGCAATTGTGCGAGAGCTAAGTTATGGCTGATTTTAATATTATCTCTATACATAAATTAAAAAAAAAAAAACTTATCAAGACTTTTGCAACAGTACTCATAATTTTTTATATTTTTAAGCAAGTTCTTAGTATTTTGAGCCAAATTAGGTGAAAAAAACGACAGTTAAAAATTCAAGCGAAAATGTCTATGAAAGCCGAATTTTAGCCCACTGTGTGCCGCAAGCCGGCCTCATCGCATGTAATATCTACGACTCACGTGGTGTCACGTCAGTCGACCTTACGCTGACAGGTAAGATAAGGTACACGAGAGCAAGAGAGGCAAAAATGTAGTACAGGCTAAAACTAGGTCTGAATATTAGCCGACAACAGAGGAATGAATGACACTTCCGTGACATAACCTGGTAGAGAAACGCTTTTCTAATTGGCTAGCTAATAGCTTAGTCCTAGCTTAAATCCGGTACTAAGTTTTTGTAATAACGGGGTAAAAGTAGCGTTGGGTTTACTCCCCGGAATATTTCCAACTGTTGGGTTTATTCCCAAATTCGGGGAAAGTATGCGGAATATTTCCAATTCGGCGGGAAAATAGGGAAAATACTCAAAAGTGGACTAAAATCTAAAATGAATAAAATACGAGAATTTAGCTACTGAAACAATGATTTTACGCCTGTAGCGCACCCTTACATAAAACCATAACAGCGGGAACACGCTAGTTTTGCCTGTTTGTCAGTTTTGTTACACCAAACGTAAACTGCATGTTCTAATGCTTAGATTTATCTGAATCTTTTTTTCTTTGAGATTCGACGATCCTGTAGTATACTTCCTACTACTGTGTCCACGATGTCGCGAATTGTTGCAGAAATGTAGACGTTTGATAAGGATTGGAGAAATCTCGACATAAACAAACCGGGTCATAGTAAAATCTCTACATTAGAAACGGTAGTTTGGCTTCTGTTAAGTTTGAATATTTGAGGCAAGTGATAATAAAGTTAAATCTTCGTTATTAAAAACAAGAAATTCAGAAAATAAAACGTGTAGGTTTGTTTTCTTCGAGGTGTCTAGATGAACATACTTTTAAAGCCCCGAGTGTGATAAGTGAGCTATCAACGGAATAGTACCTGTTCGACAGGTCAACCAGGCCACCCTCGCAGTTCTTTACAATTCAATTTCTTATGTAATGACCAATGAATATATAGGACAAATGAAGGCCGAGACTAAAGTAAAACATTATACTAGTGCTAAATTAAAAACTACGAGTCACAAAACTAGTAACTTTGTAGAGTGAAGTAAAGTGAAGTTAAGGTGAAATGTATCGTTACGTGTTGTTTGAGTATAGTGTGTGTGAGTGTGTGTTTGTGTGTGTGTGTGTGTGAGAGAGAGTGCATGTCCTGCCGGGAGAGCCGTGTGTATGAGAACGAAGCCAGAAAATAGTGATGGGATGTTAGGTTAAAAATTTTAACTTCACAAGTATCGACAGCAAAGTGGAACTGACCTACAACATCATTCCAAGGGGCATAAAATCTGTTCGGTTTCGTCATAGTTCAAAGACTTCAGGTAGTTGGTGACAACTTTCTTACATTTAGAGGGTACCTAGCAAAATGATCGTTTAATTTATTATAAAGGTAAGGACCTAGGAAACAGAAAAAATTGTGCGAGAAAGAAGTTCGCAGAGTGATTTTTGGGCAAACTGAGCCAGTTCGCCTTTTGCCTCTCATCAGCTCAGGGTGATATTTTAATTGAGTGCTTTTTCAAGACAGTCCTGAGGAAGAAAGTTTGCCTTGCAGTAAGCACATCCCAGTCCTTGTGCAGGTTCCACAGTGGGGTAAAGAAAGGGAAGCCCAGCTGCGACCTTGAGTAGAGCTCGTTGCGCCCTTTCCACAGTTAAGAGGTGCGTCTTATCTGCACCACCCCAAACAGAAATACAATATTCTAGTAGAGAGTGACTCAGAGCGAAATAAACCGTCTTAATTTTAAAAAACCCTACGATTAGCGACATTCTTAAGGGATTTAAACACAAAGATGAGTTTGCGCATTCTGACTGCAAGTAACTCAATGTGGGGTTTAAAGCTAAGTGTGTTATCTATTAACACTCCCAGGTGTTTAGTGCATTCAGACCGTTGCAACTGTGGGCAAAGACACTCGTTTGGAAGGGATTGACCACTATTATGGGCTATAACACCATAAGTCGAGGATGGTAGATAATTTGACCTCATGGCAAATGGAACATATTTCGTCTTAGCAACGTTGAGGGTTAATACATTATGCCTTAACCAATTAGCAACCCTATTGAAGCCCTCCTGAGCGTTGGTCAAAGCTTCGTCTCAGGAGTCCCCAAAGAACAACAACGACGTGTCGTCAGCAAAGGTATACATAGAGCCCTAATAAAGCTGGATCTGGATTATCATCGACCAGTACAAATTGGTGCCCATGGTTAACTCGGAATGGTCTGACAATTCCATCAATAGCAACTGCTTTATACATGCCTGCTGTCATGAAGCCTCGATACGGGATCAAAGGTGTTCCAGCTCCAATCATAATACCACCCTCAAAAGGACACCGATTTCCCGCCTTGCTGAACTGTTCCTGTGGCAGTTCTTTGCCTTTCACAGTCTCCTGGTCTTCTCGAGACATGGACACGTCGGTTATCAGGATGACTACTGATTCGCGATTCGTCAACGAAAAGACAGTTTTGCTAAATGTTTTCTTCTTCATCTTCTTCATTCTGCCGAAGCCTAGCCTACGCCAATCTCTGTCGTTGACGTTGAGAGGCGCTCGCCAAGACCTCTGTGCTCGTAATCCAGCCTGGTGCATCCAGCAACTCAGAATGTTCTAAGTGCTAACTTCAAGCCCAGAGGCGGCCCGAACTTCTGCTTTTACTTTAGTAGCGTTGATTGTTGGGCACAACATCATCGACATCGTGGGCACAGTAATAGGAATTATACTACAGGATCATCGAATCTCAAAGAAAAAAAGACTCAGATAAATCTAAACATTACAACATGCAGTTTACGTTTGGTGTAGTAAAACTGACAAACAGGCAAAACTAGCGTGGTCCCGCTGTTATGGTTTTATGTAAGGGTGTGCTACAGGCATAAAACCATTGTTACAGTAGCTAAATTCTCGCATTTTATTAATTTAAGTCCACTTTTGAGTATTTTCCCGCCGAATTGGAATATTTCCGAATCTTTCCGTTTTTTCCCATACTTTCCCGTATTTTTCTTTTCCATCCCATTTTTTTCTTTCCCTTGCCCATCGCTAGGTAAAAGTCTAAAACTTTTTTCTTTTTCGCAGTACGCTAGGTACAGCTCATGTGCAATCAGCCTAACAAGCGTATCCCACCGGCACGAAATTTAATTTTATTTGGACTCGCCAACTTATACGGAAGCTCCCTTTAGGTAAGTGGTAATGGTGGTTAAGACCCTTTAACTTTGTCTGAAAATTGTCAAAAGCTATTTGAAATTATTTTCGGAAATCAGAGACAATAGCACTCCCAAGACTCGGTTAGCTCTTTCTCCGTAAATAGGAACGTAAATAAATATTATTGAGTGACGGAAGTTTAATTTTTAAAACTTTGTAATGACCAATAATACCTTAGTCTCCCTGTGACCACGAACGCTGTAAAGGGTTCGAAACGTCGGGTTTTAAATAAAATGTAAATAAATCGCGAAGTAATCCATAAAATTGTGTTTTATTGAAAAGCACTGCAGCTTTTGGAAATATTATTGACAAATTTAAGAGTTTTTTTGAATAGAGAATCGAGGAGGTTATTTTAGTTTGTACTTAATATTATTGTACACAATTTAGAATATTTGTTGATGAGCCTTACTACTATAAACAATCTTATTGACATGATGATACAAAGAAAATATGCATGAATATTCTAGTGAAACAGAATTGTGCAAAACAATATTTTAAAAATTAAATAGATACCTTATTCATTAAGCATGCTTAAATTGTTTACCGATACTATTTTATGTTGATTTAATCTTGCTTGCTCGTGTTACCAAGAAGCTTAATTTATTAATGAAAGTGTAAGTTATAGTCAAGTACAAATACAGCAGGATCAGATTAAGTGAGAAACTCTTTTGTTCTGGTTATGAAATCTGTTTAAAATGAAAAAAAAAAGACATTAAAATTAATTTTTTTTTGCTATGACTGCGGCTTAGCTTTAATTGTATATATTATTTTCTTCCTTATAGTGACTCTGTTATTATACAGAAAAATACTTATATTCTCATATACAGTTATATAATTTACTACTTCAACAACTAAGCGCAAAAAATTACCTGAAGTATAAAGTGAGCCTACTGCTTTACTACGTAACTAAGGTGACTGTAACTCTTACGCCGAGGTAGCATTTCGGTTAAATGTAATAGAATTATCTTGATATAAGATTTATGTAATGATGCTTTGAGCTGAGTTAGACTCGTATTTCTTATACACATTGGCTTGTGGCGAACAGAAAAGTAAATATTTTTGAAAATGGAAAATCTGATTTACGCTACTTGTATTACGTTCAAAGAAAATGACAAAAAATAAAATATTCAGATACATTTTCAAGTATTAAAAAATCTTCAAGATAAAGGTTTTTCAAACATAAAATTATGTTGTTAATAAAGGACTCGATTCCAATGTGCTGTCTACGATTAAATTTACCTAAGTTCAGTCTCTTTATAATTATTTACGAAATTTAGTTTAATTTCGCTCACAAAAACTGATCGACTGTGTCATCCGGTGGAACGCATGCTCACTGACGTAGCAAGCATTTACAAAAATTCGTCGACTGACTAACGTCCTCCATAGCTCAGTTGGTAAGAGCATTTTCCCGGATAGCGAAGAATCGTGAGTTCGTGGGTCCCGTCGGATGAAACAGTCGATAAATTTTTGTGAGCGAAATTTAATTTAAATCAGTCTCTCTCTTTCTCTGCTAAGCAAAGGCAAAGAGACAGACTACAATAAATTAGATACGTCAAATTTAATTGTGCGATTTCTTACGTATTTTTACAAGTTTTTGCGTGTTTTCTTCTAACTTAAGTCGTTATCGAAAGACATCCCTACTAATTTGTCTATTCTCTAATTTCCAGGACAACGGACAGCTGTTTAGTCCTGACGTTTCTAAATAAAAAGAGTCTGTCTCCTTTCGTTTGTTTGGCACAGAGAGAGAGAGACTGAAACTAAGTTTAATTTCAAACAGGATGCATTGGAATGGAGGTCAATATCAAAGAAGTACGAGTAGAAGCAGGCCTGTGTATCTTCCCGCGTAGGTAGCAAAAACGTACCTACGCGCGGCGACCCCTAGGTAAGGGACTAAACAAGTTGGGTGTCGCTAGCCGGCAGCGACACGCTCCCGCGTTTTATTGCTGGCACTAGGTTGCGCGACACTAGGTTGCTGGTTGGACGAGCGTGAATAAAGTCCTAGAAAGATGCGCTAGATGGCGTAAGTATTTTCTTGTGGCAGTCAACCCTATCGCGCTGCGTGAAAGTACGTCACTGAATAGGTTTAGTGTATTATGAATCATATTCCAGAGTTATAAGAATGAAATCATCTTGCAATGTATTTCTGTAGGTGTCTACACGAAAATGTGCTTGAGTCAGAGGCGAACTGAATTACACCATATCGTTAACAACATTGAGTAGATATTTCTTTGAATTTCATTGCAAAGTCATACTTCTGTACGGAGTACTAGTACTTATTTTGTGGTAGAAGCTATTTATTACGTTTTTTATGAGAATAAGTTAACTGTTATTAATTAATACACACGGACAGCATCACGGACTCTCCTGTATTAAAAGTGCAGGCCGCTTTTCGCGTCATGCCAGCATCAACGACATCATCCGTCGATCTCTTGCCTCTATCAACGTGCCGGCTTTACTCGAGCCGAACGGTATCGCGCGTGATGATGGCAAGAGACCAGACGGGATGTCACTTGTTCCTTGGCGGATGGGTTGGGCTCTTGTGTGGGACGCTACCTGTGTCGACACACTGCAGCCTCTCATCTGCCCGGGACAAGCCGTGATGCTGGTTTGGCTGCGAGAGGTGCCGAAAACTTTAAAAAGAACAAGTACAGGCAGATCGACTCCCGGTACCACTTTGTACCGTTTGGAGTCGAAACACTGGGTTCATGGGGTCCCAACGCTATCTCTTTTTTCAAAGAGATTTCCAAGAGGCTAGTTGACATCAGTGGTGACCTAAGAGCTGGCAGCTACCTTGCTCAGCGTATAAGCATCGCTATCCAGCGCGGTAATGCTGCCAGCATCCTAGGAACCTTACCACAAGGACCCTTTTTATAATTTTTGTTTTTGTGTTGTATTAAGTAATTTATCTTAATTTTTATTAATAAGTTGTATATATAGTTAATTACGCTTCAAAACATTAATATTAGAAGCCTACAAGTTCTGTACATTGGTCTTAATGGTGTAATTAGTATAGTCTTCGTCAACGGTACAATGGGTCTTTTCATTTTCGTGATTATTGTTATAGCAAGGGTATAAAGTTATGGATGTGAAGTGGTGTTAAAATCAAACCTCTTACGAAACATCTTTAGTCTATATAACCTTCATTGATTCTACCATTACTGTCGGTCACAAGAGGTATCACAGACGAGATGAGAAGCCAATCGTGCAGAACTTTTTGACGAATTTTCATATTATGATCTAACCATTGATAAGTTAGCCCTAATTATAATCGAAATTGTTGTTAAAAGAACAATCAATTTATTTTATTAATCAGTAAATTGACATCATAGTCAGGTAGTACTAGTCACCATGGCACAAGCTCACGCTTAGTTTGGGGCTAGGTAATTGGTGTGTTTGTTGAAACAATTTATTTATTTATTATTATCATTACTTTACTGCCAAAGGGCCTCTTCATCATCATCATCTTATATGTACTCTATACATCTTCTATAGGCCTCTCCAAGACTGCGCCAACTTTCACGGTCCTCCGCTTCTCGCATCCAGCCACCACCGACCACGTTCCTCAGGTCATCGGTCCACCTAGCAGGGGGGCATCCAACACTACATTTCCCGAGACGTGGTCTCCGTTTGAGAACCTACGCCCGTCAGTTCTGCGACAGACATGACCAACGCACTTGTTTATATAAAGGGTCTCTACTTGTTTTAAGTGCCTAACTCGACTGCTTTTACATTAGAATATCTATCAGAATAGAGTAATAGCTGTCAAAAGAGGCAACACAAGGAAAGCAATATAAGCTTTTAAAATAATGTATAAATAACAATAAAAGTCATTGCGTTGAAATTGCAGTCTTAATCGAAGGTCGTAAGCCTGTTGCAATGGTTATCCTGAAAGACTAATTCCTCCAAAAAACTTAAAAATATCTAACAGTTTACATTTCACCAGCATTTCTTCTCTCGCTGTTGTTGAATAACCTAATTTCAACTCCAGTCTCTTCCAGAGTTAATAATCTTGGTCTGCCTTAATGAAACGCATTAATAACATCTGCGCACACTAAAATGTCTTTTGTTTCTTGTGATTTCGGAATTGTACTCTTTGTTGGTAGTCCGTTAATTTCCTTTCTTCCGTGTAGGAATAATTGGGAGAAATTCTCGTGATACGGTAAGTCGTAAGTTCCCAGATTAATAAATATTCGAATTGGAATCGCGTGCGTTTTTTATTCAAAGAAAATTCAAAGACCTTTAAGGGTAGCCTTTCATTTGCAAGAAGTCGAATGTATGTTAATACAATAAGATCTGTATTATTAAGTTTTTTTTTCCGTAGAGCATTTTTAATTATGAAGCATAAAATAGATTTTGACCTCAAAATAGTTCCAAGGTAAGTAACTATAATAAAAATCTGCCTTTTTTAACAATACGGAAGAATTTAGCACATTTATAGAAAATCATAAAAAAATACTATACGTTCTTTCTTAGACAAACTAATTCAGTTATATAGAAATATGCGTTTACCTACGCCACTAACAAATGCACATATTTATCTTTTTCATTACTATTATTTATTCATTATTTATGAGATCCACAAGCTGGCTGGCTGGCATGTATTTTAGATTGACGAAGCAAATTTATTTAATTATTTACGAATTAATTTTCCTGTCCTACTCTCACCATCGAATATTATACAATCAGCGGAAACATTCACAAAAACAATCCAATCGTTAATGAAGTCATTAAAATATTCGGCTCGAATTGTGAACTTTTATGTCTATTTTAGTGTTGGGAATCGAGTCTATTTTACTCGAGTCACAACGAAAAAAATATTCGAGTGAAAAAAAAACTCGTTCTTACCTATCACACGCATAACATAACCTACATAAAAGCACGTAACGTAGATATGTAACCACGATGACTTTAAAAAAAAATGCGTTAATTGGTGATTTTTGTCAAATTAATTGTGTCAAGAAACACACCAACTATCTAGCTCTTAACTAAGCGTTAGCTTTCATGACATAGGTACAAATGCTCGTGCTCATAACACAACCATTTGCCTTTTGCAAGATTCGAACTCGCAACCTCTGGTTTTGTAGTCCGTTGCTCGCATCACTACATCAAGACAGTCGTCCAATGTATTTCGTATTATTCATACAATAGATCTCTATTGTACATCTACATATCTATGTAGTCTTTAATTGTCAAAAAGGACACGGCTGATTGTGTGAATTACTCGTGTGATATTTGATTAGAAATATAAAATAACTCGGATGAATCGAGTAATATCCGATTAAAGTCGCATCACTAGTAAAACGATCCGTACCCGAATTACATTTTGCAAACAAACTGGTACATTTGGTACGAATAGTAATATATTCGGGGCACAACAGCTTATTTGTGCGAAATCTATTTGCTCCGATATAATCACATTAGTTGGCCAAACATTTGGTCTGTTGGAGCAAATAAACAAATATTCCGATACTGTTTGCTAATCGAAGGGTGCGCGTTTGCAAAACGTTTTAATATTATGTTCGGTTTGTTTTCGTCAGTCACGGTATTTTCTTAGTATTTCTATTTTTGCAAGCTGTGTTTATAAAGGATTAACTAAGTGGTTCTAGTATTAGTTCTTTCCTGCAACAGAATTAAATCATCTTAAACAAGTGAACATAACTTTTGAAAAAATAAAACACCCGACTGCATTTTTTTTTATATTTTTGAAATGGTCTTTTTACTGGCTTTCATTTGATACCCATATTGCTATGGTAAGGAGAAAATAAATCTCGCCTCCCCCCTTTATTTCCATTTGCGGGTGCCATTTTTTAAATGTATCCTAGAATTTGTCACTCTCACAATTTCGAGAAATTCAACGACACCTCATATGTCAGAAATTGTCCAGCCGTTTGGACTGTAGGGCGTGCCAAACAATTATACATACATACATACATACTCTCGAAAAACATAACCCTCCTTCCGCAGTCGGGTAAAAAATATTGTCAAACTATCACGGTTCATGAGATACAACCTGGTGATAAAAAGACAGACGGACATTGGAGTCTTAGTAATAGGGTCTCGTTTTTACCCTTTGTGTACGGAACCCTAAAAACTGGCGAACACGCCTCGTATTCATTGGAGACATCAGCGCATCAGTCAGCAATCTCGCGGATGGTCCATTTAGAAGTGAACAATGCAGAAAAATAATCTAGACGTTTCCAATTTGAGCCAACCGTAGGCACAGTCAAAACGCTTTAATCTACTCGAAATTACAATTTTATCTTGACCTCAATAAAGTTCTTAATCTATTGAAACACTGAAACACTCGTCCTGTTACTTCAAAGGTTTCTATTAACTAATTCTTAACATTAAATCTTGCTGGATTTAGATGTAAAAGTGTGATGCAAATGTAATATTTTTTATGAAAAGAGTAGAACTAAGTGTGGTGTATTTCTACATATTTCAAGATTTTGTGTCATATTTTGTTGACATCAACATCGGTTTTTTGATTCAATGTTTACATTTGTCTTATTAAACCAGTTGTTTACTTAGAGTGACATTTGATTTCATTTGCTTAATTACAAGGTCAATAGTGGCAAAAGTTTGAGTTTACATTTACATACACCTAAAATGGCTTGACTAAATACTTAAAAAAATATTGTAGCTTCTAAATATGTTTCTGTATATAAAACATGATAAATTTTATAATTTTTTGTTTATGAAATGCTTATATTTTTTTTTTAATAATTATATTTTATAATCGATACAGTTAATAAAAAACTCAAATAAGATGAATCTCTTCCAAAGGTCACAGACGGATTATTATTAAAGAAAATATTTGAATAATTAATTAGTTACTTAGTAATAAATTGCAATTATACAGAACTACGCTAAAAAAGAAAAACAAGTAAGAATTTTATGCAAGCGAGGTGTAGTAATGTCAATTGAAAGAGTCTCAAACCGTCTAAGTGGGATCTCTCTTTTTGAATCAAAACTTGCATAAATGGAATCACCGACGTTTTATTTAAGTCCTTACTACCAGTGCTGTATCTTTAGTTTATCGTGCTATTGCACATTGTACAGTAGGCCCCGCATCAAGTTAACCAAATCTATTA
Organism: Pyrausta nigrata; assembly: GCA_949316185.1. Lineage (NCBI taxonomy): Eukaryota > Metazoa > Arthropoda > Insecta > Lepidoptera > Crambidae > Pyrausta > Pyrausta nigrata. The sequence continues at coordinate 33,092,855 of OX438936.1, read as the reverse complement.
AAATATCTCAAACGATAAGGAACTCTATGTGATCAACATAAGTATTAAACATTGTTGCAGAAATTCGGCCGATCAGGGTAGGTTAATGTGTAGCCTACTGTACATAATATTTGCATTGTTATAGTTAGTAGTGGTAATCCAATAAACAACACCTTTTAACACAAGGCTACTTCAATAACGTTATTTAAAATACGTGTACAACACACTCTTAAGCAATGTTTGAAGCATTCACCTTCACAACATAGGAAACTAATCAAATTAGGATATTGTACCGCTTTTTTTATTTTCTGCTTGTAATTTCGGAAATTGAGTATGAAGCAACTCAAAAGAAAACAAAAATTTACACCTAGTAAAGGCGGAAACAAAGGTATCCCTAAGGCCAATGGTTTTCTATAGCAAACTGAATATTGCTATACTAGTCTTAGTTAAATCAAATACTTGAAAATATCCCATTCCACATTTTGACACAACGACTAAAACAGCTCCAGATCCTAAAGACCACACTCCCAAAAATCATCATCCCGCAACTTTGCTTCGTCAAATCGAGAAAAACTACGTACAACCACGAAAAAAGCACATAATGTCGTTAGATATTGGACGAGAGGACTAACTTCCCAGCACGTATGCTATAAATATATTGCCAAAGATAACGCCCACATAATTCCTGCTTCGGGAACTTAGAGCAACTCTGTTTAATTGGGAGCAGTATGTGTAAGTTTGTTATTGGAAGCCAAACCAATTTGTGGCTGTTGGTTCATATTTGACGTATTCCGTATCACATGTGGATGTGTTTGCAATTATTTCGGTGTCTCTATGTCTATTTGGTGAAAACAGCCCTAAAAACTTATAATCCAGTTAGAGTCATAAAATCTTAAGCCATATTTGAGCCATTAAATACCTAGGATCTAGTTAGATTTTGCAAGACGGTTTATTTCAGGCAAAAATCTTTGCTTAAGTTTTTTTAAGTTTCCTCGCTCCAACTAAAAAAATAAGAGCCTTTACTTAGAGGGCGGCTTGATACCATCTGACAGTAACGTTGGTCACTTGCTTTACCCCCCTCCACCAATCCGCACTGAGCCCGCTCGGTGGAGTATGGCTCGTGCCTTGAGGTGAGGCCTTTGCCCAGCAGTGGGATCTATATACCTAGGCTAACTTTCGTTTTGCATTTATAATTACTTTTGATGACATAAAAGTGTTATTTACCTTAACTCTTCGAAAAAATGTTATTTCTAGATCTAAATGAATGATTAGTTAATTGATTTACGTGAATAGATTACGGTACTACAATTTATACACAAACGTGAGATTAAGCCAATTAGGCTTAGGCTAGGCTTAAATAATTTTACCTAGATCAGATATAAGGAAAACGCGGCTCGTGTTAAAGCATTATAATGATTATCTGTAACAGTGAAATTAATAATCGATTTTAATATATTAAACGATTATATTTAGTAGCATAGGGCCCGTAGCTAAGTGGCAATTTATTGTCGAAACATCACGTAAGTTTTGCATACTAGTTTTGACATTTCATTGGCGATAGCGAAATTTGCTCCAGAACCATTGCCATTTGGTTATGGCCCCTGCATTACAATATACGAGTAAAAGTTGCTGCTTGTGATCTTAAGATTCTTTGAACTCACATCATCACCCGGGACCATAGAATAGAAAAAACGGCCATATACATGATTTTCTAGATGATAGTTTTGGAACTCACCCTGGCTCTCGTTAAAGAACCCCAGCACCATCACCACGATGACCACAAGCCCGGCCTTCAGCTGGTGGCTGAGAGGGCACATCGTGGAGCCCCACGCCAGCATGCCTCAGCCTTGCCTCATCCATTCGTTGTACGGCTCCGTGGCAGACGGCCGGAACGGGCGTGGATGCATCATCTGTGGGCAAAGGAATTTTGGACGTTAAATAAAATCTTTCAAGGTTTCTGTCAATTATCAATAACGACTACAACCAGGGCTTTGTGCAAGTTTTGATTTGACAGCTTCACGCGCTCATTTAGGAAAAAAAAGTTTCGTTAACGTGCCTCTTGATGCGCTGGCTTTTGCGTCACATGGACGAAGGTGAGCGAGTAAAAGAATTCGCACTGAGCCCTTTGCAGAAACTTGAAACCTATCAAAATTGTGATGGGTTGATTGCAATATCAAAGTAACGACATAACGAATTGATTGTTTTATTGTTTGATAGCTTTAATTGCTTTTCTGAACGATATCACTAATGCAATTTTAAAGTATTCGTATTAGACGGTAGGCCTGCAGGAGTAAGGTTTTAAATCTTGTAAAAAATATATAATAAAATGGGATTTCCAAAAACTTTTAAAAGTACGAGGCAGCTCACGGTTTGTTTAAGCGATAATACAGGTTTGTATCAAAGTGATCTGGTAAAAAGTGCTTCCAATTCCAATTTTACGAGTAGGTGCCTACAGTGCATTATCAATCAGATACACACGGTAAGATATAAGAAAGTACTTTGTATAGGTAATATTTACGTAATTGTAGAAGAAAACGTAACGTACGTACCTAGCTTCGTCACACTCAAAACAATGCTTTTCCAACTCACAGCAAAATTTTTAAAGTTCATCTAGTTCTTTCTATTTTCTACATAGTAAGATCCACATTTACAACCAATTTAGACCTTGTTTTATATTGTCAAAAATATTCTTATTTAATAAAAAGGTACTAAAGCAGAAAATTTTACCTAATTCTCATAATCTCATCGCCTCTGTTTATCGCAAGCGTAAACATTATTATGTTTCGGCGACGACGCCGCTCATTTTTTGGTCGTTTCCCATGAAACTTCCCAATTAGGGAGTTTACCGCTTACAAAGAAAGTTGCAAACTTCCCTCTTCCCATTAAGACTGTCTCTTAGAATCACCCGAGTTGAGCCTTGCAAGTTTTAATGTCTTACGAGAAATTTTCTACGGCAGAATGTTTGATGTGGGAATATAAAAATAGGAACTTAGCCCGTATAAACAAGGCTGTAAAAAAGCAGCTGTTTTCTAAAAGAATATATTAAAAAAATATACTTATATATTATATAAGTATAACAAGATTTTTTTATTATGACAAAATTAATATTATATTATCGATATCAGAGAATTTCAAATTTTGGCTTAATCCTCTGGTGAATTTTCTTAATCATAATATTTTTTTATTGGGTCAAAAATACTAAGTCCCAAATAAGCACTTGATTTGGATAAATAGTTTAAAATATATTTGCAGTTGAAAATTAAGTGACCAGAAAAATTACAACATAAATCATTGCTTTCAAAATCAAAACTTGTAAAGGGTCATCTTCTATGCAATTTCAAAAGTTTAATACTTACTGACATACCTAACGCTAAATACTCTTAATTTAGAAAAGAAAGACTTCAGAAATAATTTATTTGCCGGAATACATACATGATTTAAAAAAATTTTTTCGTGTGAAAAGATATTTTATATTTTTATTAACAGACATTCACAAAGAGCTGAGCAACAAAAATAAAGGACAAGGGTAAAACTTGTTCAAAATCAAACCTCGATTTTAATTTGTTTAACAAAATAGGTGCTCATAACAGGCTGAGAGGGTCCGATGAGTTATTAGATACTTCACTCAAGGCTTTTAGTCTAGTCTCTCGAATAATAATGAATAGGTGACAAGGGACAGGACAAGGAGCTAAATTTTAAGCTAATGCTTAATAGGTTGCTGACTGAAGGGTGAATAGGGGACTGACAAAGGTGTTTACAAATACCATTTATGTTCATTCTCCTTTTAAAGTTTTTACAAAAAAAAATGGCACAATATCAAGATTGGAATTTTTACTTCTGAGTGATACGTCAGACTACCCGACGACCTTGAGACCACCTCTACTTCCAACGTAATAAAAGCTGTTTTGTAGTTTACTTGGATAACCTGACGTGCTGCCGACTTAATTGTAGTATTTTTGTTCAAGTTAAAACGTCATGTAACGTACATGTTTTTACATAAAAATCAAACATGATCTGTATTTTTCGATTCCAGGAAAATATGTCACAGAAATGCATCAGCAAAGATAGGATCGGTATAAAATCATAACCCTATTCTTGCGTCAAACAAAAATACTATGACGGATTAGGCAAAGGTTTTTGAATTCTCTAAGGGTTGGTGTTTTTCGTGGAATCACCTCTGATGTAAGCGCTTCTGAATAAAATATTTCCCACTTGATGTGTGTGGGGTTTTACTTTTTTTGCTTTTAGGGTTCCGTGCTTGAAGGGGACCCTATTTATAATAATAAATTGTTTTAACAAACGCACCAATTACCTAGCCCCAAATTAAGCGTTGATGACTAGGATAATGGATAGACATCTCTGACTTAGATACATTAGGACTTAGGCTCGTGCTCAACATTTACCCCTTGCGGGTATTGAACCTGCAACCGCTGGTTTTGTAGTCCGGTGCGCGAACCACTATACTAAAACGATCGTATTAGTTTGTTAGCCTGTACTGTCTGTCGGTCAGCAGGCTGTTTTTCATGGACAGCGACCAGCTAGGGAATTTATTTTTTAAAAGACTCTATATTTCTTTTGTCGCTATAACAACAAATCTACAACAACAAAAATCAGAGGGGTACTCTGACTACAAAATTTCATTTTTCAACTTTTATTTGAGTGAATTTAACTTTTATTTGAGTGCAACTTTATCTTCGCCAGTTCGTTCGTATCGCTCTTTTAGAATAAACACGCGTAATTCCAAAACAATAAGTTGAGGGTATCACTCAACGTCATAGAGTGGCGAAGGACTTGTCACATCTATCTTATAACCAATGACGGATTGAGTGTTTTGGGCGCAAGTAAACTTGTTGCCTTTATACAGGATGTTTCAAGACGGCATATTAAAGGCGGCGATAAACGATTTTAATAAAATTTGTTTTTAACGTTTGCGCGAATAGTCGAACTCATTGAAACACAGTTTTATAATGAGTAATGGTAGGTAAACTTTTTAAAGCTTTGTATTGACAAATAACATCTCAGCCTCCCCGTGACCACGGACGGTAAAGGTGTTGAAAACGTCAAGTTTTAAATAAAATGTGTATAAATCGCGAAGAGATCCGAAAATTTATTAATGAACCTTTATAATTATTAAGATTTAAAAAAAAAAAACTTAAGTTAACAGATACATTGGAAAACGTCACTTACATTGTTCTGTTTCCAAAGTAAGACCACTTGTATTGCTGACGATAGAAACAACGTGCAACGGTTGTACCACAGGACCCAGACCTTAGATGCAGAAAATATGGTACTCTATTATTGAAACGATCGAGGATCGAACTTAAGACCTAAGACCTCAGAGACCCTAAAAAATAATGGTGACGCCAACCATTATTTTTTTGTAGAGATGTCTTACATCTTCGATCATATCATAGTAAAAATTCTTGATATTGATGACTGCAACCTTTGACACGTGCTAGAAAGAAAGAAAAAAAATGACGATGATATGAGAAAACAAAAATTAAAACACATCTGTATTTGGTTAATAATTACACTAGGCTAAAAATGCATTTCGAAATGACACAGCCTATATACAATTTTAATTTGACGTTATCAAAGTTCAATTTACATAATTAACACAGTTTTAAGGTAAGTTAATGTCATGTGTATCAGCATACATATAGCATTCTGTAATTTTAACTGTTGATAGGCAGCAACTGTCCAAACAAAAAGAAGGAACTACGACCCCATTTATTTGAAAGCCAAGAAGTCAATTCTCTTATTTACAAAGCCAAGTCCGGTACAGTTTACCAACACATGTTTAATTTTTAACCAGCCGGTTTAGATTTTACGAAAATTCGCTCACAAACAATATTGCATGTATCATCCGGTGGGACACGAAAACTTGCGAACAAATTGCTTAAGTTATAAAAATAATTATACGGTTTAGCTTAATTTAATATATATTGTATGGGAATTCTGTTAATCTAACCGTCGACTGCGGTTCACTGTTTAAAAATTGGTAAAATTGTGTCTATGTATCCCCTTTTCTATCAAATAAATACTGTGTACTGTCTTTTAGAAAATAGCTTTTGCGTGAGCTTAGTACCCGGTACCCAAAGCTTCGAAGTTTGTAAATAATCTATTATGATGTAGCACCTCCTTCCTGACGTGGAAGTTTTGTAATTACGGTTTTGTTGCGTTATTTAAACCCTTTCAGAATGTAGGTCATCCTTCTTCTATCTGCAAATCTTGAGACAGCTGCCCGTCAGACTACTACTTTGACCTTGAGACCGCCTTTATTCCTTATGTAATAAAAGCTGTTTTCGTACCGTAAATGAGACCGTTCGCTAAAAGGGTGTGTTATTTTAAATGAGGCATATAGTTTTTGACGTAAATTCGATTAACGTCTTTCCTGATTCAATGAGTGCCACTCGCGATAGCATCAAAACTACTAGTCAGATTTGAACATAATAAACTTTTTTTGATTGACTTTATAAGACCAACTAATATTTTTACGTAAAATTGTAATTATAAAAACTACTGGTTAGCTTTGAACGAAATAAGCTATACAGATAATTTGTTATAGGCAAAGCATTATTAAAAAATTAACAAATAGAAACTGATCTTTAGAATATAAATGATATGATTACCAAGATACCCCACTAACACAGCACAAGAAGATTAAAGTTGCACCAAAATCAAACCCTCTGTTCTCTAAATTAAGACATTTTCCTGTCACCAAGTTTTTCTGAAGAAAATACAACGTAGGTATTCGCTTTCCGTACATTTTTATAAAATAACTGTATATACAGTCTACCAGTGTTTGTGAATTCATCCCTATTTATATTGTTATAAGAGTGTTTTTCCTGCTACCTGTGTGAGGGACACGTTATTTTTTCCAAGTATGGAAACCGTCACAGTTGAAATGTGTTACAAAAATGTCTCAGCTTTTGCATAATGCTCTCCACCCAGGATATTTTTTCTCCAGTGCAAAACGGATGTTTACGCCAGAGAGAAAATAGTATCGTTTGTATGTAATTTTTCATGTGTTAATGGAGGAACATCATCGCCATATATAACTCTGCATATACACAGAACTTTGAATCAATAATAATCGTAGTGAGTCTGCTTTTTAATCGTGATATTTGAGGCACTTTTGAATCATATTATTGCAGTTTATTTATTTTTGCAAATCCAAAATAAGTGGTACACTGTGTAAAAAGGACCCTGTCCGGTCTAAAAGGGTTAAATCTTATAGTGAATTCATACAACAACTTTTTTAAAGACCCAGTGTCGTGACCGCTAAAAATACGTCTCCCGTACAAAATTGTAACAGCTGGCTGGTCATTTCTATTGAGGAAGTTTTATTATGTACTTTATCATCATCATCAGCCTAGCATTACCCGGTTGTGCACTTTCAGGCTAGGGCCCAGGCCAGGGTTCGCTTTAGACCACGATCCAGGATGTGACAGACTAGTTACAGTGGAGCGACTGCCATCTGACCTCCGCGTTAGTGTTAGTAATGTTATGTACTTAAATATTATACTTAAATCCACAGTGAGATAAGGAATAGTATTTTTTATCTAATTTAACATTTCGACATTTTTCATGTTATTTTAAGCCTAGTGATAACTCACACATGTTTAGTTTTTAATTAGCCAGTTTGATATTATTTGTCAAATTATTTTTTGTATGAAAATTTTGCAAATAAACCGTTAATTGAGGTTTACTGGCTGCTTAAATATTGGTGAACTCGGATCTAAGCCCAAGTTTCACCAATATGTTTAAATTTTCTTCAGCCGGTTTAAAATTATTTGACATAATATTTAGTATAGGAAACCTGTCAAATTAATGAATTAAGGTTTACCGGCTGTTATATTGATGAACATGGGTCAAAGTTGTTAGTTTCAGTTTAGACAGCAACATTTTGAAATTCCTCTCAGTTGGGTATATTTGGCTTTTTACTGGCTTTCATTTTATACCCATATTGCTGTGAAAAAGAAAAAATCAATCCCCTGCCCCCTGTATTTCCATTTGCGAGTGCCATTTTAAAATGTATATAGCCTATGTCATTCTCACAATTTTGACAAACTTAACGACACCTCATATGTCAAAAACTGTCCAGCCGTTTGGGCTGTAGGCTGTAGGGCGTGTCGAAAAATTATACATGCATACATACTCTCGAAAAACATAACCCTCCTTCCGCAGTCGGGTAAAAATAGACTTATTTCAAGCATTAAATGGTATTTCCTCGTACTTTCTTTTCTCTGCCAATACATCCCGATCAATTTGTTTAGTTTCCAACAGAAGCCTCTCAAATAGGCCAAGGGACCAACAACTTTCAAACCACGACATCAACACGGAAAACTACTATCCAGTCAACAATGCCAGAACAATGGTTCCAATACTCAATACGCAAACTGGACATTGTTTGTGTCTATGCGTTTGAATATTTTAGTAAAAAGTTTAGTTTTTGATTAGCTTACTCTTTTTAAACTTTTTCAAAACCTGTTTGTTGAATATAAATAAAACGGGCAATAAAATATTGTGACTTTTAACCTACTTGTAATTTATATTGTTGAGGATAGTAAATGATCTATTACTCAAAGCGAGACTTAGTGTTTTTACTTACGTATTTAGTTCACATAAACTTTTAGCTTTAATTTACTGGCTTAGGGTCTACCTAAGCCTCTGCTCTGCAGTACATACTACTGCATCATCATCATTTGCTTACCCAATTCCCATTATATTTGGGGTTGGCGCAGTATATTTTTCTCTTCCACTCCTTTCTCAATCATGCTTTATACAATCCATCCATCTCTTTCTCGGTCGGCCTCTTTTCTTCAAACCACTAACATTCATACTTAAAATCACTCCTTTTGTCACATGTTGCTCCTCTCTTCTCATCACATGTCCATACCAAGATAAACGGTTTCCTGTCATATTTTCTGTCACAGGTTTACCCTTCCTCTTATACACTTATCTTTTATATACCTTATACACGTTGTCCATTCTTGTCACTCCGCACATCCATGTTAACATTCCATACTACTGCCAACCGCAAAAATGCATTTTGCAAAACCATCGACTGACCTCATTTTATTTTAAACCTATTTGTCATGTCTCTGACATATCTTCATAGACCAGGTTGCTAGGGCAACCAATCTATTGATCTTTGATTGTGTCAATGAGATGAAATTATGTAAATAAATAAACTAATTTTACTAATAATACGTGTAAGTAATAATTTGGCGACGAGATGTCTTCCAATGAGAAGAATTACAACAGAGTGCGATCCGCATTACGAGGTATTTTGACACGAACCGCAAATTACCTAAACTTACACCAAACTTTATGTGCCGAAGAAATTGAATCCCGATTACAATCCCTTCATAGTTCAACACAAAAATTCAGAGAAATCCAAGAAGAAATTGAATTACATACAACCGATGAACTTCTCGAAAACGAAATTGAGCAGAGGTATGAAATCGAAGAAATGTGTACTTCATTGAAAATCAAGCTGATGACTTTACAAAACAATAACAGACCTGTGCATGAAGACCAAAGGTACGGATTATCGACTTCAATTCCTAGTTCCAGTACAACAATAGATCATTTACCAAAATTGAATCTCCAACCATTACACGAAAATGAATCTTTTCGCAACTTCAACAAAAGATTAGAGGTATATTTTTTGCTGAATAAAATTACCGATGTCAAAACAAAAGTAAACATATTACTTTCGACTCTTTCACCAAAACTTCACGAAAGATTGAACGACCTTTGCTCACCAGAAGAACCATTACACAAATCATTTGAGGAACTCATAGAAATATTAGACGATTACCTCGATCCTAAGCCTAGCATTTGGGCATTACAACATAGATTCATATCACGAATACAACAAGAAAACGAATCTGTTTCAATGTACGCGTCTGAACTTAAGAAACTTTCTACAAATTGCGAATTCTACTGTCAAAGTTGTAAAAAGACTACTATGGAAAGCTTTCTATCCCTTCAATTTATACGTGGATTAAAAGACGGTGATATACGTACGAAAATATTACAAGAACGAGAAACTCCATCATTTACAAAGTTAATGCAAATAGCTCAAGCTATTGAAATGGGAAAAATAGAGAACTCAAAAATACTTACTGACTTACAAAGAAGACCAGAACCAATTAACAAAGTTAAAACTAACCCCACTATTTCAACTCGACAACCATCGAGCCACCAATCGAGTTACAAGCCACCGATGACTATAAAAGACTTGCAAGGCAGATGTTTCAGATGCGGCAAGAGCGATCACCGAGCTAATGAATGTGGAGCTTCAAAATCAATTTGCAGAAAATGTCAAAAAGAAGGACATCTGGCCAGAGTGTGTCTTAAGAGAACACATACAAATCAATTGGATGAATTATCTAGCACTTCTAGTCATGAAAGTATTGCTGAAATCAATCTTATCAAGAGCGAAATATCTGAAAGATATATGATTACTGTAACTGTCGAAAATAAAAAAAATACGTATGGAATTTGATACTGGTGCAACCTTATCTTCAATTTCTCTCAAGGATTACAAGGGCTTAGGAATCAATAAAAAGATTTTCAAAACTGAAATGAAACTTCGGACTTACACTGGAGAAATCATTAAACCTGTCGGAGTTGCATATGTAAAAGGAGTTTACAAGAACCAGACGTTTTATGGCAAGTTATACATAATAGATAAGAACGTAGACCCAATTTTCGGAAGGAGCTGGATGAAAGAGATAGACGTTAAATTAGCCGATATACAACTTGTCGAAACAGTACAACAAGATGCGAAATTAGATCAGTTATTGAATGAATTTGCTACAACAGTTTTTAGAACAGACCTTGGAAAAATACCAGATTATAAAGGACATCTTACGTTAAAAGAAAACACTCAACCCATTTTCATTAAGCCACGAAGAATTCCTTACGCTTTGAAACCAAAAGTTGACGAAGAAATTGATCGTCTTTGCTCCATAGGAGTTATTACAAAAGTTGATCATTCTGATTGGGGTACACCGATAGTACCCATCGTCAAACCGAATGGCTCTATCCGTCTCTGTGCTGACTACAAAATCACATTAAACAAAGTTATTCAAGATGAAAAGTATCCTATACCCATAATTGAAGATATTTTCTCAGAAATGAATGGAGGTAAATATTTCTGCACTCTAGATATTACACAAGCATACCTGAACATGGAAATGGATGAAGAGAGTTCTTTGCTTCAAACTTTAAGTACACACAGAGGAACATACAAGGTGAACAGACTAATGTTCGGAGTGAAAGTTGCACCAAGCCTATGGCAAAAATTTATGGACAAATTGCTACAAGGGCTTGATGGCGTGAAATGTTTCTTTGATGATATTATTATTCAAGGATCTACGGAAACTCAATTATTGAACAGATTACGAACAGTTCTTCAAAAACTCAAAGAAAGTAACCTCAGAGTCAATAAAGACAAATGCCACTTTTTCAAGCGCAACATTAATTATCTAGGTCATACTATCGACGAAGCAGGCCTTCATAAAAACAAGGATAAAGTAAAAGCCATTTGCAATACGGAACCACCCCAGAACGTATCTGAATTACGTACATTTCTCGGCATGGCAAACTACTATAACAAATTTATACCAAATTTAGCATCAATTACGAATCCTCTTAACGAGCTACTACAAAAGAGAGCAGAATTCAAGTGGACTTCAAAATGCCAGCTCAGCTTTGATAGAATTAAGAAAGAAATTGTAAGCGAAAAGGTGCTTACACACTTTGATCCCTCCAAACCAATTGTTTTAGCGACAGATGCATCACCATTTGGTTTGGGTGCTGTTCTTTCTCACCGATTTTCAGATGGATCTGAAAGACCAATCGCATTTGCATCACGATCTTTATCTTCTAGTGAAAAGAAGTACAGTCAAATTGATAAGGAAGCAACCGCTATATATTGGGGCCTTAAAAAGTTCTTCCATTATTGTTACGGCCGAAAATTCACACTTGTTACTGACCACAAGCCGTTAACATCGATATTTCACCCGAATCAGACATTGCCCGAATTAAGTACAATGAGATTATTCCACTACGCTCACTTTTTGTCCGGTTTCGATTACAATATAGAGTATAGAACTTCTGTTAAAAACTCAAACGCTGATTACCTGTCCAGATTTCCCGTAGAGAAAGCTAAAGAATCAATAGATCAGCATTGTATATTCCAAATACAGCAAATCAATACGTTAGAAATTACTCCCACGATAATCGCTCAAGAAACAAGTAAAGATTCAGAACTGTTTCCAATTCTCCATGCACTAAGATTAGGAAACTCACTGAAATCTTTAGGATACAATGATAATGAAATAACTTTACAAGACGGTTGCATTCTAAAAGGTTGCAGAATCATAATACCAGAAAAATTACGCAAACAGGTTCTGGATGAACTGCATACAGGACACATAGGTATTGTGAAAATGAAATTATTAGCACGCAGCTATGTTTATTGGAAAAATATAGATAATGACATTGAAAATAAGGCTAAGTCCTGCAGAACATGTCGAATGGAACAAAATCAACCTCCTCGAGCACCATTACATCACTGGGAGGAACCGGCAGGCCCTTGGCAAAGGATTCATATTGATTTTGCAGGCCCGATACAAGGACACTACCTTTTTATAATTATTGACGCATTCTCGAAGTGGGTAGATATAATACCTACAAAAACTACAACAAGTTCCTGGTGCATACAAAAATTAAAAGAAATATTCTGTACCTTCGGTATGCCTTACACATTGGTATCAGATAATGGTCGACAGTTTACTTCAGATGTTTTCAAAAGTTTTCTTGCTGAATGTGGTACTACGCACAAAACTACTGCCCCTTACCACTCTGCTACCAACGGGCAAGCAGAAAGATACGTGCAGACTATCAAAAGAGCACTGCGTTCAATGGTGGGGGAGAGAGGTGATCTTACAGATAAAATCCTGCAAATAAAATGTTCATTAAGGCGTACACCAGGATCCAGTGGCCACTCTGCTTATAATTTAATGTTTGGAAGAGATGTAAGAACAAAATACACTGTATGCTTAAAAAGCCGTTGGCAAACACTTCGAGAACCATTAATAATAATAACACAAGAGTTAGGACTTTCTCTATTGGCGACAGAGTGCAAGCCAGAAGTTACAGTAACCCCTCCCAAAGATGGACATTTGGCACAGTGACACAACGTTTGGGTCAGCTACACTACACAGTGCGCACTGATGACGGCTTGACCTGGACTCGCCATTTAGACCAGCTACTACCGGCGCACCAGGTGCCGGTGCCGCAGCCAGGATTCACCGCGGAGGCGTGTCATGTCTCTGACATATCTTCATAGACCAGGTTGCTAGGGCAACCAATCTATTGATCTTTGATTGTGTCAATGAGATGAAATTATGTAAATAAATAAACTAATTTTACTAATAATACGTGTATGTAATACTATTCATATACCTTTATACCTATTCATAGAATAGTGTTCAAAGACTATTTCGTAAAACCACGTCATATCACTCGCTCGCCTTAAACATAGATATTGGAAACGAGTTCCCTTAAGCTATTCTTACAAAATTTGTGGAATTTATTCATGATGTATACCCAACAAAGCCTTGAGAAATATTTTCCGTAACAGTGACGGACACGGGATAAAGGGGGGATAAAGAGGGGGGAGAAATAACCTTTCGATAACAATATACGCCGATTCGGCGCTCCTATACATAATTTATGGAGGTTTTATGCAACACATTTGAATTTCATCTTGGGTTTTGTGCATCTGGACATCGGATGTCTTTAAAACATAAATCTAGTAGGGGATGGGTGTAAGCAGCATATGTTTTATGCCGGACCACAATATTAAGGCCATTTGTCAAAGATAAGACTTTGATAACGAGAACCTTTTTGGTGTACCGAGGTGCTTATGGTGTAGTGACAGCAGCAGTTTAGTTGATACTAAAGTTAAGCAACCCACAAAGCTGTTGTTATTAGGTTGGTTTCTATTGCGATCAATATAAGAGACACTATTTAAAGCCACCCACATTTGAAGACTACCCAAAGGTTGTCTGGAAGAGATTGCTCTTAGCAATAAGACCGCTTATTTGAAAGAAAGATGTCTTTCTATGTTAATCATTTTATTGTTACTTTAATGGTGTGCGTTGGTCTAGTGGTCAGCACGCTGAGTACTATCCACGAGGTCCCGAGTTTGAATCCCGTGTCGGGCCGAGAGTGTTGGGTTTTTCTGTCTTGAAATTACTCAGACACAGCTCCGGAGTCAGGAAGTTGGTGGTGTTAACAAACAACAAGAAGAAGGAACAGAAAGTGCACCTGTGTATTGCGCACACATTTGTGCACTATACTATTATTATTAATGGTGTGCAATAAAGAGTTATCTATCTAAAACAAATCTGTGCTACGAAAACCACGTGAAGCTTGGTCGTAGTAGTAATCGTTAGCCCTATTCAATGTTAGAAACCGAAATCGACTATGGAAAATTACATTAAACCAAACAGAGGTTGACAATGAAATTACATGCTTTGACCAAAGTTCATTAGACCAATCATGAGGCGCTTTACCTTTTTACACCATCATTATTAGCCATAGGACGTCTACTTACGGCTGGACATATGCATCCCCAACGGTTTTCTACATCGATCGGTTGTCAGCCGTCTGCATCCAGTGTGATCCTGCGTTTTTTACAAGGTCCTCTGTCCATTTTTCCAGTGTACGTCCTACGCTGCGCCTTTAATCAAAGGATCTCCAGTCTAGAACTTTTCTGCTCCAACGGCCATCAGTTCTTCGCTATGAGCCGTTTTTAAGTGCATCTTCCCTTTTTGCACTAAACAGTTTTGGGCAGTGGTCACTTTAAGCAATGACATATCCCTCCAGCTTTTTGCACTGAGCTCGCTTCGGGGAGTATCGCCTATATATATTTTTAAGGTAAGGCTTGTGCCCACCAGGAGGTCGTATTTAGGCTAACTTTACTATTTTAAACTAGGACATGCTTTTCTATCAGTGACTTACAGTAAATAAACCTACCGCGCCTAGTTCTCTGCCGCTACATGTTCGATATATTTATCCCCATTTGGATTGAATCCAAATGGCAGTAGAGTTTATGAACGGCGTCAAATAATTTAGTCGTCAATGAGTTTTAACGGTATGTGAAAAATATTGAAATTTTGTGCCGTGAATTTTAACGTCATATCGGTATTTGGTAGGAACTTGGTTTTGTGGACAAAATATATCAAAACAAATGACATCATACATACATAAAATTACGTGTTCAATGAAAAGCGCCAATGTATTAAAGCGGTCTACTTCTGGTAGCGGACCTATTGCCAATGAATACTGTACCAATCAACTACTAGGCTAGTAGTAAAAGATTATGACTGTTTTAGAACCGATAGAATTGATTCCTTTACCTAGCCTCAGCACCGCTTCTGTGAAAACAGCTTAGCGGAACGAGGTAAGGTAAATTAAGCGTTTTTTTTGGTTCTCAACAATCACATGTCTACGCATCGTCGTACACACGGCCGCACGTTGGACTACCCTACTTTGATCGCCTCTATTTTTTACCCAATAAAAGTGGTTTTAGTAGTTAGAATGGGTAACCTGACATCCGTACCTACACTTAGATAGAAACGCAACCTTAACACGGTTTCACCGATTCTCGTACAGTTCTTGACTAAACATACGAGTATACGTAAAAACTTGCAAAATAATTGCTTAAGTCATAAAAATAATTATAAGTTAAGCAAATTTCATCTTAACTGATGGTTAAATATTTCCATCGGATTACATGCGGGTACATTCCCCAAGTATTGATGCAATCGAACGCCGGCTAACTGGCGTAGCAAGCACTTACAAAAATTCGTCGTCGGCAGTTTGTAAGACCACTCGCTCGGATAGCGAAGGGACGTGAGTTCGAGTTCCACCAGATGACACAGTCGATTCATTTTTGTGAGCGAAATTCAATCTGATTAAGCATATATGACAAAAATTGACAACTAACCCGTCAGTTACGATATCAGGAGCTAAAGTTCTAGAGGTCAGAAACGTGCTATCCTTTTGACTTTTCCATCAAATCCTGCACTCTCTCCTCCAGATGCTTATCTGTAATCAATCAAGTTTATATTGATGAACGGCACTACTGCTTAGGAAAAGCCACTAAATGGCAGTTTTATTTCAGGAATAACCTGGAGATTCATCCACCATAAGTCCTACCCGCTCGGGATTCGGTCTGTCACGGGCTTTATCTCACGTCTCGGGGGCACTCGAATTTAATCGTGAAGAAAAGCATCTTGTCTCTCGCTCGGGGATTTAAGATAAAACTGCGTCGACTTTTATCAAAATTGATTCCGTAGTTGCGTCGTCGAAGCTTCACTGTTGAAAGAGTTCTGGAGGGCCTCACTTCGGTTTGATGATACTAAACGATATTGTACAGTGAGTAGCACAGCGGAACACTTACAACATTATAAAGGGAGGGACGACCCTACAACACGAATACGGCAATAATATGTATAATGAAAGTTACTTTGATCTCTTTAAGCAAGCCTCTAAAAGGTAATTCAATACGAAAATGTAATATAAGTTTGTTAATATTAGTCTTTAATTAATAAAAAAAACTTATTTTTAAATAACCACAACATTTTATAAAGTCCTTTTAAAGCCTTCCACTCAGTGCACACACGATATTTTTTGACAAATTCGAAATGATTGCAGCTCGCTTAGAAAAATTAAGTGCTGTCACCTGTCACAAACAACCAGTGTCAAGCCCCTTAGTTAGAGGATAAAAAAAAACTTTACACAAAAGACACTACAACGATCTATGTATTTGATGCACCTAAAAGAAGCCAAACCAACCAACTAACTAAATGTTCAATCCAGTTAAGTTCAACAACGTGAAGGCAATTTTACTATCTAGCTTTACATACGTGGAATCGATTCTGGGAACACCATACATAGGCCACTAGGGTTGTCACGGTAAATGTTAGTCACTCCTAATGATTCAAAGGGATTTTGTGGTTGCTAAACGACTGTCAAATCAACAGCCGTTGATTAAAACCTGAAACGCTGGTCGGCACTAATTTGGGAGTTTTACTGACGTATTTCAACACAGTCGGGTGCTTGATCCTTATTGACAGCCCTGCTCCCAGTTTTTTTATTTATTGGACAGACATTTTGCGTAATATCACCTGTAAGCCTGGGCCATTTCTGACTGGAAACAACCTATTCACGATTTTCTAGCAAGTATCCAGATCATAGTATTCCTAAGGAACACATCAGTCGGCAACGAACAACTCTCCAGTGGTTTTAGGACAGCAGCTCACTAAATTTTCTCCTATTCAATCCCATTCTATCACTCGTCACTGAATCATCTACCACAAAGTTTTAGTCACCCACTTAAGTCAGTTGGTGTATACTGGTGCGTGGTGTCATGGCGAAGTAGAAGTTTCCTAGCGGGCAGGCTTTTTTCCATAGCCAAGAAATAATACCCATACATGTTTTAATGCAGAGACATGCTTTTGTTAGACATCACTGATATGATCAAAATGGTCACCAATTTACCTTGCGCATGGGAAGATCACAGTAACTTGTTTGCCTAACGTTCACTTATCAATATCAATTAAAGGCATACGATGGATTTCTCCATATCACCAAGACATCTATTTGCGCACATCAAGTTGAGTTAAAAAGACGTCTGAAATTAATCGCACTTGTACTGATATTCAAGAACGGCGAAGTCTTGAACAGTTCTAAAGACATTATCGACATTCAGACCTAGTGCATGCCTGAATGGATCTAAAGTTAAGCCATTCGTCGTCTGACTCGCCTATTTATTGCGAACTATATTCTCCGCTGAAAGTAGGCCATTGCCTATTACAGAAATGTTTACTGGCAAACAGCGAGACTCTTTTGTTTATTTTCGAGACCCGTGAAATATGAACTAGGAACTTCTAAGGCTGAGAATAGTCAACAAAAGGTCTGAAGTAATTTTATTCAAAGCAAGTTTTGGCAATTTTAAGAAATTGCCCTCTTATAAGTTGATCGATCTGAAACGTAAAATGAAATTGAAGGCTTAAGAAAGTAATAAGACTAAAATACAAACGTGGGTACAGGAAAATGTCTTCAACAGATGGTGTAAATTACTTTATGAGTACATACTTTTTCAAGTTATAACGAGCTTATTGTACTTTTATTTACGCCAACGTTCATATAATCGTCGTTACTCGTATTGTTGTACGGAAAATGAAAATAAATGTCTTGATTTTGGCTTTAGAGCATTTATAAATCGTGCGGATTTTCTCCACGGGGATTAAATCACGTAATCTGTGATGCGTAGTACACTGAAAAAAATGATTGGTTAATAGTAAAATTTGGCTACTAATAGACCGTAATCTAGTGACTTGCGAACTTCTAACAAACTAGTTTGTTACTGATAACCAGAAGATTGTTTTCATTTAACAAAAAATTACTTCCCTACTACAACGAAACCTTTAACTAACAAAACCTTTCTTTCAGTGTACCCACAAATAACGTTTTAGAAATTCTATTTGTGAAAACCTATAAGTGGTTTACTAGTTACCTGTTATATCACATATAACTTCAGTTAAAACCCTAGCTTTTCTGTTATAAAAAAAAAAAGTTTGCGGGTGCATACCTAACAAATCCGCATTACTCTAAAAACGCCTTTATTCAGGAGTAAACTTACTTGAATTCGTTTGAAGTATGTTAACAATATTTGTGTAGGTATGTTAACTGTTTATGGTCCACTAAAAATTTTGGAAGTCGTCATCATTAGAAAGTAAAGATCTTGACTTCCAGAATTTTTAGCTACCTATCACTATTAGATATGATCGAACTTAGATAAATGTAGGCATGCCACCACATTTTTTTCCGAAAACGATTACACCTTATCAAATTAGTTCTTCTTTCCATTAGCCCTTTATTTGCTGATATACACACCTTTTCACACACACACACACCACACACCTTATTGTTCCCAGAATACTTTGGCACTTTCAACGTATAAAAAATAAAAGAAAACGCAAAAGTTGGCAAAATATTTCATCAGCGGACCAAAAAATAAAAGGCGTTTCCTATCCTATCTAGAGTGGTCGATTCAAAACGCAATCGAAACTTCGAAATCGAAATGTTATTCGAACGAAAAACGTTCGCTGTTTGTTAAAGCCGGATCGACTGATCCATCACTGCCTGAGCCGACATTTGACGACAAAAAAATTAAGCATCCGAATCGTTTTTTAAACACAACACCTCCCCCATCAATCATTTGACGGCCATTTTTCACTGTCTATTTAAAAATGAACTCGACAAGATCTTACGTGTTGGAGAAATTGGAAGCGAGTGGGGAAGCTATGTTGGTGATTACGGAATATTTTCATTTTATATGCCGTTACAGTACAGAAAACGATCGTCAGTTTTTATTTCTAGTTTGTTCATAGTCTTGTTTTTTGTGAATTAAGCAGAATAAAAAGTGGTTAAAATACTTTTCAAATAGCTCTTGCTTATTGTCATTTTTACTTAACAATTCCCGAAATGTGACCAGGTGGCGCTTGCGGTAACAGCGAGCCACAGCCAGAGACAGGACCGCGGACGAGTGCTCAGGGCATATGCCCAGGGCCTTAACCGCTGGTTCTCGCCTCACTAATGGCACGGGAGAACGCCGTCAGGTTTTTAGTGGGTAGGCGGGCCCCAAGCCTGGTGTCCTACGTAACCCCAACTGCTTCCGCGGTCGGCAGGTATGCGTAAGAGTATTTCCCTGACAAAAAAGGCCCAAAAGTAAAACAGGCTTTCTATTCCTTCTACAGAGACATTTAAGCTCCTACGTAGACGCACAAAATCATACACGAAAATAAGCAAACAATTTCCTCTAATACCTTTATTCAAAAAGCTATATTTCATTAAAATTATTTCAATCCAAAAGGTATTCATTCTTATCGCTACTCATACCGAGCAAATACATTCATACGCAAATCGCACTCCAATTCAAGAGTTGTTTTGTCAAAAACGTCATCAATGAAGGCCCCTTACAATGCTTATTTCCTACTAGTGGTTCCCTGCGACTTCGCCCGCAAGCGTTGGGTTTTCCATATAAACTCTCATCCCCCATTTCACCTCTTTAATGTTTTTATATCACGACAGAATGTCCTTTCCAGGGTCTCGAACTGTCTCCACACCAAA
Source organism: Pyrausta nigrata (assembly GCA_949316185.1). Lineage (NCBI taxonomy): Eukaryota > Metazoa > Arthropoda > Insecta > Lepidoptera > Crambidae > Pyrausta > Pyrausta nigrata. The sequence continues at coordinate 33,072,647 of OX438936.1, read as the reverse complement.
TTTCATCTCAATCGGTTCAGTGGTCTAAGCGTCAAGAGCTAACAAACAGTGCGAAAGTGTGTCTGTCTGTCTGTACAGACAGACACACTTTCGCATTTGTAATATTAGTATGGAAATATGGATTACATTGCACGAAAATCGTTATAGAAAAAAGCAGATATTTTTCACGGTGACAAGCGGCTATCAAAGATCAAACGAATATGGTGTTCTTGAACAGTTACATTTACCAACGATTGATTGGCGAACGAATGGCACGGAACGAATCAAATCGAGAGCTCAAGTGGAAGTTAGGGATGTTGATCTGAGATCGATTAATCATAACTCGATTCTTTTTTGGGAGCAAATTGCTTTCTTATTGATTCATTGGACACCAGCTGATTTTTTATTTAACATTTCGAAACGCAATTTAGCGCGGGTAAAATTTCTTTTAAAGAAGATGGTTGACAATTTTCATTATAAATAAATCAAAATTTTAGGATAAAAATATTACACTAAGCGTAACAATCAAATAACGAAGATATAAAAAAACATACCAATTATATTACGTAAGTATTTTCCATTCGATTGATCGCAATAATTAGACACATTTTAACAGTTGATTAGGAATGTATATAGGTACTTTTTGATGTATATTAAAAAAACATAATTAAATCGCAACGACACCGTAGACCTCAAGTGGATAGCATTCAATTACAAACTCTCCGATTGAACATCGCTAGGGATTTCAATCACCAAAACTGGAAACCTCTTGAGTTTTTCTGTCTGTTTATTTATTTCATCAGGCACAATAGACCCCTCAAAAGTCTAGAATTCAATCCTTTGTGGGTGAGAACGTTTTTCATTTGGAGAATGACATTGAATTTGACCGGGAAAGTGAGACCGTTTTCAATATTATTTTCGTAATCACGAGAAAATGTTTTCTATTTTATTGGCTCGTAAATTGATATTGTAAAACAAAACACCAATGAAAGCTCATAATCAAGGAAAAATCATTGTTGCTTTAGAAATTCTCTTATATTAAATATCACTCCCGTTTCAAAAGTAAACAAACAATAACGTAACACTTGGCTACACTACTCCCCAAAGGTTAAGAAAGCAATTTAAATATTTAGTAGTTAACTAAACAATTAGAAAACATGGCGTCGTTATTATAAAACAGATAACCTTTTCACCCTCATCCTTTTTAACAGCATGAAGGTCACACACTTATTTTTAACCTATTTGCACCCGCGCTCATCCGCGTCCAACATAGCGGTATAAAACATGAAATATCGTGATTAAAATTGATGGCACATGTTTACACGAGAGATCAAACAGAATAAAATTCCTAATTTTGCATAAATCCGTAAAACATGGCCTCTGCCCTTCAAATTATACAGATGGAAGGACGTCTAATGTTGTTTACTTACCAAATAAAACGCAATATGTTGATGTTTTCACAAACTAACATAATTGACTTACTACATCAGAGGACTCTCTTTTGTGTTATTTAAAATCTTTCAAAATTCAAATTACGTCAAATACAAGAACAGCATAAAAAATATTAACTTCTGGCAATATTCTTTGTAACACTTGGTAACAACAACTTGGTAACACATAATACTGTGCACTTGTGCATAGGTATGTGCTGGATAAGTGAATATATCAGATATTTCTAGGGCACGTATATTGTGATTGACGTATTCTAAGCAAACCAGATGTTAGGTTTATTTGATCTTTTCATGAGGCGAGGAATAAGATTTATGTTAGAAAGAAATTAATCAAATTCCAAAGACAAGTTGGCAGTGGCTGGGAAAGATAGAATTTATTAAGATAATTATAAATCAATTTAGGAAACCTTGGCATTTAAAGTTACTGGCGATGCTAGGACTAGTAATTCAGCAGTACTTTGATTTCATGAGTGTTGAGTAATAAATATAAAATAAACGCTTTTAATGTTGCTGAGTATAAATATATTGCCACACTGAAATATTTATTAAAATAATTGTATTTTTTTTCTCTTTTCAATAAGTCACCCATCTATAAACTTACATTTATTGCATTTGCAACTATAACGGATATCATGATGTATTGAAACATTGAAATATCAAAAGCTCACCAAAATACTGACCTGATTCGGTAAACGCAAATGCAACATGTTTACTTTGAACCTATTTGACATCAAACATTGATGCAACAAGCCTAACACACACGTTTAGTCTATTATTGATTGTAATACCGAAAATAATATTGTTTTTTGTATGTAAAAGTTATTGTGTTAAACTGTTGATAATATGAGTATTGTTTTAGTAATGACTCCGCACAGTACATATTTAGCCTAAATAAACTTCTTTAAAAGTGATGGTACTATGAATTTGAATTACAGAGTCAAATAACAAGTACTTGCATTGATTAAACGCAGTAATAAAATGTTTTTGGTAATTATTTTCCGAACTTGATTACGAATACAAAAATATTTGCTCAGAACATCAACTTTAGCAAAAGTAAACAAGAAATGAACATTCAGATGGATTAGATCAAACAGAACTTTGCTAATTCAAACATAATTGCTTTAATCAAGGAATAAAATACTTATATTTAAAATCATCCAGGCTAAAATTGACTTAATTATGAGTCGCCTGCCTTCATGTTAGTTAATTACTTATTGCTTCAGATCGGTCATTGACTTTGCCATGTTCCTGAATCTGACCTATAATTATGATATGACATAGTTCCACATTTCCACAAGTGTTTTGATCGCACGTTTCTAAAAGCGATTTAATTTCAATTGAAACTTCCTTATTGTTAAAAGGGACAAATCTGTTTCGCGGTTTTTAAATGACGCTCACAAATCCTTTCATGCGTTCTCACTTAAGCTTTCGACACAATAGCAACAGACTACAATAGTGAGGTTGGGATAGGTGTGCCTCAAGGTTACACTTTTAGCCCATTGTCGTATTTCTTGAGTATAAAATGTTTATCCTGCAGGAAGAAATAGCACACCTCTTTAATGGGGTATCTACAGAGCTGAGAGAAATTAATTGGATTGAAAGTCAGGGCTTCTTAAATGAGAATTATTCACAAAGGCTGCAGCAAAGACAGAAAACAAGTTTTTTTTTTTTTAAATCTAAAATTAGAAATATAAACTTACTTGATACTACGATGATTTGCAGTAACATAAAAAAAGTTTTCTTTTCATCAAATATGGCACAATTAGAGTGATTGTCTGATAATATGTCGATATTAACGTTGTGTCTTTTAGCTAGCATAGATGTAAACATTATCTCTAAAATCAATTCAATGCAGTATATATTGAATTATCAATTTGCAGTAATTTCACGTAAGATTCAAAATGCTGCTATAAAATATGAGAAAAATACCACAAGAACTTTATTCTCTGAGAATTATATTGAAAACAAAATACAATTTTGTTTCTCTCAATCTCAAACAAAAAGCTTTGTCTCAAAATAGGAACCCGCTGTTCTAATAACTTGAGCAAAGCATCCACACATGTTTATGAATATATTATTAGTAAATCTGGAGACTTGTACATCAATTTAACGTGCTTTCCCGATGTAGTAGAGGCCTTATGAATTCAAATTAGCCTCGAAACAGAATACCAATGTTCATGTTTATTTCATTAGTAATTGAACACGCAAGATATCCATGACAAATGTTTAGGCCGGAACGTCGACGTTTGCAAAAATGCCGAGATACTTGTACCATCTAAAGTATTTATATGGCACACATAACGACCCATAAGACGCATTTGTATATAATAGTTTTTATGGCATCCACAATATGTTTCAATTTATGGACTCGCTTAGGTATAAAGACATTTGTGATTATGCGCGCTCTAAGTTTTTTTCATTTGCTTCTTTTCATTTCTTCAAGTTACATTTCTTTCTCAGTTGAACAATATAATTGGAAAATTTAACTGAGGGGAGTTCTGAAAAATCTAATCAGATTGAACAAGCCCAAGATTAATCAAATGACGTGGAAGTAAGCGCGGGCCCAACAAAAAATACTTGAGCGAGGACCTCTCCTGAAAAAAGGCAACACAAAAATTTACAAGCAGATTCACTCAATTTGCCACCAAAACATCTGAGAGGCTGTTCAACGAGCACTTATCAAAATAATAATGGGGTAAGAAGTGAAACGTACAAAAACAGGTCGATGTTGATTCAAGCAGGAGTCTGTAAGCCGCAAACATCATAAATAACTCCTTATAAAATTCAAAGCTTTTACGCCGAAAAAATTCGCGAAACTTTACTGTGTTCAAAGAGAGCATTTTTTTATAAAAAACATAAAAGATCTTCTCTTTTTGACACAGTACGCTAACTATTTCGAGTATCAACGAAAGAAAATACACCGCTGAATTGTATAATCGTATGAAATATCTAATGGAACGTCAGTTCTATAAAAACATAGATATTTGATGAAGGTGAACACGTGAAATATTATCCCTGAATGTTTCTGACAATCCTTTCTATATTCGTGTACGATTTGCTTGCAATATTGAATGTTCTCCTTTGTTTTCTTTGAGGCATGATACAAAGTGAATCAGGTATCTTTGTTCTATTTTTCATGATAATTTTGTTGTTTGATCGAGAATGGTTTCGACAAAATTTGTGTTTATGATAAATGCTTCATCTACAAACGCCACGAGCTCAGCGTTAGAAAATTGACAATTTTTTTTCGCTGTTTTTGTGTGTTATATATAATAATTTTCGGCGCAGTTTACCTTGACTTTTGATTGTGTTTAAACAACACAAACCCTTTAGTCTCTTTCATGTCAAGCATTGTTATTCTTTTCACAAAAAAAATCAACGCATCAATTGTTTATGATCATACAAAGCACTTTCAATCAAAATAAATTCGGTTTTTTATCATATAGGACATTTTACTTAATTTTTTTTTTGCCCCGACAATAAGCTTAATATTTTCAGCTATCCGTCAACATTATCTTAAGCAAGGGAGACAAAAATAACAAACAACAGATTTCTCTGTCTAGACATAGGTACTTTTTCAAAGTGCTGCCATAATAAAGCCATGCCAATAAATTTTGTTACACACTAAATAACTGAAGGAAAGTTTAAGATAGTTAAAGATTTTATGACTGATTTCCAACTCTGTTTAGATTATAGACTGACTTGACAGTTGAGCTAAAAAGCCCGTCTTCTTACAAGACATTTTTTGGACTTGACCAATTTCTTAATGTAGTGATTTGCGATTGAAACAATTATAAGTATACAGCATGATAAATTATTGTTTTTAAGTTATAATAAGCATTCACTTTATAACCAAATAGATATTATTACACTTGAAGAATGTCCACCAGAGGCGGGAATCGAACGGATTTTTTTCAAGTGCACTAATATTTAATAGTATATACACGCTGACATTTTAATGGTTGTTTTCCTACAGCAAAATTTGTGCAGTTTAATGCTGTATTGCTTCGTGCGTAGAGCTTCTATTTCTTTAAACATTGATTTCGCGCGGCAAGCAGTACCCAAATACGTCAATTCTCGTAAAAGAAACTATCTTTTCTCAAGTTTTCGAGTTAATGATATATTTTTTTATTACTTTAAGATCAAAAATATTTTTAGGTTAAAAAATATTTTGCATGATTCGATAGTACTACTGAAGGTAAATCGTTCTGCTGCGGGAAAACAACCATTAAAATTTCAGCGTGTATAGCAAGAATTTGTAAAAATACTGCACTTACGGCAGACCTGTGTATCTCCCCGCGGAGGTAGCAAAAACGTACCTACGCGCGGCGCCCCTACTTAGGGGCTAAAACAAGTTGCGTGTCGCTACCGGCCAGCGACACGCTCGCGCGTTTTATTCACCGGCGGCCGCGCGGCTACGTTGCTGGCTGGACGAGAATGAATAAAGTACAAGAAAGAGGCGCTAGATGGCGTTAGAAGCTTCTCGTAGCAGTCAACCCTATCGCGTCGCGTGATATTACGTCACTGAATAGGTTTAGTGTATTATGAATAATATTCCAGAGCAATAAGTATGAAATTATCTTGCAATGGATTTTTGTAGGTGTCTACACGAAAATGTGCTTGACTCTGAGGCGAACTAAATTACGTCATATTGTTGACGACATTGAGTAGACATTTCTTTGAATAAAATTGCTAAGTCATACTAGTACGAAGTATTACTACGAACGAACGAACGAAGTATTATTCTGTACGAAGTACTAGTATTCTGCGCTTACGGTGACTTTGTGAATATGCCCTTACGATGTTTTAGATCGAATTGTGATACCTCAAACTAACATGATAAGTTATCCGATTTTAAATGCTAAATTGTAAAATGTACATAGGTAGAGATAAATGAATGTGTTCCAATGGTTAAGTTTGCTGACTTTTTTGTACTCGATTTAGACCCAGTCTAAGGGTGCAACGACCGAGATAATACACGTAAGCCTGGACCAGCTTTATTAAAAAAGCAAAACCTTATGATCTACCCTAATCAAACCAGGCGGCTGATTAAAAATGCAGACCCTCTGTAACTTAATCACTGGTCTGAACTTAATCATTGACGGTGAAAAAGGTCTTTGTTGTAAAATTCTTGGATCTTTTCGGGGTTTTTGAATTTCGTTCACATAGTCATTGCGTTAGTATTTAGTGTTTATCAGTTTTATTAATTAAATTCTTACATTGTTTCGAATTAATACTTAATACTCTTCAATTAATCTTAATCTTTTAAACATAAAACATTTTCTTTTATTACAGGTTATTTAAATTTAGTTTTGAAATTTTATGAAATATTGAAATATGCATTTAAAATCAGCTACAAATACATAAGTAAAAGTCGACAATTTAAATAAATCTATGTTCAACATGAATTTTGAATGTATCATCTAACATAAGTTGCCGCCTGTCCTACAAAGCCAATAACAACAAACAATCAAAACTTGATGGGGTTATTCTCAAATTTGCACGTCAAACTCGATCACCTTGTAACAACACGATCCTCGGTTGATATGGAGTCCCAAGTCTATTACAATATCAATCAGAATTTAATCAAAGACAGACGATGTATAATTTCACGTTCAGAGATGGAATATCTGCTTACAGAGCATTGTCTTGAATGAAGGGTTATATTGGCAAAATTGCGTATACTGATTAAAGAGTGATTCGGGTTATATTTTTAAAATTGCGTGCCAATACTTAAGGAATAGCAGCAGACACAAAAACACCGTCTTTAGACAATTTAAAAAGCTACATGGTTTTTATATCAAATATTTTACTATATTGCGACAAATGTTTTTCATCAAGTTCTAGAATACGCATCACACATAATACATTCTTATAACAGCTATTACTAACTATGATTAAGCCCTGTTATTATTTTGACCTGAGTGACGACAGCTTATTGTATTGTTTGTCTTTACGAAAACATGAAATATCTTAACAAATAACAGTGTTTACTGTATTTCAATTCAATGCACAACAATAAGATAAAATTCTGAAAATATTTCACTTGATTCAACGATACTACATTATTTATAATTTGCTGGATACAATGCGTTGTTGTTTCTGATACCTATGGGTTATTTATGAACAGCATAAAGTGAGCTAAAATATTACTAATATCTCTAATATATGAGGTAACATAACAATTATTTATGTACGATTCTTCACTTGACATAGTTTAGCTCAGAAATGTTTTTAAAGGTTATATTTCTTGTATTTAAAAATTTAATTAAGAATATCAACTTGCGGAAAAATTAAACATTTCGATGCCTACCTCTCATTTTCATTGTGTCCTAATAGGAAATTCTGAAGCTATTAACTTCAAAATAAGTCTACCCTAGATAAACCATTAATATCAACACAAGATTTCAATGATACGAGTTCTCGCTTATCTGCAATATTTGCATGTGACAAAGTAACATTACTTCAACAACCCTCGGCACAACACAACATCTTGATTTATACGCTCAATACAATAAATCTGACCGTACCAGACCAGGCGACTGGGTACACCATCCCACCTCCCCGCCCTTATTGCACAGACTTAAAGCTAATTTTAGAAAGGCAAAGAATGTAACGGGCTAAAGATATCGTTGTTTTTACACGTACCAAGTTAATTATGTAACGCGGAAGAAAATTTTAATATGAAGTGGTCCTATTTTAATTTCAGTGGGACGTGTCAAAACTGGCAAAATATTTTGGAGTGCTATACGGGATTTAAGCGTGGTATGATGTTGTACTATTGCTTAGTTTTATTTAACCAACTTCAGTTTCAAGCACACCTTCCCACACATTATTACTTATTACTATTGTATTGTATTAAATGATTTATCTTATTTTTTATCGATAAGTTGTTAAAATGTTAATAATTAAGTATACATTAAGGTAAGATTATTTTGTTTTATTTAAAACAACTGCATTTCCATTAGTAATCTCAGATCACTCTATGATCTCAGCATGTATGAGTAGTATACAGGACCTTAGAGTTGTTGGAGCTTTCAAGAAGTAATAGATGAGTTTTCCTAAATTATCTTTTTCTTTTAAATATACTCCGAAAAGTAGACACTTAAATTAAAGTATTTGCTAAAAAAAATACTTTCTGATGATTTCTAGTATCTATATAACATTACATTTGGGCATTACAATGTTGCCTCGTTGGTCTAGTGGTCAGCACGCTGGGTACTATCCACGAGGTCCCGGGCTCGAATCCCGGGTCGGGCCGAGAGTGTTTGGGTTATTCTGTCTTGAAATTACTCAGACACAGCTCCGGAGTCAGGAAGTTGGTGGTGTTAACACCCCCGTGCCTCGGAAAGCACGTTAAGCCGTTGGTCCTGTGCCTGATCTCTCTACGGTCATGTCGGACTGCCGTCTCACCGAATTTTGAGAGTGAAGGAACAGAGAGTGCACCTGTGTACTGCGCACACACTTGTGCACTATAATATGTCCTGCGCAGTTAGCTAATCTTTGTTGAGATAGGCCGCCGTAGTCGAAATCGGCTAGGAGGACATTATTATTATTATTACATTTAGGCAAATTAGCAACGATTGTATTATTATCTAAAAGCAATATGCGCAGATGACTTGGCATCATAGATCTCCTACTGGATCAAAACGATCCTAAAATACCGTAGAGTTATAAGTTTGTTTTCTCTTTCAAACTTAACGCCTCCATGGGCATAACTACGCAAGCTTTTGTTCGCAAATATTTTGACGTGTGTTACCAAATACCTCGTGTTTTGCCCTTGGAGACCTTTGACTTGCGTTTATCCTTTCTTAGTTGACCAAAGGGTCACCCCTGGGAGCGGTTTGTCAAAATACACGTATACAGTAAGTTTTACGTAATGTTTGAGTTTCTTTGTTACCTACAGCAGATAAAGACAAAACGGTCATCAATGATAATTTTCATTTTTCATTTCAATTCAACAGCATTTCGAAGAACAAGTACTTTAGAGAGCAAAGCTGTTGTTTCCTTAATAAAGAAAAATAAAAAAATATTTAATAAAAAAAATAATCTATGCTTGGCAAACATTGTGAACAATTTTTTATGACTGTTAAAAATAATACTAGTGAACAAAATACTTAGTACTATCTCTATTTACTTTACGCTCCCGCTGTCTGTTTGCTTGGATTTTTTGAACTTCGCAATGGATTTTAATGCAGTTTTATGCAAATAGAGTGATTTAATAGAAATATTTATATGTATAATACATGCCATACTATGCAGTAAAGACAATGTTTATATGTTGATTGGTTCTGAACAACACTCATCCCTTTCTACGCATCGTCGTATACACGGGCGCTCGTCAGACTACTTTACTTTGACCTTGAGACCGCCTCTATGTGTTCTGTGCCGCCTCTATTCCCTACGTAATAAAATCCGAATTCGTAGTTCAAAATGGTGAGCTGACATGCTGACTATCGAACTCATACCTATTATGAATATGTACAGGAAACAACACCGTTATTATTTTCACTAATAGAACATCAAGTGGAACAAAATTACGCCATATCGTCGTATAATCAACTCCTGCTTAATTAATATTGACACTTGTATCAGGGTTCTCTAGAGAATTCGCCCTTACGCCACAACCTAACAAACCCAGCAACAGTCAAAGGCACAATATTGTTACATCAAAATGATCTTAACTAATGTTCATACCGCAACGTATAATGCGTTCCATTTCGACGTTCCACTTATTGTAGACCTCGGTGAAAAAAAAACAATGTTTTTAGCCTTTGACCACTGATTACGCGAGTTTTTTTTTAAGCATACTTACCTACCAGGTACATAACTAATCATGTATGGAGCTGCCACCTTTGGATATGCCATGCCAACTGGCTGCATTAGACTCGATGGAAAAAGAGCAATACGAACTATTGGAGACACTGAACTTTGTGAAACTAAGCTGCAAAATTTCGAACAAAGGCGTAAGGTGGCGTGCCTTTCAGTGTTGAGTTTTACGGGTTACGTTCGGCGAATGTGCGATGAAATTACACAAATTGATTCTACCGGTCCTATTTTACTATCGGAACATAATGACGCAGGCGTGGGGTTTCTATCTTTATGTCGTTGACATACCACAAATATGCACCAAACGTTTTATATCTACGTTTCTCGTGCGTGCAGCTATAGGGCGAAATTCGTTGCCGGCTGAAGTGTTTCCTAAACACTATGATTTGGGTTCTTTTAAAAAAAGAGTGTATAGGCTGTTTCTAGATAGACATGACCCATCCTCGGCTGCATCGTCGCTTACCATCAGGTGAGATTGCGGTCAAATGTCTGCCTTTGAAAAAAAAAATGATATGGCTCAATATATACAATATGAATAGGCTGTTCTTCTTGGGCTCTGAAATATCGTTCATTTATCTAATTATTGCTTCGAATAACATCTTTTGTGTAGAGAACTTCTAACAGAATGGTTGAGTGACGCTTTCGGGTACAATCATTGATCTATTTATGATTTGAGTTTGAATAGATTGAAGATCGTGTAAATATTGACATTACTTGTGTACGATTATAACTGCTTTAAACAGGGTATGCAGAAAACGAAGGATAATCCATTGATTACAGATTTGTCATAATTCACATACTAACAACAATGTATGGTGGAATTGTTTCCGTTTTTTACATTTTTTTTTGCGATGGCATACTCTATCTTTTAAGAATAGCCAAATAAACCAATTTTAAATTTTACTCGTGCGAAGCCGGAGTCGAGAATTGGACCTAAATAAACCTTTTACGATATATTTTTTGGCATTTGGTCACAAAATACAGAATTCAGTAACAGTAAATTGCAATTGTCCCTACACGTCATCCTCTGAGCATAAAACTTCTTGTTTATCAGGACTCAAACGTATAAACTCTCAAGTTTAATAATTTAGAAAACTGCGTCCCGCCAATTTCTCCGGGGTGCAGAGCAGTTCCGAACTATTCCACCTTATCGACGGAAGTTTAATCTTCCCCCCGGAGTTCGGTTGTGATCATAATTTGCGTGTTTTAGTATGTAGCACTGTTCTGAAGTGGAGGGTTCAAAGCTACTTCTTTACGAAAGTATTGGCTTTCGATTTGATTGTTTCTTGTTGCAACTTCGTTTTTGGTGCGATATTGTTTTCTGGAATAATTATACTTAGTAGCTTTAGGTTGAACGTTTGGGATTCAATGGCTTCATAATGTTTCGATCTAGCATAACATTTATTATTATAGTTGAACAATTTTCTATATGGAACAAAGTGTCAATTTTGATACATCGGTATTTGCACAAAAATATTATTTTTAACGTAGGTACATAATTATTATTAAAAAAACTAAGTTTAACGAGAGGCATCCTTGGGGAACCCTAAAGGATACTTTTGCCAAACAGCAAAATAACGGATCGTATTCCCAACAGCCATCTCTAGCCTTGTCCTGCCCATTGTTCTTTTTAAATCACAAAATACACTTCACACGTCCTGCCCAAGCTTAAAAAAATTAAGGTCATATTTCTGCCCAGTGTCATTTAAAAATCACATATTAAAATTTTGCGCCTAATATTTCCGATTGCCTCCATAGTACAATTTTACTACTTGCACCGGATTGGCCGGAGTTTTGCCAATGACAGAGCTTACATTTTGCATTGCCTAGACAAAACACCATATGTCAGTGTCAGTTCATATGGTCAAGATGGCACGTCGTCCGTGAAGAGGTAAGATTAATCAATTTTTATCAGTGTAATCATAGATTTTTAGTGAGAAAAAAGTGTTGCAATTTTGAGTTTAATAGTTAGATATCCCAAATACGTAATATTTTGGTAGTTTATTATTAGCTTTTTTTTTTACAAATGCTAAATGATATTATGTGCTTTTAAAATCCCATCGGGCACATTGAGTTAATAATATTTTTGATTGTCATAGACTTGAGGGATACTGATATTGAGAATTTACTCGAGAATTAAGACATCGGTGACTCCATATCTTCAGACGATAGCTGTGGACACCCAGAGCATACTCTTGCACGGTAAATACAGTTGGTAAGCGAAAGCGATTCCTCGGAATCTGAAGAAGTTGACAATTCAACTTATGCTCCCAGCATGTGGAAGAGCTGTACGAGGAGCATCTGCAGGTGCGTCCTCGTGGATGATCATGTGAAGGCTCTCTTGGACAAAGAAGGTCAGTAGTCAGTGTGCCATCGTCGTCGGGATCAAGTCAAAATGTATGGTTGGAACAACAATTTGAACGTATGTTAAATATCCTAAAGTTCCATTCTAGGTAAACTGATTTAGCTTTTAAGCAAAAGGCTGATTAGATTTCATAACTGAGTACTTTGATCGATCTCTAATGAGACTGAATTATTAAATTCAATATAAGTTTGATTATGCGTATCATAAGTTGTTTTATTTAAATGTACCCAATGTTCTCTATAACTGACAAATAGCATAAAGAAGATTTAGGTAATTATGCCCAATGTCCTTTTAAAAGAACAAAAGCTATCCACCTAATTCCTACAAGAATCAGTGCCTTTGTATCCCAAAAAAATAATAAATAAAAATATTTCATACAAACGTTGCAAATTTCACCAAAAGTTGTTTTGGGCAGGACCGCTTTGAAATATGTTGTCCTTTAGGAATGACAATGGGCATATTTAGCAAATTAGTTACTAAGCGCCTGGTCAGGACGAGGCTAGAACAAATTTTAAGTTCATGCCGTCTCTTTTTCTGCCAAAGAAACGAAAAGAGACAGCCCACAATAGTTTGGAAACGTTAATCAAAACAGCTGTCAATTCCCAAGGAAATCATAGAATCTGTGTACAAATAAGTAGATATAAAAATTGATTTCGTTCAAAATTAGACAATAACAAGCACATGAAAAAAGAGACGAAAAAATAAACAAGACATCGTAACACTTAGGCTGGATTGCACCATCTTACTTTTACTATTAAAACCGTCAAAAATATGTCAAACTCCATACAAAAGACACTGTTGCAACTCAGTCTATTAGTATTTCTTTTGATTAAATAAAAAAAAAAAACAGGTAAATGTATGTGTATAAAGTTCTTGTTGGGTCCTTTATTGGGTCTTTAACGCAAAAATACATTTAATTTAATTAATGTTTTTATTGTTTAGTCTGTAACACTTTGGAATTTATCCCATTGATATGCATAAACAAATTGCAATGCAATGTTTCCATCAGCATCAACCGCGAAATGTCGTCGTCAATTCAAACCATAAATTGTTTTGACCGTTAAAAATGTACACAAACCAAAAACGCAAACATTACTAATTCATTACACAGCGCCATCTGGCGGCCGATTGGGCGATTCATTAATTTTATTACTTGTTACCCCGAACGTAAAACACGTTCACACCATTTTATTGTTCCCATGAATTAAACATGCGAATATAAACAAAGTGGGTGATGTTGATGCTTTTTTGTTTATGTTTGGGTCTTAAAGTTACTAGTGCTACTGCGCGGTTGTAAAAATTGGGGCGAAAACCTTTTGATATTACTACCATTAATTCTTGTTGAAAACGGGTCGTGGTCAATAAGTGAAATAAAACACAACAACTTAGCGTAGCGTAGGGCGTCCACCGGTAAGATGGATAGACCTTGTAAAGATCGCTTGTATAGATAGCACTGGATGCAGGCAGCTTGTAACAGGTCACTTTGGAAATCTATGGGTGACATCTACTCGTATGCTCAGCAATGGATGTCCTGCGGCTAATAATGATGATAGTCTGTAATACTAGGCATCAACCAACCGTCAACTGTGTAATTACCTGATCTGTTATATTCAGAACCGTGATGCTTCAAAGTGGACCCTGGGCACTTGCGCAAGTGCACAATCGATATAACGCTAATTTTTGATTTGGTTAACATTTGTGGTTGGTTGATGTAGGCATCAACCAACCACAAATATTCCGGTTTTGTCACGATTTTTTCTGCGTTAGTGACTTTTCCCACCAAACCTACAAAATAATGCTGGTTAGCCAAGACCATACCGCAATGATAAATGAATGAATGACCCAACCAAAAGGCTAGAGAGTCTTAGAAAATAGCTAAACTGCCTTGAATCCGGCCACAATACCTCTGGCAGGTAAGTATGTCGTCAAAAAGACTGGTGACATAATTCTCAATGCCTATGCAAATATTTGAGCTACTGCTTGAGTCTGCAAGGAGCGCGTTGAAAATGTTGATTTTTATGATAAAAATATGATTGTGAGAGTTTCAAACCTATATTACTATACCTAAACTAAATGGTTAAAGGTATTTAATTTAACTGAAAATCCTCCTGAATTTTAGTCTAACCTTGCCCGCTATGAATTTTAATATAATATTAATGTTTGCTGGTGCTAAGCGTTCGGAGCTCTCCCTTTTATTCTTTTCTTCAGCAATGACGAAAACTATGGGATTATATTATTGATTTGTTTTAATTTTCATTTACAAAATTCCCTTGAACCCGTTATACCCGACTACGCACTGGGACAATGAGGCCTAAAGCTTTAAACTTTGATAATTGTACTTGATAATAAATAGTTACCTAACAAATCTTAATACCTATCAGTGTTGGTATTTTCAATTAACAAATAGGTAAATAACGTCAGTGTAGCATATCATTTTGGTGTTTCTTATCTCGTTTAATTTTGTGTATCCAATAAATTGCTAAACTTGGTCAACAATCGATTACCCAAAGCTCACAATGGGAAAATCAGCCAAAAATGATAATAAACTCAAGTAGGTACCGTCGGGAAAACAACAATGGTCCCAATCTTCAGAAAATCATGCTAATGTATAAAGTAAGGAGGTATGCACATGGACATTTGACCCTTTTCCATGGGGTTTTCTTGAGGAGTTTCCCTAAGGAATTTGTTATTTCATTCAACGAGAAAAAATGCGCAGTATAACCTTGGAGGAAACTTTTATTTTGGGTTAAATATTTTGCAATAAGTTATACTCTTATTAGCGTCGGTGATGAAGTGGCTAGCGGGTTGCCTCTCATGCCATTCCAATTCTTTTTTCTGAGTTATGTACATTAGTTGTTTCACTAACCGATGCTTGTACGGTGAGGGAAAACATCGTGAGGAAATCTGCACATTCAGGCGACTGTATATGTAACCATGATTCAAACTGGCCAAGTGTCCCTGTTAACAGGGTCACGGAGGTCAGATGGCAGTCGCTTCATTGTTATTACCTGGAATGCCATATCCTGGATCATGGTTCAACACGGACTCAAAGAGCACGACCGGAATAACGCTATGATAATGATGAAGTTACACTCTTATTGACAAATCAGCAAAAATTGCAGGTTCGCGTTGGATGCAGGCTGCATACAACATGTTTTTTTTTTTGTTACATTAGAAACACAAATTAACAGTGAGCAGCCGGCACTTAACTTAGGAAAATCCTGTGCTATAAGCGCCAGCTTTCTTCCCAGTGCACATTTTTTTTTAATTAAATACTGTAGCATGCAAACTTATTCTACACCTGTGTGTGTGTGTTTGTGTGTGTGTGTGTGTGTGTGTGTGTGTGTGTGTGTGTGTGTTATGTATTTGTTGTATTTATGAAATTGTTGCTATTAGTTTTTCTGTTTCCTCATACGATAAATTCATCAACCAATTTGAGACTAATCCTTTGCAATCGTAGGTATTCACAGTATCAAGAGATATGCACCGATTAGTTTTATTATAAATGTAACTACCCAAGAAGTTGAAAAATCTTTTTCCAAACATAGTTCTACATTTGTACTGCTGAATTCTATTATATCTTTTGCTACGTTGATTAGCCTGCGCCGGTAAATCTTGGCAGTGTAATTGGGCAGTAGAGTGTTGTCTCCTAATAATTTGAAGCAAAAACAACTGTCTTACAGTTAGCACTTGACAATATTCATAGAGATCCTTTGTAGGGAAGAGAAACGATTTACCAGTGGCAACTTTCAACACTACTCTTTGCGCGCGCTCCAATTTTATTAGGTGACTTTTACAAGCACCACCCCAGGAAGTAATGCAATAAGTGATTAAACTTTGACATAATGCATAATAAACTGTCTTAAGCACTAGTGGATCGGCAACTTTACGCAATATTTTGAAGACGTATATAAGTTTACGCACACGGCCAGTAAGTTATTCAATGTGTGAAGAGAAATTTAACCTTTCATCAATAAGTACCCCTAAATATGTTACCGATGAGGTTCTTTCCAAGAGTAGGCAGCTGCAACTTGAAGATTTCCTAATTAGGCACGTGTGCTGATGTGCCGTTAATGTGTAGTGAGACAGGTCAATCGAACTCGATTTTCTTATGCTGAACGCTATAAACTTAGTATTGCTGACATTGAGGGATAACAAGTGTGCGATGTGCAAGATTGAGGGATCACTGGACTTGATAGGGTTCTGGAATCGTTAGGCACCATTCCAGAACCCTATCAAGTCCAGCTTGTGCCAGCATAAATGACTCTTTCCATGTTTTAGCAGAGAACACTAGTGCTGTATTATCGGCAAAGGCAAAAATTTTACCATTATTTAGTTATAGATTGCACAATTCATTCACATAAACTGTAAAAGAATGCTTCCCTGAGGGACACCACATTCCACCCTTAAATCAGTACTAAAGTATTCCCCAATTTTAACCCGCTGTGTTCTAATTGAGAGATAGCTTTGGAATAGATTTAATTGCTTATCCCTGACACCAAAGAGTTCCAGTTTGTCACAAAGCTTGATGGTCAAAACAGTATCAAACGCCTTGGCCAGGTCGAGAAATACAGCTACACACTTACGGCCACTATCCAAAGAGTCAGCAATATGATTTGAGAGTTCATGAACCGCTTCATTAGTGGATCGGCCAATTCGAAACCCGAATTGTCTATCCGAAAGCAGATTGTTCTGTTCGAGATAATTTATAAGACGTTTGTTAATTATCTTTTCGAACACCTTAGACATTGCAGGCAGTATAGATATAGGTCGGTAGTTTTGCACACTGTTACGTTCTCCAGCCTTATAAATTGGATGGATGAGAGCTTTCTTAAGTAGGTCTGGGAATACACCAGTATTAATGCTTATGTTTGCTATGTATGCAAGAGGCGGGGTTAAGTAACTTTTATACCGCTTAAGAAAGTTTGTCGAAATTCCATCAATGCCCGCAGCACAATTACTACGTAGGGATTTAATTGTCTGTTCAATCTCACTTTCGTCTACCTCCAGAAATACAAATGAGTCTTGTCGTGGCCCACTTCGTGAAAATGATGTACCACTCGCATTCGGGTGTCCTCCATTAGTTTGTTTTGTTTTGTCAGCTATATTTTTACCTACACTGACAAAGTATTCGTTAACCTTATTGATATCGTCATGCTCAGATTTGCTACTGAGTAACTCAAAACTAGATGATTTATTTTTCACTATGTGCGTAACTTCTTTTATAACATTCCAGAGTTTTTTAGGATTAGTTTTAGCTTTACTAATTTCATCTCTTTCATATTCAAGTTTTAGTTTTTTCAGTAAATTATTACAGTAAGTTCGATATCGTCTATAAGTTATTAATAAGGTCTCATTATTAGGATTTGTTTTAGTTCTCTTGTACATCCTGTCCCTAGTTCTTATACATCTTAATACACCGGGTGTAATCCACGGCTTTATTATTCTTAGACGACGCGGCACATAGTATGTTTTGGTACAAGATGATATGGCATCTTTTATTGCAAGACTGAGGCACTGGAGTGCATCATTGGCATTTGTGCAATTATAGATGTATGAAAAATCAAAAATTTTAATCTTTTGGTCAAGGGTATCTTAGTCAATTCTGGTTTTAGTTTGGGAGGGACACATCGTTTTAGGTTTGTCAAAAACAAGTAAAATCGCATTATGATCGGTAATTGGTGAATCAAGAACAAAAGTCAATGCTTGTAACTTTGTTTTTAACACTATATGATCGAGGCTGGTTTTGTCAACATGTGTGACTAGTGTGTGTGCCGGAAGTAGACCATTTGTTGCAGTGGCATCTAAATAGTCTAACGAATAGTTGTCCTTGTTACCATCTTGAATATCTATGTTTATGTCACCAATTATTGCCATATTTTTGAATGAAGAATGTTCTTTTAATGTTCTGTCAATAGAGTGTATAAAATTTGAGGGATTTTTAAATGCCGCGGGTCTATAGATTGCCAGTATGCATGTATCATTACCTATTTTTATAAGAATACAGTTAGCGTTAGTAATGTTATATTCAGAAACCTTTACACCTGTTAGGTTTTTCTTAACGTATACGACCACTCCATCATTTTGGTTATAGTATTTAGTAGTAATATAAGAATCATAACCATCCAATGAGGGAATATATGGATTGCAAGAGAGCCAACATTCGGTTAATATGATAATATCTTGTTCCACCCTAATCCTGCACAGTAACGCGTACAGACCATTTATATTCGCTGAAATACTTCGAATATTTTGACACAAAATTTTAAGGTAGTGACTCCTTCCAGCAACAATACCATGCAACTCCTCGGGGTCACATCTAAAAACAGAGGCAATTCTGAGTTCATCAATAAAATCAGTATTATTGTTATTTGCCAGCTCTGTGAACCGTACAATGTAGAGCTTCCTGAATTTTTGTGCTGAGTTTCGAAGAGAAGGTGAACCATATATATTTGAGTGGATAACGTGGGATAATATTAGGCGATTTCTTAATTTTTATAAACCTGTAAAAGAAACTGATGCGTAAGAAACTTAAAGTTAAAACATGGTTGCAGACATTTGACAGATCAGGGTAGATTGATGTGCGGCCGTGTGTACAACCCACGTTACTAAAATATCTTTGCTTTATTTCTTTTTATGATCTTTAGCTCAACCTCTATGTGTATTACTCTTAAGATTATAGCAATAGGCCTGTTTGTTTGTTTACCTTGACGGCTTTCCGCAGAATACTTAAATTCAGCAAAAAAGTTTCATGGCTAAAATTTTTTCAGGGTTCCGTAATAAATTACGTAACTCGATTTACTTATTTTGTCATCGATTGGAACTCTTTCTTCAATCAAAATAAGCAAACAGGTTTATTTCAAGGAACTCTCATACAAAAGGTGATATAATGACATACTTAAATATCATTCATGATATTTTTTAGCTATATGATGTACACACAGTCCCATGTCAACCTACCCTGATCTGTCAAATTTCCGCAACAATATTTCAACCTTTATGTTGAATACATAGAGTTCCATATCATTTGAGATATTTTGACAGATTTGGGTAAGTTGATGCGGGGCCCACTGTGCTGATGATAGCACGTCAAGAAAATATTCTGGCATTTAAAATGAAGTTAATAGGATTTAAAAAATGTATAGACTGATGTGCTGTACTTTTTGTCGCGTAAATACAAATGTTAGAATCTTTCTACTCAACGGCCGTTAGCTTTACGAGCAGTGTCCTGTCCACTGCCTATTGAGTTCCTTCCTTGAGTTATATCAGTAACTTTATTTGTTCTTTTACTGTAACTGTAACTTTTTTTTTATTCAATTTGTTCTTTTAACAACTTATGCAATTTCTTTGCAAATTTACGTCCTTTTTAGGTCCGTTAGGAAAGTGGTCGTCCGGATAAAGTACTCGTGGATTTGAGTCTCACCAGAATCTATGATTTTTTTGTCCTAAATTCACGTTTGTAATTCGTTCACTAAAAGAAACTACGAGAACTTTTCATAGCTCTTTA
Source organism: Pyrausta nigrata (assembly GCA_949316185.1). Taxonomy (NCBI): domain Eukaryota; kingdom Metazoa; phylum Arthropoda; class Insecta; order Lepidoptera; family Crambidae; genus Pyrausta; species Pyrausta nigrata. Next base: position 33,052,516 of record OX438936.1, on the reverse strand, counting down.
AGTATTTTTTTTATGGTTTATTGTTATTGCTGCAACTTCACAATGTCAAAAAAAAATACAATGAAATTGAGTCAAAGAATATATCGGTACATTCCTTTATAGTGCTAGTAAGTGTATTATTCCACTGTTTGCCGAATATAATAACACACTCAGTAAGTTCTTCAACGAAACGACCGGCCTGTGCTGTTTGTTAGAGCTATAGCTAATAATTCTTTGATTGATTTATGATAATACATTGGGTGTTTGACTGTTTGCTCTCTGGTAATTTTATTGTTTAAATTAATTAAGTATTTTTAATATAAATGTAATTCTTCATTATTATTGTGCGTTTGAAGGCTGAAAACTAGTGTCGTGACAAGTTATCCATCTGCTATCACCATTCAAACTGAGCGAGAACCTTTTTGGCACACCGTGTAGTCATCATAGTCATATATTTTTTTATTTTTCAATTTTTTACTCTTATTTTAAATTATATTTCTTATGTGGCAAATAAAGAAATTCTTATTCTTATTCCTTAAATTTCTTACCATTGTTTCGTAGTTATTATATCGACTGAGTAATTAAAGTCTAATAATTCAGGACAAAATTAAAAGCCTAAATTATATCTACTGTTGAGTAATGAGTTATCACGATATCTAAGTAGAGATACGGATTATAAAGCGTAAAATCAAAATAACGTACGTGTATTTTTGTATTTAAATATTTAAGAACATAATAGTTTTTTATTTCTATTTTGAATCGTAGTAGTCGTTTTGTTTTTTGACGTACACACTATCATTTAGATGACAAAAACAACTGTTAGAAAAAAATAGGATTCGCTAACGAGACGCTAGTTGCCACAATTTTACACGTCGCACCGACAACGACCGAAAAAAGTTTTACGGAACCAGCTTACAAATACAGAGACACGCTTGCCCACTATTTTTCACTTTAATCCCAACGCCAGAAAAAAGGCTATAGGCCTGTCAAAACAAAGTGTTATTCCCAAAGAAATTCTCTTGTTTGCGCGAAAACCGCTATTTGGTTCTATGTGCTTGTTTTGATGCCTCTCGTTATTTATTCCGTTTTGAGGCTTAGATAATGATCGTTGCGAAATATATCTCCGTTAACACTTATTCCGACGGTTTCAAATATCTTTGGGAGCAAAAGGCAAAAGTATTTTCAAAGAGGTTGTAATTTAGTATCCAAAATTTCATTTGTAACAGAAAAAAAAAGTAATTTGAGCGCTTTATTTTGTTTGCTAATCGCTCTTTGATATTTCAGCAATGGATTATTTTATGTTGATTCGTAGACTCAAAATTAAATAGGTACATGAAGCAAGTGGCGTCACAACGCGACACGCCACCGGCGACCATGTGTTACCGGTGTTTGATAAAACATGTCAAGGGATCTAGAAGATAAGTATCAAATTGTAGCGGCCATCGACCACTTTCGTTTGAGCGGGACCAAGGGCGCGGGGCGCGACAGCCACACCGGTGGCGGTGTCGGGGGCCCATCTGCGCGGAGCCGTTCGGCGAAATTTTGTTGGCGTTTGATTTTATTACATTAGGTTAGTTGTATGTACTCTGACGACTCACGCTGTGTGCGAAGTCCTAGTGTGTCCTATAAAAGATTGGTATTCTATCTAATGGTGGTTTGAAGTTATACTCATCTTTCAATTCCAGATCCAGTTCTTTTATTACTTATAATAATAATAAATATATTGTTTCAACAAACACACCAATTACCTAGCCTCATACTAAGCGTGAGCTTGAGCTATGGTGGCTAGGATAACGGATAGACATACTTAAATACTTTTATAATTGTTTTTTTTTAAATCTTTTTTTAATCTTTCCACAGTCACAATACAGTGTTATTTTAGCATAAAAACGTGCAATGTTATTGTGGACTCTATTTCTTTAAATGTCTAACTGACTTTATTTCAAAATTGACTCGTAAATAAAGTTTCTCTACATTTAAATACCGAAGAGTCGGACGAAAGAGACGTAAAGGCTCCAAACCTCTATAGTACCCATATTTTTTTTAAAAATATTGTAACGAATATTTAACCATATTATGATGAAATTAGATATTTATCTTTAGTTTCTGATTTAAGCGATTTCTTTGCAAGTACCTCAGCGAGCCCCACATTTTTTGAGTACATTTACTTTCGTGAATGGTTTATACCGAATTATAAAAACTCACATTGAAGTCGAAAACCAGATATCAGTCGATAGGTACCTGAAAACAACAAAATATTTAATTAGCACTTTCCACAACACAGTTGAGTTTCGTTTACTTATTTCTCAGAAATCTCCAAGTTTAACATTCATTATCAACTTACTCAATCTACCTTTCTATTATTAATACAAATCGGTCAAGTTACAAGAAGCCTACAAACGCTGCGTGGGTAGGTATTGCAGCAAGGTTCCATTCTAGGAATATTGAAACTTTACAGGTACATAAATAAAGTATCATCATAATCCTAGCATAATCTCGGTTGTGCATTCGCACGCGAGGGCCTAGGGTCCACTTTGGACCACGATCATGTTCCAGGATCATGTGGCAGATCAGGCAATTACAGTGGAGCGACTGCCAGCTGACCTCCGTGACCCTGTTAACAGTTCCCCTGTTAACAGGGTCTGACCAGTTTGAATAACGGTTACACATTCAGTCGACTGAATGTGAAGGTTTCCTTACGATGTTTTCCCTCACCATAAGAGCATCGGTTAGTGAAACAACAAATTTACATAACTCAGAAAAAGTCATTGGTACATGGCGGCACGTGAGATCGAACCGGTACCTCCCGCACGAGAGGCAACCCGCTAGCCACTGCGCCACTGACGCTCTAGGTACAGAAATAAAACAAAAAACGTATAAAGGTAGTAGAATTAATAGAATCAGGCGTTACTTTGCGGAAATCCATTATTAGATGGGAAAAATAAAATACAATTATTTTGCTTTAAATTTCCGCTAAGAGACGCTAGCGCAGGCAACAAAACCACACCAACCGCAACCGCTTTGAGTACCAGTTCAGGCAAATGCAGAATGCACCGCCCTCCCTCCCTCAATACGCATGCACTACAGTTAATGCAGTTGTTAGTTACCAACACCAACGTGCAAAAAACCTCGACGCGTTTCGCCACTCCACGCGGCATCCTCAGGAGATGTTGTCGCCTCGGCTGAGCACGGTTGACTGAAATGAGTCGCTGGCGAACAGGCCTTTCATACTGTCCCCACTAATGAGCTGACGTAAGTCGCATTATTGACAGCTTAATAAAAAATAAAATTAATAAAATAATAACTAGTTTATTATACTCTGTTCCTAATGAAAAGGTTAACAGGTATAATTCTAGTTTAGTTTACTTAGGGACGGTGTCGGTTGTCGGTGTCGATTTTATTTTTCCCATCTAAAGGTGGTAGGTTAAAAAAGCTGTAGAGTGATGATGTCCTCCTAGCCGATTTTGACTACGGCGGCCTATCTCAACAGAGATTAGCCAACTGCGCAGGACATATTATAGTGCACAAGTGTGTGCGCAATACACAGGTGCACTCTCTGTTCCTTAACTCTTAGAATTCGGTGAGACGGCAGTCCGACATGACCGGAGAGAGATCAGGCGCAGGACCAACGGCTTAACGTGCTTTCCGAGGCACGGGTGTTAACAGCACCAACTTCCTGACTCCGGAGCTGTGTCTGAGTAATTTCAAGACAGAAAAACCCAAAAACTCTCGGCCCGACCCGGGATTTGAACCCGGGACCTCGTGGATAGTACCAAAGCTGTAACCTATATTTGTTATTTCTAGGGTTCCAAACCTCAATAGGAAATAGCTGTCAAGAGCCTTTTTTTCAAGAACGCGTGGAGGTAAGAAGTATTACCCGACCAAGCCAATTATACGAATGTCAAACGAGTTACGACGACAAATACCGTTGTATTCGTCGTCGTAACTCGTTTGACAACGTTTGACAGCCGATGGAAATTAAAAAGCAATGGAGTAAAAATAAACCAAGGCATTTTATCTAAATAGTAACAATATTGATTTTTTATTGCCTTCTGATTTTCGTTGTATTTGTCATCGAAAGTCGTTTGAAATTAGTCTAGTCGACTTGGTCGAATAGTATATCAAGTTAAAATTAATTAATGTCCAAAACTCAAGTTCAGAATGTGGAAATGGGAAAAACTTAAGGTTCGTAAACGCAATCCATAGGTATGGCCATTAAAGCCTTATGTACTCCAGTTCAACTCCCACTTGTCCGCTTTTTCGAATTTTGCACGAGTAGGTAAAATATACAAAGAAAAATACGAATAAAGAAAAGGCGTTTATTAATAGGTAACATGGATATGACTTTGAATGTTGGTTTTGCGATTTGAATGTAGGTTTATATTTGAGCATCAGAGAACATTAATGTTTTTTAAATAACCCTGTATTTTAGAATCAAGTAACTTACAACAATCTCCAGAAGCGTGATTGTTGTATCGTTTTAATTTTCCCCGTCTAAGTCAAATAATAATATTGAAATTCTATCCTTTTTCCGAGAAGAGAATTCAATCAAACAAATTGGCGCTTAATAAAGACAAGTGACAATCTTTGAGGAGCATGCTTACACGTGTTTTCTACTATTCCTAGTATTTAATTATTAAGGAATTCTCCAATTACATAATGTATCAAAAATATATTAACTTCTATTTGTTTCTTACGTTTACGCGAATTGTTGAACTCATTAAAACACACAGGTCTAGTCTCCCTGTGACCACGATCGCTGTAAAGTGGTCGAAACGTCAGGTTTTAAATAAAATGTAAATAAATCGCGAAGTATTCCGTAAAATTGTGTTTTAATATATTAACTTCTAGTCAAGATAAAAGTGAAGTCATTACCTACTAAGTCCAAAGCAGCCGGATTTTCAGATTTCTTATCAAGTTGTCAAATCATTAGGTTGATGAATTTCGCTTGCTGAAAATACAGCGTGGCACCACCAAGATGACAGACGACCTTGTTAGGGTTGCGATCACGGTGTATGCGGGCTTACTTGTGTAGACAACGGAATAGATAAATGCTTGATACTTTCAGACGATTAGTTTAAAAATGGACAAGGAAGACCTTTAGTTAATTTATTTTACAATTCAAGCCCTTTGCAATTTTTTACAAAATTAAATACCACTCAAATATTTATTTTGATAAGATTTAATCGAATTCACCAACCTTCGGTATCCAGGCGAAGGATCCTTAACTAAGCTACCGAGGACGTTAGTTATTAACCGTCTTCAAAAAAGGAGGATTTTATCAATTCGACTGTATGTTTTTTTTATGGCTATGTTACCGCATATCTCAGTCAGTTGTGGATTGATTTAAATAAAATATATGTTCACCTAGAAGCTATACCTTCTAGTTGGTCCCAGTTTGGCCCAGTCAAGATCTGATAATGGACTCTTGGTGTAATCGAGGGAAACCCTCAAATTTTGAAGGCACATATAGTGTTTTCGTACTAGTATCTTAATGTTGACATGTTGTTACGTCTGATAGTCATTATGTGGAGCTGAGCTGATGGTGGATCTCCTTTAAAATTAGGAGTTTAGTAATTAAAACACCAGATGTTTTGTCAGGTACTGTATATGATGCTAACAAAACAAAGTCAAAGGCGCAGCTCCCTCTTCTTCCTCTCCCGCCCGAAATATATAATTACCAGAGGTCGGAATTAGGTAGAGTTATAATTTATGTACTTGCATCATTGATATTAATGTGGACCTTCCCGGGATTTCTAATGAACAATCCCGTTTAGCCAACAATATTACAAACAAACAGGATTCATCACACAAAACACAATAAGAAACAAGTGAGCGCATTCGAAGAACCGAGGTAAGCGAATGAGCTATGTGAATGAGTAAACCGATTTATTGGTAATAGATAGTTTGAATGCGGTAGAAAGAGACAAAATCTAGTACATTCCGTTACGAGGGTCAAACTGAAAGTTCTTAGAACTGGCCACTTATAAACAATATAATAAAAAAAATATTCTAAAATTTGAAAATAGAACTCTTTGCCAATATTACTGAGTATATATTTCATTCATTTGTCATTTGTTTTACGACTTGGCGGCAAATTGAAAATTGTCTGTGTCACGTCAAAATGAATTTAACACGAGAAAATTTTCGTGCAATGATTTTTTATGACTTTCGATGTCATTTAAGTCAACAAGAAAGTTATGATAGACTACGATTGGCCTTTCACGATGAAGCCCCATCTCGTGCGACTGTTTACAACTGGTTTAATGAGTTTAAACGTGGTCGCACTAATCTCACTGATGATGTACGTGAGGGACGGCCTTCTACGGCGACGACTGAAAATAACATCTGTGTTGTGCGGCGTATGATAGAGACTGACAAAAGAGTGACCTATCAGCAGATTCGGACAAGCTTAGGCATCGGTATGAGTCAAGTGCACAAAATCCTCCACGAACATTTAGCGGTCAGGAAGCTTTGCGCCCGGTGGATACCTCATAATTTGACTAAGGCTCAAAAACTCCATCGTGTGGATTGGTGCCGTAAAATGATTGAAAGATTTAACGGAGGTGACTCAAATGCTGTGTTCGACATACTAACAGGTGACGAAAGCTGGATTTACTGTTATGATCCTGAAACCAAAAGACAATCTGCTCAGTGGGTGTTTCCTTTCGAGGAGTTGCCAACTAAAGTGAAGAGAGATCGAAGTGCGGGAAAAAAAATGGTGGCCTCGTTCTTTGGAAGGATAGGTCATTTCGCAACAATTGTGTTAGAGGATCAAAAAACAGTTTCTGCAGAATGGTACACTACCAATTGTTTGCCACTTGTCTTGGAAAAAGTTCGAGAGAAACGACCTCGCAGTAGGATCCTCCTTCACCACGACAACGCCTCGTCGCACACCGCCAAGCGAACGATCGACTATTTGGCGACATCAAACGTTGAATTACTGGGTCACCCGCCGTATAGCCCCGACCTCGCGCCTTGTGATTTTTATTTATTTCCAAAAATTAAAGAAAAACTTAAAGGAAAGCGGTTTATGAATGCTGAAGAAGCGGTGGCTGCGTATCGCGATGCCATTGAAGAGACCCCTAAGGACGAGTGGGCAAAGTGCTTTTCCCAGTGGTTCCATCGCATGCAGCGGTGTATTGACGTCAATGGACAATATTTTGAAAAGATATAATAAAACTAATAACTGGCTAATGTAATCAGTTTTTGATTTTCTAAGAACTTTCAGTTTGACCCTCGTAAGTGGGGAGTGCTCCACATTTTCGCTATTGTATTCTTTTGTTCTCACAAGCTATGTTGTGCGAACTGGTGGCAACATCGCGCGTATTAGAATTTTGCAACTTTGGACATCCGATGTCATTGATGTTAGTTTAACGTCGCGCGTGCAGTAGTTTTAACTGTGTAAAAGTAAATAACTTTTATGTAAAAAATCACGGGATTATTTCTGCTCTTTAAAATTAATCTCGGGATTTGAGTCATACCCACTTTATTCTTTCGCTGTAAGAAATCAGTGTAAGTACTTGAATAATTCTACCTAATTCCGACCTCTGATAATTACTGCAAGAAATCAATTAACTCTGACCGCTGAAACGATGGATTTGATAGTTTGAGTACCGAGAAAGGACATAGAACAGTTTTTAACCCCAAAATCATTTGTATAGGGAATCCGATTATACGATATACAACAAACTAAATTTAAAATGCTATTGGCAAATCTTTCCCTGTTCTTTTTTAAACGGTCTTCCTTCTCGTTACTACTTTCTTCTAAATGACGCTGTCGCATTTGAACACCGCGTTTAGTAAGTCTACTCATGTTGAACCTTACACTAAATTTCAACTAAAAACAGAAAAATAAATTTATTTAAAAAAACCGACTTCAAAACTGACTACAGTGTTAATTAAAACTTAAAATTTTACAAACAAATTTAAACTTTTTGGAGTCGGTGCCAGAAATTCTAATTCTAATGTTTTTTTGCAATAACAGATAATAACAAAAAATAGGTTTCTTGTATAATTTCGTAGAACAGTTAGGTAATTTAAATATTATTTTGTACTTTTTAGTTTAAATTTGTTTATAAAATTTTAAGTTTTAATTAACACTGTAGCCAGCTTTGAAGTCGGTTTTTTTTAAAAGAAATTTTTTGACAATATTTGTAAGTTTGCTGCGCCAGTTAGCTGGTGTTTGATATTATCAAAGTTTGGGAACCTATGGACCTAGTCGACGTTTTGTTACCGAAATGGATTTCTAATGTAATGATGATGTAAACATACATATTGTTTGCTTGCTAAATATAATAACGCGTTTAATTAGTCTTGAGTTTTCAGTAAAAATACCAGGAAAATCCTCTACAGTGCAAAAAACGCTCTCTCAGCATAATATTTTTCTATGAATACCGCATACACGAACCCAACATTACCCCTTTATTTAGCATACTCATTATTAGGGTCCCTCATTCCACACAATGAGGGCAGAATGACTTCCTCGCGAGAATTTATGCCGCACTTTGCTATAACCTCTCCCATTCCAGACACCTGCAAGGGAAAACTGCAGACAGGCACTTTTGTTCTTATGGTTTCTTCGATAGTGGTGATATGGGAGTTATTCGAAAGTGTTTTAGTTAAGTGAAAGTTATTCAGGTTGCTATTTTAAAAAGTCTTCATAATATTCAAGGTAACCACGGCCATCAATACCTACAACGTTTACTATAGGATCATGATCAAAATATAAAAAAAAAACACTAGCTCCGTACTTCATGCAAATAAAATTGCTACCTCGAAGACAATGCATAAAGAGCCAATTTTTTTTACGAATTCGATGATGACTCTCCATAGTAAAAGTTGTAGGTAGGTATATATTGATGCATATTAAACCCCTTAAAGCACTTATTACACCATCCTATTTGTGGCTTCCTAATTAGGAAGGTAGCATCCTAACTAGGAAGGTCGAATCCTACCAAAGATCCTACTTAGGAGGGTAGGAGCCTAAGTAGTGAACTGCGATTACACCTTCCTATTTCCTTAGGTGGATGTTATACAAATAGGAAGGTGTAAAAGTTCTTAAATATGGATACTTTTCATTTTGTCTACAGGATATAAGGTTTTGACAAAATGACAGGTAATTTTGAATTTTAAGACACAGTTTTGCTTTGGAAAATTGTGCTTTGTAAAGTGTTTAAAAACCCTAGCAGGTCAAAAAGGGTCATTTTTTAATACAAAGTGACCGATTAGTTATTTTTGTTAAGGATAGGATACGTGTTTTATTGTATACTAATTATATTTAAAAGGCAGACATTTGACCGCAATCTCACCTGATGGTAAGCGAAGTTTTTTTTTTGAGATTTTTAATGTACCACAAAAGGTGTTGTTTTGAACACCATGTCACCGTTTTAATTCGGGAAGGTTATTTTACATATTATGTATTACTTTTAGTTCGTCTCTGGATTTTCCTTGCAAACTTGCATCCTCTTTTAACTCTAATCAGGGGGATATTTTTTGGGATGAAAACTATCGTATTCCTTTCTGTAGTCTCAAACTACCTGTGTCAGGTTTGTACTTAAATATAAATCGGTTCAGTGGTTTAGGCCTAAAAACTTAACGGAGTTAGGTATTTTCGAATATTATATTGGGAATAGTAGTTTGTATCCCTAGCGACCCACCCGGCTTTCATATTTGCAATAACAAATAAAATACCTTCTATTATAATGTTAGTTGTTACTGGTGAAAGTATTTTCACGATCGTGACAGTAGATCCAGAGATTAATACAGTATACAAACTTTACCGTTTTATAATGTAGCATATACCGCTTAAACTAACAAACAAACTGTTAACTAAGCCAAGTTTTGTGAATTTTTTTGTGGTGTTTAGGCATACTGATTACTAGTTGTTTCCCGCGACTTCGTCCGCGTAGACTTGATGATACAAAATGTTTTATACTCCCGTCGTTATCCAGCTATCATGATTTCTTAGTCTATTATGTCGTAAGGAGAAGAGAGGAATGAAAAATCAGTCTAAAGTAATTTAGCTGACCTGCTATTGTTCCATATCAGTTGCTTCAGCCCTTTAATTTGTGTAAGTCAGTAAAAAATGCTCATTACGCTAATGAATGTTTCCTAAGGCACTCTATTCATATCTATTATAGGTCAGCTGAGCTGCTAGGGTTTCATATCAGTTGCTCCAGACCTTCAATTTGTGTATGTCAATAAAAAACGCTCATCACGCTGAACAATGTTCCCTAAGGCGTTTTATTCATATCTCTTATAGTTAAGCTGGACTGTTAGGATTCCATATCAGTTGCTCCAGATCTTCAGTTTGTGTACGTGAATAGAAAATGCTCATCTCGCTGAATAACCTTTCTTTAAGCGCTATTTTGATATCTCTCTTAGTTTAAGTGTACTGCTAAGGTTCCACATCAGGTACTTCGATCTTCAAAATAAATTATAGTCTAGTATTTGCCCAGACTCAATAGCTACACAATAAAAAAAGTTCATTCAAATCCGTTCAGTGTTTCCGGATATTAGCGTGTACAAACAGACAAACAATTTAAAAGTTGTAGATTCCTATTCTGTTACTATTTTAACATAACCCTCAATTCGTTTTTCGTAAAAATACTCAATGTACAGACACATTGGTTTTACAGTTTTATTATATGTATTTACACGAAAAACAATTAAGTATATAGCAGTCAAGAAACAGTTAACATATCAAAACACGCACATTCGCAAACTTGTACAATTATTCAACTTGTACATGATACGTTGTTTGCAAGCGTGTTCATTTGAGATATGGAGCACAATAACTTGGATGGGATTAATGTCGACAGATAGCGAGTGAGCATGGATTGTCGAATATTCAGATGAAATGTTTGGGAAGAGTGTTTCAATGTTTGCGTTCACAACAGTTACTGCGAAGCTAGATAGCGCCGTGTTTAAGAAAGGTTGTCATATCACGGGGACAGAAATTGACGCTGTTTAGTAAAGCAGCTGCTAGGCGGAGTAAAAGCCATTTAATCGTACATACATTTTGAGAACGAAGCCTCTTGTCATAATCTAAGTATAAAGCAATCTACAATGTGTAAAAAAAACCCTGTCCGAGCCGAAAGGGCCATAAAGTTGCTTTAATAACGTTACCAAAATAAGTATCAAAATTACGTAATTCATTAATACTTTTTTTGGCGATTTTTAAAGTTGACAAGTTTAGCACATATTTACCCTAAAACTTACCCCGTTTTAGGGTTTTCAAAATACGTTAACACTCCCGGCGGGCGCGCGGTCCACTCCATTGACGCCGCTTACTCGCTTTGTCGGTACCGCAATAAACGTAGGGGCGGCCTTTGACATCGCCACGGCACGTGTCGGCGGCTATCCCGATATTATTACAGGTCAGTTTCGCGATGACATTACGTCCGAGTGGTCGTTCCGTTGATCCGCGAAATGTCTTATACGAATCAAGAATACTTTAATATGCTCATGTGTCTGGATAGAAGTGACTGTGATTATTGTGAAGCTCAAGCAGCGACTATGAAGTGCGTTTTGCTATTCCGCTGGGTATCACAGTGCCGTCAGAGCGTGCGTTTCAGCGTTTGCACAATCGCGTGTTCACTACGGGCAACGCAGGGTCGGGAAAGCCATCGGTTTGACGCAGGCAGGCCACGAGTCCACCAAACACTATTACCACCACAAAAAAAAAGCTCTTTTCAGAGCTACCAAAAAATCTCTGTTTCTTTCGATTGACACATTATTATCTGGCTAATAATAAGAGCCGGGGTCATCTGGGGTTATGACTTCGCTACCTGCGAGTGCGCTAGCCGCGCCCCCGCGCGCCCCGTCACCGCCCTTCGCGTTGCCATGTAAGTTTTTTTAGTGTAGTATTTTTTATCTTTTTTTTCATGGGGTAAGTTTTTTCTAATATTTTATGAAAATAATTACAAAAATAGAACCTTAACTCTATACCTGATAACACCTTAACGGGTCGGACAGGGTTTTTTTTTGCATATTGTATACATACAGGGTGTGGCGTAAATAGTGGTCCAAAGCAAAGGTGTGGATACACTGTACACTGAAGCACCACATACCAGTATTTAAAAAAAAATTATGTACAGGGTTTTCAAAAAAAAAAAAATTTTTATTTTTTTTAGAAATCGTTACCTTGCCTTACAAATTTGGTTATAATTTCCAAAAATGACGGTTTTTTTGTATCCATTTTTTTTATTATTATTGCTGATCACTTGTACTTAGTACTCCATTCGTTTTTTTTTTTACAAACTGAATTTAAAAAAAAAATTAAGTTTCTTTCAAAATTCAATACTCACTGCTAGCAAATCGTTTGACTTTCAATGCTTTTGGTGCGCCGGCGCTGCTTACACCCCGAATTGAATTGGAATGGTCATTTTTGGAAATTATAACCAAATTTGTAAGGCAAGGTAACGATTTCTAAAAAAAATTTAAAAATTTTTTTTTTTTGAAAACCCTGTACATAATTTTTTTTTAAATACTGGTATGTGGTGCTTCAGTGTACAGTGTATCCACACCTTTGCTTTGGACCACACAGAAAAAAATTACAACCCTTGTAAACCCTTGAACTTCAAATAAATTGTTTTTCTGAATTGGGCTCCTTTTTGTTTCGAAAAGCAATAACTTTTTTCCTGTAAGTTGTAACACTTATTGTGGCACCATTTTAGAATCTGCAAAAGATGGGCATTTTTTTTAAACAATGGGTACTGACAGTGTGGTACATTTTTTTTGCACCAAAAGCATTGAAAGTCAAACGATTTGCTAGCAGTGAGTATTGAATTTTGAAAGAAACTTAATTTTTTTTATTAAATTCAGTTTGTAAAAAAAAAACGAATGGAGTACTAAGTACAAGTGATCAGCAATAATAATAAAAAAATGGATAAAAAAAAACCGTCATTTTTGGAAATTATAACCAAATTTGTAAGGCAAGGTAACGATTTCTAAAAAAATTTTTTTTTTTTTTTTTTTAAAACCCTGTACATAATTTTTTTTAAATACTGGTATGTGGTGCTTCAGTGTACAGTGTATCCACACCTTTGCTTTGGACCACTATTTACGCCACACCCTGTATAATAAAGCTGTAAAACCTCTCTATATTTATCTGACCATGATACTGCACAAACTATCCAGGTTAAAGTACCAACCAAAACTTACAAACCATCAACGATGTATAGTAAAAAGAGAGACTATCATCCGGAAAACGTCGAAAAATTTAAAGAATGTTTGGGAAGCTTAACATGGTAACTACAGTATTCAGAGAATGCGATATGAATGCTGCTTTCGACGACTTCTATCAGAATTTCAAACCTTTTTTACGATCTTTGTTTTCCAACCAAACTCATAAAAATCAAAACTCAAAGAAGGGGGGTATAAAGTGGATCACTAAGGGTCTAAAGAAGTCCGCTGTTACAAAACGTCATCTACGGTTTTGTTACTACAAAAAAATAACGCCTCAAATAAAACAAAGTATCAAAATTATGCTAAGCTATTTAAAAAAATGTATACATCAGGCACAAAAGATAACTAACTCAAAACATCTCTTGCAATCTAAAAATAAGTGTAAAGCGACATGGGACATAATAAAAAGCAAAACGGGGAACAACATGACTCTTTCTAATATTGACAAACTAAAAACTAGTAACGAAATAATAGATAACCCAATTGACATTGCGAATATTTTCAATAGACATTATATAAATTGGACAAACAATAACCATAGTACGAATATTAATATTAACCATTCAACTATACATCCTAATCAAAATAGTATATTTTTGACACCTATTGACATCTATGAAGTCACAAAAAATATAAAATCTCTAAAATCTACACGTTCTTGTGGATATGACGAAATACAAACAGATATACTGAAAGCCGGTGTTAGGGAGATCGCACCAGTGTTGACGCACTTAATGAACCTTTCTTTCACTTCCGGAATTTTTCCTGATAAACTAAAGATATCAAAGGTTAAGCCGCTTCATAAAAAAGGTTCTAGAGAGGAGGTTGATAACTATCGGCCGATATCATTGATACCTGTTCTATCAAAAATATTTGAAAGAGCGATGCACGTACGTACGAGTATTACACATTTTCTATCAAAATATAAAGTAATTAAACCACAACAAAATGGATTCCAGAAAGGTAAATCCACCTCATTAGCGTGTTTCCATTTGATAAATAAAATACTAGCGTCGATGGATAAGCGTGTGCCGGTAACGACAGTCTTTTTCGATATGAGTAAGGCCTTTGATTTCGTAGAACATAACACACTACTCGCTAAATGTGAAGCTTATGGCATAAGGCATTAAGGCATAGCCAATAAATGGTTTGAGAGTTATTTAAATAATAGGAAACAATATGTAGAAATTACCAAAATAAATGAGTCACGAACTAAAACAATTTAATTCCCTTGTTGTTCCTATTGTACATTAACGATCTACCAGATGTTACAAACTATGACTGCATTCTTTTTGCTGACGATGTATCCGTAATTATACCGTGCACTGACTTTAAAGCGTATAATTTTGAAATTAATAAGACTATTTCAGATATAATCAATTGGCTAAATAACAATAATTTAAAAGTAAATTTGACAAATACAACATATATACAATTCATTAATAAAAATGGTAAGAAACAAAGCTTAAATATAAGTTATGAAAACCAAACTGTACTAGAATCTCGTCAAACTCTATTTCTTGGGATAATCATAGACGATAAATGTACTTGGGAAGCACATATCACTACAACTTGTAAGAAAATAAACAGCTTCTCATATGCATTATGGCGACTAACCAAAATAAGTAGTAGGGATGTGGCCATACAAGCGTACCATGGTTATGTAGGATCTATTCTTCGCTACGGGATTCTCATTTGGGGGAACTCTTGTCACATAGATCGGGCCCTAAAAGCTCAGAAGCAATGCCTTAGAGCCCTATGTAATGCCGATCCATTGATATCTTGTAGACCACTATATAAGGCTTTAAAAATTCTGACGGTTCCTTGTTTATATATATTTGAAATATGTGTCTTCGTCAAAAGTCATCCGGAGCTATTCAAAAAACGGAGTGAAACATTTAAATACAGCTGTAGGCATCCTAACAGACTTAATCTGCTACAAACGAGTACAGTAGTAAATAGTAACAATAGTTATCAAATGGCTGTGAGGATCTATAATAGACTCAATGATGAGATGAAGTCTTTGTCATTAAGTGCGTTCAAAAGAAAATTGAAAGGCTTACTTATCAGTAATTGTTACTATTCCATTGACGAATACTATAATTCTTTTTAATTAGACCTTGCTGTTGACTTTATGGTATTATAATTTATTAGATAAAATGAATTGTACTTTATTTTACAGAATGAATAATTGTAATCAATTTTCTACTATTATTAATTTCACAAGACAATTTTATTATTATTGTATGAATATATTTGGTTGGGGTATTTTTTTTTTGCATGCCAGTGTCTGGTGAAATGTGAGAAACCGTTAATTTATTATTGACATCTGTATGTGTACCACATTTAAAGCAAATAAACGAATTTCATTTCATTTCATTTCATTTCAACTGATTAGTCTGTACATTGAGTATTTTTACCAAAAACTTATTGAGCGTGATGTCAAAATGTAACAGAATAGGAACCTACAACTTTTAATTTTTTTGTCTGTTTGTCTGTATGTCTGTTTGTACACGCTAATCTCCGGAATCTCTGAACGGATTTGAACACAACTTCTTTTATTGTGTAGCTAATGAGTCTGGGCAAATTCTAGGCTATAACTTATTTAGAAGATCGGAGTGCCTGACGTGGAACTTTAGCAGTACACTTAAACTAAGAGAGGTATGAAAGCAGCGCCTTAAGAAAAGTTATTTAGCATGATGAGCATTTTCTGTTGACGTACACAAATGAAGGTCTGTAGCAACTGATACGGAACCCTAGCAGCTCAGCTTAACTATAAGAGATATGAATAGAGCGCCGTAGGGATCATTGTTCAGCGTGATGAGCACTTTCTATTGATGTATACAAATTAAAGGTTTGGAGCAACTGATAAAGAACCCTAGCAGTTTAGCTCAACTATAAGAGATATGAATAGAGCGCCTTAAGGAACATTGTTGAGCGTGATGAGCATTTTCTATTGACATACACAAATTGAAGGTATTGAGCAACTGATATAGAACCCTAGCAGCTCAGCTCAAATATAAGAGATATGAATAGAACGCGTTAGGGAACACTGTTCCGCGTGATGAGCACTTTTTACTGACGTACACAAATTAAAGGTCTTGAGCAACTGATAAAGGAGCCTAGCAGCTCAGCTAATTTTAAGAGATATGAATAGAACGCCGTAGAAAACATTTTTCAGCGTGATGAGAATTTTCTATTGATTTACACAAATTGAAGGTCTGGAGCAATTGATATGGTAAATTACTTTATACTGATTTTCAAACTCCCTAGGTAATCCTACAATCTCCAAGTAACGATCTGGTTACGGAAACCTGACGAAATCG
This sequence comes from Pyrausta nigrata, assembly GCA_949316185.1. NCBI lineage: Eukaryota > Metazoa > Arthropoda > Insecta > Lepidoptera > Crambidae > Pyrausta > Pyrausta nigrata. The sequence goes on along the minus strand of OX438936.1, from coordinate 33,036,020 downwards.
AGAGAATCCTTCAGATTTTATAGGCATGTAATACCATATATGCTACAGCATTAATTTAGGTATTTAAGCGTAATACACTCAGAAGTCATAATTTGATGGTGCTGACCTTAACGCTAAGTAGTTCGTGGATACTTTCACCACAAACAGTTTGTCGAAATTTTGTTGGATTACTGTATTATTAATCAAAGTCAATTGGCACAATTTCTAATACTTCACTAACTAACGGAAATTGAACTACGAGTATAAGAATAGTCTTACTTACTTTACGTTACGTAGGAGAAGGGGTAGGGAGGCCTTTGCGCTGCAGTGGGACACGACAGGCTCCTAATAATAATAATAACTTTACGATACTAGTAACTTACAAACCAACCTTTGAGTAGGCTAGAGACACAATAAATAAATGCTAAACCGCATTCATCTATTGCGGTAGGGTGGTTTTTTGAGTCTGACTTTTTTCTAAATATTGAAACTAAAGTTACCAAAATTTTTTTTACAAACGAATAAAACTGCCTTCAATAAAGTAAACTAAAAAGTTTAAAAAAACCTTTACACTTTTACTAAGAAAGATATACGACAAAATTTAGTTTTGGAGTCGGTGTTTTCTTACCAGAGAAGGATGGCGACGTGATAGTAACCTATCTAAAAAAAGAGTGCCGATTGACCTCGATTTTTATTCCTCTCTTCTCCTTACGACATGGTAGACTAAAAGATCATGATAGCTGGATGGCGACGGGAGCATAAATATTTTGTATCATCAAGTCCACGCGTACGAAGTCGCGGGTAACAGCTAGTACGAAATAAAATGAATCAATAATTGAAAACCATGAGTATTAAGTACAACAGTTACTGCGACGCTAGATAGCGCCGTATTTAAGAATGTCACGGGAACATAAATTTACGTTGTTTAGCAAAGCAGTAGCTTCGCGCGGAAATTGAATGCCTCAAATTGTGTAATTTGCACCATTCTGCATTCAAATATGACACGTAAAGGACGTGTTCCGTTCAAGCATCATATTCTATGTCTACCTCTTTTTTAAACAAATTCACTGTCAGTAATTGCTATGCGTAGTTGAAGAGACAAAAGCTTTTTAGTCATAAATACATTTTTTAAATGAAGCCACTTGTCATGGTCTAAGTCTTAAGCAATATGAACCAAAATAAATCAATAATTAAAAACCATTTTTTTTGTAAATAAAGGAATCGGAAACAAAGGGTAAAATAGAAATTAATACTTTTTTAACCACCTTCAAAAAAGGAGGAGGTTATCAATTCGACTGTATGTTTTTTTTGTGGCTACGTTACCTCTTAACTCAGTCAGTTGTGGATCGATTTGAAAAAAAAAATGCATTTGAACAGCGCGTTTAGTAGGTGTGTTGCACCTTACACTAACTTTCAACTAAAAATAGAAAAATAAATTTCTTAACAAAAAAACAAATTCTAATTCTAATGTTTTTTTGCAAGTAAGGACAGAATTAAAAACCATCTCTTGGCTGCTTGGCTCTAAGCTTGGCTGGCACCGACTCCAAAAAATAACAGATAATAAATTGGAAATTCTCTCAAAATTAACATAAATCAAACAAAAACACTAATTGCTTCTAAAAAGGAAAAATATAGCCCTATCTCGATAAATAACACAAAAATAGAACAGTTTAAAACCTTCAAATATCTAGGTAGCTTGATTACTAGTGACTCCAGATGTACACCAGATATAAAAGCAAGGATAGCGATGGCGAGACAAGCTTATAATGCAAAAAAGCACTTGCTCAAGGCCAGAATATCAAGCAAAGTTCGCAAAAAACTTGTTAAAGTGTACATTTGGAGTATAGCACTCTATGGATGTGAAGCGTGGACATTGATAAAGAGGGACAGAGAGAGACTGGAAGCCTTCGAGATGTGGTGCTGGAGGAGAATGGAGCGTATAAGTTGGACGGAGAAGAAAACAAATGAAGAAGTTTTGTCTATGGTTAGGGAAAAAAGGAGATTGATGGAAACAATAGAGTGTAGGAGGGGACAAATGTTGGGCCACCTGATTCGACATGACAATTGTATTAAAACGATAATAGAAGGAAGAATAGAAGGAAAAAGGAAGCGAGGAAGACCAAGAATAAGCTACATGCAGCAAATAAAAGAAAAGATAAATGTCGGGTCGTATCAGGAGGTTAAGAGAAGGGCGGAAAGCAGAGAGGAATGGAAAAAACTCCACCGACAAGAGCCTAGCTCTTAAATTTGATGATGGAAATTGGAAATAGGTTTCTTGTTTAATTTCGTAGAACAGTTAGGTAATTAAAACATTATTTTGTACTTTTTAGTTTTAATTAGCACTGTAGGCAGTTTTGAAGTCGGTTTTTGTTTTTTTGTAGTCTTTAAACAGGAACTAAAAATATATTCTTGATTTAAATAAGAACGCACAATACGGTCACTCAATACTCGTATGTACATAGGTAGGTACATTATTCGACTTTCTTGGTGTAGTGGTCCGCGCTCCGGACTACGAAACCAGAAATTGCGGGTTCGAATCCCGCAAGGGGAAATGTTTATGGGATGAACACGAGCATATTTGTACCTAAGTCATGGATATATAAACGTATATAAGTATGTCCATCCGTTATCCTAGTTGCCATAGCACAAGCTCATTCATAGATTGAGGCTGGGTCATTGGTGTGTTTGTTATAAAAATAAACTAGGTATTAGTTTATTTTTTATAACAAACGCTTTCAATCGCATCCAAATCGGTCGGACATTATTATTTACGTAAATTTCAATTAAAAAACTTACAAAGACTTCTATCGAAATTCGCAAGGCCAATTTCATGCCTAAAAAATAGTTTTACTGCTTTAATAAAAGAAAAAGACCAGAAATAAATGCAACTTGTGACTAGGTACTTTTTTCAGAACAACTCATATATCAACTTTCTCTTTAATAATTAACTTTCAAAAACATCTTCAACTTTTTTTTCTATTTATTAATTTAGGGACTTTTACATAGTATGTCAGTCCCATCGTAACCTAATCTTAATTATCTTAATATCCAAATAGAAACAAAACAAAACTACTAACAATAACAAAACAATTAAAAAGACAAGTGACTGTCACTGGTGAATCACCGAAACCATATCGCAGACGAGTTTAGCAGCATCTGATGAAGGTTGGCTAAAATGCTTTGAAAGACTCCTACATCCAAAGTCCTAAGATTAAGTCGACTCACCAATGGCAGCCGCTCACTTTCGTTCTTTACTTATTCCGTCAACAAGTCCTGTACATCATCTATTTTGTCGCGACATGTACCACAGTTTGGACAGTTGGATTTTTTCATTAAGTAAGCAAACTTACGTACGTAGTACGTAGCTTAGTTGGTAAGAGCACTCGCCCGGATAGCGAAGAGACATGGGTTCGAGTCCCACCGGATGACACAGTCGATTAATTTTTGTAAGTGAAATTTGATTTAATTTCGTAAAAAACTTGCAAAATAATTGCTTAAGTTATACAAATATTTTAAGCAAACTTATTAGACGGAATGTGACCAGAACGAAGTCTATGTAATAGAACTTAAAAAGCGAGCCAAGCAAGGATTTAACAAGATTACATTGTATTAAAAGTATGGAAACGTTACACCGTATCGCGTAAAAGTCCTTTTTGTACACATAGCCGCACGTCAGACCACCCCATTTTGACCTTAAGACCGCCTCTTTTTCCTACGCAATAAAATCTGTTTTTGTAGTCCACATGGGTAACCTCATGTGCTGCCGACTGTACAAGTGTGTACGAGTGCTTTCACATGGGTTTTAGTAGAATTATATAAAAGGACTTGTCCATTAATGGTTTTTTATTCGTCAATATTTCTAACCAGAATAAACTAAATATTGTATGAAAGAGTTCACAAAAACTAGCTTTTCTTCATAATTAATATATTTTAAGGCCTCCGATTTAGAGAAAAATTTAAATTAATTTTTCTCTTTGTCTGTACATAAACCGCACCTTCGCCTATGCCAATTAAGGCATGAAAAAAAAAATTAGCAAAATTGACATTCCATTGACAGTAGTACCTATTATATAATCTGTGGTAGTACCTAGTAGTATTTTTCCACCAGTGGAAAGGCAATGGTACATAGCCATACAGCCAGGAAATACAAGTAATGATCAATGGATGATGCCTTATTACAAAACATTTTTTTTCTCAAAAATGGAGGCGTTTAAAAATCTGATTTCTATGGTTTCGTGTTTCATATTTTAGTAGCTTAAAGATAAATATAGGTTTATTGGTGGTTGGTGATACCTTGGAATAAAAAACCAGCCTCCACACAAAAAGAGGACAAGTCCTTTAATTTAGTTTAGGCCCGTTTCGAGGGCTATAGCCTAAATAAACTTACGGGGTAGGGGATGGTCCAAGGTACAAAACATAATAAGTGGTTAAACATTAAATACAAGTGCGAATTAAATACTCAACTTTTGAACTTCGTGATGTCGGTATTATACTCGCCACTCAAAACCAATCTAATGACATCGTTTATCAATATCAGGGCCCTATTTTACCAAACGTGGCAGGCGCGACAATTGTCACCAAAGTTATCAAATCAAATGTTTAAGTTATTTCATTTATTATACTCGTAATAATATATTTTAAAATGGTCTTACTTATTCTATATTTTCCTTTAAATACAAAGTTACCGATTTCAATTGAAATATATATCCATTCTCTATTATTTCTTCTATATGAGAACCCGTCTAAATCGCTATTACCGCCGTACCTTTTGTTTGCACGGCGAAAACACTACAATTGTCACGCAAAACAGACACAGCTCCGACCATATGTTAAGAATTCCCGACAATTTCACAAAAATATGTCGAGTTGTAAAAATATTCGTGTTTCACAACTATACTGATACTCACAATTATCACATAAATGCTAGGAATGTTTATTATTTTAAGCCGACATATGTCACTGACATATGTCGGTTTGGTGAAATAAGGCCCAGGATCACCAGTTTAAAGGTCTTCGGAGCAATGCGGCTTAATATTGTATGGAATGGCTGCATGCGGCCATGACACATCACTCTGAAAGGTTTCATACACTCCTATAGAGCCGGCTTGATGCAAGCCGCATTGCTCCAAAGTCTACCTTTACAGTAACGAAGAAACAAAGAAACGGACATACACACAAACATGAATAACGGTTAAAATATTATTATAAGTCTGCAGGTCTACCGCCTGACTCGCAAACTACAGCGGATACGATTGCTCCAACCAAATCAATGATATTTATGAATTGTTATTTTTCAGAAACACTATCCTTGCTTTCTTCGCATTACTGCTTTCTGAATGCTATAACTATTGCTATTTAAAAGTCAAGTTACGCGGTAGGCCTACTGGGCTCTGATGGGAGAATCTATCTTTCTCTTTTTGTTGCGTTCGAAAAATAAGCGACCCAAATCATCTAATGAATTGGACCTCCCATGGCCGTGGCCCAACTTTATCAAATTACCCCGTCTAAGACGTGTATAAATCGTTAAATTTATCGCCAAGCCCATGTGTACACATACAGGGTTGCCAACTTCTTAAGAAAATAACATATTTTTCTACTATTTATCAAAAGCAGAATGGCTTTTGCACAAACATAAGTCAAAGTCAAAGTCAAAAATTCGTTATTCAATTTAGGACACAAAATGCCACTAATGAACGTCAAAATATCAATCAATTATGGCCCATATGGGGCCAAAACATGTCTCCTTATCTTTTGGGCCCTACTAGCGCTTCGAGACAAGACACAGACAATCTGGCAAGTGCAATAGGCTGAGTTATTAGTTAGCGCTTACAAACGCTAAGCTATTTGAAAACGTCTATTTAAAATTGTATACATAAAAATATATTTTATAGACCATGCGTTTTTTTTTAATCCTCGTGTGTTATATTTTATTTTCAATGTACGTATAAAAATGTAAAGTAATTAAAGGTGGATTACCACCTTATTTGGTTGCGAAAATAGACAAAACAATTAACGAAAAACCATACAAATGTAAAAAGGTTGAATGAAAATAATAACAGAGCTAGGAAACCCTACTAATCAAATAATTCAACTTGCTGCCTGCTAATATCTTCCTTATAGATTACGACTTAGGTCTCTTTAAGGCAAGAGTGAATTAGTTTTTACTGAACAGATATAAACCATCCTAGACCGTGTCTGCACCATGCACCAATTATGTGTGATTAGTGTGGCTATGGTCGAAAACCTAGTTAGAAAAGAATAAAAAAAATCTTGTTTTGTTCATTAAAGATTCAACTAAAGCTTTTCTTATGTTGACAACCCTACACAGTATCGGTCATCGTTTGATATAAACTTTGTAAGGCCTGTTTAAATCGAGGCTGGATGTTTGCGTAAGCCCTTATAGGTCCAATAGTTGAGTAGTTGCTCCGGGATTAAACTCTGGCAAAATATTGGACATTGTTTTAACTAACCCAACAGCTGTGTTAACAGTACCTGAAACGTTCAAAGTACTAGTGAAAATATTTGGCGATCCCAATTCCCTGAAAATTTACAAAAGACTTAAAATATTTTAAACTTTACTTATGCTCGGTATGCTATTCAGGTACGCTCAAGCAAGAGAGATTGAAATGCGATGAGTTTTAACTTCATTAACACTAGACTGTCGTTTTATTTAAGAATACGCGTTTAATCTTGACCCGAGTTCACCAATCTTTAAACAGTCTGTAAACCTTGATTGTCGGTTAATTTGATAGAATTCCCATAGAAAATATGTCAAATAATGCTAACCCGCTGATTTAAAATTAAACATGAGTTAGTAAACTTCAGGCTTTTGAGTGTGTATTTTAGCTACATTCTTTTAGAGTGATATAGTCTATAACATATTATTTTATGATTTGTATTGTTTTTTAATCTAATTGGCACCCATTCACATATCACTTCTTTTATTAGCAGGGTTGTAAATTAACCTGTTAGTATTATGTTATGACATTTGTACCTTTTGATACCGTGTTTACTCGACTACTATAAAGCCAAAAAGAGTGATAATTATTTCTTGAAAATAATAGACTAAAAACACAAAAGACAAGAACGGGCATTTCACCTAAATATTGGAGGTAAACAAGAAAAGGTTTCTTGGGGAAGCGACTTGAATAGCAAAGCCTAAAGAACCTAAAACAACCAAGTTCCAAACTTTGCCTCGGCTTATATTCTAAGCTCTCTGAAGATAGGTATTCAAGACGATAAGATAAAACAGCTTGGATTTTAATCTAGAATATGCATTTTAGTATTAAGAAGCTACTTAGTTCTTTGGTAACTTAGCCTGTAGTTCACCAACAGATGTTTAATTTTGAATCAACCGCTTTAGCATTATTTGATATATTTTATATGGTAATACTGTCAAAACCGTCAGTTTTAAAATTGGTGAACTCGGGTCTTAGTAAACAACTAAATTATATTTATTTTCGACAAATAGATTTATCTAATTTTGTTGTTGTTGTTGTTAAAATTGATTGAAAAAAATCTTAGTTTATATCAGTAGCGTACAAAAATGTTAGTTTCGATTTTTCTCTGTACGTATGTATGTTTGACTGCAACAGACTGACAAACAGACAGACAAAATCTAATAACTAATCTTGATGCACCTACCACAGTTTAAGTATTTATATAGTCCAGATAAAAATATAGGGTGTATTTTATCTCGACAGAATAGTACATTTAGAGAGACATAAAAAAATGAGAGGTCCCGATTACTAGACGGTGATGGTACTATAACCTATAATACTGGTTTGGAGCTAAAACAAAGAGTATAAATAATAAATTGTTTCAAAAAATTTATTTATGCATCCATGACTTGCTCGTGCTTATCACCCAATCATTTGCCTCTTGCGGGAACCCGCAACCTCTGGTTTTGTGGTCCAGAACACGGACCATTACACCGAGACGGTCTTTAGACTGAAAAAAAAAGATGAGTAGCAATGCAATAGCATTGCAAATGGGACGGATTGCGCATGCCTTCAACCGCAAGTCATCCGAAAACACGATGTCGCGTCTTCTTTTTAACTCCATAACGCGATATTTTAAGCATCATTGCCAACAGAACCTTAAAAGCGGTAAACCACACAAACCTCAAACTTTCCTTCATAAAACTCGAACAGATCATCTTTTGAATAAGTGCCTGTAAATCCCAAAACAGACGCGTAAAATATTCTCCATAAAAACTTCGAGCCAACTCGATAGCTTTTAGATAGCAAGTACGTATTAAAAGGGAAACACTGTCACAGTGTAAGGAAAGCAGCCAGCTTACTTTATACAGACTAATAATGTCCTCCTGGCCGAATATCGGCTACATCGGCTAATCTCAACTGAGATTAAGTAGCCAACTGCGCGGGAGATATTATAGTGCATAAATGTGTGCGCAATATACAGGTGCACTCGCTGTACCTTCACTCTCATAAGCTGTGAGACGGCAATCCGACATGACCGTAGAAAGATTAGGCGCAGGACGAACGGCTCAACGTGCTTTCAGAGGCACAGGAGTGTGCTGACTACTGGACCAATAAGGCAGTCAAATAATATACTTACAGACTATGCCAAGGTTAAGTCATTAAATAAATACATTCAACAAATACACCAATTACCTAGCCACAAACTAAGCCTGAGCTTGTCCTAGGATAACGGATAGATTTATATTTATTCATTTATAAATATTAATAAACTCATCGTTAAGATGCAAAGAAAGTCTTTATTATATTATTATTTTATTGCAAACCTTTCGCTTAATACGAGATTCAATAATTGCAATATCTTGTAATATTTAAAGGAATAGAAGTTATGAAAACAAACTAGAAGGAATTATCATATAAATCTTGTACAGAGATGAGCTGTCTTAAAACCACGCAAGTAGGTACATTACGGGCAAGAAGCTATCATAGTTATCTGGCCGTTATCTCCATACTGTGTCACAGTGCCGTGTAGGTTGCCAAGTAGAACGGGTATATGGCCAAGTTTTGGCAGCAGTCCGTATTAAAGCAATGTTTTGTCTCAGATTATACATTTGATTTAAACAAGCAAGTAAGTATGATTAAGAGAACATTCATAATCTGAAAATGCAATTTTTGTAGCACTATTGATTAAAGTCAGAGTGAAGTTATTGTTATCAACGACAAAAAAACTTTACTGTGTTTTGATATGCACACTTTCTTTCTTTATTTTGCCTATTAATAACGTGTAATCATTAAAAAAATACTTACCATTAGTCTATACTAATACTAATATAATATAATAAAGAGGAAAGATTTGTTTGTTTGTTTATTTGCATCGAATAGGGTCCGAAACTACTAGACCGAATCAAATGAAATTTGGCACAGAGATAGTTTGAGACACTGGGAAGGATATAGGCTACTTTTTGTCGCGATATAAAATCATCAGGGGGGTGAAATGCAGGATGAAAATTTGTATGGAAAATCCGACTTTTGGCGCGGGCGAAGTCGCGGGGAACTGCTAGTTTCGAATATAAGGGTTGTTTGTAGATTTTGAAATAATATTACTTTATGCAAACAAAACATTAATATTTACTTAATTTGGTTCCCCTTCAAAACACTTGAACAAAACAGCTCAAAGCAAGCAGCAGTCATCCAAATATCAAACAATAAAGGCATCTATTAACATTTTGCCAGTATTGCCAACACCCTTGCGGTATTATTAATACCCCATTCATAAAGTTTTACAAAGCTCTGCGCCCTTTACAACTCCTTGAAATCAAGAGGGATGCCATGTGAAATTGGTTTGAACTAAGTAGCAATTTAGCTAGTTATTAGTTCATTTGCCCTGATAATGAAGATACTCGTGGTATTGAATTACCAGATTAGCCTTTGACTACTGTAACGTCGGTGGCTTATTGGCTAGCGGTTTTGCCACCCATGCGGGAGGTACGGGTTTCGATCTAATGTGCCGCCATGTACCAATGACTTTTTAAAGGTTATTAGATGTTTCGCAAACCGATGCTCTTACAGTGAGAGAAAAAATCGTAAAAAAACCTGGAATTTTAAACGACTGAATATGTACCATATATATTATCCGTGCCATAAGTAAACGTGATCGAAGCAGGTTCCCCTGTTAGTAGGGTAGCGGAGGTCAGACGGACGTCACTCCACTCTAATGAACCGATCTCCCAACCTAGATCATGAAAGGCTGGCCCTGGGCCTTTGCGTGAGAGTGCATAACCGGGATTAGGCTAAGATGATTATTTTTTTGTGAATCTATCCATCCGTAGTTGCGTACCTCAGGAATGAGGGTCTTGATTCTTGATCATTGTGTGGAATCAAATATCATGTTCTTTTTATTCATTTAGGATGGAAAATGGCCAGTTATACATGTAATAAAAAACATAATGAGTCTGCATGCGGCCAAAATATAAAAAAACAAAAAGACTTTTGAAGCAATTTTGACAGAGTTGTTTGCCATTTTATACCCTAGCTAGCAAACAACCAACCCAGTCAACATTTTTAAAAGGAAAACGTTTAAAATATCACGTCAAACAATACGAAAACTTCCTTAAAACCAGACAAATTCGAATTGTGGCTGGCTTTTTGTACAATTTAATTTAAGAAACAACACCTCTCGTATTCATAAGTTAATGTTATTCTCCTTCAGAAATCTGACACCAGAAAACCGACCGTATTATTGTTGGAAACAACAAAAACCTATTTATAAAGGATATCTATCCTTTATAAGCTTACAATTGATGTGGGTTTTTGTGCGGGTAGGCTTGTCTTGTATTTAATTATTGTAATTCATAATGTGTGTTAACATCACAGACAACTTTAGACTGGAGAATGCGCATTAACTTTTTTGGTAGAACTTACTTTTTCTTTGAATTTTTCATTTTTTTTTACGTATCGATTGAGATATTATGTTTACTGTCGCTTTTATTTTCTGTCCTAGGACAGTTGATAGATAGGTAGATAGATAACTCTTTATTGCACACCATAAAAATAATAACAATACAATTTACATAGAAAGATGTACAAATTAGGTGGTCTTATCGCTAAGAGCGATCTCTTTCAGACAACCTTTGGGTATAGGAAATACTTAATCACAGGAAGGGTACAGGAAGGTAGGAATCGATTCAAAAGTATATTGTTCTATTACTTATACAGTGTGTCCCGTCACCGATGTCGAAGCCTTTAAGAGGTGATAGATGAACTCTGTTCTGATGTTCTGCAACATTTTTCTCTATAACATGAACCTCGAAACCAAAAAATACCACCTTTCCATACAAATATACAGACTTGATTTACTATCTATTCTATAGGTCTTTTTACGAGTAAGTTGCATTTCAATTTTTCCTTTCTCTTTTAACGGTTAAAAGAATTATTTGCTTCTTCACACATTTTTTAAGACTTGCGTAATGTAGCTTATCATAAGTGGCGTCTAAAATCTAAGTTATCTGTAATAATCACAACCGTGGGAACCTCAAGCTTAGTTGAATTTGAGTGGTGAATTGTAAGGGATTTTAAAGCCATTGTCAGATCGGGTGATTTTAATTTGTCAGTGATTTATGGGATGGTGTTGCTTTCAATCTTCGGATTTCGTGAATTTTTTAAAACTTTGAGCAGAGTACGCTTGCTTATCACTACATAATTATTCTCAAACTATCTTCTATTGCATCTGTCTCTATGTGTAATAAGTTCTTCGCAAATACCATAAAAAACATAGAATTGACAATTTATTTTTTATTTTTATGAATGTACGCGATTGTGGAACTACTTCGCAGAGCTATACTCGGCCCGGCGAACCTTGATCCCTATGACATTGACAGTTATTCCTACGACACAACATTGTAGTGGCGTCACCGTTATATTAGAATTGAACTGGAGGCTTCTAAAAATGCCATTTATTAAGGTTAGGTAAATATATGCCATTACAATGATATTCCGTTGGGATTATAACAATTCTTAACATTTACAAGAAATTATCTCAATCAGACTTTACGTTTACGTCCTGCAAAAGTTACTTCGTTCGGAAGATATCGACTAGTGCGGAAAAATATCGATAAACAAATGTCGATAATGAAAACGAGTGTATATGATTTATAATCATTTAAGTTATAGGTGCTGAGCTGAATGTTAAAAAGTTGCATGAAATTGTTTTTATTTCACTCAAATTTATAAATTATTTCTGGGGACACCGGTTTTGTTTTGTTTAAGATGCTGTCGTATCGCACGCACGTCTCGATCCCAATCATCAAAACAAAGTTTTAAAGCATTATATTGGCAGTGGTAGGGCGGTAGCCAAATCACTGCGTGACCTTTGGATTTTGCCATTTCATCCAAAAAATATGTCCGATTTGTTTGCTGTTTTGCAGGTTCAACAGTCTGACCAATTCTTTTTTGAACATTTGAATGTTAACTGCCACACCATTGCGTTGCAACCACTCTAGGATTTACCCTTTATTATTGTTGCTGGTAGTGCTTTATTCACTTGGACGGAATGGTATGGGGCGTTGTCCATCAAAATATGGTGGGGCTCATTTAAATTATCCATCACCCTTGCCTTCTGGCAAAATTAATACTAAATAATTACTAAACTCCTAATTTTTAAGGAGTTCCACCATCAGCTCAGCTCCCTCGTTTCCCTCGATTACACCAAGATCCCATCATCAGATCTCGACTGGGCCAAAATGGGACCAACTATAAGGTAAAGCCTCTAGGTAAACATATTTTTTTTCAAATCGGTCCACAACTGACTGAGATATGCGGTAACATAGCCACAAAAAAAACACAGTCGAATTGATAACCTCCTCCTTTTTTGAAGTCGGTTAATAAAAAAAACATACAGTCGAATTGATAACCTCCTCCTTTTTTGAAGTCGGTTAAAAAAGTTAAGTTTCATCGACACGACCCATCACTAACATGAACTGTCATAGGGATCAAGGTTCGCCGGGCCGGGTATAATTAGTCTACTCTGCGAAGACAGTTATGGATAAGATTAGGTTAACTTTGAAATGCAGTGACCTCATGTGCAATAACATCGAGCAGGTTAAACAGATTTGTTTCGCAAATGTTGAAAGATAGGATTTCGTCACTTTTCTTCTTTCAGCCTTTATTTTACTATGATCTACCACCATTAAATTTGAATTTTTATGCTGAGTATTTTTATTATCAGTATTTACTTATTTATGTATATTAAATGACCATGCCCAGCTTTTTGAGACTTATCTTTCAGGAAAGCATTGTGTATGTCATGTTGAAATTTTAGTTACTTTACGTTATGTTATTTATTGCAGTAAACACTTATAATAATATGGTTTGTGCATCAAAGGACAATAAAGAAAAAACTTACAAAAATATGTTGAAGATATGGTAAAATAAAAGAAAAAATAAAAAGGTACAAATTAATGGAGGATACTCGTATAATGCCTTAAGGCAGTCAGGATAAAATAAAATAAATCATTTTTTTCTAAATATAGATCCAAGAAAGGGCACCTTATTGAAACGTCCCAATGTTGATGCTACCAGTGCTTCTTCCCAGTCAACCATGTTAGATACAGAAAAATAGTATAGTTTTGGGTTTAAGTACTTACTTGCACGTAAAATATTAAATTCCATTAAGTTTATTGTAATTCTTCCTGGCAAAACGTTTGGCAAGAAGCATCCTATGGTTACTCTTTTTAAATTGTTTCTAAGCTCGTAAATGTCAAATGTATGCAGTAAAGATATGTTAAACAAGTTTATTGTATTAAGAGGAAACGCGGTCTAAGTGACATTTGAAAAATAGGTTTTTGAATAAAATGTTGCTGTCTCGATGCATGCTCTGGCGGCCGCCCTCGCACCCCGCACTGCTTTTTCCAGGTGTGAGTAGCGTAAGTTAGTGTGTGTGCGCACTGGACCTCGCGCAAAACTCGTTAAAATAAAATATTTTCAAGAAACATGATGTACTCTTTGATAAACTATAACCAAAGATACAGTACGCAATACAACATAAAGCCTATGTATAACAATTCTTTTTGGTGGAAAGTTTCTTAAAACTATAAAAACAAAAAAGAAAAAGTTATTCAAATTCAGGTTATTGTAGGGTCAATATTGAATAAAATTCGTGTTTTGATTCTAATATTTACGTTATTATATCTTTGTAACAGGGCATTATGCAAGATGTAGATACGTTGCTATTTATATAGGAGCTTAAACATGATACATCAATAAATTAAAAGAAAAAAATGTATAATGTAAATAAGTGCCGTGGCTGTCAGTTTCATGATTATATCCTTTAATATAGTTTATCAAAGATATACCTAGAAACACGAAGGAGAGGTGACAGATGACATTTTCCGTTTCACTCATACTACAAGTAGGTAACTAAATTAATATTTTACAACAATAATAATAAACATTAACTTTTTATATCTTTACAAACATACTAGTAAGATACGACACGACAATCTACTTTAACAGCAAGAATGATATTGCAAAAGCTTAATATTTATGAAATTAAAGAATCATTATTATTTTTTAATTTTAATTGTTCATACGTGGAACGGAACTTTTTACTTATGAAGATTGATTGACAACAATGACAACACCATTCAACAAGACATTATCTAATTGTGCAACAATAACAAATTGAAATCCACTATATTTTAAAGAAAATAAGAGAAAAGAAAAGAATAAGAAGTAATGTCGTTTATTTATGACAGCTAAACGGAAGAACATCATTTTTGTATAAAATGCAGGATTCATGTTTCATATGCCCGACACAAATATGTCAACCTGCACAAGCATCATGTGCTTTACACGAAGCGATCGCAACAAGAGAAGTGGCTAATTATTCTAAATGTTGACGTGGACGGAAAACGACGGAATTCTTTCAATAACAGTGGTCGGAGATGGATTTTGGGCGAAGAGACCCGACAAAAGTGGATATAATACCCTCGAAAAATTTCATATCAGGTGCAGGGTTATGCTGCGTGTGTTGCACCTATAACAACGGATTCAGGGCTTTGCTTGGACTTTTTCGTTACTGTAGCGCATCTGCGATGTTTGCGAAAATTAGAACTGATGATCTTTACTCAATCATTCGCAAGAAGACGGGCTCAGTCTGACCAGAATGTTGTTGTTACAGTCTTAATGTGTTCGACGACATTCGTAGTTGTATAAAAAAAAAACGTTTTTCTGTCTTTGGTAAGGTAAGTAATTACCTTAGTTTTTAAGATAATTGTAAATATCTACTAACAAGTGGTTCGCAATTGGCGCAATAAAAACTATATTATGAAACAATTTGTTTAAATAGTTCGAAGCTGGCATAAGTGTGTCCTTCCTGTAGAAAGTAAAAATAGGTATTTTTCTTATATGATTTAGTGATCTGCATCTGCAGATTGTCTACAGTGTGCTTATAAACCATACAATAGGTAATGTAATTTATCAGACGTCTTGGTGGATATTCCAACAAGCCTTCACTCACCATATCTTCTAAATATGTATATAAAAATGAAAACTGACTTAATGACTGACTGACATATCAACCCACAGCCCAAACTGCTGGGTCTAGAACTCCAAATCAAAGGTTCCATAAGAGGTCTAGGGGTGCACTAAGAAAGGTTTTTGGAAATACATTCCCTAACGGGATAAAAAAGGAGGGGAAGTTTGTATGAAATTCCGTCAGTTATAGAGCTAAATCGATAAAAAATTGTATTTAGCATTTTGGTTACAAATGAGGAATGACGTAGGTAACAGGATTTTTGGAAACTCATCCTCTAAGGGCGTGAAAATGGGAGTGGAAGTTTGTATGGTAAATTCGACATGTGCACGGACGAAGTCATGGGCAACCACTAGTAAAATCCATTTTTTATAATTAGCTTCCACCGACATCAGAAATAAGCTTGGCTACAATCTATCGAATTGAAATAAATCAACTTACGTGACGTCCTCAGTAAGTGCTTACATGTATGTGCACAGTAATTCTAGGAGTCAGCAACGGAACTATTTTTTTCTTCTATAGAAACAGCACTGAGGAGTAGGAGTAGTCTACTTCTTTAAAACCATTAAAAGCCAAAGTGAAGAAAGCTAATGATATAAAATATTAAGACAAATTATCAAAACAATATATTAACCTAATGCATCGATGTCGATTAGGCCAACAATGGCATATCGATATAATTATCGACTATAAGGCATCACTGTGCGTATACGTATGTGTTATGACATTACCCACCCCCCAAACCTCTCCACTTAAAGCAAGAAAGGGACAAATGCAGCTCAGATCAAAATTCGCTTTATAAAACTGACCAAAACAGCATGTCGTAGTCCCCTGTTTTCTCGACAAAACTTTACCAATAATAGTACTGTTTTTAAAAATAATTAAACAAAGGATGGGACTGTGTTCCTATGTTTTAGTTTTTGTCTTAATGTGCGTAGATTTTATTTGGCGAGCGTCTAAAGTTTGAGGTTGAAATTTGGCAATTTTCTTAGTGTTTGAAGGCCCATATTTCCTGTGTTAATTCGAATATCGGAAAAAACGAAACATAGGAGCACAGCCGTAGTAAATGCAGATATTATAGCAAAAAAAAATTTCGACCTTAGTCTATATCCAGGGAGGAAACAGGGGACTACGTTTGTATGGAGAAATGGTGCTATTCTTTCGTCTTAAGCCGTTTGAAGAATATCTAGAAGTTACTTTAAATTAAACATCTCCAAAATTATGAAAGCTAATAAACTTCTTTAGTTACACAGAAATAAAATTCATTGGCCATAAAATTGTAATTAAGACCTTGGTCATAATCTGAACCCTATTATAAAAAAGTATTCTTAAGACAAACCACGTTATAAACCGCACAAACTTTATTCCTAAATTTTTAATTACGAAGAAAAAACAATCCACCGCGATGTCGTAAAAATGTTTTATTAAAACGCAAAATCTGTTTAGATTTGGATAATTAAGACTCAACACAATAGAAATCATTCTTGTCAGTAGGCTTTTAGATTCTACCGCGAATTTTAATTTAATTCAATATCTTTATTGCCTGCCAGTAGGGCTAATATGATGTTAGTAACAATGACCCGAAATGTATGATGAATGTAACTAGTATGAGTAGATATTACGATTTTAAAAATCTAAAAAACATTAACATTTTAAGAACAGAAAATTAAAACAACGCCCCACATAATACTCAAATAAGACAGAAGCCGAGGGCTGTAGTAGTTTACTACTACAAGATCTTGATGACACTAAATAATCTAGTGATGTACTAGAATCCAATTCTATTGAAAATTGCGAGGTTTATAATAAGGCTTACAAACGCCTCGCTAACAATAACATGTTAAATCAGGGCTCAGAGGGACGCGACAGACTCTTGGGCCTTTGCCAAATCGTACCGCTACAATTTGGGACGCTTTTTCTGAGTGGTCCAAATGCAAGATCATGATGAGGGAAATCAAAAAGATCTGACACGGCAAACTGGTATTAGGTAATGTGAATGAACTGTTGCTATGGAATTATGAAAATATTGCACGTAATTCAGCTTTAATAAATACTTAAGATGTTATATAAAGATAATATTGAAATTCATTTATTCAATAAAGGAAAAGAAAAACAAAGACATGCATGAAATTTAAATAAATAAACTTTTTTCAAATATCATTTAATGTAGAGAACAAAATTTTATTAGTGTTGTAAATATCGATCTATGTAGGAAGGATTTTCGTAATTTGAATGACGAAATATGAAAATAAACGAATTACGAATACTACAGAAAATTTGATACTACAGTCATATCAAATTTTCTAATACTGTCACAGAGGGATCATCGTCGAGACAAAATATAGGGTTGTAATGGTATAATTTAATATACCACTAAGGCGTTACAGACTCACAATGAATATCTTCGTTATTAGTATCACAAAGTAACATGAATACATTGCAATTTCTACATTGAATTCAAAATGTCTGACTTTAAAGCGCGGTAGTTTCTTCACTAAGCTATTTGAAATTCACATCAGCTGTAACTACAAATTGTTTTGTAACTGTTTAACATCACGTAAATTATAAAGCAGAAGGAAAACATTTTTATTCTTTTCGCTTATGAATCGCACTTTTTCCGAACCCAGACATAAATCTCGGAAGGAGTCTTAATAACTGAAACTTTAATTAAATTTCCAAATGTTTTGGCAGTTGATGTTTAAATAAACTTTAATGAGTTACCGCTTGCGTTTGCTTAACAATAGCTACAACCAGTATAAACAGAAAGCAGTTAGTGATAAAATGTACAAGAGATTTGTAGGTTGAAAGGTGCGACAATTTATTATTCTTATTGGAATAGCGGAGGGCCGAGAGTAGAGCCCTGGGGAAACCTTTTTAAGACAATAAATTAAAAGTAGATGAAGCGATGAAACTCTTATCTCTCTCGGAAAGCGAAAGTTTGAAAGAGACGGACATCGACGCTATTAGGGTATAGGATGCGGAGTGTAAATTTCATGTCACGATGGGATGATATTGGTTTTGGATGCCTATACGAGTTATAGTGAATGTTTCGGTCCATCGATTGGCAGTAAGGCCGATCCTTTTGTTGGTGTAGGTCTCATTGAAATTCAAATTTCTTGTCCAATATGCGATAGCGATAATTTTGGCCTGTGCACAGTGCATGCGGTAGTAAAGTTGGGGCCGGGTCGGAGCAGGTGCAAACGATATTGCAACGCATCAATTTGTGAAATTCCCTTGCTCTATTATTCTTGTACGTAGTTTGAAAATAAAAAGGTTTTTGTGAATTTAAAGATACAGTTTAGAAGTAATGATAGAGGTAAAGACATAATTCAAAACATAATTTAACAGACATAAAATCTGATGATATCCTATCGTATAAGATAGGTTCTGACCTATCTTTAGTATTTTATTTAAAACTCTGGTCTTAAATATATAGCTCTCTGCCTATCGCATTTATGCGGTGTAATTGTATGAAAACCATTATCACCTGACTAATTTCTTTATTGGTTCACACAGGAAGTCTAATTTGAAAACCATCGGACTATTTTGGGATTTCAAAGAATAAAACGTTTTCCGCATTGTTATCATACTTAGTAACTGCAGACTGTCTAATTTGATTGATAAAGCCACTGTGATTGCAATTGCAGCTACTATCAAATTATATGTTTAAAAAGTATCTTATTAGTTTCATAGCTGTTGCTTTCCTTAGCTATCGTTTTTTTAAGGGGTTGTATTTTTACAGTACAACAACAGTACAGAAAAATCTTTAGTGATAGTATTCACAAACTCTTTAGCGTTCAGGATTATCATGATAAGGAAAAAACCATTCATGACTCCCGGATGTAAACGCTTCCTAAAGATGACGCCCGTAGCCAAGTGACAATTTTTTCTCAAGCGAAGTTCGTTATTACTAACAAAATGTATGAAACTGACATAAGCCATCGAAACATCACGTGACTTTTGCGTACATATTTGACATTTCGTTGGCGATAGCGAAGTTCGCTCCAGAAAAATTGCCATTTGGCTAAGGGCCCTGTAGCAGAAACGCTACACGTGCCTATAAAATCTAAAGAGATCGAGAGTCAGAATCTGCCACTAACATCAGATCCTGACTTGGTGACAATGGGACTCCCTCAGGAGTTTTTTTGTTTAATCAAAAATGTTAATTCAAATTCAAAATTCAAATTATTTATTCGCCAGAATCATGGTAGATACATAGATGTTAAAAAAAAGAGCATGATACAGTCAAACATATAACCACCTCCTTTTTTGAAGTCGGATAAAAAGACAACTGCGCCATCCATCCCAGTGTGACAAACGACCTTTGTATGTCCCGTGAGTGTAACCAGCTAAAGGCTGCAGCTCTATATTTACTAAATCAATTTACTCTGAGCTTGTCCTCACACAAAATTGACCAAAACTAAGAGACAAAACGCCACAGTCTATCCCAATGGCTACTGGTGCAGAAGGTTCAATTATTTTCTATAATTATTATTTTCGAAATCAGTTCGTAGTATGCGATGACACCACTTCTGCTAGCAATTTGTTTCATTTTATTTTGTTAAAATTTTATAACAGTTGTTCAGAATAATAAGAAAAGAATGCTTAATTGTTTTCATTTAGGCATTTTCTTTTCAAGTTTTTACGAAATGCATTCATCAACTTTCTTCTGGTGAGACTCGAAATTACGACCCCTCGCTATCCAGGTGATTGAAAGAAAGAAATAAAATGTATTTATTTAGCACCATAACTACAAAACAACGAGCAACTCAGTGCTTAAAACTAATATTTTGGTACCGAACAGAACTGATTGAAATGATGAAAATGAAAATGAAAAATGTTTATTGGCTTTAACAAATAGTACATAACATAAATAGTGATCAGTGTCTCCTTTTAAGCTAAAATGAAGCCTGTGCCAGGAGACACTGCTCTTACTTAAATAAATAGTAGGTAGTGTAGAACTTCCTTTGGATGCGAAGTCCTCTCTATATCCTATGAAAGTATCTATATACTCGAGAAATTGTATTTAACTATATAATACAAAATACACTTATCTTTGTTCCAGTTGTTTATTTCTTCATTTTACTTTTACAGATAAAATCTTTATCAACGTAACATTTTTTGACATCGACTTGATCTTTTTCAAACAACTCCAAAATCTATCTTTTTCTCTAAACTCTCATTCTCTCTGACTTATTTCAAAATTGACGTACGAAGTAACTTTCTTTTTATTTATATATCGAATAGTCGAACGAGCGAGACATAGAGGTTTTACGCGTAGCTCCAAACCTCTACAGTAGCATGTAGGTAAAATAACAATCACATTAGTATAAGTTTTAGATTGTGTGCGTGCGACTGTACGTTCGTGTGTGTGTGCTTTTGTGTGTGTACGTGTGTGTGTGCGTCTGTGTGTGTGCGTGTGTGTGTGTTTTCGTGTGCATTTGGTGTATGTGAGATATTCTAATAGTGCCTCAACATCATCATAATTCATTGGTTTCAGCCATTCAGTCAGTAACTTCCTACACTCATAGTACTTCCTATTATATACTTGTCAAAACAAAATAAAGGCCACGAGGTATTTTTTCATTTTGGTGTAAATTATTAAACATTTTCATATTGAAAGTAGTAAAATATTAAGTATACAAACTCTTTGATACCAAAACTTTTTAATATTGTAGTAATTATCTAAAGCTGGCAACAATTTTAAATAAAATTTGATTTAAAATTCTTTTTGAAAATTTTATTTCCATTTTTTTTGACGTTTTGCTTTCCTTAGCTTCTTGGTTTATTAGAAATTATCAGAGTTCATTGATATCTCGAGTCAGAAACATCTTTTGCAATATGCCACAAGCACGCAGGCGTCATATGGACTCGCTGACAGCAACCAGAGCTGTTACAGTGATTGAAGAAGGTCATTCGCAGCGATCTGTGGGTTTGCAATTGGGATTTTCTCGAAGAGCTATTCAAAATCTATGGAATCGTTTCCAAGAGACCGGCAGTGTTAGAAGATGACCTGGTTCGGGCAGAGTTCGCATTACAACAGCTCAAGAGGATCGTTACATTCGATTAAGTGCGCTGCAAAATCGTTTACGGCTCACAACGGGTACTCGTGTCAGTGACCAAACTATTCGTAATCGATTGCATGAAGACTAGCAGGCATGAAGAAGGCGAGTTGTCCGTTTTCCATTAACCAGAAATCATCGTGCAAATCGTTTAAGATTTTCCCGTCAACATTTGGACTGGGACATAAACCAATGGGGCATGGTGCTCTTCACAGACGAATGCAAAGTTAAATTTTTTAATACTTCTCCATACTCTAATACGATCAGCGTATTAGAGTATGGAGAAGACGCGGCGAGAGATTTTCAGAAGCCTGCATCCATGAAGTCGATCGTTTTGGTGGTCCAAATGTAATGATTTGGGGCGGGATAAGCTTACACGGCAAAACTGAGCTCGCTATTTTAAATGAGGGTACTGTTACTGCTCAGCGGTATATTGAGGAAGTTGTCAGGCCACATGTGATCCCATTTGCCCAGCGAGCGGGTCCTGGATTCATCTTGATGCAAGACAATGCTCGTGCACACACGGCTCAAGCGACTCGCTTTGTACTGGAAGCCTCTCAAATTCAAGTCTTGCCGTGGCCGGCGAACAGTCCGGACATAAATCCAATAGAGCACATGTGGGATCAGTTGAAACGAAGAGTTAGAGACGGTGATCAGGAAATCCACAACGCTGTTAAAAGGGCCTGGGAAGAGATTCCAATTGAAAATGTCAGGCATTTGATTGAGAGCATGCACTCCAGGCTTCAGGAGTGCGTAGCAAAACGAGGGGAGCATACCCGTTACTAAAAGATGAGCATGGAGTATTTTCTTTTGTTTTCAGTAACTTTACATTCTTTTTATTTTTAACCTTAAATGAGTTTTTTTCTTTCAAAAGCAAATAAACTTTTTAATCATTATTATTGGAATAAATTTATTGGTCTACATAGTAAAAACAACATTAGTTTTCGTTATGGAGACATAAAAAAAATTGGTATTATTATTTTAATGGTACAGACAAAATACCTCGTGGCCCTTATTTTGTTTTGAGTAGTATATATATCCATATCTCCATTTGCCTTGTTGTAAAGATGTACTGAACGTTTATTATAATTCTTTTTAGCAAATGCAGTATTTGTTCTAAAAGAGTGTGCAACGATTTCTTTCCTTCTTTTGTTTCTATTTTCAGGGAGATAAGGTAAAGATTTGTGTTTTTTTAACAACAATGATTGCTCTTTCATCTTCAGGATTGAGTCCTACCAGACGAATGATGAATTTTTGTATGCAAAATTTATTCTCGTAGGAAAATGCGTACGGTGACAGCTTTTTAAAACGTTATTACAAAGCGCATGATTTATCATATCTGTATTTAAAGACGTACATTGAGTGTACATTTTCTGAAATTGTTGCTTTCTCATTTAGTATTGCCATAAAATTATTTCCCGCGATACAGACTATCAAAATAATTCTAACCTTAATTTTTTTTAATCATTTTCAAATGTTTGGTGATTTTTTGACCCAAAGTTAATTGTTTATGAACTTTTTTGTTAAATAAAGTCGGCTAAATTATTAATTGCCAAAAAATTGTAATAGAATAGTACATGCCTAACTAAATAGCTTCATTTTGACATTTTAGCTCATACGAAATATCTCAGAATCTTGCTTTTCAATTACGAATCTTTTTTAATTTTGCTGGTGGAATTCAGCAGACTTAGGCCCTTATAACATATGATGTTTAAACAGAATTTCTATTCTACTTAAATCAGAAAATACAAATAATAATAATAACGTTTATTGTATTAAATTGGTACATACTTGGTATCTTAATTCTATTACAATTTATTTTTTGTGACAGCTCATTATTTTAAGATGTGGTTGAACGTTAACGCCTGTACTAGTTTTAGGAGAGAACTGTATGACAGTCGTTAGCGCCTTCCGCCGGACTTACGTGAATCAGAGTGCCATTTATTTTTAATGATTTTTATTTAAAGGCCTAATTTTATATTATTTTATTAGCTTGACTGCCTCGTTGGTCTAGTGATCAGCACGCTGGGTACTATCCCAGAGGTCCCGGGTTCGAATCCTGGGTCGGGCCGAGAGTGTTTGGGTTTTTCTGTCTTGAAATTACTCAGACACAGCTCCGGAGTCAGGAAGTTGGTGGTGTTAACACTCGTGCCTCGGAAAGCACGTTAAGCCGTTGGTCCTGCGCCTGTCTCTCTACGGTCATGCCGGACTGCCGTCTCACCGAATTATGAGAGTGAAGGAACAGAGAGTGCAACCTGTGTATTGCGCACACACTTGTGCACTGTAATATGTCCTGCGCAGTTGGCTAATCTCTGGTGAGATAGGCCGCCGTAGTCGAAATCGGCTAGGAGGACATCATAATTAGTTTTAAGTTTTAATATTAGCTAAAAATTTAGGTAACTAAGTACCTACACATTAATAAATTTTGGACAAAGGGGATAGTATAGTAGTAAATGGCGTTTATGGACTCTTAATGATTTTATAACTTGGTTGCCTGTCAAAATCATATCAAAATATGATTTTAAAAACGTATAAGTCGTATATAAAAATAAGTAAAGCTCCTGGTATTGATCTACGTTATGTGTCGCCATAGTTTTACGAGCGCGAAGAGCTAAAACAAAGGCTTGCACTAAAAGGATATCCTATTACTCAAAATGTGCATGTTTTCCTAGTTCGACATAAAAGCTTGGGTATCGTTTGATACTATAAATAAACTATTATTTTATGCAATCGTCTTAACTTAGACCAGTAATATTTTAAAACTATCTAGTAAATTGGTTTTAATAATCAAAATACGACTATTTTAAATGTGTTTGAACGACTTATTTAATGATGACACACAGTGGATAAAAACAAATAAAAAAAATATGTACGAAAAACAATAAGTATTTATTTCAAGTTGGACATAGTATCAAGCATCTTTATTTACAACTATTCATGATTACACCTTTATAATAAGTCTAGAATTATCTGTGTCAAGCCCTGAATAGACAGATATACATGCACTAAGAAAAAAACTTCGTTTTGAATACTGCGGAGCCCTAAAAAGCGTGCAAAAAATATTACAAAACAACTTAGTCTATCACAAATAATAAATTCGAGCGACAAAAAATACTTTATTTATACACCGACTAATCTTCTCCACAAATATGGAGACTCGGTAAACATTGACAGATAAAATATGGCCGACTTATTCAGATGAAGTTACGTAACTTTGGCTAACATGAAAAAGTAGGCCAGACTGGGTCATCCTGTAATAGACTGGTATTGACGAAATAGTATTGTGTGATCGAACCTGCACATTCGGGTCGGAAATGCCACATGTAGGGCTTTTAGGGATCCCGATACGACTGTATTATTTCTTGGTAATGTGTAATTTAAAAGATTGTGAGTATACACCGTTATGTGTTTCAATATACAAAATAATCACGATTCACGACCCTTAGTGATGGTCATAAGGCATGCTATATGCATAGTAGTAGTATAAGTAGTCAAAGGCTAATCTGGTAATTTATTTAATCATAAGGACCTTTAACATTAAAAAACAATTAAAAATTATTATAACTACCTAAATTAGGTACTCTTTAGTTCAAACAACTTTCACAACACAAAGTCCCTCTTGACTGCAAGGAATTGTGAAAGGCAAAGGCATTTTGTAAAGGTAGGTAGGTAAGGTATAATGTTACTAACCCTACTTATAATAATGACTATATTATAATACCACAATAATGCTGGCCATACTGGCAATATGTTTACGACCATGAAGATGTTTGATCTATTGTCAACTATGGAAATTAGTAACTAATTCACCATTCAGTTTTACATTTGATTGTTTATTAGTATGGCAAAAGTCATTAACTTACGAAAAACTACGATTAAGTATACCAATAACTTCAAGAGGTGCGGGGGGCGAGGAAGCGCCAATTGCTAGCGAATATCATAGGAAATCCCCTTTCCCGCAACACCACCCGTCCCTACTGACATCTAGAACATCTACTACAAACTGGCCTCCCATGACACGTCTGGCGCGAATCAGGAGGATCGCGCAAAATATTGACGGACTATAGGAATTCATTTACCTGGGGTTGTAAAGAATCTACTTCGTATGGTCTACCCCGGTTCAGCCACCATCACGCTGAACAATCCTATCAGCGGTCGTAGGCTCCGTTAGGTGCCGCCTGGTAGCTACCACCCTGACACCGAAGCCCGGCGGCCCCGGCGCCAAGCGGCTTGCTGTGTTCCGTCGGTAAGTGGGAGTTCCAGAACTTTCTGGGTGAGTTCGCTCCACCGTCGACTTGGTCTACGCCACGCCTGGCTTAGTCTAGAGCCATTTCAACTAATAAATAAAAATAAGCAACGAGAAACTATGGTCAAGTATATCGCGAGTCGAGTAAAATGTCACCTGTCTAGCAAAAGAAATAACTCGGTTTGCAGTCGTCAAATGTAAAACTCTTCAAAGATTACATCACAGCAGTGTTACCGACAGCGCGGCGCCGTCCGATCTCTCGCATATCGGTCTGCGAACTTCAGCACTTTCAGTTTAAGGTACAGCTAGCACATCAGGCTAGCACGTTTCCGTTGCAAAATCACCCCTTTTTCAACTGCATAACATACCGCAGTGATAAGGTTGATGTGCAGTCCGTACAATGTTGCCATTTGTTGCTTTATGGATATTGTTATGATAGGAAATGGCAGTATTTGCGTATGTCGCAGTGAATCCGGTTGATCTGTATCTTGAATTGGTAAGAGGGAAACAAACGAAGTTATTGATTATTTTTATGGGTTGTTGTTAACCACGATTAGCAGTAAAAACGTAACAGTTTTTTTTTCTTAAAATGGTTCCAGCCAAGTTACGTACGAGTAAATTACAGTATAATGAATAAATAAATTTAAATACTTTCAACATGAAATTGTTCACGTTATATTTACATTTTAACTGCATGGATAGTATATATCATACGAAATTAAATTAAATTTCCCACCGATTTGAGTCCAACCGGATGACATGGCTGATCAATTTTATAAGCAAAGTTAAAACTTGCAAAAAGATTGCTTAAGTTATAAAAATAGCTTTAGTATAAATCTACAAGAAATAATGTTATTCATCATATTTGAAAGTCGGTTACGTTAAAAATTAATTTAATGCAACGCGAAGCCTTATTTTTACAAAATTATCATAACCGCTTCCCCTTAAATACTTATAACGTAAGTGGGTAACAATTTGCAACAATACATAAGATGTTATGAAAATATCAGCTAACACCCGTTTCGAGGCTCGTTATTGCACGATTAGGCAATTAGAAGATGCTTAGGCGAGAGCCGCAGCACAGACCAACAATAACAGACAGGCTTTCACATTACTTGCCTCATGAAAGAGAGTGTTTGTTGCGCAGTGGCGGCAGCGCTTTGGTAGTGATACCAAAGTTAAGCAACCCACGGCGCGGTCGTTATTGGATGGGTAACCATTCCGACCATATAAATGACGTCCATGACAAGCATCTCCGTGCTTCGAAAGGCACGGCAGTTGGTCCCGGCTTATATCGGTTGATATTATTCGTTAATTCTAAACAGAGGCCGTAGGGCGGCTTGATAACATTTGACAGTAAGGTTGGTCACTTGCCTTACAGACAACCCCTCCACCAATCCGTACTGAGCCCGCGTAGTGAAGTATGGCTCGTACCGCCTCATAGTTGAGGTGAGGCCTTTGTACAGCAGTGGGATCTATATAGGCTAACTTTACTATAGTATATACCTCATGACTCATGACATGTCTGAGGGTTGGATTGTTATTTAGAAAGAGACACAAACAAAGACTTGTGATTAATACGTAATGGTAGCGATAGAGAGGACGACATCGCCTTCTCCATTGCACATTCTAACTAACGTATGCTTTTATCCGCCGTTAGGCAGCAAAATGATCGCAAAGCTTAAGTTTGTCGATTATAGACTTTTCTCCCCTTCCCGTTATGGAGGTGATTCAAATATAAGAAGTAATTCAAAGAAAAATGCTATTTAATGACTCGTGAATTCATAATAGCCCCGTCAAAAAAGTTAATCTATTGTGGTTCGTTAACTGTGTTTATAACGCTATATGGTTGGTCTAGTGGTCCGCACTTAAATCCAAGAGGTCCTCGGTTCGAATTCTCCCTCATGACTGAGGGTAGTGATTATTTTTCATGGTCGTATACCTCATGACTGAAGGTCGTAATTGTTATGTCGAATGAAACACAAACAACGACTTTTTTGGCAATTTTTAATGTAGTGGTTTGCCGATGCCTTTTCAGACGCTAGCCAGCTAGTGTACAGGTTTCCTCACGATGTTTTACTTCACCGTTAGGCAGCGATATAATTGAAAAAGACTGTACTGACAGTGGTGTAGGCAGGAATCGAAGTCACGAGCTCACGGATGAGAAGTGAAGTTTTCTTCGCTCGGGCCATTATTTTCAAAATTTGGCTAGGAGAACGTTATTAGATGGCTTTCTTCGCTTTGCTGTGTCTGTAGTAAGAAACGCATTAACTTGCATGTGTTGAGCTTATCTTTCTCAGACTGCAATATTAAAGAGAGCAAGGAAATAACCTTACATGGGCTTAATCGCCCGTTTACGCTAAGTAATCGTTAATACCTAACGGTTATGTTAAGGGATATTGTTACGGTTTTCGGTAAAAGATGTAACAGTGATTATTTTTGTTTGGGAAAGGTATATTTTTCGGAACGACCACGGGCCTTTGCGTGAACAAATGATTATTTTTGTTTGCACCGTGCGAAAATCTGATGCCAAAATCTTGAATTGTCGAAATTACTATAAGTTTTGTCCTTGCTTCTTATTTTCTAGGTCCATTTATATCGACAACAATATTATTTTCTGGCAAGAAGTCAGTAAGAAAATATTGTTATAATTTACCTAATCTGATTAGAGGTTTACCCAACGTGCACCCCAAATATTGGTGATGAAATAACAATATTTTTCTTATTTTCACTTTTCGCGTGCCTGTAACGCCTGTCAGAACTGTCAAACAAAATGAGATATAAGTCGTGGTGCGTCCATCATATTCTGACCCTTCGTCTCCGGTGATATCGCAAACTTTTTCGCCTCCACAAAAGGAGGGAAGGGATCAATCATGCTGGTCTCCCATATCGATGACACACGTCCCGACATTCTATACAGTGGCTATAGGTACCTCTGACTCCACTTAATATTGTAGGGCGGATAAAAATAATATTTGCTGAGATGTGCGTGGCAGAACGAGTATATTTTTTTCGTCTCACTGGGATGTAAGGATTTTCGTGTGTCGTTGGTATTGGCTGGATAGTACTGTTTCACTTGTGTATGCACACTTAGCATGATAAATGATAAACTATTTTATTTTATTTACAAGTTATATGAAAATCAATGTCAAAATATGATTTTTGTAATCGTATTTAACTGCAGTCTTTTAACATAGGCTTTATTTTTTTACTTTAAGTCAAGTCGTACCTATCATAGACGAATATAAATTAAACCTTCTTTAGAATTGTTTCTGTGATAAGATGAAAACTGTAAAAAAAAGACAGACGCGGCAAAGGACTAAGTTCTTGATGATGAGGATTGAACTGAACAGTTATTTAATGATATTTTTAGCGAGCTTATTCAAATAAAACAAGCCATAAAGTCTCAGTAAGCAGTTTAAAAAAAACTATGTCATACTAACCCAAACTGAAAAAAGATTGCTTCCAAAACCGTGTCTAGAAAAGTCGTTTAACCTCTGACTTTCTGCAAATATTAATCTTACTTTATTACAAATCGTATACCCATCAAACGAGTACAGATTAAATTGGTTATGAGACGGGTAACAGTTTTATTGAGCCATAAATTCCGCCCTGAGAGATATTTTATTAACAGGGCGAATAAAAAATATCATGCGTAGATAAGCTAGTTCCGTAAAAATTGCGATACCTTGAGTTGGCGTATTTTTATGATTGTGTATGAAGGGATAGTGGTCTCTGCGGAACCACTAAGGCGGTTGAGCCACGTTGAGCGCAAAGGTTCTTTGGGGCTAGATTTTTCTTTTTTGCTTTGAAACACTGGCAGTAGAACTTATGATTTCATATTTTATACAAGACCGTTTTTTTTCGGAAATAAAATATTTTTTAGAAACAAGTATGAGTTACGTCCTTTAGGGCATATCTGTTGTTACGTGAATGAGTTAAGAATGCGTGTGTCTTTTTTGTTTGGAGTTGGATAGTTATTGAAGTAACTCTGGTTAAAAGAGGTATCCTGGTCCAAAGCTTTAAGTTATCACGAAATTATATTAAACTAGTGGTTCCCCGCGACTTCGCCCGCAAGATTTAGATTTTCCATATAAATTTCATCCCCCATTTCACCCCCTTGATGTTTTTATATCACGACAAAATGTAGCCTATGTCCTTTCCAGGGTCTCGAACTGTCTCCATACCAAATTTCATCTCAATCGGTTCAGTGGTTTAAGCGTCAAGGGCTAACAGACAGACAGACAGACACACTTTCGCATTTATAATATTAGTATGGATTATGCACACAAAACTTGATCGACCGTGTCATCCGGTGGGATTCGAACCCACGACCCCACGGTCCGGCGAATGATCTTGCCTACTGAGCTACGGAGGACGTTAGTCAGTCGAATTTTGTAAATTGCAACGCCAGTGAGCCGGCGTTCGATTTCATCAACTTAGGCGACGTACCCACATGTATCAAATGGAAATATTTTTATAACTTAAACAATTATTTTGCAAGTGTTTACGAAAACAAATTTCAACAGAAATCAACAAATATTTAAGTTTTTGTCACTAAAATTTATTATTCGTTCAGGTATTATTGATAATACTACAAGGCCTAATATGTACATATACGTGACAAAAAACTTGATGTTGGCTAGTTCAAATATATTTTTGCACTTGAAAAAATGACTACCAGAGGCGGGAAGGTAGTCATTTTTTCAAGTGCAAAAATATATTTAGATTGCATAGTGAATGCTTATCACTTAAAAACAATAATTTATCATATTATATTATTGGCTAGTTCAACCATAAATATTATTTTCTCAAATATACACAAAAATATTCCAAAAAGCGATTCCCACAAGAGAATTGAGTGCAAAATACCTTGTTTACCGCCGGTTCAAAGCATAAATAATTCTCGATTCTTCCCCTCCGGAGCGTTGTTTTTGCGACCTATATCTTGGGTCATCACTCATCAGTGCTTTGTTGTATGATGTATGGGTGTAAGGGATCAGTGAACTGGTCAATTTGGTCTGATTTAGTGAATTGCCAAATTAGTGTAAATGGCAGACAAGGCGAAAAGAAAGAAGAGAAAAAATATTAAGGTATTTTATTTATTACAGATTCAGCATCTGAGAGGTTAAGTACTGGTTATAACATGTATTTTTATTCATAATCATGACTAGAGTGTGGTTTAAAACATCACTTTTGGGTTAATAAGATACCTTGCGCAGCGTACAAGCATCGCTATCCAGCGTGGTAATGCTGCCAGCATCCTAGGAACCTTACCACAAGGACCCTTTTTATAATTTTTGTATTTCTTTTGTTTTAAATAATTTATCTTAATTTTTATTAGTAAGTCTTATATATATATATATATTACTTATGAGATACAGTTTTTTTATATTAGATAGTCGAATGTGTCAATTATTAGTTTAGTTATCTTTCAAGTCTATGAATTAATTAAAGTGTATGATATATGCTTTATATTTAGATTAACATTAATTTGATTTTGGATATCATTGTTGAAGAGTTGCTACCAAATAATTTATGAATTTTATCCTTTGTAATCCACTTAAGATAATATTACATAATTAATTAATTTGAGATCAATCGTAGTTTCAAGTAGATGCTCTCTAAGACAAAACACTCATAACTTGATTTAATAAAGCCAGATCTTCAGATACCGTTGATTCAAGCTAGTTTGCTTCAACTGAAGTCCTCTAAACGCTAACAGAATAGAAACAATTTAAGTACCTACCTAATTAATATTTCAGCATAGATTATAACCAGAGTTAATTCGGAATAGTTTTCAGTTGATTTAGACATTAATGTAGTTTTGGAACAACTAAATCTAGTTTTGAAAACTACTTTGAATGGTCTTAAAGCAAATATGTTTTTGAATGCTTGAAACCAATCAGTTACTATAAAACTATCGAGTCGATGTTAAGCTTAAAATGTCAGCCTATTAGATCCCACTGCTGGGAAAAGGCCTCACCTCAACTATGAGGAGGAACGAGGCATACTTCACCACGCGGGCTCAGTGCGGATTGGTGGAGGGGTGTATGTAAGGCAAGTGACAAACCTTACTGTCAGAAGTTATCAAGCCGCCCTAGGGCCTCTGACTAGGCTTAACGAATAATACCACAGATATTAGCCGGGACCAACTGCTTAACGTGCCTTCCGAAGCACGGAGATGCTTGTCATGGACGTCACTTAAATGGTCGGAATGGTCACCCATCCAATCACGACCGCGCCGTGGGTTGCTTAACTTTTGGTATCACTACCAAAGCGCTGCCGCCACTGCGCCACAAGCACCTCATGTTAAGCTTATCAACTCATATTTATTTTATTTCGTTGAGGGATCTAAGAAATAAAAGTTTTCTCCTGGGACTCCCTTGTTTTCACTGGTTGGGGTTTTCATGGAATTAAATAAACTGTTTAAACAAACAGACTCAATTACTTTGCCCCAAACTAAGCGTGAGCTTGTGCTATATCGACTAGGATATTTGATGGGAATCAACCTTCATGACCTTTACCATAACCTTCAACCACTCTTACGATAATGGATATGAATATGCTTAGTAACATCCATGACTTAGGTACAAATTATCATCAGACAAACATTTGCCCCTTGCGGGATTTGAACCTACAACCTCTTACTTTGTAATCCGAAGCGCGAACCACTTCACCAAGATGGTCGTCAAAAGTGCGGCCAAGATGTCGGTATAAACTGGCTCAAGATGAGTTGCATCAGTAGGAACTTACACACTCAACATAACTAGGCCCTGTACTCTAAAAATATAATTGACGACCGTCTTGGTGTAGTCGTTCGCGCACCGGACTTCTAAATCAGGCGGTTGCGGGTTCGAATCCCGCAAGAAGCAAATGTTTGTGTGATGAGCACGAGCATTTGTACCTAAGTCATGGATGTTTATATGTATTTAAGTATTTCTATCCGTTATCCTAGTCACCATAGCACAAGCTCACGCTTGGTTTGGGGCTAGGTAATTGGTGTGTTTAAAAAAATATTTAAAAAATGTTCGATATATACTTACTTAACTATCTTAGTCTCTTTCTAGTACTCGGAAGTACCAAAAGCCGATAACCACATTAAATTATCAAAAGCTTTATACAATGTTAATGCCTAAATTTTGGTTTTAATTTTTAGTTTATTTTGAACCGTAACATGATGTCCATATAAGTTAAAGTACGTAAGCGATTTATGCGAATTTTTATTATAGCGGCCTGTCTCTACAGAGATTAGCCAACTGCGCGGGAGACATTATAGTGCACAAGTGTGTGCGCAATACACAGGTGCACTATCTGTTTCTTCACTCTCGTAATTCGGTAAGACGTCAGTCCGACATCACCCTAGAAGGATCAGGCGCATGACCAACGGCTTAACATGCTTCTCGAGGTACGGCGGTGTTAACACCACCAACATCCTGACTCCGGAGCTTGGTCGGAGTTATTTCAAGGCAGAAAAACCCACACACTTACGGCTCGATCTGGGATTTGAACGCGGGTCCTCGTGAATAGTACCCTGCGTTCTGGCCACTAGACCAACGAGGCAGTCATGTGGTCATCGACTTTTGATCAAAAGATTAAGTAAGGTAAGAAATCATTTACCATAGTAGCATACTAGAATAACTAGCATAGTATTTGAGCTTGAATATGGTTGAATTTTGACTAAGGTTTATCAAATCGATGCCATCAACCAACGAATGAGTATAGCTTATTTATTCTACCTCGCTAAATCACGTGACTTTTCGTCGTTATTTACGTATTTTTGCATTTCAATAGCGCTTTCGAATACTGACTCGGCTAAAAATAGCTGAAAAGCTGAGCTTTCAACCATGAATACTCTTAGAAGATATTTCCAGTGCAGAATGAAATTCACTTACAGAGCTAAAATAAAATATCTTAACTCAATGCACAAGGGAATGTTCAAAAATACTATCGTTGAAGATTTGTAAATTATGATACCTATAATGATATAAACAAAAAATG
This sequence comes from Pyrausta nigrata, assembly GCA_949316185.1. Lineage (NCBI taxonomy): Eukaryota > Metazoa > Arthropoda > Insecta > Lepidoptera > Crambidae > Pyrausta > Pyrausta nigrata. Next base: position 33,002,261 of record OX438936.1, on the reverse strand, counting down.
ACTGCCTCGTTGGTCTAGTGGTCAGCACGCTGGGTACGAACCACGAGATCCCGGGTTCGTTTCCCGGGTCGGGCTGAAAGTTTCTGAGTTTTTCTGTCTTGAAATAACTCAGACAGCTCCGGAGTCAGGAAGTCGGTGGTTTTAACACTCCAGTGCCTCTGAAAGCACGTTAAGCCTTGGTCCTGCGCCTGATCTCTCTACGATCATGTCGGACTGCCGTCTTACTGAATTATGAGAGTAAAGGAACAGAGAGTGCACCTGTGTATTGCGCACACACTTGTGCACTATAATATCTCCCGCGTAGTTGGCTACATCTAGGTTGAGATTGGCCGCTGTAGTCGAAATTCGTCTAGGAGGACATTATAAACAAAAATACTCTTTTCAAAAGTTTTCCGTCTAAGTCACGATTTCAATCTTTGTAATTTCTCTAACATGAAGATCCTAGCTACTATCAAGAAGTTTTGAAGCGAATAATAAAGTACACAAGAATTAAAAAAGCGAAATGAGAATCCGCATATCTCTACATAAATACATAAATAAATAGCCATAAAATATTCAACAGCAATCTCATTGAGGAAAGAATAAAGTCGGGATAAAACAAAGACTTACCTACATTTTTATGGTGAATATTTGCTTTAGTTTTCTTAGTCGGTTTTTAAAGATCAGGTAAAAAAGCCACAACACATTTTCTGAAATAGCTTTTTTAATCTCTTGTACCGCCTGCATTCTCTCTGTTTGGACCTATAGTTGACTGGTAAAGAATGCTTTTGGCATTAAGTCCGCTAAATGTACAAGAAACTGCAAAATGTTTCAATTAATAAATAAAATACGTAAGCTTAACCGCTTACCTAAAAGAAAACAAAACGTATGTTAGAAGATAACTAAACAAAACTACACGTACTATAATTTATTCTGTGACTACACTTTATCGATCAAGGCTATAATATCTTACACGATTGGCGAAATTAGCTATGTCATAGCTTAAATTTATTGGTACAGAAAGTAATACACACTGGACAGTTGGATATAATTAAAGTTGTTTTTTTATGTAGCTTCCTTAGCTTAATTTTTTTTATTTAGACTTTTCGTTATTGACTACTATATAGCCTAGATAGCCGTGATAGTTATTTATGCTTCGATGTGCTACTTTTTTAATTCAAAAGTTTCACGATCTATGATAAGTAAAACAAAAATTAATGATTCACACCGAGCGAGGCTCTAAAAATAAATATGAGAGCAAACTTTGTTATGTTATATATTATTTTTAAAATTTTATATAAGGTATGTGTAATAATGTTGATCAGAATCATGATTTTTCAATACATTAAAAAAAACATAGAATCTCTTCCTTTTTTTAAGTCGGTTAAAGGAAAAACTCATTTTTGTGCAAATCGGAATGGCTGACATATTTGTCCTGTAGTTTTACGTAATCGGGTCAATGTTTGCCGGGGATGAGCCGGATTATATCGACTGTAGTTTATAAAACAAACTTTAATTTAGTGCCAACTGGGAATAAAGGAACGGTTGCAGTTATATTGTTTAAACTATTTGCTCTGCATTTTACGCGCGTTAAAAGCTCCATTGATAGTTCTAAAGATTTATTAACCGTAATTTTTATTGGCAAAATAAACGCTGAAAAGTTTCTGCAGCTTTTTCAATAAGTTTTGTTACTGAGCGTCACCTTATCAGCAGTGACAGGAATAGGTTGGGCTTATTATCAGTAAAGTTTAAAATGTTTTTACGGTTCTGTAACTCAAAAAGAAAAAAGGAACCCTTATAGATCCACCGTGTTGTCCGTCTGTGTGGCAATGCCCTTTTTCAGAAACACGTGAAGGTATCAAGCTGAAATTAACATTAAATACTTATGGCTGCGTTTCCTTAAAGCCGTAAAATATCAAGCTTTTGAATAACGCAATCCAAAGATATGGCCGTTTTTTTTCTAATATTTTGCAGGTGAATCAAAATCTATAGAGTTCCCATAGACCCAAAATCATAAAATATGGCAGGAAGTAAGGTTTTTTACAGCACAAGTAAGGGAAAAACTCCGAAAACTTGTAGTTACATACATCGCAAAAAAAACTATGAAACCGTGAGAGCGCGAGTTGCACATGCTCTGTTTATCTTTCAAAAAAATATATAAAAAATATTATTCTGACGACTATAAAATAATACGAGCATGTATTTTAAACCAACTTTCTTTAGTGAGATGATTTAGAGATTACCAAAGTTACAAATCACATGGTGTAAGAATACTAAGTAGATACCTTTATTCCTAATTTTATACCTTTATTCATAAAATGTTTTAAAATGACTTCCCAATATCCAATATTGCTGAATTTTTTGACTACTCACTTTTTTACAGCTTACGTTTATGACGTCATAAATTCTATCGAAAATTTCAATCAATCGAATTGGAAATTTTAACGTTTTTTTCCTCATTTTAACGACTCTCAGAAATGACCTGCTACAGCGACCATCATTTTGTTAATGTTTTACTTAATTGCTTTTTTTATTGACTACATTAGGTTTTATTAAAAAAGCAACTTTTATTTCGGGTTAGCTAGGTTAGTAAATTGTTTGTCGTTTTGCTTACATTATAGATTCAATTCAAACCGAGGTTTATTGTTTATTTAAGCTTAAATAAGAAACCAAATTGGCCCACGGGTAGGATTTGAACCTACGACCTTTGGCTTATATAAAATAAGAAAGAACACTGTGAGTATTAAAAAATATTAAAAACTTTTGTTTTAGTCTTGTTTATTTTCGTGTATTCAGAGATTCTTTTAGGCCTAATTGCGCACGTTCGGATTAACTATGGATTTATTCAAGACCTAGTTGAAAGTCCACATTCGCCAGTTTGGATTAGCTAGTCCAGACTGGAGCAAGTTAATCTTCCGTATTAGCTTATCTAATAGAGCTCAGACTCAGATAATAGGCTTTGAACAAGTCTAGCTAGTCCGGACGTGCGCAAGTGGGCCTTAATAATAAACTGACTGAGGTTAATGAAATTGAAAGTTGAAAGGATCTTGACCAAAACTCTATAGAAACTGGGCCCACTTTGCGTCAGCATGCGTCTTTACAAAATGTTCGGATGAAATTTATAAATATTTGAAAGGATACACACAACAATATTTTTTTAAAAAACAATCAGGGGTTCACGAGGTATTCAATGGCAGATTAGGCATTTCGAGTTTATATAAGTTTAAATAAGAAACCAAAAATTCGCACACAGGTAGGATTTGAACACACTCTATAAACGTGTGAAACCAAAGTGGAAATTTACATAAAGGTAGAGAAAATATGTAATACCCATTATAATGCAGATATATTAATATAATAGACGTCAAAACGTCGGATAATTGAATGAGTGCAATTAGAAATGCAACTCAACGTAATTGAAACGATAAATAACAAATAAATCACTTTTTACTGTTTATTGTATCTTCAAAAACTAGCAACCAAAAACAAGTAAAAGTATCAAAATAAAAGTCATAGACAAAGTACGAAGATTTATAAAAAAAAGGATTTAATAAATATCTATCGCCAACAAGTGCAATTCCACCACGCGTAAAGTGGATAGTACTCTACACAGAAAAACTCATTTATTTTTTTTACGACCGGTTTCATGGAATCGTAATCTTATTGTCGTCGGAGTACATGGAATCATTTCCCTTCGATGTGGAATATTTTTTACGCTGGTGTTAACTCGAATCGTTGTGACAAGTCGGGATGTTTTTGACACTCGGATTACGTAAGCGGGCATTCAGATTTTGCTTTATTTTCGCTGATAATTTGGTTGTCACAGTCAGAAGATAACATTTAGTTGACATCTCGCATCGTAATTTCAATACAATACTTACCTATAAGACCACTAGCTTACACAGAATAATTATCTTACTTAATTAGGGTTTTGTATCGCAAAAGGAAAACCAATAAAGAATTATTTTGTTCATCGTACGTTTGCTTATCTATCTTTTTTTTTCAGGAACAAATGGAAGTATTAAGTTGTAATAAATAAATATTTAACAACATCACATACTTTGGGACCTGACCAATGATCCCAGAGTAAGTAGCTAAATAAGTTATGTGTAAAATTAATATCTAATAACCACTTAGGTTTTGAACAAACTGTACAGTCACAAACATTAATATTTGTGACTGTACAGTTTGTTCAAAAATGATTTGAGACCTTATTACAATGGCATAAAAACTTATTTGTATACATTTCATTGCTCGTGACTGTAAAATTATCAAGCTTCTTAGTCAACGCAACCAAATTAAATGAAGATCACCTGAAAACCTGTAGTAAAATAGTATTTCCCTAATTTCCGAAGTTACATTAACTTCGGACAACCGGAACTTAAAAGACTATTCCTTATTTTTTTAAGTAACGGTAACGGACAACCGGAACTTAAAAGACTATTCCTTATTTTTTATAAGTAACGGTAACGGACAACCGGAACTTAAAAGACTATTCCTTATTTTTTTTAAAAGAGAAGCTTTTAAGTCAGGTAAATAGAACTAATATCTATCACGGACTACACAGTTAAAATTCAAACCATAAAAGCAAATACAAAATAATTACATTTTACAGACGCGAAAGAGCACTGAATTGCTTATAATTAAATTTCAACGTCCACAGACTACTAAATAGGTCAATCTGGACCCTAATATTTCATAATAACGGAAATTCATTAATTTTATATTTTGTCTTCTCCCTCGCGAATTTTGATGGGCGATTTAAATACTAATTTACCAAATTTATTCTATAGCGATGCTAATCTCCTTTCAAAGTAATACTTGACTTTTCCTAGCAATTTTAATTAAATTTAATGGAATAAATTTAAGTTATAATCCCGGTCGATTCTTAGTAAATTTTGGAAAGTCAAATGAGTTACGTTTCGTTTCGTAAAAGGATTTCTCTGTCATCCTTTTTAAGTCTTCGAGTAAATGAGCTTCGAGGGATTAATTATTCTGAAGTTTTTGAAGTCCACAATATGTTAGAAGCTACCAATTCTATTCAAATAAATACAGAAGATAATATAGAATTATTAATAAGATATCATTTTTTTTATTAAAAATCAATATAGGTAACCATAAATACATAATAATAATAATATGTATATACATATTATGTTAAATGTGATAAAAATATATAAACCTTTATTATCTATCATACTTTAACAACGTTTTTCATTTTGTTTGTGTTACATTTTTTTTTTGGCTTGTCTTTCGACAAAGGCCTCCTCTAAGTTATTTTACTCTTCCTATTAAAATATAACATTGAAAGAGGCTAGTTGACATCAGTGGTGACCTAAGAGCTGGCAGCTACCTTGCTCAGCGTATAAGCATCGCTATCCGGCGCGGTAATGCTGCCAGCATCCTGGGAACCTTACCACAAGGACCCTTTTTATAATTTTGGTTTTTGTGTTGTATTAAGTAATTTATCTAATTTTTTATTAATAAGTTGTATATATATTACATAGAAAGATATTCCTATTAACATATAAAATAAGAAATACAAAAGAGGGAGAGAAAAAAAATACAAGCAATACTAATAATAAACCCATTAAAGTTGGAATAGAAACCATCAAAATCTAGAAATTAATTAATCAAATCAAATCAAAAAAGGACTTGTCCATTAATGGTTTTTTATTCGTCAATATTTCTAACCAGAATAAACTAAATAATATATTAAAGAGTTCACAAAAATTAGCCTTTCTGCATAATTACTATATTTTTAAGGCCTCCGATTAAGAGAAAAATTGAAGTAAATTTTTCTATTTGTCTGTACGAAATCGCACCTTCGCCTATATCAATTAACGCATGAAAAAAAAAATTGACAGCAAAATTGACATTTCATTGACAGTAGTACCTGTTATATAATCTGTGGTAGTACCTGTAGTATTTATCCACCAGTGGAAAGGCAATGGTACATAGCTATACAGCCAGGAAATAGAAGTAAGTGATCAATGGATGATACCTGTTACAAAACATTTTTTTCTCAAAAATGGAGGCGTTTAAAATTCTGCTTTCTATGGTTACGTGTTTCATATTTTTGTAGCTTAAAGATAAATATAGGTTTATTAGTGGTTGGTGATATCTTAGAATAAAAAAACCAGCCTCTATACAAAAAGAGGACAAGTCCTTTAATTCTTAGACAAAAACGTTTTGAGAGTGCTTTGTGACTGTCATATAAATAGTCCTAGACGTATTTGAAGCAAGAATAAACAACTTTGAAATATTTCAATGTTAAATGAAGGTCAGATGAATTATTTTTCTAAACGGGATCAACTTTTTAAATTAACGCTCCAATAGATGAATGAACACAGATTTATGGAATAAATTAATAATTTTCTGCTCGCTCAAATTCTATCATACGAATAATTGGTTTAATATTCAATCGGATGTAGGTGCGTTTGAGTTAATATTAATTTTCGGGTTATAAATGATGTGCAGTGTAAAACAATGTAGATTTAGTAAGCTTATAAAATTTTGCATTTTCTATGACAGCAATGCCGATTTTATACATGCAAATATATACACAGTTAAAAGATATTTAAGCATACCTACTTATACAATCGAAGACTCTTTAATACACACTATTATATTAATTACAACACAGTAACACAGAAGGATGGAGAATGCCCTAATAGAAAGGCTATACCTCAGGAATAGGATAAAGCTGCATTCCGATCAAAGAATTTTCAAAATCGTACCAGCAGCAGTTTCAAATATCTTACAAACAAACTAACATACTTCTTTATAATAATAATAAATCTTTATTTCATCTTATAAGTAAGTAACAGGTTATCTAATATGCAATTTAAAATACATAGGATCAGATCAATATATAATATTAGTGTACTACTAATAGTTCTTTTAGTTAAATTACAATCAAGATCGTTTAAAGGCAAACCCAATAGCGGAAACTACAGCGAATCATCCGCATACCTACAGCAACGATTTTGAAATAAAAAATCAACGAATGCTCCTCCCCACTCGTCAAATAAACGGTAAAATTGAAAATGCGAGATATTTTATTTTCTGACGATCAAAAATCAAACATGGCTGTTTGAACGCCCCGGCTGAATGGCACGCCGAATATTATTAGCTTTGATGAAATAAAGTAAGCCGAACGCCGGCTCACTGGCGTAGCAAGCACTTACAAAAATTCGTCGACTGACTAACGTCCTCCGTAGCTCAGTTGGTAAGAGCATTCGCCCGGACAGCGAAGGGACGTAGGTTCGAGTCCCACTGGATGACACAATCGATTAATTTTTGTGAGTGAAATTTGATTTAATTTCGAAATAAAGTAGTAAAAGAAAAGTTATGCGTCGCTTCCTCTTTTCTGTCCTAACCAACCAATTTTAATTGAAGTATTCATTTGTTTCACTTTAGACTCTTACATGTACTTATTATCCATACTAATATTATAAATGCAAAAGTATGTTTATCTGTCTGTTTGTCAATAATCTATTACGTTTAAACCTCCAAATCCAAATTTCATCTTAATTCTTTCAGAATTAAGATGAAATTTGGTATTGAGATTGTTTGAGTCTCAGGAAAAGACTTAGACTGATTACTTTTATAATTTAACCAATGTGTATGCAAGTTTTCACGAAGGTAATAGCTTAAAGCACACAAAAATAAATCGAGCGTGTCATCCGGTGGGACTCTAATCCACAAGCGTTCGCTATACAGGCGAATGCTCTTTCCAACTGAGCTACGACGAACGTTAGTCAGTTGACGAAATTTTGTGCTTTCTACGCCAGTGTGCTGGCGTTATAGACATAGGATATTACTCAACCCAGAAATCATCATCATCCAAGCATTATCCCGGTTGTGCACTCGCACGCGAGGGCCCAGGGTCCGCTGACCATGATCCAGGATGTGGCAGATCAGGTATTTACAGTGGAGCGACTGCAATCTGACCTCCGTGACCCTGTTAAGGGGAAACTGACCAATTTTGGATCATGGTTACATATTCAGTCTCCTGAATGTACAGGGTTCCTCACGATGTTTTTCCTCATCGTAAAGCATCGGTTAGTGAAACAACTATATGGGGTCAGAAATAATTCTTTATGGGGTACAACTTAAAGTATGTAAATCATCTATCAATTAAACTATCCCAACGCCAATAAACTCGTTCTAAATTCACATACTCGCCAATCGATCACCAATAATCCATATGCCAAGTGACAGATCTATACATCAATGAAAGCCGAAGCTTAGAGTAACCACAATCCGTTTGGCCTGACGCCATGGCTGATATGAATACTCGTACATAACGTTTAGGACCCTTTGCAGTTCGTACAAACGCGGCTGCCAAATGTTTATGTATACTAGACTAGCGGTTGCCCGCGAATTCGTCTGCGCAAATGAAGAATTTTTCATACAAACTTCTATCCCCCTTTTCACCCCTTTAGAGGTTAAATTTGTATAAATACTGAAATATATCATTCTTAATATCTAAGATTTATTTTTTATTTCTTCAAAACTGACGAAGTTTCATACTATTTATTACCGTCACCATTTTTTAACCCTTTAGGAAATCCTTTCTAAGAAAGTGTAGTTAGCCTAAGTGTTAGAAAACCTCCTTTGCACACAGCAAAGACTTGTCCAGTTTATGTAGATCTGACAATGTCAGTAGTTAAAAAACAGAAAAATAAATGTCTTCATGAACCCAGATTTCCAATACGTGGCAACCGTGACAGGACACGAACCTGCAATCTTCAATTAAAAAAAAGAAAAATAAATGTATTGTGTACCAGATTCCCAATAATAAGCATAGTGAACAATTTTGAGTTTCTAATCGTAGTAGTTTGGAGGTGTGCGTTGATATGTCAGTCAGTAAATCAGTAATTCTGTCATTAAATCAGTGTTCATGTTTATATTTTGCCAGGGTACTAAAAATACATGAAAGGCAAATTAGTGTTATTTAATTTTCTAAGATAAGTTAACTATATTTTCTTTTTAGGCTCATGCCTGCACAAAAATATCTGCTTTTGTTTTAGATTCAACGAAAACAGGATTTACGATTACGTTAGTTCAAGTTCGCGTTTCGTTTTTCAGTTTTTAATTATATTCTTTCATACCGGCGCGATGTAAATTTTTCACAAGTTTTTTTTTGTGTTTTGTAAGTTCATACATGAAAACTATTTACCGTGGACACCTATTTTCGATTTAAATGCAAATAAGAATTCACTATGCATGTAATGGTAGTGATATACGCTGGACGTTACAGTAGATTGTGAAACAAATTAAAATGTAGAGACGATGTAAGTCACGTTACTTAATTTTGTAAAGAAAAGTCACTTCCACGTATCTGCAGGGAGTGGTGGTACTTAGGTACATAGTACAATAATTAAAATTAAATAAATAAATGTATGAGTAAAAACCCCTATTTCTTAAGATGTTTCTGTTTTACTAACACCTGCACTGAAAAAAAAGATCAACCAAACTAGTTTCGTTAGTTGAAGGTTTAGTAGGGAAGTCAATTTTTGTCTAATATAAACTAACTTAAGTTTGCAAGTCACTAGATTACGACTTACTAGTAGCCAAATTTTGGTTTCTGTTAACCAATGATTTTTTTCAGTGTGGACTTTAGTAGTCCGATATAAAAAGATTTTAATTTTAATTTGTATCTACGTACAGTTAAAAAAAGTAACTATGAAGATTCCAAAACGGGCATATCCTAAGGCTATAAGTAATGTCAGTAAACTTTATTACAGCTTTTATGGCACTCACCCACGGTTTTTTTGGGCCAAACCAGTGGGTGTAACCCAAGAACTTGCATACGAAGCTACGTAGGCGTCGAGATGATACGATCATTTAGACAACTGTGCCAATATCTCAAAAAGTGGCCAAGGAAATATAAACCAGCACTTAATTTTTAAAATTGCTTCTACGCCTTCCGCATTTGCCCCTACCTGTCCTGTACTATTATAACTATCTTAATAACAAACCCTACTTATTTTGTTAACGTTTTAAGCACTAGAATGCTTTCTTTATTTATCTTACTGTCCAAAATGTATATAGAGATAAATACTAGGTATAAACAAATGTATCTACTTTTAGTGCTATCTACAACCAAAACAATATTTTCAGGGGGGGGGGCCTGATGACCTTAATTACAAGCCTTGGCTTAGATTAGGCATCAGTCTCCCACAATAAATTTTACCTACCAAACATATAAATTATAAAAGTTTAATGTGGAGAGAGAATAAATGATTTTTATTATATTATTATTATTTATTTGCCATGATTGAAGTAAGCGAAAATATTAAAATTTCGGGCAATACATAACTTCCGTGTATATTATAAGCAAGCACATTCCTGCAGTACCTTTTTAAACCTACACGTATCATGTTTCCAGACACAATATAAAATTAATTGTTATAGGGTATGACAGGTGCAATTTTACTTTGTTCAGAGCCCGTATCCAAATGGCAATCTTTCTGGAGCAAACTTTGCTATCGCCAACGAAATGTCAAAATATGTATGCAAAAGTCACGTGATGTTTCGATGGCTTATGTCAGTTTCATACATTTTGTTAGCGATGACGAACTTCGCTTGAGAATAAATTGCCACGGCTAGGACCCCTGTCTCTTTTTATTAGCGTTTAGGGTAGTCACAACCCTGATGTCAAGCTTTTTTGCCACCATAATTATGCGCTCGATACGGCAGTTTCATGAAAATATTGCCTCGTTGTTTTAGTAGTCAGAATGCTAGCTTCTTTCTAACAGAACCTGGGTTCGAATCCCTGCTCCGACTAGTTTCGAATTTTTTTTTTGGTCTAAAGAATTCAGAAACAACTCGTTTGGTCTAAAGAACTCAGAAACGAAAATACGTTAAGTTGTTAGTCTTGTCTCGATCTCTCTCGGGTCATATCGGATCGTCATCGAACCCATAAGGGTTAAGGAACAGAGAGTGGACCTATGTACAGCGCACGGTGATCGCGGAGCACGAGTATAATAACCTCGTGCAGTCGGCTATTCTCAGTTGAGATTGGCAGTCGTGGTTAAAATTCTGCTAGGAGGACATTATTATGAAAATATTTTTAGTAAATTCATATTTACTACGACACGAGCGAGCATGTTTTCATAATAAGTGCATTTAAAATGCACAATATTCATGAACTGTACTCCAGTCATACCTAGGACGACGTTTACAGACTGAACGGAAGATTCAAAGATTTGCTTTGCAAAGCGCATATCCTAAGATGAATTCATAACCCATTCTAAGTGCTTATTCCACTTGAATTAAGTCGGAGGTATTAGGTAACGTGAACGTTGAGGTCTTGTCTGTTTTATGCAATCCTGGTACAGGTAAAGCTATTTACCTTTGTGTTTATGCTGGGATCAATCTAAATATATCGTACAGTGTATCCCGTCACCGATGTCGGAGCCTTCAAGAGGTGTTAGATGAGTTCCCCTGCAACATTTTTCTCTATTACAAAAATCTCGAAAACAGACTAAAAACTATCACCTTTCCATACAAATGTATCTAGCCAATTTTAGTATGGGGAAGTGAAAAAATAATTTGGGGTTTCAAAGTTGATCGTATAAGAAAGTGGTAGCAATTTTGCTTCTTAGTCACCACATGAAGGCTCCGACGCCGGTGCCCAGACACATTGTGTAAAAGAAAGAACTGATTTAACTAATGACTAACATTATCAACGCGCAGCTCAGTCTAGAGACTCAAAATTTGGCACGTAAGTTCTTTATGTGTCTAGGGGTGCACTAAGAAAGGCTGAAAAGGGGACAAGTTTGTATTAAACTAGGTCAGCTTTGGAGCTAAATCGACAAAAAATGGTACGTAGCGTTTTGGTTAGAAATTAGGAATGTCGGACTTTTGAAAATTCAACCTAGAAAGGGGTGAAATGGTAGGGAAGTTTGAATAAGAAATTCAACATTTGCGCAGACGATGTCACGGGTATTGGCTCGTTTTGTTATAATGGAGACCGAGGTATGAGTAAGTACCACCTCTGAATCATTCTGGCTAACATGTTTTTTTTATTTAGAAACAATCACACCATTTAGCCCTAAAGTGAGCGTAAGCTTGTGATATGATAACTAAGATAACGGACTTATATACTCTTGAAAACAATTGTTGCCTGAATAAAATAAAATATATCAATAAAAGTTTGATAAAATACAAAACAAATCAAAGCCTCAATTTCATAGGCGTATTCAAAAGGTTGGATTTCCATAAACTTGCACATAATAGATCACGCTGATACTTCCACATCGCGCATGGCTAACCAACAGACAAGCTGCCAACGTGCAAATACTAACAAAATGTAATGCCAACGTATTAATAATGGCAAAAGATAACGTGGTAAGATGAGCGCATCTCTGTTCTACGCCTCAATGGATTGAGGCCACTATGACACTCGTCAATTTGCACAGACGATGGAAATGCTTCCAAGCCTATCGCCTATTTTATTTAAAGCTATCGCATTTACGATTTCAATACCTTTTTTATTTTTTTTGGCTTTTTCCTATTTTTACATTCGACAAGATTGCATTTTATTTACAACATATTAATTGAAATTTTCTCATAATTTTGAAAGCTATAATTGTTTTCCTGAAAGCTATACATATTGCAATTTGAAAGGTTTCGTAGTTTTGCAGGACCTTTGCGTTTTTTTTTAAACTTAGGAAGTTTATTTTTTACTAGTGCAGAAATGTGGTTTTAGAAATTGGGAATCAATGATGAGCAAAGTAGATTTCAGTTTGATTCTGACAAGGGGCAAAAATGCTAAATGCTAACGGTGTTATTACAAAAAAAAATAGACCAGGTTTAAAATGGGTCTAAATATTAGCCGACAACAGAGGAATGAATGAAACATTTGTGACATAACCTAATAGATAAGCGCTTTTCTCATTGGCTATCTAATAGCTTAGTCCTGTCTTAAAAGCACTAAGTTTTTGGAATAACGGGGTAAATGTTTAATAGGTTTCTTGGCATTTTGTGAAAACAAAAATTAAAGAAAGTGAACATATTAAAAACTGAATCATAAAAAATACATGCATTTTAATTTAACTTTATTTTGCGAATAGCTTTATTTCCTTATTTTTAAAGAAATGTGGACTATCACAGCGTTGACACTCCCCATTTCCTTTCTTTAACTTGACAGCATAAACTCCAACGATGATTAACTCGACAAATTTTGTATCCCGTTTACAATTGGTTATAATAGAACCGTGGACTGACAGACAGCGCTGCGGAACAAGTGTTACTCCGCTTGATTATGCAAATCCAATGAAAGGGGCTTACAGAGTATTCGTTGGGATAGTCGAGTTTGCTGCTTGGTCTGTGGACCTTGAATAATCTTGCCTCATCATAGCTTACTATTTGTCGTATCGTTGAATGCATTTAGTGGCATTGCTTAGTCCTAACAATTCACCAAAAAATTGCACTGCATTTTAATATTAATCAAAGGGAACATACGGCATGCTTATTAGGACTGCACCAATCAAAAACCAACTCCGATGCGCTAGTAAAAAAAGGCGCGATAGCTGAGCGCAGAAAACTTCACTTACCAACCGAAAGATCGTGAGTTCGATCCCCGCCTGTAACACTAAGTTTCTATAAAAACTTAAGTACATACAGATATTTCCAAAGATATCGCTGCCTAGCGGTAAAGGAAAACATCGTGAGGAAACCTGCACACTAGTTGGCTAGTGTGTGATATGGAGAAGGCAATGGCAAACCACTCCTTAAAATTTCCAAGAAAGTCGTTGTGTGTTTCATTACATAATGATCACGGCCCTCAGCCATGAGGTATACGACTATAAAGAGATGCGCTAGTGCGAAACGTGTCACTCTCTGTTCCTCTACTCTCATAGTACATTGAACGAATAATTTTAGAACGAGCATTCTTTCATTGTCTATTTGTAAGCCGATGCTGGGAACGTGAAGGGTAGGAAGTGCTTTTGTTGTAAGATATGATGAATGAAGATTATTTTAATTCCATCCTAAAGAAAGGTTCAGCAAAATATTTAATCAATGCTTATACAAATATTGATATCGTAGAATTAAACGAGATATAAAATATCAATATAGACCCAGCACATTTTTTATGTCCCTAATCATAATAGTTGAACAACGATCTCTACAAGTCGATCTTGAATCTCAACTAGTCCAAGTTTGGCTGACAACTATTGAGATTCCACTCAACGTTCTCGGGATATGATAATCGGGTTTCAACTACTTTTCAACGTATTGAAGTGTTGGCAAAGTCGCAGGTTTGATTTTCAGTTGGTGTTTGAACTATCTGAATACTCTTCAGAAGTTTTCGAGTTATACTTGAACGGTTATTTTATCATAGTTCAATAAATGATAGTCGTTTACAAGAGTTTTTGACTCTTATTTGGTTAAAACTCATCGTCATTTTAGTGACGCATTTAAATGTTCTGGTTTAATTATTGAAAAAACACAATTTTGACTACCGTCTTGGTGTTGAGAGTTCATATCCCAAAAGGGGAAAATGTTTGTGTGATGTGCACGAGAATTTGTACTAATTCATTGATGTCTAGACACGTATATAAGTATTTCTATCCGTTAACCTAGTTGCCATAGTACAAACTAACGCTATAGTTAGGACTAGGTAATTTGGTGTGATTGTCAAAACAATTTATTTATTTATTTACAATAGCTAAAACTTTTATCAAGTCTCCTCAAAACACTGAATATTGACAAAGAAACCAATGGTAGTAACTGTATTCACAACACAGTGATTATGTTATAGAAACTTGACAGCAGCAAAACTAATTGTGTAAAATTATGTTAATTTTAAAACCAACACGCAACATTCTTAATCTATGTGAATCATGTTTCAGTTACACATACCAAAGCCATTTAACCAGAAAGAACGTTCTAAAGAAATCAAAACAGTGAATGAAGAGTGCTTCACGAAAGTAGTGTACAGAAGTAAAAGAAAACAACCTAAAAGCTAGGTAGCTCTCAATCCAGAATAAGCTTCCTGAATTGTAAAAAAACTCAGCCAATGCATGCAATAAAGTAACATTGCTAAGCGCTGTTGAGCTGGCAAGACTTTTAACGCCTTTTCAACAATCCTTCTGCAACGCGCGACTTTTACAATTCAAGAGTGCACATTCAAAAGTACTAGGAAAACTACAGAAGTAACGTTAGAGTTCTAGATCTCGAATATTCGATGTGCGATTTGGGAAAATTTGTAAAAGGATAAAGGTGAAAATGTAAAGCATCATGTACTTTCAATTGTATTTTAAATATCTGGATATTTAACATATATAATTGGTTAAACGATGATGAAAATTATGTTATAAAATAACATTAATCTTCCATGCCATAATCCACAACTTGATTGTAGGTAAATACTATTAGTTGGCGTATTCAGATGTGAAAATTTACAACATAGATCATTCTCTGTTGAATAATCAACGAAATAAATCAATTCTTCCACTGGAAAAAGGTTAAGTGCAAAATTATGAGACGGGTCGTCATCAATCATTGAAATCGAGCCATGATATAATAATTACAATTTTCACTCGCAATCAAGATAAATTACTTTCAATTGCAGTTTATTATTATTATAAAAACAATCATTTAATAAAGAGAGGCATTCACAAATTACAAAATGACGATATATCTGTCACCTACTATTTTATTCAACTCTCTAAATCCTTTGAATAAAAAAACATCTCGGATTTAAAAATGTTTAAGACCAAAAAAGTAAAAATTGCCTATCAGCTATCAATTAAAAAAAACAAGTTAACAAAATATCTCCAGTGAGAAAGTGCTAATGGCAAATATCACTTATTTATCTCCAGTCACCATTTATCGCCATTCTAAATTATATATATATATATATAATTTTATATAAAAGGTAGGCAGAATTATAACCGCAACCACATCTAATATTAGATAGATATATGCGCTCAGGATGGTACATTATAAAGTGAGAAAGTGCCAAAAGCAAATACCAAGAAACACCTAGGTATCACCTGTGCCGTGATACTACCTACGTTCACCTTAATTAACTGGCCTAACCTCGTACACTCGAGTCCAACTGCGTAATGTCATTTGACCAACACGCTCCAGTGATCTGCAATTGAACTCAAGTGTTATTTTCCGAATGTTCAGTTCCAACTGTACAATCGAGCCGATAAGGAAATTTCTCCTGAGAGCACTTTCTTTGTATGGTCTTCAATGATTTGTTTACTACAAAGATTGGTTTGCTGTTTTAGACAGACAGTTTAACTTGTAAAATATGATTCTTGGCTGAATCTTCGTCTGTGTTAAACGTGGCTTTATCGTTAAAGCCACTTCAGAAATATTTGATGAAAATGCTATTTTGATTGGTGTCCTCCATTTAGATACTCGTATTTCTCAGTAAGGATAAAAAGTCTGATACTTGATGAATAAATATTTTGGAAATTCTTTGGAACTGTCTGACATTTTATGCTAATCTCGTTCATCGTTTTCTAGCATTTTATCATTTTGTAATTAACGTAATACGTCTCCATAATTTATTTATTTTCACATGAATTTTGTTTATCATCTTCATCTTATTCAAAACAAGCTACTAATTTATTTTTAAGTCTCCATGATAACTAGCGTGATGAATCTCTGTTGCCATCAATTAGAACAATTCATTAACCTTCTTAGATGAAGGGCTCGGAAAATTAATGAACTTTCTTGATGGGTTGTGAAAGGATATAATTAAGAACGACCGATGAAGTGTAGCTATAACAGCTAAACTTTCGTTTTAGTTATTTTTTTAAGTGAATCAGTTCTTACCTGTAAATTGTCCAACAGTAAAATCGGCTTGTTCTTCTAAAAACTTAAAACACTTAAAAGTATCAACTTCACTTATCACTACACTCTACTCCATCCGAGTTCACAATCCGCGTTCACGATCCAATAAACTCTTTTATTGCTTATAATGTCTTCGCGAAGCCGTTAACACTTTTGTATTCCGAATTGAATTTGCCGCGCCATCGTAATGAGTGAACGACGAACGATACAGCGTCAGCCCGGCTGAACGGTTGCCGCTAAACTGACGTACCGTCTACGGCCAGGGTAGGTTTCCCAGCCGTGTGCGTGAAGCACCCCAATCCCGAAATACTGTTCTCACGGCGAGATGCGACTGTGTGCGCGATTCTGGCGATTTTGCGCCGTTGTGATACTCGCGCGTGTGATGCTCTATCACCTACCACTGCGTCTGTGTGCGTACCCGGGTAAGACCTAACTAAGCTAAACGCATGCGCGCAACCTCAGAAAAATAAAATCGTGTTTGGCGTTATTTAAATACTGATGTGAGAGGACAGATTATAAATCCACTGTGTCGTCGACAAAGGAGGTAATTTTCGGAACGGTTTTCATTAAAACCTACTTGGGAAATGTCTTATTTATGAAGGTGTTTTGGCATGCGACGTTTGTTCACATTTTTTACAACTTTTTGCTAAAAGTAAACAGAGTTATTTATGAATTTGTGTTGATAAATATACAATTTTTATTTTATGCTACCAAAAAAGCCTATCTTAAAAAATATTTGAAAATGGAAACCGGTATACGTTATAAACACATTTCATGAAAATATTATAGCTAAGAAATCACTAATTTCTGGTTTTTATTAATAAATTGTTACTCTAGCGCTTTAACGCAATGTTGGTATATTATCTATTAAGATATCTCCAAAGAATTCAATTTAATTCTCAGCGCATAGTCTGTCTGAAATTTTACAATTGGTTCGAAATTTGCATATTGCACATTGCAAATGAAGTAAACATCATAAAGAATAACATTTACTTGAGAATTGATCTTAGAGATGAAAACTGGCTACACTACGCACAAATACATTTTGATGGTGAGACGAGATTACTAAAACATTTTTATTGTTTTCAAAATAAACAAAACGTCTTAGTCAGGAGGCATAAGAAATGAAACTATAAAAGTGTACCTAGATGTGCTACATTATTACTTGTGATAGATGGATATATTATAGATTATGTAAATTGAAACCTTATAAGTATAACATGCGCTAAAATACATACATAGAAAAATCTATTTATTTATTTATTCAAGCTTTATTGCACAACTGAAATTTTGCACAAAGGGCAGACTTAATGCCAAGTGGCATTCTATACCAGTCATACCTTTAGGCTAAGCAATAATTAACAGCGGGACAGTGCGAAAAAGAAATATATCTTTTGTATAATAATAATAAATTGTTTCAACTAACACAGCAACTACCTAGCCCGAAACTAAACATGAATTTGTGCTATGGTGACTAAGACTAACGGATAGACATACTTATATACGTTTATATACATCCATGACTTGACAGATACAAATGCTCATGCTCAACGCACAAATATTTGCCCCTTGTGGAATTTGAATACGTAACTTCTGGTTTTGTAGTCTGGAGTGCGAACCACTACACCAAGAGATCGTCATTTGAATACGTAACTTCTGGTTTTGTAGTCTGGAGTGCGAACCACTACACCAAGAGATCGTCATTTGAATACGTAACTTCTGGTTTTGTAGTCTGGAGTGCGAACCACTACACCAAGAGATCGTCATTTGAATACGTAACTTCTGGTTTTGTAGTCTGGAGTGCGAACCACTACACCAAGAGATCGTCATTTGAATACGTAACTTCTGGTTTTGTAGTCTGGAGTGCGAACCACTACACCAAGAGATCGTCATTTGTATCGCATTCATGTTTAAGGCCTAAATACCTTTGATCCAAGAAACCCAAATCCCTATATTCCCAGAGACTTACAAAGCAAATTGTTCGGGGAATCCCAACATCATCTAGTGAAATTCCCAAAACGGTTTTTCTGTTCCGTAAAATTTATTATTCTCGCGTCAATATAAAAACTTTTTCTATCAGCAGGACGAAACGTTTACAAGAAAAATCAATACTTGAACCTTAAAAAGCCCATTTAACTTTCAATGGCTATATAAAACAGGTTGATCCAACCGTTGCCAAACCTCAAGACGTGGTATTCGAAGACAAAAACCTCTTGAAACTTTGGGATATAAGATGGCGTAAGTTAGAGCCTGAGAATATTTCACTAAGAAGCGTTTTTAGTGTTCCGTACCCAAAGGGTAAAAACGGGACCCTATTACTAAGCCTCCGCTGTCTGTCTGTCTGTCTACAGGATTTATCTCAAGAACTGTGATAGCTAGACAGATGACACAGTCGATTAATTTTTGTAAGCGAAATTCAATTTGATTTCGTAAAAACTTGCAAAATAATTGCTTAAATTATAAAAATAATTATAAGCTCATTTCATCTTAACTGATGGTTAAATATTTGTAAAAATATTTTCATCGGACACATGCGAGTACATTCCCCAAGTATTGATGAAATCGAACGCCGGCTCACTGACTTGCAAAAATTCGTCGGCTGACTAACGTCCTCCGTAGCTTAGTTGGTAAGAGCACTCGCCCGGATAGCGAAGGGACGTGGGTTCGAGTCCCACCGTATGACACAGTCGATTAATTTTTGTAAGCGAAATATAATTTTATTTAGACAGTTGAAGTTTTCACAGATGATGAATATTATAGAAAATAATAAATATTTAAGGGGGGCTCCCATACAACAAACATGATTTTTTTGCCGTTTTTTGCTCGTAGTAAGAGGTAGACGATTGGAATGTTTACAGAATAATAACATAACAGTATATTCACTTTTAAAAAATAATGATATAAGAATGATATTTTATAGGATTGCAAGTTTTAGTAGACCAACGTGACTATGGAAGGAAAAAAGAAATTAAACTTGCATGAAATCATATTCAGATGGACCATTACAAAATCACTATGTTTACTACTTAACTGCCTTAATTATTAAACTAACTGCCGCATTTAGAGACATTCATTAGATTGAATCTATAATTACGTCTAGTTCTGACACTTTCTTTGTCAATGAAATAGAAAAGAACGGCATGAGACTTAATGAAGGATTAACTTTGATTGACGTCTCTGAGTACGGCAGTAAGTATTTAATACAGTAATGTATTTCCATGCACAAAAATAGATTAAAATAAAACATAAGATATATAAAAAACAAATGAGTGCGTATTATTATGCACAGAAAAGAAACCAATTTAAACAAAAAACATTGAAACTGTTAGCAAGACGAAGTTAATGTTGGAACTAGACAAAAAGTTGTTGTTAACCAAAATAACCCCCTTTTGGCAGATCCAAATAGTAAGTATGGTTTTTAAAACATTGTACCTCTAATAGCTTCAAAAAACAATTTTGAACCAAAGCCTGTTGGCCTGTTGTTCCTTGCGCATAGGTTAAATTTTCATGTAATTTACAAAAAAATGCGCCCGCTTCAGTTTATGTATTGAGCCATCTCACAATGAAGGCAATCCGAACTCTTCATGCTAACAAGAGGCACTCTCCAATCTCCGATAGCTATTGTTTAACATGAGTACCCCAATTTCCATTTTAAAATATTTCAGTCCAAATTATTCCACTAAACGTCTGAGTTGTCTGACCTTCAATCATATAAATATGTATTCATTTAATTGATTTTGTTACGAAGTATAGGGTCTAAAACTACGTTTAGATCAGAGCGTATTTCGTTATATAAATATAAGTCAGCCTATTAGATCCCACTGCTGGGAAAAGGCCTCACCTCAACTATGAGGAGGAACGAGCCATACTTCACCACGCGGGCTCAGTGCGGATTGGTGGAGGGGTGTATGTAAGGCAAGTGACAAACCTTACTGTCAGAAGTTATCAAGCCGCCCTAGGGCCTCTGACTAGGCTTAACGACTAATACCACAGATATTAGCCGGGACCAACTGCTTAACGTGCCTTCCGAAGCACGGAGATGCTTGTCATGGACGTCACTTAAATGGTCGGAATGGTCACCCATCCAATCACGACCGCGCCGTGGGTTGCTTAACTTTTGGTATCACTACCAAAGCGCTGCCGCCACTGCGCCACAAGCACCTATTTATAGTATTTCGTTGTGTACATAATATTTCTGTTTTTTGGTGTTTCATAACTTAACCATTATTTGGTTACAATTTTGGTTTGGATACATACTCTTCTAGGCGTCACTTCTGCATGTAAGCTATGTAAAGGCCCACTTTATACAAATGAAACTCAGACCATTGGCCTTACGCTAGTCCAGATTAGCTAATCCAGTCGTGCGCAAGTTAGTGGGCTTTCAACTCAGATCATAAGCCTTGAACAAATCTGGATTAGCTAAGCCGGACGTGCGCAAGTAGGCTTACTTTTGATCTTTGTGTTTTCTAAGATCGCACTTCATTAATTGTACTCGTATTTTTTTTATAGGCAGATATTTGACCGCAATCTCACTTGATGGTAAGCGACGATGCGGTCGAGGATGGGAAATGTCTTTCTAGAAGCAGCCTATTCAGTCTTTTCTTAAAGGAATCCAAATCATAGTGTCTAGGAAACACTTTAGCTGGCAACGAATTCCACTCTCTAGCCGTGTACGTAACAGGAAGTTGGTGTTTTTGTCACTCTAATACCTACTACCAGCTCACTATGGGTCCAACATCGAAATACTGATAATTTACCTACAAAACCCTTGAGAAAAGATCAGTTAATATTTTTTTTGTTATTTCGATGCTGGTCCCATAGTAAAAAAAAATATAGCAGCAGAATCAGCCCCTTAAAAGAATACAGCTAATAAAATTGTACCCTGTATGGACAAAACATTTTTATGAGTAATGTGCTAACTCTTGATCTTCATCTTAGCTTGTGGGCAAAGATAAGGTCTACAATGGAGCGAGCTTGCCCAGGAGAAGCCTATTTACACGATCCTTAAAGAGTTTCGGGTAATACGCAGTTGGAAAAACAGACGCAAGCAGGGCATTTCTCTTTGGCTTTGGCAATACAGTTGGCAGAGCAAATAGTATTTAACGGTTTCTCAATGATTTTTTGTTCGACATAGTGAATACTGAAACAAGAAGGTACTGAAGTTTCTATTGATTGACGCGTCATCCGTCTCCAATTTTTATCGCACCTGGTGTGCCGTCTATCTGACTGTACTAAATTACTATTTCTAGACCTATAATAAGTTAAGTTAAATAAATTAATAAATTCTGGACCTTTTTAAAGCCTATTGTCTGAGTTGAAAGCCCACTTGCTCAAGTCCGGATTGGCTGATCCTGGAGGTCTACTACCGCCCGTCCAGATCAGCTAATCTGGACTGGCGCAAGTAGGCTTTCAACTCAGATAATAGGCCTAATGCAAATACAGATTAGCTCATCGGGACGTGCGCAAGCGGGCTTAAGAATATTCATCATACCGGTCTTAGTTCTAGAAGGCTGACTCCACCATCACCACCACAGAACAGAAAAAACGAGTAGAAATCGTAAGTGGGCGTGATCCGCAAAAATTTGTCGACTGACTAACGTCCTCCGTAGCTTAGTTGGTAATAGCACTCGCCCGGATAGCGAAGGGACGTGGGTTCGAGTCCCACCGGATGACACAGTCGATTAGTTTTTGTAAGTGAAATTTGATTTAATTTCGTAAAAACTTGCAAAATAATTGCTTAAGTTATAAAAAATAAATTGTGAAATTAATCCGTAATAAGAAAAAACCAGTCAAGTGCGAATCGGACTCACGCATTAAGAGTTTCGTATCGTCGTTATCTACTTCGTCTTAGTCACTTTAGAGAATTTAAGGATTTAGAATTTAGTACAAAGTTATCCAACACACAACTTCTACGAATATTACTGCTAATTTAATAAAGTTATCTTAATCGCTTTAGTTTTTCTTTAAAGGTTATTAAATGCACTATCATCATGATTTTTTTAAACTTTTTAGGACGCCCTACTGGACCAAAAAGTTGCGCTTCAAAGTTTAATATTTCGTAAATGTAGGAATAAATCGAAAAATTGTTTTAGAAACCCCCAATTCATTTTCAAATACCTACTCAAAGATACCCTCCCACTTCTCACCCTAATAAAAATTAACAAAAATTACTTCATTACCTTGTCGTCGTAATTGGTTTACTTAAAAAATACCAGCTTTCTAGTACTAACGGTCTCTTAGCAAAACCTTGGACAGACAGACAGACAGAACGGACATGTCAAAACTATATCCTTATAGTTTTGTCATGTCCGTCTGTATGACATAAAAAGCGAACATTTAAAAAGTCAAAAATAATACGACACAATTAGGTGTTATAATGTCGCGTCGAGGGTTCTTTGTTGCGTGTGCGGTTTTTCAAAATTTATAATATAATTTTTTTAATCGCCTGAACCTACTTTTTTATATTGCACCTTACTTATCAAGCCTTTCATAATGAAACAAATATTGAAGGAGTAGTGAAAAAAATGCATTGTGGTGGCGGCCATTGCGGCTTCTTTGAAATTAATAATATCGTATAGTATTTTACTAGACGAGCCTTTTCATTTGATACCCATATTGAGGGAGTTGTAAAGAACACTCCCGAATAATGATCTTTCAAACAAAAAAAAAACAAAATCGAAATCGGTTTATCCGTTCGGGAACTACGATGCTACAAACAGACAGACAAGACACGTCAAACTTATAATACACCTCGCTCTCAGCCATAATTATGGACCTTAATGCATCGTAATAGGGAAAACCATGTCAAAAAAGTGACATCTGGTAGGGAGTGGAATAACAAAATATAAAAGCACATTAGAATCAGGAAAGCACAACTTAGGATCTTATTTCTTTAGTAATAAAGATGGGACTCATTTAATCGAATTTGTGTTTAAAGCTCTTTCGTCATCGCCAAAAATTACCAGTTACAACTCAATATTTTTTGTGTGGATCATAATGTGATATTCTTACAAATGTGTTAGTTTGGTTACACTGGTTTTGCTATTTCTACTCGTTTTTTCTGTTCTGTGATCACCACCATGTAGGATATACATGGTTATTTTTTAAAACTTTAATAACCTCTTACGGGTAATTCTGGTGCTTAAATACAATAACTTTCTCTATGGGACCAACGTCTAACTCTAAAATATTTTATTTTTCATACAATGCTGGTACACGTGATTGTTGGCATTTAGTTTGAAAAAGCAAACTTTTCTTTCATGATTTCGATGTTGTTCTCTTAGAAAAAGTTGCTTTATTCGAGGACCAGAATCGGCCCTTAAGAGGTTTATTATATTTTTCAAATAACCCATGTATAGCCCGAAAGAAAAAGAGAATCCTGTAAGAATATTTTGGGGTTAATTTTGCAGTTCCTATACATTTTCCATTACCAAATAATCCCGATGTGACTTTACGTTAGTAAAACTCAGTACCCGTTAAAACTTAGCATTTGGTTTAAACCTGGACTAAGCTATTAGCTAGTCAATTAGAAAAGCGTTTTTCTATTAGGTTTTGTAACAAATGTGTCATTCATTTCTCTGTTATTGGCTAATATTTAGACCTAGTGTACGGGACCGCAGTTGAAACACATTTTCAATAATAAATCACACTTATTCTCAAGAAATATGACGCCGCGTACAGAGAGAATTGTGCTAGTGAGACGGAAGATACATGTCCATTTGGCGCGAATGCGCGCGCACAGTAGCAAAGGATTGCGTTCGGAAATGCCTTACACTAGTTCAAACCTGGTCTATTTTTTTTTTATATTAAGGCTGAGTGAGCTATGGCGACTATCACAAAACGCATTCAGCGTTGGCCCAATCGATAAATCGACAAGCTCCGGAATAAACACATGGCTTATTTGAGCCACAAAACCGGACCAAGTGAAACCAAAAGCTCGTTCATTAGGTGAGCACGTAAAGCCGCGGTATAATTGTGTGCCGAACTAGCAGTTATCACGCACCTGCGCTCTGCGTATTGGCTGCTGTGGAGTGTGGAAAAAATGGATGAGGTAGATTAAATAAAATATTATAAAAAAATCTTTTTAAAAATAAAACGAGAATTATTCGAAATTTTTACATTAAACCTCGATATATTTCTGTGTATTAAACACTAACGTGAAAGGTGCAAGTATCAAAATTTAGATAAGATATATAGATAATCGATGTTTACGTGTATCTTTAATATCTATTCCATAACTCGTGATTAAGGTAACAACAATAAATGAGTATAACTACTAGGCCATCTTGAATAAGAAAACAACCCTTTCTACAAATCGCGTACTTACTAATCGTATGGGAGTATTTAATGTCAAATTTTTTGTTATTTCTAGTTCTATTTTAACAAGTTATTGAAGTTATTTTACTTATTAGGAACGTATGTACTTTCGATATCAGTTTAACATTATTAATAACTGTAATATTTACGGAATAATCGCCTTTGCACACTGACGAAACAATTTATTTATTTATCAATTTATATGTATTTTCGGAACAGCTCTGTTGACTAGTTATGTAACTCGTAGACACAAAGGATCTATTAGCGTTTCCTTCGCGTTTCATCGTCCTCTCTCATATCTGTATACATACGTGAGCGAGAAAGACACATAGTTCTGAAAAAACGGACCACTTCTTACAGTCTAAAGTGACGGCCCAAGTGAAGTCAAGTCGCAGTCGCATAAAATTGTACTTCTTTTACCTTCTCTGCTTTTTGTGTCCCCGAAACCCTAGGTATTGCTCAATAAAGCACAGGTGCCACGTTCGTCTAATAGTTTTTCGTACCTCCGCCGTCCCCAGGGTTTCCTTCTGCCCGCATACAAATGTGTTGATTATTTACGAATAGCCTTATTCCGTGATTCGGAAACTTGTATTGTCCATCGGCGTCCAATTGTTGTACAAGCCACCTTTATCAGCCTCCATTCAAGTTTAACCCATCCTGAATTGACTTTGAACCGCTTTTGCTTTGCTACAACAAAGTGTTCGTGTGGTGTACTGTAAGGGACTTTGTCACATTTTATTGTGGTGGCAATGGAAATTACGGTCGTAATTTTGACAGCCGAAACATTTGAATTTGCCGTATTAGTTTCATAAGGTTCGAAATTAACTGATTGTGGTTAAACTGAATTCCTGATTAGTGAACCGTGTTAATATGTGCTGTGAATGGAAGTATTGTGTCACGTGACGTGATCGTGCTAACTGTTTAATTTAGCAGCCAAATTGGCGCATAGTTATTTAGATAGCATTAGTTCATTCTTCAAAATTGATTTTATACTGAGTAATTTATTTGTATTTTGTTTGTCTTTCTTTGTGCTACGTATATCAAACTAACACATATGGTTTCTTTATATTGTGCACCGTTTCATTTTACCCTGTGCTCTGTTCACGTTTTTCTCTTTTGTTTTGTTCCATAAATGTATTTCTTTTCGTCAAAGGTTAAGGTTTTGTTTCGTAAAGGATAGGATGAATACAATATTCAGTACGATATTTTCTAGCATATAATATTTCTTCCTCCTTCATTTCTTTTTTCTTCTTCTCCCTTCATATTCTTCTTCTGTTTCAAAACACAATCAATAAGGCAAGTACAGTGCAACCACTAAGTTATGCCTGTCTTTTACACTTTTAGTATCATTTATAGCCATTCTATTTTTTTATAATTTGTTTCAACAAACACACCAATTACCTAGCCCCAAACTAAGCGTGAGCTTGTGCTATGGTGACTAGGATAACGGATAGAAATACTTAAATACAAATAAACATCCATGACTTAGGTACAAATGCTCGTGCTCATCACACAAACATTTGCTCCTTGCGGGATTCGAACCCGCAACCGCCTGGTTTAGAAGTCCGGTGCGCGAACGACTACACCAAGACGGTCGTCGATTCTTGAGGTTCAGCACCAAATAAATAATAGTACAAGTACAGAAAGACTACTACGCACCGCTACTTAAGTAAATAGCGACTCTTGCTACGACACAATAAAGTCCAAATTGAGATCGCGGCACGCCAATAGCCTACCGCTATATAAGCACCTACATATTTGCCTCTCTTTCTCTCACGTAACCTCACTCTCCTGACAGCGTAGGGTCGACCGATGCGACGCAAAACGCGCGCGTATGTCGTATATCTTATATCATATTATAAGCAGTGATAGAAATAGGTTATTTTTTATGTACTTATGTCCCAAATCTTGGGACAGTCGTCCCGGAAAAAAAATATTATTGCAAGGAAGTCTCCGATTCTTGTCTCTGTTCTTCGAAGTTTTGGCAAATAAGCCCTATTCCTATAACTGATTATAAGTATGCGATGCGGCCGGCTTGTGACATCCATTACCAAACGCCGACCGGTCGATCCGCGCATGTACTTGTAGCTTTGCGCTAATTGCGGAGTGAACTGGGCCTGGTTCCAGTAAACCGTGTACCTAACCAATCGCGTTATTGTCGCGGTAGTTAAATTTTTATGACTTATCCACACGCACATTAAGCTATCATTATGCCGTCCCCTTTATAGCTGAAGTTGTTTCATCGCTTTCATAACAAATCTGGTTTATGTGTTTAATTTTAATACAATTTTCAACTTTCCGTTGATGTGTTAAGAGTTCTTTAATGAGCTTCTTTTGTTTTGACTGTAATTTGACATGCAAGGTGTGAACAACACCATACATTTATGTCGACTGATAAGAGTTCTTGGTTATTTAGTGGTAAGGATTAGTTCTGAACACGTTTCCTTCGCCTTACGTACGTACCTTTGTCACATCGTCGAATGATCATTGTAATCAGTTGATGAGCTATTATTGAGAGATTGCTGAGCGAATCACAGCATCCACAGTTGTTGTTTTATTTTATTATTAGCAACTAGTTAAAGATGAAGAATGTTTATTTTCGACGACGGTCTTGGTGTAGTAGTTCGCGCCTCGTACTTCTAAACCAGGCGGTTGCGGTTTCGAATCCCGCATCGGGCAATGTTTGTGTAATGAGCACGAGCATTTGTAGCTAAGTCATGGATGTTTATAAATGTATATAAGTATGTCTATCAGTTATCCTAGTCACCATAGCACAAGCTCATGCTTAGTTCGGGGCTAGGTAATTGGTGTGTTTGTTAAAACAGTTTATTTATTTATTTAAACGAAAATTAATTTTTAAAGGGGAACGGCCGTTCTTTCATGTTAAAGACTGGACACGTGCTTACTTATAACGCAGCTTTTCCCAACATCGTATTCAGCGCAAATTGTTACCCCAACATTTTAAAGGTCATTGACCCCACTCTCGTATCCGGAACACGTCTATGCTCAAAGTGTGTAATATTTTTCCAAAAAAAGGTCACGCGCACAACCATAAAATCGACAGAATATTGCCTTTAAAGCTGTATGTTCAAAAGGCAAAAATATGAACACAGAGCTTTCAAATACATATTGTTAGAATACTAGCGACACGCTCGGTTTCGCATAGGTGCAAATAAAAATAAAAATAATATAGCCCTTGTCCCTCTGTGCCATTGGTGCAAAATATTTTAAAATGCAAACAGTAGTTCCAGAGATTACTTTTGGGTTTCGTACCCAAAGGGAAAAACGAGACCCCATTACTAAGACTCCACTTTCCGTCTGTCTGTCTGTCTGTCACCAGGTTTCTCATGAACCGTGATAGCGAGACAGTTTAATTTTTTAATAATTTTCTGTTTCAATAGTAATAGACCTAATAGTCTTAACACCTCAGTTTTCCATTGATTTGATGAGTACTTACCTACCCGCGTGCGAAAACAATACCCCTCTTCTGTCTCAGTCGGGTAAAAAGACCCTTTGCATTCCAGTAACAATAACAAAATGTTAGTGATATTTTCACGTCCATGTCTTTCCTTTTTTGTGTGTATTCTAAGCCTTAATTTCGCCCATAACAAAGAAGGGTCACAATAATCGTATTAGGTACCGTATTGTTAGCGTGAACGGAAACTTCGTATTGGCTAATCTGTGCAGCTCTTTGGCATCTGTCAAGTAGTGTCAAGAGAGCTGTCAGAAAATCGCAAAAATGTCAAATGCGTCTCTTCTTCGTGAATTTCCCATCAATCAGCTGAATAAAAACAGTGCAAAAGTATATGAATAAAATAAAAATGGGTTTTAAAAATTGATACAATTGCTTTTAACTTACCACAGAGATAGTTCAAAGTATATAAGTAACAATATGTTTTTGATACCACACCTCGCACGCTATGCTTTTAAATTTAGAATGGTTGTAAAAATGGGTAGGTACCAGTTTTGATTCATTTTTATTCTTATCCAGCACAAAAAAAACTTTATTTCATGAGGTTATCGAGAATGAATCGTAAAAAAACAATCAGTTTTTTAAATTGGCGCCCAACGTGGTGGTATATAAGTCACAAAGTGAAATAACTTAAATATTAAAAATAAATAGTAATAATAAAATAAATATTAAAAATAAATAGTATTATTTTGACAAATCGCGGCTACGGGGACAAATCTCAACCGAGATAGATCAGATACGCTGGAGATATTATAGTGCATAAGTGTGTGCACACATACATTGTGCTCTCTCTTACTTTTAAAATGTTAAAGTGCATTCATTGTAATGAATAATATTTTTCAGACTTTTTTGACATAACGAAAAAATACATCATTAGGGTAAATGCCCCAAGTATTAATAGTAGCAAAGCCGGGTTTTACTGCTTAAAACCCTACCACACTATACTATCCTTAAAAGGTCATTCACCCTATGACATTGAACAATGGTGACAGCGACCACAATGGCTGGACAAACATTAATTACATGTCGTTGAGATTGTCGCGGTGAGATAGTACAGGGGTGTGCAAAAAGGGTGGTTTTGTCTGATACCACACTTTTTTGACAAAAGGATAGGTTAGGTAAAAAGAGTATTGTGAAATAACGCACGGTCCGTGTATGAAATATTAAAATGATTGGTCTAGTGGTCAGCACGCTGGATACTATCCACAGGTTCAAATCCCGAGTCAGGCCGAAAAAGTTTTGATATTTGATGTAGCTAACTGCGATGGTTGAGTGGTCGGGTTTAGTTGTAAGATTTGCGGCATAAAGATGCCGCCGCTAAATCAGCCGCATCATTTCCACTAATCCCAACGTGGCCTTTGACCAACCTAGCTTTGGCTAGGATGGTATTATAATTAAAATGGAGACTTCACGTTTACCTACACGAGGAACTTTTTTTAAATGAAAAGTTTGTTAAAACAGTTTGAAAAATTGTTTTTCGGAAAGAGTTTTTTCATAACCTAAAATTCCTTAACTATTGGCATTTTTAAAGTCAAAACCTTTGCTAACGCTGTACGTTACATGTTCTGGACTGGAACTTTCATCGCTCACCGCCTTTATTTGTTTGTACCAAGAACGATCATAAATAAAAAAGGTAACAAATAAAAGTTAAAAATAGTTATTCGAAAACATACATCGAAAACATGTATGATCATTTTATTACAATAAAATAATTTATTTAAAACTAAATAGTACCATAGAGATTGGACGTGTATGACTAACGGGTGGTATAAAAGTCGTCGGTGAAGCACTTACGAGTATTTCAAAAATTCCTGCTGAAAATGCTTTGCATATCAAAAAACAATGTAATATATTATAAAAAGTTCTTTCAGCAAGTTTGGTTGGAATTTAAGATACGGCTACGTTAATCTGGTAACCAAAACCATTTTATTTATTTAGTTATCTCAAGACACTGCTCTATAATTGATGTTGGGATCCAAGCCTCAAGCTAATATTAAATGAAATTAAGTTTTAGTTGTGTTCAATTACACTAAAACAACATCTAGCAAGTTTAATAGTAAGACTCATCATAAATTAAGTTAGTTTCTATAAGTCATTTGTGAGAGATAAACAAATTTAGGTAAAGACGACCTTTTA
Source organism: Pyrausta nigrata (assembly GCA_949316185.1). Taxonomy (NCBI): domain Eukaryota; kingdom Metazoa; phylum Arthropoda; class Insecta; order Lepidoptera; family Crambidae; genus Pyrausta; species Pyrausta nigrata. The sequence goes on along the minus strand of OX438936.1, from coordinate 32,971,528 downwards.
GTTAATTGCATCTGATAACAGTAGTGACCTGATTTTGAGTTAGTTATGATAAAAGTTTATTGAATTAACTTTTGTAACAATAAATAAGAAAACAGTACTCATTCGGCCTTATTATCAAAAACTTAGTACTAGGTTTAAACTAAGACTAAATATTAACTGTCTGTATTAAATGTATGACTGCCTCGTTGGTCTAGTGGTCAGCACGCTTGGTACTATCCACGAGGTCCCGGGTTCGAATCCCGGGTCGGGCCGAGAGTGTATGGGTTTTTCTGTCTTGAAATTGCTCAGACACAGCTCCGGAGTCAGGAAGTTGGTGGTGTTAACACCCGTGCCTCGGAAAGCACGTTAAGCCGTTGGTCCTGCGCCTGATCTCTCTACGGTCATGTCGGACTGCCGTCTCACCGAATTATGAGAGTGAAGGAACAGAGAGTGCACCTGTGTATTGCGCACACACTTGTGCACTATAATATGTCCCGCGCAGTTGGCTGACCTCTGTTGCGATAGGCCGCCGTAGTCGAAATTCGGCCAGGAGGACATTATTATTAAATATTAACAGACAAATTAGAAATGAATGACATATTCGTGACATTGCCTAATAAAAAAACGCTTTTTTCTGATTGGTTGGCTAATATTTAGTCCTGGGTTAAATATGGTACTAAGTTTTTTGTTATAAGGGGGATAATGTCTTTAGTGTAAAATTAAATTCGAAAGTCATCGCATAATTGGCGAATTCCACCATTTTGTAATTTCAGTGTCATTAAACCCTTGAGTTTACTTAGATAAATACAATTTGTGCTACAGTAAATAAATGCAAACGAAAAGAGCGCGTAATCGAATAGCAAAAAAATACGTTCTCCAAGTGGATAGCTTTTCATACTAGAGGTATACACGGGCCCATATCAACCTACCCTGGTTTGTCAAATTTCTGCAACAATATATATTTCAACATTAAAAAGACAAACCCATTTTCATTGTATTTCATATTAGTCACTATTACAATTCTGACAAATTCAAGACACTTATAATGTCAAAAACCGTTTACAAAAATGTTTTAATATTCCTTCCTGAATATTATGTAACAATCAGTGTAAGCAATTGTGGGGTCAGTGTGAAAAAGTGGGGGTTAATGCTGTCCGCGTCCGTAGGCGAGGCCTTTTATAAGCTTCATGACTTTAGATTTCCTACACGTGACCCCTGGGTTGTGTAAATGGACAGCACCCCTATCCGGTGGTAGGCTTCGGCCGTGGCCGGTCACCACCCTTCAGGCAAAGACGCCACGCAAAGCGGCACATGCCGTGTTCCGTCGCGAGGCCTGAAGTAGCCATAAGGGAAATGGGCCTGGGTAACTGAAGTGCTTCGAGTAACCAGACTCAGCTGCTTGTCGCTACTGCATCGGGTGCCTGATTTCGGAGGGTAGCGGGATCCAAAGCACGGTGCCGGGCGTCCCCGCAGTCTCTGCGTCAGGCTCCTCTCCGTGCAGCGGCGATAAGTTTAATGGGGGTGAAGAGAGCGCCTCATCACCCAACTTCTATTTCCCTTGCCATTTCACTCTAATAAAAGATCACTCTTTTATTAGAGTGAAATGGCAAGGGATAGGCTGCTTCTAGACAGACATGTCCCATCATCGGCCGCATCGTCGCTTACCATCAGGTGAGATTGCGGCCAAATGTCTGCCTATTAAATTTTAAAAAAAAGCAAAGTGTAGGAAATGAACATTATCTGTTATTTCAGCCCATTTACGACACAATGAAAATCCAATTGACTTCAACACCCAAAATCACAGAAAGTTCGCATCAAAATTAAAAATTCTCGCCAATCCTAGTGGCCTTTACTCTCAATAGCTCCTATTGACTGAAATTTAATTACGTGATCCGTTTGCCAGGGCTCCTGAAACGGAAGTCTTTGTTGCTCTGTTTCCGGTTTAAACAATGGCGTCTAAAAGTTAAGTATATTACAGCTAGTTCAAATATTCAACACTAGTGCAGACTCGAATGAGCTTTAAGTGTTTGACGCAGTCTTAAAAATGGTATTTTAGTGTTTAAATCAAATTTTGCTCACGAAAATTGATTAACTGTGTCCGAAAAAAAAACTCAACTTTGTAACAACTTGCAAACAAATTGCTTAAATTTCAAAATATTTATATTAGTGTTTTACAAATATATTTTTACGAGCTTAATAAGCGTATATTAATCCGGCCGAATGCCAATCTTACGCAAAAGAGTTCAGAAATGATAATGCTGCGTTCAGATGTAACTACGTTATAGTCTAAGTCCTAATTCTAGCCAAAAACCTGGTTTATTTAGTTTATTCCTAAGCTACAACTAAATTTATACATTTAAGCTAACTGCTAACCACTAAGCTCAACGAGTTTTAGGCAAAATCTAACGTTACTCTAAAATTAGAAAATAAGACAAAGCGTGCAGTTTATAATGGTTTTATAAAGCGCTGTTTTCACCTTTCAAACTAGTTAAAATATTAATAATTTAATGCATAATTAATTATGTTTTAATTATGAAAGTAAATATATTTTTCTAAGTGTGAAAAATTTTAACATATTTCTAACGTTATCCAAATTTAATCCGTCTATTTTGGAGCCTAGTAATTGTGCTAAATTCCATATTTTGACTTCAGTAAAGATTAAATTCTAAGGATTATTTGTTTTCAAATCGAATTTCGCTCACAAAAATTTATCGACTGTGTCATCCGGTGGGACACGAACCCACGTCCCTTCGCTATCCGGGCGAATGCTCTTACCAACCGAGCTACGGAGGACGTTAGTCAGTCGACGAATTTCTGTAAGTGCTTGCTACGCCAGTGAGCCGGCGTTCGATTTTATCAATACTTGGGATGTATCCGATGGAAATATTTTTACAAATATATAACCGTCAGTTAAGATGTAATCAGCTAATCTTATAATTATTTTTATAGCTAAGCAAAATTATTTTGCAAGTTTTTACGAAATTAAATCAAGTTTCGCTCACAAAAGTTCCGGTGGGACACAGTCGATTAATTTTTGTGAGCGAAATTTAATTTGAATTCGTAAAAACTTGCAAAATAATTGCCTAAGTTATAAAAATAATTATAGGTTATTTGTTTAATCAGTAAACGTTTTTGCTGGGGCACTATAACTAATATGCATGCTTTACTCTCATCAATCAATATGAAGCAATAAAAGTAAGTAAAATCTATCGACTCGCAGCAGCGCGGCGTTCCACATAAATACGTCTGATATTAATTAATACCATAGCCAGACAAAAACAGTAAAGGTATAATAATAATGTCCTCCTAGCCGAATTTCGACTACAGCGGCCAATCACTACAGAGATTAGCCAAATGCACAGGCACATTAGTGTCTGTGCAATGCATACACAGGCCCACTCTCTAATTCTTTACTCGCATAGTTCGGAGAGACAGCAGACCGAAATGACCGGAGATCAGGCGTGGGACCAGCGGCTTGGAAGCACCAAGGAATGGGTTTAACATCACACACTTCGTAACTACGGAGCTGTGTATAAGCTATATCAAAACAGAAAAACCTAGAAACTTTTGGCCTGACCCGGGATTCGAACCCAGGACCTCGTGGATAGACCCAGTTTAGCAGTATTTCTTAATCAACAAAGCTGTCTTGAAGGAATTAATGCACTTGTTTGGCTTTTGCTTAAATATGATATACGATATACGGGTAAAATATGATATACGGGTCTACACATCATCATAAGTTTTGCCGATCAATGCCTTTATAAACTTAGTATATGTATAAATGTATTTTCATTCATTTTTTTTTTTAATTTTGCATGTTATCTAGACCAATAATGATCAAAAGTACTGTTATCTCCATTTTCACGCTTAACCAAAAGAAGGTGGTGTATAAGTTTGACGGCTCTATCTGTCTGTTAATACGCGTCAACCAATTTGGATACTGGTTTTTTGTGGTGGTTTTCAGACGATGTTTCTTTAAAATCGGTTCAGCTAGTAAACATTTAAAATAAAAAAATCATTACAAATTAATATAATAACATTAAAGAGTGAAAATTTATAAGACACGATGAGGTTTGTTAAATTGGACCTATAATGTCGCGCTGCACAATTAATGTTGACTTTTTAAATGTTCGCTTTTCTTTTTAACGTTGGGGTTTCATTATTATTTTATTAATATTCATCCCGCAGGTGGGCGTGACTATCAATCGATGTTAGGGTAACACGAAGAATCAGCTTTCATGAGCTGACTGTTTTCCTGTGCCCTCGCCACCTTAGCTTTTTGTCTTCAGCCCCTTTCATAAGGCGAAAAGTTGGAACTTCCGAAGCGATGAACGCTGTCTTGTTTGGTGCTCATTATCTTTCGAGTTTTTGTTCACTTATTGGTCGTTCGCGGTCCATGTGATAAATAGTCCACCCGAAAATCTGGGGCGAGGTATATTTGGGTCGAACCTAGTATTAGGTCCACGGCCGCGCGTCAAACTACCCTACTTTGACTTTGAGTCCGCCTCTATTCTCTACGCAATATAAGCTGTTTTCGTTATTCAAATGGGTAGCCTGACGTGCTGCCGACTGTAAGGTCGGAACTAGCACAGAGGGATAAAGGTTTGATTCCAACTTATCGTAAACAAATAATACAGTAGGCATAAAAAGGACACCGATTTAATGCCACCAATAAGTCTAAGATTTCTTAACACTCACAGTGTTACATTTAATTTTTTATAAGTTTTTATACGTCACGCAATGACGTATTCAAATAGAGACCAGGAGTTTCGCACGGGTGGACGGACTGCACGGTAGCTCAGTTGGAAAGAGTGTTGGCCTGTTTTGCCAAAGGTAGTGGATTCAAATCTTGCCCGTGTGCGAATTTTTGGTTTCTTATTTAAACTTATAAAAAGCGTAAATAACATTTTCCTTTTTACACTGTCCAGCTCGTCGCCTAACGATAAAGCTATGTGAATGCTATTCAAAAATAATGACAGGTGAATTGTCCTTTGTCATTAGTTTGATGTCTATAAACGTATAAGGTCAGGATATCAAGAAAGCAATGATTCAAACGTCCTTTAGTCACAGATTATAATAATAACTAGCTTTTGCCCGCGACTTTGTCCGCATGGTGTAAGTTATTTAGGAAGCTTTATTTACTCATATTCAAAATCATTGATCAATTTCGGACAGAAAATGCCACTTATGAACCATAGCGATATTATAATAACCATGCCAATACTTATTATTATACATTCCTTTTTCATCAATTTGCTAACAATTTGAATAGTAAAAAAGTGATTTTGAATTGAAGTCAACAGGCCAATAAGTGATTGGTAAACTTGAGATAAAGTGTTTCATGTTTACGCGAATGGTGAATGAAACTTGTATATAATAATTACTACGTAAGTTGCTTTAGTCCACAATATGAGGGCAACGTCCGCCCTATCATGTGTCCTAATATGGCTACAGTAGCCAATCTTGTTAGAGAACGTACGCGAACATTGACGACATGTTAGGACCTACTTACTTAATAGGTATGTACAAAACGATATGCGATAGTCAACTTGTACAACGATGACCATGAACTTTAATAAATCTACCGCATATTGAGCTGCCTTGACCACGTAATCAAAATATAATTATTATCTATCAGACACGTTTGATTGATATGATAACTTCCGAGCTGTACCCAAATGAAGTTACCATTCAGTTCTGGATCTTAGAACCCAAATCTATCTCCCGCAGACAAATTAACATTGTAAAAACCGCGGTATTTGTAAAATTGTCTTGGCAACTTAAGCTTATCATGGTTTGTGCGTAAAAACTGGACGTGAATATTTTATTATAATTATCGCATTTTTATATAAAACACTTTTGAACCCGCTGTTTGTAGGCTCATATCTTTTGGACCACGCAACGGAATATAATGAAATTTTTAACAATATATAGAGAAATTCAAGAGGAAGGTTTATGTGTATAATATAGTATTTACATTGCACCCGTGAGATACGAGGCCAGGTCGCTAGTATTTGATTTTTAATATTTTTATTCTGGTAGGATTGAAGCTGCAACCACTGTTTTTGCAGACCATAGCGCAATGTATTGACACTAAGACGGTCAAAAACTATCCATATAAGCTAACAAAGAAAATTACTGACCAAACATTTGTGTTTTGTGCGACATCTATAAAACTAAGTTGTCTACACTTTTCACGGATTTCTTCGTGTCAAAAGTTAAGCTATTAATTGAATTGGTCAGTTGAGGTGTTAAATGGAATGGAGTTTGGGCAGACGGCTTCCGATAATCGAGGGCCTTTGGTTTGGGACATACGGCAAAGGTTACCGCTCTAATTAAAACTGGAGTATTTTCATCAAAATGACCAACGAAAACATATTTTTAATTAAGTTTTTTATTGCAAAACTTTCTTTATTTATGTAATAGACATTGTCAGTTATTAAGCAGAGTCTAAGAAGGATTTTGAAATTCTACTGCTTAACAAATTGTAGGTACACAGGGCGAGGGCCCAGAATCCGTTTTGGACCATGTTCCAGGATATGGCAGATCAGGTAATTACAGTGGAGCTAACTGCCACCTGACGTCCGTGACCCAGTTAATAGGAAAACCAGACCAGTTTGGATCATGCTTACACATTCAGTCGCCCGAATGTGCAGGTTTCTTCGCGATGATTTCCCTCACCGTAAGAGCATCGTTTAGTGAAAAAACTAATGTACATTACTCAAAAAAAGTCATTGGTATATGGCGGCACGTGGAATCGAACCGGTACCTGACCTACATGCGAGGCGACCGGCTAGCCACACGCCACCAACGCTTTTAATTTTGATAATATATACATTGTATAGTTTATTAATTTCAACGTGCTGTTCAACTGTATGCTTAGATATTCATCTTGATCAATGCCAAATATTCAAAGATATGTCACCAAAATTTACACCAAAAGATAATCTAATTTGGCCGCCGTCGGCTGTCAAAGATACCTTGTGCCTATTGGAAAACTCTAAGATTCTATAATACAGGTGACTCTTTACCATACGACAATATTATTGAGGTAGGTGTATTTCAAGGTCATCATTACTGGGTGACGGACGCGTCCGCAAATTCTGGCAGCCACGCGGTCTTTCGGTGATAGGAGTATGCGTTTTTAGGATTCTGTAGTGCTGACAAGTTTCGTTATGTCCGTCTGTCTGTCTGTCCAAAGTCTTGCTAAGAGACCGTTAGTAGAGAGCTGTAATTTTGTGGGTGTATGTATACCAGTTACAGAATAAATAGTGGCAGAATAAAGTTTTTGAAAATATTTTCAGGTTATCTTCCTTACATGTGACGTGGGGATTACTTTTTTCATCGTCTACCCCATCGTGTGGGGTATCGTTAAGTAGGTCTTTTAAAATGACTTTGGGGTTTCTTATACTATTTTTCGAGTGAAAGTGCAATTTTTTGTTTCAGTAAGGCGAGTCTCTCCCCCTAAAAGCTTAACTGCTAACTTGAAAAATCTGAAATTTTATGAACTTTAAAGGAAAATTGTAGCGGTTACGTCAACTTTATTACTTAAGCAGTTACAGTCGCTAAACCCAACACTGCGCGTGGCCTGACTCGTACTTGGCCGGTTTTTTGTATTAATAATAATGTCCTCCTAGCTGATTTCGACTACGGCGGCCTATCTCAACGGAGATTAGCCAACTGCGCAGGACATATTATAGTGCACAAGTGTGTGCGCAATACACAGGTGCACTCTCTGTTCCTTCACTCTCATAATTCGGTGAGACGGCAGTCCGACATGACCGTAGAGAGATCAGGCGCAGGACCAACTTAACGTGCTTTCCGAGGCACGGGGGTGTTAACACCACCAACTATCTGACTCCGGAGCTGTGTCTGAGTAATTTCAAGACAGAAAAACCCAAACACTCTCGGCCCAACCCGGGATTCGAACCCGGGACCTCGTGGATAGTACCCAGCGTGCTGACCACTAGACCAACGAGGCAGTCAGTTGTTTTTGTATTATCGAGTCTACAAAGATAAAGTCACGGCCAGACACTAGTACTAAATATTTATGCCAGCTTGTTGGCAGTAGAATTTCTTATCGCACCCAGCAGTGTGTCAGATAATCGCGCCCGACTTTCCACTTTTCGGATAATGACCATTTCGCCCTAGAACCGAACAATAATCGAACTCGTATTAAATACTGCTATTAAAAGTTTCACCACCGTTTCGGATCCGCTGCTATTCTGAAGCTTACGCCATGTTTACATTAGCTTGTAGCATTCGAAAAAGACCGTATTTACGAGACGTCAAAGTCAAATATCGAAGACGGATTTGGTATTTTTGGCAACAATTCATCGAACCATTTTTCAGATTTATGCCACTGTGAATGTTATTGCTTGATAATAAATTTTAAACTTGATGCGGATATAATATTGGTATGACAAATATTTATGTCACCGGGTTTTTCTTGGGATTACATTTGTGAAGCATGTTTCATACCATCAATATTGAAATAAAAATAAACTATACAGCCGATATCGTTCCTTTATGGGCTGAAGGGAAGGGTTTGGGAAAAGGCAAAATACTATAGTCCGAACGCTTATCTGAGACCTTGCTTGCGTTCGGGGGTAGACGACAACGGGGGTCCTGAGCAGTGCGGGTGGCAGGTGTTTGTGACTTGATTTGGGGATTTCAATTTTGAAATTCGAAATTCGTATTTTTTCCGAAATTTAAATCACCCAACCAAATCCCTGTTCTCGTCTATCTCCGCACGCTTGTAACGCAGGCAAGTCTTAGAGCAGCAGACGGTTGCCTCGACCACCTATGTAGCTGTGTCTATAAAAGAAAAAAATACATTTACTAATAAAATGTAATCTTATTTTAAGAAATTCATGGTCAAAAGAAGTACTTCATGTAGATAGTTAGAACGATGTACAGACAATGTAGCTACGTAGAGGCCATACGAAAACACATATGTTATTTTTTATACGATAAACCCTGCCAGTGTGCTTCGGCTAAAAGATTTAAAATTCCAAACTTAGCTTGCTCCTGATGCGAAGTAACTAAGTCTTAAAGCACAGTGTCTTAAACTTTTTAAAAGTTCCAGCTTGTGTTTGTCAGTTAAGCCAACAGTTGCGACTTGGTCTGTTTCATTTTTCCCTTTAAAGGAATAATTGGTATTTGCATTTTTGTATCCGTTGTTTTTCTCTTAAACTACTTACCTACGTATTAAGCTTTGCGTTTGTTTCAAACTAATTGTTTACCTACACTGAGGCTTAAATTTCTAAGTAAAATATAAACTAAACATACAATGTGCTATTAGAAAAAAAAACCTTATTCTCTAGTATTTTCTTCTTCCAAGCCGTGAAAAACTGTTAAAAGCTTAAGCTTTTTAATAATTTTAACTAGTGAAAAGCCCCGGCTACGCGCGGTTGTAATTAAATTTTAAATTTGACATTAAAAAAATGTAGCTTAGCTTTTTAATCATCTTCTTAACGTTATCCCAGTTATATCAGGTAATTACATAAAGCAACTGCCATCTGACCCCCACGACCCTGTTACAGGGAAACCTGACCAACTTGGGTCATGGTTACATATTTTATATATCTTAAGTTATCATTATTATCTTCACATTTTTTACTGGTACAAAAAGGTCTAGTTGTTCCAGAGAATTTAACGTAATAAAATTTACCCCTTTATCAAAAATATTAAATAATTATTTGAAAAAAAAAACGCTTATAACTAATTGACCTCTATTCTTTGTCAATGAAATAGAAAGAGACGGCATGGGACTTAATGAAGGATTATCTTTAATGACGTCTGAGTACGGCAGTTAGACAACTACTGTAGGTACTGTACTTAACTTTCAGTACTGAAGGTTTAATTTTGTAGGCAGCCACACCGTAATCCTATTTGGCTTATTTAATAAATACTGAAGATTTTTAGTGTATCAAATATGAACTATGAACAAACGCTCCCGATGAGTTAATATGAGTTTAAGGAAGAAACAGGCAAGATAATCGATCGCCCTAAAAAGGCAACCAACTGAAATGAGTGGAGGAAGGTCTACTACCCATCTATATTCTTAGACGAGGAAAAAGTAAGTTAATATCCACTGTATTTAAAAATATACCAAGTTATTGGCTGTGACATTCGAAGTGGCACTCCATTAACTTACAGTTCACTTGATTTTGGCCTTTACTACAGGACTATGTTAGGTACCTTAATTTTATTCTGACAATTTCGATAGAAATGACTAATGCCTCGATTTGCCTGACACACAAAAAAAGTCATGTAGGTACCTAAATTGTTTTTGTTTACTAGGCAAATAAAGGCAAGGAAAGAATGATAATTCTTACAAAAATTTATCGACTGTGTCATCCGTTGGTCAGTATTATATTCCTTTTGGCTGTTTCACGTTGCAGCTGATATATTTCATGAGAAGACGATATTAGGTCGTAGTTCATAAAAGAGACACTAATATTTGTCCCAATTGTTGCTTAAACAATATGTCAAAAACGTTTATATTCCCGAAATAAAATCGACATCCAATTTTGTTTATCGGAATTAACAACTCATACTGTTAAAACAATGAAACGTTATACTTGAGTGATGTCCTTGTATAATAAATATCGATATAATGTCAAAACTCTATGTATGGTGACATCTAGCTGTAGCTCGTTGCGAATATTTTCAATTCAATACATTGCTTGATTCTAACTCCTAATACATAAATATGTCTCAAGCTCATTTTTTTATCCAGTTTTTAAAATCTAAATGGAAGACACACCGTGATCTGTTCTTTATAAGTAGAAATAACTATCCTTTTGGAAACTGTTTTAATCCAACACAACCCCGTTTGATTTTTCTCTCGAATGTTTGGACTATTATGAATAATATAAATCAACTGCTACTTAAAAACACTGCTACGGCTAGAGAGTAAAATTCGTTGCCTGCTGAAGTGAGTCCTAAACACTACAATTTGGATTCCTTTAAGAAAAGAGTTAATAGGCTGCTTCTAGACAGACATGTACCATCCTCGACCGCATCGTCACTTACTATCAGGTGAGATTGCGGTCCAATGTCTGCCTATTAAAAAAAAACGAGAGGTAACAGAGACACGGAAGCATTTACTTCATATAATTTATTTCAACTTCATTCGTCATCTACTTATATTGATTTGATTGAGTAGGAAGAACCAAGCAACAGCGCGAGCGAATGATGCATTAATATGTTGATACTGATAAAACTGTACTTCGTGACAAACTTCAACAAACATGAGTATCGATAAACTAAATAGTGAGTGGTACAGCACTGGCCCGCTGACGCAGTGGCAAATCAAAACACAATTACAGTTTTGTTTGCGCAGAGTATAGGGGCATCCTAAAACAATACGTGTATGGTCTAAAGTTACGACTATGTACGTGCAAAAACAAAAGGACATTCAACGTTTAAAATTCAAATAACAGAATTGGTTTTCCTGTTTAGTAAAAAACGTAAAATTCAAATTCAATCATTTATTGGCACGCAAATAAAAAATAAAACTTATTAAAGACCAATTATGGGCCAAAAAGGTCTGGTTGGACTTTTCTTTCGCATATTCAGTCTGGAGGAAATCGACAGAGTCCTGCAAGCTTTAAGTTTAATAAGTATATTTAGGATAGGGAATTCCACCACACCATGTGGTTCAGCTCCTGGACGCTGAAGGCTTCAGGAGGGTGCCACATTCCGTGCGCGATAAAACCTCTGCAGTTAATATTCTTTTTATTTTTTATTCTGATTGACGTTTACCGCTCCTGTTTTTTTTTTTTCTTCTGTCAACCGCGCCCGCAAAACTGCGTAATTAGTGTGATTTTTCAAGAAAATGTTGTTCTGCTTGTAAATAAGCTGTCGACCGCGCCGCACCAAGTGGCTGGAGGCTCATCCGGGACTGTTCCTGCAGGTTGGTAGTTTTTTCTCTTATTTCTAGGTATACTTTTAAATTTCCAGCTTGCAGGCCCCGTACTCTTTTTTCTCCAGTTTTACTTGTGTCTTACTTTCTAACTACCGCCCCCTTGTGTGGTGGGACTATTTACACGTCCCACCAAGGTCCCTGCTCAGCATTAATGGTGACAACGCGAGGCATGTCACATTACTAATTTTCAGCAGGGACCTTTTGGGGCACTGTGTACACACATACAAGGTAAAATAATAATAATAATTAAAAAAAAACATTTATTCATCATTATAACAACATTAAATAACATAATATTACAGATTACATAAATAAGTTGAATTGAAGATTATGAAATAATAATAAATAATAACTTAAAAACATTCATTAAATTAAAAACAGGAACAAAACAAAGATAAAAATTACAATTTAAAATGAAATACGGTTATGATTAATAAAATTTTTTATAAGTTTTTGGCTAGAAGACAATGTTCCATTTAGTAAGTACGAGTAACTAGTAGTAGTAGTAGTAGTAACTACATAAGTTGATAGGTCTCATTTAGTTGCATCCCATAAATTAATAATTATTATCTGACTTTTAATGTATTTCTTATAGTTGAAAAAAAAAAACCTGTCAAATGTAACTATTACTCGCAGCCCCTTTACTAATCTTAACAACTAAGTCTTAGTAGCACTGCCTAGGTTTTTTGTTAGTGCTCTTTTTTTTAAATATTTCGTTGTTTTTTACTCCCTGTATTTCATTTTTCCTAATTTTTCCGTAACTATCCTACAATCAGCGCACTAAATAAAAGACTTGTCTGTCCACAAGTCCTGTAATTTGTGAACCAGCTCTCATATATTTTGTGTGGAAAGAAGAAAAGATAGCAATGAATACGACCAATTAAAGTAAAAAAAAACTGTATCTTTAATAAGAGTAAAAAAAACTTTTACATTTTAATTTTTCAGTGGAACGCCATTTTATGAATGAGAAAAACTCAAACCTCATTTAAAAAAAACATGTATTTACGGTGAACATGGAAACCAAAAATAATATTTTTCTATTGATTTAATAACTCTGTTATTCAAATGCAATTATGAGCAAAATTATTAACCGCCATAGAGAAAAAAAAAGAGAAATCTTGCTAAAAATGTAAAAAAGTAAAATACATTTTTAAGCCCAATACAAAACTAAACACAATAATGAATTTTTGTATTTTTTTTTGTCAATTTTTTTTTTCATTATCAAATTTTAGAGACAATCTCCAAAATTTGATAAATAAAACGCCCTCAAAAATTATCGCCAGTCGAAACCCGAACACCCTGTATAAGTATGTCTATCCGTTATCCTAGGTGCCATAGCACAAGCTCACGCTTAGTTTGGGGCTGGAAACATATTTTTTAGTTCAGAATCCAGGCTGAGTTGATTTACATACAAGCTGAAGAGCTCTTAAAACTCAGAGAGCTCCTTACATCGAACATGTTTCTTAAACCGCATAACTCCAAAACCACGCATTCCCTTTCGGAAAATTACATTACAAGCAAAAACTAAGACTTGGCGAAGTGCCACTCGAAACAAACTTAGAAAACAATGTGTTCGTAACAAACTTGGCGGCCGCAAGATGGCGGCCGGAAGCCGGGGGTGAGATCAAACATGGCCGATACCGTTTCCGGTACACGTTTTGACAGAACGGTGATGGATTGCGGCGGTAGCTTATCTGCTGGGAGATGACCTAGTAAGTAGATTTATTGGGAAAACGAATGTTTGGGGCTGATTTCGGTTTAAATCGTAGACATGACGTACATATTATTTAAATTTTGGGTCTTAATAAGAAACACACTACATATACAGGTAACTACTCATATCAATATTTAAATGCAAATAAGAAATTTCCATATTTTACTAATTTGATTTTAAAAATTACTGTTTCAGGTGCCACATACATTATCAGAGGCACATGATTAGATAAGCGGTGGTAATTGTTGGCAAAAAAACACTAAAAACATAACTACTATTTATTTTGGGAGCAATATTTGCTCCCAATATTTGTATTTTTATACCTGTCGAAAAACACACAAATCATTATTTAAATTATTATATTATCATCCCCCTATAATTAGCCGCGGACTTAGTTTAAATCTTAAGAAACCTTTACGAAATTAAATTAAATTTCGCTTACAAAAATTGATCGAATGTGTCTTTCGGTGGGACTCCTCGAACCCACGGCCTTTGACAGCCACGGCAAGGGCAAAAACTTGCAAACACATTGCTTAAGCTAAATAATTTTAACTTGTGAAATGAAATACATAACCCTTCTTCTGACGCAGTCTGGTAAAGAATAATAATCCATTTCCCGTCACCAACCTAATCTGTTACCATGACAGACCTTTTATTTTGCATAATACCGTTCACAAAGCGGAATCTGCTTATCACATTTAATAAATAGGCATAATCAGTTGGAAATTTGTTCGCAGCGAAGTCTGAACTTACAATAAATTCGACCTGAGTTTGAGGCACAAGACAGAAATGATCCAGAAAGATTTATCTCGTTGTTATAAATAACCAGCGTTCGCTAACATACCTTACAATTAATATTTTTTAATAATTGCTTTTTACCTTAAATACTGTCAAATATTCTTGTAACGACAAGATGATTTATAGCTGTGCACAAGTGCCTATTCATCATTCGCTTGCCCTGTTCCCATTATATTTGGGGTCGGCGCAGTATGTTTTTCTCTTCCATACAATCCTATCACTCGTCATTGACTCATCCACTCCTTTCACAATCATATCATGCTTTATACAGTCCATCCATCTCTTTCTAGGTCGGCCTCTTCCCTTCCATCCACTAACATTCATACTCATCACTCTTTTTGTCACATGATTCTCCTCTCTTCTCATCACGTGTATAACTCAGTGTCCCGGACTCGCTTCTTACGTTGCCCCCGCCCGGGATGGTGCAACAACCCTTGTTCACTTCCCACAGGAGCCGGGTGCTGCTCCTGCGCGTCGCCTGTGGGGAACGCCCTAGCCTTGTCGCGCACCTCATTCAAACTTTTCATACTGCAAAGGGTTTTGGCTTTTGATTTTACGGTCGACCGCAAGTGCCTATTATGATAATAATTTATTTATTTATTTATTTAAGAAACCAACAGCTACAATGAATTATGCTATTTTATGAGTACTGCTAATTTAGTAGGCCAATACTAGGTTTCCTTAACATAACATTTTGTATAAAGTTGTGAGGTTAAACGTTAACAGCATACAATAAGTACAGTCGGAAGCACGCCAGGTCACACATTCGAACCACAAAAACAGCCCTTATTACATATGGAATAGAGGTAAAAACTTTATGTTAATTCACTTTTAGTGCGTCCAAATACTCGACCAAATTCACGATTATATCAGATGGGTAAGATGACCGTGTAAGAAACTGAGGTGTACCATTATCAAACTCCTGACTAAGAGCCTCTAGGTGTTGTGTTTTTCACTAGTATTAAATTTGTGGTTTAGCTCGTACTGGGATTTAAACCAAGGATTTTTGGGTCCTCTGATTAAGTTCTTTCATTCAGATTATGCTTTATTGATTTAATTATTTTACATTAATCCACATCTCATAAGATTTAGTGCTAGGATAAGTTCACTTACGCTTAACTAAAATGATTAGCAAAGTTATGTTAGACCTCACTCAGGGCACAGATATTATAATACATGAGTACAGATGCCTCATCACCCATATGAAAACGGGGCCGCCGTAACTCGCGAGGCCGTACGGGCAAAATCGTACTGCTATATTCATCCAAAGGTGGCGCTAGCTAGCTAGCAATTCTGCGCCCCTCTATTACTCTCGGACGTGCTTAAAACAGCAAGTTGTTGAATGCTTTGTTAGCAAACTAACTCTCATCTAGTACTGTCATATTTTTCAAAAGATGGCACTTTCTAGCTATCCCGTACCGAAGAAAAAAGGGTACAAAATTTATTACATTGAACAAAAACATTTATATTTACACCATAATCATTATGAATATGAATTAGGTAAGCATTAATGAAATTAATAGGAAAAGTAAAAAAAAAAAACACTTCGAGCAATATTCACTGTCTGAGCTAGCCAGAACAAAAATAGAGTCTACGAGGTCTTGAACAGTCGACTTAAACCATTGCCTCCCATGCCATGCGCTACGACGACGTAGAACGATGTGGGCGAAAATATGAATCCAGTGCAACATTCAAGTTTTGGCCCTCATCGCTATTGACTTATTATGCAATATTCAACCCATTTCTCTGGGGACTAAAGCCTATTTAAAATGTTAAGGACCTTTAGTCTGATTAGAAGGATTTCAGTTTATTATGCGCATTATAATATCTGTGTTATGAGTGAGAGAACTGATGTGCAAGTGAGACGGATAATATCCTGAATAATCCTGCAGTTTATGATTTAAGAACCTACGAGCGAGAGTTGTTTTTAGAGAAAGAAACACATTCGCAAGTCAGACTATTTACTTAATGGTGTTGAGACCCCGCCTGTATTTCTTACGTAATAAAAGCTATTTTCATGGTTCCAATGTATAACTTGACGTGCTACCAACTGTAATGTAATCGACATTTTTTTAAGACAGTTTTTTCGGTTCTTTGGTTAAGGAATGCAATTATTTGAGTACATTTACGGACACTACCAGACAATATATTTTCTTCTATTGTTATTTCAATCCTGCGGGCGTTGAGTGTCCGTGAACGAATCACAACTAATAGAAGCCGTACTCAAATAATAGAAATAGAAAACATTTATTTGGCACAACACACAAGACAGAGTAAAGAAAAAAAAAACAACTGACAAAAATAATAACTGATTTTTTTCATGCAACAAATGCGGGCCATATTACTTACCTAACTACTTAGGTCGATACAGAAGACAGCACGTCAAGCAAAATACTGCAGCATCTTATGCAGTTGTAATCGAGTATAGATCGGAACGGAAATTAGTAATCTGATGTGCTGGCCACTATAGGTACATTAAATTGAAAATTTTAAGTGTGCTTCAGAAGGCGCGCGGACACAGGGTCTAAGTACCTACTTATTACAATGAAAAAATATATTAATTGATGAATTAGGTAAGTGGTAAAAAAATATGGAACACACAGGCATCAGAGGGTTCTAAAAAAGTTATTGAAAAGTACATCAAGCACACTTTTCAACAAGAGGGAGATTTCGAATCGGCTTTTGTCAGATTTATGTGTATTAATAAAGTAACTATCGCCTGCGCGCTGCGCTACGCCGACTATCGACCACCTAAGCGAAAATATCAATCGATTTATGCAATAGGTGCGTTCTAGGTTCTAGTGTGAAATTACACAACTAGCAAAACACCTGCGCCATCTATACACCTGCTTTTCTCGCCAAATATCCTGTCTACAATGTGATACCATTTTATTCCGTCATAGGTGCTAGACATGATTCATTAAATTGAAATTCCAGGAAATTTTACATAATATTATGTTTTTTGTATTTTAGGGCCTGTACAAAATTTTGTTTTGATATTTTAAGGGCCTAATTCTTTGTTATTTTAAGTTTATAAACAACATCAATAACCAGATGATACACGTGTCGCCATCTAGTAAAAATTTGTGAAATCAAAAACTTTTTCTTCGTGATGAGACCCCGTGCTCAGGGCTTGTCCAGATAACGCGTTTCTACGCGCGTTTTATTCGAATTGCGCGTCGGATATTATTTACTGGATTCATGCGTTTTGTCCGCAGTATTTGCGCGTTTCTCTAGTACTCAATCGCGCGATTCGCAACGCGCGAGTAAAAACGCGTCATCTGGACTAGCTCTTAAGCACGAGTGATAAAATAAATTTTCTGATAGCACGTTACTTACTGATCACTTCTACCGTATATCTGAACTTACGATAAATTCGTCCCAAGTTGAGGTGCTAAACGGATTACAGTTCGGAGGGAATTCGGCCCTTTCATTAATCGAGACACGGAGCTAGGAAGCGTCTGAATAGGACCATTGTTGCTTGTTTCGGGAGTTTTATTTAATAAAAGTTGCAATTTAACTTGTTCGGTTTGAGGTGCTCGGTTGGAAGGTTGATTATGATGAAAGTTCTTTATCGGTAGTAAGATCGGTTTTTTTATTAATGGATTTGAAACGTCTTACGAGGGTCAAACTGAAAGTTCTTAGAACTGGCCACTTATAAACAATATAATAAAAAAAATATTCTAAAATTTGAAAATAGAACTCTTTGCCAATATTACTGAGTATATATTTCATTCATTTGTCATTTGTTTTACGACTTGGCGGCAAATTGAAAATTGTCTGTGTCACGTCAAAATGAATTTAACACGAGAAAATTTTCGTGCAATGATTTTTTATGACTTTCGATGTCATTTAAGTCAACAAGAAAGTTATGATAGACTACGATTGGCCTTTCACGATGAAGCCCCATCTCGTGCGACTGTTTACAACTGGTTTAATGAGTTTAAACGTGGTCGCACTAATCTCACTGATGATGTACGTGAGGGACGGCCTTCTAGGGCGACGACTGAAAATAACATCTGTGTTGTGCGGCGTATGATAGAGACTGACAAAAGAGTGACCTATCAGCAGATTCGGACAAGCTTAGGCATCGGTATGAGTCAAGTGCACAAAATCCTCCACGAACATTTAGCGGTCAGGAAGCTTTGCGCCCGGTGGATACCTCATAATTTGACTAAGGCTCAAAAACTCCATCGTGTGGTGCCGTAAAATGATTGAAAGATTTAACGGAGGTGACTCAAATGCTGTGTTCGACATACTAACAGGTGACGAAAGCTGGATTTACTGTTATGATCCTGAAACCAAAAGACAATCTGCTCAGTGGGTGTTTCCTTTCGAGGAGTTGCCAACTAAAGTGAAGAGAGATCGAAGTGCGGGAAAAAAAATGGTGGCCTCGTTCTTTGGAAGGATAGGTCATTTCGCAACAATTGTGTTAGAGGATCAAAAAACAGTTTCTGCAGAATGGTACACTATCAATTATTTGCCACTTGTCTTGGAAAAAGTTCGAGAGAAACGACCTCGCAGTAGGATCCTCCTTCACCACGACAACGCCTCGTCGCACACCGCCAAGCGAACGATCGACTATTTGGCGACATCAAACGTTGAATTACTGGGTCACCCGCCGTATAGCCCCGACCTCGCGCCTTGTGATTTTTATTTATTTCCAAAAATTAAAGAAAAACTTAAAGGAAAGCGGTTTATGAATGCTGAAGAAGCGGTGGCTGCGTATCGCGATGCCATTGAAGAGACCCCTAAGGACGAGTGGGCAAAGTGCTTTTCCCAGTGGTTCCATCGCATGCAGCGGTGTATTGACGTCAATGGACAATATTTTGAAAAGATATAATAAAACTAATAACTGGCTAATGTAATCAGTTTTTGATTTTCTAAGAACTTTCAGTTTGACCCTCGTATCGGCAACGATAAGCGAAAAACGAATAGAGCTAGAAAGGATATTCAGACAAATTCGTGCACGACTTTAGGCATAATAATAATGTCATCCTAGCCGAATTTTGACTACGGCGGCCTATCTCAACAGAGATTAGCCAACTGCGCGGGACATAATTATAGTGCACAAGTGTGTGCGCAATACACAGGTGCACTCTCTATTCCTTCACTCTCATAATTCGGTGAGGCGGCAATCCAACATGACCGTAGAGAAATCAGGCGCAGGACCAACGGCTTAACGGGGGTGTTACACCACCAACTTCCTGACTCCGGAGCTGTGTCTGAGTTATTTAAAGACAGAAAACCCAACACTTTCGGCACGATCCGGGACTCGAACCCGGGACCTCGTGGATAGTACCCAGCGTGCTGACCACTAGACCAACGAGGCAGTTATTGCATAGTGAAAGACGGTGTTGCGTGGAAGGGGATTTCCTTCACAGATACATGTGATTGGCGCTTTCTTGACCCCGCACCTCTCTTTGCTGCACAAGAGGGTCGCGCACGAAATTGTCGGACTATAGAAACGAGTTTGCGAGCATCGTGAAACGAGTTTCTAGTTTTTTCGCTGGATTAAGACTTTAAGCTAGTGTTATTAGGAAACTAGCGAATTGAATTTGGAATAGAATTTACACTCTAGCTTTAGCTAGGTTGTCTCTCAGCATGAGTTCTGATCGCCAAACGAGCATCGCCGAGTAAGTGTTGTCTTTGATAGCTCTTGTCAAACTTGACATACTGTAAAGCCCTTGCCCGTCGCTTTACTCGAGTGAAAACAAAAGAGATGCATGCATATTATGCATCTCTTTTGTTTTCAAGTAATGTTCATCTATTGTAAGTTTCTTGAGCGAGAAAATCGCCGACAGTTAGTCGTCTACTCGTTGGTAGTGTGACAACTGCCTTAGAACTTTAGAACGGCTCTAACCGCCTAAATTATTTTCCTTCAAACTGCATTAGTCATTGTTTTAAAATTGATGCCATAGCTGCAAACTTACCTAAAAAGCAATGATAGTTTCAAAATTGCGAATTGCAATCTTGATTAAAATAGTTTTTAATCAAGCGTTATATCTACTGATTGTTAAACGTATCTATTTCAACTCCTCATCACTTTTACGTACGTACGCACTTTCCCTGATTTGAAAAACCGCAAACCGCACACCTTTGTGCTGCCGGCTATAGTCTGACCGCTTATCTGAGACCTCGCCTGCGGGGTACATTGGGTGTTTTGAATTTTAAAAAGAATGCGAATCTCAAATTTCAAAATTCAAATCACCCAATTGAGAACGGTGATTTGAATTTTGATTTTGATACCTACGTACGTATTTCATGTTCCACATACATTTTAAGGGGCTGATATTATTGAAAGTCTTCATATAGACTAAGTTTATATAGCAGCGCACGTCCACGTTAGTTGACTTAGAATTATGATTAACCCAACATGCAATATTTGCTAAAGTTAGTCATTGCATCTGCTGGCTTCTATGGTTTATGAAGATGTGGTTCATACTAGGGATGTTATAACGATTCGACTGCGATTCCGAAAAGTCGGAACTTCCGATTGATATAACACCTCGACTTTGGCTTTGATACTTTTAAATCGAAGGTCAGAATTGGAGGTCCAGGCACGTAATGCGTGCAGAGAGCGGTAGACGCATTTCCCGTGGGAAACCCAACCCAAATGCTTTGTTTTGATTACTCTATTTGTCGTTTTACGGACATTTTTGTTTTTTAATGTTTTATTGGAACTCCTCTTAATTAACACATACTTAATAATTACTACACATCACACTGTCACGCACTACGCAGCGTAGCGCGTGAATGCGTGTTCTAACGTTGCTTGTATCTCCGTTTGTATAGAAAACACGCACAGTCCAACACACTGAAAACGCGTCTACACGCGGGTGTATAAAAAGAAATTCACGTGGTGCGGAGCAGTGTGTTAATCGTCTACCTCTGAAGCCGACTCCGACTCTCATTCTTTTTCCATTCAATACTCCGTTCAGAATTTTGACTTTGCAATGAAATTTAAAGAAATATCTACTCAATGTCGTCAACGATATAGTGTAATTTAGTTCGCCTCAGAGTCAAGCACATTCTCGATAAGACACCAACAGAAATCCATTGCAAGATAATTTAATTCTTATAACTCTGGAATATGAATCATAATACACTAAACCTATTCAGTGACGTACTATCATGGGACGCGATAGGGTTGACTGCTACAAGAAGATACTAACGCCATCTAGCGCACCTTTCTAGCACTTTATTCATGTTCGTCCAGCCAGCAACGTAGTGCACGAATAACCCCTTCCTTTTGCTACCTATGCGGGGGGAGTTACACAGGCCTGCTCAGTTCTAAATTCGACAATGCAAATGTATACCTAAAATCCGACTCCGGATTTGGTTCCGATATCACCTCCGTAACATCCCCAGTTCATATTTCAACACTCGGACATACTGCGGTTTTGTAGAGGGTTGTCTGTGGCAAAAGGACTTTACAGTGAGATATTATCAAGCTGCCCTATGGGCTGTGAATAGGCTTGACGAACAATTTGAAGTTATAAGCTTTTCGTGTGCTTAACGAAGCATCTTAGCAAACACTTTATCAGACACGCTGTCAAGAATATAGGAGGCTCCCACCAAAGAAGTTAGATAAGTGATAATTTGACATTTGAGCAGTAAATAATTTTTACGAACATTGGAGCTTATGGTAGGAGGGTCTGTTATTTTAATAGGAACTTTGTTATTCCAGTTCATTAAAGGGCATGCTTGATAAGTAGGTTCATATCAGCCTATTGCAGTCCACGGCTGGACATAGGCCTCTCCAAGACTGCGCGAACTTTCATGGTCCTCCGCTTCTCGCATCCAGCCACCACCGTATAATATTATAAGTGTGATAAGATGTAAGATATGATAAGTAGGTATACAATTAATATTTTAAATACATATATTTAACCTATATTGTGCCGATGTCTTTTTTACATATTCAAAATAATACTACAGTTATTTTAACCTAGCGGTTGCCCGTGCCTTCGTCCGCGGAAATGTCAAATTTCCTATACAAACCTTTACCTCCCTTTTATCCTTAGAAGTGTAATTTCTAAAAATCCTGAAATCCATTGTTCATCTATTGTAAGTTTCTTGAGCGAGAAAATCGCCGACAGTTAGTCGTCTACTCGTTGGTAGTGTGACAACTGCCTTAGAACTTTAGAACGGCTCTAACCGCCTAAATTATTTTCCTTCAAACTGCAATAGTCATTGTTTTAAAATTGATGCCATAGCTGCAAACTTACCTAAAAAGCAATGATAGTTTCAAAATTGCGAATTGCAATCTTGATTAAAATAGTTTTTAATCAAGCGTTATATCTACTGATTGTTAAACGTATCTATTTCAACTCCTCATCACTTTTACGTACGTACGCACTTTCCCTGATTTGAAAAACCGCAAACCGCACACCTTTGTGCTGCCGGCTATAGTCTGACCGCTTATCTGAGACCTCGCCTGCGGGGTACATTGGGTGTTTTGAATTTTAAAAAGAATGCGAATCTCAAATTTCAAAATTCAAATCACCCAATTGAGAACGGTGATTTGAATTTTGATTTTGATACCTACGTACGTATTTCATGTTCCACATACATTTTAAGGGGCTGATATTATTGAAAGTCTTCATATAGACTAAGTTTATATAGCAGCGCACGTCCACGTTAGTTGACTTAGAATTATGATTAACCCAACATGCAATATTTGCTAAAGTTAGTCATTGCATCTGCTGGCTTCTATGGTTTATGAAGATGTGGTTCATACTAGGGATGTTATAACGATTCGACTGCGATTCCGAAAAGTCGGAACTTCCGATTGATATAACACCTCGACTTTGGCTTTGATACTTTTAAATCGAAGGTCAGAATTGGAGGTCCAGGCACGTAATGCGTGCAGAGAGCGGTAGACGCATTTCCCGTGGGAAACCCAACCCAAATGCTTTGTTTTGATTACTCTATTTGTCGTTTTACGGACATTTTTGTTTTTTAATGTTTTATTGGAACTCCTCTTAATTAACACATACTTAATAATTACTACACATCACACTGTCACGCACTACGCAGCGTAGCGCGTGAATGCGTGTTCTAACGTTGCTTGTATCTCCGTTTGTATAGAAAACACGCACAGTCCAACACACTGAAAACGCGTCTACACGCGGGTGTATAAAAAGAAATTCACGTGGTGCGGAGCAGTGTGTTAATCGTCTACCTCTGAAGCCGACTCCGTCTCTCACTCTTTTTCCATTCAATACTCCGTTCAGAATTTTGACTTTGCAATGAAATTTAAAGAAATATCTACTCAATGTCGTCAACGATATAGTGTAATTTAGTTCGCCTCAGAGTCAAGCACATTCTCGATAAGACACCAACAGAAATCCATTGCAAGATAATTTAATTCTTATAACTCTGGAATATGAATCATAATACACTAAACCTATTCAGTGACGTACTATCATGGGACGCGATAGGGTTGACTGCTACAAGAAGATACTAACGCCATCTAGCGCACCTTTCTAGCACTTTATTCATGTTCGTCCAGCCAGCAACGTAGTGCACGATTAACCCCTTCCTTTTGCTACCTATGCGGGGGGAGTTACACAGGCCTGCTCAGTTCTAAATTCGACAATGCAAATGTATACCTAAAATCCGACTCCGGATTTGGTTCCGATATCACCTCCGTAACATCCCCAGTTCATATTTCAACACTCGGACATACTGCGGTTTTGTAGAGGGTTGTCTGTGGCAAAAGGACTTTACAGTGAGATATTATCAAGCTGCCCTATGGGCTGTGAATAGGCTTGACGAACAATTTGAAGTTATAAGCTTTTCGTGTGCTTAACGAAGCATCTTAGCAAACACTTTATCAGACACGCTGTCAAGAATATAGGAGGCTCCCACCAAAGAAGTTAGATAAGTGATAATTTGACATTTGAGCAGTAAATAATTTTTACGAACATTGGAGCTTATGGTAGGAGGGTCTGTTATTTTAATAGGAACTTTGTTATTCCAGTTCATTAAAGGGCATGCTTGATAAGTAGGTTCATATCAGCCTATTGCAGTCCACGGCTGGACATAGGCCTCTCCAAGACTGCGCGAACTTTCATGGTCCTCCGCTTCTCGCATCCAGCCACCACCGTATAATATTATAAGTGTGATAAGATGTAAGATATGATAAGTAGGTATACAATTAATATTTTAAATACATATATTTAACCTATATTGTGCCGATGTCTTTTTTACATATTCAAAATAATACTACAGTTATTTTAACCTAGCGGTTGCCCGTGCCTTCGTCCGCGGAAATGTCAAATTTCCTATACAAACCTTTACCTCCCTTTTATCCTTAGAAGTGTAATTTCTAAAAATCCTGAAATCCATTGTTCATCTATTGTAAGTTTCTTGAGCGAGAAAATCGCCGACAGTTAGTCGTCTACTCGTTGGTAGTGTGACAACTGCCTTAGAACTTTAGAACGGCTCTAACCGCCTAAATTATTTTCCTTCAAACTGCAATAGTCATTGTTTTAAAATTGATGCCATAGCTGCAAACTTACCTAAAAAGCAATGATAGTTTCAAAATTGCGAATTGCAATCTTGATTAAAATAGTTTTTAATCAAGCGTTATATCTACTGATTGTTAAACGTATCTATTTCAACTCCTCATCACTTTTACGTACGTACGCACTTTCCCTGATTTGAAAAACCGCAAACCGCACACCTTTGTGCTGCCGGCTATAGTCTGACCGCTTATCTGAGACCTCGCCTGCGGGGTACATTGGGTGTTTTGAATTTTAAAAAGAATGCGAATCTCAAATTTCAAAATTCAAATCACCCAATTGAGAACGGTGATTTGAATTTTGATTTTGATACCTACGTACGTATTTCATGTTCCACATACATTTTAAGGGGCTGATATTATTGAAAGTCTTCATATAGACTAAGTTTATATAGCAGCGCACGTCCACGTTAGTTGACTTAGAATTATGATTAACCCAACATGCAATATTTGCTAAAGTTAGTCATTGCATCTGCTGGCTTCTATGGTTTATGAAGATGTGGTTCATACTAGGGATGTTATAACGATTCGACTGCGATTCCGAAAAGTCGGAACTTCCGATTGATATAACACCTCGACTTTGGCTTTGATACTTTTAAATCGAAGGTCAGAATTGGAGGTCCAGGCACGTAATGCGTGCAGAGAGCGGTAGACGCATTTCCCGTGGGAAACCCAACCCAAATGCTTTGTTTTGATTACTCTATTTGTCGTTTTACGGACATTTTTGTTTTTTAATGTTTTATTGGAACTCCTCTTAATTAACACATACTTAATAATTACTACACATCACACTGTCACGCACTACGCAGCGTAGCGCGTGAATGCGTGTTCTAACGTTGCTTGTATCTCCGTTTGTATAGAAAACACGCACAGTCCAACACACTGAAAACGCGTCTACACGCGGGTGTATAAAAAGAAATTCACGTGGTGCGGAGCAGTGTGTTAATCGTCTACCTCTGAAGCCGACTCCGACTCTCATTCTTTTTCCATTCAATACTCCGTTCAGAATTTTGACTTTGCAATGAAATTTAAAGAAATATCTACTCAATGTCGTCAACGATATAGTGTAATTTAGTTCGCCTCAGAGTCAAGCACATTCTCGATAAGACACCAACAGAAATCCATTGCAAGATAATTTAATTCTTATAACTCTGGAATATGAATCATAATACACTAAACCTATTCAGTGACGTACTATCATGGGACGCGATAGGGTTGACTGCTACAAGAAGATACTAACGCCATCTAGCGCACCTTTCTAGCACTTTATTCATGTTCGTCCAGCCAGCAACGTAGTGCACGATTAACCCCTTCCTTTTGCTACCTATGCGGGGGGAGTTACACAGGCCTGCTCAGTTCTAAATTCGACAATGCAAATGTATACCTAAAATCCGACTCCGGATTTGGTTCCGATATCACCTCCGTAACATCCCCAGTTCATATTTCAACACTCGGACATACTGCGGTTTTGTAGAGGGTTGTCTGTGGCAAAAGGACTTTACAGTGAGATATTATCAAGCTGCCCTATGGGCTGTGAATAGGCTTGACGAACAATTTGAAGTTATAAGCTTTTCGTGTGCTTAACGAAGCATCTTAGCAAACACTTTATCAGACACGCTGTCAAGAATATAGGAGGCTCCCACCAAAGAAGTTAGATAAGTGATAATTTGACATTTGAGCAGTAAATAATTTTTACGAACATTGGAGCTTATGGTAGGAGGGTCTGTTATTTTAATAGGAACTTTGTTATTCCAGTTCATTAAAGGGCATGCTTGATAAGTAGGTTCATATCAGCCTATTGCAGTCCACGGCTGGACATAGGCCTCTCCAAGACTGCGCGAACTTTCATGGTCCTCCGCTTCTCGCATCCAGCCACCACCGTATAATATTATAAGTGTGATAAGATGTAAGATATGATAAGTAGGTATACAATTAATATTTTAAATACATATATTTAACCTATATTGTGCCGATGTCTTTTTTACATATTCAAAATAATACTACAGTTATTTTAACCTAGCGGTTGCCCGTGCCTTCGTCCGCGGAAATGTCAAATTTCCTATACAAACCTTTACCTCCCTTTTATCCTTAGAAGTGTAATTTCTAAAAATCCTGAAATCCATTGTTCATCTATTGTAAGTTTCTTGAGCGAGAAAATCGCCGACAGTTAGTCGTCTACTCGTTGGTAGTGTGACAACTGCCTTAGAACTTTAGAACGGCTCTAACCGCCTAAATTATTTTCCTTCAAACTGCAATAGTCATTGTTTTAAAATTGATGCCATAGCTGCAAACTTACCTAAAAAGCAATGATAGTTTCAAAATTGCGAATTGCAATCTTGATTAAAATAGTTTTTAATCAAGCGTTATATCTACTGATTGTTAAACGTATCTATTTCAACTCCTCATCACTTTTACGTACGTACGCACTTTCCCTGATTTGAAAAACCGCAAACCGCACACCTTTGTGCTGCCGGCTATAGTCTGACCGCTTATCTGAGACCTCGCCTGCGGGGTACATTGGGTGTTTTGAATTTTAAAAAGAATGCGAATCTCAAATTTCAAAATTCAAATCACCCAATTGAGAACGGTGATTTGAATTTTGATTTTGATACCTACGTACGTATTTCATGTTCCACATACATTTTAAGGGGCTGATATTATTGAAAGTCTTCATATAGACTAAGTTTATATAGCAGCGCACGTCCACGTTAGTTGACTTAGAATTATGATTAACCCAACATGCAATATTTGCTAAAGTTAGTCATTGCATCTGCTGGCTTCTATGGTTTATGAAGATGTGGTTCATACTAGGGATGTTATAACGATTCGACTGCGATTCCGAAAAGTCGGAACTTCCGATTGATATAACACCTCGACTTTGGCTTTGATACTTTTAAATCGAAGGTCAGAATTGGAGGTCCAGGCACGTAATGCGTGCAGAGAGCGGTAGACGCATTTCCCGTGGGAAACCCAACCCAAATGCTTTGTTTTGATTACTCTATTTGTCGTTTTACGGACATTTTTGTTTTTTAATGTTTTATTGGAACTCCTCTTAATTAACACATACTTAATAATTACTACACATCACACTGTCACGCACTACGCAGCGTAGCGCGTGAATGCGTGTTCTAACGTTGCTTGTATCTCCGTTTGTATAGAAAACACGCACAGTCCAACACACTGAAAACGCGTCTACACGCGGGTGTATAAAAAGAAATTCACGTGGTGCGGAGCAGTGTGTTAATCGTCTACCTCTGAAGCCGACTCCGACTCTCATTCTTTTTCCATTCAATACTCCGTTCAGAATTTTGACTTTGCAATGAAATTTAAAGAAATATCTACTCAATGTCGTCAACGATATAGTGTAATTTAGTTCGCCTCAGAGTCAAGCACATTCTCGATAAGACACCAACAGAAATCCATTGCAAGATAATTTAATTCTTATAACTCTGGAATATGAATCATAATACACTAAACCTATTCAGTGACGTACTATCATGGGACGCGATAGGGTTGACTGCTACAAGAAGATACTAACGCCATCTAGCGCACCTTTCTAGCACTTTATTCATGTTCGTCCAGCCAGCAACGTAGTGCACGAATAACCCCTTCCTTTTGCTACCTATGCGGGGGGAGTTACACAGGCCTGCTCAGTTCTAAATTCGACAATGCAAATGTATACCTAAAATCCGACTCCGGATTTGGTTCCGATATCACCTCCGTAACATCCCCAGTTCATATTTCAACACTCGGACATACTGCGGTTTTGTAGAGGGTTGTCTGTGGCAAAAGGACTTTACAGTGAGATATTATCAAGCTGCCCTATGGGCTGTGAATAGGCTTGACGAACAATTTGAAGTTATAAGCTTTTCGTGTGCTTAACGAAGCATCTTAGCAAACACTTTATCAGACACGCTGTCAAGAATATAGGAGGCTCCCACCAAAGAAGTTAGATAAGTGATAATTTGACATTTGAGCAGTAAATAATTTTTACGAACATTGGAGCTTATGGTAGGAGGGTCTGTTATTTTAATAGGAACTTTGTTATTCCAGTTCATTAAAGGGCATGCTTGATAAGTAGGTTCATATCAGCCTATTGCAGTCCACGGCTGGACATAGGCCTCTCCAAGACTGCGCGAACTTTCATGGTCCTCCGCTTCTCGCATCCAGCCACCACCGTATAATATTATAAGTGTGATAAGATGTAAGATATGATAAGTAGGTATACAATTAATATTTTAAATACATATATTTAACCTATATTGTGCCGATGTCTTTTTTACATATTCAAAATAATACTACAGTTATTTTAACCTAGCGGTTGCCCGTGCCTTCGTCCGCGGAAATGTCAAATTTCCTATACAAACCTTTACCTCCCTTTTATCCTTAGAAGTGTAATTTCTAAAAATCCTGAAATCCATTAGTCTCAATTTCTAATCAAAATAGATAAATACTCATTTCTATCATTTTTGCTTTAAAATTGACGGAGATGCCCCTCATGTGGTGATTTCCGAAAATCCTTTTTAATGCTCACCTACACTATGATAACGCAATTATCATGTTTCTAATACTAGTTGTTTTGGGTGTGCGTTAAGCCGTTATTAGACTACGGGGTATTCAGACAGTCTTAGTAAGACATTTTTAGCCCCGTCTCGCTCTGGCACACGATGAAAGAGCGAGATGGGGGATAGACATTCACAGTAAGACTGTCTGAATACCGCGAAGTCTAATAGCTGCCTTAATATCATATCTTTAAGTCAGTTTTCATTTCATATGTTCTGATGTAAGTATACAAGGAATCTGGATTAGCCTCCTTATAAGTTTATTAACTTTATGAGGCACTTTCGTCAAAACAGCTTAGTAAAACCATCGAAATAAAATTATTTAATGACAGCTCTGAGTATACACGGCCGCGCGTCTGACTACCCTACGTAATAAAAGCGATTTTCGTAACTTGTTGTTCAAATGGGTAACCTGACATGCTGACGACTGTACATCGTTCTCTTAATTATCACCGTTTGTAACGTTATGGTTTGCATACGCTTATGGCTCAGAACATGTATGGCTGGAAAAGTTAATGACCTGATTTAAATGGTGAGTGAGTGGGATATGAATATATACTAATTAATAATCAATTATGATATTATTCGTAATTAGGTTTCTTAGATATGCATTTCACGACGGTGATGTATAAGAGGTCGTTCACAGGTGCGTCAAACATGGCGGCAAACTCGAAATAGTAGGTCTGGGTATAGTCACTAATTAAACGGCTAATTGGCCAAAGTTTAAAAAATCAGAATGGTCTATCACATTAACTTTGTAAGGATCTAAACAATAAATTATTGTTTTGTAAGTGATAAGCATTCACTTTGCAATCTAAATATATTATTGCACTTGAAAAAATGATTCAAAATCATTTTAAAAATCATTTTATTTATCAAAAAACTTATTTGGCACGCAAATAAAAATTAATAGAAGTACAGTATGACGAAAGCAACGCGGCATTACAGCGTCAAGAAGCACTTGAAAATTTCGACAGGCTCTTCCAACGCCAGGGTGGCCGAGAGGTTAGGCGATCGCCCGATGTGCTAGGAACGCGGGATCGATTCCCGCCGCTGGTGGTAATTTTTTCAAGTGAAATAATATATTTAGGTTTTAAACAGACGTATGTTTTTAATAACGCAAATAAATTAACATAAAATAACAGCAATTAGACGATGGATTCCGTTATTGTCGAGAAACGGCAAGTGTGTGTAAAAAATGTCTTACACTGATTTCAAGCACTCAAAGAAAACCTGCAATATCATTCAGTACCTCAAAAATAGCACTAACAAAACCAAAACCGATAAACAGCTAGACAAAAAAAAGCAAAGACTCGACTGAGTGTTGAACTCGGAACTTGACATCTTAAAGGGCGGTTTCGTCAAAAGAGTTCATAACGAAAGCACAAAAATCTCTTATAACGCCATAGTCAATCATTCAGTTCATAAGAAAAAAAGAAAATATATATATAGCGACCCCCTTTTCCAAGTAGTTCATCATAATTATTCCTTCAGCATCCAAAAAAACACCATAACCTTCCCTGCTGTGTTTCAAGTTCATGACCAAAAAAAACAAAAAAATCAATTAATATTGAAGTATTTGACGGTAACTATCTTTAGGGGTAGCACAGTTGATTTCAAAGGAAAGAACCAATACCTGCTTCTTTTGTTATCGGTGGAATTATCCTGTGGCTATCAAATGTGTATCAATTAATAACGCTAGTTATGAAACAAACGTAAACAACATTTATTAAGTTTGTCAGGAAATCTCCTTGAGGGTAAATTTATATAAATGCTAGAAGATATATTTGTTATAATCAAGTTCATCATAATAGCTTTGAACTTTGAATAGATTACTTAAATGATTTCACTTTAACAGGTTCATTTGTGATATAACTGACTTTATAACTTTGTTGGTGACAAACCTTATTTAATAATTTTGTAAATACTTTTTTTGTAATATTACATTTTTGATATTTTTTTGCTTTGTTTTTGTTTACTTTTAGATGTTTGTCATTTTTATTTGTCATTGTGATATTATAAGACTGAGTGTGTTGTTATAAGTCAGTGTGTAGTGAGTATGTGCAAATAAAGTTTTATTGTTTAAAGCTTTCCTCTTTCTGGTCCCTAGCCCTAGCCATGTTTCCCTCGCGTATAGACTTATTATATTAACCAATGTTACAAGCAAACGCGAATGCTTTCCCAGTGGACCTGCCCCTTAAAGCAGACACCCGCAATTTGCGCCAATGATTACGTTAGGGCGCGGAGTGAACTGACTTCGAAGATAATGTTCCATTTAGTGGTTGTCTGATGCACAAATTGCAGTAGGTAGCCACGGCGGCACGTCAGACTACCCCAATTCGAACTTTAGACCGCCTCTTTTTCCTGCGTGATAAAATCTGTTTTCGTAGTTGATATGGGTAACCAGACGTGCTGCCTTACTTGTATTTTTGTTGCAAAGTGTTATTCGATGAGGCAGTCGGCACAAAACGTTGGGAAGTAAACACTTAATAGATTTACAAATATTATTGTGACGGTTGTAAAAGCCCTATGTACTTACTCTCCGACTCTCAATTTGGGAAAAGATCAAGCGAATGATGATGTCAAAGTAATAATAGAAAACCCCATAAGGTCTCGTGTGGCGTTCATGATTTGCATGTCTTCTATTAATTAAACTATTTAGATAGATAGATAGATACTATTTATTTCACAACACATACAGTATACATTTACATAAATGCTCATAGAGAATGGTACAATTTAGGCGGTTTTATTGCTGAAAGCAATTTCTTCCAGACAACCTCCGGGTAGAGGACAGTCCAAAATTGAATTGAATTTATTTAGTTAAAACTGTTTGTAAAAAGAAAGTATGGTTCCGTGTTTTGGAAGATACAATTAAACTATTGTTACACTGCCCACACACTGTTAGAAAAAGTTATTTTTAATAATCGCTAGTGTCCACTCAATCATGGGTTTTCTGGCCTTGGCTGTGCTAAATAGTCAATCACTCACTCGCTCAATGGAATGTAACCACCAAAAATAGTGCAACTTGATTGATATCGCCTTGAGTGACCTTTCTCCGTTTTCTTTTGTTTTATTTCAGATAAAACTTAGTATCGGCTGATGTTACTTATTTATTGGAAGCAGTCTGTTTACGCCCCAATGACCGCGGAGTTATTGAAAGTTTTGTTGACTTGTTCTTGGGTCAAGTTGGGAAAGTTTGAAAAGATTAACCTATTACTACAGGACTAACTGCCACACTTAGAGACGTCAATAAAATTTAATCTATAATTAAGGCATTATTGTACTGTCAATTTCTTTGTCAATGAAATAGAAAAGGACGGCATGAGAATGAAGGATTTATTTTAATTGACGTCTCTGAGCACGGCAGTAAGACACGAGTTCACCAATTTTTAAACAGCCGGTACGTAAACTTCGATTGACGGTTAATTTGACAGAATTCCCATATAATATGTCAACTAATAATTAACCGGCTGATTAAAAATTAAATATGAATTGGTGAAGTCCAGGCTTAGCCGGACAATAACGACGAATTGACGACCGTCTTGGTGTATTTGTGCGCGCCCCGGACTTCTAAACCAGGCGGTTGCGGTTTCGAATCCCACAAGGGGCAAATGTATTTGTGATGAGCTCGAGCATTTGTACCTAAATCATGGATGTTTATAAATCTATATAAGTATGTCTATTCGTTATTCTAGTCACCCTAACACAAGCTCACGCTTAGTTTGGGGCTAGGTAATTGGTGTTATTAAAACAAAAAAAATATTATTAACCCCTAGTTACCCTAGCGTTCACCAACACATGTTTTCAATAAGCCGGTTCTGCATTAACCATCAATAAAATTGAGGTTGACCGGCTGTTAAAAATTGGTGAATTCAGGTTAATGACATATTGTGACTTAAATTTATTTATGGGTAGTTCGATAACATTATAATGTATTATTGAAAAATTTGACACAATTTCCCTAGGAAATAACTGTAACGTACATAAGCTTCATATCTAAACTGCCGAGTACGAAAGGCCTGTTAGATCCTAATTCAAATTCTATTTTTATTCTGTGCCCAGGTGTGCGAATCCTAAATCTGTTTGAACGGTTAACACTCTTTCATGTTTAATTGAATCGCAGATTTTATCGCGTAGATTTAGTCAAATCACGCGGGTGGATTTAAAGTGTAAATGGACAGTGTTTTAAACCCATCAAAGGTTTTTACAATTTTTTTAGCAATCACTAAAAATATTCGTTCGGATGTAACAATATGTTACAGTTTTTTTGGCATTAAAAGTTTTGACGACTATAGGAACTAATCTAAATATTTGTTTCTTACGTTTACGCGAATTGTTGAACTCATTAAAACACAATTTTACGGATTATTTCGCGATTTTTTACATTTTATTTAAAACCTGACGTTTTGAACACTTTACAGCGTTTGTGGTCACAGGGAGACTCCCTGTGACCACGAACGCTGTAAAGTGTTTTAATGAACTAACCTAAAATATTAATCGTTTTAAAATTAATACAACTTGTTTTTCTTATATATTAAAAATGGGATTCCCAAAAAACGATAATAAATTATCGGTCAATTAGTATGGGGGACTTATAAATGAAGTAACAAAAGAAGCATCCGTATTGTGTTTGTTTGTCTCTAATTTAAAGAGAAATTTGAGTAACCTATCTGTGTTTTGAAAAATCAAAAGATTATTTAAAAAAAAAACACTTTTTATACCTCTCAGAAACGGAACTTGGCATACTTAGGTGGAGGTACCTTATTTCTTTTACAAGACACCATCTGAAAAGAACCTTGGTATGGGCTAGCAAAGGTGAACTCGTATGTGAAAAGGCCAGGTGCATCCACAAAATCGGCGTTTTACGACTGAGCGTAGTGTACGTCGTCAATTTTACTTTTATGGCCTCGTTGCGCTTCGAGGACCCAAGGGGTTAAGACTACGCCGCCGGTTTCGAGGCCCCAATGACAGCGATTTCTTTTAATTGGTTTGAAAGGCAGTTTTTGCACAGACGACTTGCTTCGCACCTTTGATAATATTACTAATGAATGATTTTCGAAGTTGCTGCCTCAAGTAGAAAACATCGAGAGAAAATCTGGGTTTTTTGGCCTGTAGAGGTATGTCACGGCCACGTTTGCGTTACATTAGGTATGTATTACGAGTTTGTTGCATTACATTTTTTAAACTTTCTACAACAAACATGCTAATATCTCTTGGTATTAGTCGTTAAGCCTAGTCAGAGGCCCTAGGGCGGCTTGATAACATCTGACAGTAAGGTTTGTCACTTGCCTTACAGACACCCCTCCACCAATCCGCACTGAGCCCGCGTGGTGGAGTATGGCTCGTTCCTCCTCATAGTTGAGGTGAGGCCTTTTCCCAGCAGTGGGATCTAATAGGCTGACTTAACAACAAACATGTACAGAGATTTGACTCAACCTGTAAGCAAAATTATATTGGCCCCGCGAATTTTGGATCCGAACGTAATTCAAATCATAGATAAATAAATAATATTTTTTGTTAATATTTACAAAATTTTCATAAGCAGTACAATTTGACGGTCTTATTGCTAAAACAATTTCTTACATGCAACCTTCGGGTAGAAAACAAACCTACAATTGGAATTCGGGCAGAGAATAAAACAGTATAAAATAAATTAATCACTTTCAAGTATAACTTATTTACACATTATATTTTCATGAATATTATACAGTATACGATAAATATTATAGTATTATTTTATGTATTAGTAGGTTCATACGGCTTAAAATTAACCGTTTCACGGATTCACATCCCTTTCATGTTCGCCGTAGTAAATCGTATAAGCGTATTCGCATCGCTGTCCCGAGTTCCTTACAAGTTCCAATCGAGTTATTCGATAGGTATTCGATGCATAATAATAATCGGTATGCGATTATATGAATTCCAAGGTATACAGTGAGAGGTGTGCGACCTTTTTTCGCGCGTGGCACGAATGTGTAAGCGAGAGAATTAACTTTATACGATATCTTTGTATTGAAAATGCTTTTTTATGTTTATTCTTGTTGCGTAAGGGTTACTTTTGTTGGTTATTTTATTGTAAAATAAGGTTGTGGTATCGGCCTTTACCATATTTAGAAATATAGACGATTTTTTTTCTAACTCACTCCAATACTCGTATAATATTTATTTCAACACAACTTTTGAATCAGGCAAAAAATAAGTAATTAGGTAATAATTTAAGCATCTTTTTTTTAGTTATAAACCTGAAGACTGTTGATTATTTTTTGAGTGCATTATTTAGTTTCATATGTAAGTACGCGTATATGTAAGGAGCGTCGTCGGCGCAGTGGCTAGAGCGGATTGCCTCTCATGCGGGAGGTGCCGGTTCGATCCCACGTGCCGCCATATACCTATGACTTTTCTGAGTTATGTACATTAGTTGTTTCACTAACCGATGCTCATACGGTGAGGGAAAACATCGTGAGAAACCTGCACATTCAGGCGACTGAATGTGTAACCATAATCCAAAATTGGTCAGGTTCCCCTGGTAACAGGGTCACGGACGTCAGATGGCAGTCGCTTTATTGTAATTACCTGATCTGCACAACCTGGATCATGGTCAGCGGACCCTGGGCCCTCACATAAGAGAGCACAACCGGGATAACGCTAGGAGGATGATATGTAAGTACGGGTACGTCGCATTTTTCTTACAAAATTATTGTCAAAATAACATTTTGCGCGTTGCTTTTTATATTGAAATATATTTAGGTACTCGATAAGTAGATATATAGACAGATATTCTTTATTGCAACCAGAAAACACTTTACAAACATATAATAAAAGAAAAACCATGTTGGAAGGTACAATGTAGATATCATTTGACATAAATACTTAGGTACCCAAATAACAGCTATTTGGACATAGTCTAGACTTTTCAATCAAAAATCAATAGTACGAGGGTCAAACTGAAAGTTCTTAGAACTGGCCACTTATAAACAATATAATAAAAAAAATATTCTAAAATTTGAAAATAGAACTCTTTGCCAATATTACTGAGTATATATTTCATTCATTTGTCATTTGTTTTACGACTTGGCGGCAAATTGAAAATTGTCTGTGTCACGTCAAAATGAATTTAACACGAGAAAATTTTCGTGCAATGATTTTTTATGACTTTCGATGTCATTTAAGTCAACAAGAAAGTTATGATAGACTACGATTGGCCTTTCACGATGAAGCCCCATCTCGTGCGACTGTTTACAACTGGTTTAATGAGTTTAAACGTGGTCGCACTAATCTCACTGATGATGTACGTGAGGGACGGCCTTCTACGGCGACGACTGAAAATAACATCTGTGTTGTGCGGCGTATGATAGAGACTGACAAAAGAGTGACCTATCAGCAGATTCGGACAAGCTTAGGCATCGGTATGAGTCAAGTGCACAAAATCCTCCACGAACATTTAGCGGTCAGGAAGCTTTGCGCCCGGTGGATACCTCATAATTTGACTAAGGCTCAAAAACTCCATCGTGTGGATTGGTGCCGTAAAATGATTGAAAGATTTAACGGAGGTGACTCAAATGCCTTGTTCGACATACTAACAGGTGACGAAAGCTGGATTTACTGTTATGATCCTGAAACCAAAAGATTAGAGGATCAAAAAACAGTTTCTGCAGAATGGTACACTACCAATTGTTTGCCACTTGTCTTGGAAAAAGTTCGAGAGAAACGACCTCGCAGTAGGATCCTCCTTCACCACGACAACGCCTCGTCGCACACCGCCAAGCGAACGATCGACTATTTGGCGACATCAAACGTTGAATTACTGGGTCACCCGCCGTATAGCCCCGACCTCGCGCCTTGTGATTTTTATTTATTTCCAAAAATTAAAGAAAAACTTAAAGGAAAGCGGTTTATGAATGCTGAAGAAGCGGTGGCTGCGTATCGCGATGCCATTGAAGAGAACCCTAAGGACGAGTGGGCAAAGTGCTTTTCCCAGTGGTTCCATCGCATGCAGCGGTGTATTGACGTCAATGGACAATATTTTGAAAAGATATAATAAAACTAATAACTGGCTAATGTAATCAGTTTTTGATTTTCTAAGAACTTTCAGTTTGACCCTCGTATGTCCCAACCATAGTTGCGATGACACAACTTTGCGTTGTAACAAAAAATGTACGAATTGGAAAACTGAAAAGATCAAGCCGTCAGCAACAGACTAGGTGCGGTCTAGTACTTTGAGATCGGCCCACTGTGCACTGACAGACTATCAGAATCAGACAGATTGACAGATCGACTGGCTGGCTTATAC
The DNA here is from genome assembly GCA_949316185.1 of Pyrausta nigrata. Taxonomy (NCBI): domain Eukaryota; kingdom Metazoa; phylum Arthropoda; class Insecta; order Lepidoptera; family Crambidae; genus Pyrausta; species Pyrausta nigrata. The sequence goes on along the minus strand of OX438936.1, from coordinate 32,933,716 downwards.
AGGATTACATTACAAAGGGGTGCCAAAATAATTTCAAAATAAGATTGCATGTGTGTACATAGGTAGAAATACCTCACATTCATAAATGACAAAATTTAACGACACTCTCTTGTACCGACAGCATCTCAATCTCATTCATAAATGACAAAATATTACGAGACTCTATTGTACCGACAGCAGCTCAAATAACTTTATTATCATCTTTTCATTATTAGTGTAAGTTACTTCTTAGAATAATGGGTTTGTCAGTACGTTTAACTTCTTCAATTATTATTTTTAGTCTCTAAAGGCATTTAGGTAATTCATACTTTTCTTAAGAAACAAATTTAGAAAAACGAGCTTAGGAATAAGCGGGACACAAGTGACGCTTGCATAAAAATGATGTGATTTTCAGTTATAAATGTTAGAATCCATGCTTGGATTTATTTATAACCTTAACATTTTGAGTATGCTACTTAATATGAAAAAAAAAAAATTTTAACACTCACGGTTTTTTTTCTTATTTATATAAGTTTAAATAAGAAACCGAAATATTCGCACACAGGTACGATTTGAACCTACGACTTTGGGCTAACCGGGCCAACGCTCTTACTAACTGAGCTACTGTGCAGTTCATCCAACCGTGTGAAATTCTTGGTCTACCAAGAATTACAAACTGAGCTACTGTGCAGTTTATCGAACCTTTTTGATGAACTGCACAGTAGCTCAGTTGGTAAGAGCGTTGGCCCGGTTAGCCAAAAGTCGTAGGTTCAAATCCTGCCTGTGTGCGAATATTTGGTTTCTTATTTAAACTTATAAAAAAAATATGTTTTCGAGATGGCAAAAGAAAGTATTCAAACTTATAAGAACAAGAAAAGAATACTTAGAGTGTTAAAAAATATAAAAACAAAAGGAAAGTCTACAAATATAACTCTTATATGTCATGTGTTTGTGCAATGAACGCGTATAAACTAGATACTAATATTTCTTTGCTAACGGTACAGTACTAGCTGAACTTTCCTATGCTGTGGTAACTGCCCTGTTATTTATCGTTCTATGCTATTTGTGTTCGAAGTTTGTTATTAACAATAGTATGGGTATAACTGCCTCACTAGGCATTTCAGCAAATATGTGACGATTGTTCATTAAACTACATACGACCTAGCTTTCATATTGCTTAGAGTTATTGCCGTATAGGAATAGAAGTTTCCAAATAAATATCATGTAACAGTTGTAGAGATATGGTTTTTTAATAAACAAGCTTTTTAAATAACAAGGATAATAGTAATAATAATTCTGTTTAGGTACCTATCTACCTGTAATGTGGATTAAGGGTCATAATTATTTTATTTTCGTATTTATGTTCAATATCTATGCAAAGAATAGTTTACTGAGCCAGTTAGAAATTATATTCTAGATGGTAATTGCCTAGTCTCAGTTGCGTAAATCAATTAAGTTACATTAACTAACAGCATTTTGTCTCTTTATCAAGAACCGCTACGCTGTTTAATCTCATACCTTTAAACGAGCACTTCTTGTATATTTTTTTTATTTTTATATATAATATTTGTGATCTCGGAAATGGTTCTAACGATTTCGCTGAAATTTTGTATGTGGGGGGTGATAAATCGATTTAGACTACTCTTATGTTTGCGAAAACACGTGCTTTCAAGTTTTCATGCGTTTTCTTTCGCATTGTTCGACGCAGAATACAGTCGCTTTGCGAATTTGGCACTGACTAAAGAAATGAAGAAGTCGTGGGTTCAAATCTTCGGTGACGAAAATTTTTTTGCTTCTGTTTCTTTTTTGTATTTATTTAAGTTAACGGCTTTTTTTGTTTTTTACACAAGACTTAAGAATTACAATGTTTTTTTAAATTAAATAGTAGTAACCGGGCAAAGCTGGGTCACCCATATAATAACTATTATATCTATCTCAGGTCTGAAAGTTTTGGTTAACCCATTAACACCGCCACACTCGCGTATACCGTAATCGCTGGCTGTGACTTCAATCCAGGATTATCTGTCTACAACACATTACTAGGTCCGAAGTTGTAATCTTTGTAAATCTGATTTGGCTTAGCGCGACTTACCACCGACATCTTTGCCAAAATTTTTGTTTACCTTCATCTTACATTGAGCTTTTTATAAGTTTCATTCGTAAACATTACGAAAGTAACTTTGACTTAATGGTATGACATAATGGTATAATATTATGATAAAATATGAATGTACACATACGGGAAATCCCTGTGGAGAAATATCAAATTTTATCAGTTTAAAATGATCATAGAAGTATTTTTGTAAATCGTTAGGTCTTAGTGCCGATAAAGAAAAAGACGATACCTAATGTCATTACATAAAAAAATCGCCCTCGTGTGAACTAGCACTAACACAAACTAACATACCGATGTTAATAATTAACTAAAGTAGGTATTATGAATAGAGTAGATACCTTATGAGGTACCTTGTAAGTTACCTTAACTAATTATACCCTGGAATCAAATACACTTAAATTGTCAAACTAAGTTCACAGAACTCGGCTAGAGTTTACTACTAACAGAGTCTTGACAACATCTAATCTCACCCGAAGTTGTACTTGTATCAATAAGATGCCCAAGTGGTAGGTAACCTTACCTTTGCTCTGTCTTACTTACTATAGTGGAACATGATTCAGTAGAATCAGTTGTTAAAAATACAATATAATTGTCTCTGCATACTTATGCCTCTCCGAACTCTCAACTAAGCGTCATTGCCTTACCTAATAGGCATGGCACTTCTCATGAAACTATGTAAGCAAGATACATTTCAGTCTATCAAAGTGAATTTTTCTTAAGTGCCTATTACACTACGCGATATTCAGACAGTCTTACTAGGACAGTCTTAGCCCCATCTCGCTCTTTCATCCTGTGATAGAGCGAAATGGGGCTTAGAAAACTTTCCTGACTAACTTTTATTATAATACGCTGAGTCTTAGTATGACTGTCTAAATATCGCGTAGTGAAATAAATGCTTTCAGGCTTTGCGTATAGCAACTTATAAACAAACGCTCAGGAGTGCATAGAAATTAAATCAATCAGTTCAGTAGTTCTTCGCGTGTCAAGTATACAACGTGCTCTTTTTGTTTTCCGGAAAATTCAACCAAGGATTCTAAGTATAAACAATATTTTCCCGAAAGACTTTATTCTTACTTAAGTATAAAGCACGAGTTAGATTGTTTTTGAAAATCAGTTAGTCATTATTTGCGCTCAGTGTTTTTTTTTTGCGACGTTGCCAGCTTACCCATCTCCATTCATTGTGTTTACGCACACTCTCGAGCACGCTACGTTGCCTAGAACTTAGAATGGGCGCGCGTAGCGTAATAAGGGCACACCGAGTGCAAAGTAATAATTTAATTATTTTGTATTAAACTAGAAAAAAATGCAAATTACGAATTTTAGCTAAATCTTTAAACATGACCTTTATTTATATAGTCTGATTTATATCCTTAATTTTTCGAAAAACAAAAAGAGCACGTTATACATATAGTGCTATTTTTCCCAAGATTGTACGTTATTTGTATGTATAAGGTGTGAAGTGACAATTTGTGTGTTTTGTTGTTTGTTTTCCTCTAAATCGGAGGCCTTAAAACAAATATTAATTATGCCGAAAGGCTAGTTTTTGTGAACTCTTTCATATAATATTTAGTTTATACTGGTTAGAAATATTGACGAATAAAAAACCATTAATGGACAAGTCCTTTTGAAATTAATTTTTAACGTAACTACTTCTACAACATGTACACGTAGATAATATTTCAGTATCTTGTTTTTGATTTAAGCACAATGGTTTCGACGCAATATTTATATAACTGAATTGAACAGCGCCATCTACCGACATAAAATAAAACTAAATTCTAAGCTGTCAGAAAAAAAAACTCTCATTGAAGACTTTTCGTTTCTCTTTTCGTTTGTTTATGAGAGAAATAGAGAAAGTGAACTTTAATTTAATAGTAGACAGGAATCGAGTCCAATAGGTACCTTCAAAATATTAGTACCTGCATTTTGTAAGCCCATTCTATTCCATCTAAATTGTGTGCTCACGTTTTGCCTAAAGGCCTACTTTGGGTTTATTAATTAAGATAATATGCTTGATTACGGGTCTAAGTAATTGAAATTTCAAAATTAAACTTAACTTTATAGAGGTGGACCGCTGACTTAGGTAATATAAGCGGGTAACATAAGCTTTGTTATTTATAACACTGTTAGAAAATGTTAGAAAAACTGTGATATTTATATTTCATACTGATAAACCTTTCGAATCTGCTCAAATGTTTGTTTAGGACAGTGATATTGTTTTAGCCATCGTCGCTTGAATCGTAACTATGTAATAAATCTATTTTTGATACTCGTAACTTATACTATCTTTGGTTATGATGAATTATTTCATAGGAAATATTTACGAACTTAGTAAAATAAAGCAATAAATAAGAACTTTATACACTCCTACCAAATACAATAGAAATTTACAAAATGTCCGTAGAGTTGTACAATTTAGGCGTTTTGTTTGCTAAAAGCAATTAGTAGGTAAGTACGCTCGTTGGTAGGTACAGTGTACAATTTCCGCAACTATATTTTAACTTTATGTTGATAACAAAGAGTTCCATATCATTTGAGATATTTTAACAGATTAGAGAAGGTTGATGCGAGACCTACTGTACCAAGAATTTTGCCTCCCTAACACTGTTATATTAGCTAGCACCTTCTAAAAACCTACATCTTTCCGCAGGCGGTCATTTGTGTAAGTGCAAAAATCTAAAAGTCAAAAGTCAAAAATAATTTATTCAATTTAGGACAGAAAATGCCACTTATGAACGTCAAAAATTTTAAAATCAGTAATATTGGCCCTTAGGGGGCCCGAACATGTTTCCTTATCTTTTGGGCCCTACTAGTGCTTCGAGACAAGACACAGACAAATGCTGAGAAGAAGCACCGAAACAAACTCAGTCACCACTAGCTGCCATAAAAAAGTAAAAAAAGTTACAGTACAAAGGTACATCAGTTTGGTGCATGCTGGACTGTCCATACATTATCGTTATCAAGATAGTCTTGAATTTTATAATACCCTTTAGACATGAGGGTAGTTTTGACATGCGACTTAAACCTATTAATAGGTAGTTCGACAACATTTTGTGGTTTATTGTTAAACAATTTCCCAAAAATGAATTAATTGTTTTGGCCAATCTAAAGTCTGGAACGACAAGTTTGTTTTTGTTTCTTGTATTATAAGAATGAATATCACTTTTTTTCGTGAAAAGATCTAAATTTTTGCGTACGTACATGATCCATACTAATATTATAAATGCGAAAGTGTGTCTGTCTGTCTGTCTGTAACCTCTTAACGCTCAAACCACTAAACCGATTGAGATGAAATTTGGTATGGAGACAGTTCGAGACCCTGGAAAGGACATAGGCTACATTTTGTCGCGATATAAAAAAAAATATTAAGGGGGTGAAATGGGGGATGAAAGTTTATATGGAAAATCCAACTTTTGCGGGCGAAGTCGCGGGGAACCACTAGTATTATCTTAAATGTATATGTCTAATCTACACGCTTCCGAATCTTTGAAGAAAAAAAACTACTTTTAAGAAAAAAGACTTTAATCTATTTAAAAAGTTACTTAGAACTCTTTTATAACTAAAGAATGAGGCAAACCATAGACAAAACAGGAAGAACAGAAAAAGACAAAACAAAACACAATTTATGGCATGGCGTTCTAATTTCCTTCATAAAATAAACAGGTAAACAAACCTTTAGCTAATTAAAGAGAGTACACCTAAGAAGGGGAGATTGGGGTTCAGAGTTACGAGGGAAGTTGTTTCGATCAAAATTGCTTTTGGAAAGAACTGAGGGCTTAGTACGAGTTTTCATTTGTTAGTTACACGAGCTCACGACCGACCGAGTGAGGGAAATTTTTATAGAAAAACCAGCCAAGTGCGAGTCGGACTCGCGCACGAAGGGTTTCGTACCTATACAACATTAGACAGTATATTTTGACCTTTTTTAGTTTTAAAACGGTAAAAAAATCACGTTTGTATGGGAGCCCCCCTTAAATATCCATATATTTTTAATTTCATAATTTATTTTTAAATGTTTATATAACGATTAATATTCTGTATATATTTCAAGCGTCTGCGTGTTGCCGTTATTAATGGAAAGCAAAAACCGCCAAAAAAATCACGTTTCTTTGTTGTATTGGAGCCCCCCTTCAATATTATTTTTATTCTGTTTTTAGTATTTGTTGTTATAGCGGTTCATGAGATACAGTCTGGTGACAGACAGACAGACAGACAGCGGAGGCTTAGTAATAGGGTCCCGTTTTTACCCTTTGGGTACGGAACCCTAAAAAGACAGGTTTCGCTAACGTGCCGGGGCGCTGACCAAATTCCATACAGATTTTCGTCACAAGGACGAAGGTGAGCGCGTGAAAAAACTCACACTAGGCCCTGACCTTAATCGGATGACGATGAAAATGATAATGGACTCGATTCTCTGTCTAAGATTAAATTTTAATTAAGTTTGCTAAACAAATGAAAAGAGACAGAATACAATAATTTAGAAACGTCAAATAAGGTGATGTGATGTCTTACGTACTTTTACAAGTTTTTGTCTTACTTTAGTCGTCATCGATTGACACACGTACATAATTTTGTCTATGGATTCTCCCAAGTATTGATGAAATCGAACGCCGGCTCACTGGCATAGCAAGCACTTACAAAAATTCGTCGGCTGACTAACGTACTCCGTAGCTCAGTTGGTAAGAGCAGTCGCCCGGATAGCGAAGGGACGTGGGTTCGAGTCCCACCGGATGACACAGTCGATAAATTTTTAAGTTTAAGTTAAGTTATAAAAGTAATTATATGGATTCTCTGTGCAATTCTTATTTCGATCTTGCATAAAGTCCGCCTTTTACACAAAGTTTCAGTTGTGCAATAAAGCTATGTAAAGTATGAATAAATCAATTATCAATTTCTTCTTTTTGCAGCTAACAATATTCTAGAAGTGAAAAAAATGTTAGCAGACTATAAAATTAGAAAATACTAACCCCTTTATTCGTAAAACTTATCAAACTAATATGTGGTTAGTTGTTCCCATGTTGTCCCTTTTTTACGATACAAATGTCAAAAATGACAGTCAAAATTTAATGTCAAATCCGCTATCAGTCATGTTGGACGTTTATAAATAAGACTATAAGAATAGACAATTAAATCCGTCAAAATACAAATTTAAAGCTATTTTATTGAATCGCAGCATTCAACCCCACACTCCTCCACAGAGCGAAGCTCATAAATCTACCATGAAACAGGCAAAGCATGCTACCGTGGCCTAACCGCGTTCACAACAGGAATACTTCTGTAAGCACGGTTTTACTGTTAAACCGATAGACGACCTTAGCCCCCGGGAATAAGAGCCACAAAGAAACCACCGACACATTTCCCGATACCGCAAACGGTATCGTTCAACCCTAAACTGCGAGTTAGTAAAAGAGACCGATTCTAAGTAATTTTGTATTTTTTGTTTCGCGAAATTCGAGAAAACTCGACTTAATTAATGTTAAGCGAGATGTAAAATCAATTAACACGTTTGAATTTTTTCCTTTAATAAAAATGGGTCGGTAAAACGATTCAAATAGATTTTTAATACCTATTTCATAGTTAAATCTCTACGAGGAATTAATGGTATTGACAAGATTAATCCATTAAATAAAAAATCAAATTAACTCGATCGGTAATCTTGATTTCAATTATATATGAAAACTGAAATGCGTGTCGTGCAAATTGATTTTATAAATTCACCAGTGGTTCCCCGCGACTTCGCCGCAAAAGTTGGGTTTTCCATATCAACTTTCATCCCCCATTTCACCCCCTTAATGTTTTATATCGAGACAAAATGTAGCCTATGTCCTTGTTAGGGTCTCGAACTGTCTCCACATCAAATTTCATCTGAATAGGTTCAGTGGTTCAAGGGTCAAGAGGTAACAGACAGACAGACAGACACTCTTTTGCATTTATAATATTAGTATGGATTTGTACAAAACAAATATTTTTACCACTAACATAGATTATTTTTATGCTAATAGGTAAAGTTAATAGTAAAATTCGTTTCAATAACATGACTCAATCAGGCTGACATGAATTTCTCAAGGAATAGTCAGAATTTAAAAAAACCTGAATTCGGCCCTAAAGTTCAAAAATGATTCTCGCTATGCCCTGGTCTGCTTTTATCTATACTTTGATGAACACTCTGCATTTAATCCGATAAATCAGGCCAAATTGCATTCACAGCTTTCTAAATTTTTATTTTTACCACAAGAGCAAAACCTGAATTAGAACATTCATACTTGGAATGCATTTGTCTTTCCTAAGCGACGTAATTTACATTGTCAAAACGGTGCATAAATAATGATCGGACCAGCGCGCAGCAAAGCCTTGGAATGCCAACTTGAGACACAGCCAAGAGTAAAGAAACAAACCATACGAAATAAATAAATAAATTGTTTCAACAAACACACTAATTATCTAGCCCCAAACTAAGCGTGAGCTTGTGCTATGGCGACTAGGATAACGGATAGACATACTTTATATACATTTATGACTTAGGTAGAATACACCACACAAACATTTGCCCCTTGCGAGATTCGAACTCGCAACCTCTAGTTTTGTATTCCGCAAAAACTAAAACGTATTACAGACGTAATTCAGGCACATAGAACAAATACTTAACAGACTAACATGCATAAAGAATACAATTTAAAATATGAAAACACTAAATTCACTTCACATGTGAGTGCGAAAGTGCCGGAAAACGACACTTTTCAACCAAAATTGACTGTTTATGTTTTGTACGAGCTGATTATGTTATGCTGTAACTCTAGTGCAGTAATTAGTGCCCATTTACAACGAATTTGCGACGAGGCTCACATTAATTTTGCAGTTGAAACATGGGTTTTCATATTCAGTATCTACTCGTACATAATTTAACTGCGTTTAGCTAATAACAAATAACTTGTTGAAATATGTTTAGCTAAATTGCTAATCTTGAGGTAAATAGAAAATGTTTTATCATTAAAATTATTTTTGGTATCTTCAAAATGTGTTTAAGTAAATATTGCATTGAATAATAAGTCAGCCTATTAGATCCCACTGCTGGGAAAAGGCCTCACCTCAACTATGAGGAGGAACGAGCCATACTTCACCACGCGGGCTCAGTGCGGATTGGTGGAGGGGTGTATGTAAGGCAAGTGACAAACCTCACTGTCAGAAGTTATCAAGCCGCCCTAGGGCCTCTGACTAGGCTTAACGACTAATACCACAGATATTAGCCGGGACCAACTGCTTAACGTGCCTTCCGAAGCACGGAGATGCTTGTCATGGACGTCACTTAAATGGTCGGAATGGTCACCCATCCAATCACGACCGCGCCGTGGTTGCTTAACTTTTGGTATCACTACCAAAGCGCTGCCGCCACTGCGCCACAAGCACCTCATTGCATTGAATAAATGTATTTATTTATATTTAACAATCTTTTAATAATTTATCGCATATTTTTGAAACAACTTTTTACGCCTGTCTTACTTGTTTATAAATAATTTACTACTTCATAGCTAGTGTATTATACGTGCTACTAGCGAATCTCGCAATTCGCATTTTCCATACACATTTCCACCTCTCTTTTCGAGAGTGAAAGTTAAGTTTTTATGTGACGCCAAAAATAGCCTATATTTTTACCAGATATGTATAAAATGTATATCCGTAGGGGCTTAATACATCTGAATCGTAGAAAAGTTTCCGGCGTGAAAACGCAGCCCACACACGGAATGATATATTCACATTTATAATCTTAACATATAAAACAAAGCCATTCGAACATCTAGAACTCGAGAATGATTTGACCGATTTTGATGATCTCAATTTTTTTGCATTCGTCTTCTCCTAGAGTAGCAGAGAAACTACAAAAACATCGAGAAATTTAACATGAACCCCTCGAGGATCATACTCGTAAGACCGCCCGCGGTCGGGTAATGATTGATTATCTAATGTGTCTAGAAACATGATTAAGGGGGTAAAATGGGAGATAACAGTTTGTATGGACAATCTGGCATTTGCAGAAGAAGTAAATAATAAATATGAAACAAGTATGGATTTTAGCCAATAAAAAATTTTATCAAATTACCATCCGGCAGTGAAAGGGTTAGGTTATTCAGACTCAGACAGTGGTGAGTCAGTTAGATTCCCAGATACGGAAGGTTAGAACACTATTATAGCCCCACGAATGGGTATAATAGCACGATAAAGACTATTGATGTGTCTATCTGGCTGTTGTTTCAAAGACGTGTTTCGTAGTTTGACATTTTATTTTTTTATTTTTATAACTTAAGCATTTATTTTGCAAGTTCACTTACAAAAATTAATCGACTGTGTAATCCGGTGGGACTCGAACCCACGTCCCTTCGCTATCCGGGCGAGTGCTCTTACCAACGAACGCCGGCTCACTGGCGTAGCAAGCACTTGCAAAAATTCGTCAACTGACTAACGTCCTCCGTAGCTTAGTTGGTAAGAGCACTCGCCCGGATAGCGAAGGGACGTGGGTTCGAGTCCCACCGGATGACACAGTCGATTAATTTTTGTTAGTGAAATTTGATTTGATTTTATTTTAATTTATTAATATTTGGGAAACATACACAAGTTACAAGTAAACAGATAAAATACAATTACAAAAAAACATAATTTTTGAATAAACGAAACACCCAACTGCAAAAATTTATATATTTTTGAAATGTTCTTTTTACTGTCTTTCATTTGATACCCATATTGCTATGGTAAGGAAAAATTCCCCCCTTTATTTCCATTTGCAGGCGCCATTTTTAAAATGTATATAGCCTATGTCACTTTCACAATTTTGACAAATTCAACGATACCACATATGTCAAAAACTGTCCAGCGGTTTGGGCTGTAGGGCGCGCCAAACAATTATACATACATACATACTCTCGAAAAACATAACCCTCAACCCTCCTTCCGCAGTCTGGTAATTAAAAACACTTAAACCAACTAAGTTTCCTCTCTTAAGTATAACATTTAGACATTCCCATTTCATCATGATTCTTATAAAAGGGGTCGTGTAAAAAACAGTAACCTGCTCTTACTAATACACTCAGTGGCAGAATTGACCGCCAATTGCGTAATTTTCATACAAACATGCGTAATTTACAGGGTCACAAATAAAAAGAACTACATCATTAAGGCCCACTTGTGCAAGTACGGATTACCTCATCCGGATATGCGCAAATGGGCTTTGAACACAGATCATAGGCCATGCGCTGGTCTGGATTAGCTAATCTGGACGGGTGACAGTGAGCTTCCGGATTAGTTGATCTAGACTTGCGTAAGTGGGCTTCCGACTCAGGTAATTCGTCTTGAGTAAGTCCGGATTAGCTGTTCCGGACTTGCGTGAGTGAGCCTAATGAGTTTTGAGCCAATATAGATGTGATAAATGTTAATTTCTTAATGAAACTATTCAATCAGCTACAAAAACTAATCCATGTGTTGGAAAATGTATGGAACGCGCAGGCAGAGTAAATATTTTACTCTTATTGTTTTTGAGGGAATAGATTAAATTCTGGTAATCAAAAGGCGTTGGCGAAAGATGAATATTTATCTGATCGATTACCTTCTCATTAAAGTTGTTGAAGTACTTTTTTTTGTGACCCTGTAAAGTAAAGATAAAGAGGAACGTATTTTGTAACAAATATAATGAACTCGGGTATATTTTATTTTTTAAGTAGTCCCCGTAAGTTTATAAAAATTAAATGTGCAAGTTTTTGCTTGTCGTAACTTACGAAATATTACCATACAATAGGAATAATTGCTTTTCCAGTATTTTCAAACAAGCCTAAAAATTGCCTGTAAATTTTTATACACAAAGCACTACAAAAGGAGCAGGTGAAAAACTCGGACAATATTAAAATTGCATTCGGTTCGTACACAAACAATATCGGAACCCACTTACCTATCGGCGAAATGGATGGCGCAAAAAAACTATGCAGAACCGATATGAACGTAAAAACAATGATCGTACTTTTACTTTTTAGCCAATCGCTTTTCCCGATAGTTTCGCGCTAGTACAAAGTGGTTTTAGATAAACAAAAATATTTCTACAATTGCACTATGGTGTTTCATCATAAAGTATTACTTTTCTGGAATAAGGTTCAAGCGCACACCAAAGAAGACCTCTTTGGAATCAAAACGACAGGTAATAATTTCTATTCATTCACTTACCTCCTTCATAATAGTAATTTTGACATTGCTATAACACTTTTCTATCTATGAGACGGCTAGTTTAGAATTAATGACAGATAGGTGACATGACATAGTGGAGACAAACATTTCAAATTAGCCTTCTCATAGATAAACAAGTGTTAAAGAAATGTCAAAATTATTATGAGTAAGGGGGTTAGAGTTTTAAGGTAAGCTCACGAAAACATTATTAAATTCCTAACCGGCGTTTTTATGTTATGATATATTTTGAATAGGAATTGTGTCAAATAAACCGTCAGTCGATAATTAGCTTTACCATTTGCAAGATATAGCCCGCCTTAGTCGTTTACACGGTGTGGGGTCCTATAATTTCTAGTCTTGGACCTATAAACTTCAAATCACTCACGTAAAGAAACAGGCGCGAAAACTCTTATTTAAAATTGTTTCGGATATCCTGTGATGAATACTTTTAAAATTATAAATAAAATAAAAATATGTACGTTTTTTCCAAAAGAACAGTATAAACTTAAAAATGTTTTTTGCCTATACTGTCTAATGTTGTAAGTTAATGGTACTGTGGCGTTTGAGCAGAAAGCAATATTACGCAAATATTTTAGGAGTTCTTAATTCTTAAATGTGCTACCCAAAAAAAGCTTTAATAGGCTCTTACGTTTTTTTTTCTAGTTTAGATTACACAAAATAAACGAGAGAAACGCAAACAAAATGACAGTCGGATATGAATGGAAAACAACACATTTTACCGATAGAGGGTGCTTCATTTTTGCCAATGGCTATTTTTGTTGGCAGAACCAACAGGCCAATGTTATGATGGATAGCTCCATGTTTGGGTTTAGCAAAAAGAGAGAGCAAATCTTGTTTGTGTTCCGTACAGAAATAAAATAATGCTAGGGAACAAAAAATAATTTTTTTTCAACAAATACAGTATAAGGTATGAAAAAATGCACGTAAATAAATTTGAGAGCTCAAAATAATTAAGGTTAAGTACAAAAAAAAAGTTAAGTCAGCCTATTAGACCCCACTGCCGGGCAAAGGCCTCACCTCAACAATTTACTTGCCTTATAATTGTTTTTTGATTTAGTCAATGATTATATGAATCAAAAAGTACGTTAGTTTTCAATACTACTTATAAGTAATATACCCTCGACGAAATTCGGGTCGCCATATTTTCTTTAAAAAAACATATTTTCTATACATGTTATCTCGGTCACGCATTATTACAACTAAACTTGTTACAACTTTTTTCAAAATAACTACGGTCGGATGACCTACTGTTTAATATAATGTGCTCCTAGCCGATTTCGACTATGGCGGTCTATCTCAACAGAGATTAGCCAACTGCACAGGACATATTATAGTACACAAGTGTGTGCGCAATACACAGGTTAATATACCTAAAGATCGTTTCACATATTTTTGTTATAACTAATGGACGAAATCTATAACGGACGTTTCACCTACGGTTAACTCACCTACGGTTAACTCACCTAAGGTTAAATCTCCTACGGTTAACTCACCTAATGGTTCATTCACCTAAGGTTTATTTAACTACAATGAATGAAATAAAACTAAGGTTGATTGAACTAACTATCGATTTAGTTATATTGTTAATTTATTCATTGTCAATATTTGTACACAAAATAACAATGTTTGAAGAACAAATTGTGTTGTCCCCGACATGCCGTGGTCCTTCGCCGAGGTACTGTCTGCCCTACACTAGAGTGTAATTCAAAAGCTGGAGGCGCGGAGAGAGAGCAGCCTCCGCCTGCTGTAACAAGGTCCAGGCTCCGTGCAAGCTGGAGCGGCCAGCAGGCCGAAGCTGCGGAATCGAACTTGGGTGCCTGAACCTTGTTACGCTGGGGCGAAGAGGCTGCACTTCCCGCAGCGCCGGAGACAAGGAAATCCAATTGCATGTCTGTATGAAATTATGCTTGCATGCTTGCTGTAGGTATTAGGTATTCCGTACATAGTTGAAACATCCAATAGTCTAAACAACCATTCGTTAGTCTAATTGGTTTTCTTAACAAAATTATGCGATATGAACATATGTGAATCGAACGTAGTTATTTTGAAAGTAGTTGTAACAAGTTTAGTTGTAATATTTAAATACGTAACCGTTATCTCGGGTCTGGGTGTTGTGGTTGATTCTAATGTGTGTAACAAAAGTGCTTTAGCAACTAACCTTAGGATCAGAGCAGTGTATTTGATGTTATCTAATATTTATAAGAAAAAACTAAAGGTTCTCAATTGCTACGATTTTTACAATTCATTTGTTACTAATACGGAATTCTAAAAATCGGTTCTAGGCTGTAAGATGGCTGAGAACCTACCGTCTTTGTTATCAAAAAGGATCTGAAGGCGACATATTGTGTGTGGGTGTCAATATACCCATCTGAAGGCTCTTCACTGGTATTCTATCAATATGAGCCTTTCTTAGGCTTATCTTAAGACGTTTGGATTGCGATCTGACCTAGTAACAAAATTTAGCTTATATAGAGATTACATTCACGTTATTCCAACTCCTGTGTAAGTAGCATTCATAAATGATTTGGCCTCCATTTTTTATAGTTTGTCAAGGGGTGTTATTATAGTATTTTGGTAATTAATTGGCAGACATTTGATGGTAAGTGATGATGCGGCCGCCGACGAATTATGTCTGGCTGACTAGTAACAGCCTATTCAGTCTTACCTTAATCATAGTTACCACAAATATAAGTCCCGATTTTAAACCCTTCATTTTTTATGAAAATAAATTTCTAAAACTCGTACAGCGTTAGACATGAAAATATAAAACAATATAAAAATAATATAAAAAAAGTAAAGCTAGCTTATATAGATCCCACTGCTGGGCAAAGGCCTAACCTCAAATATGAGGAGTTACGAGCCTTACCGCACCACGCGGGCTCAGTGCGGATTGGTGGAGGGGTGTCTGTAAGGCAAGTGACCAACCTTACTTATATAAAAAAAAAAAAAAAATTACAACGATGACTTAATTTTTGTTTAAAATGACTTTGATTTCCCAAGTAAATCATATCTGCTGAACTTGCAGCAACAAGAAAAAATTCGTACAAATATTACCAAAAACAGTATGGAACAGGACTTATTCCAGTTACGCTACCCGCCCAAATGCCACCTGAGTGAATGCCACCTGCATTCCAGTTCGGCCATTTAACTACATTTTTCGCGGGTGGCATTACAGGAAAAAATGTTTTGTTAAATGGTCCTTCGAAAAATATTCCAACAATGGCGGGTCCCAGTGACTTCGTCTACGCAACTGCCAGATTTCCTATACAGACTGTTTTCCCCCACTTCACCTCCTTAATAAGTTTTTTTTTATGTTTTTGTTGTTATTCTGCTATTCTAAGTGGATATAAATCCAACAAATCATAGATCATCTAAATCGGTTTAGCCAATCTCGAGTTACTTAAATTAATTACTTAAACCCGGCTTTATAATCTATTTAGATTTAGTTATCATTCGGTATATGCTCAATGCTTTCAGTCTATTCTGAGGATCTCGCTAAAGCAATGAATCCGGAACGAAATCATCCGCCAAAAGACGAAAGTCATAGATATCGTTCAAAGGTGCAGTAAGCTGAAGTGGCAGTGGGATGGTCATGTCTGTCGCAGAGCGGACGGGCGTTGGAGTAGGAAGGTTCTCGAACGGAGACCACGTCTCGGGAAACGTAGTGTTTGACGTCCCCCTGCTAGGTGGACCGATGACCTGAGGAAGGTGGCCGGTGGTGGCTGGATGCGAAAAGCGGAGGACCGTGAAAGTTGGCGCAGTCTTGAGGAAGCCTATGACCAGCAGTGGACTGCAATAGGCTGATATAATGATAATGATCATTCGGTAAAATAAAGCTAGGTGGCCTAAATTACTTACTGAAGGTGGCATATACTCATGTGTTATTCAAACGGGTGGCATAACTGGAATACGTTTGGCACAGCTTTCCTGCCCCAGTCATTATAATAATAACTCTTTATATCAGCCTGATATTACTTGCGTTTCTGGCGAATCACTTTTATAAGGATAATGGAAATGATAAACATGGTAATAATTCGTCGTGAAAACACGTGTTTTGCTGTTTTTGTGTTGTAATTTTATTTTAGGCGCTTATTACACTGTAGAGATGTTTTATTATTTTTTACTTAACAATGACATTGTTGAGTAAAAAATAATAAAACACAAACACTTTGGCAACACATTGTGTTGCCAAAGTGTTCTAATAAATTAAAGTTTGTGTACCATGCACGTCAACAAATATTTGTACAAATAATAAAAGCTAATATGTTTATGCGTATGAGTGTGAACTTATGCAAACTTGAACATTTTAAATAGGCAGGTTAAACATAAAAATATAAGTTTAGCATGTTGAATTTAGGTTCGTAGCCAATATCAACAGACATAAGACAAGTACGAAGAAGATATAAAAACAAAAGCATGCTCGTTATACACATGTGCATTAAAAAAAACTGTGATGGGTTTGTTCATGACTCTAGAGTCTAGACTAACCAGATGTGGCGTTAACAGAGTGAACGGCAAAGTGGAGTGAGCTTACCCAAAAGGCATTCACTGTTTCTTTCTTGATTCGTTAGATTGTTGACACAGCAATCCCACAAGACCAGCCGGTGATACCTTAAGCGCAGTATGTATTACCCGTAGATATTTTTTAAGTAATTTTGTCTTTAAAATTTAGATGAAGAAAAATTACACTTTAAAATTAAAACCTAGACATTGCCTTTAAAAGTACAACGGTGTGACTAGCAGTCGTCTATCAATAATTGATTTGTGCAAGTAAATTCATCAGGTGTTGATACGCCCATTTTTGGTGGTTACATAAATTGCTGTTATGAAACAAATAAGCTGGGCCCATTTAGACAAGATGCAATCATTCTACAGCGAACTTCGCTCTCGCCGACGAAATATCGAAATATGTACGCAAAAGTCACGTGATGTTTCTATGGCTTCTGTCAGTTTCATACATTTTGTTAACGATAGCTAACTTAGCTTTAGATTGCATCTTACGGGCCCAAAACAATTATGTTTTAAAAAAAGACTAATTTAAAAATAACATATCAATAAGATATTAAACACTGTGTTACTGCCAGTGTCAGGGAGCCTTTTTTTTAAAAACAAAGTACAAAGCTTAATTACAACAGATAAATTATTTAAAAATGTTCCACCCTCGACATTACTAAGATAACAGTAATCGAAACTAATTTAAGAAAAACTTTGTGCCTACCTAAAAAAAATATCAGAACGAAAACTTAATGGTAGCCTCCTTAAAATAGGGAATTGGAAAGCCACCCTAAAAGGGGCAAGTCGCCTTATCTGTCTTTTTAGGGACATTTAAAATGTATCAAGACATCATCGACCGGTCCTTTTCTAATGACAGCCATTACTGAACTTTGAAATAAGGCTTAATGCACACAATAACTAAAAACTTTAAAAAATGAGAACAAATAATAATAAGAATTTGTCACTTAACACAAGACCTAGCTCAATATCTAACTAATACTTAATGCACATGAAAATTACTTACGAGGGTCAAACTGAAAGTTCTTAGAAAATCAAAAACTGATTACATTAGCCAGTTATTAGTTTTATTATATCTTTTCAAAATATTGTCCATTGACGTCAATACACCGCTGCATGCGATGGAACCACTGGGAAAAGCACTTTGCCCACTCGTCCTTAGGGGTCTCTTCAATGGCATCGCGATACGCAGCCACCGCTTCTTCAGCATTCATAAACCGCTTTCCTTTAAGTTTTTCTTTAATTTTTGGAAATAAATAAAAATCACAAGGCGCGAGGTCGGGGCTATACGGCGGGTGACCCAGTAATTCAACGTTTGATGTCGCCAAATAGTCGATCGTTCGCTTGGCGGTGTGCGACGAGGCGTTGTCGTGATGAAGGAGGATCCTACTGCGAGGTCGTTTCTCTCGAACTTTTTCCAAGACAAGTGGCAAACAATTGGTAGTGTACCATTCTGCAGAAACTGTTTTTTGATCCTCTAACACAATTGTTGCGAAATGACCTATCCTTCCAAAGAACGAGGCCACCATTTTTTTTCCCGCACTTCGATCTCTCTTCACTTTAGTTGGCAACTCCTCGAAAGGAAACACCCACTGAGCAGATTGTCTTTTGGTTTCAGGATCATAACAGTAAATCCAGCTTTCGTCACCTGTTAGTATGTCGAACACAGCATTTGAGTCACCTCCGTTAAATCTTTCAATCATTTTACGGCACCAATCCACACGATGGAGTTTTTGAGCCTTAGTCAAATTATGAGGTATCCACCGGGCGCAAAGCTTCCTGACCGCTAAATGTTCGTGGAGGATTTTGTGCACTTGACTCATACCGATGCCTAAGCTTGTCCGAATCTGCTGATAGGTCACTCTTTTGTCAGTCTCTATCATACGCCGCACAACACAGATGTTATTTTCAGTCGTCGCCGTAGAAGGCCGTCCCTCACGTACATCATCAGTGAGATTAGTGCGACCACGTTTAAACTCATTAAACCAGTTGTAAACAGTCGCACGAGATGGGGCTTCATCGTGAAAGGCCAATCGTAGTCTATCATAACTTTCTTGTTGACTTAAATGACATCGAAAGTCATAAAAAATCATTGCACGAAAATTTTCTCGTGTTAAATTCATTTTGACGTGACACAGACAATTTTCAATTTGCCGCCAAGTCGTAAAACAAATGACAAATGAATAAAATATATATTCAGTAATATTGGCAAAGAGTTCTATTTTCAAATTTTAGAATATTTTTTTTATTATATTGTTTATAAGTGGCCAGTTCTAAGAACTTTCAGTTTGACCCTCGTATATGGGATATGTGACTTTGAAAGTAACATTCGATAATGTTTTGAATTAAATTAATTTTTTTTTACCTGGTTCTAGGAGAAGTTGACTACGACACCTTAAAAATATAGTTCACGCATCACAGTTTTCCTAATTTGAAAGAAGTCAACGCGTGTGTCTTACCATGATTAAAGTAGGTACACTACATAGGATCACTGGGCATAGCTGTTATGAATAAATACCTATATTTTAAATTCGTGTTCAACGTGAGAGTACAAAATCTTATAGCAGGTACCTAAATAGCAGTTGCCAGCAATAATTTGGTCGTTTCCTTCCATTCTACGGAATGAAAACCTCTTTATTTACTTCCTCAGTTCCCTAAACTAATGACGTTCACAAATTCCACTCAGTAAATAAGACCCTCTTTGTGAATCTGCGCTAAACAAATCTCAAATTCGCGAATATCTCCGTGGATGCCGGGCCTAGGAATCATGGTTCTTCCCGACCGACTTAATGAGAGCCTACAAGATTTATTACGAAGCAACTCATTAGAACACCTCGTTCAACATTTAAAATAATATTTTTGTATTTATTTTATAACTGTGTCCGACAGTCATTAGGCTTGTTTCATTTTATGAAATGAGTTTGTTGGTCTCAATCTTTTGCGTGCCTTTTTTCTTGGTTTACAATTACACAATTATTAAGTGGTTGTTCTATTTCAAATAAAAATTTAGATTTTATAAGAAAAATAATATAAAAGTCAGCCTTTATAGATCTACTGCTGGGAAAAAGCCTCAACTCAACTATGAGAAGGTACGAGCCATACTCCACCACGCGGGCTCAGTGCGGATTGGTGAAGGGTTGTCTGTAAGGCAAGTGGCAAACCTTACTGTCAGATGTTATTGAGCGCCCCAGGGCCCTTGACTAGGCTTAACGACTAATATCAACAGATATTAGCCGGGACCAACTGCTTAACGTGCCTTCCGAAGCACGGAGATGGTTGGCATGGACGTCACTTTAATGGTTCGAATGGTCTCCCATCCAATCATGACCGCACCGTGGATTGCTTAACTTTAGTATCACTACCAAAGCGCTGCCGCCACTGCGCCACAAGCACCTCCTGCGCCAAAATAATATACTAAATACAATGAGATGAGCAGTGTCGCGCCCTAAAAACAGATTTGCAAATTTTATTTTTAATAGCAGCCGCGCGACTTCGCCTGCGCCAAAAGTCGGATTTTCCATACAAATTTTCATCCCCTATTTCACCCTCCTTAGGATTTTATATCACGACAAAAAGTAGCCTATGTCTTTTCCAGTGTCTCAAACTATCTCTGTGCCAAATTTCATTTGATTCGGTCCAGTAGTTTCGGAACCTATTCGATGCAAATAAACAAACAAATCTTTCCTCTTTATAATATTAGTATAGATAAGTAGTATAAAATATATTCAACTAGGCCCTAAGAAGTTATTATAGCCAGTCTTATTGATTTAGTCATCTCTATTATGATCTATGTGCGATAGTGTTTGACGACCGTCTTGGTGTAGTTCGCGCACCGGACTTCTAAACCAGGCGGTTGCAGGTTCGAATCCCGCAAGGGGCAAGTGTTTGTGTGATGAGCACGAGCATTTGTACCTAAGCCATGGATGTTTATAAATGTATATAAGTATGTCTATCCGTTATCCTAGTCACCATTGCACAAGCTCACGCTTAGTTTAGGGCTGGGTAGGTAATTGGTGAGTTTGTTAAAAACAATTTATTTACTTATAGATCATAACTAATATACATAGTCAGGTCATAAGTTCTGTCACACATTAAGAACTTTTGATTTTAGAACGCTGGCCACAAATTTTTTTATTGAATATGAATTTCGAATTTTTCATAAAAATAAAAATGTGTACTTTTTAGAATTTTCCTCATTTTTAAATATGGAGTGGACACTTAATGAAGACCGTGTCGCGGTTATTGCGTTGCATCGTTGCGGTTACGCGCCAATTCAGATTTTCGACTTACTGAAAATTTTGAATATAACCAAAAGATTCATTTATCGTACCATAAAACGATACAATGAAGACTCTAGTGTAGATGACAGGTCAAGAAGTGGTCGCCCTCGCTCTGTTAGGACTCCAGCAGTGATAAAAGCTGTAAAGGCGCGAATTCAAAGAAATCCCATACGTAAGCAGAAACTGTTGGCCCTTCAGATGGGGTTAAGCAGGACCACGGTGAAAAGGGTGTTTAATGAAGCATATAGAAGAAAAGAAAGAAGCATATCGAAGAAAAACAGGACATCGTTTGGACGCTCGTTTAATGAACCTGAGACTGAAGAGATGCCGCGCTTTGTTGAAGCGGTAGGCGGGAAAAAAGCATCGGAAAATTCTTTTTTCTAATAACATATTTCTATAATAAATAAACATGTCTAAATTATTTCATATTACACATGTAACAAAACTTATGACCTGACTAGGTACCTAAACTTTCAAACAGCCGGTCAACCTCAACGGTTAATTTGACAGAATTTCCATACAAAATTTCCAATTTAAAATGTGTTGGTAAACTCTAGGCTAAGAGATGACCGCAGAGCAAACTTCATTCCTCATCTGTTGCAAGTTCGATCGCCGCCTGTACCACTGTAAGTTTGTAAAAGTACTAAGACTTCATTAAAACACAATTTTACGGATTACTTCGCGATTTATTTACATTTTATTTTAAACCTGACGTTTCGAACACTTTACAGCGCTCGTGGTCACAGGGAGACTAAGGTATTATTTGTCATTACAAAGTTTTTAAAAATTTAAACTACCGTCACTCAATGATATTAATTTACGTTCCTATTTACGCAGAAAGAGCTAACCGTGTCTTTAGATCTTGCAGTGCTAGGTGTTGCTTTGGTTTTTGCTAGAATAGGATCCCATGCCGGTGGAACTTTCCAACCATCTTCTCTATTGAAATTTGTAAAATTGTGTTTTAATGAGTTCAACAATTCGCGTAAACGTAAGAAACAAGTACTAAGAATTTTTCAAATATCTCTGCCTAACGGAGAAGGGAAAGATTGTGGGGAAATCTGCCCACTGCTAGCTAGTGTGTGGAAAGGACAAGGCGATGGCAAATCACTAAATTAACCTGTCAAACCCCATAAGACCCGCGGGCGGTTTGATAACAATTCATTTTCTATTGCGTCTGGAAACATGATACGTGAAGGTTTAAAAGTTGCCAAAAAAGTCGTGTGTGTTTATTTCCACATAATGATCACGACCCTCAGCAGCTATCAGGTAGGTATTCGACTAAGATAATAGTTTTTAGTCGCTGTGATTCAAGTTATCTACAAGATATTATGTCTTTTTTATTCGGTAAATAAAAAAAATATAAAAATAAATGGTTTTCACAAACACACCAATTACCTAGCCCCAAACTAAGCGTAAGCTTGTGCTATGGTGACTAGGATAACGGATAGACATACATAAATACGTTTATAAACTTCCATGACTTAGGTACAAATGCTCGTGCTCATTGCACAAATGTTCGCCCCTTACGGGATTCAAAACCGCAACCGCTGGTTTTGTAGTCCAGAGCGTGAATCACTAGACCAAGACGGTCGTCAAGAAAAAAGGATTTTATGAAAAGATATGATTTTGACGACCGTCTTGGTGTAGTCGTTCGCGCACCGGACTTCTAAACCAGGTGGTTGCGGGTTCGAATCCCGCAAGGGGAAAATGTTTGTGTGATGAGCACGAGCACTTGTACCTAAGTCATACATGTTTATATGTATTTAAGTATTTCTATCCATTAACCTAGTCACCATAGCACAAGCTCACGCTTAGTTTGGGGCTAGGTAATTGGTGTGTTTGTGAAAACCATTTATTTATTTATTTATGATGTGCCTTTGATCAGGAGTAGCACGATAATCTTATCGCGCCAAGTTATCCTATCAAATAAAACACCAATTACCCGTTGCGTCACAAAAAGTCGAAAAAGCGAAGAATATCCGAAAACGTTTTCATTAATTTAAAAGTGCAAAATCTGCAAACAGACAACAACAGCATACGAAAGAGAGGGAACGATCGATTAACCATTCGGATTGGGCCTGATCACCGTGACGAGAGGTTTTCATTTTACGAAAACACTAGGGATGCCGTGATTATTCATGTGATGCGATATCCGAAAAAAATGATTACTTCCTTTAAAAGTTCTGATTTGTGCAAAAAAAAACACATAATAAATAATAGTATAAGTACAGAAGGACAACTTCGCAAAGTTATTTTAGTAAATAGTGACTCTTGATATTACACAAAGATATACTTGAATAAAGAGCAAATTGTGATCGCGGTATCCCTACCGCTATTAGCACCTACATATTTGCCCCTCTTTGTCTCGCGTAACCTCACCTCACCTGACAGCGTAAGTTCGATCAATGCGACGACAACGTAGATCTTACATGCGATGCGGCCGGCTTGTGACATCCATAACGACCAAACGCCGACCGATCGATCCACGCATGTACTACTTGCAGCTTTTAAGCTAAATTGCGGAGTGAACCAGGCCTGAAAAAAAGTATCAATTAATAAATTACATAAATTAATCATAACACAAAATTCAACGATGTCTCTTATTTTAAATGTTATTTTTGCAATGATGTGTATCAGTTTAATCAAATACTAATAAATCTAACCTATGACATAAACTAAACATTATGTTATGATGTCGAATAACATTTAGTTCTGTACATGTTAAGGATATACGGGTGCAATTCCTACAAATAATAAAGTTGGTCTTATGTATGACATTTGTCAGTATCCCAAAATAAGAGAATTGAAAATAATTATTATTTTATGTTTCAAGCGATTTCTTTGCAAAATTTTGTGCACAAAACTTCATCGACCATTCCTCGTGCAAAAACCAAGGAAAAGGAACTCGATTGTGAATGGTTACGGATACGTATCTAAACCGAATAATGCACAACCCTAGAGAACCGTTGCGTCGAATGGCCACGATTTGGGCTTCCTTTGGGATCATTTATCTTTTTGTTTTTACATGAGTAGATTAAGGGAATTGTTTTGAGATAGCTCTAGGGTAAAACGTTTTAGAATCGGAATGATTTGAAGTAATACGCACTTTTTTGCTTTGTGTTGACTGCTTGAGATTGTAAATCAATTGTAAACATGTCAGGTTTGATGCATGATTTTAAGTACATGGATTGCGGCGAGGTGATTTATGAGTTTATCACGTTGTTTTTGAAGCAAAAACAATTGATGATAATATTTTTTTGTTGCAACTTTACGGCTCTATTTGTCAGAATAACATAAAGGCTATATAATTTGATAGACGATATGATAAAGCTAAGGTGGATAAACTTGATGGCTGCTAAAACGTAATTTGACGCATGTGAAGCTTCGAGAAAACGCAAGTTTATATTACATATCAGATATTGATATTGTATTCTAAGAACTTTCAGTTGTAATACAATTGAACAAAGTCACTAGGTTCATCAAACTTATAAGATGCTCAATTCGAATTTAATTTAATCAATATAATTACAAAAAATAGCGTTTAAATCATGCCCAACTATTTGAAAAGCAACATGAAATGTATGTCTCCTTTAAAAATACATGCTCATACTAATAGTTTAATATATATTTTTTAATCGACTACAAAAGAGGACGATCTTGTTTCGATTGTAGGCATGCAATCCATTGTATTAAATTGGCTTTATCAATATGTTAAACTTTATTTTAGTAACACAAAAACACTAGGGCTGGGTTTCACCATCTTACTAAAACTAATATAAACGTATAAATCACCGGTTCTTGTTAAAGTTATGGTTAAATTAATGTAATGTGATAAATTAACGCGGCCTGTCTCCTTTGAACATGCTTACAGTGAAATCAAATAAAATTTTGCTCCCAAAAATTAATCAACTGTGTCATCCGGTGGGACTCGAACACACGTCCCTTCGCTATCCGGGCGAATGCTCTTACCAACGCCGGCTCACTGACGTAGCAAGCACTTGCAAAAATTCGTTGACTGACTAACGTCCTCTGTAGCTCAGTTGTCAACTAACACGGTTTCGAGTCCCATCTGATGACGGTCGTTGAATTTCTAACCGCAATACCTATTTACTTTCACACAAGAACTCAAGAACTTAAGACCTCGATTTTAATTGAGTTGACATTGTGTTGTGTGATAAGTTGTGCTGGCACGTACTAGTTTTCCCAAACTCATGGTCACTCTACCATCCTCCACGGATGTGTGGCCCTTTATTACTGCAAGTTAGGTTGCCATAAATCAGCTCTTATACTCGTACAGCGGCGATACTCGGCCACTTCTGCAGCCGGGTAATTGCGCCTGTTTCTTGTTTTCGTTTCTTGCGGATGGTCCGATTGCATTTACCCTAGAGTTCTTTTGCCAGACATGACGTGTTAGTTTGGCGAAGTTTGTAAGAGAAGTTAATGAGTGTTGTTAACTTTTCTAGTTATAGGTACTAGCTTTCAAACGAACGCTAGAAAAACACTGATAGCTATTAAATACTATTCATATGCCATTGCTTTTTAATTTTTATCGCAATGGCCATAGCTTTTAAGTGAGCGGTAAATATGTGTTTCTTAGAGTCGATTTTACCAACGTCAGATAAGGAATATTCGTCGAATAGAATACAAAACGCCTAATTTGAAAACGTCACCTATTTGTCAGCAATCATTTAAGTAAATGTCATTTTAAAATCGGTCGTTTTATACTTATTTCGTCGGATAAGTCTTATCTGACATTGGTAAAATCGACTTTTAAAAGGTCATTAACTGTGTCGTAGTATTAAACATTAACCCATAAAGTGACTCGACATCTCAATTCACCATTGAAAAAAAATATGAAAAGAAGGAACACCTTTTATTTCCCTCTTCGAAATTCAAAAGTCAGCCCTAAGGATACAAAGATTAATGGCGTCTTAATAAAAAGGGTTCCTTATAGGTGCAAGATGTTTCAAAACATGTGTTACATATTGCAATAACAAATGCAATTTGCTCTCACAAATCAAAAGGGGGTTAAATCTTAAAACACCATACTATGAAGTTATACCAACTGTCATAGGAAAATATCAAAAATCAAGAAATAAGATTTTTAAACTAAAGCTTTACCTACCTTCATAGCAAGAAGATGCAAATACAGTCAAAACCTGATATAGCGACATTGAAGGGACCGTATAGTTGCCTACGTTATATCCGATAGTTGTTATAAGCAATACACATACATACATAGTTATATTAGTTGTGTAGTTATAATATTTATTATAGGTACATATCTTTCTAGGTATAGGTTATGTATGTGAACTTTATGTTAAATTAAATGTTACTAAACAATTGGTGTAAAATATGCAAGGTTAAATGGCCGGGAAGAGGTTCGGATGAGGTGGGAGAAAGTGCGTAGGTAATAATACGCGCCTAAATATTCCTTCAATGCTTATCAATAAGATTTAAAATCGTCCGTATTGTTTTGTTTTGCAGGGACAAGAAGCGGTTGGTCGTTATAGTCGATAAAATTTTGTCGTTGTAAGCGATATGTCGCTATTTCCGATGTTGTTATAGGCGGTATGTTTAATGAATAGTTTAGTAGAGATTCGGGCGGGACTTTACAATCTAGCTGTAATAACTGATCGGTCGTTGTAAACGATGTCGTTATAATCGGTTATGCAAAAAGTTAATTAATGTTACAAACAAAAATACTTCTATTGGCATAGTTAATTAGTTACAATATTCTTTCGGTATAACATATCGCCATTTATTAAGTTCGAAACATTATTATGATCAACAATTGAAATTAATCGTAACGCAAATTCGTTTCGGAACCTCAACATAAGCTATATTGATATTTGTTTTATTAGTATCTAATAATTCAAACAACCTAGTTTATTGCTAACCGAAAGCTCCCACGGATTAAATTTTCGTTTATTCGTAATCCGAATAGCGAAAAGCCTAGATCTGCGTAATCATGTCTGCAGAGACAAAAGCTCTGAAATAGACCAGCAACATCAGTAGGTCTTCTAACTCGATTGCTTTCAAATTTAAATGGGTTTGTCCTTGACTCTAGACTAGAAAGAAAAAAAATAATCGAATGAATCGACAATCGACCATTCGAACTATCGAATGTCGATTAAGTAATTCAGAAAAAAAATAATCGAATAATATAATTAATGGAAGGTGCTTGTGGCGCAGTGGCGGCAGCGCTTTGGTAGTGATACCAAAAGTTAAGTAACCCACGGCGCGGTCGTGATTGGATGGGTGACCATTCCGACCATTAAACTGACGACCATGACAAGCATCTCCGTGCTTCGGAAGGCACGTTAAGCAGTTGGTCCCGGCTAATATCTGTGGTATTAGTCGTTAAGCCTAGTCAGAGGCCCTAGGGCGGCTTGATAACTTCTGACAGTAAGGTTTGTCACTTTCCTTACATACACCCCTCCACCAATCCGCACTGAGCCTGCGTGGTATGGCTCGTTCCTCCTCATAGTTGAGGTGAGGCCTTTTCCCAGCAGTGGGATCTAATAGGCTGACTTATAATTAATGGAATCAGGCGTTACTTTGCGGAAATCCATTATTAGATGGGAAAAATAAAATACAATTATTTTGCTTTAAATTTCCGCTAAGACACGCTAGCGCAGGCACCAAAACCACACCAACCGCAACCGCGTTAAGTACCAGTTCAGGCAAATGCAGAATGCACTGCCCTCTCTCCCTCAATACGCATGCACTACAGCTAATGCAGTTGTTAGTTACCAACACCAACGTGCAAAAAACCTCGACGTGTTTCGCCACTCCACGCGGCATCCTCAAGAGATGTTGTCGCCTCGGCTGAGGACGGACGACTGAAATCATGAGCTCACCCAAAAGGCTCTGGTACTCCCACTCACCGACGGAACCAGGCGGCACCTAACGGAGTCAACCACCGCTGATGGGATTGTTCAGCCGCCATCTTTAAAATCTGTCGCTGCTCGGGGTGGACCACTAGAAGGTAGATCCTTCACCACCCCAAATTGCTTTCAAATTGCATAATTGGTGACGGTAAGTGTGTTTTTGGGCCTGCGCCGGTGTCTCTTAGTGGAAATTTAAAGCGAAATAATTTTATTTTTTCTATTTAAGCCTTTGACTGCCATGAAACTAGACACAATAGAATTATATTGTTTGTGGTTCACCGGTGACCACCATGGCGCTCAATGTGTTAAAAGGACTTAGAATTAGAATATAGTGAATCAACTAATTAAATTAATTTAAAATGCTTTTAAAACAATATCGGTTTTCCAAAAGCAAATTAATATTAAACATTTCCTATAAAAAGTGGCTGTTCTGAATTACACTTCTGCACAAAACGTTGGTGTTTTTATATAATTCCGCGTGAATCCATCTCAATTTACTTAGAGTTATTGCAGTCCGATTGTGTTTTGTTTTTGTAAAACAATGGCTATAGGTACTCGTGGTCTATGTAAAACTATAAACGTCCACAGGCCCGTAGACGCATTACACGTATCGGATTTTGGTAAGCTTTGTATACATAGAACATACAACAGCTTCCACTGATTTGCACCGCATTTCACTGGACGCTTAGCCTTAGGAAACTGCGACATCTTATGCAGTCGTAATAAGGGAGATTTTGCATCGTAAATGTGTGTCTGCTGTGCTGGCCACTGTACAAGTAAGTGTCCAAAGTGAACATTATACTAACAATGGATTTCGTAACCAACTAACTATAATCAAGGAACGTTTTAAAAGCTAATTTTCAACCTTTCTAAAATTTAGTTTTTATTATACTATGGCAGTAAGTTAAAAATATTATTAAATAATTATTTGTAATTTATTTATTTACCTACCACCCGAAACCTTGAAAACCGGTGTGTGAGTAACTCGACAATGGAGAACGTCGAACAACATTCAACAAGAATTTTCACTCTTTATTATCCGGTATTCTTAGACCTTAATATCTGTTCACGCACTAGCCTCGTGATACGTAACGTACGACATGCACGGGACGAGGACCTCCGAGCACCGGCGAAGAACACCGAACCGAGCGATGTTCGGCTCGCCGGCGAAACCCGATGCCCGCTCAACCACTCGGAGCTGTCACTGTCTCTGCCTTATTGTAAAGTAGTCTAGTCGACTTGAATTATAACTTTCGTTTAAAATACAGTCTGCTTTTCATTTCCACTACCTCTACTATCGAAGACCATTTACAATATCTGGTATCAAATTGCCTCCTCTGGCGCTAATTCAGGCTTCGAATCGATTTTACATTCCAAAAGGAATTCGGTTAAGACTCATATTTCGTAAAAAAGCTATCTTAAGAGATTTTTGAAACGAAGGCTTCCAATGCTTGTATTACAAAAAAAAACCTTGCTGTTCTTTAAAAGTAATTGCAATTTTAAAAGTGTAGTATATACTTTTGCCGGCCAGCGTATTATATTATAATAATAAAAATAAAAAATAAATTGTTTCAACAAACACACCAATTACCTAGCTCCAAACTAAGCGTGAGCTTGTGCTATGGTGACTAGAATAACGGATAGAACCCGCAAGCGCCTGGTTTAGAAGTCCGGGGTGCGAACGACTACACCAAGACGGTCGTATAAAACCAACACCGGCGAGACATGTTTAAGGCCACTTTTTACAAGATTTGGTGGTATCAAATCCAATTTACAGTCTACATTGTTGCTAAAACTTCCATGCTAAAAATATTGACTGACTCCTACTGACACCAAACGTTTATTTTTTGCGTTTACGCGATAAAATGCGAAGTATTCAGTAAAATTGCGTTTTAATGACACCAAATGGTTCAGATTTAGACAGAAAATCCACATTCAAGTTGACATTTAATATTGAATCAGTCCTAAGTGTTTGCATCCATCTCATATACTGCCTTTGAGTTCGGTCCGACCGACCGGACTAATGCGTTGGTCAGCGGATCACTTGGTGCAATGATAAACTGCGTGTCAACCGTGTATTTGAGTTGTTTTTTATTTATTTATTTATTTATTATTACAAAATCCATCGCATTGAATATTAACAACTTTCTTATGACTAAACATACAGCCACCATTGGATTTATATATTTTTAGACAAACTAATTGTAAAATAATACAAGTGTCATCAAGCTTTCATAAATTATGTAATTAATTTTTAATATACTGTGTGTATGTGTGTGTGTGTGTGTGTGTGTGTGTGTGTGTGTGTTGTGTGTGTTGACGTTAGTGAACATTCTGGGGGGAGCAGATTTTGATGATAGTGATGATTGGCGGTGGCAAAGCGGTCTACGTACTCAATGGAAATAATACATAGGTACTTCAAAGATAAACATATTACCCTTTTGGACGTATTGTTCTTATTTGCACGTAAATCTGTTGGACATTTGGGTACTACTTAACAAAGTAGTTGTAGAATGCGTGAACTGGGACCTAAGCGATTACTGCAGAAAGTGTTTCATGATGATTAGGGAGTTCAACGACAAATGTAAGTACTACACTAATTTAAAAATTGCTATTTTTTTTGAACCACAGAAAGTAGAGTTTTGAAATTTAAACATTTTACAGATAATAAACTAAGGTTTGTTGTACATGAGTCTTATTTAAAGTAAAAAATCATAGTATAGGAAAATCATCACCATTTCAAATTATTACTTACAAAAATCACTTAAACAACATTAAAGAAATGTTTTTGTACTTAATTTACATTTTAATGTCTGGTATTGATTCCACGGGCCTTACTTATAGCTTCGAGTCTATTTGGTTATTAAAAAGATTTAATTTTCTTTCTAATACTTCTCTTTAAATTCCTTGCATACATTAAGGTTTTTTTTTACAAAAGTGTACTAAGTAGGTACTTACTATTGCAGGCTACTGTATATTGCATCGTGGACTATTATGCTTCTTTCATTGCACATATAAATAATAAATTATCATTTGACGGTGATAGTACCACCGTCAATCAATTTATTATGTTTGTCCTTTCAAAAATTGCTTTTCTCAAGTTTGTTTCGGTCATAAAAAACATTCTTGAGGCCCAAAAATGCCACACCTCACACCGAAAAAGTCCGGCGAGCACCCAAATTCATAATTTGGGGATTGTCCGCGGAAACTCTCTTTCATTTCGGATTTCAAACTTTCTTTGCTCGCTTTAATTTAAAAACTTGGATTGATGTCCCAAAGGCCTACTCTACATGTCGATGTTCAAGGTTTCGAGTATTGCCGTCCCTGTCACTCATAGTAGAACAATCTGTATTATACAAAAACCGACCAAGTGCGAGACGGACTCGCGCGCAAAGGGTTCCGTGCCATTAACCTAAAACATTAGACAGTATAAGCAAAAAAAGTATATATTTTTATTTATAGGTCCAAGACTTTAGAAATTCCAGGGGGGGGGGGGGGACACCGTGTAAACGACTTTGGCGGGCTATATCTCGCAAATGGTAAAGCTGATAAAAAAGTGTTGTATGGAAACCCTACCTTATTTTCATAGTCTTTTTCAACGATACCCCACACAAGGGGGTGCACTCAAAAAAATAATTCACCCCCCCTCTTTACATGTATGAAGAGGTACCCTTAAAAAGGGGTAATTTTAATGTTTTGTATTTTTAAAAATGAGATCTATATGTGAAGTATCCTCGAACCAAGTAACATGCAAATCAATCAATAAACGTAGAAGATATTCTGCTGTGACAGACTAGGACGGACGGACTGAACGATCTTATAAGGGTTCCTTGTCGGACTACGGAACCCTAAAAATGAATCCCTATTTCCCCTTGGTCACGCCATTACGCGTGAACGGCTGGACCGATTTTACGAATTATGTTTTCGTTGTGTTTGTTTTTGTCAGGAGAAGGTTCTTATGAAAGAAAAAAATCAGAAAGTTGCGCGGAAAATTAGAGAATTTAAGAATACTTAACTGTTGACTTTCGACGTAGCATTGACAGAATAATAAAAAAATGGCCAGTTGTATGTCACCTGTTCTCGTATCGGAATACTAACAAAACTATTTATTTACGCGCAAGAAAAAAAAATTAGTATATTTTAAATATAATATTTTCATAAAGCATTACATTATTAAAATTATTTTAAATTATTTTTTCTATGAATTTTACCATTCATAGAAAAAATAATTTAAAATTCAATATTTAGGTATAGTTAAGACAGGACAACGTCTGTCGGGTCAGCTAGAGCGAAATATATTCGCAGCAGACGGGGCCACTGATCATGTAATTTTTTTTCTTTTTTTTCATATTTTCTTATGGACAGGGCAATAAATCAATATTGACGAAGAGATGCGCACGTGCAAAATTACTGAATTATCGATAACACACATATTGCATGTTTGAATCATGGCCACACAAATGTTTACAATCCTAAAAAAGGTGTTGATCATAACTAAAATTATTTTACCATAACATTTACAAAAACAATGTGTTGAAGGTATTAAAAATAATTAGAAACTAGATGACTTCCTAATTATAGCTTCAAGTTGCAGATACGACACAATAATTTTAATGTATTTTCTTTTCAAATAAATACTTCTAACAACCAATTTAATTTGTCACATTTCAAATACCGCTCTTAAAATTTATGTACGTTTATCGACAAAATTGTTGTTTTCGATAGTTAAACGTATCCAAATAACGCGCATCTCTACGCCTTTGTGACGTCAACCATAGACGTTATAAGTGCGAGAGAGAAAATGACATGCGCTGTTTTTTTTGCACGTTTTATTGCTCGATCTGCCAAGGTTTTTGCAAAAAATAGTTTTTTTTCTGTGAAAATAGTCAAAAATACGAACGTCATACATAGTAGAGACTTTGGGAGAGATTCGCCTGCTTTTTTTATTTGACAATGTTTATGGAGTACAAATTACTCGACTCGTCCCGCTTTGATGAGTTTCCGTCTAAAAGATTTACGTATTTGTTTTTCCTTGTGTAGTTTCGATAGGGTTCCCGCCTTTTATTAGGTGACACGTCTTGAAAAAAAAGGTGCACCAGCATGAATAAAGAAATAAATTGTTTCAACAAACACACCTAGCCCTAAACTAAGAGTGAGCTTGTGCTATGGAGACTAGGATAACAGATAGACATACTTATATACGTTTAAACGTCCATGAATTAGATACAAATGTTCGTGCTCATCACACAAACATTTGCCCCTTGCGGGATTCGAACCCGCAACCTCCAGGTTTTGTAGTCCGGAGCGCGGACCACTACACCAAGACGGTCGTCAAAAGTCGACGGCCATGTAGACCGTATTACCTATTTTATTTTTAAGCCCATATTCAAATGATTAATACGTTCAAAGAATTTAGATACATCTTCATCCATGATGAGTATCTCATAGTCAAAATATACTGCAATGAAGAAAAAAAAGAAAATCCTCAAAATTAGACGAGATATTTGTTTGTTTTCATGGGAAAACTTTTGAAATCCCACACTGAGCCTTTTTTGTTTTAGGGACATTTTTTTCTAAAGTTGGCATCCTTTGTTTCGTTCCCGCACCTCCCGAAAGTTCGAATAGAATTTATCTACTTCCAGGAACTACGCATTTAATAGATTTGCTTGCTTAACCCCGGGTCAAGGAAGTTTCTTCCAATTTTTTTCGGTCACGGTCTTTGCTGGTTTATTACGACGAACTTTTGTTGGAGTTTTGTTTACTGATGTTTTATTTACCTACTGATAAAAATACCTATCATTCTGTAAGTTACTTTCACATTTCGTTATACGGAAAATAGCTCCTGTTTGGGTCAGATGCAACCATTTACTTAACTATATTTATGTAAATGTCTACTGTGTGCGGTTTAATAAAGAGTATCTATCTCAAAGCGTTTGATCAAGTAGTTGACTAAACAGACAGAAAAACTAATTAAACGTTACTTTAGTTGTGGCGTTAACAAACTCCAAACATTTGTTAATCTCTACAATAAAATTGACTCTTTTTATTCATTCGGTTATGTTTTTTAAGTTTGTAAAATGCGACAAAGCAAGACAACGCTAAAAAGAAACTAATTTAATTTATTGAAAATGAACATTTTATAATACAAAGCCACACGCTATAATTGCTTAAAAATATTGTATTTACCTCTCATCGATGATCGAAATTAGAGTGTGGAATACCAAATCGAGTTTGATCGAATTGGTAGATGGCGGCACGTGGCACCCAACCTGACACCTCCCGCTCAACTCGCTAGCCACTACGCCACCGCTTTTAACGCTAATAGTTTCAATTTCAATTATTATCCTCTTACATAAAATCAGTTATGACGGTTCAGACAGGTTCAAAAATTGTTTGTATGATTTTTTTTATTTTTTATTTTGTCATGCAAATCCCAATTTCATAAGCAAAGCCTTGCTACCTTAATAGTAATACAATACTAAATCAATTTGCCACTGCTATTAACACTTTTATATTTACGAGACGGTTTGAAATTGTGGACAGATATGTGACATGACATAGTAGAGACAAACATTTCAAATTAACCGTCTTATATTTCAAGTGTTATACCTATGTCAAAATCATTATTATATTGAATTCGATAATTAATAACCCGCCTCGGAAGCCAGTTGATTAATATCCAAGCCTGAAATGGACTAGATTTCCAGAGGGGACTAATTTGGTCTAGTATTCTGAAAACAATGGTCTACCCTGTCAGAGTGGGTACAATTGAATAATTTTTCAAGTGAATAAAGCGGAATGGAGCACTGTTTTTGAAACCAGACAAGACAGAATAGTTCTTATGAGTTGTGGCGCTGTAGTGAAACTGTATCTTTACTTTAATCTGTACTTATGAATGTGTGCCTGTCTGTCTGCTACCTGCCTCTTGTCGCTTATCCGATCGAGATGAAATTTGAAATAAAGCACCAAACACCCCTAGTATTTCCTATACCGAAACGTTGTCTGGAAGATATCACACTTAGCGATAAGTACATCAAAATTACGATTATTTTTATAATTTAAGCATTTTTTTGCAAGTTTTTACAAAAATACACGCTCAATTGCACACAAAAATTGATCGACCGTGTCATCCGGTGGGACGATAAGTACTTATATTATTTCAGCCCAGAAATCATCCTTTAAGGGGGTAAAAAGGGGTGAAGTTTGTATGGAAATTTCGACATTTGCGCGGGAAAAGTCGCAGTAAGCCGCTAGTCACCAAAATAATAAGCTGTGCTTCAAAACTATTACTGCCGCACTCAAAGACGTCAATAAATTTTATTCTATAATAATCAATTTTCTTTCTATCACTTTCTTTGTCAATGAAATAGATAAGGACGGCGTGAGACTAAATAAAGGGTTGACTTTAATTGACGTTTCTGAGTTGTTTACCTGCCGTAGTTAAACAAAATCTTAAACGAATATTAACCTAAATATATTATTGCACTTGAAAAAATGACCACCAAAGGCGGGAATTTTTTTCAGGTGCAATAATATGTTTAGATTGCAAAGTGAATGCTTATCACTTAAAAAAATAATTTAGAATAATAACCTAATTAGTCTAATTCATAATCATCCTTAATATGGTCAATTCTGCTAATAACAACATTATAGTGCCATCAGGGCAGCCACAATATGTACAAGAGCGTACATAATCTACCATTATAGGTCAAAGCAATTACGTGAAATTAGCAGATTTGACTTGCACCTAGTAGCAGTTCCCAAATTAATTCGGTTCTTTCCGATGATCTAGTTTATAGATATCTCTATAAGTAACTTTAAGAAAATAATGCTCAAGTTGTTTCTAGTTAGAAATGACCAACCCTCGGCTCTAAAGTCGCTTCATCAGGTGAGAATCCCGGGTTGGGTTTTTCTGTCTTGAAAAAACTCAGACACAGCTCCGAGGTCAGGAAGATGGTGGTGTGAACACCCCCGTGCCTCGGAAAGCACGTTAAGCCGTTAGTCCTGCGCCTAATCTCCCTACGGTCATTTCGGACTGCCGTCTCACCGAATTATGAGAGTAAAGAAATAGAGAATGCACCTGTGTATTGCGCACACACTTGTGCACTATAATATGTCCCGCGCAGTTGGCTAATCTCTGTTGAGATAGGCCGCCGTAGTCGAAATTCGGCTAGAAGGACATTTTATTATACAGGGTAACATCCTTTGCGTGATACAAACTTAGTGTTTCACATACATCTCACCACAACCAAAAGCCCCTTCGGAGTTTCGTTTTGTTACCGTAAAAATTTGTGATTTTATTTGAGTTTCAAGATATCCCATGTTTTAACTATGTAAATGGTTCCCCCTTCAATTTGCGATACGCCGGGCGCTTTTTTTGTATGCGACCAGTACGAAAGAAGAATTTAATAAGACTTATTTAAGTAATTGAAATACACGCGTTTTGAACAGACCATAAGGCTTTTTGCACAGTCAGACATAAAAAATCTGTTAAACTCCACCCTAAAAAAACATTAAAAAAAACCTAATACGACTGAAATAAATGCATTATATTGTCCTGTATCAACTGAGCTTGGAAAACTGTATCACGTTAGAAATGCCACCCGTATGTCTATAAATGAAACCCCCCAAGACATTTGCTGATCCCAGAAAATCTCCTCGGATATCCTAAAACCGTGGAAATAACAAAAGCCATAGTAATCACGCTCGTCCGAGACTGGACGGATATACAGGGTGGTTTCGACTAGTGAAAATTTTAGGGTATTTTATTATCAAATTTTAGAGACATAATCTTAATGAAAAAAAACATTTTTTTTTTTTTAAATTTTTCACAGAAATTCTATTTCCATTGGTTACGTAATAGGTTTAAAAAGTATTAAACATTTTTTTTTTTCATTTTTAGCTAGATTTCTTAAAAAAGAATTCTTAACGGTTAATAATTATGGTTTGATGATCTTTATTTCACATGATAGACGATAGTGTTACCTTTCAAATAAATCATTTTTATAACTTTTAGGACCTTCAGATCCACAGAAACAGAATTTTTAAAAACCAATTAAAATGGCTGCCATCTCAAGAGGAGGGAGTTAGAAACCAACATAGGGGTTTTTTGATAACATTTGGTGAACTAATACCG
Source organism: Pyrausta nigrata (assembly GCA_949316185.1). Taxonomy (NCBI): domain Eukaryota; kingdom Metazoa; phylum Arthropoda; class Insecta; order Lepidoptera; family Crambidae; genus Pyrausta; species Pyrausta nigrata. Next base: position 32,896,579 of record OX438936.1, on the reverse strand, counting down.
CTTAAATTATCACTAGTCCAAACCCGGACACACTGTAGAATGTTCTCTATTCTATGCCAGCTACGACAGCTCAATGGGACCTAGCTGGGAACATTATACTCGAGTCCGCTAATTATAGCAAGGAGTTGGGAACGGAAAAAATGCATTCTTTTCATAAGATTCTGTCCGGTTGAAGAATGACTCAGCAACTTGCAACTTTACCTTTTGATCAAACCTTTTTTTATCTGGAATATTAAAGAATTTTTATCGTTTGATTATCGTTAAAGTTAGTGGTAAAACTGATCCGTGAACTTTTTAATTTGAGAAGTTTTTAAGAACCGATTAGAAATGCTGAAGACTTACAAACGCGTAGAATAATTAACAAGTTTCGAGACATTTTCATGTCGCACTTAGAAATGTAAATCATTTATCAACTCAATAACAAACTTTCAAAGATAACGTGATAATTAACCCAAATACTGCCAGCATGACATTAAAAACACCGACAACTTTTTGCGTCGTAATCTTATTAATACAAAGAGATCTTCAAAAACAAATCTCTGCAAAGGTACGTCATTCAACAACAATGAGTTTGCATCACAATACTGATAAGCCCTGAATAGGAGTCGGCTCGACGTATTCCAGTGACACCACTTGTCCGAATACCACCTAAATGAATGCCACCTGCAGAAATTCAGCTGTTCTACCTAGCTATATTTTTACCTGACAGCGCCAGAAGAGTTATGTTTTTCGAGCGTAGTATGTTTTGTTATATACAATTGTTTTCAAAAACTATTACCTTAACGCCACGCACGCCGCAGTGTTCTATGACGAAAAATTACCCGAAACTACAGCTACTTAGGCCAAGGTGTTCGTAGGGGAAATAATAATTTAAATACTTTGAGTATAGTATATTTAAAATAATAGATGTGTCTGTAGATACATATTATTTATAGTTTTACTTATTAACACCTATTTCATGACGTTTTCTACTAAACACCCCATTCCCGTGAAAAAAAACCTTTACACGAAGGTTGTCTGGAAGAGTTTGCTCTCAACAATAAGACATCATACTTTGTGCAACTTTTTGGGTAAATTGCATTGCTGTTGCTTTTATGGTATATATGGACAAAAGAGATATGGCAATAACTCTTTTTTGTCCTCGAATGCCATGCCAGAAAATATAACGAGGTGGCCTAACTGAAATACCACAGGTGGCATTGAGACGGGTGGCGTAACTGGAATACGCCCTCGGCTTGACTCGTTAAGGCGTAATTAAATATAATTAATGTAAGTCCAAGCTGATTTTGTGAGTTATGGCGCTTAAACAATGGTCGCTCAATTTATGATGCTTTTTACTCAATTTATTAATCCAAACAATGATTTATGTTGATGATTTGTTTTACGAAAAAAAAGCCAGTAATGTCTTTGAGAAAAATAAAAAAAAACTAGAGAAGATTCTGAAATACAGGCTCTCATTTATTTACGCTGTCAAAATTGTTAGTAAAAATGTTTCGATATGCCACCAAACTATTTAACTATTAACCAGCTATCACATAAAGTATCAAACAGCCATCTCTCCTGTAAGAATAAACTTTAGTTCTTTTTTCGAAAACCTAATGACTGAGGGCCATGATAATCATTCGTCTTCGACTTCTTGGGCAATTTTAATGGTTTGCCATTGCCTTATCCATTTCACACGTTAGCCAAATTCCTCTAAATTTTTGACTGTATCGTTAGGTGACATCTTTGGTTGAATCAAATTAATAAAAAATGAAAATAGGTGAACCCGCTTATTATTGTTACTATAATTGCATTTAAGCTGGTCACTTTAAGACATTTCAAATATTCAATTATTTATTTATACACAAATAATTTAACTAAGAAAGACCTACACGAGTTAACTAACCAAAACCTTAAAAAATACTTATTAAAAAACAAAACCGTGTGCTTGAGGCAAGGAGGCGAGAATGCTGGCTGCGTTTCCGCGTTGGATAGCAATGCTTATCCTCTGAGCGAGTAACAAGCCAGCTCTTTTGTCTCCTAATAAAATATTTATAATATAAATAGTGTAATATAGCATTTTAAAGTATTTTACCTTTAACTAGTCAAAGTATTTTACATTTCAAATGATTTCTAAAAAGTTATTTCATTTGTTGTTATGTCAATTTTAACAGTTTAGGTGAAGGTGTTTAGAAGTTATGGTGGAATAAAGAACCACACACATAAAACATGAAGCCGGAAAAGAAAGGATTGTCACCTAGACATCATATCATCATCATCATTTCATATCAGCCTATTGCAGTCCACTGCTGGACATAGGCCTCTCCAAGACGGCGCCAACTTTCACGGTCCTCCGCTTCTCGCATCCAGCCACCACCGGCCACCTTCCTCAGGTCATCTTCAGGTCACTTCAGCTTACTGCACCTCTGAACGATATCTATGACCTTCGTCTTTTGGCGGATGATCTCGTTCCGGATTCTATCCCTTAGCGAGATCCCCAGCATAGACCGTTCCATAGCTCGCTGACCGACATGCAGTCGGTGGGCCAGCTTGACTGTCAAGTTCCACGTCTCGGCCCCGTAGGTCATGACAGGTAGGACGCACTGGTTATATACCCTACTCTTCAGGCATTGCGGTAGAGGCGACGAGAAGATGTGACGCAACTTCCCAAATGTCACCTAGACAATACAATTTAACTTACGAAAACTATAAACTAGACTACTTATATAACATCAAAAGATAACATCACACTCCGTCCTTTGGGCAGTCGTGTAAAAACACAGTGCATTTGTATTTATTTTATGAACAAATTACGTACCTATTGCGTATCCCTAGGTATATAAAAATCGTCGTCAAAGGGCCCTGTGCCTTCTAATAAATTTTCAGCCCGAAGCTAGGGATATTTATTCACATTCTTTTATTGCCTCCGTCTTGATAAAGGATTCCTTATTTGATTTACGAAGAAATTCGATTTATTCCTTATAAATGGTGTTTTGACTCCGAATGCTGTATCTTTATTATTGCGACTTCATTTTGGCATTCCTTACAACTTCAGTAAATGTCTTATTAAATTATATTTCTTCATAAATTAAATAAAAAGGCATGAAAAAACTGTCTACATACCAAAGACAAGGTTTAGGAATAGTCGCATTTTTTTTTCGTCTTTTTTTATTGATTGATTGACAAAACAGTGGGAGCCCAAAAACTAAATGTTTTAGTAATTGTACCCGGACCCTTTTGTAGACCTATAAAACATAAACAATGCCTTTATACATTGTTTGATTAAATCTCTAAGAGATTTAGATTAAAGTTCCATTCGACAGCGTACCGGCCTCCGTCTGAACTTGTTTGAACCAATTGAAAAATAATCTTAACTAATTGGGTACTTGACACTCACTATCCAGAAATAATTTCGAAACCTTTTTTTATAATATAAACAGCATTTATAAACAATATCTTCAGTATTTTATTTTTATTCTTTAAGCTTATCTCGATAAAAAGTAAATAAGATTATTATAGTAAAATGTGACGAGTCTACTATTTCCACAAAATTTATATAAGAAAAGCATTTTGACAGTTCATTAAATGTAGATCTACGATTAGTGGTGTCAACTGGAATATAACCACCATCAAGAATAATTAGAATTATATTAATTAGTTTGAAAACGGCATGAAAATCCGTCCAGTTGTTTTTAAGATACAAACAATCAACATACAGAGTAGCAGAGATATGAATTGCTTCGGTCCTCACCACTTGAACTGCCAATTTCTAATCATCTTCTCGATTTCGATTCGATGTGCTATCAAATCGGACACCAATCGATGTCCGGGCAATCCGGTCCAGTCAGACCGGCTGTATCCGGCTGAGCTGCAGATTACACCCACGTACTGTAACTTTTACCCCGTTATTCCAAAAACTTAGTACCGGGTTTAAGCCAGGACTAAGCTATTAGCTGGCCAATTAGAAAAGCGTTTCTTTATTAGGTTATGTCACGAATGTGTCATTCATTCCTCTGCTGTCGGCTAATATTTAGACCTATTTTAAACCTGGTCAATTTTTTTTGTAATAACACCGTTAAAGTTTTATTTAAGAAATTCAAAGGAAAATTGTATACTGACTAATAAATGTTTCTTTAGATTTTTGACGTTTGTTAAAAATAATATTACGTGGTGCAATTCCAAGAACTACAATCACTCACTAATGTCGTGTTTCGAAAGTCTACTTATCGTTTGGATGGAAATTGAACCCACGACCCTATTTACTCGGGGCCTTAGTCTCAAGTATGTTTTTCTCGAATCGGAATTGAAACTACAATACCTTTGGCTATCCGGACCTTCGAGCTACCGAGAATATTTTCATTCGTGTCTTTTAAGGGCTTACCAAGCTTTTTAGTTTATTAAAATTGGCTCATAGTTTTTAATATTTTTAACACTCTCAATGGTCTTTCTTATTTATATAAGTTCAAATAAGAAACCAAAAATTTGCACACAGGTAGGATTTGAACTCACGTCCTTTGGATAACCAGGCCAAAGGACGTGGACGTTACCTCTGACCATAATGCACAATCTGCACCGCCTAATAAAATTCGCACGTAATCGGCGGAATGCACCTTTCGTGCAATGAAGTTATGGCCATGCTGGATACAGATTTTTTGTTGGAAATTACCTCCTTTATCTCCCTGTTTCGTTTGATCCACGACTTTTTGGCCACCCTGTATAAATAAAATAAATTGGCTAAAATTTTCTGGATTTTTATTAAATATATAGTTACTTTGTATGCTTAGTAAGTAATGCACAGATTCTGAGGTGCACACATCCGCATGTCCGACTACCCCACTTTGACCTTGGGAACGCCTCTATTCCCTTATGTTATAAAAGTTATTTTCGTAGTTCACATGGGTAACCTGACGTGCTGCCATTGAACGGCGGCTAGAACATCAGAATACCCATTTTTGTTACAAAATCGCCTCTATCAAAACTGCATAAGATACCTACATAGTTAGCTAGAGGTGCTGTTGTCTGTACGTTAGCGGCATCGTGGCCGTTTCTTTGTTCTATTTAATTAAACTAGCGAAAAGATAGATACTTAAGACACCTTAGTAAAAACTTTTCAGTTAAGGTTTTACCGATCAATGTTAATTCAAGAGCCAGTAAACAGATAATTTTCAACGTGTCGAACCGATTGACTTCAGCTAATCAAAAGAAATAGCTAACTCCGTACCTTGCTGAAAAATGCAATCAACATAAAATGTGTTCTCAATCACTGGAAACGGTGCACCGAGCGGGGACTGTAATGAAGACGCGACTGACAAAGGTTTCAGTTGGTTTCAGCCGTTTCAGCTTTTTAGCTGGATTTCATAGCAGAGCTTTCGACTGACCCCTTTTTTCAGTAATACAATAAAGAAAATTCAAGAATGTGGAGGTTTTTGGCTTTCAACTAAGTCAACTGAATGTCGTGTACAGGATTCGTTCTGGCTAAGTTTTTTGAATCAAATAAATCAAATAAAGGGCTTAAACTTGTTACATACAAATAGGTATAATTCGCTAGAAAAAAAATTCTAAGTATAAAGATTTTTAAAACTAGGTCCACTTGAAGCAAACGCTTTATCTTGATTTGCTGCAAGTGGACCTTAGATTAAATAAATATAACAAGATAGAGCGATTAGGCTTATGAACGTGGATCATTTAAGTCTATTAAGTCTAAGCTCACAATTTCGCTGTTTTCAGGCCCAACCGATGTGATTGAGTCTTGTCTGCGCAGATGTTGCACATGAAAATGGGTATTTGGCAATTTCATAAATGAAAATAAACAAAACAAGATTGTATTTCGCCTTTGTGTACTAGAGGAACAGAATCAAAGAGTAGCTCCGAAATTTAAGCATCATCAAACAAACAATACTCGTATTGAATATGCAAAAAGGGCAAAGTTAAATCAAACTTCAGGAGGGTTTTCTATTGAACCAAATTCATCTAATCGTTTTCCGAAATCCACTATTATCATAACGATATCCTGAAGTTTCTGAAAATATAGGGTTAAAACTCTCACGATTGAATTTATAACGAAAAAAATTTAACTTACTCAACGTGCTCCTAACCACTTAGCTCCTTATAGTACATCTGCATAGGCATCAAAGATCACCTTTGTTTTATCCATGGTTTGATGTAGCTTTAAAAGTCAGTTCGATTAATCTAAGGAGTCATTGCTTAGCAACGCGGAGTTATTCTCAATATTTTTATTAATGCAATTTGAACATGCCATGTTTCCTCTTTAGATTGAGATAAAATCGCTACGTAAAATTGAACAGAATCAAAACATGTAATCTGTAATTTAACAATACGAAAACATGTTTCAAATTCTGTTCTCTTACTTTGTAATTCTGAAACTAACAAGTTCTTTGTTATCCATCGTAAAATTCTAATGAAATGCTTATAATTTAAGAGCGGGTATAAAGGTAAAGTGGCTAGTTGTAAATTAGACTTTTGCACTCTTAAACAAGCCACCAACTACCGGAAAAGAATAAGATAGATACTACAGTTTATATGGAGTAGTTGTGATTGATTGAAATCACAAAATAATGAAATTTTATCGATAGAAAAACATCACGAAGTTACGTCTGATTTTCAACCAATATCAACGTATTTCAATTACTATGTATACTATAAGGGTAATATTTGTATACATAATATCTAATCATATTATCTAGGGTTCTTATTCGCGACTTTAGGAAAGAAGTTATATTTTACGAGATATTACGTAAAAACCTTTTCGGCGCTTACTACCTTCCTATTTCGCGCAAAATGCTCTCATTCTGTCACACCTGACACGCGGCTACGCGCATGTTTTCTTTCATGCGTCACTCATCAATCAGTCGTGGCTTTTCCATTGAAACGGGAAGACTATATTTCTCCAAGCTGAAGCTCACGGAAAATTATTGCATGTGATATTGTGAATTAGTTGACTTAAAAAGTATTTGACTGTGTGTGGACGTCAAATGAGTGAACTGTAACATACGTGTGGTCATAGTTCAATACACAAAATATGGCAAATAAAAAACATAAGCTAAAACGCACTGAAAGAAGAGAATATAAGCAGATAAGAATTCAAGTCAAGGCAAATTGTCGAAAGTACGTATTTTCCTACTTATGTATCCCGAATTGTTTTGCTTTTCAATATTTTAAATAATATTGCTTCATTGACAAGCAGTTTCATTTAGAAGTATCGACTCTTGCTCGTAGATTTTAGAGCTTATAATACAATGCGCAGTTTTGTCAAAACAATGACAGCTCGAGTAGTATATGCAAAATAAAACGATGCTTTTGACCACCCACGTGTTAGTAGCTTATTCATTTTTAATCACTTGAAAAAATAGGTATGGCGTCATGTTATTATATACTTCCTATTAGACTGACTTGAGACTTGTGATTTACAATTCTTATGATTTTAGAGTTGCTGCAACACGTATTTTGACTCAAAATGATAAATGCAATCCAACCATACGCGCAAACGAAAATTTGTCATCGACTTCGTAAGTTCGCTGCAATTATCCAGGGATATTTTGTATAAAGTTCTTAAACTTAAATAATACTGGCCAGTTTTCATCAGGGTTCCGTACCCGAAGGGTAGAAATAGGACCCTATTACTAAGTCGCAGCTTTACTTATTGTATACTTAACTATATAACTCACTAATAATACAAAAAAACGTTTTCTATTGCTTTCTTTCAGACCTTTACTTGCGCGTTTCGAGAACGTTAAAGTGTTGGTCACTTTTTGCACCATAGCGGTATGTATTTGTAATTAATATTCGATTCGATACGATTTCGATCCTTTATTTAAATTTACTCTTTTTATAATATGAAGTTAAAATCACAATTTTAAAACACCTAATTCAAAGAGCATAACGGTGACAAAAATGATGATGAAAATTTTGCACTAGATAAGTACTCACTTATAAAAATATCACCAAGTCAAATTGATACTCATCAACCAGAAGATACTGTACAGTGTACATTTTCTTCTACAGTATATTATAAATAATTATTATAACCTCGAATGATAACAACTTCTAAGAGACCATCAAAATTTATATGAACCTTAAATCTTATACCGTTGAGTACACTATTAGCTAGCTGATCCCAAAATAATAATAAAATGGGCTAGCAAAATAAAAATGGGACAAGTCACTTTTTTTTGTTTAACTTGTCCCAAATAAGCGATTTGACGAATTACTCCTCTGCGGAAGTAAGCACCGGCGCTGAAATTGATAACGGGACATCCTTGTTTACACGATAAGCAACGTCTGTGGGATCATCCCGGGTAGCGATTTTCAAACCAAGATTTAATTAAATATTCAGAAACATGGACTACTTTTGCGGCGGTTCTAAATATGCCTTATTTGTTTAATTGCTGATAGAAATATACTCGTACATTTTTTTTAAATTCATTGTGCGTGCCTATGAGCTTATATATACATAGGTAGTTAGTCACATGACCGAAAAAAAATATCTAAATTCATAAATGGTGATCGCGTGGCAAAAAAACGTATGATTAATATTTTTTATTACTATTTTTATAGAATAATAATTTCTTTTCATTTTTTCATCAGCTGTTGTAACTATTTGAGTAATGAAAATAGAGAAATATGTTGTTCACTTTTAGATACCTTAATATCGACATTCATACAGACACATAAGTGGCATTTTCTGACCTAAATTGAATAAATGATTTTTGATTTCGACATCAAGTTTTTTTGTGTATTGCTTCTATGTGAATTTTAAATATGTATGTATTTAAGTCCCATATAATTTTTAGAAACGAATATGAAGTTTAACACGTTGAACGCCGTAGGGGTCACCATTTAGCCGACAGTACACTAGACCTGAGTAACACAAAACACAATTGTCATCAATTTTACACATTCAGTATTTTTGCTCCGTTTTGCAGGAAATGCATCAAAACCCAGTCTACAATAGAAAAATAAAAAAAAATATTACATAAATCTATATTCGATGAAAGATCACGAAGAATCTCACTTTTAGAACACCCTATGAGTAAGTATTGCATACCTATTCCCCATACTTACACCTAATCTTCTCGAAAGATGGCGCCAGCAAACATTTGAATAAGTACAAAGAATTATTTCAAACAATGCTTACTAATTCACGTTCATTTTAAGTAATACCTTGAGCTCGTAATCAATTATAAATGCTTAATTAGAACTAAACCCTGTAATATAGACGTCTAGCGCTAAATCGAATTGTTCGTATTAGAACTACAATATCAGACCCCTGGATGGAATGATTTACCGTACCTTTTTCACAGCGTTGTCCCGACTTAGGGGTCTAGCTGTCTGGTTAGGTTATTATAGGTAATGAACTAATTAAGGTGAAATGATCAGTTCATTAGTTGGGAGGTGAAAGTGTTCGAACTGATAGCCTATGATTGCGTTGCGAAATTAATCGTAGTAATATCTGAATATAAACTAAATGTAATATAAGGCTTCGGTATATTTTCATAACAAGGTATAGTAAAGTCAGCCTATTAGATCCCACTGCTGGGAAAAAGCCTCACCTCAACTATGAGGAGGAATTTATATAATAATATATATAAATATTGAAAAACATCACATACACTGCTCAGATTTTAAAGTAAGTAGCTAAAGAACTTGTGTTATGAAAATCTAAGACAACTATGGTACCACGATACCCAGACTCGAGACAATATAAAAAATAGACCCGCCGGGGATCAAACCCGGGACCCCAAGAATGTCATAATTGCTTAATTTATTGCTTTTAGTATGTCGTGAGTTCTTGGTTGTATATCACACGTTTTAAAACAAAGCACGGTTTTATTGTTTCACCAGGCAAAGTTTGAATGTCAAGTCTAACATTTAGCCAAATCCCATTATATATGAGTAGATACCATCCAAAAATGCATATTGTACATTATATTTTACATAAAGACGTCATTATTTCATACTTCGCAGTCATTTTACAGTAACTTGGACAGTAACTATATTAATTTAGCAGTAACCTTTGGTGCAGTTGAGCTCAACTACTGCGCTAAGAAAACCACACAGATTTTATGATACGTGAAAAAACTCAAATTAAGTAGGTACCTATCGTTGTTTGTTAGAAAAAGCAAACTATTTAAGTAATTAAACCATCAATAATGTATCAAACAATGATTGAGAATGTTCCCACAAGCCCGTAAGGGTACATCAGCTATTACAGACCAAAATAATTGGTAAAATGATAGGTGAACCGTACGGAACTAAATTGTCGATCAATGACTTAGCGGAATCACTTAATTTGAAGTTAATCTCTTGCCCCGTTATTCCAAAAACTTAATACCGGGTTTAAGACTGGACTAAACTATTAGCTAGCCAATTAGAAAAGCGCTTCCACATTACGTTATGTCACGAATGTGTCATTCATTCCTCTGTTGTCGGCTAATATTTAGACCCATTTTAAACCTGGTCTAATTTTTTTGTAATAACACCATTGGAGTTCGAAAAGATCTGTTCTTGATGTCTTAGTTTAGACTGCCTCGTTGGTCTAGTGATCAGCACGCTGGGTACTATCCACGAGGTCCCGAGTTCGAATCCCGGGTCGGGCCGAGAGTGTTTGGGGTTTTCTGTCTTGAAATTACTCAGACACAGCTCCGGAGTCAGGAAGTTGGTGGTGTTAACACCCCCGTGCCTCGGGAAGCACGTTAAGTCGTTGGTCCTGCGCCTGATCTCTCTAAGGTCATATTGGACTGCCGTCTCACAGAATTATGAGAGTAAAAGAACACAGAGTGCACCTGTGTATTGCTCACACACTTGTGCACTATAATATCTCCTGCGCAGTTGGCTAATCTCGTTGGGATTACATTATGTATAGCTATACTTATTTAGTTATTGCTTCGAATGAACCACACCGCGACATTATAGCGCCCAACCTTATCATATCGTATTATTTTTTACTTTTTAAATGTTCGCTATTCTTTTTTGCGTTGTGTTGGGAATTTCACCTCCCACTACCTCTTTACGCTGCGTCAGAGGCTAAAAACAGGTTTTATTACGTAGGGAATAGAGTCGGTCTCAAGGTCAATATGTGTAGTCTGATGCACACAATATAAAAAACAAATTCTGTTTTAGCTATTACATTTTTTTTTCGTCAAGTGTCCTCAAATCGATTGCAGGTTAAGGTAAGTCATACTCACCAATCCGCTGGGGCGTGCATATTCCTTCTAAATGCTAATATGTTGACATATAACGTGAGATATAGATATAGGTAAGCAGGCATCGGCGGAAATGAGTGAGCTGCCATGTCGACCGAAAGGGTCGAGTGTTTGATGTAGAGCTGTTGATCTTGTAAGGGCACTATAGATATGTCTGATAATATACTAGAGAGGACATTAGCTTCTTGAACTAAAGTAAATTTAATATACAGGTTCCTAGGGTCCTTATATTTTTATAAGTAATGGACTAACTCTTGATCTTCATCTTAGCTCGAGAGCAAAGATATGATCCACGATGGAGCGAGCTTGCCCAGGAGAAGCCTATTTACACGCACCTTAAAGAGTTTCGGGTAATACGTATTCGGAAAAAACAGACGCAGGCAGAGCATTCCACTCCTTGGCTGTGCGCATTATAAATAACTAGCTGTTGCCCGCGACTTCGCCCGCGTAAACTACTATTTCTGTATCCTACAGGAACTGTGGTTTTTTTTTCGGGATAAACAGTAGCCTGTATATTATTCCAGACTATAATATATCTCTGTGCCAAATTTCATCCATATCCGTTCAGTAGTTTTTGCGTGAAGAAGTAACAAACATACACACTCACACACTCACAAACTTTGGCATTTATAATATTAGTAAATAAATGATGGTGAAAAGCACTTGGTTCGAGAGCGGTTCGAGGTTGGCATTCCCGTCAACCAAAAAATAATGGTAAAAAGTACGTCTGGTGTTCCGATGGAAGAATAGAGATGGCAACATCAGATTGTGGAGCGCATGCGCACACTCCCCGAAGTTTATACAAGGGGTAATCCTTTACACTCTTACTAATATAACGAATTTGCCACTTATATAACACATGTACGGCATATGAGACGACAATTTTAAAAATTAATGACAGATCTGTGAAATGTCATAGTGGAGAAAAACATTTCAAATTCGTCGTCCTGTGACTAGCACCACGCATTTACGGAGTAAGTAGATTTTATTTAGTATCATAACATGTGTAAATTTATAATGCATATTCATTCACAAAATCAATACCCTCCTTCTGTCGCAGTCGGGTAAAAACTTAAGAGCTTTGAGCTTTTTTAACAATTTTTTTTTGGGAAACCAATCTTCCTTATTTCCGCGGATGCTGCCTTTTGTGCACTTAATTCCCTCTCATATTTTAACTATTTCAATAAACAATTAAATAAATAAATAAACACTGGACAACATCACATACATTGCTCAGATCCCAAAGTAAGTAGCCTAAGCTCTTGTGTTATGGAAATCTGAAACAACGGTGGTATCACAACACCCAGACAAGATAGAAAATGTGAATTTCTATATTGACCCGACCGGGGATCGAATCCGGGACCTCAGAGATGGCGACACCTTGAAACCGGTGTGCGAGCCACTCCGTTACGGAGGCCGTAATTAAGGGCACATTTGACACAAAAAAAGTCACGGCAGTTTACGTTTGTACCGCAAAATAGTGGCAGTAATAATAGCGAGTTTTGTCACTACCAAGCTGCAAAACCGAAAGGAGACAGGGTCGGCAAACAAATCCGGCAGAGGGACCCGTAATAATTGCGCCCGCTGGCAAAAACGCAGATCCTTTGTAAGCCGGATCGAGCGCTTAGGGTTAGGTAACTGAAACATTTTTTTTGGTGGCTGTACCTTTGGGGAACAAAACTTGTCTTCAACTCCCTGAAGGCGTGAGGCGTGACGTCGGTATTGTGCAATTATTCCAATTAGTAGGTTCCAATGAGTAAAGAGGTTTTGAAATGTAATCAACTGAAAAGAAGATTGGTTTTATATTTTTTTCCAAAAAAAAGAACGATTTTCAAGATAGGATAAGTTTTTTTTTTATTCTGATCTAATTAAATACTTCTTACTCCTCCTTTAAGATACTTTGTGTTGCCCAAGTCAATGAAATTAGATATGTGGATATGTGGCAACAGTTTTTACCAAAATAAGGGTAAAAGCGCGTCCCGATTTTTAAGATTCTACTGTCCGCCTGTCTGTCACCAGGCTGTATCTCATGAACCGTGATAGCTAGGCAGTTGAAATTTTTACAGATGATGTATTTCTGTCGCTTCTTTAACAACAATAAATATTTTTATGGGGCTCCTATACAACAAAAGTAATTTACAAAAAAAGGTTATATTAGTGAACCCTTTGTGCGTTAATCGACTCGCTTTTAGCCGGGTTTTTTGCAGTTTTTAGCAAGAAATCCTTCCACTACTGTCTGTTACAATCGTTCGAATGCAACAGAGTATAAAAATACAACAAAATACAGTATCTGACAATCCCTCTCATTTTTCCATAGTATCTGGATTAGGTATTGGTATTGACATTTCACTGAACCTGTAAGCCCACTAGTGTGACCTAGACTGAATAGTCGCAAATGAAATGAGCAACCGGGGGTCGAGACGTGCGGAATGTTCGCCACATTTGGCGGAGATACTCGGTTTGTGAGCACTGTTTGTCCAAGAAGTATGATCAGCATGAAAAGTGGCTGAATAGTATAGTACCTTGTCACGGTAAACTTATGAAGGGTTAATCCAATAAGGGCCGATTCTGGTGCTCAAATATAGCAACATTCTGTATGAGACCAACATCGAAATCGCAAAAAAAATGCTTTCCAATACTAAATCGCCAATAAAGGAGCATGTTTTTTTTTCAGATTTCAATCCTATAGAGAAAGTACGGAATTGGCCTCTAAGAGGTTATTCATATTTTTCAAAAAACCCTGAATATGAAAGCAACATCGTAACGATAGAAAATACTAACTTGGGCAAAGTACTAAAATGATCAGCACAGTTGATGCTGGCCGTACTAGATGTTACACATACATCGGCGAAGACATGCCGAAACTTTGAATTGAATACAAATTAACGAATAGTGTTAATTTGTATGTTTATTACTTCGTGATCAACTTGTGATGTCAACTAAATAGTATTTTTACCCGACTCCGGAAGGAGGGTTATGTTTTTCGAGAGTATATATGTATGTATAATTGTTTGGCACGCCCTACAGCCCAAACGGTTGGACAGTTTTTGACATATGAGGTGTCGTTGAATTTGTCAAAATTGTGAGAGTGACATAAGCTATATACATTTTAAAATAGGCGCCCACAAATGGAAATAAAGGGGGGAGGGGGGATTTAATTTTTCCTTACCATAGCATAATGGGTATCAAATGGAAGACAGTAAAAGAACCATTTCAAAAAATATAGAAATTTTCGAGGTCGGGTGATTTGTTTTTTTAAACACGTTTTCTTTTTCTTTTGTTTATTGCATCAACTAAGTGCCTACTTAGAAAATCATCCGGATTTTATCCCCTTTTAAATTACGCTGCATTTCTTAACCCATTCACTGCCACATACGAAACTAAAAAATAATCAATTATTATTCCACACCACATGCTTTGTCAATATTTGGCATGGGAGACCTGATATGGGTTTCACTTTGCCCCTATGTTTTAGTACGTGATAATGTGCGAACATTTTTTTGGCGAGTGTCAGAAGTTTGAGGTAAGAATTGGGCATGTTTTTTAATGTTGTAATTATAGTTATAATAAATGGCTAGTTAAATATTTCCTGTGTTCGAGCATGAGAAAAAATTAAATATACTATGAGATAATATTGAATTTAATGTTACTTCGTAAAAACTTGCAAAATAATTGCTTAAGTTAAGTATAGAAATAATTATAACATATTATGAGCATCAAAGGATTTAAAGGTAAAATATTGTATATGGGGAAATGCCTTTCGTTTTAAGATACAGTTAGCTTAAATATCTTAAAACTGACTATTCTATTCACTAAAATAAAACGAAGGTACTAAACGTAGCATGAGGAAACAGCTGGGCACTCCTATTTTCACGTGTGTACCTTCAACGTAGCAGGTTAAAAGCAGAAAAGATCTGTTTTAAGCGTTTTAATACTGTCGAGAATCATAAAAGCTCTTGGTTTATGTTAAAGCACAGTATAATATATAAGTCAGCCTATTAGATCCCACTGCTGGGAAAAGGCCTCACCTCAACTATGAGGAGGAACGAGCCATACTTCACCACGCGGGCTCAGTGCGGATTGGTGGAGGGGTGTATGTAAGGCAAGTGACAAACCTTACTGTCAGAAGTTATCAAGCCGCCCTAGGGCCTCTGACTAGGCTTAACGACTAATACCACAGATATTAGCCGGGACCAACTGCTTAAAGTGCCTTCCGAAGCACGGAGATGCTTGTCATGGATGTCACTTAAATGGTCGGAATGGTCACCCATCCAATCACGACCGCGCCGTGGGTTGCTTAACTTTTGGTATCACTACCAAAGCGCTGCCGCCACTGCGCCACAAGCACCTCAAAAAAAAAAAAAACACAGAAGTTCACGCAAAAAATAAACAGGCATTTTTGTCAATTACTTAGAGTAATTCTACGAATCTGAGGTACGAAAGGAATTTAATATTTTTATTTCATTTTAGATGAACACTGGAATTCTTATAATCCTTTAATTTATAGATGCAAAAGTAACTGTGTCTGTGTGTTACGCAATCACGCCTAAACTATTAAAACGTTTCAAATGAAATTTAGTACAGAGATAGTTTGAGACCCTGAGAAGGACATAGGCTACTTTTTGTTGCGATATAAAATCATCAATGGGCAATGAAATGTTGTATGGAAAATCTGACTTTTGTCGCGAGCACCTGCTACCTTTTCATAAGTTCGGCCCACTCAGCTATCAATAATAGCATAAAAATGTTTTAAATTTCATTTGGCATTAAATATAGCAAATATTTCAATTATTTAGGTAAGAGTTTTAGGTAAGCCGAGAGTTGACATAAAACCAAAATCGATTTTTTTTAAATAACAGCAATCAAACATTGGCTCAATATAGGACCTAAATATCCTAGGGTCTAAATATTACATAAAAATACTTATACCTAAAAAGCTTAACTAAACCTTTACTATGATTTATTCTGTGTATTGACAAACATTTCAAAACACTTCTCATTTGTTTATGTTCTTGTCCACAAAAAACAAATACAAATAACCACTCATGCAAATAGTATTATAAATCATACCTAAACTATACTAGAAGTATACTTAGTACACGCGTGTAGGTATAAACGTTCAAAACAAAGGCCGATGAAAAATGACATCAAATCTACCAAATGGCGAATCAACTCGTCCATAAAACATAGCGAAAATCAATGAAAATCCCAGCCGATCTACTGCCCAACTATATTTCATGTCACAAAAGATCAAATTATTCACATAGTGGTCCCGAAAAAAGGTTTTAAGAGATTTTCACACGTTTTCGCACACCTTTTATATTCGCCACGGTCGAAAAAAGATTTCCAAACCGATTGTGTTGGGCCAGTGTTGTGCGAGTATCGATAATTATCTAATGAATATCGTTACGTTATCTTCTTGCCTAAATCCCACTAAAATATGCACAATCATTTATTTACCGCAGACTGATCTTTTATAATATAAATAAATTCATCGTTATTTATTTTTCACTAACCAACGCATTCCGAATTCAAGTCGTGGCGAAATCGGCAGTCTCTTTTTCGCTCTTTTAAAGACTAAATTGATTTTAATTAGAAAAAATCTTGTCGTTCGCATTCATTACGAAAGCCATTGTCGTTCGTATGCATGTTAATGTCCTCAATAATTTTTTATTAATATTAATGATAAATTGTGAACCCGACAATAGCTTTTTCATAATTATTGCTGTTATTCAGCAGAACTTGACAACCGTTTGGTGGGCCCAAGTGGTTAAGTATGGTTAGTATAATTATAATCCGTACATCAGCAATTTATCGATAAATAATAATTATAGTAACCAAAATTACCTATTATTGTACAACACTAGAAGCTCTGTGGAACTATATCGAAATTCTATGGCTGGCTCCAAACGGAAAGTGAAACTTTGTCGAAATTCTCTAACGAACTTTTTGTTCGGAGTTATTCTTTTTTTGGCAATTTGGAAACTTTTGTGACGTAGTTAGCGTGTGGAAAATCCAACGGGAGTGCTATTCACGAACGAACTTTTGTGACATAATACTTTTGACACCAAATTGGGTAACCACTTTAAAAAAACGGAACGAATCTAATTCCACTTAAAATTTCGTTAATTTTTAGATGGTAACTGATTCTAATGTGTGTACGAGTATATCCTGCAATCACTACAAATCGCTAAATGCTAAAGGTTGTAAATAATATATATATATAGATACGATACGTTGGAACATATTTTTAGCCCAAAATGGCATGTACGGTGTTTAAAAAATGTGTTGTGTCATTCGGTTTTTTGTTTCGAACACAAATTGACACTGCAAACATGGTCTTAACAGATAATTTTTCTCATTAAAACACAATTTTACGGATTACTTCGCGATCTATTTACATTTTAATTAAAACCTGACGTTTCGAAAACTTTACAGCGTTCGTGGTCACAGGGAGACTAAGGTATTATTTGTCAATTACAAATTTTTGAAAAATTAAACTACCGTCACTCATTAATATTAATTTACGTTCCTATTTACGCAGAAAGAGCTAACCGTGTCTTGAGATCTTGCACTGCGAGGTGTTGTTTTGGTTTTTGCTAGAATAGGATCCCATGCCGGTGGAACTTTCCAACCATTTTCCCTATTCAAATTTGGATGTTTTCTAATTTCAATGGCTTCACGTAGCATTCGAGGTATAAAACTTTTAATATTAATATTAATTTTTAAGTGATTTATCGTACCTCCTAATAATGACATCAATCGCTACCAAGGTAATGATGACGTACATAAACATTGTGCGTCCAACAGCACGTCAAGGTAAAACTGTGGCATCTTATGCAGTTGTATTAGAGGTGTTTTTTATAGAAAAATATAAGTATAGTCTGATGTGGTGCTGTTCAAAACAACCATTCATTAAAATTGGCTTTTTTGTACAGAACATCAATACACCCAATAATGAACTGAAATATGGCGGAAAGGGCATGTTTTGTAGAGCAAATAAAAACGTTAACAAAGGCATGCCGAGGCACCCCTAGCCCTATTTCCGTACTAATGAAGTATTCATCACTGCCCCTGGCGGATGGAGGTTTGGTCCAAGTTTTAAACTTTCTACACTGAAATAAATGATTGGTTTACAGTAAACAAAATTTGACTACTAGTAGGCTGTAATTTAGTGACTTGCGAACTACTGGTTATCGGTAACAAACTAGTTTTGTACCGATTACTGAACTGATTGTTTATATTTACTTAAATTGACTTCCCTACAACGAAACTTTCAACTAACAAAACTAGTTTGGTTGATTCTTTTTTCAGTGTAGTAATTATTCTGTTTGCAACTCGCTAAACTACTATTACCTACCAATACTACGATAACGATCCTAGTGGGTATAATCCAATACATTTTATTAAAAGCATTTGTAAATTCCAATAGGCTTTGTCAACGTATTTATTGACTGTGTCTAATAAGTACTTGTATTGTAAATTAAATTTAATATTGTATTTTTATTGAATAGCTATAAGATATTTTAACACTCATAGTGTTATTTTATTTGTATAAGTTTAAATATGAAACTAACAATTCGCACAAGGACAGGATTAGAACCTACGTCCTATGGCCAAAGCCAAAGGTCGTGGATTCAAATCCTGCTTTATATAACTTATTTTCATTGGCTAACATTAACAAACAACGCATGAGATTTATAACAGTAAATATATTATTTCACTTGAAAAAATGACCACCAGAGGCGGGAATCGAACCCGCGTTCCTCGCATACCGGTTGATTGCCTAACCTCTCAGCCACCCTGGCGTTGGCAGAGCCTGTCAAAATTTTCAAGTGCTTCTTAACGCTGTAATTCCGCGTTGCTTTCATCAATGTTATTATATTATTTATAACAGTCTAAAAGTGTGCACAATACTCATGTAAACGCTCAGTTCATTTACTCTCATAGTTCTTTGAAACTAATATGACCGAAGATTTAACAGACATGGGCTCCCCAAGTCTACTCAATTTTTCCAGCAAAATTGTAACAGAATCTTAATTGAATAGCAAATTTCGATATTTCTACTCGTAGTAGGCCCAATATGTCAAAATCAAGCTATTCAACTACAATTTTGCTAGCAAAATTAAGGAAACTTGGACCCCTGGCGCAGGAACAACGGCTTAACGTGTCTTGTGGTACGGAGGTGTTAACACCACTAACTTCCTGAGTCGGTGTTGATACTGTGTGATTTCAAGACAGAAAAATCCAGACACAAATTTAGGCATCGAATTGAATTTAACCTCGTGGATAAAAGCCAGCATGCCGTCCTCTAGAGTCAGTCAGTCAATCACGTTAACAACTTTGACAAAAGCGAAACGTACTGCAATGATATCGAAGTCATAAAATAGAACTACCGGGTATGTTACACTTACCACCAAAATCTTTACAAAAAAACGAATACGCTTGTTAATTGTACCACACGCCGGTAATATTTTGAGTAGTTAATAATGCGGCATTCTCAGTTAAAACGGAGTCAGTGTAATACTACTTTGCGTTGAGTGCACTTTAAAATGATAATTGGATTTTTTCTGTTTCCTTTTTGAATAGGTTTATTGAGAAAAGTGTCATATTATTCAATATTTTCTATTATAATGTTCTCAGAGGGACCTCGAGGTCTTTGATTTATTATAGGCCATCAAACTGAAATACTGACGTACCCGGATTTTGAGAAAAGCAGAAATCATATCTCTAGCCTGAATAGAATTGCGTCCTTGAGTTTCCATGCTCCAATAGTGAATAAGTAACAATACTTTATTAAAGTAGTAGAGCATCATTCTGACACTTTAATCTTCCGTTTCAATTCTATCATCTTCTATACATACATACTAAAACCGTGGAAAGTCGCATTTTGTACACCGTTTTAAAAAAAGCCCCTAGTTGGAGTATAAAATTGTAGTTTTTGAAATATTGTATGTTTTTATTGGCACCATACACATGGTGCCTTTGGACTCAAAACCAGCTGATTTAGATTCGTATATTTTTGTTTGTTTATCACCTATAGTCCGATGCACATCATGAGCTATGGTTTCATCTCATTAGTATTGACTTTCAATTGAATAGACAATAATAAATTTATAAATTGTTTCAAAAAACACACCAATTACCTAGCCCCAAACTAAGCGTGAGCTTGTGCTGTGGTGACTAGGATAACGGATAGAAATCCATACTATCCATACTAATATTATAAATGCGAAAGTGTGTCTGTCTGTTACTCCTTGACGCTTAAACCACTGAACCGATTGAGATGAAATTTGGTATGGAGACAGTTCGAGACCCTGGAAAGGACATAGGCTACATTTTGTCGCGATATAAAAAACATTTAGGGG
Organism: Pyrausta nigrata; assembly: GCA_949316185.1. NCBI lineage: Eukaryota > Metazoa > Arthropoda > Insecta > Lepidoptera > Crambidae > Pyrausta > Pyrausta nigrata. The sequence continues at coordinate 32,876,007 of OX438936.1, read as the reverse complement.
GTGAAATGAGGGATGAAAGTTTATATGGAAAATCCAACTCTTGCGGGCCAAGTCGCGGGGAACCACTAGTACTTATATACAATTATAAACATCCATGATTTACCGACGCCTGGTTTAGAAGTCCGGGTCGCGAACCACTACACCAACAATATAGACATGGTACCATTAAGAGGTCATAATCACTACAAGGTAATGGGAGTATGAGTCATTTTGCATCATTGACTCTATGCAGACAAAGCCACGATTAACGGATAGTATCTATCTAATGAAACCTCCACAAAGACGGAAAGAAAGAACATTGCCTAATCTAAAATGAAAATACGTCATTAGCCATCAAATTTAACAGCCATATTAAAATATGACCGGCCCCAATACCATTTAAAAAGCTTTCAGCGTTTTTAATTACATTACACACGCTCCAGAAACCGGGTTATTCAGTATTAGGATGGCAATAAAATTGCTCGGAGGTTTTCATAAAATAGATTTGAATTACTCGCTAATCCAATTACTTAGAAGCAGATGGCTCCATCCGTCTTACGAAACAGATCAAAAGATTAGATCATATCTTTAACGCTTCCGTGGTTGAGCTTGAGAATGTAGGATCGATTCCCAGGTGGAGGCATGAAATAAAAGATGCTAGCCAAGGGCGAGTCGGACTCGCGCACTCCGTACCATTAAGTTCCGTACCATTATCAACTTCATCTTAGTCACTTTAGTGAATTTATTCTAACGATTTTGTATTTGGTACAAAATTAACCAACAGCTAAGTTCAACGAATATTACTGCTAAACTAATAAAGTTGTATTAACCGCTATAGTTTTCCTTTGAAGTTAATGATATTAACTATCATCATGTTTTTTTTTTCAGATATTTCAAGCCAGCATTTAAGCTTTTAGAGGGAGGGTGACGCCCTACTGGACCAAAACATAGCACTTGAAGTTTAATATTTTTTAAATGAAGCAATAAATCGAAAAATAGTTTTAGAAACCCCTAAGTCTTTTTGAAAGACCAACTAAACGACCCACACACTTTGTCGGCGTGATTGGTATACATACACCGACATTATAATTTTGATTTTCTAGTACTAACGATCTCTTAGGAAGAGCAAAACCTCGGACAGACAGACGGACGAACATGTCGAATCTATAAAAACGGTGTGGTGTAGCGTTCTAAATATTTTATCTGTGCCTATACCAAAAGTAGAGACAAGCAGTTTCATGGGCTCTACGCTGAAACCCGGCCTGAAATTTACAAACAGTCCATATTTTTTGACCTAGTTTTGAATTAGTAGCAATATTCAGTTTCAACGTAAAGAAGTCAGATAATGGATCACAAAAATCGTGGTTGATACTCTGAATCTAAAAAGGAAATGTGACAACACGTGTATGAGCTTTATTTGAAGCGTATTGAGGTATTAAGGGTATAATAGAAGTTTCAGTGAAAATGTACACACGCACATGACTACCCCACTTTGACCTTAAGACCTCTATTCCCTACGTAATAAAAGCTGTTATCGTTCTTCAAATGGGTAATGACGTGTGTACATGTACAATTATTCCCCACAAATATTCTACGTTCCAAGAAACATTTCATCTCGAATCCTAAGAAAACATTTCTTTTCACATCCGCATATAAACTCAATTAGTATCGACTAACTAAAACAAGTGAGCTAGCGTGAATTGGGTGATCAGGGGTCTTACTCTGCAGGACTGCGGTCAAGTTTGTGATAAACATTGATGATTACGTAACTGGCATCTTACATTTGCTGTCAACTATTTGTGATTGATCGATCAGCTATTGTCACCATAATTAAAACAAACTGGCAGACTGCCGCAATTGCTTCCAAATTGCAATAGTTATAGCTTTCAAACGGACGTCTGGAAAGCAACTGTAGCTTTCAAAATATTAAGAAAATATAAAGTCATTATGTCTTTATATTATGTCATTGCTTTAGAATTGCAATTGTTATCGAGATACATTTCAAGAAGGTAAGCCTGCCCATCTTTATCACGCTTGTTAGTACATGCAAGATATTATTAGGAAATAATACCATCGGACGTGTCTTTTAAGTTATCTTGATGCTCTTATGTACACTAGAAGTCCTTAAGGAAATACCCGTGTCATTGGCTTCGTCTAATAATACGAATAAGAAAAAAAATTCTTTTTTTTTAATGGCTAATCAATGTTGAATGACGTTTGTGGTCATCGAGGGTCGAAGGGGCAGTGTGTTATTTTGCAGTCTCTTTTGTAGACGTTATTTATGCCAATTTCATTTTGGAAACGCCTTATTTTGATGTTGGCATTCCATTTTATTGCCCTTTCTAGATATATTATTGATTTGTCTCTAAAATAGGAAGGCGAGAAAAATACAACAAGAGCCCAAAATATTCGTATTATTAGCGACTTACAAAAGTTAACTTTTATGTCTGTGAAAAAAACATTGACTATTTTCACGTGGGACACAAACCCACGATCTTCTACTATCCGGGCGAATGCGTCACTCGACGGATTTTGTATAAAACTTGGAAAATAATTGCTGAAATTTTAAAATAATTACTGACTTTCGTAGTAGGGCCCGGGCCCAAGGTGGATTCGCTATTAGTCGCGTCACGGACTCTCGGACTAGTTGAATCCATATTGATTGACTGGAATTGCTGATAAGGTTGAACGTACAGGTGTTAGGTAGCGTGTGAACGAGAAAGGTAATAGAAAGCTAGATAACAAGAAAACAGAATTATTAAAAAAACAAAACGGTTGTTTTGTTTTTTTAATAATTATGTTTTCTTAATATTTAGAACTGCAAAAAAATATTTATGTTTTTGAAATGGTATTTTCACTGGCTTTCATTTGATACCCATATTGTTATGGTGAGGGAAAAATCAATTCCCCCTTCCCCTTTGTTTCCATTTGCGGGTGCCATTTTTTAAATTTATCTAAAACCTATGTCACTACTACAATTTTGAAAAATTTAACGACGACACCTCATATGTCAAAAACTGTCCAGCCATTTGGGCTGTAGGGCGTGCCAAACAATGATGCATACATACATACTCTCGAAAAACATAACCCTCATTCCGCAGTCGGGTGAAAAGTGTTGAAAATTGCACCCGTGCAAATTATAGTAGTGACATAGGCTATAGATACATTTAAAAAATGGCGCCCGCAAATGGAAACAAACGACAGCTTTTAGTTCAGTTTTATTAAATACGTTTTATTAACTAATCCTTGGCTAAGGAACCTCGCTAGTATTTAATAAAACTGAACTGAAAGCTGGGTTTCCAGTTATTGTTAACATGAATAATCTCCATAGTTGTAGTGGGACCTTTGCCCAGCAGTGGAATGTTAGGGGCTAACTTAACTATTACTTTACCTTTTTATTTGATGCTATTTCGCTCCTAATCTACGTTGTTAGGAAAATCAAGTTGATAGGTACTAGTTAGATAGTAGTTCTCTTTGACAAATTGAAATGTCTAAATCGACCATGTGTTCATTATTTACCATCGAAGATCTGGAGCAAATTCAGGTCTTTAATCAGGCAACTCAGTTCGGCAACTTTCAACTAGTTGAATCAGTATTGATGAAGGCGCCTACGGCGGATTGAGTTGGGAAACTTACGTCGTCCTATTTAAAAGTGTTACGGACAGACTCCTTGGAGTTTTAGACTAACCTCTTTGTGCTCCTCTTTAGCCCCCTTTCCTCTGTCTTTAGAAACGGAGAATTTATAAAAAAAAAACATATTATGCTATATACAATAAAAAATAAAAATAAATAATTAATATATAATTATAGTATCAACCTCTCCACCAAGTTGCTGGTGCCAAGAAGGCTGGCAGCGTTACCCCTTTGAATGGCCAAACTCAAACGTTGGCCGAGGTAACAACCAGCCTTCTTGTCACCAGTTACTGTGACCAGCCGCTCTGCCAGCTCGGCAAAAAGTTTTTTTGCTTCAGGCCCCCAAGGGCCCAACGTCTCTACTCCAACAACTTTTTCTGCGCTATATTGGTTGGTGGAAAATGTTATTGCATTTTCCACACTAAACTGGTTCTATAGAAAAAGTAAATGCTTTTAAGCAGATAAACATCATAGGGCACGTTGCTTAACCATAATACATATCTGTGGTTTAAACTAAAGATCTTAATTTCAAAATTGGTAGGGTTAATTTCGCGATTACCTATCAAATTATAAGTACTAAATCACTAATATCACTTACTAAAAAACCGGCCAAGTGCGAGTCGGACTCGCGCACGAAGGGTTCCGTACCAATATCTATAATACAACAGTAAATTTATGCCCTTTTTTAGTTTTAAATACAAAAAAAAACAATTTTGTATGGGAGCCCCCCCTCAGATACTATTGTTATTTTAATTTAACAATTAATTTTTAAAGTGAATATACATATCAATATTCTGTGAATATTTTAAGCGTCTACCTGTTGCCATTATTAATATCGAGCAAATAAACGGCTGTTTTAGTATTTGTTTTGTTATAGCGGCAAAAGAAATACATACTCGTAATCTGTCAAAATTTCAAATGTCTAGCTACCACGGTTCATGAGATACAGCCTGGTGACAGACAGCAGAGGCTTAGTAATAGGGTCCCGTTTTACCCTTTGGGTTTGGACCCCTAAAAACGGAATACGTACTTAGGTGCAGCGGTAGCACGACAGCCCATTTAAACTAAGGAAACAGCTCTTATTACGTAGGTAATAAAGGCGGTCTCAAGGTCAAAGTGTGACGTGCGACTATGTTGTGACCGTGTGTAGTACCCCTAACTCGATCTCTTTTTTTTAAACTTATTGTAATTTCTTACTTGGCCAAATTCTTTAGACAACCTACGAATCAACAACTATTCATTTTGTATTCTAGTGTTTTTTAGACCTATTTTAAATATAAGTTATAAAGACTGGAAAAAATTCCAAGATATTTTAGTACGTCGTATAGCAATGGAATAAACCTAACTATTTTTTAACTTAGTTTTTTTTTTTTTTTGGCTACTCCCAAGTAGATGGAATCACATAATGTACACAATATATCAATCTCAAAAGATGACTAAGTATACATCTCACTGTTTATAAACTAATTCAAAGATAGGTACTGACTAACTTTCCAGACCTAAAGTCTTAGGAGACAAAAATAAAGAAACTTAAAGTCGTCCCCAGTATCCAAAGGCCCCACTCTAAAAGCCATTTTCCGCACTTTTGTCTCTGGGTCAGATGAGTGACAGGGACAGCAATAGTCTAAAACACATCGTTATTAGAGTAGGTCCTCACTCCCGACGGTTACTTCATAAATGCAGAATCATACCTTTAATAGTTCCGAGGGTAGTTTCAACTGTCAAAAAGTTACAAAGTGACGTTTATCAAGCATCACCTCAAAAGAAGACTAGTCTTGCCCGAGTCACAGAATAAGTACTAGTACTTTGTACAACTTTGCAATGAAATTCAAAGAAATATCTACTCAATGTTGTCAACGATATGGTGTAATTCAGTTCGCCTCAGACTCAAGTACATTTTCGTGTAGACACCTACAGAAATAAATTTTAAGATAATTTCATCCTTATAACTCTGGAATATGATTCATAATACACTAAACCTATTCAGTGACGTACTATTATCACGCAACGCGATAGGGTTGACTGCCACAAGAAGCTATTTACGCCATCTAGTGCATCTTTCTGGGACTTTATTCATGCTGGTCCAACCAGCAACCTAGTGCCGCGCACCGCCGGTAAATAAAACGCGCGAGCGTGTCGCTGCCGGCTAGCGACACCCAATTTGTTTAGCCCCTTACAACGGGTCGCCGCGCGTAGGTACGTTTTTGCTACCTACCTACGCGGGGAGTTACACCACAGAATACTAGTACTTCGTACAGAAGTATGACTTAGCAATTGTATTCAAAGAAATGTCTACTCAATTTCGTCAACAATATGGCGTAATTTAGTTCGCCTCAGAGTCAAGCACATTTTCGTGTAGAACACCAACAAAAATCCATTGCAAAATAATTTCATACTTTTTGCTCTGGAATATGATTCATAATACACTAAACCTATTCAGTGACGTAATATCACGCGACGCGATAGGGTTGACTGCTACGAGAAGCTTCTAACGCCATCTAGCGCCTCTTTCTAGTACTTTATTCATTCTCGTCCAGCCAGCAACGTAGCCGCGCGGCCGCCGGTGAATAAAACGCGCGAGCGTGTCTCTGGCCGGTAGCGACACGCAACTTGTTTTAGCACCTACGTAGGTGCGCCGCGCGTAGGTACGTTTCTGCTACCTACCTACGCAGGGAGTTACACAGGCCAGCCCGAGTATCCATTCTTTGAGTATCGAAAAAAATTAAAAGTATATATATACCTACTATTATTTATTTTGCGATTCAGTAGGTAGCTACTTTCTTAATAACTAGTGATAAGTACTACCTACTATTGGATCAAAATACTTTCAATTAATTGGAGGTATACATACGACACTTAAATCTACTTAGATTTGTGTTTCCGCAACTATATTTCAACCTAATACTGATTGATTACGAGTACATAGAGTTCAATATAATTAGAGGTATCTCTGCAAAAGGTTAATTGATGCTACTGGTGATCCAAAGGCTGGCAGCTACCTTGGGCAAAGAATCAGTATTGCTATCCAGAGGGGCAATAATGCCAGCCTTTTAGGCACCATTCCTTTCGGCACTGCTGGGGCTGATGCTTTTTATATTTTGTAAATATATAATATTATGTTAAGTTTTAGGTTAGTTAAGTTTTAGGTTAGTTTAGTGTATATTTAGTCAAATATTTTTGTTTGTATGTAAATATTAAATAAATATTTTATAAGTTTGTATTGTTATAATTTCGATACCCCCCCTATCAAAATACGTTAATTCTAAAATTATAATTGGAGGTATTATGATACTTGGATTAAATTGTTAAATTACCATATTATCGTTTTTCACTTGTATTGTGCTACTTATAACTTTGTATTTCTGTAACCGAGTCATATTTCAACTTTCTACGTCAAACTTTTCTATCAAGCAAGATGGCTTTGAGAGTTCTTTATTATAAAGAAGAACTCGCTGTTCTGTCTAAATGGTAAAATATATATTCTGCGCATTTCCTATGAGCGATGTAGATACATACTTACATAAGAGTTTTTTTTAGGAAATCTAAATAATATGTTTTATCATGGTCATGTACTTAATTTTTTTATGGAAGCGGGTAAACACAAAAAGATTACGATGCCTTCATACTTCGTGGGTGTTGTAGTGAGTGAGCGCATCATTTTTATTATAAATAAAAAATATCACGCCACGATCACCACGATCGCTGTAAAGTGTTCGAAACGTCAGGTTTAAAATAAAATGTAAATAAATCGCGAAGTAATCCGTAAAATTGTGTTTTAATGAGTTCAACAATTCGCGTAAACGTAAGAAACAAATAAAAAATATATTTTTGAAGTAATTTTGTTCGTGATTTGTGATCAAGGTATAAGGTAAAGAATCTGTGGGTACTTTTCAGATTGAAATCCACACCCTGTATTTGGAAAACAGGGTCAAACAATCCATGAAGTTTCTCACGAACAAATCCGAAATAAACTATTGGGACCATTTTTTCCACAACTTAGTCTCCACATTTCTCATGAGTATAAAAAAATAGTTGCGGGCGTTGCGGCGTTTTAAGCAGACAAATCGTTGAACAACTTCATTGGACTCTTTAGAGCTTGATACATCGCAGTGAAGTTAGTTTTTGCACAGAATAAAAAAAACTCGAAGCTAACATAGTTTATTTTTATTTAGAAGTTTGCGTTGAGTTAAACCTTCACGTATCATGTTTCCAGACATAATATAATATTAATTGTTATTGGCCCGCCCGCGGGTCTTTTGCGGATTAACAAGTTTGGTTGACCGAATTGTTTCACAAGCGTAGTGTAAATTGTAACCGTAGGAATTGACTTTCATTCCGTAAACATGCGAATGTGATGAGTGTTCATTATGACTTCAGAAGTTCAGATCCTAATAAATTGTTTAAATAAAACTGTATCAATGTGGAACTCAATGCCGATAATAATAAATTATTGGTGACGAAATCACACAAAAAAAAACAAATGTCATAGTATCTAGGTAGACCAAATATAAAGCGTTTTACGATTTCAATACACATAAATATCTTAAAAAATATTGTTTTATAAATCACACCAATCACCTAATCCGAAAATAAGCCAAGCTTGTGCTATGGTCAATAGGACAATATATAGATTTACATACTTTTTTTTGTACATTCATCACTTGACGGGGTCATCACCCAAACATTTTTCCCGTTCGGGATTTGAACCTGCAACCGCTGGCATTGACGTTTGAAACGCAAACAATTACACCGGTCGTCAAAAATAATTTAGGTTAAGTTATAATTTAGGTATGTGTTGTATACACCCTGCATGTTACTCGTATCCAAACCCAAACACGAAGTTAGCACGTGCCAACTATCAGTGCCACAAGTTCGATCGATACTAACGAATAAGCTGTCACCAAAATCTGCAGTAAAGAGTTATTGGTCCTGTGAGGGAAAATGGATTAATTAATTAAGCTCCAAACTCCAGCCCCAGGGCCTCGTGTGAAGGAAACTTCCAGAGACACAGCCCGAAAAATTAAGCCAGCCCACAATGATTAGGTCACTGATAAATAAGTGTTTGTTGCTTGGTATATTCTTAAGGCGGTTCTGCACGAAATTGTGAAAATTAACGTATTTCTAAATCACTTGTGCGATGAGCTGAAATAGTTAAATACATTAAAACAACTTATTTGCGTTAGCCTAATTATTGCACAAGGTCCTGGTCTCGTTGAAATTTGAAACAAATTCTTTATGATATTATAAACATGACTTGTAGCTAATGATATCTAAGAGCATTTTTTTTCGAAAACGTGATTTTTACGCATGAAACAATAATTTGTTTGATATTCCACAGGTCCCCATAAGAAAATATGATCACTTTTCAGTTTTTAACACAAATGTCTGATGGTTTTGCGCATTGCGCAGAATAATATTGTTCTAATTAAATCATCAAGTCTAAAACTTTAAAGCGAATGGATCTAATTACTAATATTAATAAGTTCTATTCTGTTTGAAGATCGTTTAGACTTGCTCGACTGCAGCGCGAAGCAAGTCGAGCAAGTCTAAAACTTGCTCGACTTGCTTCGCGCTGCACCCTCCTTTCAAAGGCTAAAGAACCCATGAACTTTTTTGCTGATCAAATCATAGTAACTTAGTTTTATACTTATTTGATCTGCCAGTTCGGTAATCAGGCATCCGAGAAACTGGGAGAAGCCCTGCTCTATATGATGACAAAATATTTTTAATGTAACTTCATTTTGTATGAGCTCGTTTAATGACATTGCAAGAGAACTAAAATGATTGTTTTGTTTAAAATAATGGGCCTCTAACTTTACAGGTGAGCCACAGATAACATTAATTGGTTTCTTGACAACCATTGTATCGGTGACAGAACGAGTACTACTTAGCGGTTGCAGGCAACTAACCTAACCACCTTATCTTACATAGCTAAAATCTATTTAACCATTAAGTTTCCAGACACAATAGATAATCAATTGTTATGAGTAACAGGAGTAACAGTCCAGGAGTAACTCATGTGTTTGCCCATCTATAGATCTTGTCACAACACAAACATACCTTGGACTACAGATCGACAGTAAGTTTACATGGCATAAACATATTGAACATGTTTGCAACAAATTAAGGCAATTCTTGGCCAATATTATAATTTTAAAAAAGAGAATACCATTCCATGTAAAGCTTATGCTGTATCACTCTCTTGCAGAATCTTATATACTTTACGGTTTAGGAAGTTATGGACGTACTTTTAACACTTATTTGAATAAAATATACACACTCCAGATACGAATCTTAAAAAACATTGTTTCAGATAAAATCCGTCGGCAACTTCAGGATGATGACAGTTCGCTCTTCGAGCACTGTAGTGTTCTCCCAGTCCATACGCAGTTGAAATATGTACTTTTAAAAAAACACTTTTTTGACGACACATTAAAACAGGCAATAAATCACCCCGTGTGTACGCGCGCGGTAAGCAGTCGTAAGCTACAGACTAGTCGTGCAAACAACATGTACGGGGAGCGAACGGCGAGTTTTATTATTCCAAGACTGATAAACACGTTACCTACCGAATTGCGCGATAGCTTAAATATGAAAAATATAAAACGAAAGTTAAAATTATACCTCCTAGAAAACTTATAATTAGATCCGTTGGCAGATGTGCGTTTTCTCGATTCCTCCTTTTTGGTTGTTAAGTAGTTTTATTATGTCTGTTATTTATTAATTCTTACCTACTACTTTTACTATTAATTTAAACGTCGACTCAGGTCGTGTCAATACAAACCTCAGTGGTTTCAGAATGCGACTTTCATAACTATGTCTTTAATGTTTTTTGATATGGTAAATAAATGAAAAAAAAAAAGAGACCACCGGCGGTCTTATGATCCTCAAGGGGTGTAATTGCGTTAATTAAAACACCGGCTAATATCGGTTGATATTAGTCGTTTTAAGCCTACTCACAGGCCGTAGGGCGGCTTGATAACATCTGACAGTAACGTTGGTCACTCACCTTACAGACAACCCCTCCACCAATCCGCACTGAGTCCGCGTGCTGGAGTATGGCTCGCACCTCCTCATAGTTGAAGTGAGGCCTTTGCCCAGCAGTGGGATGCATATAGGCTAACTTTACTTTATTTACTTTAATTGAAACACCACAAATTAGTTAACTAAGGCCACGTCCGCAGTACCTAATGTGTTTTTGTTCAAGGCCTTTTGTCTGAGCTAAAAGCCCACTAGCACCTGTCCGGATTAGCTTATCCGGACTAGCGCAAGTAGACGTTCTGGATTAGCTAATCCAGACCTGTGCAAGTGGGTTTTCAACTCGAATAATAGGCCTTGAAAAGGACCGGAATAGCTAATCCGGACGTGCGCTAGTTTGCCTTAGTTCACAGGAACCAAGTCAATGTTACGTTGCGTACGTTAAATAAACCAAAATCGTAATCCCAAGAAAAATAAAGTCTGGGTGTGTGTAAAGGACTGGTGACGTTATCATTAGAAAATTATTAAGATAGTTAGGTATTTTTAAAGTCGGTATTTGCAAAAGCATAGTTTTGATTTTAATTGGCTGATTTATTTGCACTATGATATCCGCGTCGTTGAACTAAACGTGATGGATATTACATAATTTAATGAGAACTTTATCACACCTTGTAGTTTGTTTAAATAATAATAAATAAATAAATTGTTTCAACAAACACACCAATTATCTAGCCCCAAACTAAGCGTGAGCTTGTGCTATGGTGATTAGGATAACGGATAGAAATACTTAAATACATATAAACATCCATGACTTAGGTACAAATGCTCGTGCTTATTAGACAAACATTTACCCCTTGCGGGATTCGAACCCGCAACCGCCTGGTTTAGAAGTCCGATGCGCGAACGACTACACCAAGACGGTCGTCGGTGTTTAAAATACCAATTTATTAGCTAGCTTGGTTACACATTTATTTCAGGTTTTTTTAAGTAAAACTGAAAGAAGAAGAAGAAGAAGTTCAATTCTATTCTATTATAAAATTGTAATTGAACCAAAAGATAATTTTTTTCAAAATCGAAGAAGGATTGTTAGCTTCTTTAGACAGTTAACAATTAAAATACTTTTAAAACTTTTTGAGTACTTTCAATCCTACAGTGAAAGGGTCCAGGATTCAGTGCCTTGATTTATTTCATTTTTTTTAGTCATCAGATTAAAAGATAACATAATAGATTTAGGTCTACTTAACATCCAAAAAACCACAGCGGTTTGACTTGATGCTAAATAAAAGCTGATGTCAGTATAGGTACAAAAAATAATGGTAGGTAGTCAAATTCACGGGGCTTTTAACTTTTTGAACCCTGGATCTGCATCTATTGATGCTATCCGTAGCTCAGTTGGTAAGAGCATTTGCCCGGATAGCGAAGGGATATGGGTTCGAGTCCCACTGGATGACACAGTTGATTAATTTTTGTGAGCGAAATTCAATTTGATTTCGTAAAAACTTGCAAAACAATTGCTTAAATTATTAAAACGGATAGACATCCATACTTATACACATTTATAAACATCCATGACTTAGGTATAAATGCTCGTGCTCATCACACAAATATTTGCCCCTTGCGGGATTCGAATCCGCAACCCCTGGTTTAGTAGTCCGGTGCACGAACCACTACACCAAGACGGTCGTCTTGTGCTGTGGTAACTGAGTAACGGGTAGACATACTTTTCTAGGAAACCGAATAGATATACATTTTTTAACAAACATCCATGACTTTTAAATGTACTAAAATGATTGAGCTCATTACAACTGCTAGCATTATAGTCCGGAGCCCTGACAACAACACGGAGACTGTCATCAATTTGAACCACTTTTAGGGCACATTCTCATACCAAAAGAACAGAGGGTGTAATCCCAATAACATCGGTGAAAGCAACGCGGCATTACAGCGATAAGAAGCACTTAAAAATTTCGACAGGCTCTGGAAAGGCCAGTGTGGCCGAGAGGTTAGGCAAGGCCCGGTATGCGAGGAACGCGGGTTCGATTCCCGCCTCTAGTAGTAATTTTTCAAGTGCAATAATATCTAATATTGAGATTGCAAAAGTGAATTCTTATCACTTAAAAACAATAATTTATTTAAAGCAATTACTTTCTAATATTGACCTTAACTTCAAAGGCACTAATTCTATTTACCGTTCAAATGCAACTTGTATTTGGCACTTACTCAACAACTCGATTCCAGGCTTCAAAGGGCTGGATGTTTGTTCAAATACGGCAACGATCTTCTGCTTAATTACTGGGAATTACAATTATATCTGGTGTAAACAGATTGTTTGGATGCTAAACAATATGCTCTGTTGTTAACAAACAATACCTCGTTTGAAGAGAACTATCGTAATTACGAAAGCCACGCTTCAGAGACACAAATAGAAGAGAGATATCATGATATTGAAAATACCACACGTGTATGACAGAAACAAATTGTAATAGGCACAATCCTTTGAGTATTAATTGTAAAAAACGATTCAAAGCAATAACTCATACGCAAACATCATATCAGCTTATTGCAGTCCACTGCTGGACATAGGCCTCTCCAAGACGGCGCCAACTTTCACGGTCTTCACGGTTCTCGCATCCAGCCACCACCGACCACCTTCCTTAGGTCATCGGTCCATCTAGCAGGGGGCGTCCAACACAACGTTTCCCGAGACGTGGTCTCCATTCGAGAACCTTCCTACTCTAACGCCCGTCGGTTCTGCGACAGAAATTACCAGCCCAGTGCCAGTTCAGCTTACTGCACCTCTGAACAATATCTATGACTTTCGTCTTTTGGCAGATGATCTCGTTTCAGATTCTATCCCTTAGCGAGATCCCCAGCATAGACCGTTCCATAGCTCGCTGAGCGACATGCAGCCGGAGGGCCAGCTTGACTGTCAAGTTCCACGTCTCGGCCCCATAGGTCATGACAGATAGGACGCACTGGTTATATAACCTACTCTACGCAAACATTTTTTTACAAATCAAAGGATTTAATTGGCGTGAGAACTGACAAGACAAATTTAAGAAATTACTTTTACACTTATCTTTACAAGAAACGAGTGTAAGTATGTATTTTCAGGACAATAGTAATTTAATAAATCCTAAACTGTACAGTGAGAGAGTTATAATACTTACCATTTATAAAACTACTGCAACACACACAAACACACACACACACACACACACACATTGAGAGACATTAATACACGTCATATTGTTATCTGATGACCGTTACTTTAAATATAGTAAATAAAATGTAACTCCGTCATTGGCTGTAAGTCTTACATGTCTGTATTTTATGTTATCATAATATTAAGAGCTGTGGATTTTGAAATACAAATAAAATAAAATAAAATGAACTTGAATCTATCCCTGTAGGAAAAGAAAGAGAACACACGTATATCGATATGTAACATTTCCTCATTCATTATCATTATAGCTACAGGTCCTTCACTGCTGAACATAGGCCTTCCCCATAAATCTCTAAAGTGACTTGTTAACCCTTTCAAAGTATTAATAACATTTTATTCGGAAGATAGTGCAAGCTCACTCTGCCTTAATAAGACATTTATAGAAAAGGGATGGAAATGTCAGAAAACACTTGAAGTATGGCTTTCATATGGAGTGCTGAGGGATTGTGAAGCGGATCTAGATGATAAAAAAATATTAGAGAGCTTGTCCTCGCCAATCGCCGACATCATCTCTTTAAAGCGATTAAATTATAGAAATGCAGAAGGAAAGTGGATACCTAGCGAAAGCGTTCGTGTCTGCTTTAAGGGATCGACACTACCAGCATTTGTTTATATACACGGTATCAAAACGAAGATAGAACGATTGGTCACTCAGCAAAATTATGTCCATCACGGAAAATAACATGCCCCAAATGCAGTGGTAGCCATGCGAACTGTGATGTCCAGATCTACAAATGTGCAAACTGCGGTGGAAGTCATATGGCTCTTTTTAAACGTTGCCCAGTATACATTAAGGAGAAAAATGTTCGAGACATCATGGCTGAATTTAATTGTACATATAAAATGGCTCTTAGCATGTATGTACCAGAGTCACCACAAAGATCTCCAATCAGAAATGCACCAGTCCCACCTCAAACAGACTTACATCATTCGCTAAGTCCATGGATTATTGTTTCCACAGAAAATACACCTGTTCAGGTTGAGGCTGAAGTACCTACCAGTTACTCAAGCATAGTGTCTAAAAACAAAGGGAGACCGGCGAAAAAATCTAAATCTCATAAACCGAAAGCCGATTTTGAAAAAGACTGGGACAATTCGTCATCTGTATGCGGAGATCCGATAGACTTTAACGCTCCTAGAGATGGCTGTGAGACAAATTAAAAAGCTGAAAGAACCAACCTGCTGCAACGTTTGAAGGAGGTTATATTTATGAAAGAGTACAACTTGTCGGTTAAAATCAAGAAGGTAGCTCAAATCATTGGAGAGTGGCTAGTAACCTACTTATTGGAAAATATCCCGGACTTGAACACTTTCAGAAATTTGTTTGATGGATAACATATCCAAGAAAATTCAACTTAATTTCTTTCAGTGGAATGCACAAAGCTTGAGACCGAAATTAATAGCTTTTGAACAATTATTATCTCAGGAAAAAAATAACATTGCAGCGGTTAGCGAGACCTGGTTGGAACCTGACAGCCCTCTGAGGATAACTGGGTACAACATATATAGGCACGATCGATATGACTCTTATGGTGGTATAGCTGTTCTCGTCCATCAGTCAATCAAATCACAAATGGTTCATGTACAGAATCACAATAGTGGAATAGAAATAGTAAGTGTTAGACTACTTAATTGTCAATATGTGGAGAATATTATATCTGTCTATTGTCCATCTAATATTCAAACTTCGCAACAAGATTGGGATCGAATACTTAGTTTAAGCAACTGTAAAACTCTGTTTTTAGGGGACTTTAATGCCCATCACTCGAATTGGTCCTATAAAACCGACTCAAGGGGTACTCAAATTTTTGACTCTTTAACTGATAATAATCTAATCACCCTGAATGACGGAAGTCCAACGCGTGTAAGACTTGTAAATGGTTCTATTCAGAGATCGTCTCCTGACATATCACTTGTAACATCGGACATAGCGATGAAGTTTTATTGGAAAGTCACAAATGAATCGCTTGGCAGCGATCACCTTATTATTAAAATTTCAAGTTTTATCGAACCTCTAACGAATTTTATAATAAAAAGAAATTTTAAAAAAGCTGATTGGAAAGCATATTCTGATGATATTCAGTCTTCCTTGGTCAGTCTTATTTTGCCTAATGATGATCAAGAAGCCTATAATATATTTCTAGATATCATCATTCAATCGGCTAACAAACATATCCCTAATATTATGATTAATACGAACCCTACCAGTAAATTTACCCCGAAGCCGTACTGGAATGCTGAACTATCTAGAGCTGTTGCAGAGCGCTCTCAAAATTTAGGCGCAACCCTTGCCCTTTAAATTTAAATTTACTTCAAGAAAAAATTCGGAAGCCTCAAAGAATGTTAAGACAGGCTAAGAGTCATAGTTGGCAACAGTTTTGTAGCTCAGCAGACCAATGTACTTTTTCGTGAGATCTTTGGAGAAAAATGAAATGGCTAAAAGGTTATAGGTCTCGGGGAATCAGTATTGATGGCGATAAAGCTAGCAATCTACTTCAAACTTTATCCCCTGATTATGTCATTTCAAATATGCCAACATTCCAATCTAACAACTCACAATTGGAAGAGGCTATTACAATTCAGGAACTTGAGAGTTGTATAAAATCTAAAGACACCTCGCCAGGCCTAGACAACATTTCGTACTCTATGATCAGTAGACTCCCGGATTTAGGTAAATATACTTTGCTTACCTTATATAATAAACTCCTATCCACAGGTTTTGTTCCATCACAATGGCGTAATGTGTCAATAATTCCGATTCCAAAACCGGGCCGTGACCCGAGCTCAGCTTCATCTCTTCGACCAATTTCATTAATGTCTTGCATATGTAAAATTTTTCATCACATACTTAACAAAAGAATTGAATGGTTCATTGAGAATAATATTTTTTTTACAGAAAATACTTTAAGTATTAGAAAACTAAGATCCTGTTTAGATAGTCTCAGTAGGTTAGTCACAACCATCCAGATTCTTCAATCAGGCTTCTGTAGAAATCAAGTAACTGTTGGTTGTTTTTTGGACATTAATAATGCATACAATAATATTGATATTAACGTACTTTTAAGTAAACTTGATAAAATTTGTATTGGACGAACAATTTGTCAATATCTATGGAATTTTCTGAGTAGAAGACTATTACACATGCACGTTGAAAATACCATTCTATGTAGAACCACTAGTCAAGGGTTAGCCCAGGGAGACCCTCTATCCCCATTGTTATTTAATATAGCCACTCTGGAAGTATGTTCCACCATATTATGCAGTGTTAGCGTCTCACAATATGCCGACGATTTTGTTTTGTACACCTCGGTCAAGAATGTAATTGATGCCAGAGCTAATTTACAATCAGCTTTAGATGATTTCGTAATAATATTGCAGGAAATAGGTCTCGAATTCTCACCTGATAAATGTAAAATGTGCATATTTCAAAAAGGTTCAAAAAGATTGTCTTTAGATCTACATATTAATAACGTTTACATTGAGCCAGTAGACAATCTGAAATATTTGGGTATGTGGTTAGATAGGTCACTAAGGTGGACCAAACACGTTAATGAACTTTCAGAAAAAGTATTACGGTATTTAAATATATTTAGTTTTATCGGGTCCTGGTTGGGGATGTCATCCTAAACATCTGCGAAGACTATACATAGCTATTATAAGAAGCCGTATAGATTATGGTAGCTTTTTATATGACACCTGTTGTAAAACCCATCTTGGTAAGTTAGATAAAGCACAAAATCAGGCTTTACGTATTATTGGTGGATTTATTAAGAGCACTCCTATTCACGCCATGGAAAGCGAATTGTGTCTCCACCCACTAGAGTTACGGAGATGGTATTTGGGAGCAAAATTTTAGCTAAAATCAAGGTCTTTTTCGAAGAATTCTACTAATTCTTTATTAGACACATTATTCAGTTATTCTAACCTATGGAAAAGAAAAATGCCAGTACTAGTGTCACTAAATGAGGAATTAAAACTAAAGCCTATTAACGACAGTAAACAACTAGGTATGTTCTCATTATATACGTGGGTAAGCAATTTAAATCTAATTCAAGTAATTAACTATGAAATTCCGTCAATCACAAAAGCAAAACGTAAATACGACGTAAATTGTCTGAGATCTCTTTGCATAGATTATCTGAATGAAAATTATAAGGACTTTTGGCCATTATACACCGATGGTTCAAAACAAGGGGACGAGATAGGAGCTGCATTCATAGATACTACTTCAAATTGTTCTGTTAAACTTAAAATTGAGGCGAATATTTTTATCATGCATGCAGAACTTACAGCCATTGCAGAAGCATTATCCTACGTTGCTACATTGGAATATGACAAATATGTCATTTTAACTGATTCCAAGAGTTCGCTGCAGCATCTGGCTCGAAGCACCTCGACATTTCGAGGTCTACCGATCGCTTATGATATACTGAGAACTATTCGTCATCTCTTAACTAAAAACAAACTAGTTAAGTTGCAGTGGATCCCGTCCCATATCGGTCTCCCGGGCAATGAAGAGGTAGACGCACTGGCGAAGCAAGCTTGTTCAGACGGCTTGTCCCTCTCCATCAAACCGTATTACTCTGAACATATTCCTGTCGTTAAAGTGAGATGCTATGAATTATGGAAAGAGTATTTTGATAGGAGGTCGAGAGAAAAGGGCATATGGTACAAGACTATACAACCCCATCCGTTATCATCTCCATGGATTGATTGCTCTCTGAGTAGAACAGGTATAGTCCTTGCTTTGAGACTTCGTTCTGGTCACATACCCCTTAACAAGTTCGCGTATTTGATGAAAAAAGTACCATCTCCCAACTGCCAGATATGTGGAGTTGTGGAAGATGTGTACCATGTCATTGTTGATTGTGCTCGAAACGCAGATGCAAGGAAAAAATATTTTGGTAACCGTTTAAGAGATATCGGCTATTGCAACGTAGTTCTGGCTTCACCTACATCAGATTTAACCTCTCATTTGCTTAAAGTAGTTAAAATCTGTCTTAATAATAGGTCATAGATAATGTTAGGTTAAGTTGATTTTGTTGTGATTTATGTTTAAGAAAACTTGATTGAGCGACATGTTCACAATGTGATCAAGCTCATTAAATAAAGATTTAAAAAAAAACCAGTGACCTTTATAAGGTCGTCTGTCCATCTTCCCGGTGGACACCTTACGCAAAAGTTTTGTTTAAATGGTTCAATCAAGGACCTCTCTGTCCTAACAGTCACCAGCATCCTTATTCACATTACCAACATCGGAAAAGTTTCCGTGTCGGATCCTTTCCGAATTCAAATGTCGAACATTATTTCCGAACGGAGTTTTCGAAAGCTAACGTCATTTGCGCATAGTGGAAACGTAAAGTTTTTGATTCCGACTTTTGAGAATCGCATTTTTTTACGTCTTCAGAAACCTGCCTCTCGGATTCGAAATCTGTAGTTTCTGACGTTTGTGAATAACGGTGCAGTTTTTTGCGCAATGTGCCTTGCTCACTGCCGTTCGCTACGCTTTTGAACAAATAGTCTCCGAGAAAGGACCTTTCTGCCTCAACGGCTGTCAGTTCTTCGCGCTATGTGTATTGCTAACTGTTCTTCTAAGTTCCTAATTGGTATGTGCTATATTCGTACACTCTCAGAAACAAGACGTGCTTCTTACAAACTAGACAGGTTATTTGAAAGAATTACGTCCGAGTTTTTTGACTAAGGGAAAAAAATAATGAACGTATTCATGCTACTTTAAAGAGAGGTACACAGGTCTTTGACTTCCCAAATGCAGGCTCTATAGAAACTAAAGGAGAGTTTATCAGCAACGCTTCTCGTTGCCTTTATTCAGCGGAATCCTGCTCATTTGGTAAACAATTACTGAAAACTTTTACGCTGAGGTCTGTGTGTTTACTGTAAAAAGCTCACATTATTTCCCAACTTTATTAATCCACATGCGTGCCTGGATACGAGCTAGGCCAGGAGACAGGACGTTCTTAATTTAACTATCATTTTTTTACTGAAAACTGAATTTACAACTGCCGGATGAAACTAGTCGAATACCTACTACAAATATCTATTATAAATATCATTCAATTATTAAAAGTGTTACAGATGATTTTACTGTCGGCGGTATCTTTCTATAGTGTTACTGTTATGTGTATTGAACAAAGCTGTTTAACATGACAATTGCGAAACGATGCGGTTACATAGAAATATTAATAACTAACAAATGGTGATTTGTTAGTTCGCTGTATACGGCGGGTTAGGATCTTTAAGTCATCAGTTTTCGTAACAAAAAATTGCCAGATCTATAACAATTTACTTTTTCTTAATATAAATGTCCACGGGCACCGCTACCTTAAAGTTGTAGTTTTATAAGTCTATCAGCAATTCGAAGTAGTTTGGCATATCCGAGCTCACTCGGCATCGCTACAAAATACCGAAGAGATTATGGCAGAGGTGTGCTATAGCCTAAATGCGATGATGAAATAGGCGTGTATAAATAATTTTACAATTTTATTTTGTTGACTAATATTACTTGAATAAGATGATGTCATCCGTGGCCGTGGTGCTCACACACCGGTTTTCAAGGAAACTCTCTTAGGAACCGGAGGTCGAACCCGGGACTGATTTGATTCCCGGTTGGGTCAATATCGAAATCTATATTCTTTATATTTTCTTGTGTCTGGGTATAGTGATACCACCCTTGTTTCTGTGTTTCATAACACAAGTGCTAGGCTAACCAGAATCAGGGATCGATGTATGTGATGTTTTCCAATAAAAAATGAAGTAACGGCGTCGATGTATACGGACTACGTCTCCTAGCCTATTCGCAATGAGCCAATTTCACTACCGCAAAATATTCCGTGTGAGTTCCCATCGGCCGCTTTACATAAAGGCCTTCCCGGGTCGGAATTATCCGTGCCATGAGATAATCACATCAAAGATTACCGGATAAACATATCCAGAGGTAAATTCCGATTAATCATTCAGCTAGCAAATCTTTCCGAGGCACGGGGGTGTTCACACCACCAACTTCCTGACTCCGGAGCTGTGTCTGAGTTTTTCCAAGGCAGAAATACCCAACACTTTCGGCCCGACCCGGGATTCGAGCCCGGGACCTCGAGTGTGCTGACCAATAGACAGACAAGGCAACTGCTTTGTCTGTCTAGTGGTCAGCACACTCGACTCATAGTCAACTGACTATGAGAGTAAAGGAGCAGATAATAGAGTGCTCCCCGTGTGTTGCATGGTGTTGCGCACACAAAAAGCGTGCACTATTAATATCTCTCGCGCAGTTAGCTAATCTCTATACAGCATTAGGGAAAATAAATAAATTGTAAATTGTTTTTTACAAACACACCGATTACGTAGCTCCAAACTAAACGTGAGCTTGTTCTATGGTGACTAGGCTAACGGATAGACATACTTATAAACATTCATAAACACCCGTGATTAGTTACAAATGCTCGTGCTGATCACACAGACATTTGCCCCTTGCGGGATTTGAACACGCAACCGATAGTTCAGGGCGCGAAACGATACACCAAGACGGTCGTCTCGTCAGGTATTCAATTAGTTCCAAAGGTTATTTCCAGATAAGTTACTAGGACCCACTTAGCCTAAGGATATTGTGTTCTCGAGAAGTTCAGTAATTATTACGGCCAGCGTAAACTTTACGGGTTTGAATTTTGTATTTGACGCAAACTTAATTAAAATAGAGAAGTTGTTGTTTGTGTAAAATCCATTTAAACTAAATGGGATTTAAAACGATTCTTCTTACATTTATCGATTGAGTCCAATTTTTTATAAAATTTATGTATAGAACACCAGCATTCTGGGAACCTTACCGCAAGGACCCTTTTATAATTTTTGTTTTTCTTTTGTATTAAATAATTTATCTTTATTTTTATTAATAACTTGTATACATATTACTATTATACTTTAGTTACTAGTGTTATTGTTATTAACTAAACAGACAAACAACAACATTTAAGTATCTATAGTAGAATTTATTTTGGGCTGATATTTAATTTCAATACGATATAAAGGTGTAATTTGGCAGAAATACATATAAATCAAAAAGGTAAACTATCACAGCTACCTACACTTGGTCGTTTATTTACCTCCGAAAAAAGAGGGTTTATTATTGGGGGGTATTATTCGTTTTTGAACACGTATTAACCAATAGCATAATGCTTGTTTGTACGAAACTTTTAACTTGCTTAAAATATAATGTCAATTGTTAAGTAGATACAACGGTGCCGGCATGCGGCAACGATGTAAAGCTTTATGGCTTCCAAAATACATTTAGGTACCTTTTGTTAGAATATGTAAGTTAATTATTAAAAAAACACAAAATACTTGTAATTTCAGCAAAGACAGCCAAAAGCGACTGTACCTTTGTATTGCTACAAAACAGCAAGTGGCGAAATACAGAAAGCCGAGCTCTCTTACGCTTTGTACAAGGAACGAGTGCAAAAAAGCCTGTATTTTGTCAACAAATACTGGGGCTAGACGCAACCGCACAAAAGGTGAAAAATCTTTATAAAACCGGTCAAGTGTGAAAAAGAGTAAAAAGGTTTGGTTCTTCATTAAAGAACATGACTAGACCAAATTGATTCTTGTTTTTGTGTTTAGAGTCAGTTGGAAAGAACGATATTACATTTTTATCGGCACAATTTGACTCTGTAGGCGTCCCTAAGAAAGTGGAACCACTTATTATATTCTCATTGAAGTAAAAAATACAAGCATCTAACATAAAAGTCTGCTAAATGTTGTCAAGGAATACTGTAAATAATATATTCCTTATAATATAATGAGCGTAGGAGTAAACAGGAATAATTTCAATCGAGATTGTTTTCTGCGACTAAGTTACTAGTTCATAAGAGTTATATTCAAATAAAATATCTCAAATACCAAGTTGCATTCTGCAATCAAATCCCAGCCTGCGGGATCCTAAAAATATATGGGAATGGCTCACCGAGAACAAAAGCTTCCATGTGAATATTTGATATTAAGTACGATAATGTGATGGTGTACCTCGTTTTCAATTTCCGCACCTTCATTTTCTGCAGAAGCCAGAAATTGGGCTTTAACTTAGATATCATATGCGAGTTATCATCATTAGATATTTTATAGATATTTCAATATGAGGAAGAGAAAAAGAAATTGTTTAACATATATTTTTATGTAGATTGTTTCTGGTTTGAAAGATTTTAACTGACAAATTGCCAAGTCAAGTTTCTTTACTATGTTATTAGGGGGTTTTCTACAGTGTTTTGTAGACATCTGATCTGTTTAAATAACTTTAGAAGCCGCTCGCTGAAATTTACAGACCCTTCAGCATTGCCCTTCAGAAGCAAAACACAGACAGACAGTCTTTACTTTTTATTATTAAAAGAGTCATTTTAGGAATTTACTTATTATAACACTTTTAGCTGTATTCATAAGGTTGAATTTGACTAACTTTATCGTCTGGTTAATGCAAAGCATTTAACATTGTAACTAATTTCCATCTGAATTGCGATTTCTCTTTACATTTTAAGACGATTTCAAAAACATTACGACCGATTTAACTACGGGGCCCTAAAACGGTGCCCTGAGGCACGCTAACTATAATTGCAGCTCGGGGTTAAAGGAGTGGTATGAAAGGACACTCCTCTCATAAAGGACCTGGAAAACCTGTGAATACCCATAGCCGATGATATCTTTGCGCTTTTCAACACCTTATTTCGAAGAGCTAAAGTTCATTTTGGGTATATCAAAAGCTAGTGCTAAGTTTGCACATGCACAATGTCAAGTTTTCTCTCTGGATTGCTGCGCAAAAGTTTAAGCCATTCACCGTTGTAACTAACTAACTAAAATGGATGAGCGTCGATAAATGTTTTGCACTTCACAGATTCGAGATTAAAGTTCTTTCAAGAAAGACAAGTTTATTTTCAAAAGAAGTCTAATATCAGATTTAATACGTTCATATGATTTCGTAGAACCGATAAAATGATTTCAAAAGAAGATAAAGTGTGTCGGCAATTTGGCTTCTTTCTTACAAACACGGCTATAACAGGCATTCAGGATCCCGGCACAGGAAAAAGATATAATTCAAAACTGAAGAGAGTTATGTAAGTAGTTAGGTAAAAAGATAAGGCTAATAATTGCATCTACTTAATTTTAGGTGAGACCTAAAATTGCGAAATAAATACATGCAATTATTAGCCTTTTCTTTTAAAAGTGAGCGTCATGCACCGAATATTTCGTTGAATAGTTTATTCTGTTTTCATTTTTAAGTTGGCATCATAAGATAAAGATATACAAACGTTTGTAATACTTTATTACCTTTTATCCTAAAATGCAAGTTTCTAAATACAATAACAAAAACTAACGTATTACGTTTTATGAGAAACCCGCATTAAGCAAAGCATTAGCTGAGGATCCAACAGTCAACAACATGTATTAAAAGTGTAATTTTTTTGCTCACAGTCTATCACGGTACATCCTATAAAAGAGGTTATTTAAACAATTCATAACTTTATTCCAATCCACTCGTCAACCCTTCGGCTACTATGACAGAAATGGACTCGCCATCGTTAATACGTAATGGAGTTCTGAAAGCCCTACTCTATTGTCTCACGCACTTTTCACTTTAAATTTTTATTAGGCGACATTCATTTCTACGAATTCCTTTACTCTATACTGACTCGTATTGAGTACTTGTACACGCCCAACATAGACTCGATCGCTTATTCGGGATATTAAATGGACGAGTTAGTGCTGAGAAAGACTAATGCCTAAATTCACGAGGCCACAGAATAACTACTAGACTATATACACGAAACTATGGGACACGTAAAACCATTGTTGCGATCTCGCCCAGTATTAGTCTGTAAGCTTTGGACGTTCTTTGAAAAACGGAATTATTATTTCTCATCGTACAATAGTTATAAAAAATCTTTATTATAATTTAAGTCGATACCGCTGTCTGTTCCCTTAACGGATTTAATGCAGTTTTAAGAAATAGATAGAGTGATTCGAGAGGAAGGTGCTCTATGGATTAAAGCGTCTTTTACCTAAAAATAATAATAGAAACTCTAAAAAACGAATAAAAGAAGTGATTATTATTTTAATATCTCCCTATCCAGGCACTCTCAAAGGGATGAGGTCCAGCTATCCGCCATAGCTTCCAGGGTGCTCTCGTGACTGCTCCGCACTTAGTTAATCTATGTCAGTTAGTATAAGTTGACAAAAAGCCTACAGGATTTCCAACGGCAAGATAAACCGCTAACTTCACACTGATTGGATGCAGGCCGCATACAAATAGTATCTTTGGAAGTCAATAGGAGACATGACCAGCAATCCGACCACCTCCTATGGCCATACCAACCTCGCGGTTATAAAGGCCGAATCGCGAAAGATGCGCGCGGAATTTGCGTCTGCTAGGCAGTCTGCACTCCGCCCGCAATGATTGACTCTCTACAAGTTTTTTCTCTTCTCTATTCCTTGTCCCTTGTGTCACTCTCCCCCTTCTTGGGGCATGACTCGCTCGGCGCCATTCCTCCGTCTGTGCCAACCGTGCGCAAACTCCCGCAGCCGTCTGAGACATGATCAGCAGTGGATCCTGCTGCTATTGTGACGATGATGAGGAAATCTAATAATTTAATATAATCACACACTCATGGTATACCTCTGAATTCCGGCCAATGGCCCCTGTAACTTCGTCATACCCGGCCGTCCGTAATAATTCATTGTTAGGAAAAAATGCCGGGTACGACCTTGATTTTAACATTCTCGAAAATATTCAATCGAGAAAGAATGTATTAAATTGTATTTTATTGGGGAATATTTTGATGGGGAAGCAGAAAGAACAAAATTGCCTTTTCTTAGAAGACCTTAAGAAAAGTGTTCCATATATTTTATTACATTGCTGGCATACCTATGTTGTAAAACTGAATGTTACTCAGTGAAAAAATATAAAATAAATAAAACGCGCGCATTACGCATTATTTTCTTCTACGATATCAATCAACAAAAGACATCAAACACTTAATAAACCGTCAGAATTGAACAAAATTTAATTTAACCCCGAATTGCAATTTCCCATCCGACATAACAGGGGTAATTATTTCCCCACGAATCATTTGGGAATGATAATTGCTCGTCAGTTTTCATATCACGTTCGCTAATTACTGGTCGCGAGTGAGATGCAAACAGTTTATGGGCTAAAAAAATCCCCGACACAAAATAATAGATGCACATAAAAATTCTGAAACAAGGTTTTATAACTATGGAATTATAGCTAGATACAATACAGTTGGTTTAAATTTAAACCCTATAAAAAGCAAAAAATAAAACTGAAATTTTGACCCTACGTAAGTACGTAGGTATACAATTTTTAATACTAATGTTGTCGCGTCGGGGGATCTATAATTCCGTAGTTATAAAACCTTGTTTCAGGATTTTTATGTTCTTAAGTTATAAAAATAATTATTAGTTAAGCTGATTTCATCTTAACTGATGGTTAAATTATTTGTAATAATATTTCCATTGGATACATGCGGGTACATTCCCCAAGTATTGATGAAATCGAACGCCGGCTCACTGGCGTAGCAACACTTACAAAAATTCGTCGGCTGACTAACGTCCTCCGTAGCTCAGTTGATAAGAGCACTCGCCCGGATAGCGAAGGACGTGGGTTTGAGTCCCACCGGATGACACAGTCGATAAATTTTTGTGAGCGAAATTCAATTTGATTTCGTAAAAACTTGCAAAATAATTGCTTAAGTTATAAAAATAATTATACCATATAAGTTTAAATAAGAAACCGAAAATTCGCACACAGGAGGATTTGAACCCACGTCCTTTGGCTAACCGGGCTAACGCTCATACCAACTGAGCTACTGTGCAGTCTATCCAGCCGTGTGAAATTCTTGGTTTCTTTTGAATACGTCATTGCGTGACGTCAGCGACATCTACCCGAGCTGTATTACAACGGCTGGATAGACTGCACAGTAGCTCAGTTGGTAAGAGCGTTGGCCCGGTTAGCCAAAGGACGTGGGTTCAAATCCTGCCTGTGTGCGTATTTTCGGTTTCTTATTTTAAACTAATATAAATAAGAAAGAACACTGTGAGTGTTAATAATATCAAAACTACTAATAATTATACTATTAAAGTACTACTCGACTTAGCCAACTAGACAAATGTCAAATGACTTACGACGACGAATACAACGAAATTACCGAAAGCAATTAAAAAGAAATATTGTTACAATTTAGATGAAATGCAGAAGTTTCTTTAAACACCATTGCTTTTTGATTTCTATCGGTACTTTCGTTGTAGGTATTCGTCGTCAAAAGTCGTTTGATATTTATCTATTTGACCTGGGGCCCAATTCTCACGCCTACGATATTATATCACATAAGAGATTTCTCGAAAAAACATGGCGGATATCACAAAATGTGATAAATATTGGACATTTTCATACTTCGAGAATACGCAACATAAAAATTTTGTGATATCCGCCATGTTTTTTCGATAAATATCGTATGTGATATAATATCGAAGGCGCGTGAATCGAGCCCCTGGTCGGGTAGTATTAATTCGTGATCAAAGTCCCCAGGCAAAAGGTTAACGCCTGTGCCAGGTGACCGCTCGCTTTTCCATAACTTTAAGATTTTATTTGCTTTATTGCAGAAGTAAAAACGGGTCCTACCTTTACGAATAGAAGTAACCTATTGTATACTTCCCATAATATTTAAGATAAAACTTAATATCACTTTTAATACAAAGGTGTTGGTGTAAACACTCTTATCCTTTTTACTACCCAATACTCAATACTCAATACTTTATTGCTCCATAATGTGTAGGTAAATACAGGGTGTTACAATTTAGGGTACTAGTCAATCATTATGGACCCTGTCGGGCACTGCAAAATATAGTAGTAATAATAATATGCGTCTGTTGATGTAGCAGAATTATTTGTATGGTACATCTGTTTTTTTTTTAAGATAAATCTTAGCAGTACACTTCTAAGAATAAAATAACACCGTGAGTGTTAAAAAATCTTGAAGTTATCATGCTTAGCAGTACAGTTAATCTACTACAAAAGTTGTGAAAAAAGCGCCTGTATGATAAATTATTGTTTTTTTTGTTTTTTTTTAAGTGATAAGCATTCACTTTGCAATCTAAATATATTATTGCACTTATGACCGCCAGAGGCGGGAATCGAACCCGCGTTCCTCGCATGCCGGGCGATTGCCTAACCTCTCGGCCACCCTGGCGTTGGCAGAGCCTGTCGAAATTTTCAAGTGCTTCTTAACGCTGTAATGCCGCGTTGCTTTCATCAATGTTATTGGGATTACACCCTCAACACTCGAAAGAAATACTATTGCAAGTATTTAACAATCGAAAGATGAAGCTTGCGGTCATTTTTTCAAGTGCAATAATATATTTAAAGCGCCTGTAGAAAAGTAATTCAGCGTGATTGCAGATGAGCATTTTCTATTGTCTTGCGAAAATTGGAGGTCTAGAACAACTGATGTAGAACTCTATCAGGTCAGCCTAACTATGATATATGAATAAAGCTCTTTAGGAAATGTTCGAATGTTTGTAAAGTCTACGCGAACGAAGTTGCAGGTACCGGCTAGTCTTCACTAAGTCACAGAATAAGTACTAGTACTTCGTACAGAAGTATGACTTAGCAATTGTATTCAAAGAAATGTCTACTCAAGGTCGTCAACAATATGGCGTAATTTAGTTCGCCTCAGAGTCAAGCACATTTTCGTGTAGACACCTACAAAAATCCATTGCAAGATAATTTCATACTTATTACTCTGGAATATGATTCATAATACACTTAACCTATTCAGTGACGTAATATCACGCGACGCGATAGGGTTGACTGCAACGAGAAGCTTCTAACGCCTCTTTCTAGTATTTTATTTATTCTCGTCCAGCCAGCAACGTAGCCGCACGGCCGCCATGGCCTGAATAAAACGCGCGAGCGTGTCGCTGGCCGGTAGCGACACGCAACTTGTTTTAGCCCCTAAATAAGGGTCGCCGCGCGTAGGGTACGTTTTTGCTACCTACGCGGGGACATACACAGGCCTGACTAAGTGTACACACTTAGCCTCTCTGTTGCATTGTGTACTGTGTTCTTTACTGCCTTGTTTAATCAGTATACAAATTTGCATCAAAATGAATTCACGATTTATGCTGTGTTGCGTAAAATTTAATTAGCATTTAAACGCGAAGGTTTAGTAAACAATAAGGTTATTAATATTCGCAGCGAGTAGCGTAACGTCATCTAACTAAAAGGTGCGTTCACACCTGAAATGGAGCAGCGACTAGTGCGTTTCTCAGCTGGACTTGACTTTTTTTTTAACTAGTGGTTAACCGCGACTTGATAGGTGTGGACGCCATGATACTGATACATTCCCATGAGTACAGCAATCATGACTTCTTATTGTACCAAGTCGTATGAAATTAAATTAAATTGTTTTATTTTCTTTGAAAAGGGTGTACAGAAGATTGACAATATCATTAAATGATCGCATATTCAGCCATTAACAAATAGCATGCAAATAAAAAATAAATATGGTGAAGAGAGATCACTCTGTCTCAGGATGTATTTGTCATATTGAGATAAAACATAGCTTTTGTGAAACACAGACTAAGCATGTCTATGTTTCTATCTTTAGTATGTGCATCGAAATCAATAGAGATGATTTTAAGTCATTAAGAAATAAACATAATACTTAAACAGATAAAAATTACAAAGACAATATTTTTGTACTCCACTGTCTTTTAATAAGGTCTGGGAGGTATTTTTGATTTATTTAAATCAATGTCCGGAATTCGACTTTCTACGGGCTATGTATAGAAGATTATTTTTGTCCAAGTAATATTTTCGGTTTTGACTGCTATATAATAATAATAATAAATTGTTTCAACAAACACACCAATTACCTAGCCCCAAACTAAGCGTGAGCTTGTGCTATGGTGACTAGAATAACGGATAGACATACTTATGTACATTTTATAAACATCCATGACTTAGGTACAAATGCTCGTGGTCATTACACAAACACTTGCCCCTTGCGGGACTCGAACCCGCAACCGCCTGGTTTAGAAGTCCGGGGTGCGAACGACTGCACCAAGACGGTCGTCAATATGATTTACCTTTTAACAAGCAATATATTTATTCGAAGTAAATTAATTAATTAATATTGGTATTTTCATTACCAACTATAGGTAAATCGGGTGCAATAACACCTAACCTTTTGATGTTACCCCTTGAAGATGATTGAGCAATATGAATAAAATTGTAAGTCAGCCTATTAGATTCCACTGCTAGGAAAAGGCCTCACCCCAACTATGAGGAGGTACAAGCCATACTCCACCACGCGGGCTCAGTGCGGATTGGTGGAGGGGTGTATGTAAGGCAAGTGATAAACCTTACTGTCAGAAGTTATTAAGCCGCCCTAGGGCCTCTGATTAGGCTTAACAACTAATACCACAGATATGAGGTGCTTGTGGCGCAGTGGCGGCAGCGCTTTGGTAGTGATACCAAAGTAGTAATAAGTAAGCAACCCACGGTGCGGTCGTGATTAGATGGGTGACCATTCCGACCATTTAAGTGAAGTCCATGACAAGCGTCCGTGTTTCGGAAGGCACGTTAAGCAGTTGGTCCCGCCTAATAACTGTGGTATTTCAAGATTTCTTTACTATAAGGAATTTACATACAAATAAAAACTAAATTCTTTACTCGACTGACCTAAACTCAGGGCATTTTGCTATTTTTACCCGACTACGGCAACGTAAAAGGAGGGTTATGATTTTGACAGGCTATGTATGTATGTATGTATGTTCATCTGTTCCCTCGTAACTTCTAAACTACTTATCAGAATTCGACATATCATTAGAAGCGTCTTAATTGTCCGCTGGTTAAAGGCTATATGGGGTTTCATAAAATCTAATGTGGCGCCCCCTAGCGGACAAAACATACAGAGTAAAAAAATAAAGTTAAGATAAATATGCCGTTTTTGGTATTATTTGAAAGCGCTTAAAGTATGCTATATTTACTATGTAGAGATAAATTTTCATGTTTGGAAAACCGCAGTCACGCGTTGTCAAAGCGCTACGGTAGGTAGGTATATGTAACGTGTGACTACGCCTTTCCAAACATGAAAATTTATCTCTACATAGTGAATATTGCATACTTCAGAATAGTATTGTATGACATTATTGTCAATTTACAACGAAGGCATCTTGGTAGAGTCTACTGTGTCCATTTACTTGCAACTACATTAGCAACTTTGTTCAGTTCAGTATTCTGAAAATCTTGTTTTATACTTTTTCAGCGTCGTTTTTTGTCGTAGTTGAGTTTTAGTTTTTACCCGACTGCGGAAGGAGGGTTATGTTTTTCGAGAGTATGTATGTATGTATGTATAGTTGTTTGGCACGCCTTACAGCCCAAACGGCTCGACAGTTTTTGACATATGAGGTGTCTTTGAATTTGACAAAATTGTGAGAATGACAAACGGAAATAAAGGGGGGAGGGGGGATTGATTTTTTCTTAGCATAGCAATATGGGTCTCAAATGAAAGTTAGTTAAGAGATCATTTCAAAAATGTTATAATTTTTGCAGTCTGGTGTCTTGTTTTGAATATAAAACTAAAAATGAAAAAATAAAAAACGGTAATTTAAAAAACTAAAAAACCCGACTGCGTTGTGTGTAATTAGAAATTAAAAAAAAAACCTTAAACAAGAAAGAGGTAATATCGGGGTTAAATTGGTACCCATATTAAAAATTGTAGCAGTCGGGACCCACGTTAGAAAGCCAGCCGTCTCGTCAATAGATTGGCGTAATCTGCAATGTAATATGGTATATGTGCTCTAAATTCACTAAGCCTCCATTTCTAGAATGGGTTCCGACTGCTACAATTTTTAATATGGGTACCAATTTAACCCGGGTATTACCTCTTTCTTGTTTAAGGTTTTTTTTTAATTTCCAATTACACACAACGCAGTCGGGTTTTTTAGTTTTTTAAATTACCGTTTATTAAATCAATGTACACGTCAGACTACCCCTTTGACCTTAATACCGCCTCTATTCCCAACGTAGCAAGAGCTGCTTTCGTAATTCACAAGGGTAACCTTACCGTACTATACTTTGACTGTATACATTTTTATAAAAAGCGAAAAAAGAAAAGAAATCACCAATCTGCAGCTTTCAAAGTTAAGTTTACAAACAAAAAAAATAGCAAAAACCCACGCTTAACTGGCTTTTCAGATTGTGAAAAAATAAAAATAAAATAATAAAAAATCATTTATTTCTGCATAAAGATCCAACTAGGGGCACTTATTCACGTCCCAATCTTAACCTTACTATAAAAATATATCTTCTTTTAACACTATTTGGTCACAAATTCATTAAACGTAGTTTATCATGGCAATCCACCCACTAATGTATGGTTAACCAACTCATTAGCGCACGTTAGATTCCAAATCGAGTTGTGTTATGTACAATTAACAATATACTGATTTACTGGAAGCGACAAGGAGCGGTCAAGTCAAGGGTACGTTCGAATCTAAAATACAAAGTTTGACATTCATATAAAACGTAAACGTAAACTGGCGTACAAATTTCTACAGCTACATAGGAAATATTGACCATCGTCTTGGTGTATCTAACGATATCGGTGAAGATGAAGATGAGAGAATGAAGACAGGTGAATTGAAGTCGGTGTACCTATGGATCTGAATGGGCAAATCTGTACGAAGGTAGAGAAAATAATTTTGTATCGTAATATTATTTTGAAAGGATAGTAAATATGATATTTTTTTTCTCTTGCTTTGTAGGACTTACTGTTTATTTTTGTATTGAATATGATTTGATTTGATCTAAACGTAGGTACGTTGAAAATGTAAAAACTTTGATTGGAGTAACAATTTTGTTTTGATATTACGTTGAGATACAGATGTAAAACTCCTAATTGGTCCGTCCTTTGAAAAGTTTTAATAAAAAATATATTATATTTTTATGATGTCACTTCCATTCAACTTATACCAAGATACGACTACCAATACGCAGTAAAGTCAGAATATCACTACGTCAATTAGCACTGATTTATACTTTTAATCGTTTTTTCGCAGTCCTTGTACTGATAAACGTGTTTAATCAGATAACATTTTCATAAGGATATGATTTCTTTATTGTAAAAATAACAAACAAACTATAATAACGAGTGAATTTATTTATTGTATGAATTAAAAGAAAATTTACAATATACATTAACTTTATTGTACTTTTGGGGCCCTTTATTTTATTTTTTAGGTACCAAAATTACAAATGTAATGATATACTGTTTTATTAAAAAAAACATGTCATAACTTTAATAATTATAAACAACATGAAAATCAATAAAACAACGAAAATAATCTCAATACTTGAAAACGGGTGTTTTTCTATTTAATGAAAGAAGTTATCAGTTTTATGTAAACCAAATTATCTAATCACAATATGTCGATTTGTTTATTGGAATTTTCGGCTTCCTTTAACAGTAACAAACATTTAATAGTAGATTATTCACCAAGGGGATAAAGTGATGTCTTACGTCACGGGCGTCATATTGAATCTCGAGCGTAACGAAGATTCGAGAGTTACCTCCCGAGCGCAGCGAGGGAGTTAAAAGTAGAATCCTGAGTGTAGCGAGGGATTTAAGCTCGCCCAAGACGATGACATGTTTATCCCCGAGGAGAATACTCTGCTTTTCACACTTCCTACAAGGTAATAAAAAAATGTACCAAAAAAAACTTATTTTATCTATATACCTATACCCTTTGACTTTTCTGGCAGTAAATTATAATTAATAACAATACCAGCAGCTTTACATCTAATGGACTCCGGTGTTAAATAAATTTCGTCACTCGACAGTTTTACGAAAACATTGTTTGTAATTTCATAAAATACATAGGTTTTTTTTTTCTTTATTTATTTCTTTTTTAGAAGCGCGCGCTTTTTTTTTCATTCGTCCCAAGAGATGCAATAACTTACTTTGAGTCAGGTTTACTTGATGTGTAATTGAAAATTGCCGAGTAGGTAGTGTGAAAAATATATTACTTGATTTTTAGATAATTTTAAGACGCTTCCATTCCCCTTACGTTCGTGTCTCGCGTTGGTAGCTGAATGTTATTAAGGGATTACCCCCCATTTGTCTATGATTAATCGGCGTTTAGCGCAGACCTACAGGACACCTGTCGTCATGTTTGATGACGTCAGCAACACTTAATTAAGTCACTTCAACGACGACAAGGCAGCTTATGAAAGACGCACTTACGCCCGAAAATATTAATAATCTGTTATCCTAGATTTAAATAAAGCTCGGCTATTTTGCAGGCAACAGCTAATTTTCTTTTTATATTTTTATGTTTATCAACATCAACGTTAAGCTTTTAGAAAAGCTTTATCCGTAAATCAGAAGCATCCTGGCGTAAGTTCTAAATTAGTCATGCAACTTACCTACGCCAAGATGCTTCTGATGTTAACTGTGTTGTTAAAAGCTTGATATATTTTTTAATAAAAATATGGCGCTTGACATCTGTAGGACATTGTATGAACTTTTGCGAAAGCTTCCCTTCTTAAAGTTCTGGTTTTGGTAAAAGCATTAGCTCCCGTAAGTTCATGCTATGAAAAGCAAGCTCCCGTAGGAAGCCGAGCTTACCTCCGAGAATTAAACAAAGATGGCGCCTGAAGCTTTTTAATGTCCGAACATATTAGTACAACAATCAATAAGTTTAGACCATTTTTGAAATAGTTCAACGCTTTTTTTTTAATTTATCGTGGCGAAATTTTCTTTTGGGAAACCCCGTTAATCGATCATAATTTTATTATTAATTATATCAACTTTCTTCCATGATTCGAAAGCGAGCGGAACTTGATTTCTATCTCAATCTGTTTTTCTTTTGGTCTAGATTACGTTAATTGGAAATTTCTCGATAAATTTAAGTCAGTTTTAAATAGTCAATTAAAAACACAATTTAACGACTATTCGCGTTAACATTTACATATAAACGTATCTTAACGTATCTACGTAGTAATGGTAGTAACCAAAACAACCTCCGCGCTCCGTTGAAAAAATAATTTAACCTATAAAAAACAAATTTCGTAATTTTCTACGAAGTGTGTTTTTGATAGGGTAGAGAAACGAGACTTTCTTTTAAAATACCATGTATGTCTATACAAACGATCCAGATGATGAAAAATATTAATTTTAAAAGTACTAAGGCCCACTTGCAGTCCGTATTAGCTAATCCGGACTAGCGAAAGGCATATAATCTGAGATAAAAGCCTATGCGCAAGTCCGGATTAGCTAATCCGGTCATAATAAATTAGTCAACTAGGAGCCACCATCTTCAGTGGGGACGCTGCGGTCAGTTGGCTAAAAATATATTCCATAATATCACCAAATATTTTTTTAAATAAAGTTTAAACTGTGGCAGTATTATTCAAGTTTTTTAGTCAATTTAAAAGTTCGAGCGCTGTTAATTTGAGACGTGCAAACCCTTGTTCATTAAACGGAGGATTCTTACAGTCCCTGGAATGTATATAGGTATTGGAGGTATACAAGTTTGTTAGACAAAATCCAAATCTTTTTAATAAGGCCAGTGATGTTTACTGTCGAAGCAACAGAAAAAGCGACAGACTTGTGTTAGACTTTTATCCAAATACGTTGGTTTTCCAAAATAGTTGCTACTGCATGTAAGTTATATAAATATTTATAGCAAATAAATGAATTTGAATTAAAAAACCTTTTGTAACAGTGCAATTAAATAGAACGATATTAACAAACAAACAACATACTGCACCGACCCTAAATTTGGTAATTGCGCAAGTGGGGCCTGCCTTACTCATCATTGGAATTTTTATAGGACAAACGTATGTAGATTGTATTTGTGACAATCTATCTATTTCTGAGTAATTTCCTGTGATATATATATAAATATATTACAAAGTATAGCATTGATTTAAATGTAATTGAAATTTTATCTTATCTGTTGATTAAGGGTATTTTTGTAACCTAAGTTTTATATTTTTTTAACTTGGCAAACCTTGCTTTGCTACTCGATATTCCCATATTATCGACCTCATTTTCTTTTGGTTCTCGTATATTTCGGGCCGTTGCAGTTTAAATAGTAATATTTAATCATGCTGTTTGAAAGGCACGTTTAGCAGTTGGTCCCGGCTAATATCTGTTGGTATTAGTTGTTAACCCTAGTCAGAGGCCCTAGGACGGCTTGATAACATCTGACAGTAAGGTTGGTCACTTGCTTTAAAGACATCCCTCCACCAATCCGCACTGAGCCCGCGTGGTGGAGTATGGCTCGTACCTCCTCATAGTTGAGGTAGAGGCCCCCAGTTTCCCAGCAGTGGGATCTATATAGGCTGACTTTAGTTTACTAATCACGCTGTTGTGATTTAAAGGGTTCAGCAGTGGGATCTACGTAGACTAACTTTACTTTTTTTATAAAGGGTTATTATAAAACAGCGGTCAAACTTTGAAGTTGACTAAGAAAAACCTGTTTGAATGATACTGCCACAAATTTTATTTTATTTATAAAAACGGTGATATCTGAGGAATATTTTTTCAGCCAAATGGCCGCAGCGTCTCCGCTGAAGGTGGTGTCTCCTAGTTGACCAATTTTGGACCGTTTCGCATAAATGGGGCGCAATCTCATAGAGAACATTTGTTATGTTGGACTTCAGGGCAGCAATTATAATGTGTGCAAGTAGCGAAAGTCGATTGTCACTTATTAATAAACGACTGATAGTGGACTCTGCAGGATGACCATGTGCCATAAATTGGACGCAACGCACGTAACGTTTAGTATAGAATACTGAATTTGATAGCAAATTTAAACAATTCTACGCGTTGTTGAAGCGTTTTATTGCATTATTATGATGAAATGCTGAAATATTACGGATAAATTATGTATTCCTGACAAAGCCAATCATTGCTTTTCCAAGATGGCTGCTATAACTGGCAAAGTATGAGCGTTGCTAATGACAGAAACCTTTAAAAAAAGAAGCACTTATTAATTTTGGACATCACATACAAACATCGTACAAAATTACCAAAAATACAAAATTACAAAGATAACAAAGAAAATAAAAACAATACAAAATATTTAAAAAAACACTGAAATCAGTAACTGTCAACGATAGCCAGACAGTGCCTTTGTGTGTCCTTAATTTGTATTGTTGTTTTTTTTATTATTTAACATGAGTTTACTCTTGACTAGACTATGCCAGACAGAGTCGTGGAGTGAGCACAACCAGAAAAGTCCAGTTTATTTACTCTGAAGGTTTTAATTCGTTATAATCCGTTGGAAACACCGTACTAAGTTACTAAGGTTACTCTGAAATAAATTTCAATAAAATCAAAACAATTCAGCGCCATATAATAACCAAAAATCAAACTTGAACATGCTTATCATAATCAACAAGCGAAACTGATATTAGAGACAAGCAACGCTGTGGACGATAACTAGTGCTACAGATATGTTTAGAATAGCATAGCATTAGATAAAGGGACAAAGGAGTATATAAATCCTACAGTAGTGACAAACTGATTTAATAGTTTTGATAAATTAGCACAATGAGGTGGAGTTTGTTGTTGTTGTTTTTCGCGGTGTTGGCTGCTGCTCAAAATTCTTCGGAAGAAGATCAAGTGGCTGAGCCCTGTGACCCAGAAGCGTGTCAATTGCCTAACTGCAGGTGTTCATCTACAAGTATTCCTGGCAACCTCGCAGCAAGAGATACTCCACAGGTTCGTTAGCAAGTTGGGACTTAATGAACATAAGGCATAGGAATATTATATATTTATTCCCCATAAAGAAGTTAACAGTAAATTAAGTGACACTCTCAGGCTACGTTGCATCAACAAGCTTAACTTGAACAGGAATGAAAAATCTGACAAACTATGGAGTTTGGTTAGAGCAAAACTTGGTGTACGGAGCCCTAATAGTATGATCGAAAACTAATTTATTCGTCACATGCATGAGACATTACATATTTTAACCATCGCTGATTTCAAGGAATATAAGCTAAGATTTGACGCAAGCCACGAAAGGAAACACTAGTTTACTAGTAACGGTAACAAAATTCGTTCACAATTTTTTGATTAAAGATTTTTTTATGATCTCGGTGACCGTTAGAGTTTAGGTAATTTTTTGGTTTTTTTCTTGCGCCAGAAATTAAACCTATGTTCGTGGATTTTGTCGAAAAGTTAAGAACAAATGTAATGTTGTAGCGATTGCCTTTCGCAATGTTGAAGGACTAATCTAAAAAATGTTATATAATACGAAGTTTTTTAAGGAACGTATAGAAAATATTCACAACAAATTTTATTAAAGGTTTATTTAATTCCTTAAAATACGTGGTTTCGTAATAAAGTCATAGAGGTACCGGTATATTTTAGAATAAAACGCGATTTTTTGTAAGGTTCTGAAGTAAGTAGGTATGTCTGTCTACTGCTATTATAGTTGTTGAAGATTCGATTTTAAATTTGTCGTAGAATATAACATATCACATTGCATTTAACTACTATTGACAGACTTGGTTTTCTCCTCTTCCAAAACTCTTCACTAAGACATAAAATTAACTTCTGACAAAAATATTTTTTAAAAAGTGGTATTGGCTCCATTTAGACATGGCCATGGTTGCAGAAGTCCGCCGGCAGTTATGCAGTGTATTATGAAAAGGTACATGGTATAATCCCATAACTAACTAGCTATTCTAATGTTAGTGACCATGAAAGCTAAAAATAATATATCTGTATTCTGTGTCCATACCACTCGACCAAACCAACTAGAAAAAGGTCAAACGACTTTCGATGACGAATACAACAAAAACACCAAAGGCACCTAAAAAAAAGCATTGTTACAATTTTGATGAAATGCCTAAGTTTATTTTAACATTATTGCTTTTTAATTTCTCGGTACTTGCATTTTATTTGTAGAGCGTCGGTGGCATAGTGGCTAGCGGGTTGCCTCTAATGCGGGAGGTGCCGGGTTCGATCCCACGTGCCGCCATATACCAAGGACTTTTGAGTTATGTACATTAGTTGTTTCACTAACCGATGCCATGGATGGTCAGGATATAGAATATCATCATTTGCGTTTACATACTGCTTTTCTAAGGCCTTAGATTACTTGTTTTATTAGTAGTAGCTTTTTAAAGATCAATATATAATGACAAGGTTGAATTTTTATCAGCATAATTAATGTAGTCTATAGCTACTAGTGCCTAATCAAAATACTTATCATATCGTCGACTATTTATTATTTTTTATTGCCGAAAATTATCGTACTGATAATGATTATCCAGGCAATTCTTAGAATAGGCATTATCGTATAAGTACTTTTATTTAGATAGCGTACATTAGTATTGTTTGCTTTGATTTAAAAATCTAAGTTTAAAATTTTCATGAATTGAACTGGCATATGACCACATATTGGACTCGATTCCAAGTTGCTCTTTTTATGATTAAATTTAAGTTATCTGTCTTTCTCTGATGAAGAAATGAAAAGAGACAGACTAAAATAATTCCGAAACTCAAAAACGATTACATATTTTACAAGTTTTTGCGTGTTTTCATATAACTTTTGTCATCATCGAGTAACACCCCTACTAAATTGTTTATAGGTTCTGTAATTTCCTTAGCGATTGACAGCTCTTTACTCCGACGCTTTTTCAAATAATGTAGTTTGTTTCTTTTCGTTTCTTTACCACAAAAACAGGGCACCTCGGGATCGAGCCCACTGACAACACTTCTTAATTTTTTCCGCCACAGTTTCATGACATGTTTTAACGCACCAAAACTGTGGCATCATAGCATAGTTTTCCTTCATACAAATAGGACGATTTAAACATTTTATTTCCCCTCCCAAAATTCAAACCGCAAATAACAGGTATATTATCTGCTACCCAATATTAGCTTTAGACGCGTAATTACTAAAATTTCATATCTTTATTAACTCGGATTCCAGTTCGTCACCTTCACTTTCGATGATGCCGTCAATATCATCAACATCGAAACCTACCGAGAGCTTCTCGACAATCGCGTCAACATCAACAACTGTCCAGCTACCGGCACCTTCTTCGTCAGCCATGAGTACACCAACTACCAGTTGGTCAATGAGCTGTACAATAAGGGTCATGAAATTGCTATGCACTCGATTACCCATAGCACTCCTCAGTCTTACTGGGCGGAGGCCACTGTTGAGACTATGAGCAGAGAGTTCGGTGACCAAAAGGAGTTGACAGCCCATTTCGCTAACATTCCTGCTAATTCTATCCATGGTAAGTGTTTTTTTTTAAATTGAATTGAATGAACATGGTGTTAACTGCTGAAAAAGAACAGCTTTTTACTCTGGAACCTGGAAAAAAAGAGCAACATTAAAATAGCAAAAGTTTTCAACCGTAACCAAAGACCATTGCAAGCATTGTTAAAATGTCTGCCAATTTCAAGGAAACAATTTCATATAGTTATTAAAAGGAAAGTCCAGGGTTAAGGCGCTTAGCAATTCTGTGTAAAATCAAATACATCTTTTATGTGTTATCCAGGTATTCGCATGCCTTTCCTCCAAATGGCTGGTGATGCCGCCTTCCAAATGATGTCGGCATTCGGTCTGCAGTACGATTGCTCTTGGCCGACCATCAACTACATCAACCCTGGCCTGTGGCCCTACACCCTTGACTATGCATCAGTTCAAGACTGTGTAGTGCCACCATGCCCTACTGCATCGATCCCTGGAAAGTGGGTTCTGCCCATGGTGACATGGCGTGACTTAAACAATGCCGCTTGCTCTATGGTTGATGCTTGCTTTGCCGTGTAAGTTCTTATATTTTACTTAAAGGTAACCCTAGACCTTCAGCTGTACAATGACTGTTTACAAGCTTAATCTAACTTGCAATGCATGTTTTTCACGATTAATATATCGTATTGCCTGATCTGATATTGCTTCAACGGTAGCTCACCAACCAAGCAAAACAGTAAATATTTAGCAGCATACGGGTAAACTAGCTGCAAATTGAATATTCTTGACTTTTTTGTTAAAAAAAACAAAGTACCCAAATACTATGAATACGATTCTAACCATGACGTTGGCTCACTTGTTTTGTCATACTGGCAACCATGCGGTAATCATCATCATCAGCTGCACGAGTTAAATTTAGATTCCCAAAGGGACATGTTGAGTGCGATCCTATGCTACCTTTATAAGGTCATCAATCCATCTTTACCGAGGACGCCCTACTCTGCGCTTTTGATCAAAATCCAATCAATAACCTTCCTGCCCCAACGATCAATTTCAGATATGGATTTGACATTTTATTTATTGATAAATGATACATTTCAGGCCCCCCTTAACCGATGCCGATGGCTGGTTCAAATTCATCGTGACCAACTTTGAGAGACACTACCTAGGCAATCGCGCCCCTTTCGGCTTTTTCGTCCACGAGTGGTACCTGCAGGTCAACCCTGCTGTCAAGGAGGCTGTCATCCGCTTTATGGACATGCTCAATAATATGCATGACGTTTTCATGGTATAGTTTAATTGTAATGGGTCCTTACTATCAGTAGGGAGGCAGATCCTAAGTAAGCCAAATATGGAACTGCTTTGCATATGTTTATTTGACACTTTTTATCTACCACGCTTCTGATGGTTAGGACCTAGGTTTTTTTTTTAATGAGAGTTGTAGAAGTTGGAGTTGATGTATTATTATCTGTGTGCAATTTGTTTAGACAATGCACATACCCAATGGCGAATGAAAACATTCTGAAGAAGCCTGCACATAAAAATATCGCTTTGGAACCCCAAATCTGTTGCATCTGACTAGATGCACCAACTTACTACAACCGTGACCATATTTTACCTTCATAAATTGTTATCTCTACGAAAATCATATTACTTTCTTCCAGGTCAACGGTAACGAAGTAATAGAATGGGTGAAGAACCCGGTCCCAGTGAACGTATACCGTTCTCAAGGCTGCCGTCACGTGGTTGCTTCTCCTTGCTGGGCTAGCAGCTGTGGACCTCTCGCTGGACCCAATGTAAGTCATGCTGCTTTACCACATATCTATTAATAAAAATACATTAAATAATGTCCTCCTAGCTGAACTTCGACTACAGCGACCAATCTCAGCAGATATTAGCCAACTGCAAGGGAGATATTAGTGCACAAGAGTGTGCGCAATACACAGGTGCACTCTCTGTTCCTTTACTCTCATATTTGGTGAGATGGTAGTCCGACATGACCGTAGAGAGATCAGGAGCAGGACCAACGGCTTAACGTGCTTCTATGGAACGGGGGTGTTAATATAACCAACTTTCTGACTGCGGAGTTTTGTCTAAGTTATTTCAAGACAGAAAAACCCAACAATTTCGGCCTTACCCGGGATTTGAACCCGCATTACCCGCACATGTATGTACGCGCATAACTTTTGGACAGACTGCACTAAGTTGGATATTTCCTTTTTTGTATTTTCAGAACAAACCAAATAAAGAACGGGAAGTCGCGGGAATCCGCTCGTAGCTTATTAGCTTGGCTCGATATAAAAAATCACATTATAATTTTAATACTATGCCGTCGTTCAGTCGTATGCAGATTTTTTTTCAGTATCATACTGACATTAGTTTTTTTGCGAATATTTTGATACTAAGAAAAACATTTTTCAGACGACACAGAAGACTGAATTGCCTTATTTTCTTTTATCTCCTCGCATAATCTAACTTTAGTTCATTTTCTAGATGGATTACTGGATGCAGACCTGCTCAGCATGTCCCATCTCTTACCCATGGATCAACAACCACCTTGGGCAAAATCCTCCTCCATCGTAAACTGTTACATAGATAGACAATAACTGTTCGTGATATAATAAATATTTATTTGATCAAAAAATTTACATGTACTTTATTTATATTACAGTCCTTGTAATAATTTTAATAGCTGACATGATCTCATATCATGGTTTTCTAAGATGTATATCATCATTTATAAATAAAAAGATTTCTTGCTCTCGACACACGCGAACAACCCACGTACAGTTGTCCGTGGGAGAAGCAGGGGGTGCCCAGGTGAATGCCGGCTACTTTTAGAGTTTGTCCTTGCCTTTTATTTATTGTGATAGAGAAAGCCACTTTTAAAGGAAATTGTAGGCGTTTGAACTGGAAGGGTAAGTTTGTGGGTATTATAGGGATTCTGGGTATCAATACCGTCTCTCCTT
The DNA here is from genome assembly GCA_949316185.1 of Pyrausta nigrata. Classification (NCBI taxonomy): domain Eukaryota; kingdom Metazoa; phylum Arthropoda; class Insecta; order Lepidoptera; family Crambidae; genus Pyrausta; species Pyrausta nigrata. The sequence continues at coordinate 32,832,927 of OX438936.1, read as the reverse complement.
TGGCCCCTCCAGTAAGGATGGTAGCCTGGACGATGTGCCTTCTCAGCTCTGTGATGCGTAACCTTGTGCCGTTGCACAGTCTGGGCGCGTCCAGGTTACGCATCAGTATGACAGGCACACCAACTTTGAGTTCCAACTTGTGGGACCCGCACCCCTGACAGGTCGAGGGAATATAAGAACTCTACTGGGTATACAGTTGCGTCGTCAATTGTCATCACCGTGTCTATTGACAGGTAGGTCCTCACATCACCTGAAACTTTCTCTAATATTCTTTTATTATTTTTTTCTACCAATTCGTTTTTGGGCGCCATGATAGCTCTTTCGCACAACCACTCCTCGTTAGCCAGGTTTTCTTGTAAACTCGGAATAACTTCATTGATAAGGTTATCTTCCGAGCTAACCACATTGCTAAATAGGCTGTCAAAGGTTATTTGGCCGTTAGCATCCGTCGGCATGCGACCTTCGCCGACCTCGAGAAGCGTTTGTGCGAAAAGTCCTGACTCCTGATCATTGAAGAGCTGGACCTTCATGTTAGTAATGAGCTGTAAGCGCTTTACTTTAGCCTACAACGACGAAGCCTTGAGGCATGCATTTATTTCGTCTGCCGCGGTACCTCGCTCGATAACCGGCAACGTCTGCCGGAAATCACCTGCCAGCAAGACGACCACTCCACCCATTAAGATTCGGTTGCCCCGAATGTCTTGTAAGCTGCGATCCAGTGATTCAATCGCTCGCTTGTGCGACATTGTGCATTCGTCCCACACGATCAATTTGCACCATTGCAATAGAGCACCGCGACTACTACTTTTGCTGATGTTACAAATGGGCGTTTCTTCACTTGCTGAAAGGTTCAGCGGAAGCTTGAATACTGAGTGCAGTTTTGCCACCACTCAGCAAGTTTGCGGCTATTCCGGAAGACGCAACAGCTAGCGCAACCACTTTATCTTTGCGCAACTGTGCCAGTAGCAAGTTCAGTAAAAAAGTTTTGCCGGTGTCCCCTGGTGCGTCCAAGAAAAAAAGACCCCCTTGTCCGCTAGCTACGCGGTTTGTTATTAAATTGAAAATTTGCCTTTGCTCCGGCAGTAACAGGGGCTCTGTTTGCGTGACTTCAACTCCCAAAGCAACAGTATCATAACCAAGCTCTCTGACCAAATCAGTGGACAGCTCTTCCGTTCTTTGTGGGGCAGGCATACTGAAATTGGGCAGTAATTTTCCAACCATCGCAAAAATTTTATCCTCGATAAGTTTCAGCGCTTCGTGTAAAATTATTTCATCGTTGGCTACTGCTATCCCTTGGTATCGGCGAGCAATGTCTTCTGACAAAGCGTTTTTATACTTGTCCCACAGTTGCCGGGGGTTGGAGAGTCCGCAGGTGCTTATCATAATCGCAAAGAGCTCTCTCAACGTAGTCGCTGACCGGCACAGCATGGCGTCCTCCATCGTTCCGTCCCAGTGCCGTCGTCTTCAAGCAGCCCCATTGCCTCACATGCTTCTCGGAAAGTGTCTTTTTCCTGCCCATCGACGATTTTGAGCGCTTGAAAATTGGTGGGGCCACGGATTCTAGTCAGCAGCAACCGTACACAATAACACTCAAAGTTAAGTGTACAGTATAAATTCAACCTAGGGCATCTGAGGCTTTCACTCCAGGCCAACCGTTGACAGGTGCGCCCTGCACGCGACGTTTCCATTCTTTTCGTGACGCATTCCAGGTGTAATATCTTCTGCATATAACAACGTCCGCGCAAACTCGTTTCCCAGACATAGGCGGAAAAATGTGGTGAGGGTGGTAATAGGCGTGTTGTAACTCGGTCTCGCAGGTTTTCCTCTGTAAAATACACGCGCTCGCCGTTTGGGAGGTGCACAGCAAGAGGGGTCACTGTTGGGTGCCTTTCATGTAACGGTAAACCGAGTATTCTCCATGCCGCTTCGTTACTACTTACATATCGGCCCGCCCGAAACATTTGCACCTCATCCTTTGGGTCGATCGTAGCGTTGTTCTCCTGTCTCACGGTGAAAATGGCCTGGTCACTACCCTTATTTATGTATTTACATATGTATTTGATAGCCTGGACCGAGCTGCAAAACTCGACATTTGTATGAGCGTCAAAAATTTTGCAAAGCAGCGGTGAATATGGGACCACCCAGCTATTGTCCACAGACACGTTTTTCGCGGTTCCTCTCAGATTAATATTAACAGTACGTCCGCCATCCTGGGGCGCCCTACGCCTATACAACGGGTAACCATTTTCATTGGTTTGCGTATCTTTTAAGAGCGCGCGTGGTTATTTTTTTGTGCATTTTCCGTCCTTCATGCAAGGGGCCGTACGGTTCAGTACTCCGCATGGTCCGTGGATCATGCTTTTAGTAACGGTGTCATATAACTTTTTATCTTCGTTGGGGTTGGGCAACTCTGCAGAAACAGCTTCGTCAATTTGGCTAGGACGCAATTTCTCTTTTAGCCAGACTAATAAATGGACATGTGACAGACCCCGTTTTCGCCACTCAATGGAGTGCATAAAACACTGTACGTCACCGAACACCTGACCTTTAGTGAGGAGAGCCACCAGTTTTTGTACCTTCATACGAAAGACTCGAGCGACGATGTCGTGTCGGTCCATTGGTTTTTGACCGGGCATTAACTCCTCTTTTATTTCAGGCCAGGCTGGGTTACATGTCATAATAAATAGGTCCGGCCGCCCGTAATTACGGACATGGAACATGGAAAATGCGTCCTGAGTATACTCATGCAGATAGCGGGGACTGTTTACGAACGACGACGGGAGGATCACCATATGACCCAAGTCATTCGGGTTTACATTGCCGTCGCTTGCAATGGCGTCTTAGAGGTGTACATAACTTTCGGCACGCAACTTGCTCTGATTCAGAGCTATGTAGCGTAGACGCTCGCTCTCCATCTTTACATACATATCCACTAAGAATTGTGATAGTAATGTCCTACAGCGTAGCAACAAATTAAAACTGTTTTCGCGGACCATTATATGGAATGAATAAAAGTCCATGGAGGTTACTTTTTTATTTGCGTTGGTTTGAGGGATATTAAAGTGATATCCCTCTTGTCCCTTCCAGTAAATCAATGGGTACTGTAGGGCATCATAATATCGGTGAGTGTCTGCAATCCTGGTGAGAGAGTCATCGTACTTCCGCAACACAATATCTCTCGGAGCTGTGGGATCGGCGCCCGCAACCACAGCCGCCACCTCGACGGCCGCCGGTGCGTTGTAGCGGCGCGGATGCTGCCGGCAAGGTACGCGCTCTGCGTGTATGACTACCTTGCAACTATCATCGCGCATATTCTGTAGGGCGGATTTAAATTCATGGACCAAGATATTATGGTTATGCAGGACTTGTTGAATTTTAAGAACAGTTGCTCGCTCCACGCCTTGAATGATTTGACACCGTCTGTCAGTCTCCGCGTCATCGTCTCCCACAAAATACACCTGTAAAAATTGTGGCTGTCCATTAAGTGGTGGTAACAATGATCCTATTTTGTGATGTAGTTGGCCTTGCACTGTTAATGTCGGGGAAAATCCAGGCATAGCGAGAATTTTGTCCGCCCCGAATGACGTCATGTGAAAGCATGAGTTGTATTTTTTTACGCGGGTTAGGAACCGTCGAGATTCATCCGTTTCTCCTGCAAATAATGTTTTTAGGGGTTCCACAGGCTCTTCTAAAATAGGAATGTCTACTTTGCCCCCCGAGCAACACATTCCTGCTCTTTTTTCATTCCGTTTTAATGCCCCGTAATGGCGACACACATTTTCCATACGGCAAATTTTAATAAGCCTGTGGCTACTGTAATCCAATGTCGCATCATATTCAAAACCACATTTTTCAAATACCCCCCAAGCATTTCTAGTAAATATTTGCCGGCGCTCTGCTTGATGCTGAGTGACTGCAAGTCTTCGAGCATTTGTCTCATCTGCTGTCATAGAAGCACGCTGATTAGCCATCAGCTGGGCATGCTCTCGCCGTCGAGAAGTGGCTTCGTCAGGTGTTTCAATCGCACGCTGAGTGGACATACGTTGTGCGTTTTCTTGACGCCGAGTAGCTGCTTCTTCAGGTGTCTCTAATGCACGCTGATAAGCTTTAATCTGGGCATGCTCTCGCCGTCGAAAAGTTTCTTCATCAGGTGTTTGAATGGATCGCTGAGTGGTCATACGCTGTGCGTTTTCTTGACGCCGAAAAGCTGACGCACGCTGAGAAGCTATGCGGATAGCATTTTCCTGACACCGAACATCAGCTTGCGCAGAAGTTTCTCCAGCTCTGGCTTCTGCCTGACGTGCTGCTTGTTCACGTCTGCGCTGTTCAGCATGATAAGTAGATTCTTGCTGTCTAGCAATTTTCATGGCTCGAGCTCTTTGTGAGCTCTGTGAAAGATTTGATTAACGTTTGCGAGTCATAATTAGGTTTACAAAAAATTACAACAATCCTAATCAAATCCTAGTCCTAGAAATATGTATAAAATATTATTCTATCAAAATAGCTACAGAACTTGTAGCCTATATGATATATTACCACTACTAATAATTGTAACTAAACCTAGTTGATTGACAAAAATATGTACATACTTTTACAAAAAACAAATTAGGTTCATGAAACAACAATAACAAACGAATAAATACTGGTTATTTACTCGTATTAGCAGAATATTTAGTAACAGAATTTTATTGAAATAAAATAGACTAAATATTTTATAAGATTTTGTATTACTTGAGGAACTTCCCAAAAAAAAAGAACCCCCCGCTCCGCGCGGCCCGCGCTCTGGCGGCTGTCTGCGCTCGCGACGCGACTTCACGATGACGACAGGCGACTGGGCGCGCGTAGATTTGCTAAACATGTCTACTGTACCCTTAAGTATTGGTCGAAATCTCCATACTCAGTCTGGTTTCCGAGTACTTCTCACATGCCCATTTCTAAATAAACATCCTGTGATTCGTGATATTATATTTTCAGCTCAGTAATGCAACATCGTCGGTGTAAAGCATGCTGCCACGGGCGGGTTCATGCATTTCCCTTGTTATGTAGTATAAGCAGATGGTGGACTTATGGCGGTTAATAGGGCGGTTTTATAATATATATATTTTTAATAATTATTATTTAAATTGAATGGTATAAAAGGCAATTATGATCAAAATTAAATGCTTGTGAATAATAAAGTATTGATTTGGACAAATATTAATACAGTTCTTATGAAATTACCTTGTTAAGTAATGCACTCATGTAAAACATTAATTATTACCATAAAAAAGGTTATAGTGAGCAAACCTTAAGAGATAGATATATACTCTCGCGAACTTTTCTGTAGAACTATTTAAGGCAAACATTTCTGACATACATTATATTGGTGTAACTCTTACAATTTTTGCAGCGTACGCGAAAATAGCTCGAAAATTACAGATCTTTTTCCGACTTCATTAACACTTATCGTCATAACTTCGGTATTTAAATACATATCTTTATGAAATATAGTCTATGTGTTATTCCAATTTATAAGCTAAATTTGTGTAAAGTTTCATCGAAATCCATTCAGTAGTTTTTGCGTGAAGAAGTAACAAACATACACACTCACACACTCACAAACTTTCGCATTTATAATATTAGTGGGAAAGTGGGATGGGATGTAACTAGTTTGTTTTCTCAATACGATATTAAGTGGATCCCCATTATTGTTTTAGATTTGTAGTCGATTTTATAACCTAATTCTAAATCATCATTAGTATTTCTTAGTAACGAATTGGTCATATTGATCATGTCCTTAGCCTCTGTCTTAAGATGCCAAATACTCTGGTTGAGTTGTTTAAAATACCCGTCGACTCAAAGAACCCATCTTTAAAATAATAGATATAATTAAAATAATAAATCTTATTTAAACCTAGTCAATTGGAAAATCTCAGCCTTGGTTAAGACTGATTTTAACATTGAGAAATCCTTACCACGCCGTATATTTCCAAACAATAGAGCGTTGGCACTTTTTTAGTTCTAGAAGCAAGCGGTATCGATACCAGTACATTCCGTGCTTCCAGTACACGCTATGTATCTGTCGCAATTTTTAGACAACAAACTTTAGACACAACAACATTAGACAGTATAGGCAAAAAAAAACACGTTTGCATAGGAGCCCCCTTAAATATTTTTATTTATTATTTATTTTTGAAATGAAAAACAACAGTATTCTGTGAATATTTTAAGCGTCTTTCTGTTGCCATTATAAATATCGAGCAAAAAATGGTAAAAAATTCACGTTTTTTGTTAGGCCCCCTTATTATCATTATAATTTAATAACTTACTTTTAAAGTGAATATACAATATAATATTATGTGGAAATTTCAAGCGTGTACCTGTTGTCGTTATTGATAGCGAGAAAAAAAACGCTGAAAAAATCGCGTTTGTTGTATGGGAACCCCCCTTAAATATTTATTTTATTTTGTTTTTAGTATTTTATTAGTTATAGCGGTAACGGAAATACATCATCTGTGAAAATTTCAACTGTGTAGCTATCACGGTTCATGAGATACAGCCTGGTGACAGATAGACATCGGAGGCATAGTAATAGGGTTCCGTACCCGTTTTAGTCTCTTATTTTCATTACAGATAAGCAAAGCTGGTTGTAAATAAAGTTTAAAACATACTACTACCTACAAGGTGTAGATAGATAGACAGATTTTCTTTTGTACAATAAATAATATCTATCTATCTATTTTATAAGAAAACAAAGGTACAATTGCATAAATCAATAGTCGACAATAACTTATAAACTGCTGTTTTGCTAGAAAAATAATAAGCTCGCTAGTTTTTTTTTGGATTTCTTTTGAGCCTATTTTAATGAGTTTGCTTTTTTTTATTAGCTTATAATTTTTGAGTGTGTGTCCTGTGTAGAGGAATTCTCCGTTACGTTGATAAGATTCTTGACTTGAAAAAGGTAAAACCATTGTGGCAGCAGTGGATACTTTCCTTACATTAGTGTCGACTCTAATTGGCAAAAATTGTCCTCTTTACTAATAATTTTCCATAATTGAATCACTATTGGTTGATTAAACAGATTTCATTAATAATGACACAAAGCTACCGCCGTTTACAAAAAACGATAAGATTAAGCGCATAAAGGTGCATGTCAATGATAAATGCGATATCTTGGAAAAAGATCCGATTAAAATCATTTAAACAATCTTAGGAATATTCTGCAATATAAATTGGATAGTTTCATGATTCGGCCAGTATTTTGTGGACGTTTAATCATGATGAGGTGTTGGCTTCTTTTGGTGGCTCTCGCTGCAGTGGCTGTAGCCCAAGATGTGTTGGATCTAGCAGAGCCATGTGACCCGGAAACTTGTGTGTTGCCGAATTGCCTCTGTTCTTCAACGAACATTCCCGGAAATCTAGCTCCAAGAGATACTCCACAGGTAATAAAGTGATATTTCAATGAAAAAAATAATGTTATGAAGAAATTATTAAGTAAAGTGTAAACACTTACACTGTTATTATATGACTGAAGGCATGGAAGTATTTAATAGTGAATTTAAAGAAATTTTCTTTAGTAAAACATAGCTACGTGTACCTATTCCTTATCACATTTATCTATCATTTCTAATTGACTGTTCTTGATACCGGGAATATTTTGAATTAAATACGTATGACATAATATTGACAATCAAAGTTAGAGAAAACATAATATATTTTTTTACCAAAATGTTACATAGGTCAAACTGAAACCTAAAATTGAAACACATTGAAATACCTCGTATAATCATCAAGTTTATTTCAGTTCGTCACAGTCACTTTCGACGACGCTGTCAATATCATCAATATTGAGACCTACCGCGACCTACTCTACGGTCGTACAAACAAAAACAACTGCCCGGTTGGAGGCACCTTCTACGTCAGCCATGAGTACACCAACTACCAACTCGTCAACGAACTCTACAACAACGGCTTCGAGATCGCACTCCACTCCATCTCGCATAGGACCCCTCAGATTTGGTGGCAAGAGGCTACAGTTGAAGACATGAAAGCGGAGTTCGCAGACCAAAGGCTGCAGATGCAACATTTTGCCAATATTCCTTTAAATGCTCTCAATGGTTAGTATGTACCTACATAAAGATAAAGGTAGATAAATGGATGACACTGAGTGATGCTGCCTATTTGGTCTTTGAATTGAAAACACATCGTACGGGAAGGTGTAGTACCAGAGGTTACTTATGATTTTTTTATATGAAAAATAAGTATTAGAGTTGTATTGATAGATTATGAAAAATAAGTATTAGAGTTATATTTTTCCCAGATAGATGGAAAACGGCTCACATAGTCCCTATTTTCAAAAGCGGAAATAGAGTTAATTGCGAAAACTACAGGCCTATTAGTATACTGTCTTGCTTCGCGAAACTTTTGGAATCTGTTGTTTCTGAGTTCATTTATTGTTACATCAAACCCTTTTTATCAGCTAACCAACACGGTTTTGTTAAAAATAAATCTACGATCACTAACTTACTAGAATATAAAAATTATTTATGTTGTGCTTTTGCTAAAAATGTCCAAGTAGACTCTATCTATACCGACTTCTCCAAGGCTTTCGACAAGGTTGACCATTTTCTTCTTTGTCGAAAGCTTTGTCAAATGTGTATACACGGCTCGCTGCTGCGGTGGGTCGAATCGTATTTGTCTCGAAGGAGTCAGCTGGTGGCTTTCAAGGGTGAACTGTCTGATCCAGTTCTTGTCACCTCAGGTGTCCCACAGGGCTTGATTTTGGGCCCCTTGCTGTTTATAGCCTTTATTAACGACCTCGTTACGCAATTGAAGTGCCCCAGCCTACTATATGCGGACGATTTAAAAATCTTCTCCGAAGTGACCCAGGACCATCCAAGTGTTGATATTCTAGGTTCAAGTCCAAATGTCTTCAAAAGATTTATTCATGATATTTTAAAATAAAATAATTTCGTCTCACATGTGTGAGACTTCACGTAGGGTGTATTGTGGTCTTTACTAGTTTAGTTGTGAACCCTGTAACTTGTAACTCTCCTCTTGTATGATGCCCTATGGGGAATTGCAAAACCACTTCTAATGTAACTCTTTACATTATTCTACTACTCATACACATGTTTTGGCTTACAGTTTAGTACCTACTTGTGTTTAAAAACATAAATTTATTCACCGCAACTGTAAACAGTTATTATTTAAAAAAAAAGATTAAAATTTGCTGATTCTTGGTTTCTATATTTTTAGTGGCAGGGCTACTAGGATTTTAACACAATATAATTTTTTGACAACAATAATAACCAACGACACAGTTTAATTTATTTGTTACTTTTTAGGTGTCCGTAAGCCGTTCTTGCAACTGTCTGGCAACAGTTCCTTCCAAATGATGAAGGAAGCTGGTCTCACCTACGACTGCAGTTGGCCCACCGTTTCTTTCATCGATCCTGGTTTGTGGCCTTACACCCTGGACCACGCTTCTACCCAAGATTGCGTTGTACCTCCTTGCCCGTCCGCTTCAATACCTAGTACTTGGGTTGTGCCTATGATCACATGGAGAGATCTCGAAGGTTTCGCTTGTTCGATGGCTGATGCCTGCTTTTTCATGTAAGTGAGAGTTTTAAGATTGATCAAGTAGCTTAGTATACCGGGTGTAAAAAAAAGCTTAACGAAGCCATAAACCACGTATTCTGTACATCAAACCAAGTCGTATGCAAAATAAATAATAGCTGGGAAATTATTTTTATTTTTGGGTATTAGAAAAATAAATAAATTCAGACAATGGATGGCGCGCACGCAACAGACTAGGTATGCCTGTATGCGTGTGTGCGTTTACTGTGTGTAAGGGGTTGGCGAGCAGGGGGGAGGTGGGCCACGCGAGTTAATTTCAAATCGAGAATTAGTTTTACCTAAACACAATAAAAGAAACAACAAGTGTTTTTTAAAAAAAAAAAAACTTATGGTTGTAAATTGTGACTGTAACTACTTACCTACTCTCCATCAGTGTCGTCCAGATCGGGCCTCTCCAAACTAATGAGATGCGGCTCAAACTGACGACCTTCCATCGCCAAACAAACACGCGCTCGGTACGGGTACAGCGTGTTTTGATGCACTCGCTCCAGGATACCCTCACGCACTGATCGCTGATTTAGTTCGTCAAATACGTCTACGATTATTCTACGATTATCTAGCAGACGCTGTACGGCCCGAGTGATCACACGTGAATCACGAGGCTGATGCGCCTCAGGATATTCAGTCACGTAAATCCATAACGCTTCGGACGCATTTCCATGGGCCATCCCTTAGCAGTACACCATGTTCACGTACTCACGTCACTGTACTGATGCCAAGGCATCTTTCCAAATACTAAAACTTAACGCAAGCACACTATCACACACAACACAAACCGAACCTACGAAAACCAGGAGAAAACAAACGCACTCGATGATTTATGTAACCGAACTAAGCATTTATTATTATTTCGCCGCGTGCCGCCAAAGCGCGCCGCCGGCCGCCGCTCGCGTCGCGCGCGCTCGAGAAATCGTCCCTCCCCTTTCCCACGCCCCGCTCCCCCCGCACCCTGTGTCTTGAGATTATAAAAAACACTTCGTTGTTCACAAAATGTATGAGAAAATAAAGTTAAGATTTTTAGAAATTGTAAAGCGTGTATTGAGTTATTAGCCAATGGGAAATGTTATAAATCTTCACTTTATTCTGTGATTAGAGCTCATTAAGTGAAAGTACGAACCTGAATCAAATCGATCGGTGATGTAAGCGTGTCACAGAATTGCTATTCCTTTTTTGCCAGGATTTTTATCAACAGATTTTGGAACTTTTAATCCCTTTTTTGGTACTTATCATTTTTAATCGGACTTTAGGTTTATTTCTGATACAGAACTTAAGTACGAAATTGACTGTTTACGGTCCTTTTAATTGTAAAGATAAACGCACAAAGCTTTAAAATTTTAGGCGTTTTGGAAAAGACGACATGATAGCAACTTGCGACGACTGCCTTCGAATGGGTTGTTGGCTCTTGATTTGGAGGTCCTGCGTTCGATTCCCAGAAAAATAACTTTGCTACGGTCAGGTGGATTCCTAGTTTGGTTAGGCTATTAATAAAGGATTGAATAAAACCAGATTAACTCACTGATAAGAAATGATTAGGTTGGTTCACGAGTAACAGCTACTGGTTCTTTTTCTGGTAACAGCTGTTGTAGTAGCAATGTCAGAATCGATAAGAATCAGACTCCTTCTAAAATTAAAAATTAGATGTTTTAAAACGGTTAATGTAGGTAGTTAACCAAGTCACAATCAAATTAAAATTTTATGACCTAGCGAGTAAGTACCTACAAGGCGTCCACCCTCGCATTTGGCGTTTGTTGTACTCGTAGAAGAAGCGAACAGCTGATCGCGTACACTTGTCGGGAGCGCTAGTCAGCAAGCGCACACGCACACTTGTAAGACATGTAGTTGTGTGCAAGTACGCGTCGATTGCGCGCTGTGCCCTTTTTAGCCTTTAAAAAAATTAATTACTGATAATTTCAATAATGTTTCTTTGGAAAAAAGTTTACACCCTTTAAGCCTTTTTTTACACCCGTTATTTGCACGAATTTTCTGTGGCTGCTGTATAAATCTTGGCTTAAATTTTGGCTTTAATCTATTTTTAATGCAATGTCATAAAATTTTGCCAGTCTAATGATTTACTGACCGTAATTTTCAATTATTTCTTATTTTTTCTACTTTTAGATTTCATCTCATTAACATTTATTATTTCTGTTTCTTTCTTTTTTCTTTAGGAGTCTCATTATATTTTTATTTATTTTTGGAATTTTATTTGATATTTTAAATGTTTATTTATTATTATTATTTTATTCTTTTAGTCCTCCTTTCGATGACGAAGACGCTTGGTTCAAGTTCATCGTGACTAACTTTGAGAGGCACTACTTGGGCAACCGCGCTCCTTTTGGGTTCTTCGTCCACGAGTGGTACCTCAGCTCCCATGCAGGAGTCCGCAATGCCTTCATTCGATTCCTGGACATGATCAACAACCTTCATGATGTATTTATGGTAAGTTACATTTAAAATTTTCTTTTGCTTGTTTAAAATCAGATGTAAAAAAAAACAAAATAAATAGATAACAAAAACAAACCCGGATCAATACCGGTATTACGGTATTCATGCCTTAATTTCCGATTGTGCTTCAGTTCAAACTATAATAATATTTTCAAATTGTGGTAAAATCATCAAAATCAATTTTGCAGATTATTCTCGCAGTATTTTAATTTAATGTTTCGATTAATTAATGTTTGATTAAGAAATAAAAAATTATGCATTTAAGGGTTAAGAAACTCAAATAAAGACAAAAAACTAAATTTTTGTACTTCTCTGACCTTCGGACTTACAAAATAAATGTAAAGAACTTCATCATCATCATCATATCAGCCTATTGCAGTCCACTGCTGGACATAGGCCTCTCCAAGACCAAGAAAGAAATTAAATATAATAATATATAATAATACTGTAAAGAACTTATTCTTATGAAAATATTAATGTAACAGTAATTTAATGTTTTGTTAAGTTAAACCAAAAATCCTCATCTCTGTAACTCAAAATTGTAATAGAGGACCAGTCCACTGCGATACAATTCCTATTTGCTGAAATAATAAAATGTAATTTAATTCAAATACACATATTTTTGAAAATAAAAATCCCTACAAAAATCAACAATTAGTATTGCTATCTACGGAATTAGATATTTGACCATTATGATTTTCACTAAAGTATCAAATAGGATTAGTCGCACTGTAATCTTGGGCATTGAAGTGATACGCGCTAGCATAACCAACTAATAACCAAAAGCGGATCCTTTACTTTTGCATCGTCCATTACTTTTCTCAGGTGAATACCAATGATGTGGTTGACTGGGTGAAAAACCCAGTTCCTATCAACCAGTACGTCAACCAGCCTTGCAAGGTGCCGACTCCTACTCAATGTTTTGCATCCAGCTGTGGACCTTTGGACGCTCAACATACCGATGTAAGATATTTTTATGTATTTTAGTATACGTAGGTAAATACTGAGCTAAGACCAGGGCACCTAGACAAGGTATAATAAAATCTTTTAGGTCTGTTTACACATTCACCCTGTAGATACAAATAGCATGGTAGATTGCGAACATTTAGATTAGGCAATTCGATTTAATCACGACCTATTATATGAGTTGAGAGCCCACTTGCGCCAGTCTGGATTAGCTAATCCGGACTAGCGCAAGTGGATCTTTTGGATTAGCTTATCCAGTCTTGTGCAAGTGGGCTTTCAAAACTAGATAATAGGCCTTGAACAAGTCTGGAATAACTAATCCGGACGTGCGCAAGTGCCTAAGTTGAACTTGATTCTCTAGGTATTTACGTGTTTGAGACCCAGTCCACCAATTTTTAAAAAAACCGGCCAAGTGCAAGTCGGACTCGAGCACGAAGGGTTCCGTAGCATTAACTTACAACATTAGACAGTATAGACAAAAAAAACTTTTTAAGTTTATACTGTTCTTTTGGAAAAAAGTATATATTTTTAATATATTTTTATTTTATTTATAATTTCAAAAGTATTCATCACAGGATACCCGAAACAATTTCAAATAAGAGTTAGTTTTGAAGTTTATAGGTCCAAGACTTTAGAAATTACAGAGGGGGGACACCGTGTAAACGACTTTGGCGGGCTATATCTCGCAATTGGTAAAGCTGATAAAAAAGTGTTGTATGTAAACCCTACCTTATTTTCATATTCCTTTTCAACGATACCCCACACAAGGGGGTGCACTCAAAAATAATTCACCCCCCTTTACATGTATGGGGAGGTACCCTTAAAAAGGGGTAATTTTAGTTTTTTGTATTTTTAAAAATGTGTGAAGATCTATATGTGAAGTATCCTCGAACCAAGTTACATGCAAATCAGTCCATAAACGTAGAAGATATTCTGCTCTGACAGACTAGGACGGACGGACTGAACGATCTTATAAGGGTTCCTTGTCGGACTACGGAACCCTAAAAATCCGTTGAACGTCCGGGGGTTGACGGTTTATTTGACATAATTCCTATACAAAATATGTCAAATAATATTAATGGCTGTCTAATAATTAAACATGTGTTAGTGAACTAGACCCTACCTAAGTGAGATATATTTTATCTATACTAATATTATAAAGAGGAAAGATTTGTTTGTTTGTTTGTTTATTGTTTATTTGCATCGAATAGGCTCCGAAACTACTGGACCGAATCAAATGAAATTTGGCACACAAATTGTTTGAGACACTGGGAAGGACATAGGCTACTTTTTGTCGCGATATAAAATCATCAGGGGGGTGAAATGGGGTATGAAAATTTGTATGGAAAATCCGACTTTTGGCGCGGGCGGAGTCGCGGGGAACTTCTAAATAAGTGAGTTCTATTTATCAAAGCATTATTAATCTGCAATCGATTCGTTAAAAAAGATAATTCTATCGAGTAATTGGTCAGTATGCCAGTAAACATTTGATAATTGTATATGTATCTGCCTACTTAATCATAATTTTATCATGCCGACATTTCCTGAATTACATTTAGAACTTTCTCGATATTTTTGACTCTGTACATTATAATTTTGTAGGTAACTTATTAGGATTGGTGCAAATGCACCAATCCGGATTAGTTAATCCAGACTTGCCTAAATGGGATCTAAACTCAGATTATAGCCCTTGTGCTAGTCCAGATTAGCTAATCGGGACTGACGCAAGTGGACCTTTCAGATTAACTAATCCAGACTTGCGCAAGTTGGCTTTCAACTAAGGTAATAGGCCTTTAACAAGTCCGGACTAGCTAATCTGGACTTGCGCAAGTGGGCCTATTAGACTAAATGACACACAGAAATCCTCCGGGCCTACCACTTAACCTGAAAACCATCCGGATGGCGATTTTTATTACAAGCGATCGCAATTCTGACATATGAATTGTAACTTTTTCATTATTTTTTTTGCTTTCTTTCTTGATGTTAGTTTGAGAGGTATTCTTGGTATCCTTAAAGCTTTAGCTATTGCAATTTGAAAGCAATCGTGTTATGAAGTAACAGGCACAGAACAAGTACTAGGCTAGCGGCTCTTCTGCCCTTTGTTGTGTGTTTTGTGATTTGTGTTAATGCTAACGACGGTCTTGTTGAAGCTGTTCGAGCTTCGGACCACTCCGCACACCAAAAGATGCGGGTTCAAGTCCCGCAAGGGGCAACTGTTTGTAGGATGAGCACGAGCATACCTAAATGTAACTAAGTAATGGATGCTTATAAACCTTTTTAAATATGTCTATCCTTGATGCTCATGCTTAGTTTGGGGTTAGATAATTGGTGTGATTTTTGGAACAATTTGTTATTATACTTACTGCCGCACTCAGAGACGACAATTCACGCACCGGACTTCTAAACCAGGCGGTTGCGGGTTCGAATCCCGCAAGGGGCAAATGTTTGTGTGATGAGCACGAGCATTTGTACCTAAGTCATGGATGTTTATATGTATTTAAGTATTTCTATCCGTTATCCTAGTCACCATAGCACAAGCTCACGCTTAGTTTGGGGCTGGGTAATTGGAGTGTTTGTTAAAACAATTTATTTATTATTTATTTAATTAAGTCTCGTACTGACACTTTCTTTGTCAATGAAATAGGAAAGGACGGCATGAGACTTAATAAAGGATTAACTTTAATTGACGTCTTTGAGTACGGCAGTTACTCACTTAAGACTTAAGGTATGATTTCCGAAACTTAATACCAATTGAATTACATTTTCTTCAACAGGTGCAATACTGGATGACTGTCTGTGGAGCGTGCCCAGTCAACTACCCATGGGTGGGCAATCCCCTTGGACTTTAGTCCACCATTATACATATTACCTAAGATAAATAAACGATAATTTATTATATAATTATATGCTTTCATTTTGAATTCAGCATAAAATAAAACAATTACGCCTGGAATAGTGGTTTGCAAAGTCACTCCGTGACTGTGCCAGGGCAAATGTCGGATCCATACAAATACAGGTTGTTCGTTATCGCCAATGAAATGTCAATTGTTGTTGGTTTGAGTAGCGCCCCCCGCGCGATACTGATAATTTTTCGTGGGAAAACCCACAAAATCAATTTATTTGCGATCCTATTATCATAGCAAGCGAGTCAAAAAACTAATATACTAAGCTAACTAGTTACGGTGCGTAGCGTTTTGTAGCTAGGCGCGAGGGCGCGTGTCTGTCTCGTTGTGGGAATTATTTTAAAAAACTTTATATATTTTTTTTTTAATTAGCAATACCACCATCCGTGAGTCGGGGAGCGGTGTCCAAATCAACTCCCTGTATAATAAATGCAAAAGTATGTAAGCTTGTTACCTCTTTACGTTAAAACCGCTAAACAGATTTAAATGAAGTTAGTATTGAGCTGAGAATGCAAAATTGAGCAAATTGCTCAATTTGAGGCAATTTCCGCGGGCTAATATTTTATCTACTTCTTTTTAAATGTACTATTATTGAGTTCAGCTGTTTAAACGTGAAGAGATAACAGAGACACAGACGCACTATCGCCTTTATAATATTACTAGCAGCTCCCCGCGACTTGGCCCGCGCCAAGAGACTGATTTTCCATACAAACTTTCACCGCCCATTTTACCCCCTGATGGTTAATATCGCGACAAAAAGTAGCACATGTCCTTCCCAGGGTCTCAGACTATCTCTGTACCAAATTTCATTTGAATAGATTTAGTAATTTCGGAGCCTATTCAATACAAACAAACAATTAAATCTTTTCTCTTTATAAAAAGTATTAGTTAAGTCCGAAAAGTTCGTGCGCGACCGTTTTTTCACCAACCAAGACCGACCAAGAGCTAAGCTAAGTTAGTTTAGCTTAGCTCGCATAGCTGCCGCAGTTTTCCATGTGTGCAGACCGCAAACTATGCGAACTAAGCTATGTGAGCTAACTAAAATATGCGAAGCTAAGTTGTGTATGCCGATGCACAGCTACACGAGCTAAGCTAAGCCCTTCCCGCTGCCCCGCTGTCCGTCTAATTGAACTACGCAACACTGACTGAGCTTTGGCTTAGCTGTTGGTGTGCACGCTATTTATTTCTAGCTGAGCTTAGCCTAGCTTGCTTGGCATAGCTTAAGTTTAGCCTTGGCATAGCTTAGTTTTCGGTCTGCAACCGGCTTAAGTCGCCAAAAGTGCGGTGGCAAAGCACACTAGACGTCAGCGGGTGACGGGTGATGTTGCAGTCAACCCAAGGAGGAGTCATGGCAAGGAGGATCACGCAAGAATTTGTCAAACTATAGAATGGATAGCATACGGTAAGGCTTAGGGGAGTTTATAAGATAACTCTAATCTAACAGTCTCTATAGGCGGATAATACGAGTTTAACAATACGTTATTTTAATATGTTGTCTTCATAAATGCTAATTCCAAGGCAGACAATTGAAATGCACTCAATTATGATAACGTTTCGCGGCAGTAGATAAAAGAATATAATCGCAAATCAACTTAACAATTATGAGCCTTGGATTGATAAAATTGTGATAGGATTTCAACGTCATACGGTTTATTCCGCTTGCGATAAAACATTGTCTTTTAAATTAAACACAGGTATAACAAACCCCCCTCAGCTATTTAATTAACACTGAGATTGTAGTGATGTAACTTCTATAATACAAGTACGCTGGACTGCATACTGTCCACGTAAAAATGAAGCCATTTCATTATCGCCATTTTGGCGCTGACGGCTGTAGTGAGCGTGTAGTGACCGTCCACGGAACTAATGAGAGTTGACATAAACTTATGCAAGTTACTCTATTCTATTATAGTTCCCTAGACACTCGGTGGGGGCACTTTGCTTCGGCGAAAAAATTATCTGTCATTTCTTAGAGAATGTTAGTCCAGCGTACTTGTATTATGGAGGTCAGTGGATTGTAAAGAAAACAATATTGCGTATACGGTTTCATGTAACATTTTTGCATTATGTTTCCAAGAAAAAGCATGTAAACCTCCAAGATCTGGTAAGTATTTTACCAGATCTTGGAGGGCCAGGGAATGCATAGTACGATAGGTGTACGTCGGGTACACATTTGAACTAGGAAAACAGGGCTCGTAGCCAAATAGCAATCGTTCTGGAGCGAACTTCACTATCGCCAATGAAATGACAAATGTATGGCAAAAGTCACGTGATGTTTCGAACTTCGCTATCGCCAATGAAATGTCAAATGTATGGCAAAAGTCACGTGATGTTTCGATGTGTCAGTATTCAGCTTATGTCAGTTTCATACATTTTGTTAACGATAACGAACTTCGCTTGAAAATAAATTGCCACTTTGCTACGGGCCCAGCTTCTAACTATGTTGGAAATAGAGATGGTCTTAAAGTCAAAGTGAGGTAGTCTGAAATGGGGCCTTGTGTACATAGTAATATTAATAATTGAAATGGACAACGTGCATAGTGCAATGAAAACGCAATAATATCGTTTCTAATACATTTATTTTTATCCCATTTACATCAAATAGTAACTATTTCATATCCAAAATGGTAAATACCTACTAAAGTCTTTGCTTTGACTGTTGAATAATCCATAGTCTAACACCGAGTAAGTACTAAGTTATCTAACTTTTGGTTATTAACAAGCAGATTTCTTAGTCTAGCTAGACATTTTCGATTTCTTATACACTAGATTTCGTTCTTTGATTAAGAAGTCTTCTTCATTATTTTGTTGAAAACTAAGTTTATATTTAGGTTTTCAGCAATCATTTTAATAATGGACAGTGGAATATCACAACGAGATACCAAAAATCTTAATCTATGTAGCCATTTCGTTTAATACCACCCTACAGTTTTTCACAGTACTCTTCAAAAAACATGTTTTGCATCAACAAGAACCCAAATCTTTAATTTAAAATAAATCGTTTTCTGTTCGATTCGCAAGAAAAACATGATTTGAAACATTAATTATGAAGTATGGTTTCAAAATATTTATTCACTATGTCAATCATAAAGTAATGAGGACTTAAGTAAATGTGTACCCATTATTAGGCCCTAGGGCGGCTTGACAACATCTGACAGTAAGGTTGGTCACTTGCCTTACGGGCTCAGTGCGAGCTCAGTGCGGATTGGTGGAGGTGTGTCCACCAATCCGCACTGAGCCCGCGTGGTGGAGTATGGCTCGTACCTCCATAGTTTTAGCCTTTGCCCAGCAGTGGGATCTATTTAGGCTAACTTTACTTTTTACGTATGTACCTTAAAATTAAGAGTACTCTATCTAAATGATGTTTCCACGACATAGAAAGACCGGCTTGGCTTTTTGAATTTATTCTAGTGAATTTACCAAAAAGTCATGATGAGATTTGACAACAGGACGCATATGCGAACTGTCTCTAAAAATACATGTTTCTTAATACCCAAAATGATCTGCTTTAAAAATAAACAGCTAGTTCTTTATGTCCCAAATTCCAGTCAATTTTATATAAAAGAAATGATTTTACTGTGGCAGAAGAAAATATTTATCAAGGCCACCTAATAACACACAAATTAATATTTTCGGCGTAAAAACGATAGGTGGTACTAGATGACTTAAAAATCTTCGAGGCGTTGTATTGTATGTTTTACAACAATCAAAGGTAAATCTTAAAGATAAGATCGTAGTAGTAAGTTATGAAAATATGAACATAAAATTATATTACAATGACACTATTAAATATTTACAAACAGTAGCAATAGGTTTTACACTAGATCCTGAAACATTCATACGTCATATCGAGGAAAAACTACATCTTGTTTTCCACGAACTAACACCTAAACGGAATAAAGCTATCACAATCTAATTTAAATAAATTACGTACACTAACTTACTGAAACATTTAAATATTTACAACAATCTTAAAACTTTCATAATGTCGAAGAGCATTGAAATAATATTTGTTTCAAACAATATTAATATGGCTTGAACGAAATCATTTCCATGAGGTAGAAATAAACTAAACTGCTATTAAGTACATACTGAAACCTTATTTACAAAATAATTTACTTGCTAGAAGATATCAAATAACTAATGACGCTTAACACCTATCTACAATATATTTAATCAATACTTAATTATATTTATATAGCGCGGTAGTTATCATATTAACAAAAGCGTTATTTACAATTTGTACATCGAAACATAAAATAAGTTAGTAGATAATACTGTAAATATTTTAAAGCTTATATCAGAAAATACATAATCACTAAACTAAATCAGTCCATTTGAAAACGAAAAAGTTATTTAATCAAAGAATTATAAATTACATTAATGGTGCAGAGTTATATTGGCAAGATTTTCAAAAACGAATTTGGGCGCAAAAAAAACGTTTTGCTATGTTTAAATATTAATTAAAAATAAAAAAACCTATCCTATTAAAATTTCGATAGAATTTATTTTTGGAATTCGTGCTTACGAATCAAGAGCGATATTATATTTAATTAAAGAGATTGAACACAAACATATACAATAATTTTAAATTGAGAAGATTTTGTCAGTAAAGCTAGTAATTCCATCGAATTATCCATGCTTCTAGCGTTCTAGATGACTGCCAGAGAACTGATATAATATAACTTAGAGAACACTCTAAATTACCAATACATCATCTAAAATTGAAACCAATCCAAGGTATTTACGTATCCGTTTTAGTCCACGGTAGCCAAGGCTGGCAAGTACGTATCCGTTTTAGTCCACGGTAGCCAAGGCTGGCAAGTGAATAATAGATACGCAAATCTTCAATCTCGGGTCTGTTAGGTCTTTTAAAGATGATGGTGAACAACAAATGTCAAAGCGGATCCTGGACCCTGGGCGCGTGGAAAACCGGGATAACGCTAAGATGATGATAATGATGGTACAGGTATGCAATCTTCTCTGAGCATCTTCTAATTGCAGACATGATGATCCCTCTTTGATCGGCAAAGCTCGCAGTGCACGCGACAACACCAAACAAACCTGAAAATGTAATTATGGTATTTCCTCAATTTATAGTCCAACAGCATAAAGTTATAAGGTATTTAATTAAGTATCCGCAGCGTGGCGTGAACATCTTCTTACTACTTCACTACCATTACCAAGTTTCTTTCGCCACTGCGCTACAAGAGTCGACTTCTATAGAAACTATTAGCAGATTACAACAATAATAAGCTACCATTTTCAACAGAACAGAACAGAGATCAACCAGGTACGCAGAAGTAATTAGGGGAGGTCAGCTCAAAGCGGCCACAGAAGGCAAAGCGGCCATGGCTCCGAATACGGTTCTATTAAATGTCATAACGAACTTTACCGGTTCGTCTTACAGTCCTGCTGCTAACGTCCCGTCCTGCCCCGATCACTCATTCGGCAGCGATCGCGGCAAGCGCGTGCGTGCAGTGTCGATTTTTTATATTTTGCGGTTTCCTTAAAAAAATGCGAGGTAAGTCTAGCCTGTTTTGATGTTAACAATGCATAACTCATTACTTTTATCTAATGTGCCTTGTCACTCATTTAATAGACTATGCTTGTGTATTTTTTGCTTACAAAGTCAATGTAAAATACGACAGCAGTTAATTTTTAAAATAAAGTTTACGAGAAGGGCAAAGCGGCTCGGGCAAAGCGGCTTTGCCCTTAAATAAATGTGTAATACGAAGTATTATAATATAGTTATTAATATACTGTTGTTATTATTTTAAAGATGGAAGCAATCAAAATTTATATTATTATTACTATTTATACTTTATTATTTTGTTTAGATGGTCAATAATTATAAAAGAAAACTACCCAAGTATCATGGGGCGAAAGTACAATAGTGCAAGCAATCAAAGACGTGAAGGAACGACAAGGCTCAATCAAATCTATAGCAGTTAAATGTTTAGAAAGTTTCTTTTTATAACGTTTGAAAATATATTTTAGTTATTAATAATACAGTTGATTAAAAGTGCCATTAATTTTAAGAGTTTGAATTATAAATCACACCAAAGGTTTTATACAAATATATGAAGATTTTAAACTATTATTGGCAATCTTCTTTTTTCGAACCCTACCTATTTTTTTTGTCAAAAAATCTACATTTCTCATACACTACTGGACAGGCCGCTTTGCCCTTACCCCCATGGCCGCTTTAGGCGGCATCTTGGGCAAAGCGGCTTTTTGCCACCTTTTCGTAATTTACCTGTCATATATGTATTTTCAACTTTTTGCAAATTTGGATTACGCACAATGAAGAACAAATAATTTTTCTAACTATTAGTGTAAAAATATTTTTAAAAATCATTTTATTTAATAGGTTTTTTACACCTCAAAGTAAAGGTGGCCGCTTTGAGCTGACCTCCCCTATAATACACAAGTCTGCGCGCAATACATTCTCTGTTTCTTCCTTTATTCTCATATTTCTGTAAGTCCAGCATTACCCGGATAGAGATTAGGCGCAGGACCTACTTACCCGTCTCCGGAGCTCTTTAAGTTACTACAAGACAGGGAAACCTAGGAACTAACATTAAACCTGTTCGTGGATAGCTGGCCGCGTGCCGACCACTAGACCAACGAAGCAATCAGGCATGCACAAAAGTTTTTTTGGACCGGCGAGATCCGTAACCCGCAGGATCGCTCTAGACGCAGGTTGCTTGTAATACTTCACTTTCACGGTCACCTTGGAAATCTATGGGGGAGGCTTATATTCAGCAGTAGACGTCCTGCGGCTGATAATTATAATAATGATAAGATATTCTCACCTGCAGCGACACTTCTCCTCGTGGTCTCTGACCCTGGTCTGGTAACCCCGGCCACAGCATAGCAGCCGGCAGCCGTCGAGCCCTGCTGATGTGCGGTTGCAAGTGCGACCTCGTGTGCCCAGAATGCCCAGCCTGTAAAAAAATCAGAGCAGGTTTTTCGGTGCGTTAAGTGCCAAATTAAATATGGTGCCGAATGTACTGTAGGCCCTCCGCCCTTCCCAAATTTGCTGAAATATCTCAAATGATATGGAACTCTATAATAATATATAATAATAATAATAAATTGTTTCAACAAACACACCAATTACCTAGCCCCAAACTAAGCGTGAGCTTGTGCTATGGTGACTAGGATAACGGATAGAAATACTTAAATGCATATTAACGTTCATGACTTAGGTACAAATGCTCGTGCTCATCACACAAACATTTGCCCCTTGCGGGATTCAAACCCGCAACCGCCTGTGATCAACATAAGGTTAAAATATGATTGCGGAAATTTGACAGTTCAATGTAGGTTGATGTGTGGCCCACTGAATATGCCCAGCCTATAAATAAGTCAGATTTTACATGGTATTTTGTGCGTGAAGTGCCAAATTAATATGGTGCCGAATGTACATGCCCAGCCTGTAAATAAGTTAGATAGATTATATAAGCTGTTTGGTGCATCGTGTGTAAAATTTATTATGGTGCCGGATAGGGTACTTGGCAATCGTATTTCGCCCTAAAAAGTATCAATGGTAATTCCCAGCATCACCGCTCTTCTTTAACAAAGGCGACAGTGGCTGGAGAATGTGCAATGGATAAATGCACCCATTACTCTTGAAACATTTCGCCAGAAGTATTTTAAGGCTGGTTCAGCCTAGAGCTATTTCTCTGCCTTTTACAAAAGATTATCAATTTACTTACTCGTCATTGGGTTCACAGTAATCTGGGGAGTCTTCCAAATACACCAAGTCAGTTTTATTAGGCTTTTTCATATCTGCATGGAGCGGTCGCAGCTTTCGAATATTCTTGCCTCTCTTTCTTTCCACTATCTGTAAAATTAAAAACTTAGATGGTTTTATTGAAGAGTAATACGAATCGAATGATGGTATTACATGAATTTTTAGGAAAGTCAGTGTATGTGGAAATACTTCTATCTCTCACTCTCTATAACAATTAACATTTCAGTACTATTTTATGACACGGTATCATTTTCTTTAGTACAGATGATATGGAAGAACCTTGCCTCGATATGCCTGCCTTGTTTGATATCTCAAACAAAGCGATGAGATTTAAGATTTCTAAAATGTCAGTCATCCAATCTATGGTCAAATGATCTGAACCCTAGGGCATAAGTCTAGTTATACTGACCATTTAATACCTGTCACCTAATACTATATTTTATGATTAGTAGTTATCTGTTGTTATCAATAAAACACATAAATGAATCCGTCTGTGGTATAGAACGACATTGACGATTCCTCTTCCCCCGCACGTCTGGCGCCGGCATAGAAGAAAGAAGAAAGAAATATTGGACAACATCACATATTATATAGCTCTGATCCTAAAGTAAGTAGAAAGCACTTGCGTTATAGAAATCAGAAACAACAGTAGTGTCACAACACCCAGACCCGAGACAATATAGGAAATATGGATTTCTATATTGACCCGACCGGGGATCGAACCCGGACCTCCCGACCCGGGACCTCAGAGATGGCGACACCTTGTAACTCGGCTACGGAGGTCGTCGAAAGAAGGGGCCGCGCGTGAACTTGTCGAACTATAATAGGGCAGTTCACGTCTCAGACTCACCTTGACATGCGAAGCGCCTTCGTATCTGATTGTGAGGGCATCACCAACGGCTCTTAGCTGGGGCAGCCGACGCCAGCACACTCGGACCGAGCAGGAGCCTGACATGCCGTGGCATTTACACACTCGCTGCATTCGACCGCGTACAGCCTAAAAAAAATATGTCTCCACACAAATAGAAATAATACATTGGGCTCAATTCCAATGCGCCCTGTCTAAGAATAAATTTAGGTTCAGTCTCTCTCTTTCTCTGCCAATCAAACGAAAAGAGACAGACTATATTAATTTAGAAACGTCAGACTACTGCTGTCAGTTGCTAAGGAAATTAGAGAACCCATAGACAATTTAAGAGGGTTGTCATTCGATGACGACTAAAGTTAGACGAAAACACGCAAAAACTTGTACAAATACGTTAGAAATCGCATCACTTAATTTGACGTTCTAAATTATTGTAGTCTGTCTCTTTTCGTTTGTTTGATAGAGAAAAAGAGAAACTGAACCTAAATTTAATCTTGGACGGGGCGCATTGGAATTGAGCCTATAGTGGATACCTACTTACATAGACAGGTTATAATGTTTGTGTGAGACTGATGCCTATGCTAGGTAAAAGAATACATATTGTGTTACATTACAGGTCATCAGCCTCCCACTTCGAACCGTCAAGAGAGGATGTAAATAGTTAGTGAACTGATGTTGGTATGGTAACTATAGTAGAAAGTAGTAAGTAGCCTTGAAAAAAAGATGAAAACTTTTAAAAACATATCTCCAATGGTCAGCACATCAGACTACCTATTTCTCATTTAAGTTGCAAAATCCCCTCTGTTACATCCATATAGGATGCTGCAGTGTTTTGCTAGATGTGCTGCCGTTCAGATAGAGACCATTAATTGTAGATGGCCTGGGCCCTTAGATATATCTACAATGTATTCTACACGAAACTTCGCTATCGTCAAATAAATGACAAATATATATGTATGTAAATGTATATGAGGTCTCGGGATCGAATCCCGGGTCGGACCGAGAGTGTTGGGTTTTTCTGTTTTGAAATAACTCAGACACAACTCCGGAGTCAGAAAGTTGATAGTGTAACACCCCCGTGCCACGGAAAGCACGCTAAGCCGTTGGTCCTGCGCCTGATCTCTCTATAATCATTGTGGGACTGCCGTCTCACTGAATTATGGGAGTGAAGGATCAGAGAGTGCACCTGTGTATTGCGAACATACTTGTGCACTATAATATCTCTCGCGCAATTGGCTAATCTTTGTAGGCCGCTGTAGTCGAGATTCGGCTAGGAGGACATTATTATTATTTGTTTTCTCTCTCACCTACCTTTCGCGATAGTTATGACACTGTTCTAAATATAAATGAACAAAACTCACCCTACGCCCAGCCTCGTGGTTGTGCAGATTTATCAAGCCCTCATCAGTGGTTTTATCTTCTTTGGAGTCAACGAAGTCTCGGCTGAACATCTCGCCGTATCGTATGTCCTGGAATTCAAATGAATATGTATTTTATTTTCAGTTTCAATGAATGGAGCTCATAAAACGCCACCCACAAAAATGTAAAGTCACCTTTTCAGTTGTCTTCGTTCTCTTAGATTTAAGTCGTTTTATTGAAGCTTTTTTTACATAAAACTCTTAACAGTTTTGGGATGCTAAAGTCGAGTCATATTCTTGACTCATCGGGTTTAAAGGTAGCCTTTAAGGAAAAAGATCAGCCGCTAATCCTGTGGATACAGCGGTGAGTTGGGACTCTCACTCACTGCCATGCATGGGTCCACCTGGCGTGAGTAGGTTGCTTTAAAATTAGCCAGGGCTCAAGAGTTGTAACGGTTGGTGCGGGTTTCCACTCGAGCGAAAAAGCGCTGAATGTGCATGCAAAAACAACCCTTTTATCGTCCTGCTAATAGCGACTTGAGGGGATTCGCGGGGGTTTTAGTGGGTATACTTGATGGCGAGCGGTTTAGTTGCCAAAAGAAGAACCTCTAACAAGCTCTTCTAACAAGATACGACAGTACCATCCTTCGCTATCATCGTTCTTATACGCTTCACACTCTCGATTAACTTATTTTACTAACTCTATTCTGTCACCTTAGAACACCCTCTCCATCTCTTATTAATGGCAGACATTTGACCGCAATCTCATCTGATGGAAAGCGATGATGTCTGACCAGTCATGACTTTTTTCTTAAAGGACTTTTTAACTTTGCACTCCTGATTTCAGTTTCTCTCTTGTGTCGCTTGAACAACTTTATTTGTGCGGCATCAGTGACATGGTCTACCTGAAGTGACAAAATGAGACCTCGCAGGCTAGGACTGAATTAAGTGGTTTACCTATTTTGTCTTCGTCTTTATTTCAAGCGTCGGCTTTCTTGCGGGAGAATCCCCCACCTGTCGCCATGTACCGATTGCTTTTTTTTAGTTATGTGCGTTGTTTCACTTACGGTGAGGTAACCGTGATCCAAGCTGGTCATGTTCCCCTGTTAGGAGGTCAGATAGCAGTCGCTCCAGTGTAATTACCCTGTGCTATATCCTGTATCACGGTCCAAAGCGGACCCGGGGCGCTCGCGCGCGATTGCAGGACCGGAATAACCAGAAGAAGAAGAATACCTAATTTCTCCTCAGCATATCAGACGTGTATCTTACCTCTGAACACCCTCCCCACTGCCAGTGCCGCGGGGTTCGCTTCCTAACTCGCGCGTCGCAGGAGCACTCATTCAGCTCGCCGCGGCTGCACGCGCGCGCGACTGCGTGCGCCAGCGCAGCGGCGGAGAGCGCGTGCACGAACGCCGACTCGCGGGATTCTGGAAGCGAGAAAGAGACATTTAGAGAGAGGCCTAGGCGAACTCCACGGTGGACTCGCTGGTGGCTCGCACGCTGGTTATCATGATCTCGACATATCTGGGATTGAACCATGCTATTAAATCTATGTCGATCGATCATTTCACATGACCCGGGTCGATCTTCCAGTCATTCATATGGTAATCGGGTTCATAATGATTCGATCTTTTCAATCATTCAGGTCTTGCTTGATTAATTTTGGTTAAAGGTCCTGCAAGTGCAAAGGGGATGCAGCCCATAGCCAAAACTTTGGGGTATTATATGAACTTCAAAATATGTTTAGAATGAAAAATGTGAACAGTCTATGTATGTTTTTTACATAACTCTGACTGCCTCGTTGATCTAGTGGTCAGCATGCTGGGTACTATCCACGAGGTCCCGGGTTTAAATTCCGGATCGAGCTGAGAGTTTTGGGTTTTTCTGTCTTGAAATAACTCAGACAGCCCCGGAGTCAGGGAGTTGGTGGTGTTAACACCCCCCTGCCTCGGAAAGCACGTACGGTCATGTCAGATTGCCGTCTCACCGAATTATGAGAGTGAAGGTACAGAGAGTGCACCTGTGTATTGCGCTCACACTTGTGCACTATAACATCTCTCGCGTAGTTGGCTAATCTCTGTTGAGATAGGCCGCTGTAGTCGAAATTTGGCTAGGAGTACATTACATAACCCGTACCTACATAACTCACAAAAAAAGAAGTTTGGGTCAAAAATGATTGAATCATTTAAAAATCCGTGATTTGATAAATCTTGCATGTGTCACGATCAAATCAAAATGATGACAATCGGCACAGGAGGTCTGCGTGGCCTTTCACCGGGACTCTACTATCTCCTCTATCTCTATACCTTTTAACTAAATTGGTTCACCAGTTTAGTCGTGAGCAGACAAAAAAGATATTGCATTTACAGTAATTACTATGGATGAGTACCTTTTCAGAATGGCTAGCAAATAAAAGTAAGTGCCTCAGAAACATGGCATGCATTATGTGACAGGAATGCACTGCCAATAAAAGAAGTAAGAGTCGCAAGATACAATGTTAAACTTGTATGTATTAGACAGTAAGTCGTGCAAGTTAAATCACGCATGTTAAGTCTAGGATACGTTGACTCAATTTGTTAATGTTTGTAATGAAACTGCATGTTTTTCTATGATCTGAAATACGATGGACTTGATACGATGGCTAGAACATGACTGTAAATTATGTTGCAAAATCAACCCTATTACAACTGCATAAGATGCCATAGGATAAAACCGGGATCGACGCCCCAGTAGTACAGATGCCCCGATTGTAATTACTCTAATTTCGCAAATACATAGCTTGTTATTTTATTTATCTATCGAGAGACTTACCAACTACCACCAAATGGATCGTGTCTTATGTCTTTGTGCCATTGCATGGGACGGCTAGGTGCGATCAAAGTGTTTTCGGGATAGATGGCCTATTTCTCAGCGGGTCGTCTATCTTTAACGTTATTTATATGGACTTGGAAACGATCCCATATACGGGATAGATGTCTCAAAATTGAGAGGTCCGCAAGAATCGATACTACTCTGGAAATGCCAAAGGTAATATTTTTTTCCTCTCATAAAATACGTAATTAGATATACGTAAATACGAAAGTACTTGCCAGTAGTACAAATAAAAGAATGAAATAATTGAACAGGAAGGTATAACATATTTTCAAAAAGGTGGGGCATCTATCCCAGTTTTACCCTAGTGTTTACCTTGACGTGCTGTCGTCAGTGAATCTCTTTAAATAGCAACAACATTTCTAAGAGAAGCAATATTGTATGCTGTTTTACAAATTCATGGACGCTGACATAACCAATGTAAGGTGTCCTCAGATTTTGAACGACGGAACGATTTACTGTAGAATCTTGAATCTGTAAACATTTTACTTCAGCACCAAAAATAGTTCCCAAAAATCAGTGCATATTAGTTCAATGTCCTAACACCATTCGACCACTATAGTAGAGCTCTGGTTCGTCCAAGTTCTCTTGAATTGGTTCCCGCATTTGATTATTCAACTAGGGTTCAAGGGTCAAGATTGACTGGTCATGTTGTTGATGGTTTACATTACATGCTGAGCTACTCTGTCAGCACCGACACACGTGATATCCATTATCGATATTTAAAAATAAACAACCCATGAAGATATTCCTTGAATAAGTCTTGAAGTGAGTTAGTTGGTAAAAATAAGTGTAAAGTTCTATGAAAACGATATACCTATAGTATTCGTTCTTGATGTAAAGATACATTAATTCATTCCATTCATGATGATAAAATTAATTTAAACTACTAAAGTTACTTTACTGTCTCTAGTCTGGGTGTTGTGGTGCCACTTTTGTCAAATAATACTCGTATTATCTGAAGCCCAATTAAATTTCCAATAAATTTCCAATAGGAACTAACGAAGTGTTTCGTAACGAGATAGATTTTGTGTTGTGTAATTTTCTTAGTGACTTTTCATGACATGTATAATGATTGTGAGCTTTTTCGTCCTACTACCAGGTCCTTCGTGCTTTTTGGCTACCAAACTAGTTTTTGTCAGCACTGCTGGAAATAAATAAATATTGTTGTAAATATTCTTCGAACAGCCTATTTTTCTCCCATCAGCACATTCTGTGAAAACTAGCTATGTTGACCAACCGGGCATATTTTGAATCATTGAATTTATATCTATAGGCCAACAAATTGTTTGGCTATTAAACGTGGAAAAGCTGCCACTGCTGCCACCTTCTTAGGCTTTGTCACGGCCCTTGGACGGCGATTTGGGTCATTTATTTTATTTGTAAATATGTTCGTAATATACTTACTTTTTTAAATATGTACGCACATACTTTTTGTTCTGACTAACCAGGTATTATAATTATTTTTAATTCGTCTATCAAAATAGTTATTCCTTACGATAATATTTGGTTACCGTCTTAACTCATTACCGTAAATACTCCCTTAAGTCAGTAACTATTATTTCATCTGTGCTTACGTTTAAATAAAAACATTAAGACCAACCACAACGCTTGCACTGATCAAAGTTCACAAATTACGTTACACTTAACAAATGAAATGTAAACAATAATCCAACCGATTGATACTTAAACAGCTGAAGCCATATCCAGTAAACACCTGGTCACTTCTGCTTGGATTTAGAGTTCAAAATGGCATAGCAACGTCGAGTTATTTGTACAAAGGTTTACGATGTAGACTTCAAAAGGTTCGTGGTATTCTTGCGGTCCTTTGAAATGTTATTGTTCGTTACGAGATGTGGAAACAGATTTTGAAGTGTTACAATCTCAACGGGCGGTTATTAGCATTCCTTATAGTTTTCTTCCTGTAGAAATTCTCATTATCCTCCCAGCGTTATCCCGGTTGTGCTCTCGCACGCGAGGGCCCAGGGTCCGCTGACCATGATCCAGGTTGTGGCAGATCAGGTAATTACAGTCCAGCGACTGCTGTGAAAGTCAGATACCTCCGTGACCCTGTTACCAGGGGAACCTGACCAGTTTGGATCATGGTTACACATTCAGTCGCCTGAATGTGCAGGTTTCCTCACGATGTTTTCCCTCGCCGTAAGAGCATCCGTTAGTGAAACAAATAATGTACTGTAGTGAGTCCAAGCCGTCGAATTTCTTATTCCAAATGTGAGACTTTTCTCTAATGTGATAAACACACACGACGAAGTACAAACGTTCCTTATTGACTACGGAACCCTCGAGTGTCGGTAACGCAGTGGCTAGCGGGTTGCCTCTCATGCGGGAGGAGCCGGGTTCGATCCCACGTGCCGCCATGTAACAATGGCTTTTTCTTAGTTAATGTACATTCAGTTCTTTCACTAACCGCTGCTCTTACGGTGCGGGAAAACATCGTGAGGAAACCTGCACATTCAGGCGACTGAGTGTGTAACCATAATCCAAAGCTGGCTAAGTTGTCTTGTTAACCGGATCACGGAGGGCAGATGGCAGTCGCCCCACTATATTACCTGATCTATCATATCCTGGATCATGGTCAGTGGAACCTGCGCCCTCGGGATATGCACAACCGGGATAATGAGTATTGACTACAAAACTCTAAAAGCATCTAAACAGTTAAAGAGAGTTCATTACCGACGAAAAATTACATTCTCATTAACATACATACCTAAGTGTAATTAACACTTCACAGTAATTATAGGAATCGTTATGAGAAATAATAATTACTGACGGACCGTTAAGAGGTTATGAATATGACCATAAAGCGATCGAAAGTTATCGATTACTTGTACACAACTTGAGTTGATGATGAACATGATTAACTCGGTCTAAGCTAAATAATATTTAATACGTGAGCTGTAAAAGCTATTTCAAAGCTTTGGGTTAAATCTGCTCCAATATTTAAAGAATTAAAATTTTTTTTTAAATTCTATGTCAATCTGTCGTGAGCCGAACTATTTAATATTTGTTTCTTTAAGTCTCCCTGTGACCACGAACGCTGTAAAGTGTTGGAAACGTCAGGTTTTAAATAAAATGTAAATAAATCGCGAAGTAATCCGTAAAATTGTGTTTTAATAAATAAATAAATAATTTAAGATATTATTTTAACTTAGGTTGCACGCTTAGTTCTATCATGGGTTCTATCATAGACGTTCTAATTATATATTTTTAACACAATTGATATAGCTACTTATTTTCAGGAGGGCAATTTATGTAATGTTGTCCATTTTTTTTTAAATTTTTGCTTACTGTCAAGTCTAAGATATCATCAAAATGTGTAAAAATAACTTGTACTTTCGCAGTCGGTGCTGCGAAATCTACACAAATGCATTGCATTCTGCAAACAACATCCAAGTAACTAGGTAATAAGTTAGTTACTTATCGTCTTTGTCTATTTGCTAGAGTGCCAATAGGTAAGTGGTGTTACACGGTGTTAAAACAAATACCTAATTGATATATGCTAGACGTGCCAAAGTAGATAGATAGATAGATAACTCTTTATTGCACACCATAACAGAAAATACAGTAAGTACAGCGATTTACACAGAAAAATGTACAATGTAGGCGGTCTTATCGCTATAAGCGATCTTTTCCAGACAACCTTTAGGTAAAGGAACATACTCATTCACAGGAAGGGGGAGTTTGGTGCAAAATCATAGAATAGGTGTAATAAACAAATAAATAATAATAAATAAAATACATAAAAATAAGTAAATATACCTACCTACATATAAATCATACATATTCATGCATACATACAAATAAATACATATATACCAATATGAGAAGTACTTGACCGACGTCAGTAAATAAAAGTATTTATTATTGGAGAAAATGATCTTTAAGTCTTTTTTTGAAAATAGCGATGGACTCTGACTGTCTGATAGTAAAAGGTAAGGAGTTCCACAAGCGTACTGATTGGACAGTAAAAGAATCAGCATAGTATTTGGTAGAATGATGAGGGAATTGGAGGTGGAGCTTTCTAGATGACCGCAGGTCATGACCTCGTGCCGGCTGCAGAAACTAGAAGCGCTCTTTTAAATATGACGGGGATTTCGGATTAAACAGTATAGAAAACAGCAGGGATAGAATATGACAGTTACGCCGAAGTCGAATGGGGAGCCACTTGAGTCGAGCACGGAATTCGGAAACATGATCGTATTTTCGTAAACCGAAAATTATTCGTATACAGAAATTTTGTAGACATTCGAGCTTGTTGAGAAGATTTTCATTTAGATCTAGATAGCAGCAATCTGCATAGTCAAGAATTGGAAAAAAAAGAGCCTGGACAAGCGCAATTTTAGTGGGAATTGGTAGAAAATTGCGAAGCCTGTTTAGCGACGCTGCTGCAGCAAACAACTTTCGACTCACTTCTGCGATTTGCGACGTCCAAGAGAGTGAGCGGTCTATGCGAATACCCAAATTCTTCACGGATTCGCTGAAAGGAATTTGGACACCGTCAAATGTGATAGGTTGCATGGCCGGCCAGTCAATCCTAGCAATTTGCCAAGAACCTCCCACGATCATAACCTGCGTTTTAGTAGGGTTAACCTTGAGACCGAAGGATTTGAGAAGTAGGTACAACATCATTCATAATTTTTAAATAACTCTTTGCAAGTTTTCATAAAAGTACATTCGTAGAAATACATAGAAACCGTAGTAGAGTGCCATGTCGTCTGCTGCTGCCGCGTGTGATCGGGTACGAAGTTATACCTTAACCCCCTTATTAAAAAAAGTAACGGAAGTAAGTAAAGTACCAGGTTAAAACCAGGACTAAATATTAGCTCACCAATCACAAAATCCTTTTTCTATTAAGTCATGTCACCAAAGTGTCAATAATTTGTCTGCTAAACTATTGCGGCCTTATTAACAAAAAACTTAGTACCAGTTTTAAGCCAAGACTAAATATTAGCTGACAAATTAGAAATGAATGACACATTCGTGACATTACCGCTAGATATAGAGAGACGCTTTTTTGATTGGTCGGCTAATATTTGGTCCTGGTTTAAACCTGGTACTAAGTTTTTGTACTAAAAAAATTGTCGTTGTTGTTTTGTCTGCTAAAACTGTTGTTCTAATGTGGTTAAAACCTAGCCTAACTTTTTTGTAAAGGTGGTGTTCATTGGAGATAACGTGGTTTTATTTCAAGCTGATTTAAAGTGTTTTTAACTGGCTGATGTTTCATTTGAGTAGTCTTTGAATCATCTTCATGACTGGCAACGGCAACTTTTGCATTCAGTTTGTTTTGTTATGGGCTCATTTAACACGGCAGCACGTCAAGCTCCCCATGCGAACTACGAAACCAGCTTTTACTACGTTAGAAATAGAGGCGGTCTCAAGGTCAAAGTGGGGTAGTCTGACGTGCGGCAGTTTAACTTACTAAACTTCAGCACGCCTCCAAAGATGTCTGATGAGTTGGCGCTGGTGGTGGTGCTGCAATTCCATCGGCTGTGCCTGAACTGGTGCTGGCACTCCTCAACGGCTTGTACGGCGCCAGTTTGAAGCACCTGGAAACAGTTGGTGAGGAGAAATATATCTACTATTTCTATCATCGTGATTATTAGTCACAGGACATCCACTGCTGAGAATAGGCCTTCCACATGGATTTACAAAGTGACATGATACAAGCGGCCTCTATCGCAATGCTGCATCCTTTATAAGGTCATTTTGTTAATCTTGCCGGTGGACGCCCTACGCTACGCTTTTGATTCAGATTCAGATTCAGATTCATTTATTTGCTTGAATTACGGTACATAATGATGGTATATACAAACAAAGTCAAAGTTCGCACAATTCACCAGAAGCTGGCATGCAAATGTTTCATATCATAACACATCTCAATAATGTTGAAATTTAAGCATTATACAAATAAAACGGTCTCCAATTGAGAGCCTTTTTGCCTCAACGTATTAGACTCAATAAGAGAGAGCACAGACCACTGGGATAGCTTAGACTTTAAAATTACTCCCTGGGTCTAGTAAAAATATTGTTAAAAAAATATTTCATTCATGACTGATGGTTAAATATTTGCATTCCCAAAGTATTGATGAAATCGAATGCCGCGCCGGCTCAATGGCGCAGGAAGCACTTACAAAATTTCGTAGTGACTAACATCTTCTGTAGCTCAGTAGGAGGAGCAATAGCCCGGATAGCGAGGGGTCGTGGGTTCGAGTCTCACTAGAAGACGGTCAATTTTGTAAGCGTTTTATGACGATAATATAAGAGGAATTATTAGTTTAAGAAAAGAGGAGAGATTTTAAGAAAAAGTACCCTCAGTTAAAAAATACCGAAATATCGTAGGTACTATAAAAATTCTGATCACGATCATCAAATCTTTACGTGTTGTCACGAAGATTAAAAATGTATGGAATTATGGGACACTCATTCCCAGATATCTCAAGTTATAAATCTGGAATGAGAGATGGAAGCATTTCATGAGAAAAACGGTCACAGAATGAAAATTTATCACTGAATTTATTACTGAGCTACCGTATCATATTAAATTTATTTAGGTTTTAATGTTGGCTGATTAAACCAAAAAGCACACAGAATAAGACCGTTAACAGAGTGCTTTTTGGGACCGGATCAATATGGGTTTCGGCAAGAGAAGGGAACCAGAGAAGCGATACTAGCTTTGAGATTGGTAATAGACAGGAGACTGGATTTTGACATGGACACACATATAGCTTTTATCGACTTAGAAAAGGCGTTCGATAAGGTCAATTGAAAAATAATGATGGAAGTACTCAAAGAAGCTGGATTGGATTATAGAGACAGAAGGATTATTTATGAATTATATAAAAACCAAGAAACGGTAATAGAAGTAGGAGAGGAAAACGGAAAGGCAAAAATAAGACAGGGAGTTAGGCAGGGATGTCCACTTTCACCGCTAATTTTTAATTTATTCATAGAATGTGCGATACGCAGAATAACGGAATCAAAAAAGGGGGGCGTCAAAATTAATGGGGACGTATTCAAATTCATTCGTTTTGTCGACGATATTGCAGCCATTGCAGAAAACAGATTGGAGTTGGAAGAACTGGTTACAGTTACAGAAATGGACACTATTTTTAAAGAATTTGGTCTCAAAATTAACATAAATAAAACAAAAACACTAATTGCTTCTAAAAAGGAAAAATATAGCCCTATCTCAATAAATAACACAAAAATAGAACAGGTTAAAACCTTCAAATATCTAGATAGCTTGATAACTAGTGACTCCAGATGTACACCAGATATAAAAGCAAGGATAGCGATGGCGAGACAAGCTTATAATGCAAAAAAGCACCTGCTCAAGGCCAGAATATCAAGCAAAGTTCGCAAAAAACTTGTAAAAGTGTACATTTGGAGTATAGCACTCTATGGATGTGAAGCGTGGACATTGACAAAGAGGGACAGAGAGAGACTGGAAGCCTTCGAGATGTGGTGCTGGAGGAGATGGAGCGTATAAGTTGGACGGAGAAGAAAACAAATGAAGAAGTTTTGTCTATGGTTAGGGAAAAAAGGAGATTGATGGAAACAATAGAGTGTAGGAGGGGACGAATGTTAGGCCACCTGATTCGACACGACAATTTTATTAAAACGATAATAGAAGGAAGAATAGAAGGAAAAAGGAAGCGAGGAAGACCAAGAATAAGCTACATGCAGGAAATAAAAGAAAAGATAAATGTCGGGTCGTATCAGGAGGTTAAGAGAATGGCGGAAAGCAGAGAGGAATGGAAAAAACTCCACCGACAAGAGCTTAGCTCTTAAATTTGATGATGATGATTAAACTAATCCATATTAAAATAAAAAGATTTATATTTTCGCATGGTCGCATTCTCACTAGGTATATGTCGTGATAAATATTTTTTCGTTAGACCCCAAGTAGCACAGAAGCGCTATATAGTACCTGAATCACAGTTCACGTTGGTCTCCTGAGCTGTACAAGCCAGCTGAATAAGGGCGTGCAGTTAAAATGTAGAAGCCACGCCACCACAATATAAAACTTTTTTCGGCACTGTTTGTTTGAGACAGACATCAACATAAGGTGCTAGACCTTAAGTTGTATTAATTGTATCACATATATTTTTAATTACTGTTTATATCATAATAAATGATTTAAGAAACTGTTCACATGGAATGACATAATTGGAATAACCCTTATTTGGCAAAAATATTTCAGTAAGATTTACCTGCTTATAATGGCAAATATTTTAGTATTTTAACTCTGTTCAAACTATAATTAATAACTGTGTGGTAGGTATTCGTCTTGTGACTGCAATAACCCCTGTTTTCTATTTAGTTAAACAAAAATGATAAGTTTCAAAGATTGTCTGTAGTAGGTATTTACGATATTCGGACCAAAGTCTTACCACCACTGAAGATCTACGATTGAAGTCGTTAAAATTGGACTTTATAGACGTATCGTCTTGTTCCGATGTAAGTCATTAAATTCATTTTATTAACTAGAGGAAATTGATTTTGAACGACATCATTAAAATCATTGCGATCGTAAAAGGGGGCTTAGAAGTTGATTGGTACGCACTGATTAAGATTCTATTGTTAGAGATATTGTAGAAGAAACGATTCCTTATGGTTATTGCAAATTAAATACAATTTATGCTTAAATATAATGCAATATGTGAATATTTTAAAACCGACCAAGTGCGAGTCAGACACGCTCACGATGGGTTTCGTACCATTGCGGCATCGTAGTACAAGACAATGTACGGTTAATCGTTTGTTTTTATAGTGGCAATAGAAAACCGTGAGTTCAATTCGCTTCTATTACATGTCATCATCTTAGTTCATGTGATACAACAGCCTGCTGATAGACAGACAGACAGTCGGACGGACGGAAAGCAAAGGCTTAGCAATAGGTCCATTTGGCACAAATCGGGTTAGAAGGTTCCCTAAGATTTCCTGAATTAAAACTTTAGTCTCTGTTTAGTGGGTCCCTTATGTCTGAGGATCGTTGTCTGTTAGCATCAGAGTTGCATCAGAAGCGGATGATTTGTCTCCACCGATTTCTGTTAAGCGCGTTTTTTTACAACCTCATAGAATCGGAGGACGAGGATTCCTTTCTTAACTTCATCTGTAGAGCATCTTAAGATGTATAAGTGCCCCCTGTGGGCCTAAATACACAAATAAATGGCTTTTACTTTTTTATGATCGGTCCATCTAGTTGGTAACTAACAACGAAAACTTTAGTAGAATGGCTTAACTCAGCTTGTAAAACTATCAATCTCAATCGTCTATCAAACCTAGCATTCAAGAGACTAAAGAAAGTTCTTACATAGAGAATAGCATCGTTCTATACCTGTATCATTTTGTCAGAGAGAAGGCAGAGTTGCTTCTGCCGTTCCACTAAGTACTCCAGTCTGTGGCAGTTCTCTTTTTGTAGCGCTGCGAAGGTCTCCAGCGACGAGTTACCAGATTCACTTGGTGGTCTCGGTGCTGCTAGGTTCCTGAAAGCAAGGAAATGTGGTTTTAATTAAGAATATAACAATAACGCTCCTCCTTTTTCATCTTTCTAGATACAGGCTGTCCAGAAATTAGTGTAAATTGAAACCCAGGGACAGAATATCACAAGAGGAACACGAAAGTCCCGTATATTGCGACTTTTCATAGTTTTCAAATATTTACACATGACGCATTAACTGTCTGTACCCTACTAAACGATGTAAGAACCGATTAATGAAGGCTGGTGGTGAGCAACCATTAAACTAAGTACACAATCA
Organism: Pyrausta nigrata; assembly: GCA_949316185.1. Lineage (NCBI taxonomy): Eukaryota > Metazoa > Arthropoda > Insecta > Lepidoptera > Crambidae > Pyrausta > Pyrausta nigrata. The sequence goes on along the minus strand of OX438936.1, from coordinate 32,794,360 downwards.
TGGCCGCTGATTTCGTATTTTTAGATCATTTGTCTGAAGCATATGAAAATATGTATGCTGGAAAAAGAGCAAAGGTTGTATATTTATATTTGCAACATTAATCAAATTTTACTGAGAAAACTTTACAAACTATGTGTCAGTATAGGTTTCATCGCAAACTTCGCAAGCAAAAAAATTATGACTGCCGATCGCTAACTCGATCTGTAATTCGCGTAAAACAATGCAATACGAGGCACTCGACGTTGAGTATATTGTAAACAGCACTTCCCCCGTACCGGCTGAATGCTGCCACAGCCTCCATACACGTGCAACACTCAAGGTCCCACTACCCTTTGCACATCCTCTCATGCTCGCAATTAAAACGAAAAACCGAGCGAGACACAAATACGAAAAACCATACCACCAAACAAAGACAGCGCGCCTCATTTACCCGAGCACTTTTTATTTCCACTTGCACCGAAGGGAGGTCGTCGGCCAATCAACGTACTATGCCGCTCCCGTTCCCATTGGCCCGTTTGAATAGAGAATATTTTTAAAAAATGGAACAAAAGCGGGGGTAGGTAATAGCGAGTTTTGTTTTACTCGAGTGGATTTCATTCGAGTGCCTGAGGTCGCGGAGAGCGGACGTCTCAGTGGTAATTGCCATAGTATTGTTACTTGAGGGCACTCGCGTGAAAGCATTTCATTTGCAAATGATGTTTAACAATGTTATTTTATTGCGGAACTCGTTCCAACCTCTCCACCCGAGTAGGGATTACAGTACAAGCAAATTAGCTTTGTTTATTTCCACTTAAGAATCATCCCGTCTTCACAATGTTTGCTGGGAACGCATATTGAGGTGTGCGTTCAAATAAAAGGATTCGACGTCATATTCCTGAGAGCTTTACGATGTCATTCTCAGTTTATACCGTCGAAGTCATAAATATCTGACACATAGCGATATGTTGTTATATGGGCTGGCAATACGCGAGGATCTAAGGAAATGGCATATCACCATTTTATAGCTTAAGAACTGTGCTTAAATAAAAATATTTTTTATAATGCTAGAAGCTTTCAGACTTTGAGGCTTTTTAGACTTATTCTTATGCCATATAGTTTTTAAGACAGGTCCTAAATCGAAAACAAGAAGTTGCATTTTAATGAAAAACTGCAGTCTTACCTATTTTTGCGCTAAAAATTAAAAAAAAAACTTGGTTTGCTGAAGTTCTCTTCGTTTTGCCAGAACTCATCAAGAAGCATCACAGCTGAAATACCTGTACATTTAAATGTTGCTTTTAAATTGCCCATTAAAGGCTATTTATACAAGCTGTCCCATAAAGGGCGTGCCAGACTGACACTTACTTTTAAATCAAAATGACATGTCTCTTAAGTCTCATGGTTTGGAAAATAATGCGACTTTTTTGTATATTTCTTGCATTAATAATACAAAAAAGTGGCATTATCTCCCAAACTATGACACCTTTACTAGTTTTTTTTTAAATATTAAGTATGTACCTTTTGTAATTGAGGACATAATTATCTAAAAGGTTTAGCTATCTCCCAGTGTCAGTCTGGCACGCTCTTTTATAGCTAACGTAAAGACCGGATGTCGTTCGCTACATTTACATTCTTAAAACGAATAGTGTGAATCAATCAACGTTCCGATTGTAACTTAAATATGACTTTAACTTAACTATTGCGTGTTTAAAACCATCATGTTGGCAACACTGACTAATCGCGCTTCCAACTTTGTGGTTTCCTGTGCATAACTTTTTATTCCCGGCTTTTTTGTATTTTTAGTCGATATTTTTATGAATACAAAGTATCACCGTTGCATCCCTAAGGGCCTTTCCTGGCAACAAAAATTACAATCAAATTTAAGTTTAGGTTTTTTGTAGCGTCAGACACAAATGGATATCTATCCTTCGCGAGTTAGCGTATTAGACAGAATTTAATGTCAAAAACTTCAACTAACATCATATGTAGAGTTAAAATTAAGTACAGGAATAAAGCCTCTGGTTTCCTCGAGCTACATATATTTCACATTAAATCCCTTAAAATATTATTAGTTTCACAAAAATATCACGTTCCACCGCATAGGTACCAGAAAGCATACAATGCACACGCATTCAAACGCGCCGGTTTAACTAGTATTAAGGCAAGGCAATCACTCAAAAATCTCAACCGCCAATATTGACACTGTCGTGTGAAGAGCCGCCTTTATCGTTGACAGCTGTGATGGGATATAGTCGATAGTTTGAAGAAAATACTCGAATAGATGGATTTCAGATAAGTATATAGCTTTTCTAGACAACATGAAAAAGCTAAGAAACGTAAAGATTTAGGTCTTAGAGACTGTACGTACGAGTATACCTACACATACAAGGGCTCTAAATAAATAGCGATGTAGATGTACCAAAAAAGGGCCCACCCCATAAATAAATCGGACTTACAAAAGATCCAATAAACTTTAAGTTTAACACAAATATTATCAATACACGCTAAACCGCTAAATAGATTTCGATCAAAGGTGTAGAGATATTTTGGGACCCTAAAAGGACTTAAGCTACTTTTGTCGTAATATAAAAATGTTAAGGGGATAAAATGGGCGATTTAAGTTTACATAGAAAATTCGATAGGTATATAAGTTTATCATTCAACAAAAACACTTTGACCTATGTGACAAGGTCTTTGTGATAATTCGTCGAATGAAAAGCTCAATATCATTCTTTTAAGAAAAACTATCGATAAAGACAGATCTTACAAACACACGGCATCTCTACGACAAGCTTCGTCATATTTGAACTTGAAACGTGGTAATCGATACTTTTAACGTAAATATTATGAAGATAATTGCTTTGTAAAAGTTGCTCAATTCTTCATAATCTATGGATAAAGTTCTAAGTACGGCTCGTTAGCTAAGTATTATTTGTTTGTTAAGCTAGCAGCAAAAAAGTATTGAAAATGGGTAACTTCAATGGTCATGATAGTTGATAGAGCTTGCTGGCACGGACACCTTTATTATTTCTAGTTCCTATCCCAAACATAAGCCGTCTTCATAGTACATTCTTTCTTTCAAATGCTCCATTAGATTACAATTAAAAAATAATTAGAGCTTAGCTCGGTTCCGGAAACTTATCAAAGATATCCTCAAGGATATTCCCTAGGCGATTAGTAAATCATAATAATAATGTCCTCCTAGCCGAATTTCGACTACGGCGGCCTATCTTAACAGAGATTAGCCAACTGCGCGGGCATCGCGCGGGACATATTATAGTGCACAAGTGTGTGCGCAATACACAGGTGCACTCTCTGTTCCTTCACTCTCATAATTCGGTGAGACGGCAGCCCGACATGACCGTAGAGAGATCAGGCGCAGGACCAACGGCTTAACGTGCTTTCCGAGGCACGGGGGTGTAAACACCACCAACTTTCCTGACTACGGAGCTGTGTCTGAGTAATTTCAAGACAAAAAAACCCAAACACACTCTCGGCCCGACCCGGGATTCAAACCCGGGACCTCGTGGATAGTACCCAGCGTGCTGACCACTAGACCAACGAGGCAGTCATAATGTGAGTGCTATTTGTAAGACCTGTGCAATTTTTGCTTTCATTGACATTTATGGTGTATTTTTACGCACTGTTTTGTTTTGTGTAAGAAAAGATAAGCCACTATAAATAACTTAGCCGAAAAAAACATGTCTAGGAATACTATCTAGTACAATACCATTGATAGGTCTATTAATTTACTCCATGATGGTAATTTGTAATGTTTTCCTTAAATAAATAAATAAAATCTTTCAGTGATAAGTTGATAAAAAATGGAGTTTTTAAACATAACGATGATGCAAGAAGTTGTTGGTATTGGTGGTCATATTCACGTCCTTTATTATTGAATTTGTCTCTATAACCACATTCTGTATACTCGTAAACTAACGTCTTGCCAGCCTTATGCGCTTTCAGCGGGTGTCCTATATAAAAGTTTTAATCACATCACCTGGATGGCCCTGAACCGTTACCATTCATAATGCCTCGTAAATCTCGAGAACTTACCGCTTTTTCATTCATCGCAATTCGTTCAGCCTTTACTCCACAAAAAGATGTATCCTTACAATGTTCTTGGAACGTTCTATTTTTATACAACCTGTATTTTCTTGGTCATAAGAACGAAAATTGAGTGTGGAAATCAATCGTTAATTCATCTAGGGATGCGAATCTAAGATGAATTTCACGGGCAATAAAATGTTAAGGTGAATGCACACTTTTTATAGAATAGGTACGACCCGCCCCTTCTTCGCACGGGTGCCATATGCATGTCTTATACGTATAAACTTTACCCTTGAATTACTCTATCTATGACTTAAAAACCTACTAAAACTGCATTAAAACCGTTCCGTAGTTTATAAAAACGAAGGGTACTCAGACAGTAGACTTTGTCTGACCTATTTATTACAATATATACAATTAAATACAAAAAATGAAAAATAAACAAACTTAAAACCTACTTAATTCAAAAATAAACCAGTGTTCTTGAGGCAAGGAGGCGAGGATACTGGCTGCGTGACCGCGTTAGATAGCAATTACTTACTTATCCTTTGAGCGAGAAACGAGCCAGCTGTATTACTTTGTTTTATATTATGTATGTCTTCCTTTACCATTCAAAATTTGTCCGTTAGTCGAGTGTAATAAATATTAATAAAAAATAATGTTACTTCGATTGACTTAAAAAGCTTCTTGATTGGATGGATGGATTTAAAAAAAAAAAAGTACGTTTTGTAATGCACATACTTACTTGAATACTACAACTACTAAGAATACTACAAGTAGCGCTAATTCAGTCCTAAACAATCGTAGGCATGGCCCATTCATGGTCACCGTTCATCTTTCCACCCTTCAAATCTGCATCATAGCTCCGTGATTTAAGGTACAAAATTGCTCGTTCATTTAGTGTAAGAGTGTGACTAAATTTTCTAGCGAACTGGATGCCATTATGATGCGTTGAGCGTGAAATCGCGTCTACCTGCCGCGATTGTCCACCAGTGTGCACACTTCCTTATTATGCGTAAGTTAAAGGAAAGCATAGACGTTGCAAATGTCCAATTATTGGCTTGAAGGCTTAAGGTAGTGGAATGTCTTAGAAAATACTATAAAGAAGTTTGAAAGAAAGCTAAATTAAGAAATACAAAATGTGCAAAGGCGCGAACCCTTTACAATTTTGATATCATGTCATGACGGGTTGCAATATGACCATGTTCTTTTTCAAGAGTTTTAACAGGAGTCGCTTAAAGTTAGGTCATTAACTCAAAATACTCTTGGCAACATAATAGATCTGTCGTCGGTAGCTTGTGAGGAATCGTTGCCAGGTAGCTCATACAAGGCGCCATACTCGAAATAACAGTCCGGATAGGTAATACAGACGTCTATTTTCAGTATCACAAACAATTTGACACAAAACAACAGAAGATTACATGGATGGCTTCGGATTACAATCGAGAAACGTAGCAAGTTCGATACAGCGACGCAATAGCCAAGACACAACAGTTCGTGCCGGCGCTCAGTCATAGACTGCGCAGTTTTTTCACCTTACCGTCAAAGGAAACGTTAAAACGCCGGGAACAAGTGCTGTCGTCGTTGTATCGACCATCTTAAGTAAACCACTTGGCGTTTTCCGACTAAACTCAATGGATGGCGCTAGGTTGACTAACTCGTATCATACGATTTCCGAACGAAGCTCTATGTTTAAACAACAAATCCGAATGACGTCTGTCATCGCGTTCTGACAGCTCGGAACTTCAAAATAAACAGCGCCAACCGCCTCATTCTCCGACAAATCTAAATTGAAAAATCCATAATTCATATCTCTATTTCATTAAAAAACGTTTTTGAAGCGCAATTAAACTAACTTCAAACAAATAAATCGCCTTGACGATTTTGTTTTACCCGCTCAATTATAATATATAAGACATTTAATTTTATATGGTATCATCACTATTATACATTACACCACATCTTCTGAGAGTAGCTTATAATTCGATGCGCTAACCTAGCTTAAGGTCTATTCAGTAAAGTAGCGAATTTCGAGACGTTCAAGCGTGTAGAATCGCCTTTACCTGCAGTATGCGATTGCTGCAGTGTGCGCGCTTCCTTGCTCATTGCACTTCACAATAACGCGTTAAGCTTCAAGCTGCATTGTAAATTATGTGAATGATTTCAGTATGAAAATTATTCTTTTTATTCCATATTAAATCGGAACACCAAAAATATTACTCTCATCCTGACGCACTCTGGTAAAAAGGGTTGATATTAGATAGTATTAGTATTCAGGCGATCTTGTCGCTAGGGGCGATCTCTTTTAGACTACTTTTAGGCAAAGGAAATATTTAGTAAAATTAGGCATGGTACAAGATCATCGGCATAGATATATCGCTGAGTGTTAGGGTGGTGGGGCTGATCATTCGTGTAGACGTTGAATAGAAATGGTGCCAGGACGCTTCCTTGGGGTAGGCCGTTTTTCTGACATCGCTCTTCTTTTCGCGTAATGGACGCAGAAGCGGCGGTTACGAAGGAAATCACTTAATAGTGACACGAAAGTGGTATCGTTTGTGGCACTCGATACTTTAGGCATGGTACTATGCGTACTTGTGTAATCTGTGGTCCTAATTTGTGAATTATTGGTTTCTCTATTATTTACAGTATGACAAATATATTTGTTGTCAATGCGTTGTCAATGTTGGCTTTATTATGGCTCGAACTTTCTGTTTACACTCCACCCAACATAACCCAAAAAAAAATTTTAGGATACATGCTCGTTATTTTGTTTTATTTTCAGTACTTCGCATCCCACTTCCAAAACTCCACACCTTCTTAATTTTCAACTACTGCAATATGCACCTTATCATTATTTAATTAGGGTACAAAATAGCTTAAACACCACAGAACGTGGCTAACTGACATTTCGTCACCGGATGGACGGTGCAGCGTGTCAACAATTACCTTCCGCTGATAAGAGAATTTGGGCTAATTACCCGAATGTAGAGGAAAAACTCATATTTGAGACTTGCATTTTGAATTTTACTTGCCTTGAAATAAGGTTTCAAAAAGTTTTGGAAGATTAGTTAGTTCCCCACGATTCTGTGAATGCAATTTTTATTTGTAGGTTTTTAAACGCGTGTCACTTGTTTATGGCTGCCGTCATATCTTCAAACATCTATTTAATATTTTGGAGATAATGATGTACTAGTGGTTCCCCGCGACTTCGCCCACAAGATTTGGATTTTCCATATAAATTTTCATCCCCCATTTCAACCCCTTAATTTTTTTTTTGTATCGCGACAAAATGTAGCCTATGTCCTTTCCAGGATCTCGAACTGTCTCCATACCAAATTTCATCTCAATCGGTGCAGTGGTTTAAGCGTCAAGAGGTAACAGACAGACAGACAGACAGACACACTTTCGCATTTATAATATTAGTATGGAAGTATGGATATAGGTTTTCGGCATTTATAGCTTTGGGAAAAGAATTCAGCCAGCTAAAAATGTTTATGGTTAATTTAGTCCTGTAATATATGTTTCTCATCCTGTACCTTAGATTGTGGAGCGAAAAATAAAGAATCTTTATTAATATTATTATTAATTCTAAGCTGTACGTAAATCGAGTACGTAAGTGCTCGATGTCGTAAATAGGGTTTTTATAATTGCATTATTTATAAGTCGACCTTAAATACCAAAAACGTAAAAAAAGGTTGCAAAAATGTTTCTACATATAGCTAAATTGGTCCGGGGGAAGGTTTTCGCAATTTCTAACGAGTTTATTAATTATAACTCATACCGAAAAAACTACTCCACCTCACTACCCCACACAAATAAGCTTTCTCAAAATTACCTTCGTACTATAAAAAAAATTAAATACGCATTTCTTAAAAATTCTAAATGTTTAATATAAATCTAGAAAAAAGCAATAGTAATATGATAAGAGATATGATAAGAGAATGATAAGAGATCCAGTGATGAATGAATGTGATAAGGCCACCACAAAATTATACCTCTCCCTAAAAATAAAACATCGAAGCAAATAAAAGTGAACCGTGTACAGTCACGCACGTAAGTGTGCCATCAAAAATCCCCCACCGATTTGGTTCGTCACGGTGCAAATGAGTCACAGGTGTTACCCTCTCCGAAAATTCAAAGCCCCATCTATTATTACTGCAGTTTTACCCGTTACTGGTGGATCCTTGCGAATTCATCCGCTTATACTCTGGACTAGCGGTTGCCCGCGACTCAACCGCGTAAATGTCAAATTTCCCATACAAACTTACACCCTCCTTCCACCCGCTTAAAGGGTTCGATTTTCAAAATTCCTGAAATAACTACTTAATTCTTAATTTCTAACTAAATGGGTAACTAACATTTTTTATCGATTTAGCTGACCTACTCTATTAAAGGAAGCATGTTGCAAAATTTCAAGTGTCTAATCCTAGTAGTTTGAGCTGTGCGTTCATATGTTAGTCAGTCAATAAGTCAGAGTTTTTACTTTTCCTTAAAAGACTCTGTTGCTTTAGCTTAATAATCGTCTTTTTCATACAAACAAAATGATATAATGGAGCCCCGATCGCTGCGACCCAGTGGCGACCATGAGGCCAAAAAAAGCATCCTCCAGGATGCCTCAGATGCATTAAGAGGACGACATATGAAAAAAAAATGGAAAAAGGTATATTTAGGTTGTGCAGGTCGATAGATTTTAAGTGTTTTCTGAAGAGGACATAGTTATTTGTTAGTATTTATGAACTTTATTGTCCAAATTAAATTGTACAAGAGAAAAACTCTTGCTAAAATCATGGTAACTCAGTCTCTTGCTATAATAATGCTAAACTTTCAGGTCATGCAGCAAGATGGTAGTGCAGTTATCTAAAATAGCTTTCGCATTTAGAAATGTTTAGAAATATTAGATACTAACATATTATGATAAGTTTTGATACCATGCTTTTTAAAATACGTGATTTTTATTTTATTTATTACTAGCTGTTGCCCGCGACTTCGTACGCGTGGACTCCATGATACAAAATATTTTATACTCCGCCATCCAGCTATTATGATCTCGTAGTCTTCCATGTCGTAAGGAGATGAGAGGAATTAAAAATCAAGATCAATGGGCACTTGCTTTTTGATAGGTACTATCATCTCGCCATCCTCCTCTGTAAGAAGATTTCGCATGGCAGTGACACCGACTCCAAAACTAAATTTTGTCAGATATCTTTCTTAGTAAAAGTGGAAAGGATTGTTTTTTACTTTTTAGTTTACTTTATTGAAGGCAATTTTATTCGTTTGTAATAAAATATATGTAAGTTTAGGTTTTAGTGTTCAGAAAAAGTCAGACTCAAACTTCCCTACCACAATAGATGGATGTGGTGTAACATCTATTTTTTGTGTTCCTGTGGTGTCCCTAGCCTGCTCAAGAGTCGGTTTGTAAGTTACTACTATCGTAAAGTAAGTAGGTAAGCCTATTTAGATTTCGACAAACTGTCTGCGGTAAAAGTATCCACGAACTACTTAGCGTTAAGGTCAGCACCATCAAATTATGACTCCTGAATGTGAACGCTCAAATACCTAAATAAATGCTGTAACATATATGGTATACATGCCTATAAAATCTGAAGGATTCTCTCGATTTCTCCAGGTTTCCGTCACCAGAACGTAACTTGGAGACAGGATTACATTGGGAGTTTGAAAGTCACTTTAAAGTAATTTAGCATATCAATTTTACTAACATAGTTTATAAGCAAATTGTTACTAACACCAATATGGATTTATGGTCCAAAATAAAAGATTTTTAATTTAATTTAATTGCTCCAGACGTGCAATTTGGTGTAAGTCAGTAGAAAATACTCATCACGCTGAACAATGTTCCCTACGGCGCTCTATTCATTTCTCTTAAAGTTGAGCTGAGCTGTTAGGGTTCTATATCAGTTGCTCAAAAACTTCAATTTGTGTACGTCAATAGAAAATGCTCATCACGCTTAACAATGTTCCCTAAGGCGCTCTATTTATATCTCTTATAGTTGAGCCGAGCTGCTAGGGTTCTATATCAGTTGCTCCAGACCTTCAATTTGTGTACGTCAATAGAAAGTGCTTATCACGCTGAACAATTTTCCCTAAGGCGCTCTATTTATATCTCTTATAGTTGAGCCGAGCTGCTAGGGTGCTATATCAGTTGCTCAAGACTTTCAATTTGTGGACGTCAATAGAAAATGCTCATCACGCTGAACAATGTTCCTTAAGGCGCTCTGTTCATATCTCTTATAGTTGAGCTGAACTGCTAGGGTTCCATATCAGTTGCTCCAGACCTTCAATTTATGTTCGTCAATAGAAAATGCTCATCACGATAACTAACTTTTTTTAAGGCGCTGCTGTCATATCCCTCTTAGTTTCAGTGTACTGCTAAGGTTCCACGTCAGGTACTTCGATCTTCAAAATAAGTTATAGCCTAGTATTTGCCCAGACTCAATAGCTACATAATAAAAAATGTTTCATTCAAATCCGTTTAGTAGTTTCGGAGATTAGCGGGTACAAACAGACAAACGGACATACAGACAAAAAAAATAAAAGTTGTAGATTCCTATTCTGTAACTATTTTAACAACACCCTAAATTAGTTTTTGGTAAAAATACTCAATGTACAGACGTTTTACAGTTTTATTATAGTATAGAAGATAGATTAAACGGTTTACGCGTGGAAAACTACACTAAATCAACGCGTTATTTAGAAAGTAATAAAAAAGGCAGTTGACCTATTTTTCTTAAACAAAATAAAAACAGCATCTCAATTTTCATCACGCACGATTATAAATAATTATCACAATAATATTAATAACATATCATTAACAGCGATAACTTAGCTTTATTGCGTACCGTAAGTTATACGTCAAAATTAAACTCTCTAGCCTCTATTTTGAGAGCCATAAAGGTCACATTTTCAACACTAGCGCCAACAACTTTAAAACAAAGTACAGTCAGAGTCACATGTGTTACATAATTTATAGCCATTATCTTGTAGTCGGCGTGTTGTAATATTTTAACAAGTTTATGTGACATCTACAATTGAGTGTATTTAAATGAATTCAGTTTACACCGCTAAGCACAAGACTATGTGAACAGTCGATGTGAAAAGCTACATTGTTTTTTGTTTCAAGTACAAGAAGAAGGTAATGCTAGCCATATTTTGTTAAAAGCACAAGTCATAAAAAATTAAATGACTTTAATTAAGACATAAAAAAAGAAATGACTAAATAATTAACGATTTTTTATTTTATTTTATTTATTATTATTTTATGTTAATTTATTATTCATTATTAATTTGCCTGAATGTGTTATTATGAGCCTTGTGTAGCGTGAAATAAATGATTTCAATTTGAATATAAAAATATATAAATAAAATTATAACTACAAAATAATACTTCAAATTGACTAAACATTATCCTAAGACCCGTTCACCAATTCTTAAATAGTCAGTGAACCTATTTGACGGGTAATTTGACAGAACTCGCATAAAAATATGCCAAATAATACTTAACCGGCTCATTTAACATGTGTTGGTATCAGAGTACAGAGTGTAACATAAGAAGGAACATTGTATAATATGTGAGTGAGAGAGAAAACATGAGTACTTAATAAATGTTTAATTAAAATGGGTTTTTACACTCTTCTCTTGATTTTACCTGATTTTCACTTAAATGTAAATTATCCTTACTACTCCTAACTACCTTCCTTACTATTAATTAAATGTATATTACTCCAGAGATCATGTTTCCAGACATAATAGAAATCAATTGTTATTCGATCCGCAGGGGTTATAATTTTATTATTATATTTTTTTTTAATTTACATTATTGTCCCTAAAAGTACAATAAGTGTCAATGTCAGGCGCCGAATATTAGGCCGAAAGTCAGTAAATCACTTTATCGTGAGCGCTAACCTGTAATTTGAGCGCGTGCTTAAATTGATATTTATGTGTTGGCCAATCCAAAAATTGGCGGTTACTTTCGTCATCGAACATTCGAATATTGTGTTTACTGATCTTGCATTCATGTTGATAATAAATGGTCGTTTATTGAATATTTTTGCTTTTTTCGTTACGTTGCACAAGTTTGAATTGTGCCGACATGCCTTAGTGGCTATTTCTTTACTATTTTATTATCCCAATTAGCCAGCAGTATTATAAATAAGTAGTAACTAGGGCCCGTAGCCAAATGGCAACTTTACTGATAATAATAATGTCCTCCTAGCCAAATTTCGACCACAGCGGCCTATCTCAACAGAGATTACCAAACTGCTCGGGACATATTATAGTGCACAAGTGTGTGCGCAATACACAGGTGCACTTTCTGTTCCTTCACTCTCATAATTCGGTGAGACGGCAGTCCGACATGACCGTGGAGAGATCAGGCGCAGGACCAACGGCTTAACGTGCTTTCCGAGGCACGGGGGTGTTAACACCACCAACTTCCTGACTCCGGAGCTGTATCTGAGTAATTTCAAGACAGAAAAGCTCAAACATTCTCGGCCCGACCCGGGATTCGAACCCGGGACCTCGTGGATAGTCCCCAGCGGGCTGACCACTACACCAACGAGGCAGTCTACGAGGCAACTATACTAATTCTTAGATACTGGACCTATAACATTCATTTAATCCAGAAAAATATGGCAATTTATTCTTAGGCGAAGTTCGTCATCGCTAACAAAATGTATGATAAAGCCATCGAAACATCACGTGACTTTTGCACACATATTTTAACATTTTATTGGCAGTAGCGAAGTTCGCTCCAGAAAGATTGCCATTTGGCTACGGGCCCAGGACCAGGCATCTCTCACTCAATGTACTTGCGCGCGTTAATAGCCTACTCTCGAGCGCACCGACGGCGTTGCTTAAATCAGTAGGCTGCCAACAACGAACGGGCGCGCGCGTACGCACTGTTGAATTATTTGTGTTACGGTCGATTCGTTTTTATGCAAACTAATTAAGTAATATGATTTAAAAATCTATTATTTACTGTACAAATGAAACCAGAAGCATAATATGTCCTGAATTAGTCTCAGATTTAAATAAAATTCTGGACTTATCAGAGTCTCGAATGTTTAAACTTTTTGAATCTTTTAATAAGTCTTCATTATCTTACGGCATGCTGAAAGTTCCCACAGATGCTTTTTAGTATGAATACATTTTTTAAAGTAATTTAGCACAGAACAACACCTTAGATCTTGTTTTCCACATTACTACTTATTAAAACTGTTTGTACGAATCAGATTTGTTTTTCGGGACAACCGAAAATTTTGCACAGGTAAACATTTTGTAAAACACTATATCATTGTATAACATTTCAAACCAAGCTACAAATAAAATAGGCCTTGTATTTAAAGAGGCAACCCTGACTTTATTAGTTTTACTCCAAGGTCGCGTAGCTGCAGAGCAATAATAACGTAATGTTTGAAACTAAAAGAACATTTTCGGGCGCAGCGGTGTGCGACAAAAATTGTAGGCTATTATAAGAGTAGGTATGGACGATTTTCCTTGGAGTGATTTATCTGTTACTTAGTAATTATTATATAATCTGTGCCAGGACTACCTACCAATAAATGACACATTTGTTAACTCGGTCTAATAGTTACAAGAGTTTTAAGGAAAGTTGAATTTAGATTAGATTTAACAAAACAAATCTTTAAATTATCCACAGTATTCGTTTACGATAGTGTCAATGTATTTAAAGGTAATTTTTAACCTAAAAGCCATTTTCGCAAACAATTGGCACTGTGATTACTTAATTCATATCGTTTTTCACTGCGTTCAAAATATGATAATAAAATATGTTTACGATGATTTGTCAATTTTACAGAGAAAATATTTATAACTGTTCGGTATAATCTACGGGAGTGCCTATCCATTAATATGTTTATGAGTTGTTAACGGTTATTCAAAACCGAAAATGCTCATAAAATAAGCGTCTCTAAGAATCATTCAGTCTATTGCATCAAGTACGCTCGCGCACACAATACAATACCAACTTTTTCAATCTGTCAAAAGTTTGATGGATCACTGTATGGAACTAAGGATCGAATTTCATAATTTGTTTGCCTCCATTCAATGGGTCCGATTGTGTTCCTGATTAAATAGTCCATGCTTTTTATTGATAAGTTTTTAGTGGCGGTTTTTAAATTAATAATACAAATCGGAGTATGAAAGTACCGAATTGATTTAGAGCCAATTTTTAAACACCCGGTAAACAACAATTGACGGTTAATTTGACGGAAATTACTTGACTGACATGACTGACTGACATAGTGATCTATCAACGCACAGCCCAAACCATTGGACGGATCGGGCATGAAGGGCATGCAGGTAGATGTTAGGCATCCACTAAGAAAGGATTTTGATCAATTCTACCCCCAAGGGGATAAAATAGGGGATGAAATTTTGTATAGAAAATCCGACTTTTGGCGGGGGCGAAGTCGCGGGGAACTGGTAGTGTCAAATAAACTGTTGTCTGAGACTGTTTAAAAATTAAACATGTATTGGTAACCTCAACCCTTATTCGTTAGCATAATGTCTAATTAAAATACACTTTATTTGGTGAAATGCCTTTTAAGTGACCGTGACTGCACATTAAAATTTGTTCAGTTTGGGAACTTCTTCCAAAAAGAACCTGCATGTCTCTGTAAGTAATTCTATTTTTCTAACATACCAGCAAACAAATAACATCAACACACACAGATTTATCCAACCTTATACATTTGTTTATTGGTCCAAATAAACCGATTTACAATCCGAAATTACCACCAAAACTATCAAATATTTATCCAGATTGAGTTAACGTGTAAATCAAATCATACGAAATCGTAGGAGGTTCAGAAGAATTTACAGCCAAATTAAAAGTTAACTGGACTCGTTATAGTATAGCCCCCATAAAGGAAACAACTTAATAAATCGTATTTATATGTGACGATTTGAAACACCTTGTAAGGTGGCACAAAAGAGTCTTTTCCTTTATTTTATTTTCCGTTAAGTAGGGTAGATGTCTGAACCATCTAATAATTACCTACTATTTGTATTCTTTTTACATCTTGTGCGCTAAATTAAAACTCGTGTCAAACATTATTTACAAATCACGGCTCACGCAAAAGATAAAGTTAAAAAGATCTACGAAACTTATCTAAGTGAGATGCAATCTAAACTGGTTCGGATAATATTTTAGTAACAACTTAAGGGGGTTGTGAAGGTCCACCTCCTAGTGGTCCACCCCGGGCAGCTGAAGGATCCTATCAGTAGTGATAGCTACCACCCTCCCACCGGAGCCCGACGCCCAGCAGCTTGCTGTGTTCCCTTAGTGAGTCGGGAGTGCCAGAACCTTCTGGGTGAGCTCGCTGCACCGTCGCCTTCGTCTACGCCACGTCTTGTTTAGTCTAGAGTCAAGGGCAAAGTTATTCCAAATAAATAAAGTAAAGTTTGCTTCTCAAGGAAGAGAGCTTTAGGTGTCAAGTTTTTATTAAATTTTTAAAATACAGGATTTGTAGTTTCCGACACGACTTCTCGTATCAGAAAGACACATGAAACATGTTGTTGCCACGTTATTATTAAGAGCACCAAGTTGGATTTTATTGTGTCACTGCCAGGACATTGCGTCATTAATGTGAGGAATGTAATCTTGAGGATGGCGAGATTACGTGTTATTTCTAGATAAGCTCTTTAGTTGACCTATTTAATTAAATTTAGTGACTTTAAAACAATACTGAACTTTCGAATCTTACAAAAAAAACCTTAATAGGTCATTCAAGAAAAATTACCTGCTAATTGTTATGTAAAAGTCATGCAGTATGAATTTATGGAGAAGTCCGAGTTACTTGTCACTAAATAATTAATAATTATGTACAACATAATATTATAATTAAATAAATAAATGGTTTCAAAAAACACACCAATTACCTAGCCCCAAACTAAGCGTGAGCTTGTGCTATGGTGACTAGGATAACGGATAAACATACTTATAGACATTTTTAACATCCATGTCTTTCTTAGGTACAAATTGCTTGTGCTCATCACACAAACATTTGCCCCTTGCGGGATTCGAACCCGCAAGGGGAAACCGCCTGGTTTAGAAGTCCGGGGTGTTCGCACTACACCAAGAGGTCGTCACCTACCTAGTTATACCTACTATTATTTTTAAAAGTAATATACATATATAATATTTTTTTATAACTTAAGCAATTATTTTGCAAGTTTTTACGAAATCAAATTGAATTTCGCTCACAAAAATTAATGCTACATATACTTGCCGTATTTACTTGCTTACTCCTAAAAATTACATTATGTCTATTGTACCTACCAGCATATACCAGTGGTATTCCATTTTGAGTCATGCATTATGACAATTATTATTACAACATATACCAGTGGTATTTCATTTTGAGTCTTGCATTATTAATTACAGACAAAGGTTTTACTAAATTCCCTGTCTCAAATATGAAGATTAAAAACACGACACTGTGAAAAAGGGGTGATGATCAATCATCGGATTTAAAACTGTTTAATTTTAAAGGTAGCTGCGGTTTGTTATATTTGTATTCAGATGTCAAATGTCAACAATCATATCAGTGTCCCAAGAATTTCGTACAGTCGGGTCAAAAAGTGTTTTACGTATATATTTTTTTTATGATTTATTATATGTTTTAGATACGTCGATTTTAAGGGTGATTTCGCCAACGCAACATCATCATCGTATCGAAGTCAGCCGCAGAATATCCACTGCTGCAGACCTCCATTCATTTCCGCGGAGGAGAGAATTAGATCATAGGTAGGTAACTCTTTGCTTAGTATAAATACTTTATACCAGAAAAACTAGTAAACAATTTTGTGTTATCAAATCAAGCTATAACGATTAACCTAGTAAGTAAACAAACATACTATCCAACTCAATTAATTTAATTGACTACTCTGCTTCAAAAAAAAAACATGAACTACTTTTCTTAACAACCGTACCTCTAGCACACAAAATGTCATCAATCTCTCCGCGTCATTAAATGCTATTTGGTTTTTGTACAAATATTTAACCCGGTGACGTCGAAAGCGAGCACGTGGCCTTTTGAAACTCATATGACTACTTTATCTCACAGGGTTTTTAAAATACCAATGTCACTCTTAAGGCTCCAAGTGTTTTGGTATGTGATGAGTTGTGTGCTTGGAGAAGTTTGATTCATCCTTCTAGCGTTATCCCGGTTGTGCTCTCGCACGCGAGGGCCCAGGCTCCGCTGATCATAATCCAGGTTGTGGCAGATCTGGTAATTACAGTGGAGCGACTGCCATCTGACCTCCTTGTCCCTGTTACCAGGGGAACCTGACCAGTTTGGATCATAGTTACACATTTCCTCACGATGTTTTCCCTCACCGTAAGAGCATCGGTTAGTAAAACAAATAATGAACTTAACTCAGAAAAAATCATTGGTACATGGCGGCACGTGGGATCGAACCGGCACCTCCCGCATGAGAGGCAACCCGCTAGCCACTGCGCCACCGACGCTCTTTGTAGTTGGAGTAGTTTGATTAACTACACAAAAAACACGATTTGTGTGAAATTGTAAGAAAGGACGACAGCACTTTAGGAAGGATCTACCTCCTAATGGTCCACCCCGGGCAACGACATCACAGTTTGTGATGGTGGCTGAAATATCCTACCAGCAGTGGTAGGCGCCGTTATGTGCCGCCTGGTAGCTACCCTCCCACGGGAGCCTTGCGCCAAGCAGCTTGCTCTGTTCTGTCGGTGAGTGGGATTGCCAGAACCTTCTAGGTGAGCTCGCTCCACCGTCGACTTTGTCTACGCCACGTCTGGCTTAGTCTAGTCAAGGGTAAGAGCAAGTCCAATAAAAAAACAGCACTTATGTAAAGCTAAACTTTCGGCATCTCATACAGTAGTAATAGGAGTCATATTGCAACAAACATCTTTGAATCGATGTGCTGGCGACTGTACTTTCTTTTTTCTTGTGGTTAAAATGTCAACCGCAAGAGCAATGAAAACCTTTTTTCGTACGATATAATTGCGTATATTTTTATTTAAACTTTACATAAATAAGAAAGTACACTGTGAGTGTTAAAAAATATTGAAAACTATTCAAGTGTATATTTAAAGTAGTTTCCTACAATTTAAGTTAAAGAGTTTTATATAAGTTAATCATAAGTAAATTAATATCCTAAATTACAATCAAAAAGTAAAGCACTGAATAATATCTTTATGCAAATTAAATGTTTACTTTGCATTTTGTAGCAAAGTTATTACATATTATATCGAGTTAATCGCACAGTTTCAAGCCGCAACGTATTGTAATAAGAATTCTAGAGTGTCTTATAAATTATTTTGCGTAAGCATGTGGGGGGTGAATAAAATGAAAAATTTTACCTTTCAAACAAAATTTTGCAAGCTTTTTAGTAACGCTGTAATTTAGATTCATGATACTCTTAAAATAGGTGTAACGAAAACTCATGCGACCTCGTCGGCAGCACTGGCAGCAAAGAAAAAAGAAGAATAGAATCGGCCGTGAGCGCGATGGCGCTCGTCAATTGTTTTCTTACTTCGAGATCACGTAGGCCGTGCCTATACACTAAGATAACACAATTTTGTAATTACCACATTTATCATCGAATAATAACGTTATAATTTCAACATCGTCTTTCAATTCAGACAACCAGCAAAAAACCTATGGATATTTAACAACGAAAAAGAATCACAACAGTAGGCCTAAGTTATCGCATTTCATCAACAAATAGTCGTTTATTAAGCTTTTGAACCACACAAATAATAATAATTAATAAATTATAGTAACCACAGCATAATGCAGTTCATAAATTAATACGACCATTATCAGTTTCGTTGATATTATAATCTGAGTAATCACTATGCAAGTAGAACGGCAAATTGCAAAGCTATCTAAAGTTGGAGGAAGCGCGGTGATAAGCGAAGCAACTTTAGTATGTTGGATAGATAAATAAATTTATTATTGCACTACCGTCCGTACCGTTTGGCGACCATCTTGGTGTAGTCGTTCGCTCACCGGACTTCTATACCAGGCGGTTGCGGGTTCGAATCCCGCAAGGGGCAAATGTTTGTATGATGAGCACGAGCACTTGTACCTAAGTCATGGATGTTTATATGTATTTAAGTATTTCTATCCGTTATCCTAGTCACCATAGCACAAGCGCACGCTTAGTTTGGGGCTAGGTAATTGGTGTGTTTGTTGAAACAATTTAATTTATTTACTAATAAAAATGCATGAATAAAAAAATAAAGATAAGTTACAGTTAGAAGTTACAAGTACAAATTAGGCGGTCTTTTAGCTGGGAGCAATATCTTCCAGTGTCTGTTTATCTGGAAGATATTGTTTTTCTTTAAAAACAAAAGCAATTTTCAATTTTTTTCATATTGCGTTGAAGAATTAATAAAAAATCACTACCCAGTCACAATCGGATGTAAAGCACAGATTAATTAAAGAAATAAAAAGTTTTTATTTAGTACACATCACTTAAATGAATAACATCACAAAAAAGAGCCATCACAAGTAAACTTATAATAAAATAATAAGCTGTGATGTGTTACCAAATTGATTTCCTCACAGCTTTTGCCAAGGCAAACCCTTGGCGCTGGTTTTCTGTCGCTAAAACGCTATCGCTCCGCTACACACAACAATCATTCCCTCCAACGATCAATAAGCCTCAGGTTGTTTATGACAGGTTGTAAACAGAACTGTCATTAACGGTTATAATATCTTATGACGCTGTCACAGTCATTCGGTAAGTAATATAGCGCGCGTAACTTTTTTATATTGACCGATAAAAGTTGCGTTGATGAAGAGTGTTAACCTAACAAAGTTGTAAGTATTTTAGGACCATCTCTTTTGAGCTGAACTATATTATTATGTGACTAGAAAAACTATCCTCTCTGTGACTTCTGTACCCCTATTACAATGTAATAGGGTAATTATAAAGTTTCCAATAGGCGGCTGTGCCATGACAAAGTTAACACATTGGTTAAGCAAAATATAAAGCTAATTATATGATATAATGCTAATAGGAAGCTCGAAGTAGCGCTTTTACTCACTATGTAAAGACCAAAATGATATTATGTAAGTGAGAAACACTTTGATCAGTCGAGGTATCAAAAACAAGAGTTAACAGATATTTTGTCTCAGCTGGAGCAGCTGGGAATCAAACTGACACAAATATTATGTATATTGGCAACACAAAGTTTAAATAAAACGAAATGGTAAGTAGTAATAATAAAATGATAAGTAGGTAAAGAAGGCACTTCGTTTTTAGGGTTCCGTCCTAAGGTACGGAGGTAAAAAAGTTTCTTTCTGTCTTTGTTGCTGTCCGTCTGTCCTTCTGTATATCTATTGTCAACAACTTTCCTAAGAAAAAGTGCATTGACATCGTAATTGAAAGGCATGGTGACATCATGTTGAAATGAACACCAAATACTTATGTTAAGGTAAAGAGTTATCTTTACACTGCTTATGTTTTTGATCCCTTGAAGCTTTATACAGTTTTGAAATCAAAACAACATTTGGAATCAAAACCTATAGACCACTTCCTATAGAATAATGAAATTTGCAAATCCAAGAATAACCCGAAAACTGGGTTGTAGTTATTTTTGCTGTAACACAAGTGTGAACAGAACCCTCACTGCGCGAGTCCGACCCGCAATCGCAAAGTTTTTTACAAAGTGGATGCACCAACTCGCATCCTATTGCACATAATTTTTACTCTGTGGCCGCGTTCGGAGTATACGATCTTGCTGCGATCATAAAACGTCTCGCTATGAAGAGGGCGTCACTTTCCAATTTATTTTTTCCCTCTGCAGGGTTGCAGTTAAACCGAATCGTAAAGTTACGACGTCTGGGCCCTGTTCCCTTACTATGTTAGCATCGTAATAATCTATCGTCAATTTGTAGTTTGCTCAATGTTGAATGTTCAGTCATTTTTTGCAAGCAAAGATGTCGCGCATGTCAATCGCGTCTGGGCCAAAATATGCACGAATTTGGCCCATTTAAAGCAAAATTTTATGGGGTTGTGAAAGATCTACCTCCTAGTGGTCCACCCTAGGGAACGACATCACAAACTCCAGTTTGAGATGGCGGCTGAACGATCCTATCAGCGATGGTAGGCTCCTTAAGTACTACTGGTAGTAGTGACCAGCCTTCCACCGGAGCCCGGCGCCAAGCAGCTTGCTGTGTTCCTTTGGTGAGTGGGAGTGCCAGAACCTTCTGGGTGAGCTCGCTCCACCGTCAACTCCAGTCTACGCCGGGCTGGCTGTGTCTGATTAATCTAGAGTAAAGAAACAGCAAACCCATTTCAAATAAAAAGATAGTGTCGTGACGAGCTGAATATAAAAGACTGGGAAACAGCTATTTATACAATAACAATCCCGTAGAGTTAAAAAAGGGTAGAGGGGAGGCCTTTACTCTGCATTAGGTTACCATAATATAAAAAAAAAAATAAGTCAGTCTATTAGATCCCACTGCTGGGAAAAGGCCTCACCTCAACTATGAGGAGGAACGAGCCATACTTCACCACGCGGGCTCAGTGCGGATTGGTGGAGGGGTGTATGTAAGGCAAGTGACAAACCTTACTGTCAGAAGTTATGAAGCCGCCCTAGGGCCTCTGACTAGGCTTAACGACTAATACCACAGATATTAGCCGGGACCAACTGCTTAACGTGCCTTCCGAAGCACGGAGATGCTTGTCATGGACGTCACTTAAATGGTCGGAATGGTCACCCATCCAATCACGACCGCGCCGTGGGTTGCTTAACTTTTGGTATCACTACCAAAGCGCTGCCGCCACTGCGCCACAAGCACCTCCATACTAGGTTACCATAGGCTCTTAATAATAATAAAGGTATTAAGCATATGTCACTGGGTGGTCTAGTGGCTTAGGCAGTCACACTGTATACGAAAGACAGCGGTTCGATTATCGGCTTTCTATTCATCTTCATTCGTATGTCGTATTCACATGTCACGTGTACGAGTGTCGTGGTACGGGGCGATACAATAATTTAGTAGGGATAATAAAGGTTCATTTTTCACTAGTTCAAATTGGACACGGTGGTTGGGTAGCTGTAGGTGAGTTTTTTTGCTGCATTTCTAGGGTGGGGTTGGTTCACACAAATTACACCTTGGGAACTTGGGAATAATGTCTTCAATCATACGTAAAAAAGAAAGAAAAAGAATTTTTGGGTTTAGATGTCAAATATTTTTTTAATTCATGACAAGAATATTGAGGCTGTAATACAAAAGCTTTTAAATACCTACTTATAGCTAAGTTTGAGAAGTAGTTAATTAAACAATTTGTTATAATAATATTCTCTGTATTCGATACGGATGCAACTAAGAATCAAGTTACGCAGGAGACAATGCACATGTGTAAATGCAAATTACACAGTTTCATATATTCTTCATTCTCTCATAGTTCAGTGAGATGGCAATCCGACATGACCGAAAAAAGATCGACGCAGGACCAACAGCGTAACGTGCTTTCCGAGACACGAGGATGAAACATTATTGAATTCCTGATTTCGAAGCTGTTTTTAAGTTATTTCAGACAGAAAACCCCAGAAACCTAATTTCGGCCTGACCTGTGACCTCGTGGAAGGAAGCCAGCGTCCCAACCAACGAGGCACAATTCGGTATGTTTGGAAAACCATTTGGAGATTGTACGCTCTCATACACTATTTCGCTATTTAAGTTCCTTAAAAATAAAAAAATGGGTTTATTTTTACCAAAATATTTCGCTATACTATAAGTTATTCAAAAATAAAAAAATGGGTTTATTTTTACCAAAATACGAATAATTACTTATTTTACATTCCCTCGACCTCTAAACAGGCGGAAACCACCGAGTGACATCACATCCGCCACTAAACTTATTTAATCTGTGACTAAACTACGTATCTGTACGTTGCCGGTGTGTGTATGACTTGTCAAATCTTCAGAATGTCAAACGTGATTGGCTGTCATGAATGAGTGCGTGCAAGTTAGTTGTCATTCTGCACATGGCACAGACATCTGTTCTTATACAGCTATAGCATAACAAAAAGAGCAAAACTTTAAAAAATCATTAAAAATAAATACTGCTTGTAAAACACTTTTATTCAATTTTGTTTCTTAAAACATGCTGTCCATAATTATTTCAAAATATGTCAATCCTAAACTGGGAGCCTTAAGATTATTTTTCCACCTTACTGGACTATTAAACAAATTAGGTACCCACCTTCTTTATCTTAAGGATTTGCCTTGAAATAAAGATAGGTAGGCAAATCCAAAGAATTCCAAGTAAGATACATAAACTAGGATATTGCCTTTATACGCAAATAAGACTTTTCAAGCCTTCTTTAACAAATTGACAATAACAATAGTAATAAAATGCAAAAGTTATTTTTTTTTACAATAAAAGGGCACAGTAGGTACAGGTTGCATTTGTTTGAAAACTATTTTTTTTTGACATAATGTCTACTATCTGCATCGCGCCCTCAAAACTTTGAATAGTTTCTGTATGTATGTGAAAATAAGATTCAAAATGTTTTTTTAGCTGCTGCAAGCACACCTTTGCAATATTTATCTTTCGAAAACCATAAGTTCTCCCCTTCGCTGCGTTGAAACTGTAAAACGGAATTGATCGTAAAACAGCCCTAACATAACTTTACCCCAGCAGTGGGATGTCCAACTCAATACTTTGCCCATCAAATGTTTACTAGTGGGGGAACAACCATCTTAATTTTGGTCGAGGTGTAAAAAAAAGATTGACACGACGGAATTCTTAGATAATGCTACCAAAGAAGTTTTAGTTTTTTTGAGAAAAATACGCTTTTATTCAAAACGAACTAAAATAAAAAACAGATAATCAAAAAAAAATTATCAATTCATTTCACTTAAGTACACTAGTTTCATAATATGTAAATAAACAAAACCTGCACAAATTCTTACTGACTTTGTATAAAGCCACATGCACAGGAAATCGCTTAAACTGACAAATGAAGATCTTCCTTAGGTTTTTAACCCTAATTATACATAATGACTTGTAGGTTGAGATTCCGGATTTTGCGAGAGTCAAAGTATGCAATTAAGAATGTTCTCAGCTTAAAGCAAAGAGCATGTATTTCTTAAATGCCGATCAATTACCCTAATTTATGTAATTACATGTTACCCCAGTTCTTGGGATTTCACGCCGTTGCAGTGAATACGATCTATCAATTTGATTAAATTTATATGTTTTTACTCAAAAAGCAACGTAGGTTAGTGCTAACTTTTTACTATCTCACCACAGATTTAGTTGCAATAGTTTTTTTTCCAACGTGAATTTTTCAAACTTTCAACAAAAATACTCTTATCACCTGGTTTGTTATCGTGCTATATTATTGCAAATATAATTGTCAATTAGTATACTGACCATAAGCAATAAATAGTTTATTTTAACTTTTAAAATACAATTTTTGTACGCGACTATACTTGCAATATGTTGTTACAGCGAAAGGTTGCGGAAATCATGATAAAGTAACAGCTTAACTCATTCGCGACTTAACCTTTATGTAAATACAGTGCTCGCTCCGGCCTGATCAGTTCAGCTTAAGGCGGGTCTGGGATAGGAGGTACAGTCACTAACAAAAATATAATTATATTTTTTGAAAAGAAACACAGCACTGAACACTAACTGGACTTAAAGAAACCACAAAATAAATTAGATTGATATTGTTTTGATATACAAATCAACTGTTTTAAATTGTACTATACCTATTAAGTATAATAAACAAACTATAACACCTAAGTAAAAGTAATGTTAAACTATGATTTTTGCACCAAATTACCCCTTCCTGTGAATAAGTATGTTCCTTTTCCTAAAGGTTGTCTGGAAGAGATCGCTTATAGCGATAAGACCTACACTGTACATTTTTCTGTGTAAATCGTTGTATGTACTTACTGTATTTTCTGTTATAGTTTGCAATAAAGAGTTATTTATCTATCTATGAAAAATATTATTTTGAAAGGTAAACACAAACTAACGTAAATAAAGTTTTTATATTAGTACGAAAATTACATAATACAAACAAATATACCTACGGTTATTTAAACATTGTCCTTTTGAGAGAGACTGTAAATTGTCATGGTCTTAATCGATTTTCACAAGACATTACACAACTCTGACTGAACTAAAAGTTCAAAGCTGCATTTTAATTATGCACGATGCACTTGCAGTGTTATGACGAAATTTGCACAACGACTGAGAAGATGGCAACTTTTATGAAGGAGGAGTTTTGGCCAAAGGGCGTCGTGTTCCGTCGTTTTCGCGGAAGGCTACGCGACACCACGAACAGAAAGACGTCATCGGCCTGACGTGTGAATTAATTAATTGTGTTTTTTTCTATAATATTTTGTATGTATGTTAGTATTTAAGGTATCTATGCTATGGGCCTGTGTTACGTCTGTAATCTGCAGCCTGATATAAATAAATAAATAAAAATAAATTATTATTATTCCCAACAATTAAGGAAATACAACTGCAGGAAAGATGAAGTAAAATATAATTATTTTTTGTGCTTACTTTTATCCATGCGCTATAGAAATAAATGTCCAACGTACCTGCAAAAAACAAACAAGAAATTCGTCAAATACCCAAATGGATATTTTTTTCTTGTAACGACAGTGTAATGTAAAGCGACTACTAATTTAGAATTAAACATTCATGAGAGGCAGCTTAATTACAACAATATGTTCTTTATATTAACGGCTCTACATTTATTAGGTATGTTTTTCTTTGCTTGGCAAACACTGTAAACAATATTTTCATGACTTTAAAAAAAAACTAGTGTAAAATATTACCCTACTACCAAAGATATAAAAATTTGTATGTATTAAACTATACATTACCATAGTAGGTTGTTATTTGTGTCTATATTATTTATAGATTAATAATTTCGTTAAAAGGAAATATCAAGATTGTTTACAATATTTGTCAAGCAAATAAAAACGGACTTCAAAAGAGAATTGACTTAAAACAAATCTCAAAAATGCAAAGTTTCTTTCATCTTTGACCCTCCATGAAATGACATGAAATGGCCACAAAACAGGGCTTATTCTTATGAAGCAAGACACTAAGTCCTTGCGAGCTCGGCCGGAAGACGATCGGTTGGACGGACCTTTTAGTGCGATCCGTTGGTACAGACAATGGCAAAAGTGCTTTATAAAAATAAATAAACAAACACATTTTTTGGCTAAAAAGCTGCGCATTATCTTAAGTCACTTTGACCCTTAACAACCGAAAAGGCTTGTTTATTTATAACAACAGTATTAGCTGTATTAGGTACTTATACAGGATTTTTGTGACCGTGTCAAAATTTAAATGATAAACGGACAAACAAAACTAAATAGTAATTTGTTGCATTAAATACATGCTAAAATATTTATATGTACAATTAGTTTGTGTCATTATTATCCTGAACACTTGTGTTGCTAAGTGTACAAATACAAACATAGCAAATAGCATAATATTTTTCGGACTTCAGTTTAAATATTATCTCATCTTTGTGGATTTATGTTAACAGTAAATATGCGTTTTAACTCAATCTTAAACACATCTTAAAAATCATTTCACAGACTGCAAGGCAAGCAAGCAAGCAATACTTATTAGGTCTATATTTTTTTAATCGAAAATTTTCAACAAAATCTTTAATTTTTTACTCTTATGTAAGCATCATCTAATTCAATTATTTAATACATATTTTATGGTAGGGTAATACGTATTAATATGGTAGGCCTAATGACCTACTCCCGTGACTGGTTTATAAACTGCCTTAATTTCTGACGTTGATTGGTGTAACTTTGTTTTGTTTTCCATCAATAGTAAAAGGTAATTAAAATCAGTAAAATCGTCGCATATATGAACAACTTCTAAACCGAACTGTCTTGTTAGTAATTTTATTTTTATTGTTAAGTTGTTTCATTTTAAACATTTACGTCTAGCTATCATAGCAGTAATATCTGTTGGTATTAGTCGTTAAGCCTAGTCAGAGGCCCTAGGGCGGCTTGATAACATCTGACAGTAAGGTTTGTCACTTGCCTTACAGACACCCCTCCACCAATCCGCACTGAGCCCGCGTGGTGGAGTATGGCTCGTACCTCCTCATAGTTGAGGTGAGGCCTTTTCCCAGCAGTGGGATCTATATAGGCTGACTTTACTTTTTATTATAGCAGTGGCAGGGTCTACTCAATAGTAGGCAAGCTCAAAAGTCACTTTATCTCACTATAATTAGATCTATGACACGAAATAATCAGACAACAAAATAGACGCACAATGACACTTAATTTGAAATAATTTGAAACCAGAAACCAAACCGGTTGAAACCCAATTAGCCGATACCAAAACATGCCAATTACTTACTGTTACATCCGTTACAATTTGTCAAACGATACAATATTTATTGCTACTGGCGTGTTATAATTATTAAATTGTGCGGAACGTACATCAAAATTAGTAAAGTAATTATTAAACTAGAACTGTGTGACCAAAATTATTACACTTTCTAAAGTTGGTGAAGATAAGATAAGATATACAGATGGCCTTATAAACGTCGCAGAATCGCAGTGGATACAACGACATCTTGCCTACATTGTACATTTTGTGTGTAAATAATAAATTGTTTCAACACACCAATTACCTATCCCCAAACTAAGCGCGAGCTTGTGCTATGGTGACTATGATAACGGATAGACATACATAAATTGTTGTACTTTCTGTATTTTTCTGTTTATGGTGTGCAATAAAGAGTTATCTATCTATCTATCTATCTTGCGACTGTTTTTTTAAACATGACATACATATTGCTCAGATCCCAAATTAAGTAGGTAAAGCACTTGTGGTATGAAAATCTAAAACAACAACGGTAGTGCCACAGCACCCAGACCCGAGACAATATAGAAAATCTGAATTTATATATTGCCCCGACCGGGGATCGATTACGGGACCTCAGATATGGCGACACCTTGAAAACTAATGTGCTAGCTATTATGATAAAGAGAAGATGATGGTTTATTCGTACGTGCCGCAGATCTTCGGAGCCTACCGTCTTGCTGTAGTGGTTCGCGCTTCGGACTACAGACCCAGAGGTGCGGGTTTAAATACCACGATTTGGGCAGCTGTTTCCCAGTTTCTTTTGTTGGCAACCAGCTCGTCATGCCACTACTGCCTTTTGGGGTAAAGAAATAGAGTAAAAGCATTTTTTCTTGCCAAAATAAAATTTTAAGGAGGTACGTTTGGTAAAACATAATAATATGAAATTCAACTATTGCGTAGACGCTGTCTACGTCTACTAGACGGACTTACAGAACACCACTAATTACTTATGCTATAAAAGCTTATTGGGCTTTTTGCACTCTTGTAGTATGTATGATTTTATTACTGTAAACACTGGCTTTTTATCAATTTAATTTCGTACAAACTTGCAAAATAATTGCTTAAATTATAAAAATAATTACTGTAAATACATTGGACATGATTTGTCAGATTTAGGTATCCATACTAATATTATAAATGCGAAAGTGTATCTGTCGATCTGTCTTATCTATTGACGCTTAAACCACTGAACCGATTAAGATGAAATTTGGTATGGACACAGTTCGAGACCCTGGAAAGGACATAGGCTACATTTTGTCGCGATATAAAAACATTAAGGGGGTGAAATGGGGGATGGAAGTTTATATGGAAAATTCAACTCTTGCGGGCGAAGTCGCGGGGATCCACTTGTAAGTATAATATTTCGGCAAATGCTTAAATTATTTCGAACCGTTGAACAATGGCACCATTAAACAGAGTTTAAATTTGCATTAGGTCAAAGTTCAACTGACGAAAGAGACCTTTGACAGGATGACTGTTCGTTTGACATTAACGTTATCAGTCCTAAATCTGTGCGATTGTCGTAATCGTGAGATACAAACTTTGATCAAAGTTAAACATTTGAGGTAACTCACTATTTTATTTGGTTATTAGGCTCAATTTCAATGCGCCCTATCTAAGATTAAATTTAGTTTCAGTCTCTCTCTTTCTCTGCCAAAAAAAAACGAAAATAGTCAGCTTACAATAATTTAAAAACGTTTAAGTGCTGCGATTTTTACAAGTTTTTGCATGTTTTCGCATAACTTTAATCGTCATCGAATGACATTCCTACTAAATTGTCTATGGATTCCCTAATTTATTTACGGACAGCTGTTTAGCCTGACGTTTCTAAATTATTATAACTTGTGTCTTTTTGTTTATTTAGCAGAGAAAGAGAGAGACTGGACATAAATTAAATCTAAGATAGGACGCATTCGAATTGAGCCTATTTAAAAAAAAAAAAAACTAAGAATAAAAACTGAAACTTAAAAGAGAAACGAAATTTTCCGCGTTTCATGAAATTCAAGTCATCATCGTCGTATCAGCCTATTGCAGTCCACTGCTGGACATAGGCCTCTCCAAGACTGTGATATCTTTCACGGTCCTCCGCTTCTCGCATCCAGCGGCCACCTTCTTCAGGTCATCGGTCCACCTAGCAGAAGAGCGTCCAACACTACGTTTTCCGAGACGTGAAATGAAATTCAAGTAAGTATTTTTAAATATCAATTTTGATATCAATATTTTTTTGGACGATAACGTAAAATTATTCAAATACCCGTCCCTTACACCATTCAGACACCCAGTGCGCTGGACCGGACAAGCGTGGACAAAAACATCCTCATTCTTATCACAAAAACTTGAATAATTTCACTGGTGAGTTTGACAAACCGCATTATTAACTGTTAATCGCTGCGCCACAAAGACCACAATGTGAGGGTTTGAGTGGTCGACCGGCACTTTGTCGGCACCCGGTTTTTTGTGGCCATCATCGGGTGTGTTGACCAAGGGATAGTGGTGACGACGAGTTTTGATACTCGTAGTTGAAGTTGAAACCTTTAAAACAATTATAAGACATATCATAAGTTACAAGTACTTAGCAGTGTACACTTTTTTCAAAATCATTTAGGTGATTTGTTTCTTTAACGAGTTGTGTTATAGTCGGCCCCATGCACGTCATATTGTGACCGATATGAAATACAAAAACAGCTTTTATTACGTAGGGAATAGGATTTGGTCTCTAGGTCAAAGTAGAAATTTTACTATTTATAATTAAAACAAATTACCAAAGGATAAAGATCGAAGAATTTTCACACGTAAGTATAGCTTAAAATAAAATATTATTTACAATATTTATTAACAACCAATTTTATTTGAAAGGTAGCTAGAATATAAAGACATTTTGGGAAAAATTGGCTTTAAGAGTACTTTGCAAAGCGTTAATAAAACTAAAATGAATAGTTTTAAACAAAGTACGCCTCCTTTTTACCTGTTTCATTCACGAACAAAATATCAAAATCACTCGAGTCAACTTGAACCGGCATTCGCGGACAATGGGAGCGTTTTAAAAGCGTTTTTTGTCCACAACCGCGGGTCCGTAGCACTGTGCTCGAAGAAAGTTATGGTCAAATATCACTGTTGCCGCACCAATGTGTGCTTTTCAATTTAAATGCCGACCTACTAAAATTTAACAATTGTGTAAGTATAATCAATTTTGGATTGCTCAAAAGAAAGGTATCCGTGTAGATAGTTTTACAAAATATAAAAAGCATCAGCCCCAGCAGTGCCGAAAGGAATGGTGCCCAATAGGCTGGCAGCATTGCCCCTCTGGATAGCAATACTGATTCTTTGCCCAAGGTAGCTGCCAGCCTTTTGATCACCAGTAGAATCAGTTAGCCTTTTGCAGAGATCTTTGTAAAAACTAAGGGCACAGGGACCCCAAGAGCCCATGGTCTCTACGCCAAAAGGCACAAATATGTAGCTATCATTGAGGGCTGCATATTTGCGCCTTTTAAGGCATTCTGCAGAGCCTGCCGCCGCGCCAGCAGCGGAAGAAGTACCACTTACATGGTACGGCGCGAGCGTATCCACGCATGTGGCATCCCATACAAGGGAAAGTCCCCGCTTCCAGGAAATGAGCGTCATGCCGTCAGGTCTCTTGCCGTCATCACGAAAAATGCCAGGTGGCTCTAGCACAGCCGGCACATTGGAGGCGACAAGAGCTCTGCGGATGACGTCATTGATACTCGCGTGGTGGGAGACCCTGCCAGCGCTAAATAGGCAAGAGAGACCATGATGCCCCAATTCATTTACAAGATCTCCGCATCGGCAGCGATGGGGCTGATTTGTGTTGGCGCCAATTCTTAAACTCACAGCAATGGAAAGGGTGACCCTATCGAAGAGAGTCCCAATGTTAGCTGCAGATCGTGCCTGTAACCAATAGCCAGACTCTATCCGAAAAGCTGCCAGCAAGCGAGCACCCTCTGCTGCGTTCTCAGAGTGAGCCAAAAGCTCCCTCTGAACACTCAAGCAGAGAGGCTCATCCCACATCCGTTGGGAGGATGGTAACGAAGGGAGGTCTGTCCCAGGGCACGCCATTGACCATGCACTTTTCGCCTCCGCCAGATACGCCAACTCCACTGCTCCTAATGAAGGACGCAGAATGTCAATAAAGAGTTTGGACGTAGCATGAGCGGAAGAAAGAAATGCTGGTAGAGCGATACTGGACACCTTTCTCGTACCAAGACCACCAAAACGGATGGGGAGAGTGGCTTGAGTCCATGACTGGCCCGAAAATTTTATATTTAGAATTTTGCCTAAAGTTACCTGCAAAAGGTTGTCTATATTGTCTAGTAAATTTGAAAAGAGCCAAAAATGAGATGACTGCTAGAACGTAAGAAATAAGTAAATTCGGGTGCAAAAGTACAAAATCTAATGATATATAAAGCCATGTGGGGATTAATTTGGAAGAGTTTTTCAGATGACTGTTCAAATTTAGTAATTTGTTCTTGTATTAAAAAAAAGAAAAAGCTTCCTCAAAAATTGGGGCACCAAGGAGACGTAGGGATGATTTGTTTTCAATTTTGATGTTGGGTGCAAGGGTAGAAAAATCTAAAATTAAATTTTGTTTCTCAAGATGAGAGAATTTTGAATCAGGAATAAAAAGCTCACACTTAGAAAAGGCCAATATCTTTGAATTTCAAAATAAGCTGTTCTAAATCAGAGAGAACAGTTGACACATCACCACCAATGGTACCATCATCTAAATACCAAATATTTAATTTAGAAGTAAGAGAGGAAATAATGGGATGAATAACTAAACTAAAAATAGCGGGCCCAAGGGGATCGCCTTGCTGGCAGCCAACCGATGAAGAGAGGAGCTTGTTTTTGTAAAGGAGCTTTGATGGCTGAATGTAGCATTGCCATAAATATTTATATATATCCGGAACTCTATTAAGGATCTGTGATAACATTGCTCCTCTATCCACCGAGTTGAAAGCGTTTATTACATCCACCTTCAAAACCACTTCCCCTACGTCTTGCTTCAGAAAGGTTCGAACGGCATGGACAGCTGCTTCGCAACCGCCATTGACGCCAAAACCAAGCTGGATCGGCTGAAATTCGGTAGACAAATAATTTTTAACAGATTTACAGCACAGTTTAGAGACTATCCGGCGAAAAGTGGACCCAACTGCGATGGGACGGATTCCGCCATCTTTTTTCTTAAGAGCCACGAGGTTGGCACCGTATAGAATGCTTGTAATTTCCCCATTTACTTTACCCGCAAGCATTAAATTAAAAAGCAAGGTTAAATTTTGTAATAATGTTCTACCTGTGTCTCCTACAGAGGGTGAAAGCAAATCTTTGAGATGTTGTGGAGACAAACCATCTAAACCACTAGCAGACCCACTCTTAAATGAAAATATGGCTGCAAGAACATCAGCCTCTCTAACCAAGAGATGCGAATCATTTGGAGCAGGAGGCACAGGTAAATGCAGAGAGGTGGCTGAAGGTGGGTGTTTATTTTCCAAAGCAAGAAAAGTCTCCTGGCAGAAGGGAGCAATGACATCACTGCTAAAAAGTAGGTTAGAGGCACCCCTAAGATCACCATCGCTTTTTTTGATTCTATTAATTTCAAGGAATGATTAGAATTTTGAGACCGAAAAGGAGGGATTATTAAATCATTAAAGTGTTTTATGGATCAGCAGTTTTCTTTGATTTTTTGGGTAAGGGATCTATCTAGGCTGTTGTTTTGAGTTTGGGTGACACTTAGAATTCTGTAAGCAAACGTTAAAAGATCTGACCAGCTATCAGTAGAATTTTCATTTATTACACGGTCAACGCACTGAGAAAGAGAGGAAGCAACTTGTTGACGAGCACTTCGTGGTATTATTTTTATTACAGGTAATGAATTTTTGAGATTACCGAGTAATTGCCAAAGAGGTTGATTTGATAAATCTTGTGAAGAAGCGGTAATTTCATTGTCTATTGGTTTATGGGATTTACCAATGTGAATTTTTAGACCTCTATTACCTCTAAAAAATCGCGGAAATGAGCAATGAGGGCATTGTACCAAATTAGCATCACCAGTACTGCCAGAAGACTGTGACATAGTATTATGAAAGGCGCCAAAACAGGATTATTAAAACTAGTTATACTTACTATGTATACAATCCTTAAAGAGCATACAAAAGAGGAAAAAAAGACAAAATAAACGAACAAAACACAAAAATTACAAAATACACAATTGACAGCAGTAAGTCAAAACACAAAGACGTTGCCAGGCAGCCGATCACTCCGATGGTATCATTGGTCGCCAAGATGCATGCGCTAGACAGCCCAAACCAGTCCGATGCATTTCATTGGTTGTTAGAAAGCAGGTGCTAGGCAACAGTAAAACACAGAATGGCGTCCTTGGATACCAAAACAGCTGATTTTGAAAACCTTATTTACTGTATTAAATGCGCGTGCGTATGGTTTATCCCCATGCACAGGGGTGCAAAACAGTTCAGGCTTCGGAAAATAAAAGTCAATAAGAAGCTCGCACGACGTAATTATTTTCAAGACTTTATAGCTACATAGCTAGTACCAATGTGTAAAAGACAAGATTTTAAAATTCTAATCCAATTCCAATTTAGCAAAGCAAATAGACTAATTATTTAAACAAGAGTTAATTAGGATTGTATAATTAGTCAAATTCGATTAGCGCCCACACGCCTAAGCTTACGTGAGATTTAAAAGCACTGAGTTTGCACTAACTTGGGAATTATAAAATGTATGTTTTTTTTGAGAATTAAAAGTACTTAAAGGAAATAGAAAGTATAGCATCAGGAACGTGATTTAACTGTTGTATTCAGAAATAATTTAAAAAATGTAGTACTCGTACGTCTATTAATATATTACCTTACCTTTTCCTAACCACCCATAAAAAGCATTTATTTCACTTTAAAATTTAGAATTAGTGAAAGATATTCTGTATTTCAACTTAAATAATACACTAAAGCATAATTTTTTACTATCGTTTAGCTTTTATTTAACTATCGTTTGAAGGGTCAAATCATGAGCTTGGGATAGGAATGTGTCTAGTACTTAACCAATCAATGCAATTTCTATGATAATTATACATCCGTTAAATAATTAATATAATAATCATGGCCAGGAAAGTGTAGTAAACGCAAATCTTTGCTGATTGCATATCTTAGGATATAAGGAAGCTATATTTAAAGTCATTAGCCTAATTATGTAGCTCTTTGCAAGTTTTTAAACTTTATTGATTTTAAATGAGTTATATTTTTTTATAACTAAAGCAATTATTTTGCAAGTTTTTACGAAATCAAATTGAATTTCGCTCACAAAAATTAATTAGCTGTGTCATCCGGTGGGACTCGAACCCACGTCCCTTCGCTATCCGGGCGAATGCTCTTACCAACTGAGCTACGGAGGACATCAGTCAGTCGACGAATTTTTGTAAGTGCGTTTTTTAAATGAGATGAAAACTAATGTTATTGTGACATCTATTTTAAGGTTTTGAAAATATTTTTAAGTAGTATTTACTATTATTGCACACAAAAGTTTTTAGTATCTGACCGAATGCTCTCTTCTTCGATGTAATATGCAAATTAGTAAAAACTTGCAAACAAACTGTATTTATTATAAATTAATTTTAAACGTATATATCTATCCGTTATTCTAGTCGCCATAGCAGAAGCACACGTTAGTTTGGGACTGGGTAATTGGTAATTGGTGTGTTTGTTGAATTAATTTATTTTTACGTATTTATGTAGTTCTTGGTTCCAAATAATATAATAGCTCTTTACTTACTTTAATCATAAGTTAAAAGTATTCTTTCTTGGATCATTTTGTGTTACTGCAGGTTAATTATTTTGAAAAAATTACTCACCATTTCACGATTATGTGTAGTTGGATACAAAAACTATACAGGGATACTTTTGAATCAGGTGCCAAACTTGGAAAATAGGATTTAGGGTACAATATGAATAAACGACTTTATCGTAATATATGTAAAAATAAAGTAAAACGCAACTGCAATTTTTAGTTGATCGCTACGTAGATATCGTGCGTGCGTATTTTTCTAGGAATGAGTGACATTATCCACTAGTACAATTTTTAAAAGCGGGTAGGAATAATGAAAGTAAAAAAGAAAGAAATTAAATTACTGATACTGAAATTTTGGCAACTTTATGCAATATAACCATGTAGGTATCTTTAGTTATGTTCTGACTCCACACACAAGTTCAAGCTATAAAAATAACAAATAATGTCCCTCAAATTCCTCTGCCCTTTCAACGGTAGCGAGAAACTCAAAGGTGCA
The DNA here is from genome assembly GCA_949316185.1 of Pyrausta nigrata. Taxonomy (NCBI): domain Eukaryota; kingdom Metazoa; phylum Arthropoda; class Insecta; order Lepidoptera; family Crambidae; genus Pyrausta; species Pyrausta nigrata. The sequence goes on along the minus strand of OX438936.1, from coordinate 32,758,605 downwards.
AATGGACCACCGTAAGGTCACTTAGCACATATATCTCTGGTCCAATTCACACGTGCTACAATAAGTATATCGCGATGATGTTTTATAGCTTTGGCTTTAGAATTAACATGTTTTGGTATGCGACTGTTTTTATAATATTAGTGTAAAAGAAAGTTTTTTGGTCCAAAAAAAACCGTATCCGAAACACTATGCACTCATTAATATAATACAAAATATTTTTGCCTGTCAATTTTTTTTTGTAAAACTTAAATAGTGAGCATCTAACTCAAGAAGTAAGCTTTCAAATGTTTACAATTATTACCCTTGCCCTACCTACCTAAAAAGACCACTAAAAATTGCTTAGTAAATCGTTTTCTAATTTTAATTTTTAGATGTGCAGGTTTTCTGGGAGAAATTACTTTTAACAACTAGACCGTCTTAATTATACAAATCTTTATGAACATTTTGTTTATGTCCATTGTGTGTAGTGTGCAATAAAGAGTATATTTTATTTATCACTACTAATCACTCATAATCCTCCTAGCGTTATCCCGGTTGTGCACTCGCACGCGAGGGCCCAGGGTCCGCTGACCATGATCCAGGATGTGGCAGATCAGGTAATTACAGTGGAGCGACTGCCATCTGACCTCCGCGACCCTGTAAACAGGGGAACCTGACCAGTTTGGATCATGGTTACACATGCAGTCGCCTGAATATGCAGGTTCCCTTACGATGTTTTTCCTCACCGTAAGAGCATCGGTTAGTGAATCAACTAATGTACATAACTTAGAAAAAGTCAGTGGTACATGGCGGCATGTGGGATCGTACCGGCACCTTCCGCATGAGTGGCAACCCGTTAGCCACTGCGCCACCGACGCTCCCTACTTATCATCATATCAGCCTATTGCAGTCCACTGCTGGACATAGGCCTCTCCAAGACTGCGCCAACGGTCCCCGCTTCTCGCATCCAGCCACCACCTTCCTCAGTTCATCGGTCCACCTAGCAGGGGGGCGTCCAACACAAAGTTTTCCGAGACGTGGTCTCCATTCAAGTACCTTCCTACTCCAACGCCCGTCGGTTCTGCGACAGACATGACCAGCCCACTGCCACTAGTAATCACTACACATCTATTAATAAAACGCTGCCAGTAAAACGTAGCAAAATGTGTCGTTGCCTACGTGACCAAATGATGGCCAAGCTACCCTAAAGGTGCGCTTACACAGGCAACTAAAATTGCTCAATTCCGTTCAACAGTCGTCAACTATAACGTCACGTCACGCCACTTCAAGCAATTTAGGACGATGGCAACATGTAGCAACCCACTGCTGAGATATACCTACCCACATAAAACCATGCAATATGAAGCAACTTTAAAAAAAGGCAATACAAGTCAATACGAAAACGAGACGTAGTTACGTATAGACTAGACAGAAAGAAAATTGACAGTAAATTTCCAAACCAATTGTATATTCGGCAACTCATATTCGCGACATATAGCTATGTGGAATAATATAGCGCAATTAGAAGCAATATTTCCGAAACAATTTATTGTGGTTTATTGCTCCAGATTTATCCATCACAATTGCCGAGCAATTGCCAAAAAAATTGCCCGTGTTTACTTTAAGTATCGCATAGATCTACGCCTTACTGCTCAATTTACTGATTACCACCACCGATCCTCAGTGAAATGATCCGAAAGTGACACGGTTCAGTATGACGCCATGAGTTGGAGTCAAGTGACACAATGAACGGGTTGCAGTAGAACAATGGGATGACATGTGTTGCTTATTGGGTATTTGTTTTATCAGATATTACGTAAAGATACCTATTAATCATTAACCTTTCACAAAAAGTAATTGAAATTAAACTCTGTTATGTTTGGTGTAAAAATTAAAATTGGTTGCTTGAGACTATTTATCATTTAAGGGTTGATTAACGGCAATATGTACAGTATTTCCGTCAAACACTCTGTAACGGTGAAGTACAACATGAGAGAACCTGCACACTGGGAAAATAACTTTATCAAATGTAAAGTATCCCAAAAATAGTATTTCCCTCTCAATCCCTCTACGGCAAATGTGACAGAGATAGAACGACAAAAATTGTAATGATTCCGAGATTTGATTGAAATGAAATAGCGGAATAGAGCCTGGTGGATGGTGTGAGTGAAATGGAGAAGGCAATGGCTAACCTTTTCATAAAAATTGCCAAGAAAATCGATTGTGTGTTCCACTCAACATAACGATCACGACCCTCAGGCATGAGGTTATATGCCATTATATCCCAATGAATGAATGAATGAATGACTTTTCATATTGTAGTAGTCAACTCAAATTAGCTGAGCAAATACAAAGAAGCAATGGAAATTAGTATTTTGTCTGTGCTGTTTTGAACACCCCTTCACTTAGGTGCACACGACGGCATATCAGACTATCCCACTTTGCCACCTCTATTTCCTACGTAATAAGAGCTATTTTCGTAGTTCTAATGGGTAGCCTGACGTGCTGCTGTACTACAATACTCTGTGCAAGCTAAAATAATGGTCAGAGATTTGGTGTAATGCTAATAACTGTTCTAGTTAGCGAAATTAACGATCGGTGTGTATTTGTAAGATGGTTGTTAAGGTTGTTCGTAAATGTATCGATAGATTTCAGTATCGATCTTTTAAAACTATTCTGTTTCTTAGTAAATAAGACACGTTGATAAACAACTATTAGTAGGTACGGACTGCTTGTAATGGTAATGGGCTCGATTCCAATGTGCCCATATTAAAAAGTTCAGTTTAAGGCGGTCCAGCACGAAATTGAGAAAATTAACGTATTTCTAAGTCACTTGTACGATGAGCTGAATTAGTTAAATACATTAAAACAGCTTATTAACGTTAGCTTAATCATTGCACAAGGTGCTCGTCTTGTTGAAATTTGAAACAAATTAGTGGTAGCTAATGATATCCAAGAGCATTTTTTTTTTCAAAAACTTGGTGATTTTTACTCATGAAACAATCATTTGTACATGAAAAGGATTGTATTGATATTCCCCAGGTCCCCTCCTTTTTAATATAAATAAGAAAACAGATATACACTTTTCATTTTTCAACACAAATGTCTGATAGTTTTGCGCATTGCGCAGAATAAAACTATTGTTCTAATTAAATCATCAAGTCTAAAACTTTAAAGCAAATCGATCTAATTACTAATATTAATAAGTTCGATTCTGTTTGAAGATCGTTTAGACTTACTCGAACTCGGAGTTCTTCGTTCGCGCGTAAAACTTTATATTCTGATGTGCTGGCAGTTGTACAAGACTATTATTATTTATACGAATATAAGTATTTGTCATATTACTGCTTTGGCCAATTCTGCATTATATTTTTAAGTCCTACAAGAATTTATGGATAGCCTTAAGGCAGAGTCAGTTTTACGATTGTTTCTTTAAGTGTAAGTTTAGTAATTCGTGTTTATATTTAGCACATTGGCACATAAAATCATAACTCTGCTGACAGTCAAGCCAGTGCTTTTGACGCGTCTATCCGATTAACGGTAGATCTACCACAAGTAAACCCGGGCAATAATATCTGTTTTATGCATGGGCGCTCATTAAAACGCATGTTAATTGCTAACACCGTAAAACACGCGGATTAGTGTTGGCTAGATATCGATTTATCGATACGAAATGTATTATTGGGTATGGAGATAATTCTTTTATTTATAATTTGTGGTCACTATTAGGTATTTATGTGGGGATTATGAATTATTAATACAAAAATAAGATATAGTATGCAGATAACTTTTACTATTTATTACTGCTTAGACCTTAGAGGTGTTTGTGGCGCAGTGGCGGCAGCGCTTTGGTAGTGATACCAAAAGTTAAGCAACCCACGGCGCGGTCGTGATTAGATGGGTGACCATTCCGACCATTTAAGTGAAGTCCATGACAAGCATCTCCGTGCTTCGGACGGCAGTTGGTCCCGGCTAATATCTGTGGTATTAGTCGTTAAGCCTAGTCAGAGGCCCTAGGGCGGCTTGATAACTTCTGACAGTAAGGTTTGTCACTTGCCTTACATACACCCCTCCACCAATCCGCACTGAGCCCGCGTGGTGAAGTATGGCTCGTTCCTCCTCATAGTTGAGGTGAGGCCTTTTCCCAGCAGTGGGATCTAATAGGCTGACTTATTTATATAGACCTTATGACTGGTATATAATACCAATTGCCATGAAGTCCGCCTTTTGGTACAAAATTTCAATATTTATTCCGTGCTTAGTTTTAGGTTAATTTCTGTTGTATTTTTGTTCTTTCCTTTGTAAATAAAATATATGTCTCTGTTGTGCAATATTTTAAATAGAGGTCGAATGCAAAGTTAAATGAAGAGCGATCATTAATAGTAGTCATAAGATTTATTATTTTCACTGACTTTTTAGCCCATGAGCACTGCTGAACATGTTATACAAAAACAACAAAAACAGTAACAGTCAAAGCCCTAATAAAGTATGTCTCTGGTGTCCAAATTAGAGGACACAGCATAAGCCAGGTTCTTTATCGGCTCTATCGACATTTTAACTATCGTCAAATGACCGGCACTAGTGACGTGCATTCGAAGAGTTTCGAGGCTGTTCGCATCGCCATCCAATATTTATGATGTGCTCCTCAGAATACTGAAGTTTATCGTAGGCTGTACGTAAATATGCAGCTGGCTATTTTTTTCTTAACTTCACATTTAAATAGTTAAAGCTCGGTTATTACACACTAACTTATTTATAATAAATTATAACTACTCTTCTTCTTTGGATATCTTTTCTACAAGAAATCTGTGCAAATTCTAAAAAAAAAATATAAGATTCTCTCTGGCAATGTACATTGAGTCACCTTTTATGTATAAGTTTTTAAAAACTGTTCTTGTTTAAGTTACTAACAAAACTAAAAAAAATTGTATTTTAAAATCTTAACCTCCTAAAATATATTATTTCAGCAGTTTCTTTGCAAGTTTGACAACAGTAAATATTACACACAAATATTTAGGTATTCGTCCGGATGGCGAATTGAGTTTGAGGCGGTTTGAGTCCCACCTGTAGACAGGCGATGATTTTTCGTGTGAAATATTTATTTACATTAATTTGCAACATATTCTATACAATTGAAATAAAAAATAAACTAGCCACTTGCCTTAACATAGCGACAATTCAAAAAAATAAAATAAATAAAAGCTTTTTGTCTCTTAAAAAAAATAACTCAATTTTGAGTTCATAAAAATTGCAGATCTGTGATAAAGGCAATATTGTTGAAGCCTAAGTATTCATTGATGTAACTACCATATCGAAAGTCCTCATAGAGGTAGTTCATATATCGTGTATGGACCATCAAGTGACCCTATCCAGTTGGTCGTTACGGGGTCATAGCCCCGTCCACCAACGATGATGGTTAATGTACAATTTCACGGGCCACCCTAGGCTAGGGACCAAGTCATGGAAGGTAGCGTCAATGTAACTTTTTAGGGTCCCAAAAGGTAAAAACCGGACCCTATTAGTATGCGCCGCTGTCTGTCTGGCCGTCTGTCACTAGGTTGTATCTCATGAGCCGTGATAGCCAGATAGTTGAAATGTTCACTGATGAGCTATTCCAGTTGCCGCTATAACTACTAAAAACAGAAATAAATATATATTTAAGGGGGACTCCCATACAGAAACGTGTTTTTTTTCCTATATATTAATAACTGCAACAGGTAGACGCTTGAAATATTCACAGAATATGAGGTTGTACATAAACTTTGAATTTTAAAATTAAAATTAAAAATATTTACAGAAATATCTTTTCCCGTAGAACAGACGTGATTTTTTCGCTGTTTTTTTGCTTGATATTAATAATGGTAACAGGCAGACGCTTAAAATATTAACAGAATATGAAGTTGTACATTCACTTTAAAAAATTAGAAAAAAAATTAAGGGAGCTCCCATACAAACGTGTTTTTTTTATTTTTAAGTCATGTTATATAGAGTGTCGAATGTTATATAGATAATGGCACCCTTCGTGCGCAAGACCGACTCGCACTTTGCCGGTTTTTAAGTCAGACGTGGCGTAAACAGAGTCGACGGTAGAGCGAGCTCACCCAGAAGGTTCAGGCACTCCCACTTACCTAGGGAACTCAGCAAGCTGCTTGGCGCCGGCCACCGGTGGGAGAGCGGCAGCTGCCCAGGCGGCACCTAACGGAGCCTATCACCGCTGATAAGATCGTTCAGTCGCTATCACAAAATGGAGGTGTTATGTCGTTGCCCGAGGTCGAATATAGGGAATATTAATATAGGCGATAATTAATATTAATATAGGAGTATAGCACTCTATGGATGTGAAGCGTGGACATTGACAAAGAGGGACAGAGAGAGACTGTTTTGTCTATGGTTAGGGAAAAAAGGAGATTGATGGAAACAATAGTGTGTAGGAGGGGACGAATGTTAGGCCACCTGATTCGACACGACAATTTTATTAAAACGATAATAGAAGGAAGAATAGAAGGAAAAAGGAAGCGAGGAAGACCAAGAATAAGCTACATGCAGCAAATAAAAGAAAAGATAAAGGGTCGTATCAGGAGGTTAAGAAAAGGGCGGAAAGCAGAGAGGAATGGAAAAAACTCCACCGACAAGAGCCTAGCTCTTAAATTTGATGATGAATATAGGCGATGGAACCCTAGCTCCTATAACTTGCGCCACCTTGACGTATGCGACGTCACGATCCACGCTACCTCCAGCATAAGTACCTATGTAATTTAAATACCCTGACAAAACACTGTCGGGGCCAACGTTGCCAATGTACTTTGTAAAGTGGTAACGAACATGCCTTGTTCAAGATGTTCAAGAAAGTTCTAGGGGTATCAGTGCGAAGAAGTTTAGAAAGAAAATATGTTTAAAAAATTTGTGAACATAACACATACACTCAAATTCGTATAAATAATATTCATAATTATTTTGCAATTTAATATTATTCTTGCAATTAATGATTTAATGAGATCAAGTCTCTTTTCCATCAATGTTTTTCCCTTTGGCTACTGAACCCTAAAAAGTAATTACGGAATAAAAGATTAATAACTAAACATCAATATATAAAAATGAATTAAATAGAAAAAAAGAGTAGTTCATGTAATAATTTAATACCTTTTAGCATGTAAATGTCACAAAGTAAAAGCAAAGCTGCAATAATTGATTTAGTAGTATTATTCCTACACCTTTACATTTGATTTTCTGTTGTACACGTTTGAAATTAAGGAGTAAAATCGGAAAACTTGGACAGTATTTGAGATTTGGGCTAACATTTATCCAGAAACATCAAACAAACGCTTGTAAAAGGTGTCGGAATAGCGTCTTTGTTGTATCTAACTCCCAAAGACTCCTACCCCAATACAAAAATATCTCTTTTAGAGTTCAATATCTACTGGTCAAAACTAAATGACCGATTTGTCAAAGTACTTCCGATTGATAAACTTTGTAAAGCATTACTGGTCTTCTTATAATGGACATTCATACGTCCACTTATAAGGTGGTCAGTTTAAGAGCAAATCTCTAAAGAAGGCAGGTCGATTTGTACTGGACGTTCCTATTGTTTACACTGTCACATGGGAGACTAATGTGTAAATAGATAGGGTCATCCCAAGTGCATTTAAATCATTTTACAAGTAAAAGAGAATACAGTAGGTTCACTCTTGTAAGGGAGCTTTTAGACATTGATAAATAATCTACTAAAAATAATTGCATAATGATTGGTTCATCTGGTCAAGTTCTTGCCGATTTTATTTTCATTGTACAACTATGAAATTTTCTGCTGTGTGATGTGGAACATAGAGTAAGTAAGCATCTTATCTACTGAATTGGTTAAAAGTTTTAAGGGATCAGATATTTCTTGTGATGGTCTCAAAATTAATTGTTTTGTTGGTCTAGTGGTATGACGTTGGCTAAAGGATTCAAATCCCTTAATGTGATCCAAAAAGTTGTTTTTGAATTTTACATCCTGTACCTGAAATTACTCAGAAGCATTTCAAAGTCAGGAAGTTGGCAATGTAGGGTACAGTCTAGTACTTATTCTGTGGTACAGTCAGCAGCACGTCAGGTTACCCACTTGAAACAGCTTTTTTGCGTAGGGAATGACGTGACGTGATCTGACGCGTGACCGTGTGTACTTGTCTAATTTGCAATGTGTGCAAAATGTATTTTGTACCTACTTAATTTTGTTCTGTGTTTGTGATGTCCTAAATTAATAAATATTTCTTTTTTTCTTATCTCTTGTGAAATGGGCCTCAACATCCAAAAGCTTATAGGAAGTGTTAACGCCGAGCAGCCTGTGCGCCGCGCGTCGCCCTCCCTTGCCTCGACCCCCGCGGGCCGGCCAGTGCCCCACACATTCGACTGCGCCTCCGACCGTGCGCCCACGTGACGCGTCCCACAATTTTGTACATAATATTATTTCTTACGTACGAGTAAATCAACTTCCAAGAAAATTGCAGTTTTTACTTATTTATTCACCATCGCCGAGCCTGCCCATTTCTTCGAGCCGGATGAAGGAGCTGCAACCTGCAGCAGTTGACCTTTGGATTTCACCTTGAAAATCAACGGCGCGGCGGCGATCGTTCAAAAAATTCAAACCAAGACGGTTACGTCAACTTGCGGAAGTGTAAATCTTGTGAGTTCGTTCCATTTTACATTTTCTCCCCATTCACGCTAAATTATAATTTTAATTTTCGCTTTAACTGCATTCGTATCCATTTGTAACGGTAAATATCTACCTACAAAGCTTTCAGTTCCCGCCATAGGGACCATATAAATCTACGTAGTTACAATACCAACGCATATTTGTACTACTAGCTTACACTTTACGATTTATTTTTATTCATTTTTTCACCGTAACGGTTGCCGCCATAGGTCCGTTACATAATAATTTCCTTCTCAATTCTACCTACTTCTCAACTATTTCATCTCCTACCAATAAAATTCACATTCCAGAAACTTCGCTGTGCTCTGCCGCGCCCGGCGCATCGCTCGACTGCTACCTACAACCAACCGGTTTCTTACAAACTCGCGCTGGCCCGCCGCTTTGCACTTCGCTTTGCACACGCGCTTACCTGCATATACCTATCTAGCGTGATTTCCTGCTGTATTTAAAATTTAAGTATACCGATTCTCATTTTAAGCGTAAACATTGTATTTGCAAATCATTCTAAAGTAATTTATTTCAGTGGGTTTCAATTCAAATTAAAATGGATCGCACAACATTGAGAAGAACTCGAGGTACTTACAAAGCAAAGCTTACGCTGTTCAATCAATATTTGAAAACAGTTCTTTCTTGCGAAAAACTTAGTTCTTTACAAATCAGAGAATTATCAAACCGCCTCCAAATTTTAAAATCTATGTACAATGATTTTGATAGCAATCAAACTCACATAGAATCTTTATGCGAAATTCCAGATGACGAAATCAAGGAAAGGGAAAACTTCGAGACGGGCTTCCATGCAGCGGTCGCCTCTGCGGAGGAGTCGTTGGCCAGGAACACGAGCGTCCCCAGCGGGCACTCCTCGGCGGGCGATGACGGCTCACAGGTGACGGGCTCTGGTACTGCTATCGCAACAGGGCCCCCTACTTTAAAACTACCTATAATACACTTGCCCACCTTTTCTGGTCGCTATCAGGATTGGTTAGGATTTCATGATTCGTACACGTCTCTCATTCATAACAACAATTCAATACATAAAATTCATAAATTCCACTATTTACGTGCATCTCTAAAGGATAGTGCTTCTCTGATGATTCAATCTATAGATTTTTCTGCTGAAAACTATGACATAGCTTGGGAATTAATTTGTGATAGATTTAACAATAAAAGGCTACTTGTAAACAATCATATTAAAGCATTATTTGATGTTGAAATAATTACACGAGAATCCTTTAGATCATTGCGTAACTTGATAGATACAATAAATAAAAATCTCAGATCACTGAAGGCGCTCAATCTACCTATTCAATATTGGGACGCTATTATCATTTATATGGCCTCTTCTAAACTAGACTCTGTTACCTCTCGCGAGTGGGAAGAAGAAAGAAACAATATTAAAGGCATTCCTACTTTGCAACAATTTAATGATTTTATTAAGGGTCGTGCTGATTTATTGGAAACAATGGAAATAAATCAAACTAAACCACGAAGACATAGTGTCATTACTCACACGCGACCCAGGACATTCGTAGCATCACCGACGAATGTAACTAGATCCTTTTGTCAGTTATGTAAAGGTAGCCATAATATTTATCAGTGTTTCCGTTTCAAATCACTTCCAATAGAAAGCAGAATAAAAAAGGCCAAGGAATTAAAGTTGTGTACTAATTGCCTAAGACAAGGACATGACGTCAACAAATGCACATTATGTCCTTGTAAACTATGTTTCCAAAAGCATAATAGTTTACTACATCTAGAGGAGAAAGCGTGTCCTAAACCTATCACAGAATCAAAGCAAAGTTCTCCCGAGTGTGTAGTATTAACTGCATCTAACAATAGTTCGCAATCTGAGTCATCACAGTCACAATATAACGACAATCAAAACAAAATAACTTTATCATGCACAAATCATAACCAAGTTTTGCTTTCAATCGTTCTTATAGGCATCACTGATCACGAAGGTAACATTCATAAAGTTCGTGCTCTTTTAGATAATGGGAGCACTTCAAATTTTATCACAGAGCAGTTAATATGTAAACTTAAACTTAAAAGTCAAAAAACTCATGTCCGCATACAAGGACTGCATAACCAAACTTCACAAATCACTAACAGATGTGAAGTTAACATTCATTCATTAGTTAAAAATGAGTTCAGTAAACAAATCACCTGTTTCATTTGTACCTTGCATTACCCAAATGCTACCTACACATAAGGTTAATGTTAATTCATTTAAAATTCCACAACACATTCAACTCGCAGACCCAGCGTTCCATACGCCGGCTGAGGTGGAAATGTTGCTCGGAGCTGACCTCTTCTGGGAGGTGCTCGGTAACAACACTATTTCTCTAGGGAAAAACAGACCTAGTCTAAATGAGACAAAGTTAGGCTGGCTGGTTTCAGGCGTTAGTCGTAGCCACATACCAAACTCAAACAAGAGTCATTCATTCAAACAATCACAAACTACAGTACATTGCCATTTTTTAAATAATTCAGACACTGAGTTACAGAAAAAACTCGATCACTATTTCGAGTGCGAATCATTCATTGATCCACCTCGTCACACCAAAGACGAGACACAATGCGAAACCATTTTCGCTGAAACTACAATTCGCCAACTAAATGGTCGATTTGTAGTAAACATTCCATTAAAACTATCCCCCACTAATCTTGGTGATTCATACGAACAAGCAAATGCTAGATTTTTAGCTTTAGAACGCAAGTTTAGCCGAGATTCAAATTTTAAAACAAAATATACAGAATTCATGCAAGAATACCTACAGTTAGGTCACATGACAGAGGTCACTGAACTCCAAAAAGGACAAACGGCCTATTTTTTGCCACATCACGGCGTATTAAAAGAAACTAGCTTAACCACAAAGCTTAGAACAGTTTTTGATGCTTCAGCACCTACCACATCAGGTTATTCATTTAATGACATTCAACTCATTGGTCCCACCATGCAGGATGACTTAATGAGCATTTTGCTACGTTTTAGATACATAAATGTATTGTTACCGCAGATATAGAAAAAATGTATCGCATGGTGCTGATTAACCCGGTACAAAGGTCACTGCAACAAATACTGTGGAGATCTGACCCTACAGAAAAATTAAAAGTTTATCAATTAAACACAGTCACGTACGGCACTGCATCGGCACCGTACTTGGCTACCAAGTGTCTGACACAATTAGGACACAACTACCTAAATAATCCGAACACAACAGTCAACACTCAACATAACCAAGTTCATACATTAACTGGAACAACAATATTGCATGATTTTTACATAGATGACCTAGTGACCGGTAATGACGACCCTTTTTTACTCACAGACATTTGTAAAGAAGTTTCTAAACAACTTAAAACAGCACATTTTCATCTTCGTAAATGGAGATCTAATGAAGAAAGCATCCTAAATGATATTCATGAATTTAACAAAACAAATAAAGATCCCTTTTTTACTATAAAAAATAATCATATTACGAAAATTTTAGGTATTTTATGGGACAGTAAAAATGATAAATTATTATTTTCGTCACTGCCAGTCACTGATCAAAATACATCCAATCAAACAAAACGTTCCATTCTGTCTAAGATTGCTCAAATATTCGACCCGTTAGGTCTCATCAATCCTTGTCTACTACAGGCTAAAATCCTTTTACAAAAACTGTGGGCCAACAATATAGCCTGGGACGACACAATTTCTCTTGAGTTCCATAAACAATGGCATGATGTTCTTAAATATTTACCTTACCTTGAGAATATTCAAATACCACGGCATGTCATATGTAACTCACCTATAAAAATAGAACTTCACGCGTTTAGCGACGCATCTATACATGCGTAGTCAGCCTGTATATACATCCGTAGTGTTTCTAGTAACGGTTCAGTAAACGTTCAGTTGCTGGTTGCCAAATCCAGAGTTGCCCCATTTAAAAAGAATATCACCATTCCAAGACTAGAATTGTGTGGTGCTGTTTTGGCGATGCGTTTAGCAGAGAAAGTGAAATCTTCGCTTAGGCTTCTCATAGATACAGAAACCTATTGGTCCGACTTGGTTGGTTGTTTTGGGTTGGATTAAAATGTCTAAATCTATAAAACAATACGTATATAACAGAGTCACTGAAATAACTGACAACACATTACCTGCAAATTGGTACCATGTACCAACTGCTATGAACCCGGCAGACATAGGGTCACGGGGCTTAAACCCACAACAATTGAGCACCAACAAGTTATGGTTCTGTGGACCAGACTATCTCACTCATAATACTATACCTATACCTACGCAACCACTTAACAATACAGAAACTTTGCCAGAACTAAAATTACTTTGTCACTTAAGTAACGAATCAGCTGATCATGATTACATAAAACGTTTTTCCACCTTTTCTAAATTACAACGAGTAATGGCTTATATTTTAAGATTTATCCATAATTCTCGTTTTCCTAAAGATAAATATAGTGGCCATCTAAAGATATCCGAAATAAGTCGTACTCAAATTGTTTTATGCAAACTTGTTCAATGTGAAATGTTTACTAAGCAATATTTTTTACTTCAAAATAACGATAACTTGCCCTCCAAAGATCAGTTACTTAAATTAAATCCTATTATGGATAGTGTAGGTATAATGAGAGTTGGTGGTAGGCTACTGAACTCAAACCTTAAAGCATCCAATCTTATTACATGCAAATCATCACATTACACATTTATTAGTTCATCACTACCATAGGGTACTAGGTACTTCACGCTGGTCCCCAGCTCATTTTATCCACCTTACGACAAAGGTTTTGGATTATTGGTGGACGTAACCTAGCTAAGAAAGTTGCACGTAATTGTATAACATGTTGTAGATTTTCCAATAAAAGTATTCAGCCTATGATGGGTAACCTTCCTAAGGAAAGATTGCACGCTGATTTCCCATTTCAGAATACAGCTGTCGATTATGCTGGACCGATTATGATAGCGGACAGAAAGGGCCGTGGTTGCAAGTTACTGAAAGCTTATGTATGTGTGTTTGTGTGTCTAGCAGTACGAGCAGTTTATATCGAGCTCGTCACCGAGCTAAGTACAAACGGTTTTCTAGCCTGTTTAAATAGATTTATCGCCCGCCGAGGTAGGCCTGCAAAGATTTTTTCCGATAACGGAAGGAACTTTGTAGGAGCTTGTAACGAACTAGCAAATTTTTTGAATTTGAAATCCAATGAAATTTCATCATATGCAGCAGAAAATCAGTTAGAATTTAAATTCTCTCCCGCTTATAGTCCCCACTTTAACGGTTTAGTCGAGGGATGTGTAAAGTCAATCAAATATCATTTGAAACGGGTCATAGGTCTAACTAATTTGACTTATGAAGAAATGACAACATTATTGGTACAAATAGAGGCCATTCTTAATTCAAGGCCGCTCACTCCTCTCTCTTCAGATCCTTCTGATCTAACTGCTCTTACCCCCTCACATTTACTCATGGGACGAACGATCGTAATGACCACTCCGCAGGTACATGACGAGGAGCAGAATATAAACATTTCCACTCTTACGAGATACAAAAGGGTAGAGTCACAGTTTTGGCAAAGATTTAACAGAGACTACATTTCAGAACTACAAAGAAGAAACAAATGGCGTAAGCCAGCAGAAGGGCTACGCCTACACCAGATGGTGGTCGTCAAGGACGACCGCTTACCACCCAATCGATGGATGCTGGGACGCATCTGCCACATCTACCCCAGCACCGACGGCATCGCCCGCGTCGCTGACGTACTCACAACATCGGGAACCCTACGAAGAGCGTTCAACCGACTGATTCCCTTGCCACTATTGGAACCAGAAGTTCCAACGCCGCGAGCATGTTAACGCCGAGCAGCCTGTGCGCTGCGCGTCGCCCTTCCCTTGCCTCGACCCCCGCGGGCCGGCCAGTGCCCCACACATTCGACTGCGCCTCCGACCGTGCGCCCACGTCACGCGTCCCACAATTTTGTACATAATAATATTTCTTACGTACGAGTAAATCAACTTCCAAGAAAATTGCACTTTTTACTTATTTATTCACCATCGCCGAGCCTGCCCAGGAAGGTATTTTTATTACTTAATCAAAGGTATTTTTATTTTTAAATAATAGTTTCATAATTAAAGGTTTTTTATTATTAAAATAATAAAAATACCTTTGATTAAGTAGTTCTTCCTACATTAATAAATTTTTTATCAATGTATGAAGAACTACAAATAATTGCATGTTGATTGGAAGTTCTTGCCGATCGATCCTGCTTTATCTTTTTCTATTGTGTAGTAAAGGTGTTTTAAGTTTTATCTCCGAGATATGGGATAGACAACGCTCAACACTTTTACTTTAATAAGTGAAACGATTTATTTAGTTTTTTCTAGGGGGAAGGATTAAGTGTATGTCGTCATTTATAGTCGCGAGTCGCGACATCTTAAATAATGATATAAATAGATTATAAAATTAATATATTGTAAACACTTTGCTTTGGTAATTTTAGATAACAAACAAATTATACACTGTATAGTTAAAGATAATATTAGGATAAGAGTTTTGACCAATACAGCGATAGCATAGTGTATATATTCTTTGGCGACACTCCAATTTCTACGGTCCTAAAAGCTTAGTTATGTTAAGAAGCTTTATACTTATCGCAGGTACAACAACAAACACCAACAGGACAAAATGGGAAGATGTGGTCAAGAAAAACCTAAGCCCTTAGAGAAGACGCAATCTATTCTATAGCGCTATCGCCAACGATATGTACGCAAAAGTCACGTGATGTTTCGGTGGGTTATACGCGTATGTTTGTTAGATATGGTGAACTTTGCTTTAGAATAGATTGCATCGTATCTACATCCGACTAAATCGCTATCACAGCCATACCTTTTGTTTGTACGGCGAAAACACTACAGTTGTCATGCAAGACAGACAGCTCCGACCTCATGTCAAGAATTTCCGACAATTCTACAAATAGGTATGTCGAGTTGTAAAAGGTATTCCTGTTTCACAACACAATTGTCAATAATTTCAGATACCGACAATTGTCATAAAAATGCTTGGCTTATTTACAATTTCCATTTTTTTAAATTAAAATTGTCACATGTCGCCTTTCGCTTGACAAGTAAGCTGACATATGTTACTGACAATACTGACAATTGTCAGTATGGTGAAATAGGCCCCAGATGGGATTAATAACGCCTAGAGAGAAAGAGAGGTATCTATATATTCCATTGGGTCTCTCGGTTATTTGTTTATTCTAGCGCTTCCTCACGACATCATCCGCGCAAATATTCGTTTTCCCATATAATCTGTTCCCAATTTCACACCCTTAGAGTTTTTAGATCAAAAGTCAAAGACAAAAAGTCTACGTCCTTCCCGGAGTCTCAAGATAACTCTATAATAAATTTTGTCTCAATCGGTTCAGCGTTTTGCACTTTCGCATTTATAATATAAGGATGTAAGTGAACCAGTGGTTAACTGTGAAATAACACCTTAAAATAACTTAGGCAAAATCGACACCCAAGACGCAGTAGCAAAGACAATTCACCGATAAAACAAAACAAAGATGGCAGCCAACGAGATCGCAGTCAAAACAAATGCTCCCGCGCACACAAAACGGCAGTAATGTGCATGCGCAATAAATAGAACTTTAATTGTTCCATTTTGTTACTTTTTGAAAGCAACGTATTTCTGTAATTTCTGTAACGCCCTTCCGTTTCTCGACGATTAGATGAGACGTTTAAAAGTATACAAATACTGGAAGAAATCTAAATAAATAAAAAACCGGCCAAGTGCGAGTCGGCCTCGCGCACGAAGGGTTCCGTACATATACAACATTAGACACTATAATATGATCTTTTTTAGTTTTAAAACAGTAAAAAAGCACGTTTGTATGAGAGACTTCCTTAAATATTTTATTTATTTTAAAAGTATGTATACAACTATTAAGTTGTAAGTCTGATATTAATCAGCCTATTGCAGTCCACTGCTAGACATAGGCCTCTCTAAGACGGCGCCAACTCTCACGATACAACTTAATGTTCTGTTAATATTTCAGGCGTCTGCTTATTGCCCTTAATAATATCGAGCAAAAAACGGCAAAAAAACACGTTTGTTGTATGGGAGCCCCCTTAAATATTATTTATATTCTGTTTTTAGTATTTGTTGTTATAGCGGCAAAAGAAATACATCATCTGTTAAAATTATAATTATCTAGCTATTATGGTTCATGAGATACAGCCTGGTGACAGAAAGACAGACGGAACAGCACGGAACCCTCAAAATGAAAGATTACTTACTGATTCTGTGTCTGACATATCAACGCACAGCCCAAACTAAGTACTAGGATTAAAAACTTGAAATTTTGCACCATGCTTTCTTTTATAGCGTAGAAACTAACTAAGAAAGGAGTTTTGGAGATTCATCCGTTAGGGGGGGTAAAAGAGGGGTTAGTTTGTATGAAACTTCGCCAGTGTCATACAAACTAAACTGAACCTAAATCGATAAAGATAGAGCCGGGGGTGTACTTAATACGGCCCACTTTCTGACTCTCTCTATCTTTAGTGCTCCCTCATGTCTGAGGACCAAGGTCAGCATCAAGGCTACATCTCATGCTGATGATTTGCCTCCACCGGTTTCTGTCCAGCGCCCTTTTTACAACCTCGTAGACTTTGGAGGTTGAAGTTTGATTGATTTACTCGAGAGGATACGTAATTGTAATTTCATGAATATAGTTATAGCATGATCCCCTGGAGGTAGGTGCACGGACGACGGCATACCGAGGTTTCGCAATAAAAATTGTTTCATGTGACCAATATACCCACCAACTGACTGCCTCTTTGGTCTAGTGTTCAGCTCGCTGGGTAGTAAACACGAGGTCCCGGGTTTGAATCACAGGTCGGGCTGAAACTACTGTTAGGTTTTTCTGTCTTAAAGTAACTCAGACACAGCGCCGGAGTCAGAAAGTTCGTGGTGTTAACACCCCTGTGCTCCGGAAAGCACGTAAAGCCGTTGGTCCTGCGCCTGATCTCTCTTCGGTCATGACGGACTGCCGTCTCACCGAATTATGAGAGTGATGGAACAGAGAGTGCGCACACTTGTGCACTATAATATTTCCCGCGCCGTCGACTAATCTCTGTCGAGATTGGCCACTGTAGTCGAATTTCGGCTAGGAGCACATTATAATACCCACCAAAACAAACCTAAAATATTAGTTGGTCTATTTCATGACATGAACTCAGAACGACACCTTATCATCACATATAAGAAAGGAACACCCAGCATGGTAAAAATGCTTAATTGTCTGACCTGGCGTTAGTCCAGGCAGGTGTAGTAATGTGATACCCTATTATGTCTACTTACTTGTAGCTAAAGATCCTACGTGGACTAATTGGTAATTTATCTAGGTCAGTTTACGTGTAACAGATACGAACTTTTAACTATCCTAATAGGTTAGCTGTAAGATGTATAAAATGATTTTAGTTCGAGAGGTATTGACGCTGTCATTTTTTTTTAAGATAAATAAAAGTAAATAAATCTTTGTTTCCAATTTCGTCGAGCTATTTAATCATTTTTTTAAAAATAGTTAATTATGCCCCCTATTTGGGTAACTATTAAGACTTCTCTATAAGGCAATTGCCAATTTTGTATTTAAAAGAATGCAAGTTAGTATTGAAAATTTCGTCTGCATCGAAGCAAGCTGCTTTTTTTAAAATAATAATTACAAAGAAAGGAATTTCATTACATTAACCGTTCAACAAAAGATCGGGAAGCTGCTCGATCTTCCGTCTCACTCACACAGGGGCGGGGCTTCGTAAACATTTAATCACAGCAACCAGGTATTAATTGTGGGTTGCAGATAAAGAATGGTTGATCTTAGGGTTGCCAAAAATGTCTGCATTTATAAACTTTTACTACAAAATGCGTACATCCAGATTATTGTCTTCAGTTTTGCATCAGGATCACAGAAGTCTATGCCATAGGCTTTCATTTAGTTATAATATCATCAAGCTTTCAGAAAAGTAAAAATGCTTTCAATCTAACGTCATGATGGTAATGCTAGCTTTCAAAATGATGAAAAAATAACAATAATTTGGCAGTACTTTGGATTACAATCGTAATCAAGATAGCTTTTATGTCTGGCCTGCAAGGATGTGTAATGTTTATAAGCAAGCATATGTTATTCTATATAATTGATTAAACGAAGTTGTCTATTCAGTAATTTTAAGACTGACCTTCTCTTAGCTACCGAACATTTATTTTATCGGACTTTCTTTTACGATAGAAGTGGTTCTGGTTATCAAACTCCATTCTGCCGTACTCAGAGACGTCAATTAAAGTTAACCCTTCATAAAGTCCCATGCCGTCCTTTTCTATTTCATTGACAAAGAGAGTGACATTAAGAGACTTAAATACAAATTTAATTTATTTGCCGTTTCTGAGTACGGCAGCATGTGCATTTTCTCAATTAAGTTCTGACTTTTGTGTCAACCCTAGCCGTCCCTAGCCTGCGATTATACCGTACTTTATGATAGCCAGTTGACCCTTGAGATAGATGGGTGATCGCGCCCAACTCTGATGCCTCAGATAATCGGCTAAGTTAATTTTGATGGATGCTCAGAGGTAAAATTAATAAAAGCTTGTGAATTTATGATTTCTGATACTAACGACGTTAGTATTCTGTCTTGATGATTTGACGTTTCTTTTCGTTTGTGAAATGTTTATTGATGCGGAGGTAATTTTATCTAGGAGGTGAGTGGGGTCACTGTGTCATTAGAATAGATTATAACTAAGTGTTACGCCAAGGCTCGGCCAATAATAGACAAAGCCAGCCTAACCCAGCCCAGCCACCCAAGCCAGCCAAATTCAGCCCAGCCAAAGCCAGCCATAGCCACCGCACAGCCAGCCAACACCAAGCCACCGCTTGCTACTCTTCCCCACCGCCAATGTGCCTATAATGGAGGGGGAAAGCCTTTATAAGCGACGGACAGCTCAGTCTAGCGGACTTGTACACAGCAGCCACTGAGTAAGCTAAAACATTGCCAGTTTGAGTAACTATAATCATTATTCTTTGTAAGTGTGTGATTCGGCGATTAAATCTGTGTGCTTAAGCTATTGTGCGTTTTATATTTATGCCACTCGTTTACACATGGATGTTCATATTATGTATATAAGTATGTCTATCTGTTATCCTAGTCACTATAGCAAACGCTCACGCTTTGTTTAGGGCTAGGTAATTGGTGTGTTTGTTGAAACAATTTATTTATTTACTAGTGGTTCGCCGCGACTTCGCCCGCAAGAGTTGGATTTTCCATATAAACTTGCATCCCCCATTTCACCCCCTTAATGTTTTTATATCGCGACAAAATGTAGACTTTGTCTTTTCCAGGGTCTCGAACTGTCTCTACTCCAAAATTAATTTAGTTTTATCACAATCGGTTTAGTGGTTTAAGCGTCAACAGCAGACAGACACACTTTCGCATTTATAATATTAGTAAGTATGGATATGGATAACTGGTAGCTGGTGATGGCTTAAGTTAACCCCGTATAAGGTTATAATAGCGAATGTAAATTAATACTAGAGTCTGTCCAGTATTAACGGTAATGAAATGTGATAATAACATCCATATTCATTTCAGTTTTAATAAAGGATACGTTAGTTTAAACAGTCATATTTTAGGAGGTGAATAGATGGACATCAATACTACAACTTTTAATATGAAGTCATTACCGAAATCGTAAAGCAATTGTCTCTCCGTACATTGTTAAGATGATTGTTGTCTTGTAAAGGAATTATTTTTATAGATCATCAGATTTTTTTAGATTCAGATAGTGAAACCCTTAGTAAAAGTTGCAGTTATTAATGGCTACTTAGATTCATCTGCCTTTATTACGAAGACTGTTTAAACTACACTCATTAAGGGGGTAAAAGGGGAGAATAGAAATAGGTATCCTGCTCGTATAATTGAGCAGGCGTAGGCATAAATGCAATTAATCTGCATGAATAAATCGGTCTTAAAATTAATCTAACCCAAACAACTGAGCTCGTGGACATCTTGAAGACGAATTCCTCAAGAGATTGGGTTCATAAAACACGCGAGTCCGGGATTCGGTTTTGGCATTCTTAGTCCGAACTTGCAGGCCAAAAGCCGAAAACAGCAGCGCTATGCCGAAAATTTACGGTCGGGATTGCTTTGCTGTCTTGACAGGACAGGAATTCTTGGTAAACATTATAATACGCGGTTACCAGTCGCCCAGTCTGCGAAAATAACGGATTTTTAATACGAACTTTCATCATCCATTTTAAGTATGATTTAGATGGTGGTTGAAAGCTTAGACAATAATATAACGTTGAATTGTGTCACTTGGGAAGGCAGTGATCATACGTTTTTTGCAACTGATTGTGAATTGGGTTTCATTTAAATCCTTTTTGCCTTTCCTTCATACAAAAATTTGGACTACTTGGACACTTGAGACTTGGGTCATCCTCGGCCACATCGTGTCGCTTTACCGTCAGATGAGATCGTGGATAAATGTCTGCCTATTAATAAAAAAAAAACTCTCTCGATTTAGCTAAGGTTGCTCTTATAACTATGCGAAACACAATGATAATTATTTAAGGAAACATACTAAATATCTATGAGTGGGTGTAATTCTGATCAATTAAACTTCATAACACAGTTGTCTCAGAACAAACAACATCGAAAGCACTGATATTTCTCTACAAAACGGCACGAATCTTGTAAGAATAAGTATTTCAATTAAGTCTTTGCTACCAAAATCACGAAGAGTATAGGTCGTGTCGCCACAGCTTAGCGATACCAAGCAGCACAAGCCAACAAGAATTCACTGGTTTACTGTTATAATAATGATTTGCATAAACAGCAAGTAATGACCTGGAGTTTATGTGCAATGATTACGAGGATTTCCTTAGGCCTGTGTATTAGTATTTATACTTAAGTCAGAACAGCCAGCCAAACTGCTTCTGCGTGGCAGCCACACAAAAATGTTTGTGACATAGATATCTTTGATTGTCACTATTAGCAGGTGTCTCTCACTCCATGTACTTGCGCGCGTTAATAGCCTACTCTCGAGCGCACCGACGGCGGTGCGTAAATCAGTAGACTGCCAACAACCGACGGGCCCGCGTACGCACTGTTGAATTATTTGTGTTACGGTCGATTCGTTCTTATGGAAACTAATTAAGAAATATGATTTTAAAATCTGTTATTTATTGTACAAATGAAACCAGAAGCATAATATGTCCTGAATTAGTCTCAGATTTAAATAAAATTCTGGACTTATCAGAGTCTCGAATGTTTGAACTTTTTAAATCTTTTAATAAGTCATCATAATTTTACGGCATACTGAAAGTTCCCACAGATGCTTTTTACAACTATGTATGAATACATTTTTGAAAATAATTTAGCACAGAACAACATCTTAGATCTTGTTTTCCACATTACTACTTATTAAAACTGTTTGTACAAATCCGATTTGTTTTTCGGGACAACTGAAAATTTTGCACAGGTAAACATTTTGTAAAACACTATATCATTGTAAAACATTTCAAATCAAGCTACAAATAAAATAGGCCTTGTATCTAAAGAGGCAACCCTGACTTTATTAGTTTGACTCCAAGGTCGCGTAGCTGCAGGGGAATAATAACGTAATGTTCGAAACTTTTAAAGCACATTTTCGGGCGCAGCGGTGTGCGACAAAAAATTGTAGGCTATTATAAGAGTAGGTATGGACGATTTTCCTTGGAGTGATTTATCTGTTACGTAGTAACTATTATATAATCTGTGCTATTAGTTTTTTTTCTAATCTAGACATGGCATATACAGAGACGAGCGTGAAGCGAGTTTACCCAGAAGAAGCCTGTTTACTCTAACTTTGATTCTGCAATAATAAATGAAGATAGTAAACAAATTAAACAGAAAAATTATAAGCATTAAAAATAGTGTAATATGTACTCGTATATGCCTTTCTATGTTGTCCCATATTCATATATTCATGTACAGAACAACAAATCTTCAAGCACCTAAAATATTTATCTACGACTACTATTTGACCTTCTATTAGGTGGCATCTGATCAGCTCTAAGTTATTAATCATCGTCTAAGCCTTTAAACAATCCACTCAAGTAAAGGACAAGGCAAACTTTATGGCATTTTATGCAGTTGCAATAATGCTTATTTTGCGACAAAGTGTGACAAAAAAACTGATGCTCTATACACTGACCCTATGGCAATGACCGAGTTCTTCCGCAGCTTCTTCTCAGTACTAGCCCACCAAGTCCCCAAGCAGTAGGTAGTATTGCCTATCTTGGAACGTGTGATAAGTGGGTTTACTTACATGCATAAATAAAATACTCATGACTTTTGATTCAACATTTATTTTTCTGACTTATGTGAGCTATATCTACTGATCTGTTTGGACTACGCTGTCGGTTAGGCCAGTTTAATTACTGTTTAAAATTAACCGACTTCAGTCCGAGATTATCGCGTCTTCGCGAGCTCGCTTAAGTCTTAATTAATAATTGTTTATTTGCCTTGTTAGCCGATGACTCATTTAGTATCGTTCTAATATTATATTGTGATTTATTGGGTTAATCGAAATTAAAATGAGTGTTTTTATCTTGTTTTGTTAATTACTTTGATTTGATCCATACAAGCAATCGTAATCTCAAATGTTATGATTTGTGAGGAGTACATCGTTGGTTGAAACGTTTTTTATGAGTTTTAAAAGCACAGCTTTTTAAGCTCGGTTATTACTTTTTTGTTTATTACCAATTTAATACTAAACCAATATTGGGTGTTCTTATTATTCCAGATAAACTAGGAGCAGGGCAAGAAAAAGATGATTTCGGGTATTCTAATACAAATAGAAAATACAGGGTGTATTTAATATATGTCCAAGAATTCAGCTCAGTAGTAGTACCAATATAATTCATTTGTGTGGACAACAGAAAGTCAAAATAAACACTGTGGCATATAATGCTGTTGTAACAAGAGTGATTTTGCGGCAAAAATGTGTAGTCTGATTTGCTGGCTGTGTCGGCAGCACGTCAGGTTACCCATTTCAATTACGAAAACAGCTTTCATTTCGTAGGGAATAATAATAATGTCCTCCTAGCCGAATCACGACTACGGCGGCTTATCAAAACAGAGATTAGCCAACTGCGCGGGACATATTATAGTGCACAAGTGTGTGCGCAATACACAGGTGCACTGTCTGTTCCTTCACTCTCATAATTCGGTAAGACGGCAGTCCGGCAGACATAGGAAATAGAGGCGGTCTCAAGGTCAAAGTAGGTGGGAGGCCTGATGTGCAGCCATGTTTAGTAGGTGTGTGTATACATAACACCCGCGAGGGCTAATCACGAAGAAACCTTTGATAACGATATCTTGTTCAAATCACAGTAAGTATACCGCTGCATAATCTGACTAAACAAATGTTATTGGGACATTAGGATAATGTCTGGTTCGATGTTTGCCCGCGACGCGACGGCTGCTCGCGCGCGATAACGCCAATGCAATGCACTCTCAGTCTAGGGTTGTCACGCAAACTAATACCATTTTAAAATAATGTAAAAAAAGAAAATTTTGCGCACAAAAATTGAACTACCATGTCGTCTGGTCGGACTATTTTTATTTTCGTACGAAGTTGCAAAGAAATTACCAAAATTTTAGAAAACATAAATTATATGTAATATAAGTTGAAACCTCAAAATTTACAAGCGGTTGCAAATGTTGGCCTTCCCATTGCTTCAATTCTTTTCGCCACCTTGAAGTCTTATTTTCACGCCGAAATTTCCGAATCTCTACCAACCCTTATGTCTGTATCAAAATAATAAATTAAAAACTGATTAGTATTTTAGGTAGAAAAAGATTACAGACGTACAGTAACTTTTTCAAGACTGCTTTTAACAGAACATATTGTAAAAGTATCATCTCATCACATAATAATATGAATATAATTGGCGCATTTTTCTATCATGCGTTTTATAATATATTTTCAAGTAATAACATATTACAGTAAAGTTTTAAACAAATAGCTGATCGCAGCTTTCGTCCGCCTAAAAGCTTATCCTTATTTTATAAAATCGGTAAATTCTCTATTGATCTATTACTTGACTGTCAAACAACTAAGCTGCCTTCTTTAACATTTAAAAAAATGGTGTATTTCCGCATAGCTACAACTTTAACACCAGTTATAAAACGAAGAAGCTAGTACGGAAAATAACGTGAGTTAAGTGATTTAGTACCAGAAGACAATATCACTCAGTCTTCACCGTGGTAAATTCCTACTAACACAATTCTCAATAAACTAACTCCTAACAAGTTTGTGACAACCCTATTCCTAAGTATAAGCAGAGTTTGCAAGCGCCTTAATAAGTTGCATTGTATGAGAATTTACACACTATTGTATGACTCGGATTAAAGGGGGGAGGGGAACGTACCGTTTTTATGTACCTGGTACTATGCTGTCTTTGTTTTTTAGAATGTCTTAGAAAGTTGTTAGAAAGAGTAATCTGATAAAACTCTTAAGAGTCATTTGAAAAAAAATATATACCAGAATGGTATTTTTAATCAAAAATTATTTATTTAATTACGGATAGAGAATGCCATAATAATCCACGTCAAATAACTCCTTTGGCCCATAATTGTGGGGCTGGATATCATGTTTCCTTAATTTTTGGACTCTGCCTAGTGCTACAAGCGCGTATCATAGCTCGCGACATACCTATATTTATTACGTAATTGCTTTATTAATTAATTATAAAATTAACTGCTGAAGTTAGTTCAGCGGTAGCTCACTAACCGCTAAGAAACTGATGTCACTATGATATGAATATTTATGCATGTATGCATGCTTTAATACTATGTGTAGTATCTAAGTTATGATATCAATAATTTTAAGTGCCAATGTGATGGATAAATAAATATAATTATGATGATATGCTAATCAGTATTTAATGGGGATCTTTTTGTATTTTATTTCAATCAAATCTAGAGATTATTGCCATTTTTTTTGACGTCTTTGCCTTCGAGAGAATGAGAGGGAAATACAATTTTTGAAATCTCTGTGTATGTCCAGCGTATACAGAAAATTAGCCGATAATTGACTATTTGAAAGGCCGTGTCAGAAAATTAAAGATCGCTAAGAACAGAAGACAGCACAATAAGATAAACACTTTAGCATTTAATGCGCTTGTAATAGGGGCTATGTTGCAACAACATAGGCAGTCTAATGTGCTGGCCACTATATGTACAGTCGACCAAATTGAATCATGACCCATCTTATGGTCATTTTTCTACTGTCATTCTATACAAGTAGGTTGTAATTCGCTTGAACATACATTTCCTAGAAACGAACCTGTTATCATTTTATTAGACACTGACAGTTACTGACTAGGCTATACTCGCTATCTGAATGAATAAGTTTGTATGAAAATCGGCGAGAACTTAGGTAAGGGTTGCAATGCAACACACAGGTAGGTAGGTAGATATTCGGGATTCAGCACAGCCGGGCGCTAAGTCTGTATCGGGAACCAGTTTCTTTATAAAAGTTCCACTGGAACTTGTGTTAGCCATGATGAAATAAAACAGTATACTTAGATGAAGAATATAATATTTATTTTAGGTATATACTAGCAGTTCCCCGCGACTTCGCCCGCGCCAAAAGTCGGATTTTCCATACAAATTTTCATCCCCCATTTCACCCCCCTTATGATTTTATATCGCGACAAAAAGTAGCCTATGTCCTTTCCAGTGTCTCAAACTATCTCTGTGCCAAATTATATTTGATTCGGTCCAGTAGTTTCGGAGCCTATTCGATGCAAATAAACAAACAAATCTTTCCTCTTTATAATTTAATATAGGTACTTATATATTTAACAAGTGGCATTAAATTGTTAAAGTGAAAAGTGACCCGATTAGACGACTGCAAATGTCATTTCCCCTCATATAATCCAAACCCTACAAATTTTCTATTGGGTTAAGATCTGGGGACATAGAAGGCCATGAAATAAGAGTGAATTCATCTTCATGCTGGGTAAACCAATTCGAGACAATTCTGGCAGTATGCACTGGGCAGATATCATGAACGAAGGAGAATACTGGCACTTCTTCACGCAAGTAAACTGTTCGTAAAGTCGGTAACATTGATTCTTCCAATATATTGACATAGTTTATAGCGTTATGACATTTGAACAAATTCTCCTACACTTCCGGCATCCATCCAGGTACACATCTTAGCTGAAATTCATCCGGATAATTGGTTGAGCACTACGTGATCCTCTGTGTATCGCGTGTTATCGCCACAAAGTTAAGCGACCATGTTGAGAAGAGCAAATTATTTCTCGTCTGTAAAGATGTTCTTCGTAATGGTGTTGCACTTCCGTTATCTTCGTTGGTTCGTGATTCGTCGAACGCGATAATTATGTCGTCGTCTGTCTTCGAGGGTACCCTCTTCAGCGTGCCGTCTGATCCAGGTTCTGACTGTGTTCAGACTTATTCTTAGCTCTTTGTTCTGCCAAATTGGCCATTATACGATTTGTTTGTAGATATTGACTTAGATTTTTATAAAATTTCAGACTATATATACAGACAGGTATACTTAACATCTGACACACGACGTTTTATATTTTTTTAATTATGATACTTTTTTCTTCGTAGTGAAAAGAGTTTAGATTATGGACTTATTTTAAATTCATATTAAGACTGGTTTATCTAAAACATGTCTAGTGCAGTGATAATAAAGGTTAAACTTGCAT
This sequence comes from Pyrausta nigrata, assembly GCA_949316185.1. Classification (NCBI taxonomy): domain Eukaryota; kingdom Metazoa; phylum Arthropoda; class Insecta; order Lepidoptera; family Crambidae; genus Pyrausta; species Pyrausta nigrata. The sequence goes on along the minus strand of OX438936.1, from coordinate 32,731,160 downwards.
AGATCTCTGACCCGTAATGACGCATTTTTATTCATATTTAAAACGTACTATGTGCAACATGCATGACAGCGAAGAAAACCTTACAACATTTATGAATACAAAGGAATAATCGGCAGAGTGGGTCATGATTCAATTTGGTCGACTGTACATACGGCTGCACGTCAGACCCCACTTTGACCTTAAGGCTTCTATTCCCTACGTAATAAAAGCTGTTTACGTAGTTCAAATTGGTAACCTGACGTGCTGCCCACTCTACTTCTTCCTTCCCTATTCCCATCATCTGGGGTCGGGTCTCCTCACTCATCTGCGCCAGGATATCCTATCCTATGATACGTGCTGCCCACTGTACATTATAAAAAAGGTATAAATTCTCTCTGGTATAATCAAATATACTTGTCGTCGGTGGCTTGTGAGGAATCGTTGTCAGTTGGCTCATACACGGCGGCATACTCGAAATAATAGTCCGGTTAACTAACCGGACTATTATTTCGAGTTAAACTAATACAGACGCCTATTTTCAGTATCACAAACAAATCGACACAAAATAACTAAAGATTACACGGATGGCTTCGGATTACAATCGAGAAACGCAGCAAGTTCGATACAGCAACGCAATAGCCAAGACACAACCGTTCTTATCGGCGCTCAGTGATAGACTGCCCAGTGTTGTCACTCTTCCGTTACAGGAAACGTTAAAACGACGGAAACAAGTGCTGCCATCGTTGTATTGACCATGCTAAGTAAACTACTTGGCGTTTCCGTCTAAACTCAATAGATGGCGCTAGATTGACGTAATCGTATGATACGATTTCCAAACGAAGCTCTATGGTTAAACAAAAATCCGAGTGACGTCTGTCATTGCGTTCTGACAGCTCGAAACTTCAAAATAAACAGCGCCAACCGCCTCATTCTCCGACATACTTTAGTCAGGTAAATCCTGCTTACCTACCTACATTCAAAACGTTTTACGAGTATAAAGCCATAAAAAGCATGAGGAGTGGGCAGTAATGAGTTAATGAAAATATTATTTAAAATTACCTAATAACGGAGTTAAATTATAAACGTTTTAGTAATTAAATGGTTTCTAAGAATCAATGTAAAAGACCGTTTACATGAAATTAAAATCCAGCAGGTAGGTACATATAAGTTATAAAAAATCTTTTATTCTAAATTTAAAAAGTTACATACTAATACCAGTCCTCAATACAATACTCAGCTGTATTACTCGATTATGCCAACCAGACGAAAGACGACTTCCGACGACGAATACAGCTAAAATACCGAAGGCAATTGAAAAGCAATATAGTTATAATTTAAATGAAATGCCTAAGTTTATTTTAACACCATTGCGTTTTAATTTATATCGGTATTTCCGTTGCATTTGTCGTCGTAAGTTTGACATTAGTCAAGTTGCCTTGGTCGGGTTGTAATGTTAGTTTTTTTCTCTCAAGTACTTGTCACATTTACGCATATTTACATAACTTCCCAAGAGTATCTATTACAAACTCATTTGAGCAACTTTTAATAACATCTCGGCAAACATACAATTTCAGAATATTTTTAAATTTACGCAAGTAAAGTATGTTTAATGCAAAAAACATTCTCTATTTTTACTTATAACTTAGGCTCACCACACACGAACGTACGTAGTTGAGATGTCACAATTTATTCTTTATTTAACTAGGTATTTTTATTCAAATCGTTTTGTTGGTATAGTTGGTTTGCTATTAGGCTCGATTCCACAGGAATTTTCTATCTCTACAACTTAATTACTACAAATACAGACTACAGTCAACAGTATTAGAAGTAATATTTATCCACCAGGAGAAAGGCAACGGAACAGAGCCATACAGCCAGATATTTTATAAATGTCAAACTAAACAGCTGTCAGTTGCCAAGAAAATAGAATCCATAGACAATTTATTATATGAAGGCCAAGAAGAACATACACACAGAAGTTAAAGGAAAAAGCGGATGCCATGACGTATTGGGAGTTGAAGGTGCTGGCCGAGTCCAGAGAAGCGTGGAAATTGCTTCACCGACTAGAGCATAACAGCTCGTAATTTATTAATCTAAAAGTAAAGTTAGTCTATTAGATCCCACTGCTGGGCAAAAGCCACGCCTCAACTATGAGGAGGTATGAGCCATACTCCACCACGCGGGCTCAATGCGGACGGATAAGTGGAAAAGTCTGTAAGGCAAGTGACCAACCTTACTGTCAGATGTTATCAAACCGCCCTAGGGCCTCAGAGACTTAACGACTAATATCAACCGATATCAGCCGGGACCAACTGCTTAACGTGCTTTCCAAAGCACGGAGATGCTTGTGATAGACGACACTTAAATGGTCGGAATGGTCACCCATCCAATCACGACCGAGCCGTGGGTTGCTTAACTTTTGGTATATGGTACATCATTGGAATTGAGTCCCTTATCCGAGTAGAGCTTCTGAAGTGAAGTCTTCTTTACAAAACCAGTTGCGTCCGCGCATCGTAAAGCAGCGATTTAAAGGTATCGGCGAAATAACGACCGAACACTTAGCTCTAAATGCACATATTTGCTCAACGTAACGGTGTTCGGCCTTACAAACGCAAGTAGATAGGGTGACCAGGTATTTTTAGAATAAAATCAATAATTGATTTCAATTACAAAACAATCACAAATACAATTGATTAACAACTTTGTATAAATAAATAAAATGCATTTATTTCAAAAAATATTTACATGTAAGTTGCCGGGACTTCCCGAAAGGTTATCAAAGCGATATCTGGTCCCAAAACAATCTACTTAGCTCTAGAAACAAATTTTGCATACTGAGATTACAATACCTGCCTCTAAAGCTTCAAAAGTTGCTAACTAAATAAATAAATAGATAACTTACTTTACTATTTGTTTACTTACACAAATATCCCAGATATCATAAAATAAGAAAATAATTAAACATGCATTGAATTAGTCCTTTATTTATATCCATACTCCCTGGACCACACAGTTCAATTATCATTTAGCAGTAAACACTTCTCGATATGACTGCACTACCGATGACTAAATTATACAAATATCCCACTAAAATAAGTTGTCTGGTGACCCTATCTCCGGTAGGCTAAATGACCAACCCGATCCGCAAATTAGGACTTTAATGCATTGTAATAAAAGCCACTGAAGATATTGAATAAAAAATCTTATATGAAGACCACACTGTTAGGCAGTGTTGACATTTTTATGCCCTGTGGGTTCTTAAGGTATTTTCGTTAAGGAATGCAGGGTCTGAAGCAAATTATCTTGAAGTTATCTGCCTCTCTGATTGGCCAGACGAAAACTGGATTGTGTGATTGAATCCAAGTGCAATCTCAGATTATGGGACAGACTAATGGCCGGTTTATGCATATGGGCCGGCTAGATTGGTGGTGTAATATCATAGAATAGTAGAAGATCAGATAAAATCGGTATTGACTTCTGTGAAAGCGTCTTACGTAGGCGATAGGTACCTACAATATAATCAATTTTTGTATACTCACCTACTTACTAACTTAATTGTAAATGTATGTCTCAACGCGACGCGACGCGACGATACAATAACAATGGATTTATCCTGGTGACCTGGTGATGGAGCTATATTTTTTTGTATTCTTTAAAATATTTTGAATAAAGGACAATCAGCAAGAATATAGGCAATTTATATTTTAAAAGTTTTAGTTTATTTTCTATGAGCCGTGACTATTCTTCTTTGGCTAACTACCTCATTTTCTTTTTAACTGTCATTGACTACTCATTTTCAATCTTTAGAACCAAGCTAATGTTAAGAAATCATTTCGGGATTATATTAGCAACTAATAAGAATTCAAAATACGAACTTTGAATTAATTGAGCAAAATGTATGACTCTTTAGAGAAAGGTACTAATCATAGTTATCAGAATCGATCAACGTCACTATTAGTCAAAAGTACTAATTTAAATAATAATTTCAAATGACAGATATGGTAAGTTACCGCTTAATCTAGCGAAATCCCATCGCCCGGAAATTACTTGTTCTACAAGCAATCTGTTAGCTTCAATTATGTACGCTTTATTAAAATATCTCATATGAAATCGTCTTCCGATATCAATTTATGCTTTTCCACAGCAGAGTTAGAATCAGTAGACTCTCTTAATTTATGACAAACGTTTAAAACTCTTTAAATTGTTCAAAGGCTCCATATTTGAACAAAAACAACAGTAACAATTATATTCTTGGCGTTGGGTAAAAACACGATTTTTAGTTGCATGTTTATGTAGGTTATGTTACATTCAGGCGACTGAATGTGTAACCATGATCCAAACTGGTCAGTTTCCCCTATTAACAGGGTCACGGCGGACAGATGGCAATCGCTCCACTGTAATTACCTGATCTGCCACATCCTGGGTCATAGTCAAAAGCGTCATGGTCAAAACCCTGGGCCCTCGTGCCTCGTGCGTGCGATTGCGAAACCGGGATAACGCTAGGATGATGATTTTCATGTAGGATATCGGCAGGCCTGTAAGGGTATGTTATATCGTGGAGAAGCATAGTGCACTGAGTGATCAACACTTCAAACTAGACCTTAAGCAATGAATACAAGGTACTATCAAATTAAATTAAATGTATGCCAATAAAGCTGGAATTATAAATTTCACGAGACAATCAGTGTAACGTAAATTGAATCTAAGTAAGTTTTTAAAATGAGTAGGACCGAGAATCAAACCCTAACAAGCTAAAGAGGGACTTTACGCCCATTGGGTCGTCAAATTAATTTCTTAGCATACTACTATGCTTATACGAGTATCGATACTTTTTATTGTACTTTTTATTTGCTCTCTCTATGAACCTTCTTCGTGTTTTTTATCATGATAGCATCTTGCTCTATCAGTATTGGCTATCGGTAGATGCACAATAATCTTCATAATTTCATAGCCTGGTCAGCGGTGGACAGCTTTTATTATAGCTCTGATAATTATCAATTTACAAGTTTCAAATTGACTAAGAACCGAGTTCACCAATTTTTGAACAGTCGGTAAACCTCGATTTACGGTAAGATTGACAGAATTCCCATAAAAAATAATGCTAAACCGGCAGATAAAATATTAAACACGAGTTGGTGAACTCCAGGCTAACAGGCGGTAGCAATAAAGGAATGAGTAGGTTTAAACGTGTTGATTGCATAAATAATATACTATCTGGTTATACAAATAGCCTTATGGCTTTATAAACTTAGCAGGCGATTTCCGGCAACTTCATCCGCGCCACAGAATAAGTACTAGCCCGCGCTTAAGACGAATTTCCTATTTAAACTTCTACCTCCTTCTCACCGCCCAAAGGATTATTTCTAGAATAAAAACTATCATTTGGCCTTTTGGGCCTCTAACTATCTTTATACCTAATTCCATTTAAAGTAATTAATTAGTGAAGGAAACAAACCAATACAGTTTCCAATCAATAATATTGTTATTATAAGTATGTATTTGTAAATTACTGTTTTATCAGAGACATTGATTGAGTTCTGTCTCTTCATTATCATAAATCTTAACATTTCTTATTAAAGTCGGTAACTTTACTAATATATTAATAATTAATAGTAATTCACATACTTTTAAGTATCTTTAACATTTTAATTAAAAATGTCATTACAGTAAAGTTTAAAACAAAATTGTCTCTATAATCCAACATTGTACCACCGACCAAAGGACGAAAGGTGGTCTGTCATAACTCAAATTAAAAAGCCAGGTCAAATGATATTAAAATTCAAGTTCTATTTTTTCTGAAATTTGTCTATTTAGATTACTCCTCGACGTTTGACGAAATAAAGTACTTTAAAATAAATATTTTATCATCAAAATATTTTGTAGGATCACTGCCTATGCATAAGTTTATGATGAGCAAAACCTTTTATGCGAATCATTTCCGTTGCATCGGTCAATTAAAGTTAATCAGCTGTACTCCACCGGCTACGTCTAAATTAAGTATTAAAATTCACAAGACGCTGTATTAATACCGAGTCCACAATAAACTGTGGGGACCGATGTTATCAGACTAATAACTTCTTTGGTAGTCCCAGCTTTAACGAAAACGACACAAAAACGATACAAAAACTTGATGGAAACTCTCAAGAGTTTAATGTTTTATGAGATGAGCCTTCCACAATTGAAATCCGTTCGGTAGAGTCATTCGGTGTTACGACCAAAGCAATTTTTGTTGCCACTGGAATTGGGCCCCGCATGCAAAGTATCGAGAAATAAAATCAAAGTGCCACTTGTCACTTACTCTGCACTTTAATTTTTGTTTCTACGACTAAGTTTTTATTGTGCGTCACTAGCGCGCTTCGAACATAACTAACTGTATAATATTTACACTGTGTTCATAATGATAGCGTATTACATCTTCGGTCTTACTCGTACATATTATTTAAATTAATTGACGGTGTAAGTCAATTGATTAAAACCTTTTATGGAAAGCACAGTTTAAGGAATGATTGAACCTATCTTGAAAAAATTACACTGTAGCTTATTTCGGAAATGCCTTTTTTTACATCACCTCGATACACAGGTCCTTCCTAAAATTAAAATTACTCAAAACCTTTATAACACTCGATATGTTAAACAAAGCGTTATATTTCACAATCACAACACATAAATCGTGTGAAATTATCGACAAAAATCGAAACCCAAAACTGTTGACAACCGCTGACATCATTTAAAATTAATGGCGGTCGTACATTATTGGCTACCAGAGTCAGAGGTGGTCCACCCTTTTTCGTGGTTCTCACAAAATAAATACAAAAAATGTTAATGTCCTCTGATGGGCGCGATCACCGAATACTTAAACGTGTGAAATATGTCCGTAATTTCTGTTATTTGTATCCCAAGTCCGTACAGCAAGGTCATACAATTATATCTTTTACTTGTATATTTAAGAACGTCTTATTTATCAATACAAAAGACTGTAGCCGTGGATCTCTCACGTGTGTCAGAGGTTTATTGCGAGTATTCGATTGATTAAACATTAATTTAGATAAAAGAAAATGACAGGCCTGTAAAACAAATAAGTATGTAACATATCTGTATGTAATACTTTAATGAAAATCGAAGTTCGTTTTGGAGTATGATTATTTCATTTAAAAGTCTTTGATCCTGTTTTTTGTTCTAGGGGCAATAAAATGCATAAACGTATCGTCAGGTCAGCTCACAACACAATGTACGAATATTTGCATAAATTACAACAGCAACCAAAATGGCACAGATAAGTAATTCTTATTAATACAAATCTACATTTTATTTGACATTAATGTACGTGATTTGATTTAAGCAACTAATAACAGTTTATTATAGGAGGTGGTTGCAATTCATACAGCCTTATCGTTAGGAAACAATTTATATCACCGAACGTCAATAGATAGGCATTGCCGTTTATTTCTTGTTAATATATTCATAATAATAGAATAATATTTTATTGAATTAAATAATAATTGTTTGGGAAACGAAGCTTGAAGAATGTATTTTATTAACAAACTAGCTATTGCCCGCGACTTCACCTGATTATACTTGATGATACAAAATGTCTGATACTCCCATCGGCGTCAAATAATAATGACTTGTATAAGTTCTAAACTATTTATATGGAAAATAGTCGGTTCAGTGTGAACCTGCCCTTATTCATACTGTCGTAACCGCAAGTCGTAGTTCTGTTGAAACCTCAACAACATACAGGCAAATTTTGAAACATATACGCTTTAAATTATACCTTAGGGATTTCTTCGTTGCTGGCTAAAGTATTCCCTAAATATTATAATATATATGGATATTTTAAAGAAAGGCTTCACCTAGACAAACATTACCATAAGCGCCCTATTTCAGCAAACGTGACAGGCTCGACAATTGTCACAAATCAGGTTATTTCATTGATTATATATTCTACAGTGGTTTTATTTATTCTACTTATTTTTTTTAAACGCAAACATTATCCATTCATTCTCTATTTATTCTTCTGTATATCGGGCCGAGAGTGTTTGGGTTTTTCTGTCTTGAAATTACTCAGACACAGCTCCGGAGTCAGGAAGTTGATGGTGTTAACACACCCGTGCCTCGGAAAGCACGTTAAGCCGTTGGTCCTGCGCCTGATCTTTCTACGGTCACGTCGGACTGCCTTCTCACCGAATTATGAGTCTGAAGGAACAGAGAGTGCACCTGTGTTTTGCGCACACACTTGTGCACTATAAATATGTCCCGCGCAGTTGGCTGATCTCTGTTGAGATAGGCCGCCGTAGTCGAAATTCGGCCAGGAGGACAGTACATTATTCTTCTGTATAAAAACTCGACTGCATCAAAATCGATTTTGTTTGTACGACGAAAACACTACAATTGTCATGCAAAACCATCGAGCACGTAACCTATAGAGGCGGAGTAAGCACGATTTTTCGCCGAAACTTATCAGTGCTTGGCATTGATACGAAAAATTTTAATTTAAGCATAAATTTTCTAACTGATATTATAAAATATGAGATATTTCGGTTGTAATCGTATATTACAATCTTTTAATCAGCACCTTTATTTTAAAATATGTAAAGATATAAGTGAATTTCTTTAACAAAATGCGTTGAAGAAAAAACATAGTCATTAGCAAAATAATAACATTTCGCCTATATAGGTTATGTGCTCTGTGTGGAAACCATTCGGGAATTTTTGACATTTTTGGAGCTGACACAGCTCCGACCTTATGTCAAAAATTCCCGATAGTTCAACGAAATGACAAATTGTAAAAAACGATTTCTTTTTCACAACACAATTGTCATTAATATATTGATGCCGACAATTGTCACATAAAAGCTAGGAATGTTTACAATTTCTATAGAAAATATTTAAAAAAATTGTTACTTGGCATATGTCACTTTTGTGAAACAGGGCGCCCTGGTGAGATTGATTGCGGTCAAATGTAACATAAGAATTTCAATTTCAAATTGAATTTTCGCACCTTGTGTTCTACAGCACGGATGTTTGAATCGATAATAGTCTTGTCTAAATAGCAGAATCACTTAATAAACGCATGGGAAAAAAGTTTATACGGGAAATTCGACATTTTCCCGAAGTAAAGTCGCGAGGAAATGCTAGTAATAATAAATAATATAATAAAAATAGTTAATTTCTACCCTTATTAAATAGAATCCAAGCAAAAACGGGTACGAAGCATAGTAAGAGGTTTTGTTCGATTAAAATTAGGACACGCAATAAAAGAGTAAGCGCTCAAGTTCGATTCCCGGTAACAATGTTTCCCTATACGATCCGCTGCCAACTTCTAAGAAAGTCGTGGGAATGGGAACTAACTTCATTCTTGAATGTCAGGAATCTATGACTGAATACTGTACTACAGTCAGAATTGAAAGATGACTAAGCCTGGAGTTCACCAACACATCTTTCATTTTTAATCGGCCGGTTTAGCATTATTTGATATACTCAAGATAATTATTGTTTTTAAGTGATAAGCATTCACTATGCAATTTAAATATATTATTGCACTTGAAAAAAAAACGACCACCAGAGGCGGGAATCGAACCCGCGTTCCTCGCATACCGGGCGATTGCCTAACCTCTCGGCCACCCTGGCGTTGGCAGAGCCTGTCGAAATTTTCAAGTGCTTCTTAACGCTGTAATGCCGCGTTGCTTTCATCAATGTTATTGGGATTATACCCTCAACACTCGAAAGAAATACTTTTGCAAGTATTTAACAATCGAAAGATGAAGCTTGCAAATAAGATAATTATTGTTTTTAAGTGATAAGCATTCACTATGCAATTTAAATATATTATATATTCGACAGGCTCTGCCAACGCCAGGGTGGCCGAGAGGTTAGGCAATCGCCCGGTATGCGAGGAACGCGGGTTCGATTCCCGCCTCTGGTGGTCGTTTTTTTCAAGTGCAATAATATATTTAAATTGCATAGTGAATGCTTATCACTTAAAAACAATAATTATCTTATTTGCAAGCTTCATCTTTCGATTGTTAAATACTTGCAAAAGTATTTCTTTCGAGTGTTGAGGGTATAATCCCAATAATATTGATGAAAGCAACGCGGCATTACAGCGTTAAGAAGCACTTGAAAATTTCGACAGGCTCTGCCAACGCCAGGGTGGCCGAGAGGTTAGGCAATCGCCCGGTATGCGAGGAACGCGGGTTCGATTCCCGCCTCTGGTGGTCGTTTTTTTCAAGTGCAATAATATATTTATACTCAAGATGTTAGAGTATGCAGTCTTTTCCTTTATGGGGCTGAATATGACTATCAATACCTACAACTTTTACTATGAAGTCAACACAGAAATCGTAAAAAAAATTTTGCTCTCCATACATTGTCACCGAGGTAGCAGAATTATTTGTATGGAGTTTCAGTTTTTTTTTAAAGATTTCGACTGTGGTCCCATATTAAAAGTTGTAGGTATTTGTGGTTATATTAAGCCCCTTAAAGGATAAGACTACTTACACTAACACCCTGTAATTTGTATGGGAATTCTGTCAAATTAACTGTCAATCGATGTTCACTAGCTGTTTAAAAATTGGTGAACACAGGGCTAATAAGTTTACGTTTTCAGATTTCTTTCTAAGTAGGGTTTTACCATCTTCAGATTGTGTACCATAGCACACCATAGTCCATACAACTTCTACTTACTACCACTGACGAAATTGAAAAAAAAAACTTTGGAACCATTTGTATTCCTAATAAAGATAACAATGTTATGTATTGGCTGTTAACAAACTGATATAGCCTCAGTATATGCGGGCTTGTGGCAACAAAACAAATTGTAAGAAAATGTTTCCAGACGAAAAATTCATCGTTTTACGAGTATGAACATATATGTATTAGGAACTAGTTTATACTTATAGGTTGTTTTCAAAGTGTGTTTTTAATTTGTATGACCAAACCGAAGATCTCGTAGGTACAGTCGGACTGGGAAGCACGTCAGGTCATATGTTGAACTACAGAAACAGCTTTTATTACGTAGGGAATAGAGGCGGTCTCCGGGTCAAAGTGGGGTAGTTTGACGTGCGTCTGTGTGTACTTAATTTTCACATAACGGCTACCACTTAATTTTTACGAAACCATACCTTAAAACTTATGGGTATCTAGATATTATATCATATCAACGTCAACCACACCTTTTTCTAAAAGGCGTTTTTCATCTATATTTAATTTTAATATATATTCAACTATCTATAGTATTATTATATATCTATAAGTATGTAGTGTTGGCTCCATTGTCCGCGGACCTCACTCGGCTGGGGCCCACTGAAAATCAGCGCCAGGGCCTTCTGGGGACCTGGCTTAAGCTGAGTGAGGCCCCCTTGATTTGGACATCACAGACACACAAAGGCACTGTTTGGCTAGCGTTGACTGTTACTGATTTGTTTGTGTGGTGTTTATTTTGTATTGTTTATATTATTTTTTTGTGATCTTTGTAATTTTGTATTTTTGTTTAAATTCTGAACGATGTTTGTTTGTGATGTCCCAAATTAATAAATGCTTCTTTCTTTCTAAATTTCTAGTTTATTGTTCGAAATAAAAGATCTAGACAAAATGATGAACCTACATAGAAAAAATACAAGCCTACTATTTTGAAGTCATAAATAATCATACCTATATGAATAAGACTCACTTCTTTCTTTATTGCGCAACAAATTAATTGAAAAGCAAAGGTATCCCCCAGCCCCATTAAATTGATCACAAAAGATGCGTCAGACACAGTTGAACATGAAGCTCCTCGTAAATAATTATATTAGCCCAAGGACATTGACGTAAAGGCGCGTCTACACTGTTCATCTTTTGAATAATTAATAAATTTAAATCATTTATTAAGGGTACCTTAATAACAAGAGGTTATTATAAATTAGACGATTATTAAAATGATGAAAACGTGTGGACCAGCTCGCACCAGTAAAATTTCTGTATCTAAACATTCTTTTTAAAAGAGGCTTTGACAATAGTGACTGGGTTTCTTGCGCTGCGTTTTCTCAGCACTATAAAAATTAAATTTGTCCCGAAGCAGTGGTTAGTGCCCCCTGTGGGCCTAAATGCATAAATAAATGACTTTTATGACTTTTTACTTTATGCTCATCATCTTAAACGGCACAGCAAAAAGGAACTAAACTATGACCCGAGTTTACTAAATTTTAAACAGCTCGTAAACCTCAATTGACGGTTAATTTGCCAGCATTCCTATACAAAATATGACAAATAATGCTACACCGTCAGATTTAAAATTAAACATGTGTTGGTGAACTCCAAGCTATGCACTTAGATTTGATATGACTTTGCAACTCTTCAAATTGAACTTTTTCGTAAAGTTTAAATTATTAACAATTAATTAGACGTCGTGTGTGCCTATTTTTGTAAATATATTTCATGTTTTATACTAATAACAATAATTTACTGTGTGTAATCGCACTACAAAACAGCAATTATGGCAAGAAAGTATATTAGTTTTGAACGTTAAAAGCCGTTACGAACCGAACGATAATAAGGTAGGTATTACATATTTATGCTATAACAAAATGGATTCCCTTCATGTGGAAGCACCCTTACAATTACTTCCATAGACGAAAGGTATAGCAATTTTCCGCTCCAATTGCAGAGAATACCTATAATAATATGAATAAAACCGAATTGCCTGAGAAACTAACATTATTTATTTCACCAATTGACCTATTTTTGCCCTATGACATTAGATGTTATGACAAGATTGGCCGAAAAAATGTTCAGGCCATGAAAATACCTGAGCTTATTACTTACTAAAATCGACTTTGTCAGTGTGTCTATTTGCACTTTTTTATTTTTGCTTTTGCTTTTTTATTAATTATCGTCAACTTACTTATTCTGAGACGCACCAAAATGGACTGACTTATTCTTTGTATTAGAATGTGACTACAGTACTTATTTTAAGAAAATCTATGAATTCAGTATTACCATTTATTACAAACATAAAATACATTATTCAGATATCATATTTGAAATGTCTACAGATGGTACTGTCCCTTCGTGACGCAAAGCCGTCCAGTAGGACACACTGTATACAGAAAAAATAATTTCTAAATTCATCATCATTCAACATCATAAGACTGTCAAAGGATGTAAATGCGCCTTTATCAATATTAATCTACCATTTTACGTAAGCCAATCCTTAAGCGATTTTCCAGTTCACAACTAACCTTCGACCCTTATCTTTATCAAAAACTTATTAGCCAGTGGCATAACACCCAATTTGTATTCATTATATCCCTATTAGGTTATTACCAGTTGATATGTTAAATCGTCGCTTTATAATATCTCTATTAGATAGTCTTAAGAGCCTATGTACACTCTACGTCTTTTGCAGCCACGCGTAAGTACGGATGGGACTTTTAATAATAATAATAAATTGTTTCAACAAACACACCAATTACTTAGCGTGGATAAGGAGCGAATTAGGAGCGCGGACCTACACCAAGACGGTTGTCACCATACCTTTCCATATTCTTTTTGGGGTGATGAAGGATCTACCTCCAAGTGGTCCACCCCGGACAACGACAACAGCCGTTGTCTAATAATGCTATCAGCGGTGGTAGGCCCTATTAGGTGCCGCTTGACAGCTACCACCCTCCCACCGGAGCCCGGCGCCAAGAAGTTGCTGTGCTCCGTCGATGAGTGGGAGTGCCAGAACCTCCTGGGTGAGCTCGCTCCACCGTCGACTCTATCTACTTCACGTCTGGCTTAGTCTAGTATAGCCAAGAGCAAACCCAGTTCAAATAAAAAGAATGTCTGCAGCTCCTGTTTTGACCAGGATCTAAAGCGAATCGAAATTAATCAGAGCTATAGGAATTAATCACAAGCGAAAAAACAATGTTGACGGCTCTTGTCGTTCGTCACATTTAAAATGTTAATCAAATATTGGTTGTACATTTAGACATTGTAAACTTCAATTCTAAGAGCTGTGGATTATGTTGTAATAAATGAACTTAAAGGAGGAAAAACGATATTTGGAAAAATACTTTATGTACCGCGGCTGTATAGATGCAACAAGTTCGTGTATAAAGAGCCTAAATGCTAAGTTACTGCGGTAACAGTTTCAACACGCCGCTAATTTACTGAGTTTCGATATATCAAAGGTTAAGGATCTGCAAGTGACATTAAAGGTAATTGATGCCTTAGACAGGGCAGATAGGTGCGACGGTATAGCAGACTGTGCACACTTTCCGACAACTTACGAAACACAAAAACCTGAACAACAAACGCTTTTGTATGGAACAGACATCGCTGAAGCAAAAAATTAGGATCATTTAGGCTTTAGTTGCAAGGGCTTTAGTATGAGGATCCCAAAAATGTTTTTGGCCGCACGATTTTGGTTTCACCATGGATTCGTCTTACCACTTGCTTCATTCCATAGCCCAGTTCGACCTGAAATTTGGCTGACCTTTTGTCAATAATGACATCGCTGGCAGCTATCAGATAAGTACATATCACACCTTTGAGATGGCTTCCTAAGGATCTTTCCTTAGGAAGCCATCTCAAAGGTGTGATCCTGATATTTTAAAACCTCGGTCGTCGAGTGGCTTTCACACCGGTTTCCATGTCGCTATCCCTGAAGTCCCGTCCCGAAGGGTTCGATACCCGGTCGAGTCAATATAGTGAATCATGCATGTTGTACCCGTCGTTGTGTATGATTTCCATAACACAAGTGCTTTAGCTAATAACTTTGAGGTCAAAGTAATGTGTGTGATGTTGTCTAATATAAAATTGATTCCTTAATTTTGTAGAAAATGTTGTTGTATAAACCTGTGCCCCGTTATTACACAAACTTAGTACCGGGTTTAAGCCAGGACTAAGCTATTAGCTGGCCAGTTAGAAAAGCGTTTCTCTATTAGTTTATGTCACGAATGTGTAATCCATTCTCTGTTGTCGGCTAATATTTAGACCTATTTTAAACCTGGTCTATTTTTTTGTATAATAACACCGCTAGTGTCTTATGTTCTGTGAGCCTGGCTTTGTACCTATATATAAGGCTCTTTCCGACAAAATGCATCTTTCGGCCGCTCCCATCGTAAAGCAACGAAACGTGATGTGTCAAAACGCTTTGACGGCAGATATATGGTGACAACACAAATTATGCGCTCTATGAGACAATCGAAAATATGTAAAAAACTCATAGTGATATTTATATCTTATAAGTTTTAAATAAGAAACCGAAATGTCAATATTGGCTCGAGCCAAAGGTTCAAATCCTACCCATGTGCGATATTTTGGTTTCTTATTTAAAACTTATATCATAAATCTTCATAGAACACTAAAAACACAAAACAACAAAAGACCTGTAATAAAAAATAAATTGCGGATAATCTGCAAGGATAAAAAATATACACAATAATTTCACAAAATAAAAGATTTTGTGAAATCATGCCACAGAAATCGCTTTGTCGTTTATACGAGGAAATTCAAGAACTTTGTATAAAATCAACATTCTTTAGAGATGAAAATCTCAAGTTTGCTTTAACCCGTCGTATTTAAGTTGAGAAGTAATAGCTCGTTGATTATTCTAAAAGTCAGCTATTTGCCTCGAACTAGTGAAGTTCAATAGACAAATATCGATATCGACCACGTATCAATAAGGTTGAAAGAGCTTTTACTGAGTGTGTGGTGAATGCATGATGAGATGAGTAAGAACTAAAAGGTTAAGTAAACCTTTACTATCCACGAGTATTGTCCTTTTATTTACGCTTTAGATATAGGTTAACAAAAACTTAATAATAAATTAAAGTTTTTAAAAAAAAAAAAAAAAAAACACTTCAAACAAGTAATTGTAGGTACCAATTAGTTAACAGCACAATAATGTTAGCCGTTATTATTTTTTATCTATTTTTAGTAATAGTAGCAATTTTGCAATGAGTCTGGTTTGTACGTCGATAGTTTCATCGACAGAAAGTATCGATAGATTTGAATCTCTTCGTACTCAAACCTTTGGTTTCAACTCAAACAGTTGCCACAAACACTGGGAATTATATGAAAAGTTCGACATCTTGCAAGAAAACTTGGGAACAACTTATATTTTGAGATCGGAAACGTTTGAATGTGAAAAATAATGGTGGTTTTAGTGAAAAAGGAATTTGGTAAGAACTCCCTTTGTGCGCAAACACGTCACAAGTTGGAAATAATGACACATTTGTTTAATTCTCTTCGACATAACATGAATTTCCAATTGGAACCAATAAATTATTGTTATATCTGCAAGTGAATGAAGGGCGTGATAAAGTTTTAAACTTAAAAAAATGCTTAAATTATTTTTATAACTTAAGCAATTATTTTGCAAGTTTTTACGAAATTCAATTTGATTATTTAAAAAAATGCATTAAAGATATTGCGGATAATCTAATAGTATCGGAGGTCAAAACACACTTTGAATGGTGATCCAAAGTGAGCCATCGATTATAATCTTGAATCGGCATGAGTATTGTTCTCAACAAACATGTAACATTTCTACGCCTGTGGTGGGAAATTCCTCCATAGGTATATTATTGTCATATACTGTGTTTTTGAGATATTGAAATATGCAATGGATTTTTTTTCATCCTACTTTGGTTTACGCAATTGCATCAAAATCGGTTCACAAAGATTAAAAAAGGTTGTATTAATTTTTTTTTTATTTAGTTTACACAAATCTCCAATTTTATTGGTAAAAACTTATTACTATCTGGAAATGCGAAGCTGAAAATAGCATATATAGGGAGGGAACCTGACACTGCCTCAGGAAAAAATACGGGGAAACAAGTAACGAGTACAAACAAGTCAATATTTACAATCACAGCGGCATACTTAATTAAAATGTTCGCAAACCAATCACACCGAGAGCATTATTAACAACGCTGTTTAATAAACATGAAACGCTAACCTGCAACAATCTTTGTTACTTCATTATTTGCCGTGTTCGTTATAAGCCAACTTATACTTATTGGGAAACAGTGATGTTAAGTTTATATCGATTAACTAAAGGAGAGGCGAAAACAGCTAGATGTGACAATACCAAAAAAATAAGACGTTCGATGAGTCACCCAGAGATCGGAGTATGTAGATTGATTTGGTGACATGATTAAACCAGAATTTTGCGTTATTGTTTTTTCAACAAAATCCATATCCATATTATTCCAGCACTGTCAAAGAACATCACATCAATCTACCTACTCCGATCTCTCACAATATTATAAAGATACACAGTTATGAATAAACTCAAAAATTGAAAGCATCTTAATCAAAATTTTAAAAAAACTCCAGTAATGCGAGCCATATTACAATATTAATATCGACAAGAGCATAATAAATTATTATGAACATCTTTATGCGGGTATTATAAGCAGGAACTTAAATTTTACTAAATCAAAAACCAAAAAAACCTGTAAAACCTTCAAACCTAACAACACCCAAAATATGATCCATACAAAAACAAGACGAAGAATCTTTGTGCGTACGCAAATTCCAAATTACCTATCTCTTCCATACAATCCGGCTTACACGAATACAATGCAATAATCGTGCCCTAGCGAGGCACCACCGTATGCGCACCCCGGGCTATGAAATATACGACCAATAAATAAACAAGGGCAGAAAGGGGTGAAATTAAATATTCATACACAGTGATGAGGGGGGAGCTAGTGGATGTATCGACGTTCATTATTTTAGAATGTGTTTCTAGAAAATGCAATCGTCTGTAGGTACTTTTTTTACTAAGTCATAATTGCTGCCTTTGTTAAAACATGCAACTATTCGATTAAATTTGACTCACAAGAATGATTTAATTTTGTTAACAAAATTTAATTTCCTGAAAACTTGCAAAATAAGTGCTTAAGTTATAAAAATAATTACTTGCTAATATTGCCTTTATATTAAATTAAAATTAAATAATTTTTGGCATTGAGTCGAAAATGCGACCCTTTTTGAATCCTGGAATCCTTAATTAGAATCAAACTGAAGAAGATTTAAAGTTAAATTGAGGAATCCTATGCCAGGTTTAGTTAGCAATGTCGATTTCATAAAAATATTATTTGTAACCATAAAACTATAAATAACTACCAATAGTACCAATGATTGTGTCTTAAAATAGATACTTTTACAACCAATATTTAAACCAACTTCATTATGATTTATTTGACCAGAGTAATGTCACTTCCAGGCAGAAAGAATAATCTCTTCTAAAAACATAAAATCACCTCATCAAATAAATATGAATCCATGAATCTCAATATCGATAAAATAAATAAAACCTACATCCCTACAGCAGTCCAATATCGTAATAGGCAGGCTAAAGAGTGAGGCGACTTGTATAACATCACCAAATTAGCCGAGCGATGTGCACTAGCCCTCAGGCGATTGTAGGGATGTCCAAAACTGGTTTTATTCATACACATTAGTATTATTGTAATAATACGGTTTTACCTATCCCGGTATCTATTCTATATTATTATCTCGTCTTAAGATAGTATAATGCATAACAAAACCAATAATTCATGTAGTAAGCTTTATCATCAGGTGTGCAACTACGGTGACATACAATATTATCACTTCATGCCTCAGTAAGTAATATGTATCTTCCAGTAGTATTACTTAAACGTATAGGCATACTTTTGAACAAAAGGACTTAAAACATTACTTTTTTTTTACAGTCCGACGCTATTACCCAATACGGAGCTAACAAACACGAACACGCAGACTAAAAAATCAAATAAAAAATACATTATTTTTTTAAACATTGCCAGCCCTGAACCCGGCCACGACATGTAAATGTTTTGTGACGCCTTTATAAATGATTTTATCTGACGCGTTTTGTGTGAAATATTGCCTTGTGGAATTGAATTGGACACAATCTCGGCGTGGCCCATGTGTGCTAATCACTTGAGGGTGATGTTGGGACCGAGGTTTGTCTAAATTTGCATGATGTTTTGATACTGGCAACATTTTTGAAGTTTTCTGTCAGTCCAGTGTCGTAGTTCAAGATTTGGGAGCGAAAGACTTAAACGCGCTATCTAGAATTTAGACTAGAGTTTACAAACACATGTTTAATTTTATAACAGCCGTTTTAGTATTATTTGATATATTTTGTATAGGAATTCTCTCAAATTAACCATCAATTCCTGTTTACCGGCTGCTTAAGTTGGTGAACTCAGGTCTTAGGGTCTTAATGGTTCTGATTTTGTTTATTATAGTTCAATACACCGTTACTCATAATTTAGCACTTACCTACATAGTCTTTTCTGGACTTAAAAATTTCATGTTTTGTCATGTCATGTCAAATAGAAAAAATGTTAAATATTTTATTATTAGTGTGCAAGTTTACTCACGATGTGTTCCTCCACCGCTAAGCAGCAATATCTTTGGAAAGACTGTAACTTAATCTAAGTTTTTACAAACTCAGAGGTATAGGCCGGGGATCGAACTCACGACCTCACGAATTACTCGTAGTAGACGATTTCGTCGCTCGTGTATCGTTGCACCTAAATAATAGAGTACCACCAAGGTATGTAAAGTAAAAAGTAAAGTTAGCCTTTATAGATTTCACTGCTGGGCAATGGCCTCACCACAACTATGAGGAGGTACAAGCCATACTCGACCACGCGGGCTTAGTGCGGATTGGTGGAGGGATGTCTGTAAGGCAAGTGACCAACCTTACTGTCTGATGTTATCAAGCCGCCCTAGGGCCTCTGACTAGGCTTAACGACTAATATCAACAGATATTAGCCGGGATCAACTGCTTAACTTGCCTTCCGAAGCACGGAGATGCTTGTCATGGACCAATGTATGTAGAAAACATAAATCTGTTTAGGATTTTAAGTAAGTAATTATCGTAAGTACAGTCAAGCACAAAACCGTTTGATCTTTTACAAGGAAGCAGATAAAAGTCGAAAGTGGTTACTTTTGCTTTCAACAGCACAATGGCGCGTTTTGTTACAACGTCGGCGCCAAAGTTGCGTCCGCGCATGTACAGTGTCAAATGCCGTCGCAACGACACAAGGGATGATTGTTCGATGGAAATATCACAAGTGAATGATTTCTATATTTGGCGTTCGTTATTATTGGACTGTGCGTGTACTAAGCTAGTGGTTGTATTGTTTTTGTGCCCTGTTACTAGACTCCTTTGAACGGTGCAGGATTTTACCACGTTATTGAATCACACCCGAAATATGACAATTAATCATACAAAAATTCAAGGCAAGAGAAGTTTCGGACGTAGAAAGGTATCCTGGCTGAAGAAACTACGCCAAAGGGTTGAAGGTTGAAGAATCATTGTTTAGAGCCGCGGTATCAAGGCCGCAAGTTGCTATGATGGTCGTCGAACTTTAAGAAGAAAGATTGAATCACACCTATTATAATGACGATTTTAGTGTCAGATCTCATCACAACTTTTGTAGCCATAGTTATATGCAGACTGTAACCAAAGTACATACATAATACATCACAACCCAAACCAACCAACTTGTTATATTACTAGTTTTCTCATAAGTGACAACCCTCAATCTAATTAAAGTAGATACATAATAATTAGGCATTAAATTGTCGCCAGGGGCGGCACGTTGGCTCCACTGTTTGCATTGCTTTATAGCGGGGGAGTCGAATGTCTGGTGTCATTGAAACGCGAATCGTGGTAGTAATGATCAGTATTTTAGCACGGATGAGTTACAGCGCTCATGGCTCCGTGGCGGTGGTGGTTTGATAGCAGATGATGAAGTTAAGGCTGTCTTACTGTGGTCTGTAATGGGATGGGTGACCGTTTACCACAGTGGATTACCACTATCCAAAGCTATATCTGCGTTATGACTTGAAGTTCGTAGGAATAGCTCAATAGCGGTAGTAGTATGGTAGGGGCTACCGGTCGCTAGAACTAAACATCTCTGTGATCAATAATTGGATGGTTGACAATTTCGACTCTAAAATCATTAAGCAATCCATGCTTTAAAAATGTATCTAACTAATGTCAAACTTAAACAATACAATGCCCTCAGGGTATTTAGGTTGTCTGATATCTAATAATGAGATTCGAAGCCTGAAATAAGCTGACTGTGAAGTAAGCATTAATGGTCACTATGGTAAACCAATATGGAATGAATAGTGTTGTGCAAGGGAAGCTAGATAAATGTATATTGCATTTGGCAATCAATGTAATTTATACCTATTATTTGTTTTTGGGCCATATGGTAGCCATCGCGACCAATGATTGGTCTATTGTGGCAGCCCTTTTGATTATAGCTCACTTTGCCCGTTGAATCCAGGAATCGCCAGATTTTGCGAGGAATAAGTTTTGTTATCTCATCCTGGTGTATTACATGCTGCCCTATATGGATACTACTTCTGCTCATGTGGCAATCCATAAGCAATTTAACGTTACGCATTTTGAATGTAGAGCCAGAAATTAGGAAACCCTATCTATATCGATAACATCGTTTAACACCACCACTAGTTTATTTACGGGGGCCAAAATAAACAAAAAGGGCTCAGAAACACGACAGTTTATTCAAATTTATTCACCATTACAACTGTCCCGATATTTATCTATCCCGATGACCTATTAGAGGCACTTTCAATTCATTACTTTATTCATTAGATGGATAATAGAATACAATGGGTGTTAATTTGATTAGCACGGTACTTTGACGGATAGCTTCCTGTGAAAAATGTTTGGAACATAGATAAAGTCTGCTGTGTGATTGTAACGTATTGTGTTTTAATTTATGCGGAGAGGATGAAAGGTAAATTAGCATAATTATTTGTTTTTTAGTGTGTTGCTGCTTCTAATATTATTATTATTTTTAAGAATGTTATTTATATTTTAAGAAATGACAATCTCACTGCTTTATTTACTTTTAGGGTTCCGTACCTCAAAAGGAAAAAAAGGAACCCTTATAGGATCACTTTGTTGTCCGTCTGTCTGTCAAGACACTTTTTCTCAGGAACGCGTGGAGGTATAAGGTTGAAATGAATATCAAATGTAATGTAAATTAAGGTATGACTGGTGGATAACACCACTTGGCATTAAGTCCACCTTTTGTTTTCAGTTGTGCAATAAAGTTTAAATAAATAAATATATAGCATCAGAAAAACCTGGGAGTGACCTAGTTTTTTAAAAACGCTTGTTAAAAACTTTCATACACCAACCATCAATGCTTTACCCAACCTACTTTTTCCACTGGACCTCAATTAATTAAAAAAAACTGAATGAATTTTAAAAAATATGGACTAATATAACCCTTTGAATGCAGGCTTTTATTACTACACAAAGTAAAGGACAGATGTTCAAAATTAATTAAGTAGTTTCGTTAGAGTGAAATTACCTTCATATTTTGGGACATTCCTTGATAATGACTACAGCTGGGACTCAATATGTTATCTGTGTTATTAGATAGGAGACAATATTTTATACAAGTAGACGCAGTTGGAGGTTAGGTATCGTCGGCGACAAAATTCATTGAAATAATCAAAACGAGGAAAGTTAACAGAAACATATTGTGACTAGAATTGCTTACAATCAAACAGAAAGTACATGAGTATTAGGAGATCGAAAACTTCAATTATAATGGTAAGACTCGGACAATACTGAATTTCTAAAAGTATAATTTTCATACATTATTATATGCAAAAACACGGTAGGCTACTTACCCCGAAATGGTTTGAAACTTTAACCAATTCTCATCTTAACGTCGTACTCAAATTAAGCTCAATTGCAATTTGAAAAAGACGATCTGTGGTAGGTTGATGTGCTTTACAAAGTTCCCGGTAAACTGTCAAACAAGACAAAATAAACAATTCCCAGAATGATTCCGTTCCGCTCCGTTTGATGTTAATGGTTCGAATATTAACATCTGTTCTTCTTGTTGTAGCTGTTTCGTTAAATATGGGGTATTTTTGTTTTGTACATCACAAGGATCAATTCATGTAATTTTAATGAGACGCATCCTTAATGATCCTGAGCCAAATAACTCTGGCAGTAAAATGTGACAGTAAATGAAAATTACACATTTAAAATACTTTGTATTTGCAGAATCAGCACCTTGTAAAGTTAGAAAATCAAAGGCCATACGAGTACATTTGCCACTTCTAATAGTCAACTGAAGGTAAAATGATTTTGCATCCATAAAAGTAAGGATAAAGGTACGGGAAATCAATCATTTTTGTCGAATAAGTTATTTATTAAGGGATAAGACTTTGCAATCTTAAGATTAGAATTGCAATTAAAAAAATGACCACCACAGGCGGAAATTTTGACGATGTTGTGGGGAAATTATAAGCATTTATTCCAAGCATCACAAACAATTGAATTTGGGAACAAACTTCGAGTGGACGTGTAGAAGGTTTCAACGCAAAAGTGAAAAGGATACACTCTAAGTATCAAATAAAAGATCTGGACATCGTCACAGAGCCAATTTGAGGCGATCCGATCAGACAATAAAACCAGACATTATTATGCAATAAAATCTTAATAAGGTGAACTGCAATTTAACATTATGGCCCTATAAAATCGTACTCTTGATAATTTCGGACGGGAAAACGTGGGTAATTATGTTTTAGTTCAGAGATGTCGTTGACACATCATTTTGCAAGATAAAATAAGTTGTATATCTAATAAAAAAGTTATTTAAGGACAAAATATATATAAGGTAGGTAGGCTGTTTTACAAAGGAAGTTTGGAAGCTTTACAGTTATCATTATTGAAATGTTTGACAGCAACATTCCGTAAATAATTACTTAAGTCTTTAATAAAACGCCTTACAGAAAGAACTCTTCATAGAAATGTTACTGTCACATAAAATTTAAATACTTAAACTATGAAGTGCAACTTTCAGTTTTCTAAAACACACTTATTGCAATGGACCGATTTTGTGCACTTTCTGGTCGTAAAATATAATGCTGCATGTGAGGTAAAGTCTTTGAGCTTAGATGTTTCTATATAGAGTATATTTTGTACTTTCAGCTACTGTTCCAAAAACAAGGAATAACCCTTATACAATACACATTTATGACAAATAGTTTCAATTGTTTTAAATAATAGTAAATTGTTAGGCTTATAAAGCTAACTATTCTTACTAACTATTATTTGTAAGTGAAATTTGATTTAATTTCGTAAAAACTTGCAAAATAATTGCTTAAGTTATAAAAATATATTTAGGTTAAATTTTAACATTATTTGATAACTAGCGGTTCCCGGTGACTTAGATAATTAATAAAACTTATGGAGGCTTTGAAGTTAAGTTCTTTTTTTAGTTCTGTTCGGACTTTTCTTAGTCCCGACCTCTGTTTAGCCGACTGTTTACAAAATAAGCGAACAAAAGGCAGTGAAAGTTATTTGCGCCGTTCTACAAGAGGTATAAATAAATTTTAACTGCCATGCGCGAACGCCGCGGAAATCGGCGGACTCAGATCAAAGCTGGGCTTAGGGCTAGCTCATTAAATAAATCCTAATCAGACTGCACATAGTAAACCGCTTGACATATTACAATGTGTAATTGAAAAACGCATAATTAAATAAGAGAAATCTGATGCGCTAATCTGTGAGAGCACTCACAATATTATTCCACTACCAATATTTCACAATATTCATAATTAGTGAGTGATGATTACTGATGATGAACTTTGAAACATTCTTAGAAAAGTGATTCCCAAATAGTGGTTTGCAAACCCTGAGGTTCTGTGGAAGGGTCACAGGGGTTCCGAGTTCAAATAATACAAAATAAACAAAGATATATTCAAACCACACTCTTAATCTTTTGTGATAATACAATCTTTTTGATTAAAATTCTCCAAAAAGTATGATCGTCTAGTATGAGTTCCGTAGTCATAAAATAAATGCTTTAGATTTTTTAAAATTTAAAACGGAGACAGTTTTATTCGTGTCTTACATATCTAATACGAGTGGGTAACTTGCAACCCTAAATAACCATTAATGTTTGGCACAGTCCATTTAAGTGAAAATTCAAGACTAGCTTTGTCAATACCATTGTTAAATATAATATTTCTGAATAGCTTTTAGCGATAAGACCACCTACTTTGTACATCTTTTTATGTAAATTAAACTGTTGTTTATTTTATGAATTGCAATAAGAGTTGTCTTTAATACTTTGTCACTACCAACGAAATTAACATTATCATTTTAATTTGGTGTTTTTATGTTCTATATTCTGCTGTTTCCATTTTTTTTTCGAAAGTCATATTGTCAATTTGGGTTCCAAACTCGTGTTTCCAGACATGAAAAGGATCTCTCCTCGTGCCAACCATTTCTAGTCTTACAGTCTCAATCGAACTTTACATTCATTGCTCGCATTTCGCGCACGTTTCAACGAATCTTCAACGCTCCACTTCGACACTTCAACGTGTAGATCCAAGCGTTGATTTATGTATTCCACTAATTATATACCGGTGCACGGTTTAGACCACATGTCAAACAACATTGTTGAAAAAATTCAAATGTAAACATGAATTTATTTAGGTTAGGCGATATTTTTAGATAGCTTTGCATTATTTTCGGTTGCATTGTTTAGATCGGTGTCTTGACGAATGACGTTGTTTGGGCTCGGGTGAAAGGGCGTTGATGGTTCCAGTCGGGAGCTAGATTTTAGTTTCGTCTGATCTACAGTAATCCGGAAAAAAAACAGCTTGTAATATAAGTTCGGTTTTGTTTATTGCATTATTCATTGTATCTTTGACAATATATTTTTTATTTACCTAGAAGCTGCAAGTTATCGGCGATGCAGACAGGTAAACCAGGAGCCCAAGTCAGCTAAATTACCTATATTTGCAAATTGTATATCAAGCTTTTACAGTTCTAGTTTGGGTCAAATATCAAGACAGCAGTGTTATTTATTTAGATTTTTGTGAATTGTGCATACCGTAAAAGGATCCAACAACAGGCCACTCAAAAATACGTACTTCTTTCTTATGTGTTTGGAACATGTCATAATTTGTGCCTTAATTCACCAAGTTTTATACATTGTTCGTTATATATTTGTTGTAGTTACATAAAATGCATATTATTTCTATTTGGAACCCTATTATTGTTTTTTATGATTTCCGCTTCACTCTTTATGGAACTTTAAATTCCTTTCAATTGAAATTATTGATCCGTACTTCCGTTCCGTACCGAAGTCCATATTTTGTTTATTTTGATCACTTGCATTCGTTTCCATATTTATTATTTACCTACATGACATTCCGATAGTTTCGTCATATGATTTCATATACTATATTTTACCTTTTGCAAGTCAATTTGTAGGTACGCCCAACAAAGTTATTATTGAACGTATAAGTAGTTAATATTCTGCTTTGTAGAGTCTTATTATCATTAAAAACTCCTGGAGAGTATGCAGTTTCATCAAAACCTATTTCGCTTATATTAGTGTTTGCTATTGCAACGTTCATTGATTTATTGTCAACACTATGCAATTGCAAGAACACTCTATGACGACGTTACAAAATATAGAAGCGCCTATTTCACATTAACGTAATCTAGTCTTAGTGCCAATGAACTCTAACCATCATACCTACTCACTCTTACTTGCAAAACTAGCTTTAATTAATTTGTAAAGCATTTTTTGTTCGGCAGATCAAGTGTTTTGATTAGTCCAATATAAATAAGAACTGGTATGGTTTAATTTTTATCATCGCGGAATGTATAAGGATTATAAAATACGAGTATACCTACGTACCATTGATCCTTCTGACTCATTTGTTTGCCAGCACCTGGATTATAGTACCTTTTGTAAAATCAAATTGTGCTAAGATTTTTATAATTTATGACAATATCCGTTTAAGGATTAAGAGTTATTGTATGCGGAATTATAATGTCATAATTTATTTAGACCACCATGTACCTACAACATAGTTTTATTAATTACTAATTTTGTATTTGGCTAATTAGATTAAGGCATAAATAATAAGATAAGAAGACACAGGTAACATCTGACAGGACATTTTATTATTAGTATTATAATAAAAATAACAAAAATGCATACGGGTTAAATCATAACCCTCCTTTCCGCTCCGCCACTGTATGTCGGGTAAAAAATTTAAATTAAGGAAATCACGTGGTTTGAAAAGTGAATAGTTTTCTAATAGGGAATCGCCTTTGACTTGTTACTTAGATTAGATAAAACTTGGATGAGCTTACCACCAGTTTCCAAAGACTGCCTGCACTAGCAGCAGAAGTGAACACAGCACTTTCCAAAACAGCATCATGCCGTTTCAAAACCAATCCAAGTCACTTAAATATCCACTCTTTAATGTCACCCTGAACACACACGATCACCTCAAAACTTGAACTCCAAACTTTTTGCCTTTCAAAACTCAAATTACAACAAAAACCAAACACCAAACAATAACCACAAAACCGAACAACATAACAATGTAATCACAAAAACATTTCCAAAGTGCAAATCGAAATAAATACGAAAAATAAAACTTTTAAAACAAACTTTCTTTAGAGTCCACTGTCGTCGGATCACCGAATATTAATAACAAAGGTTGGGACCGGCAGCAATAATTCAATAGGGGAATTATTAAAAAAGGTTTTACTCTTTTTTACGATTCGAAAAAAGAATTTGGGATAGTCGTTGTTTAGGCGACCGACGCGCTTGCGACCTGCGCGCATGGGAAGCGAAACCAGACTGGCTTGCTAAGCCGTTGGTAAGTATTCCATAGGATTCGCCGTAAGGGGAAGGGTCTCTTGGAGGGCGTGTAAATGCAACACAACGCTGCATGAATTCATCCTTCCAAGCTCTTACCACTGTAGCGACCGCTTTACAGATTTCGTTCCTCAAAAGTTCAAAACCCTCGGCGCAAACTCATCACTGGGATACCTGTCCCAGCAGGCTAGTGGCGAAAACTCATAGTACCGACAGATTTTAAAATGATTATCTCCTCAGGACCATCAATTGCAAGCTTATGTCGTCGTCTCGTGATGTTAATGCGCAAAAATATTATCACTTATTTCGAAATTGATTTGCTTGATCGAATGATGGGGTTTAGAGCAATTGATGCAGCCGTAAATGTTTATAAAACGTTATTTATTGAAGAAATCAGGATCTTCCAAACGTAAACGTTAAGCGATTTCATGAATTAAAAATAATCTTGCTTGATACATAAACAGTTTTTACAAATGTGCTAAAAGGATTTATATGAGGTTATATATAAGATTCGCATTAAACTTTTTGGTACTTTTGTTCTTATTCTGATAATCGATAAATTAACATTTTAATTTTATTACTGGGGTTATAAATAACGCGACTTAAAATAAATCACACAATAAACTCTTTATAATTTAGGTATAATAAATTAAAAACAGGCGTCTCGCAGGGATGCATTTTAGGTCCATTTCTCATTTAGATTATTGACATTATAGATACTCGAGTCAATTAATATAATAACGAGATATGTCTAATATTTATACAAATCTATTACGAATATATTTATTTATATAAATTCAAAATGCATCACATCTTAAAGTAACACATATCTCGCCTTGCCACGAACTTGATTTGTAGAGCTTAGGATGTCAGCGATACATTTCTCCCTCTACATTTAATAACTAATTTGGGATCCCGAGACCGGGAAGTAAAAAACCACTACAATAGGGCTTACCTGCCCCATTCTGTTCCCCTTATTTACGATAGTAGTAAACCTGTAATTGCAACACATCAAACGAACCGACAGATGGGAGAGGACGATCTTACTGAAATGCATTTGCATCTAGACAACTTCGAAAACGATCCTAAATACTTTGATAATAAGGACCAAGGTGACGAAATAGGCTAACTTGGTCAGACCAAGGATTCTTTATAATAGAATGAAGATCTAAAAGCGAATTTAAAACATTGTGCGTGCCATTTTTTTGTTCATCGGTGTCTACTTTTTACCTTTTCTAATTTGTTGGTCTTTGGTCTTTTAAAGCCGTTACATTCCAATTTGATTATTATTGACATCTGTATTGACAAAAAATCTTACTGCTATTTAAAAAATATTTTTAAGTTCTTTTTGTTTGGGACCTTTTTCTCAATTTGCCAAAAAACTGTCTTCATGATTTTTCTTCGCCGTTTAGGAAGTGATATCTTTAGAAAGGGCTAAATATCTATTGGTGCTTTGTGGGAAGAAATTTATATTGGGATACGTTGGGGATCGATTGTAGTATATACACTATAGGAGAAGAAAAAAATTAAATTGATTGAAATTGGAGTACCTGTAGCATGGAGGTATTAGAATAAATGGGCACATATGATTTTATGATGTCATAAATATAAGTAGATCTTAATATAGTCAAAAGAAATAGATTCTTGTGTTATATAATACAGAGCAGTTACCTACTAATAAATACAATTAGGGGTGTCAAAAGTACAAAAAGCACAAAGTTTCTTATTGACCAAACAAGATGATTAAAAGCTGCAATTTTCTCAAAAAACTGAGAAACACAAAATTATACGTTTGACCCATTTTTTCCGGCTTGGAAGAACTCCTCGACCTCAGAGATCCTGGATCTCTGAGGTCGAGGAAGTCACCTAAACTCTCGAAGCATTGAGTGAAGTTTGAAGCCGACTGATCAACCACAAAGACGTTTATCACAAGATTAATCTCCAGTTACAATAAAATCAGATAAGTAATTTCCATTACGGTAGAAATATTAGATATTCTTTCGTCATTTTTCATGATTTTAAATTTTGTTTTAATGCGATCATATCAAAGCTATCCAGAAGTTGTTTAAAAATTCAACACTGGTTGTCATTTACGTTAAAAATACATTGAATGTGAACAATGTGTCAACATTTTAAATTGGGCGCCTTTTAAATAGACGCGTGTTTAAAGATACCATTTAGGAAAACCAGATCGTCGCTAATTTAACGTGACCTCTCCTTTTCCTGTTAATGAGAATGTTCCATTACCTGAAGTTAGTCTGGAAGAGATCGCTTATAGCGATAAGACCGCATTGCACAATTCTGTGTAGTTTTCTTTATTACTTATTTATTTTATGGCAAAATATGAGAAAAAAACATCTTTCCATACAAAACCGCCGATTAGATGACATCAGTATGTATACGGAAGCTTTTTTTTGCAATTTCGATATTGGTCCGATAGTAAAAGTTCTTGTATTTGAGCGCCAGATATCATCCTCCAAGAGGTTTAGCATAAAAAATAAATGGCCAGCGCCAAGCAGCTTGCTGTGTTCCGTCGAGTGGGAGTGCCAGAACCTTCTGGGTGAGCTCGCTCTACCGTCGACTCTGTCTTACGCCACATCTGTTTCAGTCTAGAGTCAAGAGAAAACCCATTTCAAATAAAAAATATATTAAGTATTCCTTACGGTTTTGGCAGCCCTAAGATCACCAAGAAGCAAGTGATATTGTCACAGCCCACATCGCGATGTGGAGACGAGTTAGCTCAAGGTTTTAGGGCAAACGCACTGACATACTGCCACTTTGCCGATGTTACGCTCATTGTGCCAGTTATCTCAATCAGGTCTTAGCAAATACACTATTACTGATTCTAATTTAATACAACTATATATTACCTACTTAGTTTATATCTAACTATTGTAAAAATCGGAACAGCATCTTACAATTATTTAAATACCTAACGTTAGATATTTATGCTAGCAATAGTAGAGGCTGAGCGAAAGAGCACCGCATACTAAGATACATAAGTTCGGCCTACAAATCGGTCGGGCTAGCTCAGTTAAATAAAGCCTTAGGTGGATCGAAAGATTTTTTAGGCTTAACTTGTGCCCTTATAATTGGTGCCAAATAAGGCTTTTCCTATGTTTCTATTTGTAAATTTTGTTATTATTTATTATCGTAAGTACTGATTAGAGATTTGCAAATGCTTGCCTTGTACATTTTGATGGGTTTGGATCTGGAACACTGTCAAGCAACTTTCCTGTACGCTTTACTGTCATTCATGTTTCAGTAAGGAAAAAAAAATAAATGGTACGACAGTCTTATAACTTACTACCATTTTGATTTTTAACACACCGGAAATGGCCTTTCGAAACGTTCTCCTATAAATTCGGTATTGAACTAAAACAATCTATGGTAATTTCAAAACCATTTAGAGATGTTATGCCCATAATCACTATACAGTTACTACCACCTACCACCACCAGTTTATACCACCTAAAATTGAAAGATGGGCTTATTTTTACGAAAATACGAAGTATAATAATTAGTTTCCTTCATATGCCCTCTAAACCCGGAAACCGACATATGACGTTAATATTTGCATGTGTGCGAGTTACCAATCGAGAAAAAGTTTGCTTCCAAAGACAACCCTTAGAATAAGAACAGTAACTTAGAATAATAGTTATTATTCTAAGAGACAACCCTGTTAATATCGGAGAAAATCGTCATAGGCATGCTAATGATGTCACAATTTTAAGTTTTCAATAATTAATTACAAAATAACTACTGAATAAAGAGTCAAAATCCTCAAATTACTTTTTAATTTAGTCTTTACTTCAAGAAAAAAAAAACATATAGGTACCTTGAAAAAATTAACTTTACATGCCGAATTCTTCTACCTGAAAACTAAAATCGCTCGTTTGGCGTTGTATTCAATAACTATCCATCACGATAGACAGACAAACAGCATATTTCGCTCAATTGCACCGATTACCCAATCAGAGACGTTGAGACGCCAATTTAGATTGTCTGCAGTTTTATTTGAGAAATGAATTGTTGCCTTGCTTGGAGGTTTTCATTGACGTGACTAAAAAAATCGCTCAATTGTTTAGAAAGGTATTATACTTTTATCATGTAAGTTAACTTTCTTTGTAAATAAGTAGTGCTTATTGCTTTGTCGTCGATTATGTTTTACAAACGAACATCAAAGTTTAAACTGTCAAATAGTAAGTACTAAGATAGATAATAGTAACCAAAGACATTACAAAAACAATACACAGAAATATCTTATCACTAAGGCAGGGGTCGGCAACCTGCGGCTCGCGAGCCACATGCGGCTCTTTGGATGTGAGGCTGCGGCTCTTTAGTTCCATTCGCAAATATTATTTATTTTATAAAAAAAATGTTCTGAAACGATTAACGATTATACTCGCTTTTCACCGCAGCACCCCTCCCTCGCGACCCGCGTCGTCACTGTCGTCATTCCGTCGGAAGCTCTCGAATGACGCCCGCGCCTTTTCTTATGGATAAATAGATTACTTTTTTTATCAACAAACTTTATGAAAGTATAGAGGCTATTTATTGTTGGCAAGAAAAAAAATGTGGCTATTTAAAAACTTGAAATTTTGTAAATAGTAATTTTTGGCTCTTCCGACTCAAAATGTTGCCGACCCCTGCACTAAGGGATTCTTTCAGAAAGACAACTTTCAGATAAATACACATATATTTTTAGAACTAAAACTTCATAATTTAGACATTCATCAAACATAAAACACTGAATATCTACTAGCATAGTCTCATCATCATCATCATCGGGTGCCATCTTCAAATTAAAGTTTGGAGGTCAGCATGTAGAAACCGATGCGGTCTTGAGCCGCTCTTTTTAGCTGGTCATAAATACGCATAGTCATATTTTTAGCATAGTCTAAGTAAGAAAAACTAACAAGCACGTAAGTCTTCATTTTTATTTTAGGAACTAAACTAGGTACATAATAAAAAAATACGTAGGGTCTACTCCTAATAATGCCATATTACATGCAAATAAAACTTTGTTTTGTTCAATTAACATTTTGCTTCACTTCGTAAAATTGCCAAAATTTCGTGCAACACCAGGCTTATTAGGGTAAATTGAACCCAAAACCCGATCGGAAATTACCCTTTGTGTTTTAATTCCATCCCCTCATATCAGAAATGGAAACTCTTCCGATCCAAAAACTACGTATTTCTTTAATTTGCTGAACAGTCATTTGGAGGGTTGATACAACGTTAGCAAACTTATTTTTTCCCTCAAATTATTTATAATGAACTTTAATGTCTACAGAAATAAGAGTGAATATGATGGCAGTACAAAGTTGGTAATCGTATAACTGCCAATTATGTTTCGTATAGAAAAGCAGACGAAACGACGGCCAAACAATAACATAAAAGAGTCGATACGAGATACAAATGAATAATCTATAAATGCCTTAAAGACATTGATTGTGTAGACTTAGAATTCGATAGAGGTAACAAAAAACTATAATATGAAACTATTGCTGAATACGAAGTTTTCTGGGCCCTGATTCCAGTCGTACCTAAAAATAAAAACACAGCCAAATAACAGTATCAAATCTCAAAGATATAAAAATGGTATTTCCTTCTCATTCTCGCGTTAGAAAATTTTATAGAGACAGAACGTTAATGCATGCATGCGAACTGCATAAAGTCAGAGTATTTTCACTGGGTTGGAAAACTGTGTAAGTTATCCTAAATTTTAAGCAGCTCATCTTAATTATTTTTTTTTTCTGGCTGCAATCATCTAAAGCGATCTCGTATGTTTTTACACCACATGCACTTGAATTCATATTGAATAGCCAATCAATTCAGACCAGATATCACAGGAGCCGGATATACCATTTGGTGCAGGAAAACATCAAACAACGGAACGCAAACGATGAAGACAGCTAGTTGACAGCGTCAGAAGGAGCCACGATACTCAGCAGTGAAGGAAACGATCAGAGAGAAAGAGAGAGAAGAAATACGTTGCTTTATTTCTAGCTTCCCGCTCTACGCGTTGTGCTCTCTATGTCAAAGCTAATATGATCCTGTTACAAGACTATAATAAGTCGGCATATCCCGTACTCCAACGATGCCATCTCTACTATTTTTATTTTATTCATAGAATATTTTTATTCCTTTGTTTACTACGTCAGAAGTCGCATGGTGTAGATACTGTAGTTATGTATAGTATCTACCAGAATTATGAAGGGTTGTAAAAAATGTCACTGTTTGTTAGCGATCAGATGTAGGTACTATGTGTACTTGAAACAATATCTGCAAATCAGCAGTTAAAAAAGTAGATAGATACTCTATACTGCACACCACACACAGTAGAAATTTACATTTATGTTCATAGTCATAAAATTTGCGGTCTTATTGCTAAAAGCAATTTCTTCCAGCCATCCTTCGGGTGAAAACTATTCTTTTCTTAATTAATTAAGGAACTTTTGCAGGGATGTCAGTCCCATCATAACCTAAACTTAAAACTGTATCTTTAACTAAACAATAAAACAAACTTGTTGACATGCGAAGGTAAGCGATGTAGACCTAAATCTAATGTACCATTGCCTAATTTTCAGGAAGCATAGGCGTCGAATTTTAATAACTTGTTTGCTGAAATCTCGATCTCTTGCTGTATTTTCCGTTTGGACCTATTGGTTTACTGGTAGAGTAATGTTTTTGACATTAGGTCCGCCATTTTTACAGTAAGTGTTTATAAAAATAAAATCTGAAAGCATATTAACATGCATAACAAAACCCAAATAATATACTAGACAAATCATAAAAAACATGATCTGCTTCCGCTACAGTGCTATAGGAGAAAGGTTTTGAGTTCGCTTTTTGCTTGAAAACTCTGAAGTATTTTCGGTGCAATGCTAGTTGCTATAAAAAGTCAGTAAATTAAAAATAAACTGATACCTTTCGATTCTGTGGTTTGTATTCGCTATCCATCCGTGGACCTATAAATCATGTTGACCGAATGCTTATTTGCCTTTGCCTATTCCTTAAAAAAACTGTTGCAAGCTTGAAACCCGGTCGGAAGCCATTAGGAGTTTTATACTTTTTAAATTGTGTCTGGCGTCTGCCTCTATCCGCTGTCAGTCTGGCCCCATACGAAAACACTTCGTTGAACGCATCGCGTTTACACTAAACCGATATTTAGGGCTGTCGCTAATTACTGTTACGATTATCGATAAAACAACCTTACTCATTATTACTTTGCCTGTATTACTTTGTAGTCTGTAGCCTGAAATAAATAATAATTATTATTTGAAAAGAGCTCTATATACATCGCAGTGAGGTAAGATTGATGTCCAATTCGTTGTTTTTTAATAGGAATGTTTCTAAATATTCTGGGATTATACACCCTGTATTGTGCTAACCAACAATTGTAATAGAAAGATCTAAAAAATGGCTGTACAGATTGGGGTCCAAGGCTGTGAAATTAATAAACAAACAAAAAAGAATTGTGTATGTTTATGCATTATCTACAGCTCAATACCGTCCTCTGCTGAACATATCTTAATTTTTATCCACGGATTACTCGTCCTTGCTATCATGGTTAGGTACTTTGCGAAGTCTTTTAGAAGGTCGTCCGTCGTCTGTCTGTTTGTTTGTCTCTTACCTACCCCTACCACCCACCTACCACTACAAACCTTCGCCACGTCATTTCGTTCAACGAGTGTGTCATGCTACGCTCTTTACTCATGTACTCCAATCAACAATTAGACACCTGCCTCTTAATCTGAATTGCCTTGAAAAATTCTTGAAATAGACAGATGCGTTCTTAAATCTTGCTATTAGAGTCAGTAGGAAGACGGTTTACAGACGCTGTTATTAGTTGAACATGACCCATACTCGGCCGCATCGTTGTTTACCATCAGGTAATTGCCGGTTGCGGCCAAATGTCGGCCTATTAAAATAAACATTTAAAAAGCCACTAACAACTACTCAAAATATTACTTTAAACGCCAATTCTTAATTCTAACCTCTCTTCAGTTTCAGCCATAATAATTTACCTACTCGAATACAACCTTCATAATATACCTGCAAATACACATTCTCGGTTTCTACTTCTAATAACACGCGTTGTAAGTTACTCGTAACTTTCGGAGACGTTATTAAAACAATTTGTTTCCCAAGAAAAGAAAAGCCCTAGTCTTACGAATTGAATCTTACTTTAGGTTAGCTTTGATAAATGTGTCTGCCGTATTAGAAAATTGCCCTTATGTTTTGTCTAATATTGTGACTAAGTTATTTGATAGTAAATTGTACTTAGGTATGTATTACAGGGTTAATGCAATGGGGGCTAAAATTTGTATTACCTCTTTATTAGAAACTTTATTTTTAACTGCAAGGACATGTAAGTCAAGTTTGATCTAGCTCGTAATGCAAAACTAACGATTTTTCATCAATTGAAACATTTTTGTTTCTACTATTTTTAGAGACGGTAAAACAGGTGAAAATATTAATATACTAACGATTAATTTAAGCCCCTTAGAATTATAAATGAACTTTGATATTGATGTTTGAATTTTAAAAATTCAAAACGAATAAATTATAGTTGATATTTTAATAGTAAAAGACGAATCAGTTTCATTATAATATTCAGAACTAATTTACTCATTTCTGTCCCTCCGACCATGTCCGATTGCCTTTTCACCGCACTTTGAAAATGAAAGAACACCTGTGCACAGTATTACGCACATACTTGTGTATTTTTGGCCTGGGCCTAAATTCAGAAAAAGTATATTATAGATAGATAGATAACTCTTTATTGCACACCATAACAGAAAAATACAGTAAGTACAGCGATTTACACAGAAAGATGTACAATGTATGATTACCATTCCTTTTTTTTAAATCAAGCCAATCATCGATACTATAGTCACCAATCTTTCCCATCACTACACCTCTATTTATTTATCAAAATACTGGCTTGTATCAGCCGTCGATCATCGAGGTGTTTTCCTGTCAATCAGCGGGTGATTTTGAAATAATCCGTCTCTATAAAACTCTACGTAAACTCCCACAGATATATAGTGCGTTTTTACGGTGTATTAATTTGTTTATTCCATAAAACCGGTAAAATTTACGGCGGTAATAGAGATAGGAATGTTCGTAAGATGGTATTTTGCGTAAGCACGAATTTAGTGCAGGCTTAGTACAGAAGCACTTTGTCTGTATTGGTGGAAGTAATTATAGGAAGAATAACATAAAAAATAATCATTAGTGTAGCACACTTTAGTGGTGAAATTAATTTCAATGTTTTTTACATTGTCAAAAATATTTTAATTGATTTTAAAATTCTCTTAGCCTGGAGTTCACCAACAGATGTTACTTTTTTAATCAGATGGTTTAGAATTATTTGTCAAATTTTGTATGGGAAATCTGTCATATTAACCGTAATTCGACGTTTACCGGCTGTTTAAGGATTGATGAACTCATTAACCTCTTTGTCTCTCTTTATTTCGAAATCAAACATTCTTGCAGATTTGATTTCATATCCATCTGACAATGAGTCAGTGTTTTTAACCGACTCAAGAAAAGGAGGAGGTTATCAATTCGACTGTATGTTTACCTTCTAGTTGGTCCCATTTTGGCCCCGTCGAGATCTGATGATGGGATCTTGGTGTGATCGAGGGAAACCCTCAAATTTTGAAGGCACGTATAGTGTTTTCGCACTAGTATCTTAATGTTGACATGTTGTTACGTCTGATAGTCATTATGTGGAGCTGAGCTCATAGTGGAACTCCTTAAATATTATGAGTTTAGTAATTAAAACACCAGATGTTTTGTCAGGTACTGTATAGGATGCTAACAAAACAAAGTCAAAGGCACAGCTCCCTCCTCTTCCCCCCCCCCCCCTTCCTAACCCCTCCCCTTGCCCCCAAAAATAAAAATATATAATTACTTCAAGAAATATATAATTACTGCAAGAAATCAATTAACTCTTACTGCTGAAACGATGGATTTGATAGTCTGAGTACCGAGAAAGGACATAGAACAGTTTTTATCCCCAAAATAATTTGTATAGGGAACCCGATGATACGATATACAACAAACTAAATTTAAAAAGCTATTAGCAAATCTTTAACTGTTCTTCTTTAAACGGTCTTCCTTCTCGTTACTACTTTCTTCTAAATGACGCTGTCGCATTTGAACAGCGCGTTTAGTAGGTCGTTGTGTAATTGTTGCACCTTACACTAAATATCAACTAAAAATAGAAAAATAAATTTATTTAAAAAAAAAAACAAAAACCGACTTCAAAACTGACTACAGTGCTAATTAAAACTAAAAATTTTAGAAACAAATTAAACTAAAAAGTACAAAATAATATTTAAATGACCTAACTATTCTACGAAATTGTACAAGAAACCTATTTCCAATTTATTATCTGTTATTTTTTGGAGTCGGTGCCAGAAATTCTAATTCTAATGTTTTTTTGCAAGTAAGGACAGGATTAAACCATCTCTTGGCTGCTTAGAGTAGATAGAATATCTAGCTTGGTTGGCACCGACTCCAAAAAATAACAGAGAATAAATTGGAAATATGTTTCTTGTACAATTTCGTAAAACAGTTAGGTCATTGAAATATTATTTTGTACTTTTTAGTTTAAATTTGTTTATAAAATTTTTAGTTTTAATTAGCACTGTAGTCAGTTTTGAAGTCGGCTTTTTTTAAAAAGGAATTTTAAAAGGCAATTGTTTTTCTCTGTTCTGTGGCAGGTATAATAATATTTTAACTAACGTCAACCGTGTTCATATTTTCACAATTTTGTGCTAAGTTTAGGTGAAATAAATCCGGGTGCAACAACTTAATGAAATTAAGGCAAATATTCCAAATGGTAGCTAAAACATTGTTGTCATTATCCATTTACAGTATTATCTGAACACTTGTTTTGACAGGGCATCTGCCAGCTCCAGACAGTATAATGGAGCGAATTGACGATTCAGACAATAACCGACGGCCATGTTTGTTCCGTTGACGTTTAGCCGCCATATTGGATTGCGTTATGGCGGGAAACAAAGAGGTTCAAGTTTCTATACGATGCATTTGGGCGGTTAATAATAATGCACATAGCATGCAGGTTGAGACAAAAGGTTGTGAGTACAGTGCAAAGTTTGAGGCAAAAAAGGTATGACGTCATTTTCTGGATACACCACCCTTATTTTCCTTTTTTAAATCATAATCTATCTCGCTCTGGTTGATCCAAAATGAGGACACAGCACTTTGGAAGGAGTAACATCTTTCTTGGTCAAATAGTGGGTACCTATAATAATACTCGACCAAACTTTTTTTAAAGCTTAATGGCAACAACTGAAACTTTGTACAAAGGCTGACTTAAAGCCAAATGGCATTCTCTACCATAGATATTACTTTTGGGCTGAGCAGAAATGAAATGTGCGTCATAGGCAAAAAAAACTTCAATATAAATCTAACCAAAACCAACATCCAGACCCGAATCAATATAGGAAATATGGATTACTATATTTGACCGACCGGGGATGGAACCCGGGATCTCAGATCTTAAAAACCGGTGCGCGGGCTACTCAACTACCGAAGTCCTAACGCCCTCTGCCCACAGCACAACCAACAATCAGTGAATGTAACCAAAAACCATCTCTGTGGCTCTGTGGATCTGCCACAGAGGTCGTAATGCCCATTGTCCACAGCAGCGGAATGAATCCGGAATGTTTACTTTAACTTAATATCATCTATAGCAGCCCTTATAAATTATCTTTTTTCTTGTCAAAAGGTGCAGCTTTACAGCGAGATATCTTAAATCTGCACACTGGTTAGATAGATAGATAACTCTTTATTGCACATGGTAGAAAAAATAACAGTACAGCAATTTACACAGAAAGACATACAATGTAGGCGGTCTTATCGCTATAAGCGATCTCTTCCAGACAACATTAGTAGTACATTCTCATCACAGGAAGGTTTTTGGTTACATTCACTGGATGTTGGTTGTGATGTTTGCAGTGGGCATTACGACCTCGGTTCGCTGCAGAAAGATTGCATCTTGTCTAAGGTCCTGTCCCCTTACAAAATATTTGCTTAT
Source organism: Pyrausta nigrata (assembly GCA_949316185.1). Classification (NCBI taxonomy): domain Eukaryota; kingdom Metazoa; phylum Arthropoda; class Insecta; order Lepidoptera; family Crambidae; genus Pyrausta; species Pyrausta nigrata. The sequence goes on along the minus strand of OX438936.1, from coordinate 32,691,404 downwards.
TGTACGCCCATTATTAATTAAGCAAACAAACAACAAAGACATCCGCCCAAACTTGCACTAATATCTTCTATATGCAACGTAACACCGCCCGCCCTAAACCCCGCACAATATTGCGAATAGCGCCCGTTATCTCCCGCGACAGAGCTGCATATCCGCAGAATATCCGTAAATATCCGCAAATATCCGTAAATATCCATACCGGTGCGATACGGTGCCCGTTACTTGACGGTATCCGTCCAACGTGCGGTAATAAGAAGTCAATATTAGCGCTGGGCGGGCGGATTTGAGCTGGCTGCAATAGAGTGGAGAGGACTTATTTTTTTGACTCCGTAGCTATGTCTGAGTAATTTCAAGACAGAAAAACCCAAACACTCTCGGCCCGACCCGGGACCTCGTGGATAGTACCCAGCGTGCTGACCAAGGCAGTCTAAAAGGTAGTTGTAGAAACTAAGAGGTGGGTGAAAAGAAAGGAAATTTTTAATGATGATGATGTTTATACGGCCATTTTAGCCATGTTTTTAATATTTTGCGGGGAAATCAAAACCTATAGGCCATCCCATAGGCCTAGAATCATGAAATTTAGCAAGAAGAAAGTTCTCACAGTAGTTACGGTGCAAGTAAAGGAAAAAGTCCGAAAACCGCAAAGGACTTGTCCATTAATGGTTTTTTATTCGTCAATATTTCTAACCAGAATAAACTAAATATTATATGAAAGAGTTCACAAAAACTAGCCTTTCTGCATAATTAATATATTTTTAAGGCGTCCGATTTAGAGAAAAATTGAAATTAATTTTTCTCTTTGTCTGCACATAAACCGCACCTTCGCCTATACCAAGTAACGCATGAAAAAAAAATGACAGCAAAATTGTCATTTCATTGACAGTAGTACCTATTATATAATCTGTGGTAGTACCTAGTAGTATTTATCCACCAGTGAAACGGCAATGGTACATAGCCATACAGCCAGGAAATACAAGTAATGATCAATGGATGATGCCTCATTCCAAAACATATTTTTTCTTAAAAAATGGAGGCGTTTAAAATTCAGATTTCTATGGTTACGTGTTTCATATTTTTGTAGCTTAAGGATAAATATAGGTTATTGGTGGTTGGTGATATCTTGGAATGAAAAACCAGCCTCCATACAAAAAGAGGACAAGTCCTTTGTGGTACCGTAGATAAAAGCCGTTGTTTGTACGGAACACCCAGTGCACGTCCGACTAGCACTTGCCCGGTTGTTTTAGAAGCCGTTGCTACACTGTCGAGCCACAGCAGCGCCCTCGGCGTCTGATAGCAGCGGAGTTTACACAGGGCCAATTAGACACAGCCACGGGCGCCGACGGGACAACGGAGTGTTTTCACATGCTAATAGTATCTATCCTCCCACCCCCTCCGTGCTTGTACCGCAAATAATGGCCGCCGTGTTTTAGTTGAGGATTTTAGAAAAATAAATGTCGACCGTTTTCTTGTTTGGCTGTTGTAGAAACTAGAGGTGGATTGGGTGAAAAGAAACTGAACTTTTGCAAATAAAATAGGTTCCTTGATACAACTTAATGTTTATGAAAAAAAAAAAAGAACACATACACTGTGCAGAAAAATTATGCACATACGGTGTAAAGGTGGCGGTTCGCGCCGCGACAGAGACAGGAGACCGCGACCGGAGACCGCCACCGGCGGCCGCGACCGTTACTTGACGTTAGGAAATGTATAAGCGACAGTTCGCGGGCGAGACAGAGACAGGAGACAGCGAGACGGTCGCTGCCACGAACCAGTAGTGTCTCGTGTCGCGCGTGTTTTCTTTAGAAAATTTAAAACATAATCAAATTGTGTTCTTTAGCCGAAAAATTCCTGAATGTATTGTTATCACACAGGTGGTTCTTCACTAATAGCGAAAATGATCCTTCTTGACCTCTAGTTAAATATAATTCCTTAATAGGTAACCTTCTTTTAGTTTTGTATTTGTAATAATAGTATAAGAGCAAATCATCGGCTTCTTCTTCCTCCAATAGAAGTTCTACAACTTGGTTTTCCATCATGACACAGAACACAACTGATTCCATCGACAGACTCTCTGATTCTGAAGAGACCGAGATACCTGTCACGGTTTTCAGTCTCGGTCTCGACCTACAGTACATGCAGAAGAGACCGAGACACTTGTCGCGGTCGCCGGTCGCGGTCTCCGGTCGTGGTCTCCTGCCTCTGTCGCGGCGCGAACCGCCACCTTTATTACAAAAAAATTAGATCACGTTTTAAATAGGTCTAAATATAAGCCGACAACAGAGGAATGAATGACACATTCGTGGTGATATAACCTAATAGAGAAACGCTTTTCTAATTGGCTAGCTAATAGCTTAGTCCTGGTTTTTGTAATAACGTGTATCCCCGTTATTACAAAAACTTAGTACCTATATTATATTTTTATAACTTAAGCAATTATTTTGCAAGTTGTAGTCTAGAACTGCAGATAGGAGAGCACTTGGATCCTAAGATGCTTAGGTTCCGTTAGGATTAGTTATTTTTATGGCGTATTTATTTAGCGACAAATTTGTGAGGTATGATGATGACTCGTAGAAGATATTATAGTAGATGATAAGAAGTATATTTCTTTCATCAAATTGAAATCACCAACTATAATACTTTACAGGTACGTATTACGTATACATCATCATTACTTATACAACGTGAGTACTTATATTTGGATAAAGTGCAACCCCGAAAGGAGGTGAAACTAGACCATAACTGAATTTCAAAAAAATATTTTAATATTTTTTTGTAAATTTTATTGAAGAAATATTAATTATTTAAAGCTTTCAATTAAAAAAAAATTCAATGTCCTAACTTACACAATAAGCGAGTTACGCTGGAAACTTAAATGGTGTAAAATAATAATTTATCATAAAAATATCAGGTTATAGAGGCATAATTTTGAGAAAAGACCGATATTATTAAAAAATACAACATAAAAATTGCATTTTTTAAGCAAAAAGATAATTTTAAGTATCAATATCAATTTTTTGCATGGTATTTTTGATTGTGGTATGACCACTAGGATGTTAGCATAACATACCTCTTTATTTCAATCAAATAGACACACTAGTTTGGGAGAAAAAAAATATTTGTACCGAGGGTCCGCAACAAAAAACAAAAAAATTGTTTCTTCAATAAAATTTACAAAAAAATATTTAAATTTGTTTTAAAATATTTTTATGAAATTCTGTTATGGTCTAGTTTCACATCCTTTCGGGGTTGCACTTTATCCAGGGACACGTTGTATAACCAAATTATTTATTGTTACATTGCAAAGAGGTGCCAAATCTTGAGGAGCGAAATTCTAAACGATTATGCAAAGGTTTTTTTTAAATTTCATATTCAATTATTCTTATCCGCTGTTAAAAATAGTGCGCGAGGATAATTCCATTCATTCGTAGAAAAATACGCTCGCATGATATCTACGCGTACAGACCAACTGAACTGAAAATTTTTAAGTAGGTTTGTAGATGTTGATTACCTATTCGAAAAATACGATGATAAAAAAGTAATCGCGATAAAGTCGTTTCTCGATTCTTTATATATTTTTAAAAATGTTATTTAGTGAAAAGTAACTCTGTATTGAAACCCTTTTCCTCCATGTAATATTCTCATTGTTTTCTTTCCTGTTGAACTTTGTTTTAACCCTATAAGGGCTCGGCGATTATGTCCCTTTTTCTAAACGGACGAATTATTGACATGGCAAACACAAACAAAGGGTTTGCGATAAAAAAAACGACTACAGGAAATAATGCTTTCTTACTTAGGTAGAGTAGATCCTTAATGGTACCTACCTATTGCGTTTTTATTACAAGTTTTAAATATTATGAAATAGAAATACGGACTTTAAATAATTATCTTTATAAGCACTTTCTACAAATAGATTTTTTTTTAGGTAGGAGTAGGAAATATAAACCTAGTTACCCAAGTACGATGTGTTAATTTTTTTTGTCACCCAACATTCAATGAACACTGCATATTCTGAAGGAAATGAGTCCTATATTTTAAGAAGTTCTATAATCAAAAATTACTCTACTGTGCTATTCCTACTAATTAATTATTAACACAAAAGTGACTCTTGCCTACTATCTTTTTTTACGCGGCTAGCCGCTGAAACAACAATGGTGTAGATCGGACCCTTACATTCACCCCTGTTAAATTTTAGGTCCTATTGCTAAATGCCTAAACGGTAAGTGACCCTAACTCTTCACACCAAAAGTGCTGCAGACAAACGCATTGTCATAAAATGCCCGCACGGCCGATGCACACTTTTCCTTTACGCTTATCGCTAAGACAATATTTGCTAGCCGGTCCGACGCGTCGAATGGGTACAGTTGAGCTCAGTTTACTATTGTTTTCTAAACTAAAATATGACCGTTAAAAATAGAATGTACCTAATGTAGATTTAACAAGCAGGACTACCACCGAATTGACGTCTGGAAAGCAATGAGACATCCAGTTTCAAAGGATACTGTCAGCGTCGAGTTATGCGACGAACCTGCTGGAACAAACTAAACGACTGATTTGCACAAAAATACACATCGTTGATGCTTGACACGACCGATACATACTAAATTATGCTAAAAAAATAGTTTCACGAAGATAACTGTAATTTTAGCTAGGATAAGCTCTCATCCCCGAACTCTCGTAATCGTAACATCAACATTAATCCAACATTAATCGACGCACCATAATAATAACGAAGGCAATGGTAAGTAGGTACTGTGAAGAATCCGATGTGTATGAAGTCCAAGCACAGAATAAGTACTAGTACCAGGCCTGTGTATCTCCCCGCGGAGGTAGCAAAAACGTACCTACGCACGGCGCACCTACGTAGGTGCTAAAACAAGTTGCGTGTCACCGGCCAGAGCCACGCTCGCGCGTTTTATTCACCGGCGGCCGCGCGGCTACGTTGCTGGCTGGACGAGAACGAATAAAGTACTAGAAAGAGGCGCTAGATGGCGTTAGAAGCTTCTCGTAGCAGTCAACCCTATCGCGTCGCGTGATATTACGTCACTGAATAGGTTTAGTGTATTATCATATTCCAGAGCAATAAGTAAGAAATTATCTTGCAATGGATTTTTGTAGGTGTCTACACGAAAATGTGCTTGACTCTGAGGCGAACTAAATTACGCCATATTGTTGACGACATTGAGTAGACATTTCTTTGAATACAATTGCTAAGTCATACTTCTGTACGAAGTACTAGTATTCTGTGCCAGTACTCCGTCCAAGTATATCCTATTAATAAATGATTAGTGTTATATCTAAAGGTAATTCATTTATAATGATACTCAGTTTTGATCCAGCTCCTTTATTTATATTATTCGTTGTTCACAAACGTTTTTTTTTATAAAGTTATAACAGTGTAAAATAATCCAATCCAGTCCAATTGATTTTTTATGAAAGACGTACAACAATATGACGTCAGTCTATCTGACGTTATTTCAAAATTGACTCATAATGAAAACTTTCTTTACGAGTCAATCTTTTGAAATAACGATCAGTCTTTATTTCCCATGTGATGTACGAATAATCAACCAATGTACGAAAACTCTTGAACTTGACTGTACTTACGAGTAGTACACTAGTGCCGTCAAGTTTTAAAGGGAGTTGAGTCGAGTAAATCTCGGACTGGAGCGTACTGACATTTGGCTGCACTTAATAATTATTGTAATGGAACAGGGCAACGTATGATAATGATGTAATTATAATTTAGGTAGGCAGAATGGCAAGTAAGACAAAAAAAATGATCCAAACTTTTACTTTATTCAACACGACAACAACAACCAAACCAACACTTTCATTAAAACAACTAACTAAAAAAAAAGAATTTACAAAAGGACAATTAATCAACAGCGCATTTGTACAGTTTTTTAAACGAAAAAAGATACAGAAACTTATATAAATAAAATTTAATATTCAATCCTCTTAGCCAGCAAAATATCGATGTAAAACCATTTTTCGGTATTTCTTAGTTATTCACATGTCCAAAACAACCATAGATAGGTACTAAAAGATCGCTCAAATTAATGCTTCGTTATCACTTGTCATCGCGACATTACTTTGTCGCTTTGAAAAGAAATAATTTATTTACAAGAAGACAAGTTGCAATGGCAACACTTAAACTAATAACTAAAATAAAGCCTTAACTTTGAGTGAAGGTTCAGTATTTACATTGAGCAGCTTTATTAAATTACCATTTTATTTAATTACTATTTACTATACAATTTTAAAACACAAAAAAAACTACGTTGACTTAAAGTCTAGATAAAGTCAGTTTTTATTTGCTTGGCGAATATGTAAAATCTTTTTATGACGTAAAATAATTAGTAGTAAAAAAAAAATTACTTATACAAGGTGTTATAAAACTACCCGTTAGAACTGAAGGGAGGTACTCGGTAACAGCGACTTAACAACTTTCTACTAGAAACACAGGCCGAAATATGCCAAAAAATGTTTGACTCGCTATAGAAATCAAATAGGTCAATGGGATTGAGTATGGAAAGTCAAAACAAATTTGGCGTTTTTGGCCTATGTTTTTAAGATAAAGTTGCTTAGTTACTGATTCTGAGTAGCTCCCTTCACTACTCGATGATAAATTACCATGATAGGATGTTATTTTTGAACCTACCCGCGAGCCCGCGCCTTGGCGGTCGTGTTGTACTAGGGCTCTGCAAAATATATTTGTTTACTGAAGAGGAAACTGTTTTTTCCACCTAAGCTATATATATTTGTGGAGCTGATATCACGCTACTATTGATGTGTGTTGAAAGTTCTTCTGGTGATCGATATTGTGAAGTGCAATTTATCAAAAACGTCCTCATTTGTGTGGTGGATACAGGTGGATAATTTAAATGGTGTAGGTAATCCAAAAAGTGTAACCGTAGTTTGTTTACTTACACACAAAACCACAAATAAAAGGTCAACGACTACTTTTTTGTCACAAGCTTTATGGCGTAAATGAATGCAAAATTTCACATTAATCATCACCAACACAACTGGCGCGATCGTCGTCTCATCGGTATGAATATAAACTGACAAATCTGTGAAGTGGTGTTCGATCCCGGTGCGGCACGATTTTTTTTTTGTATTTATGTTGTATTTTGTTTTTGCAGTGTTTTATTATATAATTTATTTTCTGTTTTTCTATTTAACAATTTTGTTTTTAGTTTTTATGGCTTATATACAATTTGACGTTTTCATTCGATTTTAGATAGATTGATTGTCTTTACTATTTATCGAAATGGTGTATTTTAGCTGTGTTTTACTGAATAATTTATTTTGAATGTTTTTTTTTTATTTGACAATTTTGTATAACTGCTTTTTAGGACTTTTACAGTTTGACCACTGTATTAGATTTTATTTCAGATTTTATAAAGTTTCAATACATACTTAACTTTGTCTTTATTATTTAATGATAATTTCTGATTTATGTTTGTTTAAATGTAATAATATGGTTTAACTTATTTTTGTGTCGTTTAACACATTATTAAAATATGCACTACCCATAAACGTATAACAATTTGTATTTTAATAATTTGTAATTTTTACTGCATACCTACTTTCGTTTGTGTTTTATTTTTGTGTTTGTTTTTGTTAAATTTTATGATATTTTTATTTTTAATTTCGTGCTATGTACATTTTAAATGAGTTTTGATATTAATTTTAATTTTGATTTTAATTTAATCTAATCTATTGAATCAATTTTTAAAACACAATGTCAACGGCTGGATATATTTTTCTTTATTAAATTTTTTTTTTTTTGGTTGTTATTGATTCATCTTTAGTACCGTGCCCGCAGTGCTCTCGTACTTTTAAGCCGCGAGGTCTTAAAATCCACCAAGGTCATAAGCATAAAAATGTAGGGCAGTTGACCTCTTTGACAGTAGCAAATCAAACGCAGTCTGACCAATCTGCTCCTTCACAGTTTACTTTAAGTAATATCATCTCCTTAAGAAATTCTAATCCAGTGCTACGTCATATTCCTAAAGGGGCACGTAACTTGGCGGCGGGGTCACTATGCAAATTAATTGATGAATGTATCAAATCAAACGGAACTGAAGAATGGGTCAGGTTGCTATCATTTTCTTATGTGGCTTTGAAAATGCCTGAAAGGGGGGGCACGGGTAATTTGACTCAGAAAGTTAAAGCTAATATTAGTAATTTTAGTGAGGGTTCGATTGGTTTTTCAGGTTTGGATGTACCTGCTCAAAGTTCAAATTCTAATATTAAAAAAAATGAGTCAAAGGTATATGAGGGTGATCTCAGGGGAGCTGTACGATTGCTCGTTTCTGAAGATTCCATTGCACCACCGGGTCCTGAAACAGTAGCTTCTTTGCGATCCAAGCATCCTTCACCATCTCGGTCACTTATATTCCCTCCGCCTCCAGATCGCACATATTCACCCCTTACCTGCAATGAGGAGGATGTCTCACGTGCTCTTGGTTCCTTTTATAATGGTTCCGCAGCGGGTTTGGATGGGATTCGACCTGGTCATTTGAAAGAACTGACCTCTAGTTCAGCAGGGGAAAATGGTCCTCGGTTAATGGAGTGTCTAACCAAGCTTTTCAATTTCCTTTTAAGTGGACAAGTTAATAAGGAAATTTGTCCGTATTTATATGGAGCTTGTCTATGCGCTTTATCAAAGAAGGATGGTGGAGTAAGACCGATAGCGGTTGGTAGCACTTTTAGGCGTTTAACAGCTAAAATAGCTTGTTATGCCGTGAGAGAATATATGGCTGAACACTTACAGCCGCATCAGTTGGGGTTTGGAACTCGTCTGGGTTGCGAAGGGGCAATTCACGCGGCGCGGTCGTTTGTAATGGAAGCTAATAATGTCGATTGTGTAATTATAAAACTTGATATAAAAAATGCGTTTAATACCTTGGAGAGGGATGTGTTACTTAATGAGATCAAAAATAAGACTCCTTCGCTCTATCCTTTTCTTGACCAAGTGTACAGTTCCAGTTCAAATTTGTTTTATAAAGAAAACCTCATTGTGTCCCAGGTAGGTGTCCAACAGGGTGACCCACTTGGTCCACTTCTTTTTAGCCTCGAACAACAGCAACGCGAACAAGGCTATAGCCGATATTAAGTCTCCATTGAATGTGTGGTACCTTGACGACGGAACAGTTGGTGGTCAACCGGATACAGTGAAAGAAGATTTACTCACTCTGATGCCTCGTCTCAGAGACTTGGGTTTGAAATGAAATGAAATGAAATGAATTTTTTTTATTGCCTTTACAATGAGAGGTACATATACATACTTAATTATAGCTAGTATGAGGCAAATGGAAGTGACTCAGCGTATGCTGGGTACCCTACCGGCCTAGCCAGCGCTGATTTTCAGTCACTCCCATTTCTCTCCAGGTGGTAAACGAGAAGTTTGGAAGTCAATTCTGCAAAATGCGAATTTTATCCATGTAGTGCAGACGTGGCTTCACATTTCCAAAGTTTCTTAACCATCCTTCCGGGGCTGAGGTTTCTTTCGCAGGCCAATTTCTATCTTTTGGGTTCCCCTATTTTTCCCAAAGGGAATTGCAGAGGCTATTGAAAAACAAAAAAGTCATCTTAATTTTGTTTATGAGCGCCTTAAATTTCTAAATCCGTACGTTGCATTGGTCCTCCTACGTATGTGTCTTGGTGCTCCCAAATTTATATATTTATTGAGAACGTCTCCGGTTTGGTTGTTTCCGGATGATATATCCACTTTTGATAAGTGTCTTAGATCTGTCGTTTCGGGTATAATTAATGTCTCTCTAAATGATGTTCAGTGGAGCCAAGCTGCGTTGCCGATTCGTTATGGCGGTTTGGGTGTGCGTCGCGTTGGTGACCTTGGGCTTCCTGCCTTCTTGTCGTCGGGGCATGCAGTAGCTGACCTGGTCGCTAAAATACTCTCAAAGGAGATGAGCCAAGTTGTTGTGCCTTTTCTCTCGGACGCCTTCGATGCTTTTTCGGCCTTGCATCCAGGGGTTGGTATGCCCGATTGTCCTTGGGTGCAGCGTTCTTGGGATGATATTGGGGCGAAATGTGTCACATGTCATCTTCTGGCAGGTGCTACAGGAGCAGACTTGGCAAGGCTGGGAGCGGTTTCACGGCCGGAATCAGGGGCGTAGTTGCAGGCTCTGCCTTCACCTCATTTCGGCACTTTATTAGATGATGACTCTTTGCAGGTGGCTGTTGCCTTTCGCTTGGGCTGCAATGTATGCGAACCTCATATATGCATATGCGGCTCTCGGGTGGAGGCTGATGGGCACCATGCATTGAGTTGCCGACGATGTGAGGGTTGATTTCCTCGTCACCACGCTCTCAATGGCATCATACGGAGAGCACTGGCGTCTGCAAATATCCCTTGTGTACTTGAACCACCTGGCCTTAGTCGTACAGATGGAAAAAGACCAGATGGCCTAACTTTGGTACCTTGGGAAAAGGGTAGATGTCTTTTGTGGGACGCGACGTGTGTTAGCACATTTGCGGCCTGCCATTTGGGACGGACCACATTGGCGCCTGGGGCGGCAGCCGAGACAGCAGCGCTTAAAAAACACTCAAAGTACAGTGCCTTAGAGACCAACTACCATTTTGTCCCCTTTGCTGTCGAGACGGCAGGCTGTTGGGGGTCTGAAGCAAAGAATTTTGTTGCGGAGGTAGGCCGTCGTTTGAGGGTGAAAACCAATGATCCTCGCTCAGGGTCATACCTAATTCAGAAAATAGCTTTGGCCATTCAGCGGGGTAACGCAGTGAGTGTCATGGGCACTTTCCCTCCAGGGTTGACATTGTGTTGATTTAATAATGTATTTCTTTTTAATTGACATTGTATTTTTATTATTAGATAATATTAATTTTAGATCTATGGTTTTGTGAAATTGTATTAATTTTTTTAACAATATACCACACAATGTTGTCGAACTACCTTTTGGTTTTTATTGTTTACAATATTCGCCATGCAACAAAAAACAGTCTTTACCCGCACACATTTTTGTAATTACTTTTTGTGATAATTACTCCTTAAAAAATGTAAATGTAGTTTTGGTAATAGCTGGTTTACTTCCGATTTATAAAAATCAGAAGATGCAAGTTAATTCTTAGAAAAACGACCGTACCTAGGTACTGCGGAGCAATGTATCTTGGACTATGAACCGCATGTGTTTAAATTATCAAATGCCTTTGCCTGCCATTGATAAGCTATATTCACAGCCTTATTCTTACATAACAGAACATTAGAATGCATTGCTATCACAGTAGTATTGACTACCCTGAAATGAGAAACTTATAAAATGTAAAAATAACTTAAAATAATACTAGCAAGTTTATTTCTTGACAAATACCTACCTACAGTGATAGTGCATTTAAAAACAGGTAGATGGGTCATTAGCGCGCGGAAATTGATAACCTATTAACCTATTATATGTAAACTAACCAACTAACTAATATTATATATAAAATTGAGCAATTTGCTCAATTTTACATTCAAATATGACATTTGACACGTAAAAGGACGAGTGCTCGGAGTATTAAATTCGAATCGCCGCGCAGTACTAAATGACAGGTCTTCTTTTTTTTAATAAATACACCGTCAATGCCTACCTATTAACAGTCATATCGTAAACTGTTGTTTATGTACAAACAGCAACAGATATTTTATATTCTGCTTATGTATTCCGTAAAAACGGCTGTGATTGGTCAAGCAGTATTGATCAACCAATCACAATGCTTGCTTGATATAGAATATAAACCAGACATGTATTTTATATTAAATATCTGACTACGTTACTCTGAACCCAAAGTAGTTGTTATGGAAATAAAAAAACACGGTGGTACCACAACAACCAGACCCAGAGACAATATAGAAAATATGCATTTCTATATTGACCCAAATGGAGATCGAACCCGGGGCCTTAGATGTTGGCCGAATACTCATTTTTCACTATTTTAGGACTAGACCGTCCCGCCCGCGCTTAGATGTCGTTGTCTATTCAGTTCACCAAAGATCCTTAACATGACCAGAAACCAACCAAGAAGAAAAAGACGATGGTCTCTTAATATTAGTCCAAGATGATATCGACAATAATATTGTCTACATACATTGGAGCGTCGGTGGCGCAGTGGCTAGCGGGTTGCCTCTCATGCGGAGTTACCGGCTCGATCCCACGTGCCGCCATGTTCCAACGACTTTTTCTGAGTTATGTACATTAATTGTTTTACTAACCTCACGGTGAGGGAAAGCATCGTAAGGAAACCTGCACATTCAGGCGACTGAATGTGTAACCATGATCTAAACTGGTCACGGAGATCAGACGGCAGTTGCGCCACTCTAATTGCCTGATCTGCCATATCCTGGATCATAGTCAGCAGACCCTGAGTCCTTGCGAGTGCACAACCGGGATAACGCTAGGATGATGATGAATATTGTGTACATATTGAATTGACTGCTTCGTTGGTCTAGTGATCAGCACGCTTTGTACTATCCGGGGGGTCCCGGGTTCGAATCACGGGTCGGGCCGAAAAGTGTTGTGTTTTACTGTCTTGAAATAACTTCAGGCACAGCTCCGGAGTCAGGAAGTCAGTGGTGTTAACACCCCGGTGCCTCGGAAAACACGTTAAGCCTGCGCCTGATCTCTCTACGGTCATGACGGACTGCCGTCTCACCGAATTATGAGAGTGAAGAAACAGAGAGTGCACCTGTGTATTGCGCGCACACTTGTTCACCGTAATATCGCCCGCGCAGTTGACTATTCTCTGAGATAGGCTGCTGTAGTCGGAATTCGGCTAGGAGGACATTATTAACATACAGAATACTAATCTAGGACGATGGTAGGCGGGTCGGGCGCGCGTCAGCTGGCGTGGTACAGGCCGGCCAAAGCATCTTGGAGGGCGCGTAGGCAAGGCAGCTGCGATGAGTAACCTCCCGCTTTCTCGGTTTCCGTTTCCGCTCTGGAATAAAAAAAGGTTAGTTACAATTATAACAACCTTGATACCCTACACATTCAACAAAATATAATCAATCTAATAATACAGAAATATATAAAAAATAAAATAGAGAAAGTTGTCATTTTAAACACTCGTATTACCCGATTTTTTTGATCTTCAGCTTATGTATCTAACTACACTAAAATATATATCTACACTTTGTTTTTTTTTTCACAGATACACACTCTTTTACAATGTATCAATACATTTTCACGCTTGCTTGGTAAGATGATCGCATGTAAATGAAAATACATAGCTCAGAAATGAGATAGACGAAAATTCAAAAACATAAAATAATAATAAATTATTTTAACAAACACAACAATTACCTAGCCCCAAAACTTACCGTGACAAGGATAACAAATACACATACTTAAATGTTTATTTATAACTATCAATGACTTAGGTGCATATGCTCGTGCTCATCACGCAAACATTGCGGCCCCTTGCGGCATTTGAATCCGCAACCTCTGGTTTTGTAGTCACGATTGCGAGCCACTACACCAAGACAGTTGTCCGTTGATGGTAAAAACTAAAGTATAGTGCGACAAGTTCGTGAGGGCACAGAATAATACTAGTACTCCGTACAGAAGTATGACTTTGCTATGAAGTTCAAAGAAATATCTACTCAAAGTCGTCAACGATATGGTGTAATTTAGTTCGCCTCAAAGTCAAAAACATGCTCGTTTAGACACCTACAGAAATCCATTGCAAGATAATTTCATTCTTATAACTCTGGAATATGAATATATTATTGCACTTGAAAAAATCGACCACCAGAGGCGGGAATCGAACCCGCGTTCCTCGCATACCGGGCGATTGCCTAACCTCTCGGCCACCCTGGCGTTGGCAGAGCCTGTCGAAATTTTCAAGTGCTTATCTGGAATATGAATCATAATACACTAAACCTATTCAGTGACGTACTATCATGCGACGCGATAGGGTTTACTGCTACAAGAAGCTACTTACGCCATTTAGCGCACCTTTCTAGCACTTTATTCATGCTCGTCCAGCCAGCAACGTAAACCACACATTAGTGCCGTGCGCCGCCGGTGAAAAATCAATGCTCGCGACACCCAACTTGATTTAGCACCTTCCAAGGGGTCGCCGCGCGTAGGTACGTTTTTGCTTTACGCGGGAGTTACACAGGCCTGGCTAGGGGGGCGAAGCATGCTAGATATCAGCGGGGGCAGGCGGTGTGAAGGGGAAGTGGATTCCTTAAGTCAGTCGCGTGCGATTGGCACTTCCTAGCTGCACGTGCTACCGTGCACAGTTCAATGGGTGCCCAAATGGCCTCAATTGTTTTGAATCTTTGATTGACTATTAATTATTGATTTGATTTGAGATTGAAAAAAACCGTTAGAAAAAGGACCATCTAAATTTGATCTTCCTATTTCTTTTCTCGATGGAATTTTCAAAATACACAACAGAAGAAACAAATACAAACTTGACATGTCGCAGGTATCCCTGTGTCATTATTTCATGCAGTGATGGTGGGTCCGGCCCGCAGCGGTCCGGTACTGGAGGTGCTTCGTATCGGTACAGCGGTCCTTCCTCGATAGCCACCATCGGAGTCTGTTCTAGGCCACGGGTGAACTTCACACCGGTCGAGAACTGGGTGATCTGAATAAAGAAATAATATAGTAGGTGTGCTGCATACTGAAAAAAATTGGGAACATATATTAATTTCAGGTAATATTTCTTGGGATTATTTTATCGTACCTTAGGCACTGGAGGTAATGCCTCTTCTTGTTTATTAGTAGCAATAGTCTGTGCAAAAGTGTTTAGTATGTCTTTGGCATCTCCTTCAGCAAACATCAACTCATCGATTAGCGCTTCCTTCTCACGAATCTTCTGTTTCTTGGCCTCTTGCTCCATATGAGCAAGTTCTGCCCTACGGAGCTCTTCCATTTGCTTTTCTATTTCTAATATCTCTTCTAGCTCTATTTCTTCTCGACCTGTAACCAAAATATGTGGTTGCAGCAAAACAAGTTGAAGGACTATTCAAGTGAATAATTAGTAGAACATTTTCGATCCTTTCTATTGAACATCGCAAGGCCATATTCGGAGGTGTGGTAGCCCTGTGGCAAAGATAGGAGTGAAGGCCCCTAGTTTCTAAAGAAGCTGAGGCACCTGAAAGTGTGTTCAGGCCTGACAAATGCGCAGCTTGTAAGCCACTTACAAGCTGCTCGTAGCACAGTGATTGCTGCTTATCTATTTGTAAGACTATGAAATTCACAAACTATTGTGTGTACTACAATTACAATGTAAAACAGAAACCAGACTTTAGTGGTTGCTAATTCAACAGACTGAAACTTGGCGGCAAAATAATCTTTAAGACAAACTTACCTATTTTAGCTTTATTTTTCATAATCAACTCTTTGTTATCTTTTTTATATTGTTCTATCCGCTTGTTTGTGCCCACAACATCAATATTGTTTGTTAAGTTGTAGATTATTGTTTCAATTTCTTCTAAGTAATCATTGTACTCTCTCAGTGTGGCGAAATCTTCCTCTTTCTTGTTGTAATCTTTTAGAACCCGCTTTCTGATATCTATCTCTTTTTCGACCATGGGGTCTTCGAATAACTGAACCCTAAAGTTGCTGCGACGGAGCGGCACGTTGCAATCCGGACAGGACCCGGACCCTCGAAAAAAAGTAGGTGTTATAAAATATATAAAACAAATAGCAAGCTAATATTTTTTAATATAAAATAAACAAGTTACTACCTTTCAAAAACAACAAATCAACGCAACTTTCGCACAAAGCATGACCACACACGTTTACCATCAATTTCAATGATGGGTTTCTGTATTTTGTTGTTTTACAGCGGGGACAAGCTTGGTCGTCCATGATAAGGTATAAAAATAATTCTATTAGATACAATTCTACACTTCACTTCTTCAATCTACACTTCACGGACTAAATAACTTCAAATATTTTGGTAAGGAAAATTTCCGATTTTCAAGCCTCGACGAGGTTGTTTGCTTTTTTCTTTGACTGACAGAGTGACAGACAGACAGCTTGACACTTGACAGAGTTGACAGATAAAAAAAGCAACTGGCTGAGCCCACCGGCCAGCTTATGTTCTGCCAGTTATAGAGATGAGGTAACAACGAATAATCGTGTATGATCGGTTACATTCAATTTACTGTGATCGACTCCGTAATAACAATATTGTTAATAATGGGCTCAATTCCAATACGCCCTGTCTTAGATTAAAAGGTTCAATCGCTCTCTTTCTTCATTAAACAAATGTAAAGCTACACTACAACCATTTAGAAACGTCAAATTAAGTGATGTGATGTGATGAAAAAGAGAAAGACTGTTCCTAAATTTTTCACACTGATCCACTTTCCTCAGGTCATCGGTCCATCTAGCAGGGGGGAAACTATCAACACTTAGTTTGGGGCTAGGTAATTGGTACGATGCGATGGTTTAAAAAAAAACATTTATTTCAATGGGGAAGATAACGCAAAACTTTTTGGTAGAGGGCGCTATGTGTTTGTTACATGTCAAATATTGTTAGGTACTCTGAATTTTGTAGATTTGTGAACTTTTTTGGACTCTAGACCCTTTTTTTGTGGGCTTACCACAATGTATTCCTTCTGGCGTTTGAATAGGCTAAAGGAAGAGTTGAGAAAAGGTGGAGCTTCGTTAAAAGGAAAAAAACTGACCTAGTCGACAGGTAAGATAACATAGTGTTTTTTTTATACTTGTACACGTTTTCATAGCAAATCTAGGATTGAATTTGATCAAATAAAGTCTAACCTAAAGGCTTCTTGTAAAAAAACACCAGTATATCATTTCTAAAGGACAAAAATTGTAAACTCGACATAACCTCTAAAAGCATAAATATAAGCTTAGCGTATGGTATTCATTATAATAGTATGTATCTTTAGCCTTCATTGTTTACCTACCTGTAGTCTTAGAAGTAGTCTCAAAATCAGTTTCTTTAAAATGTTTGCACATAACCTAGAATAGCCACTTGATCTAAAGTTTCCTTTTTTTAATGCCTTTTCCCATTTTTTTCTTTGCTGTGGATTACTGGGGAATTTGTAGGAACCTATTTCCCCACACCTAATAGCTTAAAAAAACTAACTAAACTAAACAACAAAACAACAAATATTTGTACGGGTTTTGACAGTTCCTGAGTAATAAACGTTTGGCGCCCTCTATAAGGAACTAATTTGACAGTTTGCTTCCCCATTTTATCTATACCTTTACATATCTCAATTTGTTATTTAAAGACATTATTTAAATTTTATATCGATTTATTATTAGTTCTTCATTTCAACCAGTCTACTCAGCCCTATAATTGTCAATGGCTGATTGGCTGTGGTGCAGAATCCAACCAATTCAATACAGCTTGTTCTCGAATGCCCGTTCTCAGACATTTTAAATTTCGACAAATAAAAATTCAGTAAACTTAAAGTTACATTCAAGGCAGCCAATCAAAAAGAGTAATTTTGACAGTTGTTTGTAAAGAAAACAATCTTTTTATTTGTAGTATTTGTGAAGAGTGTCAATTCATGTTTTGCTTTTTATTTTCGATATTATTGTGAATATTGTCGTTATTATTTCCCAAATCAGTAATTAAATATGAATTTAGCTATAAGGCAAGTGCTCACAAGACAGACTTATAAGCTATGCGACAGAATTACGTATAAATCATTACCAAAACAACTAAATATAACCTCACCATGTACTGTTACACAATTGAGGAATTACTCCGAAGATCGCGTGGAAGCGGGAAAGTTGCCGCCTCTCATGGAATTCCCGCCGATAGTATGGCCCTCTTTCATCAAATTTATCAAGAATTGGATGTTTGCTAACTTTATTATCCGGCCGTACTTCGAGCCAGAATTCAGCCTAAATGAGTTCATTGAAGCTTCCAAACACGCTGTTCAGGTTTGTTTTAAAGGTCCTATTACTTCCTTGAATTATTTCTGATTGATCCTTGTGATATTGTTTCTGTTTAAGCATGTTTTACCTAGTCATTGATGTCCTATGTTAGGTTGTTTCAGATACATTACAAAAGGGCGACTTCAAGTCATTAGAAGGCATTGTTGACAAGGATGCTATTGCCTCTTTAAAGACTGCAGTTTCTAAGCTATCGGTATCTCAGAGACAGTTGCTGGGTATTCAGAAGGAGGATATATTCTATGCCTTCCCATATCAGGTAAGTTTTATAATTCTTTCCAGTTGTTTACTTATTTTATGTGTGTTATTACAACTAAATGATATTATGTAATGATTTACTATCGGCTTAAGCTTATCTTTATCTTCCATTAAACAAATCAATCCACTATGATATAAATGCCAGTGGTTTTAATGACCATAAAAAACTCATTTCTTCTGATTTTGAAAAGAAAATTATTATGTAGGTACTGCCCTGCTTCACATGGGTCAAAAGTTAGAATAGGTAGAGTAATTAGAATAGTCATTAAAATATTGCTACTATCTACCTTTTAAATTGTGAGTTTCTATTTTAAAACTTGCACATACCATGATTTAATAATATCAATACTTTTTTTTTTCAGGTTGGTGTAATTTTTGGCGAACCTGACAAACGTTGGGTGGAGATTACCATGTGCTATCATGTTCTGAAGGGTCTCAAAAACATGCAGGACTCTGGGGACCTACCCCCTATCACATTAGGGTAAATATTTGCATATAAACACAAAATACCTATGGTACAAGTACAGTCAGCAGCATGTCAGGTCACCCATTTGAACAACACTTTTAGTGTTGTCGAGGGAATAGAGGTGGTCTCAAGGTCAATATGTGTAGGCTGATGTGCGGCCGTGTGTACTAAATTGTTTATATCGCTTCCCGCAAGAAAAGAGTCACAACACATATTGGGTACACAATGAAATTTTTGCTGTTATATTTAAAGCTCTATAAATATCATATAACTAAGTTATTTACTTAAAAGTACTGAGTTATCTGACTGTTTTAGTTTTAAATTATTGACGATTAAATGAACGAAAAACGATTAAAATTACATTTTCTTAAAACAGCTATTTTTGTATTGTGACTCTTTTCTTGCCGGGAAGCGATATGTATAATTTTATTGATGAAGTTATTGTTTTGAAGGAATTCTCATCTTTATCCTTTAAATATATTTTTTTAACTTGGTTGCAGGGCCCAGCCAGAATTGCAAGACAAGATATTCATTCTGAACTACAGATTTATCAGAGAGTTTACGAAAGGAGTAGAGGACAGCTGGTGGGTCAATATAGTCAACCACTTTCAGCCACAGTCTCTTGTGAAGAAATAATCTGATGATTTTCAACGATAAGTCCAACTCAGTCAAATAGCCCAGATTTTTAAATAAAATACAGTTATATTTACAAAATATATCTTTTATTAAAAGGTAAAAGCACTTCCATTCTTACTACATAGGTATAAAGTATAAAATAAAGACAAAAGTCATTTTAATTCCTGTCAGTGAAATAAAATCACTTTTGTTTTCTTTATTGGTGTAATAACGTAAATGCATGACAAAACTATGATACAAAACAGAACAGAGCGTAAATATAAATAACATCTTGTTAAGTAAGAATACAAAAATAGTAACAGTGAGAATATATATATATATATATATATATATATATATATATATATATATATATATATAATAGTAATCATAGAAATTAAACATGGATTTTCTATGCATTTTTGTCATTACTATTGTTAAAATCAGTCATGCTATTTTACTTACAGTCAAAAATATAATAGCATAAAATATATTTTCTCAATATACAACACAATTCACAAAATTTTCAGTAACTTCTTTAATTTTTGTTAGGATTGCTGGAATGTCACCTGAAAAATAAGTGCAAGTAAGTCATGTTATTATATTCACAGTACTTATTTAATATATTTGAGTGTAGTCCTAATTATAGACAGCCATAAAATACACAGCATACCTTTCACAGGATCATACAGTGATCTTTTAGCCACTCCACATTGTACTTTTATAGGTTTCTGCTTCCTTATTGAATTCTCAACATCTAAAAAAAGATATCTTGAGCTTTAGAAACATGTTATTAGCACTTGGACTGGATATTAAATAATATGTTATTCTTTTTGATATACCTCCATGGACTTTATCTAGCAGGCTGCTTACATCCAAATCATCAACCAATCTAGTACACAGTGCATTTACGTACAGGCTACTGCCGGGCACAATCCTCGCTGAGTCGCCAGTCTTTAATTCATATGTGACATTGTCATCTATTGTTGTGGAACATTCTATTTGTAAGACCTCATAGGCTGCTTGTGATGATTGCGTGGAGTAGGCTAGCAGTAAATTACTGTGTGTTGTATAATCAACTGGATCTGGTACTGACTCAAAAAGTTTGGGGTTGGATGCCCTAAAAGAAAAAGTGGTGGTTGAGTTAACAATGACTTTGTATATTGTGGCCATTGATTTATTACAAACAGGAGTTGCCCTTATCATGTTACCTATCCAAGTTAATCCTACAAACATCCAAAATAAGCACAGAAAGTTCTGGTTTGCACTTAGCTGATTCACTCAATATAAAGCTGTCTGTGATGCAATGGTCCATCTTAATGTCTTCTGTAGGGCACTCAATCCCAAGTAAACATGTTAAATTACACAAAGTCCCACCATGACCAGCGTAAAATATGAAACCTGAAAATAAGATAAATATGGTAATGTAGCTTGATTGAAGCTTTGAAATCTGTAATTGAAACATTCCAGACCCACACACAAATAAAGACGGAATAAGCAGAATAGTATGAACAGTACACTATTAAGGTACTTACAATAAGAGTCTTCTGGTATTTGCTGACAAACTTTGATGAGTATTTCTTTTATTTCTCTGCTTGGAGTGTTTTTTATCGTCACTACTATGAAACCCAAGTTTTTTAGATTAGCAGCAAGAGAATCACAGTCTATTGATGGAGTAGCTAGCTTTGATAGATGCTGGTATCTATCATTGGCTATCAGTATGGCAACTTTTGACTGCGGTCGGTAGTAGGTGACGATCGTTTTAACTTGGGATGCAGCTGACAAAAAGTTTTTGTATTGGTTTGCTGAGTACCCACGCCTGTCTAGGGTCTTCAATAATATCTCACCAGGCTTTTTAGTGTCGTTGAACGATATCCTGAAAAGCACATAGAGCTATAATAGATGTTTGCTTACTCCATTGTTTGCAGAACATTGCAATTTTGCAACTTTTCAAAACTTACTCCAAATTTGCCAACTCTGCTATAACTTCGCATTTTTCTTTAGGAAATCCCAAAGCAGTATGATATTCCTTGTAAGATAAATTTTGTAGCAGAGACATTTTAATTTATTGTAAAAACTATACCTACAACAAAAGTTGCAGATACTTGTCCAAACCCCAAATTATGGTTTTTACCGTGTGATAGGGTCAAAGCATCATGACCTGTGCATGTAAATAATATTTATTGTGGGTAAGTATAAGTAGTAAGTATAGGTTTGTGAACCATTTGGCAAGGAGGTCGACAAATTAGGTCTTCATAGTCTTTGTTGCCAGCAAAGTGCGGGGCGTCTCGCCCGCCACGCAGCACTTAATGACGCCATCAGAAGAGCTCTTGCCAGCATTAACGTTCCTTCCACATTAGAACCTCGTGGATTGGTCCGTGATGATGGCAAGAGACCTGATGGCCTCACGCTCATTCCCTGGGAGCGGGGACGGGCCTTGGTATGGGACGCAACTTGTGTTGATACTTTGGCCCCTTCTAATCTCAGGGAATCAGCTTTTAAAGCTGGGTCTGCCGCTGATTCGGCAGAAAACGCCAAGCGGCGCAAATACGAGTCTCTTGCAGGTGATTATGTGTTTGCACCGTTTGGCGTTGAAACTTTTGGACCGTGGGGACCTAACGCCAATTTACTTTTTAGAAAAATAGCCCCTAAATTAAATACAATTCTGGAAAACAAAAAAGCTGGCTCGTTTCTCGCTCAGAGGCTAAGTATGGCTAACGCGGAAACGCAGCCAGCATTCTCGCTTCCTTGCCTCATGGACACGGTTACATTTTTGAATAAGTAGATTTTAAAGTTTTTTATTAAGTTTATATTTAGTTAACTGATTATTTTTATGTGATTTAATAAATAGTATTAAGTATAAGGTTGTAAATAAATTAAAAAAAGCACAAGAAGCAGCAAAACAACTCAAACAAACAACACAAACCAACACAAACAACTTACACAACCACAGATTAACTCACAAATTATAGTCTTTTTTAGTGATTTTATGGCCTTGTGGTAAGCCATTCAGCCAAAGAAAGGAACTGACAGGTCCTTCGAAAAAAACTTTGAAACTGACTGGCAAATTTGCCAGTCAGCTCTAGACTAGCTATTTATAGCTAGTCTAGAGCTATCAAGGTTACCCTACGCTATCTTATTTATGATTTCACTCTATGCATGTATGTGTGTGTGTTTGACGTTTCCACGGCGTGGATTAACTATTTGTTGGTACCACAAGAGATTAATAGCTTGTTTGCCATACAGACAGATTGACACAACAATTGACAAAAGTGACAATCAGCTGGTTTTGTGATTGTGTTGTTGTGACTTGTGCACTGATCTCAAATATTACAAGTACGCTGGATTAAATGTTGGTATATAACATCGAGGACATATCCTACTAGAGGCGAAGTAAAAACTATTTTACTCCGAAACTTTATCTGCTCTGACAACCGCAATAGAAGGTGTCAGTTCTGTCAAAACCGTATGTCAAAAACCAATTGATCTGTGTGGTATGTCAACGTGAATACTTGAATTGTTACGAAAAAATGAGATTTGAGAAATAATTAACATAATGTCGTATTGTTCTATACTCTGTTGTAAGAAAACCATCTGCATCTCTGTAGCACAGAGCCATATTAAAATACTCTTGCGATGAGTAGCGGTACGGCATTTTGCAACGTGGAGCGCGCGAGTTGCGCACAAACGAACAGGTGAAAAGTTGTAAGCGAACTAAACAAATTCCCGCGGCGGCCCGCGCCGCGCGCGCGTAGAAGTGGGTGGGGCAGTACGGCACGTGTATCGGCGGGCTTTGGCGGCATAATAAAAGCTTCGCGGTGCGCTTGTCAAAGAAACCAACAAACGCGCCGCAAACCTTTGACTAAGCGCGGTCGAGATGAATGAATGGCGTGTTGGCGCGTGTAAGCTGGGAGTGAGAGGGAAGATATTGACATCCTTTACAAAACGTACGCAAGCGAGTAGGAGTAAATGCCTACAACGAACAGGGTGTTTTATTTTACTTAGAAATCAAAATGTTTTTTGGCGTTTTTCTCGAAAACTAGCAACTTAAATTGAAAATGATACTTGAAAAAAATAATTCATTTTTAATTTACTTTAGTATTCGCCATTAAAATATTTTAAATTAATTCTAAGTCACCTTATATAACACAAGGAAGAAATTTACTTTATTTTTTTAATCAAAATATAAACATCATTTAATCTCAATCGCTATCTTAAAAAAGGTATGAGTTTTAATAAAAACTCCGCGCCAAAATAATGCTCGCAGGAAATCCAAAATTTACGCGGACGAAGTCGCGGGGGACCGCTAGTTACTAAGTTAGTGACCATTGTTGTTCCCACACTATGAAGCTACTAGCCTCCCTACTATGAAGAAAAAACTCGACGTATGTATCGCTTACTTGTCGAAATAACCTCAAAGTAAAGAACGATGTTTTTTAAAATACTGTTATAAATAAAAAAAATTGTATAAAAAAATGGTAAGTCACGCCATGATACCAAAAAGGACTTGTCCATTAATGGTTTTTTATTCGCCAATATTTCTAACCAGAATAAACTAAAAATTATATTAAAGAGTTCACAAAAACTAGCCTCTCTGCATAATTAATATATTTTTAAGACCTCCGATTTAGAGAAAAATTAAAATTATTTTTTCTCTTTGTCTGTACAGAAACCGCACCTTCGCCTATATCAATCAACGCATGAACAAAAATTGACCGCAAAATTGACATTCCATTGACAGTAGTACCTATTATATAATCTGTGGTAGTACCTAATAGTATTTATCTACCAGTGGACAGGCAATGGTACATAGCCATACAGCCAGGAAATACAAGTAAGTGATCAATGGATGATACCTGTTACAAAACATATTTTTTCTCAAAAATGGAGGCGTTTAAAATTCTGATTTCTATGATTACGTGTTTCATATTTTTGTAGCTTAAAGATAAATATAGGTTTATTAGTGGTTGGTGATATCTTAGAATAAAAAACCAGCCTCCATACAAAAAGAGGACAAGTCCTTTACTGATGATGAGCGGTTTTTGGGTCCGAAAACGGTGGGTGGGAGGATTGAAAATTTACCATTTTCAATCCTCTACAAGGAGATGTTTGTTGCGACAATTCGCTATAGATTCTGTCAAATGGTCACGACCAAGTAGATTTATATATGCACTCAAACTATATGGCCAACATTTTTGGCTAGAGAGGCCGTCTTTGCTTCCTCCATTACAACTGATCAATGGTCCTTACTCCATCCTCCTTAATTACTATATCTCATAAATGATTATTATATGTGTCTCTACGTTGTAGTAGTACTACTTTATAAAATCACATAAAAATACCTAAACAATTAACTAAATATGTAGACTTAACAAAACTTAAAAATCTACTTATTCAAAAATGTAACCGTGTCCATGAGAGAAAGGAAGCGAGAATGCTGGCTGCGTTTCCGCGTTGGATAACCATACTTAGCCTCTGAGCGAGAAACGAGACAGCTTTTTTGTTTTCCAGAATTGTATTTAATTTAGGGGCTATTTTTCTAAAAAGTATTTTGGCATCTCTACGTTTGACATCTCAACAACAATCAAACTAAATAAACATATGTGAATGTATAGCTCCATTTCGCTCTTTCATGCTGTCACCGTGAGGCCTTTTCTTAAAAGCTCATGATAAGAGTTTTAGCCATCCTAAAGGAGGATGTTTTTCGGATTGTTAGCAATTCGAAGGATAGTTATTTTGGTGATGTAAGGCTGCTAAAGAAAAATGTGCTACAAATACAAATACTGAAGACGTGGCTGTATGGACTTGATCCTTTGCCTGCCCAGAATGGGTAAATTGAACAAGGAAAAACAAATTTTAAACAAAAATGGCTATCGGAGTGGATACGTCAAAGTGGAAACCAAGAAAAATAAAAGGAACTCCTGCTGCAACATTCAGGAATGCACTCGGTGTAGGAATTTTAAGTTTCGGTATTATCAGTGGTTTAATTTTTCAGTAAGTTGACTTTTGTGTACGTGGAACCTAACAGCCATAACCATTTATTTCGGTGAATTATGAGGTTATAATAAATTCGAAATATTTCTATTCTAAACTTTCAGTTTCGCTGGTGCATCTCTTAATCTCCGGAAAGCTGTAGAAGTGCTATACGAAGATCCTATAGAGGAGGTTGAGCGGAGGATGATGATTGCTAGTGGTCTTCCCAACAGATCAGCAGAAGTTATTAGGAAGTATGAAATGGAAGCAGCCAAACTTGATAAGCCAGATGCTTAAGTTATGAATGTAAATAGTACAAATATTAGGTAGGTGATCATTTGTTGTGTTACATTTATGTTAAGTAATAAATAAATTATGTAATTAATTGTTTTATTTCTTGCCAGCAACAGTAATAGACCCTGCACAGTGGTGAGCAAATATTTCTCAAGTAGTCCTGTTATGGATGAGAGTTTGTCGGAGTTCAAAGAGAAAAAAGAAGGATGTAAAGGACCAAAGAACTCTCAAAAGCCAACTGTAAGCAAAGCAAAACCTAAGAAGCTACCAAAACGCTTAAAAGGTCAGAAAGATATTCGAACAGCATTGAAATCGAAAAAGAATGAACAGTTAACATATGCTAAAGAGTTTGATGAGGTTTGCAAGTGCGCTGGAGTAGATGTTGATACAGAACACCTGCAATTAGCTATTGCATTATCAAAGTCCTTACAATCAGAAGATAATGATAAAGAAACTCTCAATAAACCATTAAGTTCACAGGAAAGAAGTAAAAAAATACGAACCACTCTGCAGGAGTACGGTTTTTCTGTTCCAGAAATTAAAGTTACAAATAAAAGGGCTAAGAATCATAGAAAGAAATACAAGCTTTTGCTTACGACAGATGCTGAAAAACAGCAAATTATTAGCGATAGGTACACACAAGTGTTATTCAGGAATTCATGTAGTTCCGAAGCTGTAGACTGTCACGATATTGACTATTCTTCAAATAAATGTTACTATATTGCAACAGGAGTTACATACATGGTTTTGCAAAGCAACAGCATATTATATGTTGGTGATTTAGTGGAAAAGTCTACTAGTAAGGGCAGTCTGCTACGGGACTGGGCTAGTATACCAGGCAGACCACAAAGTCCAGTGAAAAGAGAAACATTCAATATGAATGTCAGTGAAATTGAGTGTTCCCAAGGAGAACTTGACATTATACTTAGTGGGACATTGAGATGTGCTAAAGATATAGTTAAGAGAAAGGCTGAATCTATATCAATCAAATCACCAACTATTGTTATTGATCTTGATGGAGACACAAAGTCAGATTTGCCTGAAACTATCAAAGATAAAAATGAAAAAACCTTGACAAATGAGTCTGTTTATGTCGATAGTATTGATGGCTCGAAAAATAAAACTTTGTGTGTATCAGACAGAGTTAGAAGTTGCTCTCCAGATATCTTTGATGATGAAGTGTCTTTCGTTATAGATAGTGATAAAAATAGAACTAGTCGCACTAAATCAGAAACATCTCAAATTAAAGTTGATGTTATAATGGATTTAACAGGTGATAATGAACATTCAAGTTATGATAATAATGAACATAAAGTAAGAGATAGTTTAGTTATGGATTTGACACAAACCGAGAGGCATGACAATCAGTACGAAAGTAATAACTCAAAGGTAACTATAAGAAAAAGCTTGAAATATCTATCCCAGTGTTCCCAAAGTACTGAAATCACCAGAAGAAAATCTAATGATTTCATGGAAATCACAGAGTGTGTTGGAAGAACTCCACCCAAATCCAATCCCAAAATTGATAACACAGAAATAACAAGTTCTGAAAATACTAGGAGGCACTCAGACGAGTTGATGGAAGTGATAGAATCTGTTGCAATGTCTTGTTCACAACTTAATTCTCATAAAGATTGTCTACAATTACAAACAACAATTTCACAGGCTGTAAACAAAACTAAAAGAAAGTCTCATGATCCCATGGAAATGACTGAGTGTGTTGCTAGCACTTCACACTGTATCCTTCTCAATGTTGAAGACAAAGCTACTACTACAGTTATTGGTGGAATTGTTAACAATATAATCGAAAATGTAGACTTATCTCAGTCTTCAAACTCTGCTGATGAGTTACCGTTTGTGCAAGTAAGTGGAACCAATAACAATAAATCATTGGATGACACTATTTTATTGAATAATGATGAAATTTTTTGTGACAATTCTCCTAAATCTGCTATCTCAATATCTAAACCTTGTACTATTACGTCAGCAAATACCCTTGATCTCACAGATACCCCACCAAGTCCTATTAAAATTGATGACAATATTAAATCAAGAACTAAAAGTTTTTTTGATGAGTTTGTTCACAATCATTCTGATGACCCAACTATAGAAATTGAATCAACACAGAGTGAAATTAATGATGTAGTGTCTAAGAAGAGCATTAATAATGATGAAATTGATTTAACTCAATCTTCTAACTCTTCTGTAGCAAGTGCAGAAAATGATAATAATTGCATACAAACTCTAAAACGTAGTCTTGGCAAAAAAGCAGATGTGTCAATTGATTATGATGAAATGTATGATATCATAGCAAATAATCATACAGATGTAAATGCAATAGATATTGAAACTGAGGGTTCAGTAATTCATGACGAAACTGATCCTAAAATAGTAGAAGCTGATAACATCAGTATAAGTTCCCAAGTGTTTGAAATATCTGATAAAGAATTAGAGTATTCACTTAACCAATCAAGACATGATGCAGTATGGGAGGTTGGTTGTGGTGGCATTTCTGTTATAGATCGTGATTTATCTGTTAGAAAGTCTGGTATCTATATTGAAAAGACAAATGTTGAACCAGATTGTACTAAAAATGGATCTATGAATGAAAGCCTGCCTGTGGTCAAAGTTAAAAGCACTAAACAAGAAGATAAATTCAAAACACCAGTAGCATTCAAAGAAAGAGCCGTAACACCTTTCAAAGCATTTACAAATGATGTTGCAATTACTATAGAAACTCCTACTGGTAGTGAGTATATTGTGAAGACTGATCAAGTTACACCCATTTTGGATTATGCCTCAATGTCCACACCAGAAAGAAATAAAGAATTAGATAAATATGGTTTGAAACCATTTAAGAGAAAAAGAGGTAAATGTTTTCTGTTTATTTAAAGCTGTTTTGCTTTTCTCAGGATGAGCCAATCTGCAAAGCAAGTAATGTGTTTATCCATCTATAGCTTGAAATAATAATGTTCGGGTTTCGACTGGCGACAATTTATGGGCTATTAGATCATCAAATGTTATCGACAAAAAACCCCCTAATGTTGGGGGTCTAACTCTTGAAATGGCAGCCATTTTAATTATTTAAAAAAAGCTCCTAAAGTTTATGAAAATGATTCTCTTGGAAGGTAGCATTACCTAGCCTATCAAGTGAAATGAAGAGGGATTTTTAAAAATAAATCTTTAACAATTTGAAACAGTTTAATAGTTTTTTTAAACCTATTACAAAACTAAGCTCAAGCCGTTTTTTTCCAAAAAAATATTTTTTTTGTCAATAAAAAATTTCATTACGATTATGTCTTTAAACTTTGATAAATTATCGCTACTCGAAACCCTGATATTTTTTTAAAAGATATCAGATTTAAGTTATTCTATTGGTTAATCTTTAGAACACATTCCAAGCCTAGCTATGCATTAAGCCCATCTCTAGTGGGAAATCAGCATACAATAAGAGTACACACGGCGGCACGTCAGACTACCAAACGTTGACCTTGCGACCGCCTCTATTCTCTGCCTAATAAAAGCTGATTTCGTAGATCCATTGGGTAACCTAACGTCCTGCCGACCACCTACAAATCCTACAATCATCTTGTTCACTTTAAGAAAATATTTTTGGCTTTTAAATTCTTAAATTAGATAATGTTCTTGGGAAAATAATCATTGTATTTTGTTAATATATCTTTAATTACTGCTCGGCTAAGCTAACTAGACGACGAATACAACGAATATATGTACCAAATTCAATTAAAAGTTAAAATCTAGATGAAATGCCGAAGTTTATGTTAACACCATTGCTTTCTCATTTTCACCGGTATTCTTGTTTTATTCATCGTCCTAAATCGTTTAATATTCTCGTTGTCTTGGTAGGGTAGTAAATCCTGTACCTTTGTTTGCTAGAATCATGTTAGTGTCAACTTTTTAAATGGTTTTTCTACTTACCACCTTTTAACAAAGTTTATGTATTTTCCAGCTATCCAACTGCTTACACATATTTATAATCAAACCCACCCTATAGTAGACTCATGTCAGGACGATATTCCTTCACCATCTAAAAAAAGGAAGCCCAGCCAGCCATCTCCTAAGAAAATTAAATTGCCTGAGAAAAAATCGCCGAGAACATTGTCAAAATCGCCTACTAAACTGTCTCAACCCATAGATAATGCAGATGAAAATAGTGAGGATATCTATGAAGTGACAAATGAGCTGCCAGATATAAAGCCAATTGAGTGTCCTGAAGAAGATTGGGTGTTTCAGAAGCGAGAAAAAGCTAAGGTATACCATTTTTAGGGTTCCGTACCTCAAAAGGAAAAAAGGAACCCTTATAGGATCATCGAAAAAAGGAAAAAAGGAACCCTTATAGGACGGACAGACGGACAGACGGACATCACTTTGTTGTCCGTCTGTCCGTCTGTCTGTCAAGACCCTTTTACTCAGAAACGCGTGGAGGTATAAAGTTAAAATTAACAGCAAATTCTTATGTCTATGGTCCCTTAATAATGTGAAAAAATCAAGCTTTTAAGTTAACGCTGAAAAAAGATACGGCCAATTTTGTCCAATTTTCTATCATTTTTCCTCATTTCTCAGGGGAATCAAAACCTATAGGGTACTTCCCATAGACCTAGAACCATGAAATTTGGCAAGAAGGAAGGTCTTACAGCATAAGTTAAGGAAAAAGTTATCGTTAATTGTTGTTAAATCAAATACAAAAAGAGCTTTTTCGAGCGTCATCGCGAGGACAAAATGTTGGTCCAAAAAAAAAAATAGATGGAGCGCTAGCGCTATGCTTATTATACTGTTCTATAATTATGTTTAGGTAGACTTAAAAATAGACCACGAAACATCTTAATTCCTATTAAATATTGATATGGTTTTACAGAAACATTTTATCATTTACCAATAATTTTATAAAATTCTCGTGCAACCCGTTGCAACAACTCTCTCTCGCCATCTAGTGACGAATGTCAGGACTAACTTGCACACACCGTGCGCCCAGCACGGTGTATGCAAATAAACGAATATTAATATAAGTTAGTTCTGACATTCGTCACTAGATGGCGTCATTTGGCATTGTTGTGTTTTAAGTTCGCGCTAAAATGAGTTTTTTCTTGGAGTAGGTACGTACTTCTTATTACTTTTCGTTAGATAATCGTAAGCACGCTTGGCCCAGTTGTTATCTTGGGTGTGATCGTAAGAATCTGAGATCGATCCCAGGGATATAGTACTGATGTTTTCGAAATGTACGCTTTTTTTTTCGAGGTATATTTAAATGCACAGCAAAGACATAATAAAGCATCTATCAAATTTCGATTATACTATTTTTACTTGAAATAAATTATTGCACTGCAAATATAAATAATATTGATTAACAAAACTAGTACTATCTATACTAATATTATAAAGAGGAAAGATTTGTTTGTTTGTTTATTTGCATCGAATAGGCTCCGAAACTACTGGACCGAATCAAATGAAATTTAGCACAGAGATAGTTTGAGACACTGGAAAGGACATAGGCTATTTTTTGTCGCGATATAAAATCATCAGGGGGGTGAAATGGGGGATGAAACTTTGTATGGAAAATCCGACTTTTGGCGCGGGCGAAGTCGCGGGGAACAATAGATTTAAAAATGTGTATAATTTTTTTCTCAAAAAAGAGCTGCTAAAAAGTTGTTTAATCAATGTACCTACAGAAATTTGATTTCCACATCGAATACCTATATTAATATATATATAAATATATATATATACGAGGGTCAAACTGAAAGTTCTTAGAAAATCAAAAACTGATTACATTAGCCAGTTATTAGTTTTATTATATCTTTTCAAAATATTGTCCATTGACGTCAATACACCGCTGCATGCGATGGAACCACTGGGAAAAGCACTTTGCCCACTCGTCCTTAGGGGTCTCTTCAATGGCATCGCGATACGCAGCCACCGCTTCTTCAGCATTCATAAACCGCTTTCCTTTAAGTTTTTCTTTAATTTTTGGAAATAAATAAAAATCACAAGGCGCGAGGTCGGGGCTATACGGCGGGTGACCCAGTAATTCAACGTTTGATGTCGCCAAATAGTCGATCGTTCGCTTGGCGGTGTGCGACGAGGCGTTGTCGTGGTGAAGGAGGATCCTACTGCGAGGTCGTTTCTCTCGAACTTTTTCCAAGACAAGTGGCAAACAATTGGTAGTGTACCATTCTGCAGAAACTGTTTTTTGATCCTCTAACACAATTGTTGCGAAATGACCTATCCTTCCAAAGAACGAGGCCACCATTTTTTTTCCCGCACTTCGATCTCTCTTCACTTTAGTTGGCAACTCCTCGAAAGGAAACACCCACTGAGCAGATTGTCTTTTGGTTTCAGGATCATAACAGTAAATCCAGCTTTCGTCACCTGTTAGTATGTCGAACACAGCATTTGAGTCACCTCCGTTAAATCTTTCAATCATTTTACGGCACCATTCCACACGATGGAGTTTTTGAGCCTTAGTCAAATTATGAGGTATCCACCGGGCGCAAAGCTTCCTGACCGCTAAATGTTCGTGGAGGATTTTGTGCACTTGACTCATACCGATGCCTAAGCTTGTCCGAATCTGCTGATAGGTCACTCTTTTGTCAGTCTCTATCATACGCCGCACAACACAGATGTTATTTTCAGTCGTCGCCGTAGAAGGCCGTACCTCACATACATCATCAGTGAGATTAGTGCGACCACGTTTAAACTCATTAAACCAGTTGTAAACAGTCGCACGAGATGGGGCTTCATCATGAAAGGCCAATCGTAGTCTATCATAACTTTCTTGTTGACTTAAATGACATCGAAAGTCATAAAAAATCATTGCACGAAAATTTTCTCGTGTTAAATTCATTTTGACGTGACACAGACAATTTTCAATTTGCCGCCAAGTCGTAAAACAAATGACAAATGAATGAAATATATACTCAGTAATATTGGCAAAGAGTTCTATTTTCAAATTTTAGAATATTTTTTTTATTATATTGTTTATAAGTGGCCAGTTCTAAGAACTTTCAGTTTGACCCTCGTATAAATTGCACGTCAAATTTATCCGAAATTGGCCTTAGTTTTAGTCAGCGAATTGCATTTTTTTTGCAATTTTAGTCTGTGTGTGTAGGATTTAAAATCTGTTACACTAATTTTGATGTTCATACCAATTCTTGTTTAAAAAAGAAAAAAGCTATGAACGTGAATAAATACAAAAAAAAACACCCATTATGATCCGAACGCTCGTCTTCTAAAATTCAGCATTCTTAGTAACGTCTTTCGCACTGCGCCAAGACATACATAAGTACCGTGACGAAATTAGCACACTTAATGTGCGTTAAACAATTGCGAAAGAAAAACGCATGTACTTCTTTTTGTTGTTTTACGCTATCTATTGTATTCGATATGCATTCAATTTGTGTTCGATATGCATTGCGCGAAGCGCAGTAGTTAGTTTTCATAGCAGTATAACAGTTATCCGAGAGATGGCGCCAATAGTATGTAACAACAATAGTTATTTAATGGCAAAGTTAAAGCCTCTTTCAGTGATTAATTATTGTCTTTGTAATAAGTGTTATTGTCACCTACATACCTACTTCATAATTCATTAATTAGGGCATGGTTATCCATTAAAAATAATTTAGACGACTTAGCTGATAATTTCATACTATAAACGGAGCGCAACATCCGCGCGGTATAGCTGCGCGCGCGACATTCGCATGCGCTCTCTGCATTCAATCAAGGCGCTGAGCTAGTGTTGTTTTATTATAGGACAATAATAACCTTTTGGAGACACTTTTAAAAAGCTTCGACAGCGCGACTGTATACGCCAAGTCGCGCTGCTAAAGTCGCCTAAATGTAAAAGCGTTTTGAAGTGATTGTAGCCACCCTAGGGAATACGGAACCCTTCGTGCGCGAGCCCGACTCGCACTTGGTCGGTTTTTTTTATTTTTATGGCTAACTTAACGACCGTCTTGGTGTAGTTGTGTGCGCCCTGGACTTCTAAACCAGGCGGTTGCGGGTTCGAGTCGTCTGTAAATGTATATAAGTATGTCTATCCGTTATCCTAGTCACCATAGCACAAGCTTACGCTTAGTTTGGGGCTAGGTAATTGGTGTGTTTGTTGAAACAATTTATTTAATTTACAATTTATTTATTTAAATATTTAAGTGGGGCTTTTAGTTCAGTTGTATATA
Organism: Pyrausta nigrata; assembly: GCA_949316185.1. Taxonomy (NCBI): domain Eukaryota; kingdom Metazoa; phylum Arthropoda; class Insecta; order Lepidoptera; family Crambidae; genus Pyrausta; species Pyrausta nigrata. The sequence continues at coordinate 32,657,688 of OX438936.1, read as the reverse complement.
TAGTGGTGTCCGGGTTTGGACTAGCAATAATTTATGGGCTATTTTAGTTCATCAAATGTTATTGACATAAACCCCCATGTTGGGTTCTAACTCCCCCCCTCTTGAAATGGCAGCCATTTTGATTATTTATAAAAATACTATTTCTGTCGATTTGGAGGTCCTAATAAAAGTTATGAAAATCATTCATTTGAAAGGAAACGCTATCGCCTATCAAGTGAAATAAAGATCTATTCGAAATTATTAACCGTCATAGAGGATTTATTTTTTGTATCAGTAGTCTTTCTAAAAATGTAAGAAAGTTTAAATCTTTTTTAAACCTATCACTACACTAAACACAAGAACACAATTTTTTTTTGTCAAAATTTTTATTTATTAGGATAATGTCTCTAAAATTTGACAGCTAAAAGGCCTTAAAATTATCGCCAGTCGAAACCCGGGCACCCTGTATAATGGCACGGAACCCCTCATGCCCGAGTCCGACTAGCACTTGGCCGGTTTTTCTTATCCACCGAAAACTGTCCTTGTTCTTTATACCTACTTCACATCACCAATTTTCAGGTGCACTCATGTCGCGTGCCACTACACATAGCCTTACACAATTTCGTGTCTTGTCGACGGAGACTGCGCGAGGCAATACTGAGGTACGAACCTGTGAACATTGACGTCATACATAAGGAGCTGGTGGCCACCGGGCATAGGTACGATCCTAAGGTAAGATCCTAAGGTAACTATAAATAGTTTCAAGAAATATAGCAGGTACAGTCGAGCAAATTGAATCATGACCCACTTTGCCGATTATTCCTTTGCATTCATAAATGTAGTAAGGTTTTCTTCGCTGTCATGCATGTTGCACATAGTACGTTTTAAATATGAATAAAAATGCGTCATAACGGGTCAGAGATCTATGCAAGTTTAACCTTTATTATCACTGCACTAGACATGTTTTAGATAAACCAGTCTTAATATGAATTTAAAATAAGTCCATAATCCAAACTCTTTTCACTACGAAGAAAAATGTATTGTAATTTAAAAAATAAAAAACGTCGTGTGTCAAATGTCAAGTATACCTAGTAAATCTGAAATTGTATAAAAACCTAAGTCAATATCTACAAACAAATTTTATAATGGCCAATTTGGCAGAACAAACAGCTAAGAATAAGTCGGAACACAGTCAGAACCTGGATCAGCCGGCATGCTAAAGAGGGTACCCTCGAAGACAGACGACGACATATTCATGGCGTTCGTCGAATTAAGAACGGAACGGAAGAGAACGGAAATGCAACACTATTACGGATAACATATTTACAGACAAGAAAACATTTCGCTCTTCTTAACACGGTCGCTTAACTTCGTGGCGTTACGATAACACGCGATACACAGGATCACGTTGTGCCCAACCAATTATCCAGCTGAATTTCAGCTAACATGTGTGCCTGGATGGATGCCGGAAAACTTGTTCAAATTTCTCCTCGTCATACCTCTATAAACTATGTCAATTTATTGGAAGAATCAATGTTACCGACTTTGCGAACAGTTTACTTGCGTGAAGAAGTGCCAGTATTCTCCTTTGTTCATGATAACTGTCCAGTGCATACTGCCAGAATTTGTCTCGAATTGGTTTACCCAGCATGAAGATGCATTCACTCTTATTCCATGGCCGTCTAAGTCCCCAGATGAAAATATGTGGTGTTTGGATTGGGGAAGTGACATTTGTCGTCTAATCGGGTTATTTTTCACTGTAACAATTTAATGCCACTTGTTAAATATATACTTAAAATAAATATTATTTTCTTCAACCAAGTATACTGTTTTATTTCATCATGGCAAACACAAGTTCCAGTGGAACTTTTAAAAAAAAAACTGGTTCCCAATACAGACTTGGCGCCCGGCTGTGCCGAATCCCGAATATCTACCTACCTACTTGTGTGTTGCATTGCAACCCTTACCCACATGAAATGAAGTTCTCGCCGATTTTTATACAAACTTATTCGTACAGATAGCGACCATTGCCTTGTCAGTGACTGTCAGTGTCTAATAAAATGATAACACGTTCGTTTCTAGGAAATGTATGTTCAAGCAAATTTCAACTTACTTGTATAGAATGACAGTAGAAAATGACCATAAGGTGGGTCATGATTCAATTTGGTCGACTGTACATCTACACTAATTATAATATTATAAAGAGGAAAGATTTGATTGTTTTTTTGTTTGTATTGAATAGGGTCCGAAACTACTGGACCGATTCAAATAAAATTTGGTACAGGGATAGTTTGAGACACTGGAAAGAACATAGGCTACTTTTGTAGCGATATAAAATCATCAGAGTGGTGAAATGGGGGATGAAAGTTTGTAAAAATCCGACATTCGGCGCGTGCGAAGTCGCGAGGAACTGCTAGTAGACTTATATTCCTACAGAGCGTCAGTGACGTAGTGGTTCGATCCCACGTGCCGCCATGTACCAATGAATTTTCTGAGTTATGTACATTAATTGTTTCACTAACCGATGCTCTTACGGTGAGGAAAAACATCGTGACGAAACCTCAAAATTTAGGCAACTGAATGTGTAACCATGATCCAAACTGGTCAGATTTTCCTGTTAACTGGGTTACGTAGGTTAGATGGCAGTCTCACCACAGTAATGACCTGATCTGCCATATCCTGGATCATGGTCCAAAGCCGACCCTGAGCCCTTGCGTGCGATTGCACAACCGGGATAACGCTAAGATTATGATGATAATGACGCCTCTTTGCGAGTCAGACGTGCGAAAATCGCATGTAACTGTCATAGGATATCCCCTTCCCCGCAACCCCACCCTACCCCGCTGACATCTAGTGTATGCCTCGCCCCCCGCACTTGCGAGGCGAGGCAAGGTATAAACTTTTTGAACGATATGACTGTTACAAAATTTTGTCGGTAAAGATTTCAAAAATAATCAATCAAATCCAATTCAAAAACAATTTATTCAATTTAGGACAGAAAATGCCACATATGAACGTCAATATAAAACAATAATATTGACCCCTTATTTTAATCTTTTAAAATTCTCTTTCGTAATTTAAATCGAAGTCATATTTGTTGCAGGATCTTTTAAAATACTTGGACAAGAAATGCATAACAGTTAAAACGGCTGACAACAACGGAAGAAATAACAAAAGATAACGTTTTATTATAGTCTTGAATAGATCATGTTGATATTTTGTAAATAAGTAATATATATTTTTAAACAGATTAATATTTTTCATTACAAAAAGTTTGAACTACTAACTATTCTGTAATACTTGCATTAGCAATGAAAAAGCAACGTTACACCAACTTGAATTGAACCCGCCATTGAAAAATTTACCTGTTTCATCATTACACCAATATATGGCGTTACAATAGACGTACACCCTGACTCGCGATATGTGCGCTTTTATCACATCTAAATAGTTCGTAACTATTTAGATGTGATAAAAGCGCACAAAACAAACGGAAAAGCGGGCAGTGGCAACGCTAACGCACGAATATATGACAGACAGCCCGCGCCCCCCGCATAGCCGCCTTTGTTTTAGAGGCGGCTATGCGGGGGGCGCGGGCGCCGCGCGGTTACATGTTGCTTCCCTCCCCACTCCCCCTCTCCCGCTTCAACGATAGAGTAGAGCAGAGTGTAGTTGAGCGTACGGAATATTAGGAGTGGAATTGGTAAATTTATTCGAGTTTCGACGTACGAGAATGATTGTTTAAGGCTTGAACTTCAAGCAAATCAACTCAAAGACTTAGGACTTTGGTTGCATTTTATTTGGCAACTTTTTTAGAATCTCTAGGGGGGGGGGGCAGCTGCCCCTCCCTGCCCCCCCTTGGCGACGCCCTTGTTAGCTGTACTGTCGCATTGGGTCAATAATCCTGTAATTACACAATAATGGAAAGATTTGATTGTTTGTTTGTATTGAATTGGCTCCGAAACTACTGGTCCAATTCAAATGAAAGGTACAGAGATTGTTTGAGACCCTGGGAAGCATAGGGGACTTTTTGTCGCGATAAAAACATCAGGGAAGTGAAATGGGAGATGAAAGTTTGTATGGAAAATCCGACTTTAGGCGCGGGCGAAGTCGCGGGGAACTGCTAGTGATAGTATAAGTTTGATAAATAAATTAACAAACATTTCGGGCGTTAGTCAATATTCGGTAACCAAAACCACTTCATAGCACTTTTGTGACGTTCAAATACGGAACCCTAATTTATGCGTAGCCCGACACGCACTTGGCCGCTACCGGTCAGTAACACGCTCGCGCGTTTTATTCACCGGCGGCCGCGCGGCTACGTTGCTGGCTGGACGAGAATGAATAAAGTACTAGAAAGAGGCGCTAGATGGCGTTAGAAGCTTCTCGTAGCAGTCAACCCTATCGCGTCGCGTGATATTACGTCACTGAATAGGTTTAGTGTATTATGAATCATATTCCAGAGCAATAAGTATAAAATTATCTTGCAATGGATTTTTGTAGGTGTCTACATAAAATGTGCTTGACTCTGAGCCGAACTAAATTACGCCATATTGTTGACGACATTGAGTAGACATTTCTTTGAATACAATTGCTAAGTCATACTTCTGTACGAAGTACTAGTATTCTGTGGTTCAGGTAACTGGCCGTTACGTGTTTTTATTTTTTTTATTTTGTCCATTATGCAGTAGACGCTTAAATAGGGTGTAAATATTTGTATATTTTTCTGTGTAAATGACTTGTCCATTAGTGGTTTTTTATTCGTCAATATTTCTAACCAGAATAAACTAAATATTATATTAATGAATTCACAAAAACTAGCCTTTCTGCATAATTAATATAATTTTTAAGGCCTTCGATTTAAAGAAAAATTTAAATTATTTTTCCTCTTTGTCTGTACAGAAACCGCACCTTCGCCTATATCAATTAACGCATGAAAAAAAAATTGACAGCAACATTGACAGTAGTACCTATTATATAATCTGTGGTAGTACCTAGTAGTACTTATCCACCAGTGGAAAGGCAATGGTACATAGCCATACAGCCAGGAAATACAAGTAAGTGATCAATGGATGATGCCTGTTACAAAACATATTTTTCTCAAAAATGGAGCCGTTTAAAATTCTGATTTCTATGGTTACGTGTTTCATATTTTTGTAGCTTATAGATAAATATAGGTTTATTAGTGGTTGGTGATATCTTAGAATAAAAAACCAGCCTCCATAGAAAAAGAGGACAAGTCCTTTAGGAAACTAGATTATATAAATATACTGTCAAAGTAGGTTAAATAAATAGCTAGTAATAAGGTTACCGAATAAAATGGTAGAAATCAGTTTCTAATTTTATTTACATGAAAATAGATTCTTTAACATTTCATTATTGACATTAATATTGTTTTATGTATAATTTATGATTATTACACATAGAAAAATATCATTGGGACTAGACAAGAGATTAGGTATGTACCTTCCTATAAACATGGCTATGAATTATTATCATTTTAGAACACAATTTGCTTTCTTAGACTATAGATAAGTAGGTGGTAGGTACTTCTAAACGGGATGAAGTGATTACTCATGAGGTGTTTTCAAAACACTAACAAAACAATAGTTTTTTTCTAAATTCGGTTATAAACTCGCAGTTTGGTATTGATTTAAAAAAATATTTCCAAGATAAGATAAACATTTGCTACTCTATTACAAAAGTAATTTTAATAATATAAGATGAGCATTTATTTATATACATTTATTAAAGTATACATGACAGAAATTAATTTCAAAAACACATGCTTAGTGCATACTTGCACTTGAATTATCAATGTCAGATAGTTTAATTAACTACGGCTAGGAACATCAATTTAAATCTTAACAAAAACATTAAATCACACATACCTAGATTTAAAACTTAGCAACCACCGATTTAACATCGCATTGAAATAATTTCTATATTTTAGGTCCTATCATAGATCACAGACCAGTGATAAGACACAATGGGCTCAATTCCAATGCGCCCTGCCTAAGTTTAAATTTAGGTCTAGTCTCTCTCTTTCTCTGCCAAACAAACAAAAAGTGACAGACTATATTAATTTAGAAACGTCAGACTAAACAGCTGTCCGTTGCTAAGGAAATTAGAGAACCCATAGACAATTTAGTAGGGATGTCATTCGATGACGACTAAAGTTAGACGAAAACACGCAAAAACTTGTACAAATACGTTAAAAATAGCATCACTTAATTTGACGTATCTACATTATTGTAGTCTGTCTCTTTTCGTTTGTTTGATAGAGAAAGAGAGATACTGTACCTAGATTTAATCTTAAACAGGGTGCATTGGAATTGAGCCCAATGTCTATGTTCTATTGGGAACCTGGCTGAATGGACAAAGGTCCTTTGCCCGCGCTAAAACAAAAAAGTCAAAGGGAAGAAAAAATGTCTATAGGTTCTATTCTTTATCAACTTGAATGCCTGAATTTGATGGTGTGTATGTATGATCGATTACTATCACTATCGATGTATTCATAAATGCAATTTTACGAGTCAATTCCCTCCATTGCCCAATCATCACCTTTAGTGGGGCTTTGGCCTAGTAAAATTCGATGTTCTGTAAATCCTTACAGTTTATTTGAATGTCAACTATCTTTATCGGTTTGTCATTTCTTCTTTAGTAGACCAGCTTGTTCTATCACTTGCCTCGTGACGTTGTTGATGTGGCGAAATCTGTCTGGTCCGAGTTGGATGCCTCCATACCTGGAATAAAAAAAAAACATTTTGGAGATGGGTCAGATGATAGTTAATGTCATTTCACCTTGACTTGAACTACCTTTAAGTTATGCTTTTGCAATGTTGACCCTATGTGTCAGGTCCTAATAAGCATATTAAGCAATTTTTATCATTTGCTTTCCGTGTTCCCAGTACATTAACATTAACATCTACATTTTTCTGTACTCAACATGCGTTTTTTGAGAGTAAAAAAAGGAAAAATGAAATTTTGCAAATATTGAAAATATCAATTAACGTGTGTTTTAAACACTATGCCGTTATTTAAAATAAAATTGGGTGTCAGAATTATTTCTGCATAGTGTCAAGTACCCAATTGTGTCAAAAAACCGTCATAACTATAAGGGAACCTTCCTTGTGGGCTACGGAACCATTAACGTGTGTTTTAAACACATACGCCGTTATTTAAAAAAAATAGTGTGTCAGAATTATTTTTGGATAGAGTCAAGTACCCAATTGTGTCAAACAACCGCCATAACTATAAGGGAACCTTCGGGCTACGGAACCCCAAAGATGGCTATAACTCACCATCTAGACACCACAACAAGTGTGTTTTTTTGATCCAATATCTGCAGTAGATGCAGCATGCGGCCGCCGGCGTGCGCCTCGCCGTCGTCGTCGCAGTCCTGCAGCAAGCTAGTGCTCTTCCCGTTGCTCCGCTCGATGCGATAAGCGTACATGTTGTGTGTCGCGTTCATTATCTTCTTGTTCTGTTTTAGTTTCTCTAGGACGGCGCTGGGGAGGAAAAGTTTTGGGTGTGGATCACTGACCTCTACATATAATACAAGTACGCTGGACTGCATACTGTCAACCTAAAAATGAAGCCTTTTGACTATCGTCATTTTGGCGCTGACAGATGTAGTAAGCGTGTGGTGAGTGGTGAGCGTCCAAGGATCATAAGAGACATTAGAATTGACATAACGTATTAACTTACTCTATTTTAGTTTCCTGGACTAGTTGAGAGCTCTTTAATTAGCACAAAATGATCTGTCATTTCTTAGAGAACCTTTAGTCCAGCGTACTTGTAGAATAGAGGTCAGTTGTGTGAATACACTGCAGTCCAGCCATATAAGTAGATTGCTTTAAAATTTCGAATTTGTTATTTTAATCGCGATAGTTTTCAAGTTTGGAAATCGACTCAATTCAAATGTGCTCTGTCTTAAATTTAATTTAAATTCAGTCTCTTTCCCTCTCTGACAAACAAACGAAAAGAGACAGACCAAAAATTTAGAAACGTCAGGCTTAACCACTGTCAGTTGCTAAGGAAATTACAAAATCCATAGACCATTTAGTAGGGATGTAATTCAATGGCGACTATATTTACGTTAGACGAATACAGGCAAAAACTTGTAAAAATACGTAAGAAATTGCATCACATTATTGTAGTCTGTCTCTTTTCGTTTGTTTAGCAGAGAAGGGCAGAGCCTGAACTTTAATTTTAGACAGGGCACATCGGAATTGAGTCCAATAGGTTTGTATGACACAGACAGGACTCATCCTAATTACCTGTAAGGTAAAAGTATGATGTTATCAAGCTGCCATAAGGTTACATAATGGTCTACTTACTTGACTTCTTCAATACTATGGACCTCAGCGGCATGACCCTGGAAGTTGCTCTTTCTGTCTGTCAATACACTGCCATGAGTAATTGGAGGACAGCTGATTTCTAACTGAAACAATAATTCAAATTCATAATTTTTTACTCATAAAATCATTATTATTATTCGCAGACACCCCTCTACAACCATGTCATACTTTCTAGCGGTGACATAACGTTGTACGAAGTTTATTCGTATATCAAAAAAAAATTCGAAATTTGTACGAAATTGTATGCTATATATAAAAAAATGTACGTTAAAAAATTAAGAGAAAACAACAATCAACATGTCACCGCTGAGAAGTATCCTTCCTAGCGGGCGCTAATTATTTCACTTAGTACTAATAGACCTTTTGGCTTTAGGGTTAGCAAGAATAAATGTACGAAATATGTTCATTTACCTTATAATAAAATATGGGACATTATGTACTTGCAAGTGATGATTTCGAAATAAAACAAATTTGTTGCTAAATCACTATTATTATTGACATCAAAACAATCACACTCTTATGTACATCAATAAATGACACGTAATCGTCTTGGTAGTGGTTTATCTTGATACTTTTTTGGCCATATCATCAAACTGTTCCCTTTTCCCATTTAATTTGCAGTGCGCTCGGTAGTGACCAATTACACCAGGAATGATGAACTTAATCACAGATGTAAGTGTAAGCGACTTATTTTGTAAAGTAATTTCAGTTGGAATATCTTTTTTTGATGTCAATAATAATAGTGATTTAGCAACAAATTTGTTTTATTTCGAAATCATCACTTGCAAGTACATAATGCCCCATATTTTATTATAAGGTAAATGAACATATTTCGTACATTTATTCTGGCTAACCCTAAAGTCAAAAGGTTCATTAGTACTAAGCAAAATAAATAGCGCCCGCTAGGAAGGATACTTCTCAGCGGTGACATGTTGATTGTTGTTTTCTCTTAATTTTTTAACGTACATTTTTTTATATATAGCGTACAATTTCGTACAAATTTCAAACATTTTTTTGATATACAAATGAACTTCGCACAACGTCATGTCACCGCTAGAAAGTATGACATCTACAACCCTTAAAACAACTGTATAGCTTTCCAATAAAATTAAAATTAAAAATTCCATAAAATTCATTTTTTTCTGCATATAAATCCAACTAGGGGCACTTATACACGTCCCAATCTTAACCCTACCACTGCTTCTGGACAATTTTGGGCTAGTGCTGAGAAGAAGCAGCAAGAAACTCAGTCACTATTGTCATAGCCTCTTTTCAAAGTTTTACAATTGTTTCGTACATACAAGTCATTCCATACATTTTTATTTTTTATATAGTCATCTATTTTATAATAACCTTTCGACATTAAAGTATTCTTAACAACTGATTTAAATTTATCTATAGGTAATTCAACAATATTTTCAGGCAATTTATTAAAAAATGTAATACATCTTCCTATAAATGAATGACCAATCTTTTGAAGCCTAAAGTTTGGAACGGCAAGCTTTTTTTTATGTCTTGTATTAAAATTATGTAAATCACTCTTTTTGGAGAACAAGTGCAAATTTCTTCGAACATACATCAGATTTTCATAAATAAATTGTGAATATACTGTAAGTATTTTTACATCTTTAAACACTTGTTTTAGTGACTCGTCAGATTTAAGATTGAAAATCATTGTACAACCAGGCCAACTGGAGAACTGAGATATCTTCAACACTTACTAACAACATTATGTTGTATCAATATCAAATTGTAAATAAAATAAAACTCTCACCACCATATACTACTATCCATGTCCCTATTTTACAGGATAGGTTGTACTATAGTCCGCCTCCGACCGCTTATCTGAGAACTCGCCTGCGAGGTACAGAGGTGCCGAACGGTGCGGGCGGCGGGTGCTTGGGTTTTGATCAGGTGAGTTGAAATTAAATACAATTTCGCTCACAAAAATTATTCGACTGAGCCATCCGGTGGGACACAGTCGATTAATTTTTGTGAGCGAAATTGAATTGAATTTCGTAAAGACTTGCAAAATAATTATAATTAATAAATTATAAATTGTTTCAACAAACACACCAATTACCTAGCCCCAAACTAAGCGTGAGCTTGTGCTATGGTGACTAGGATAACGGATAGAAATACTTAAATACATATAAACATCCATGACTTAGGTACAAATGCTCGTGCTCATCACACAAACATTTGCCCCTAGCGGGATTCGAACACGCAACCACCTGGTTTAGAAGTCCGGTGCGCGAACGACTACACCAAGACGGTCGTTGTTAAGTTATAAAAATAATTATAGGTGAGTTGAATTTTCAAATTCGAATTTCGCATTCTTTCAAAAATTTAATCACCCAATTAATTCCGTGTTTACACCCCCGCACCCCTGTACCCCGCAGGCGAGGTCGCAGATAACGTCGGACTATAGTGAGGATTATCACATACCCGTGCCAAACTAATAGGAACAGGGGATTCTGACTTTTCCGGAGGCGGCTCCAGAGAAGGTGACCTCATGTTCTGCAAGAACTCTCTGATTGTCTCTACCCACTGGTATACTACTGTTTCTCCAACCTGCTCTCTGTAAGACAGAAATTTAGGTTTTAAAATATGAATAGAATAAAATATATATATTATACAATAGGTATCTTGCTTGAATTCCCATATGATTTTTAAATTAAATTGAGCTAATTGAATTAGTATATTAGGTTTAAGTATCATGTGAATACACCTGAAAAGGTAAAGTTTGGATAATACCCTAAATTCCCGTAGAACAGAAATATAGTTCTAAATCTATAATGTTGCCTAGCTCAACCCTGTGCTGTGCAGTTGAGATAAGTTTGCACAATAGGATGAGACGAAATTGTGTAGGCTTTTACAGGTAGGCAATTAACACTCTGCATTAATTAAGCTTTTTTATGTTGTAGCAAAAGTCACTATTTATATGATATTGAAGAGTGATTCTTCTTCTTATTGTCAGATGAAATGAATAGAACAAGTGAATTTTTATGGCAAATGATTTAAGAAATCACAAAGCAATTTACACAGAAAAATGTACAGAGCCCTTTAAACAACACATTTTAATTGCAAAATAGTTACAAAAGTTGAACTCCTCTACCCCCATCATTAATATGCCCCCAGATAATATAAACAATAACAAATAAATAAACACAGCAATATTATAAAAAACTTAAAGTCAATTTAGTGTATGATTTTTAAAATTAAAGTTTAAAATTGTGTGGTGATTAGCCTTTCTATTGAGTGCCTGGTATTGGGTGCTATGGGACTGGCCAGTTAAGATACCACAGACTTACCATGACATACTGTACAGTGGTAAATAAATAGGATTAATTTAAATGGTACTTACAAATAAACCGAATCTAATGTCTGGTACAGCTTCTGCTTGGCCTTTCTGTCCATCCAAGGGGCAGACAGTTCGTATTGAGGTGGGGATTTGCTCGGGTAGTCAGCAGACATGGTTATACTCAGTAAGATCTCTCTCTTATCATCCTTCACTTTTATACTGTAGGATGACTCACTTTCGGTCACCCAATCTTCGCCGTATATCGAGCTTAACGCTTCAACCTCTTCAGCCTATAAAGATATATTTTGTCAAGAAGAAAATATACATTGAAATATAGAAGTATACAGCGTATCCTGTAAAGATTGTGCCCGACTGACACTGGAGATAGCTTAGCCATAGACCTTTCAGAGAAAGTCTTTTATTTTGCAAAATAATGTCACTTTTTGGTCCATAAATGCCACTCTAGACTGACACTTGAGATAGCTGAGCCATAGACATTTTAAATAAAAATAACATGACTAGTAAAAGTGTCTTAATTTGGGAGGTATGTCCCTTTGTTGTATTCTTCATACAAGAAAAATACAAAAAGTGGCATTATCTTCCAAACCATGAGACTTTTATTCAAGAAAGGCTATCTCCAGTCCTCCAGTAAGGGACATAAAACCTAGTAAGGGACATGTTTTCAGATTTTCGTTTTTTATCATAAAGCTACATAATATTAAGGTACCTACCGAATACAAAGACAGAAATTGCGATAAAACAACTAGAAGCCTAAAAGGCATGGGGCTCCAAACCTAGTAACTACATCACAAACCCAATTTGACCATTTTAAAAAACCAGTAAGTAACATAAACCATTTCGAAATCTAGTAAGTGCATGAACATACTAGGTTTTACAATGGTCAATGTGCCTTACTGGGAAATGAAAATACGTGTCCACCCACCTCCCGACCAACACATTTTTGTTACGCAAATCTAATTTTGTTTTCTTCAGCCTGACCAAGTGGCAAATGTTTAGCCTAAACTAATCCTAACTAAAATGATATGCTTATATGTGTATTTTTGCAAGTATGCCGCGTATTAACATGTAATGGAGTTGCTTTTATTCTTGGTTTATTTGAAAACTTGGTTGCTATCTTAATTTCTGTTGCCTGTTACATGATTCACGTTACGTTTTACGTTTTTTAGGGTTCCGTACCCGAAGGGTAAAAACGGAACCCTATTACTAAGCCTCCGCTGTCTGTCTGTCTGTCACTAGGCTGTATCTCATGAACCGTGATACCTAGACAATTGAAATTTTTACAGATGATGTATTTCTGTTTTCGCTATACAACAAATACTAAAAACAGACTAAAATAAGTATTCAAAGGGTGGCTCCCATACAACAAACGTGTTTTTAGCGTTTTTGCTCTCTACTAATAACGGCAACAGGTAGACGCTTGAAATATTCACAGAATGTTAAGTTGTATGTTCACTTTAAAAATAAATAATTAAATTAAAATAATAATAATTTTTGAGGAGGGCTCCCATACAAAAAAAAAAGTCTTCCGAGTCCTGAGTCTTGAGTTCTTTTGAGTTGTTTTAGTTCTTTCAGTCCTAAATTTTTTTGATTCGTAAGATTTATTCTAAGTCCTGACGGTTTTTTTCAGTCCTTTGAGCTCTTTGAGTCTTTTGAGTTCTTTCAAGTCCTATGAGTCATGACTTATACAGCAGGACTGCAGTCCAATCAAAATGACTTGGGTCATGAAGCCTATGAGTTCTTTGAGTCGTAAACTTTAAAGTAGAGGACTGAGGAGCTCAATCAAAAAAACTAGCATATTATGAAGGTTTTGCATTTTTTAAGCAGAGGACTGCAGTTTTAATAATCACATCACTCACAGTTCGAATAAACAATTGGAAGTGTACGTTCATTTCATTGATACCATACATACATACAATCACGCCCTTTATCCCCGAAGGGGTGAGCAGACTTGAAGAAGCACGTAGCTTCTTCAAACACTTTTAACCATTGATCTATTTAAGACTCAGTTGCGGTTTCTTTTTTAAAAGGACTCAGTCGTGAGTTCCTTTTAGACAAGCTAAGTTTTTAGTTAAAGTACTTAGTCTTATGTTCTTTTTATAAAGAGTGAGCTCTTTTAAAAGATTCTGTCTCGAGTTCTATTTGGCAAGACTAGAGTATTTTTGAAAACACTAAAAACTCAGAGAGACTTGAGCTTTTACTTATTCTTTTTTGACTTCGAGTCTTAAAAAAGGACTCTAGTCTCAATATTAGGACTAAAAGACTCAGTTCTTTTACAACACTACAAATGTGTTGCCTATACTGTCTAATATTGTAAGTTAATGGTACGGAACCCTTCATGCGCGTGTCCGACTCACACTTGGCCAGTTTTTATTCAGATTTGATTCTTAATTCACTGAGCTGGATTTTAGGATAAAAAAAATTCAGCGTATCTAAATGAACCTAGGTTGATCCCGGGTGCACGAGGTGTATCAACCCAAAAAAACCATTTTAAAACCTAGGAAGTACTCTCATACTAGGTTTGGATTCTGGTTTTTACGAAGTAAAAAAAAAGAAAACCATTTGAGTGTTAGTAAGAGCCATAAAACTTGCTATTTAAAGGTTAATTTATTTATTTATTGTAAAAAATTTAGCTAAACTATTAAGCTTTAAAATAAACATCATTAAGTTTTCAAAAGTTTGAGTATACCAGTTGGGTAAACGAGAATGTGTTTTTTCGCTCTCCTGTAAAATTTACTACGCTGCTCATACTAGGTTCTTAAATGGTTCAGCCGTGTAGCATGCTCTTTACGGGATACCCTGTATAATTAATATAGCATGAATATGGAACTGATAACAGATACCTACAACACATGCCTCTTTTCAATACAAAAAATAATTAATAAATAGAGTAAAAATTTAAACAAATACAAATAGTATGAGGGATTGAACTTACTTGCAGGGTTGCGTTATTGGAATCCATGAGTCCGTCAAATTATTTTCAGTAGATAACTTCACTTGCAAAGAAATTAAAGAGGCAAGATATATAATAAACACGCACAACACAATATGAAAATTATTCAAAACTAGTAATTTTCGAAATATTGTGGTAATTTCAGAGCACAGCAGATTCTGATAGCAAAAAAAAATATGACAAGTACTAGACATGGGACACGTACAAAAATGTTTTCACACTACCTACTCGACTTATTCAATTACACATCAAGTAAACCTGTCTCAAAGTTAGTCATTGCATCCCTAGGGACGTAATGTTGTATGAAATTTCATTACGCCGCACACTGGTTTAGTTTTTAAAAAAGTGGACTTAGGGGTAAATGTTCACCTATAAGCTTGAATTTTTTTTCACATATTCCTCTTTTGATTCTAAATCACTTTTACTGATTGCAATTTTTATCAAAAACTTGCCAATTTTAAGAAAAAAAATGCTGAATATTTTTTTGTATAGAGAAAAAGTTATTAATGTTTGTAACTCCAAAATGCGCGCGTGTCACACAATGCCACCTAGTGGGCACTAAAGAACACATTATTTATTAGCATAAATGTAAGTAACTTTTTTCTGTAAACTTGCAACTTTCAGAGTTACACAGGCGATTAAACATCGGTAATAAATAGTATTACTTTATTCGGACTTTTTTGCAGATTAGATACAAAAACCCTTTAAATAACTTTCGGATAAGATTAACAATAATTAATTAGGTACAGTGTAGTAACCAACAACCATTGAAAACAGTGTTTCACATACTAATTATTATGTAACAAATTTAAAAAAAAAATTTTTATTGCCAAATATTATTTTTAGCCAACTATGGTCGTAAATTGGCTTGCGGCTTTGCGCACCTGTTTTGCACATGCGCGCGCTTTTGTTTGGGCTACCTGGAATAGTTATCAGCTACATGTGGCTAAAATGAACCGTCTATTGTTCATAAGGGTCATTATGAATTGCATCGGTTCAATATTATTTTATATGCTTATGAAGACAACAATTACAATTATATAATTAATCTCACAGGACCCTGTTGCATCAGTAAACAAAGTAAATACTTACCTTGCCGAGATTGGTCAGCAACTATCACAGAAACATCCTGTTAGTAAGGTTACCTCGTTTGGTACAGAAGTAGGACCACTTGCTTCTCCACCTAACTCTCTTGTCTTAATGCCGATTGATGAGAAGGACATTGAACGTATTATAAGAGGAATGAAAGATAGCTCTACAGATGGAATTGACGGAATCTCTAGCAGGGTTGTCAAGAGATACATCCACCTATTGGCCACCCTTATTGCCTATGTCTGCAACCTTGCAATATCCACCGGAGTATTCCCAACTATTTTTAAGGTTGCGCTCATAAAACCGGTGCACAAGAGTGGTGACAAGGATCGAGTCGAGAACTATCGACCAATCTCCATACTACCGACTTTTTCTAAAATTTTAGAGCGGATAATGAACGATGGATTAATAGAGTTTTTAGAGTCAAATAAGTTGCTTGCCTCGAGTCAGTATGGCTTCCGCCGTGGTAGATCAACGAGTGATGCTGTCCTTGACCTCGTGAACTCTATCATTACAACTCTGGATCAAGGGAGTAAATGTGTGGCTGGAAAACCCGGGAATGCGCGGACTGCCACTGGCGCTGTTCCATGACTGTCTCACAGGTAGGACCCAAAGAGTCAAGATAGGTGACTGGGTTACCGATGACGCTATGATCACAATCAGGTTCCTCAGGACAGCATAGTCGGTCCAACCTTATTCTTGGCTAATGTTAACGACCTTTGTCTCATGCGGCTGCGTGGTGGTAGGATCTACACTTTTGCTGATGACACTGCCCTCTTTTTCAGCGGATCCTCCTGGATTGAAACTTTCGCCTGTGCCCAGGAAGGTATGGACCAGGTTGTGGCCTGGCTGGGGAGTAACAAGCTCACTCTAAATATATGCCCTTTGCTTTAAGGTCTAACACCCTGCCACCTCCAAGCCTCCATATAACGTCTCATCCATCCTGCGCGGTGGCCGCTTCCTCCTCTTTGTGCGATTGCGCCCCTCTTGAACGCACTTCCAGTATTAGGTACCTTGGCATCATTGTGGACCAGTGTTTGACCTTTAAACCCCATGTGGAAACACTTGTTCCCAAGATACGAAATTTTTATTTTTAAGGCTCTTCGTAACGTGGCTGATCCCAAAATAGTCAGCATAGTCTATTTCGCTCTATGTCAGCCACTAGTAGAATACTGTATCTCTACATGGGGTGGAGCTGATAAGACTTCCCTGTTGCAGTTGAAGCGGGCACAAAGAGCAGTACTCAAAGTCGCGGCTGGTTTTCCAATTCTGTATCCTACAGTAGATGTTCTTTTCCTTTTATGACAATGTTAAACTTATTATTGTTTTTGTGATATCTACGGGTGGGGCTTGGTGACCTGTAGAACCAGTTATCCTAACCTATTTCAGGCACCAGCCTCGCGCCTATTATTTTATATGGATTTACTTAAAAATATGGTGTGCCTACTGTGTTGAGGAAATAAATAAATATATTATTATTATATTATTTACAATCACCATAATTCAGTCTCAGGTAGAGTGTGTTCGTGTGTAGACGTCCTCGCTAATCTGTGACTACGCTAGCTACCGAGTTTTTGTTGAATTTCTTGTTAGTTGTTGTTGTTGAGTTTGGTTGTTTTTTTGGTTGCTTGTTTTTCGTTACTGTTAAATTTGTCTCATCTATTTTGTTGTTTTGTTTTCGCTGTCATTTTCGTTGTCAAAAATTCTGTTGATTCGTTCGAAAGGTTGGGCTGAAAATGGCTCAGTTTGTAACTAATTTGGATTTTTATGAGGCATTGCAAGATTGTTCAGATATAAAAAAAGTGATTACTTATTTAATTTGTTATCAAGTCGTTTGCCATCAGAAGTTAGTGTTGAAGACCAACGATTTGTAACTATATTTCAAACAAAATGAAAAAATTAAGTCCTTAAGAACAATAGACGGTTCATTTTAACCACATGTAGCTGATAACTATTCCAGGTAGCCCAAACAAAAGCGCGCGCAGGTGCAACACAGGTGCGCAAAGTCGCAAGCCAATTTACGACCAAAGTTGGCTATAAATTATATTTGGCAATATTTTTTTTTTAATTTGTTACATAATAATTAGTATGTAAAAACACTGATTTCAATGGTTGTTGGTTACTACACTGTACCTAATTAATTATTGTTAATCTGATCCGAAAGTTATTTAAAGGGTTTTTGTATCTAATCTGCAAAAAAGTCCGAATAAATAATACTATTTATTACCGATGTTTAATCGCCTGTAACTCTGAAAGTTGCAAGTTCACAAAAAAAAGTTACTTACATTTATGCTATTAAATAATGTGTTCTTTAGTGCCCACTAGGTGGCATTGTGTGACACGCGCGCATTTTGGAGTTACAAACATTAATAACTTTTTCTCTATACAAAAAAATATTCACCATTTTTTTTATTAAAATTGGCAAGTTTTTGAGAAAAATTGCAATCAGTAAAAGTGATTTAGAATCAAAAGAGGAATACGTGAAAAAAAATTCAAGCTTATAGGTGAACATTGACCCCTAAGTCCACTTTTTTAAAAACTGAACCAGTGTGCGCCGTAGGATGTGTGAAAAAGCAAAGTATTCTCCTCGGGAATAAAGATGTAGCTTCGTCTTGGGTGAGCTTAAATCCCTCGCTCTATTCAGGATTCTATTTTAACTCCCTCGCTATGCTCGGGTGTAAACACTAGAAATTGTTAAAGCTATAGAAGAGTACAAATGGCACAAGCTTTATAAGCTTAAAAGGAGTCTCCAAGTACTAAAATTATATAGATTGTACTGTTTATCGAAATAAAATTTATTATTATTATAATGTATAAAAATATAGGTTGATAGTTTTGAACGGAAAGATTCGATATTAAATAAAAAAATAAGCATTTTGATTTACGTGTAAAATATTAAAGAAAGTAGTAATTTGAATAATTACTACGAATCTGTTCAAATGCTTAAATTATTCAATTGCTTTAGGATTGTAACCTCACTAAAAAAAGAAACGTCAAACAATATGTCAATGTCAAAAAAGCCCACTGTCACTGTCAGGCTACTTTGGTCATTCCAGCATAGATGGCGCTGTGTTAGCTATTTCAAACCCGCGCCTTTAAAAGTTTTCCGTACATCGTTTCTTCATCTATCCTAAACACAATTATAATTTACTATACCTACTGAGTCTGTGAATTTAAATCCAAAGTTAAATTAAATAAATCTACAATACTATTAAGCAAGTGTGTAAGATTTAAAAAGTTTAATCCTACAATTTTCTAGCGAATCTTATCAACTCTTGAAGTCACAACACAAGGCTTTATTATGGCCACACGGTTTGTTAATAAGTTTTGAATAATCTTGTATCAAGAACTATGAAATTACGAGGTTTCCGTTCTGCCTATTTCCATAATACACGTAAGGTGGCCACGATTTGCATACAGGGGTGGAATTACACGCGTTTATCCACTAATGTCGTTTCAATGTGTGTAATCACGGGAACTTCGAGCAATTCCAGTAGTCTGTTGGGATTATTACTAAGAAGGCAGTAGGCTCACTGAATCGACTAAAGGACCACGAAGCTGACTCCCACAACGTAAGGCACTATAGAAGAGACTACTTACGCGATATTCAAACATTCTTAGTCCCATTCCACTCTTTCATACTGTGAAAGAGCGATACGCGAGCGGGCTTACAGACTTGAGGGGTTATTACACAACGTGATATTCAGACAGTCTTACAGGCTAACTCTTATTACACTACGCCGAGTCTTAGTAAGACTGTTTGAATATCACGTTGTCTAATTAATAACAGACGACCATCTTGGTTTAGCGGTTCGCACCACGGATTTCTAAACTAGGCGGTTGCGGGATCGAATCCCGCAAGGGGCAAATGTTTGTGTGATGAGCACGAGCATTTGTACCTAAGTCAAGGACGTTTATAATTAATAATAATAATAAATTGTTCCAACAAACAAGTATGTCTATCCGTTATCCTAGTCACCATAGCACAAGCTCACGCTTAGTTTGGGGCTAGGTGTGTTTGTTGAAACTATTTATTTATTATTATTATTATTTATTATATTGAAAGGAAGAAAGAAGCATTTACTAATTTAAAGTAGGTATTGCTTAGTCTAATCAGTGCCTAACTGTCACCTGTTCTGTCTGTTACAAGAGAGACATGATGACCCATTCTCGGACGCATCGTCGCTTATTACCATCAGGAGAGATTGCGGTAATATGTCTTCCTATTCATAAAAAAAAACATCGATCCCGGAAGAAGAGAAAAGAAGGTAGTTAAGTAAGTACAATACAAAGCTTTTTGTATTTAATTGAGTTCTTAATAATTAGCACAGTAATTTTAGTAATCGAATAGTACAAGTAATACCTAGGTAGTATATACGACAATAGCACGTCCGCAGAAATTAAATAAGTTCTTAGTACTTGGGGGCCTATATCCTGTACAGCGCAGATATTACCTATATACCTTACCTATAAGTTATCATAATTACTTATTTCATGAATATCTAGCACGTACCTACTTATAGACTCAGAAAAAAATATTTTGTGTCTATTTTCCCTTTTATTTTGATTACGAAAAACCAACAACCTCTCAGTTTTAATCTTTATGCCAAAGGTCATCGAAATCAGTGTAGCTAATTAAGCGTGCAGGCATGAGCAAACAAAAGACCCTAAGTCACTTGAGCTGCTTTGTATTACGCAGTAGAAAGCCTACTGGTCTACCTACTACTCTAGATTAGCGCATAAATATTGTACCTACCTGTTTTGCGTATCATTAAATTACCCTAATACACAGCAAAGTTCCGGAATTGCCACAGAATAAGTACTAGTACTCCGTACAGAAGTATGACTTTGCAATGAAATTCAAAGACATACTCAATGTTGTTAACGATATGGTGTAATTCAGTTCGCCTCTGGACTCAAGCACATTTTCGTGTAGACACCTACAGAAATACATTGCAAGATAATTTCATTTTTATAACTCTGGAATATGATTCATAATACACTAAACCTATTCAGTGACGTACTATCACGCAACGCGATAGGGTTGACTGCCACAAGAAGCTACTTACGCCATCTAGCGCATCTTTCTAGGACTTTATTCATGCTCGTCCAACCAGCAACCTAGTGTCGCGCACCGCCGGTGAATAAAACGCGGGAGCGTGTCGCTGCCGGCTAGCGACACCCAATTTGTTTAGTCCCTTACCAAGGGGTCGCCGCGCGTAGGTACGTTTTTGCTACCTACGCGGGAAGATACACAGGCCTGACTACGCGTAAATTATCTAGGTACCTATCTAAGAACTAAGGCTTCGTTGTCGTTGCTGCGCCACAATACTTTTACTGCTGTAAGTAAGTATAACCAGTGCTTTTCGTTTAGTGTTTGACAGATTTTTGTTAGGGTTCCGTAGTCCTGACAAGGAACCCGTTTAGTTTCGCCATGTCTGTCTGTCCGAGATTTTGTCAAGAGACCATTAGTACTAAAAAGCTGTAATTTTGTAGATATATGTATAGGTACCAATTACGCCGACAAAGTGGTAGAATAAAATTTTGGAAAATATTTTTTTTAGGGTACCTGATCTGCCACATCCTGGATCATGGTCAGCGGACCCTGGGCCAACGCGTGCGAGTGCACGACAGGGATAACGCTAGGAGGATGATTTTTGTTTAGGGTAGCTCCCCTGCATGTGATGTGGGGATGATTCTTTTTTCGTCGTATACCCCATCGTGTGGGGTATCGTTGATTAGGTGTTTTAAAATGACTTTGAGGTTTCTAAAACAATTATTCGATTTATTGCTCTATTTATGAAAGTAGGGCTTCCCCCCTCCTTCTAAAAGCTTAACTGCTCACTTTTTAAAAATCAAATTCAAATTCGTTTATAAAATTTGAGGTTACATAATGACGATAATCATGAAGATAGTGGATTTCATAAACTTGGAAAGCTATAACGGTTAAGATAACTTTATTAGTTTGGCAGTAATATTAGTTGAACTTGGGTCTTGAATACTTTTTTATCAAATACAAAATCCTTAGGATAAATTCACTAAAGTGACTAAGATGAAGTAGATAATGGTACGGAACCCTTCGTGCACGAGTCTGACTCGCACTTGGCCGGTGTGAAAACTTTTTTGTAGCCATTGAAAGTCAGGTGGTGCAAGCGCGCCTTAGGTACTTCATTTAATTTTTTGACAAAAACCCAAGGAAAAGACCAGAATAATAAGTTAAAACCAACTAGGGCGCCTAAAAACGGTAAAATTTGTATGCGAAACTTCATCCGCTCCAGGAGGAACGACCTTAAAGGAAAGGAATTTAAAGAGAATAAAATGCATTTTCTATATATTTGGTTTATTGTGCTGTTTTAAGACAACTGTGTTTCTACATTACAATTATTTTTTAATCACATACAGCTACATCCAATCTAACTGAAAATCAGATCCATCGGGAGACAGCACAAAATACTATACAATTCTTACATAACCAATACAGTTTTACAGATTTTTTTACAAGGTACCTATGCGACGAACTTAAAATTACTGTATGGCTATTAAATAAAATTTTATTATATTACACGAAAATATCACAGTATCATAACTACTAAACCCTTACACAGAAATAGTTCCAGCTATACTAAGATAAAATTTTACAAAGTCTTACATACCGAATA
This sequence comes from Pyrausta nigrata, assembly GCA_949316185.1. Classification (NCBI taxonomy): domain Eukaryota; kingdom Metazoa; phylum Arthropoda; class Insecta; order Lepidoptera; family Crambidae; genus Pyrausta; species Pyrausta nigrata. The sequence continues at coordinate 32,635,320 of OX438936.1, read as the reverse complement.
ATTTATGTTAAAATAATTTATTATTCCCTAAAGTTAATTATTTTGTCATTTACCTAAATTGAGTAAAAATATTAGTATGGACACCTGAAATATTTTTTAACTACGAATTACTTAAAATGAGTTAACTACAATATGGCGATTCAGTAATCTACAAAAATATTCCTATCTATTGACACTTTATTAGATCGTCAAATACACAGATTAGAATCGAAGTCGACTTATCATATCTAATTTTGTGTTTTTTCTATTGAGTTAGGTAGGTAGCATTTGACAAGGCAAAGAAAAGATACGATGTAAACTTTACAGTTCCTTGAAGACAGATACATAGATCCAGTTCATCACTGGTCTCCTTGGATGAATTAAACACTGGATATAACGCGCAAAAGAAAATGTATGAGAACATCGACCAACTTTTGTGGGGCAGATGGGAAGATTGTCTCGTCATTTTTAGGGTTTCGTATTTAAAGGGTAAAAACGGGACCCTATTGCTAATTGTAACAATTGACGATCGTTACGCGTCCAGTGGATAGTTCGACCAAGTTCATCTCAGCTACGAATCACAACGTTTATATGTTTATTGTAGTTATAAGTTGTTTCACACCATACAAACATTTCATTTCGATATTTCACCATGGTTTCCATCGAACCAAGTTGTTGCTTTGCATTAACAGCTGATTAAGTAGGTAATACTTATTAACTGATTACTTCCTGAAGTTGATCAGACCCAGAATTATCTTTTTTCATGTCAAATTTGTCAGAAAATGACTACTAACGCAGACCGTTCTTCAATTCCCCGCCTTTATTTCAGACGAAACCGATTCAGAAAAATCATTGGACACCCCGCTCTGTACTGAGCAGTAGCTGGCCGGGGAACTCCTATTGCTTAAGTTGGCATCTTTCTCTTGACTCTGGTAGTCAATCATGCTCCCACTGGGCTGCCTCAGAAACGGCATAGGACTCGAATTCACCATTTTATCTGGCTTCTTCAACAACTCTTCAATAGAGTACGGATTCTTCTTCTTCTCCGTCGGCGTTTTTCTCCCGTCCGTATCAGGCCGATCAGTGCTATCATCACTAGCTTCCACAGAAATGTGTTCTGAATTCTCCGATTTGACATCTGAGTTCATTCTTAACAAGTCATTGTGTAGGATGTACGGAGGGAAGTTCTTGTCGGGGTAGGGCATCATGATTCGCTGCCAAGGGGAGATGGGGTACGGTTTGAGCAGGCCCTGCGCTTGGACTTGGTTAGCGAGAAGCCAGGAGGTGGTTAGTCGCCTCTCGTAAAGGGGGTCCGGCTGCGGCGGGGGCACCCTGACGGCGGAGTGGGCGAAGTAGGCGGGGTTCTGGGGCACCGGCGTAGGCGGCAGACTGGTCTTCAGAGACATGTAGTCCAGCATGTTGGGGGGCAGCTCAGGCTGTGGGTATGCTTCTGCAAAATAAATGACAATACAATATTTAGTTTAAGTTTTAGACGGTGTTTCGTTCACAGGGGTCGGTATTAGCCATGGTATCGGTGACTTAAAGATATTGTTAGTAAAATACAGAGGAAAGGAAGTTGAATATGATTAGTAAGTAAACATTGCTCTCTTGTTTAATCTCCTCATATTGACACTGAAAGGCTTGTTAGATAGAAAATATAAACTAATGTATAAATTAAAAAAAATTGAGTCAATTTTTGTAGGTCATTAAAATCGTTAGACTCAGATACAAAGACTACAATCTCAATGGTATCAGAAAGTTACCAAACTGATTTATAACCTAACCAAAGATCCGGACTTAAACAATACAAACTAAAGCGGATGGCATAAACTGAGACTCGAACCCGCGTCACTGGCACGCTTACACCAACAATCTTACGACAGGCTCGTAAACTGTTCTAATTACTGAACCAAACAATGGCGCCTTGTCAAATTATTGTTTGCTTGACACTTTTTACTCTGGGCCTCGGTGACAATGCGCCTAATAAATTATTCGCAGTGGAGATAAAACTGTGGATTTATTTCCCGTAAACAAACATAGCCAGAGAAACGTGCGCATAAAAATTGGCCAAAGATCTCGTGTCCCTTTACAAATGATTTATTTGTAGGTTGAAAAAAGAAAGCGTTATGCATCGGTGTGGGTTTCATTTTTGCAAGATATTGTTGGAAGACAGTTTGTGTTTTGAAGTGAAGGACCAAGTTTAATTTAACCCTTTGAGGATCTGAAGACCGCCGGCGGTCTCATTAACAATTGATTTTCTATTGTGTCTGGAAATATGATCTCTGAAGTATAAATAGAATAGGCCGTTTAAAAGCTTAATATTTTTAAAGTACCTATGCGTCTAGATTATTGAAGTAAATAAAAAACCGTTAATAAATCTAACACTTCCTAAAAACAGTGACAAGAACAACCTTCCTAGCCTAGAATTTTGGGCACAAAGTCATGTTTTTAAGGAAGGAAGCATCGGGAAATTACCTACCTTAGCAAAAGACAATTTCTGAAAATAGTTACTGGACATTAAAAACAAAAAACCTTAATCTTTCATCTGCATAAACTCGTACAAAAACATTACCCTGTCTTCTCGGTTTCATTAATTAGCAATAAAAATAATTTAAGTCCGATTTAACGTAACAAAAACTCGCGCATACCATCAGATTGCTATTAACGCGACAAAATGTACAACCGATTACTATAATTAAATATGAGAACAGCGCTTTGCATCTAGTAGTTTCCCTACACCTGCCCTAAAAAGTATTTACGTCCGCCCCTTGGGGAGTAGGGCTGACATCAACTTAAAACTTTTTCCTTAACCCGGTATATTGATGGTTTTGATTGGAGATTTGGTTGTAAAGGTAATTTTAATTTTCCAATACGAATTTTAGATGAAAGAGAAACTTGGTTTTTTTTTTTAAATTCTTACTAAGTTTTATTATTGATTTTCTGATACCTTTCAATGGATAGTTAAAATAAAACAGAAAAAAACAATATTCGTGTATCGTGTGGCATTTCAATGCTTAGATTTCAAAAAAACATCGATTCCAATTTTGTGCATTTTGCTACAGTCGGTGAAATTACTGTAGTACCTATAGGATAAGTGTCCATCCAAACAATGAAAATGCTCCAAGTTGACAACCCTACTTGTAAGTGACCCTAGTGGGTGGTAATTTATGTCTGTCGATATTTAATAATTCGTAAAAATAAATGTTTGTTGATACAAAGGTTAATGTTTCTTGTGTCTTAATTAACTTATCATTATATCTATCTATTTGGCTATCTTTTGTATTACGACGTATTGGGTACAAGGTAAGGGAAGAAACAAGCTTTATTTTTGACATAAAATAAGAAATGTATAAAGTTAAATATAATTATTTCAAGTATGTCTTTGTATGCAGGCTAACGTAAGCTTACCACGTTAAAGCAATCAATCAGTATAGGAGCGCTTAAACTTCAAGAAAATAGCTTTCAAAGTGACTTCCAAAAGCAATGTTAGCCTTTAAAATAATAAGGAAATTACTATTCAAGGAAGTAATTGTCATTGCTTTGGAGCTGCCTGTTGGTAGAGGCGTAGCAAATTACATACTTACAAATTAAATGTTTTTCGAGGGATGCCTACATCAAACGCACGCCTAGTTTTTACAAAGTCTATAGGTCGTCGTAATCGTCATTTGAATACTTATTTAATTTTATTTGTGAGTTTCCTATATTTCAGGACTGTTGCAAGGGGATGCGGATGTGCAGCGGAAGTGTACCATCATCACGGAATTGGCTACACGGATTAGTTCACGGAGTGTTATTCCATATACTATTGTCATAACAGTGCCGAAATATCAGAAAATTACAAATAAATCGTACAATACGATGAGCAGAGGCTCATGCGGAGAAGAAGTATCCATTTAGGCCAGCATATAATGCACCCGGAAAAGATAACCGAACTCACTCCCCGAAAAAATATTTTCAATAATAAATATATATATATAAATATATCCTGTTGCAAACTATTATAATGGTAGTTACCACAAAAGTTTAAAAAGATTGACCCAAAAGTGCACCCACCATGCCCAGCTCTCGTATCATCGTCGCTCCACGCCAGCCCGCTATTCCTCAGGATCCTGTTGACGGAGGACACGGAGGGGATGGAGTGGGGCTCGCACACCCTCGCGCTGAGCAGCCTCTCCCTGATCTCCCACGCGAACATGCCAGGGTTCTCCTGTTTGAGTCGCAGTATCTTCTTCACGACCGTCGGGGTTGCCACTTGCTGCGGAAGAAAGGTGTGGTTAGTTACGTACAGTGAACGCACATGTTACGTATATTAAACGCACACTAAAATTGATCGACTATGTCATCCGGTGGGACTCGAACCCAGGACCCTTCGCTATCCAGGCGAATGCTCCTTCCAACTGAGCTACCCTTCGACTACGCCCGCGCAAAGTTGTATTTCCATGTAAACTTTCATCCCCCATTCCACCCCCTTAATGTTTTATATCGAGAAAAAATGTAGTCTATGTCCTTTCTAGGGTCTCTTCTTAATTGTCTCCAAATATTTTGTCTAAATCGATTCAGTGGTTTAAGCGTCTAAAGGTAACAGGCAGACACATTAGCATTTGTAGTAATAAGTATGAACTGGCTTTATCCGGCATGCGTTAGTATAGTCTAATTTTGCTGAAGGTTTGCTGTATAGACTAGGACTACGTGAATTTGAAAAAAAAAACGAATTGAATTGAATTGTTTAGTCTCCAGAAAACGCTGCCAAAGTTTCATCATAATCTGATCAATGGTTTGGTGGATAAATATACAAACATTTATGCTTTATTTATACCTACAGATATACACTTAGATAACAGTTAGAAGCGCCTATTTCACAAGAAAACCATGATGGCGGCACTAGTTGTAGTCCTACCAAAAAACGCATGTATAGTAGAGCCTCAGATCAGCTCTGATCGGAGAGTCTGTATCTCATGTTATTGGGAAAAGGGATTTCCTAATCATTACCACGATTGAGATTATTTTTGGATTGTATAAGTCACCGTAGTTAATTCTTTTACATAATACACATCACTCCGGTATACGAGTATTATATTGAATTAGAAGGTGGTACTAAAAAGGCACGGAATAGTGAATAAAAGTGAACACTAGGTGATGATTCGTAAAAAGCTCATCAATAAGCATTGTTGATTACTAGAAAATGTAAGCATACCTACTTAAAATTATAAACAAGTTAAGTATATGTAATTTGTAATTAAAACCAGCGGTTACTACGCACTCATATTTAATAGGCTGAGATTACAATATCTAGAGACATACAGTACATTTTCATTGGATCGACCTGTGTTTTGACCGCCCTCAACTAGGCTTACTACATCGTTTACACATAATTAAATAACACTTTTATTGGTATTCCTAAAACAATTTTTTTTTTCAGATACTTAGTACTAGGATTTGACCATAACACCACAAGCCAAAAAATATTTAATTATCTTTACAAACTCTTAAAAAAGTTAGTAGAGGATGTTCATCATCATGCAATTAAAGAGCTTAGCACTTGTGGGTGGAATATTTCCATCCTTCTCTAATACTTTCTACCCTTCTTTTCACCTCCTGATACGACACAACATATTTTCTCATTAATTTCCTAAATTGACATTGTCAATTTAAGCTATGCTCATATTGGTGTAGACCCCTTTGAAGTAATCGGAAGGTATTTCAGCCATTCGTCACCTGTTATGGTCGAAGTTAATTAGTGAACATTTTGTGACCATAACACAGTGCGAGATATGAATTTATTATGAGGCACATGCTTGAAATCGTTTTTGTATGGTTCAATGAGCTTGGTAAGTTTTCTTCAACTTTACACGTCAATATTTTAAATGCGTTTCTCAATACACTAAGTCCGTATAAACTGTCTTCTTCCTTTTTAGAGAGATAAAAAATTATAGTGCATTACTCTAGCTAGGCTTAAGAAGAAGTAGTATGTTTCATATCAGCCTATTGCAGTCAACTGTAGGACATAGGCCTCTCCAAGACGGCGCCAACTTTCACGGTCCTCCGCTTCTCGCATCCAGCCACCACCGGCCACCTTCCTCAGGTCCATCTAGTTACAGAAGACTGCACAAATGATGAGCTCGATTCGTTTTTTTATCGATTAAGTTTACATAATCTCAGATCGAGAGTTGATCAATAATTGCACTGTAAAGTCCTTGACGGCTTCCCGGTATGTCATTCTGTAATGATGGTTTAATAATGATGTGCTGCCGTGTGACACGTTTTATGCCGTTCAGTATAAAGTAAATCGGTCAGTTGCACTCGTGAGGTAACCTGGTTTTGTTTCTGAGGATATTGTAAATTGAGTTCTAGATCTAGAAAATAGATCACCAAAAATTGAGTGACAGCACAACAAATAAAAATGCGAACGCTACGAGTCACTTTAAATTAAAAAAGTTACTAAGAAGGACAGATCGCCGCCTATGGAAAAACAATAAAAATGTTGCAACTTTGTAACATCTATATGGACAGGCATTGATGGTATAGTTTTTCAGCGGATATTAATAAAGGAACTAAATAATCGAAAACGATACCTTTAAGGGTCAAGCTAATGGTTAGGCGCTCAGCGCTGAGAAAAGCGAATTGATAAAAAGAAGCTTGAGCTATCCCACTAATATTATAAATGCGAAAGTTTGTGAGTGTGTGTGTGTATGTTTGTTACTTCTTCACGCAAAAACTACTGAACGGATATGGATGAAATTTGGCACAGAGATAGATTATAGTCTGGAATAACATATAGGCTACTTTTCATCCCGAAAAAAAAAACACAGTTCATGTAGGATACAGAAATAGTAGTTTGCGCGGGCGAAGTCGCGGGCAACAGGTAGTTTGAAAATAAAAATGAACCATGACGATATTATGTAACTATTACTTTGTTTACTTAATGACTTTAATTTTAAACTAAGCTAAGTAGGTACAAGGTTTCTGAATAAGAGCTTATCGTTAAAAAAAATACTGTTTCGCTCCCGAGGCAATAAAGCACCAAATGGAGCCGAAATGAACATCAAAGATTAAAAGATACTAGTATGTACTGTTATCGGAGTACAAACTGCGGTTAATGAGCAAAGCCGGGGCATAAGCTAGGTCATTAAGCGAGACACCTGGGCGCTCCCACGAGCCTTCATTTGAAAGCCAATATTACTATGCCCTGAGTGCACGATAGATAAATGGCGTTAATAAAAAAACAGCAATAATGTACTTGTTTGTTTTCTGTCTTAATAACACAGTAACGGGAATTTGGTTTTGAAAATTGTTTAGTTACGCTGGGTTTGATTACATATTTTCTATACCTAGTAGATCTTTGGGTTAAGTAGGTAAATTATTAATGTTTAGTGTCCTTTTATCTAAAACATAAACAGATTTGTAAGTTATCACTTTATCTACTCAGCTATGATGTGCAAGTTCTGATTGATAGGAACCTGCAAATAATTATTTTAATTTGTTAAAAAAAAACTCTTAAAATATTATGACAAGTGCTTTTCAAAACGCATCAAAATAATTATAGTTTAACTCCGCAACGGACGTACCCATGAATTAGGAAATAATAAAAGGCTGCAAGTTCACTATTTCCTTTGCCAACAAAAAAAGTTAAAGCTGAAAAAACATGGCGCTACAATCGAACATTGAATAGGATATCGATTGAGCATCTAATGGCGTAATTATTAGTTTCCAGATGAAATTGACGCCTTGCGGTGGGAGTGGGTTCTTTAACACACCTAGAACGAAGGCTACTATTTACACATTAACTCTGACAGCCAGTTTAAGAGTTGTGTAATTATTTTTCAAAGGCTGCGTGTGATCCGTAACGTGCGCGGCAAAAAGGTTCGTCTATAATGGATTTTGGACTAGTTTCGATAATTGTTTAGTAGCTTATTTATTCTATCAAACAGATGTTGCGGGAATAATTGGCGGGTGTCGGAATTCTTAGCTGTTACATTATGTGTTAAAAAAATTCAAGCAGCTCCATACTTTTAACACCAAATCCTTCGTTGCTAGATACTACGGTATATCTGTTGCGCTAAAATACATCGGGCAAATCGTTGGTCATTCAACCTTGTGGTGACAGTTATTAATTATTAAAGATGCATCTACTGCATTTACTATCTAAATAACTATCTAAGTACATAAATATAGAGGTAATATTGCTGGGTACTAGTATCATGAAGTTCCAAGTAATTATTCTCGTTAAGTATCCTATGTGTTTTCGTTTTGTTTAAAAATTACAATAAAATTCTGCCCATCGTTTTTCACATTCCAATTGGTTACATGAGGCTATTTTATAGTTTACTATACCCCATGGAATATTGTGATCATGTGTAACTGGGCAATAAAAAGCTGAAATAAAGAGGGCTACTAGTGGGAACTGTAATCTACCGTCACGATTAGAACGGAAAACCTTGGTCACCAGCTAATACCCTTGCTGTGAATTGATTGCCATATTGTTAGCTCATAAAGTCTTTATTGTAATACAAAAAGAACATTTTGTTAATTAACACGAGTTTCATTATGATGATGATGTGGATTGGTTGAAATTTGATCTTTTGATTTGACGAAGACCTCGTAGCCAAGATGTTTTTAAGAAGTTAATTTGACGATGAGAAAAGTTTCTTGAGTAAACTTTGTCAATTCATTAATCTTTTGCAGATAATACGTCCTTAAAATAACTAAAATATGACACGAATTTATTGTTACTAATAGAATCAATCCATTTATCATTCACAAGTCTAATACTGCAAGTATAAATAAAAGTACAAAGGGGTACATTAATTACGCGCGAGCCACCAGTAATGGATAAATAACCAAGGCTCCCGGTCTTATAAATGAAGCAAAGAGAGTAAAACTGTAAAGCCTAGCGCGTAGCACAGTGGCTGTGGACGCATTCCCTCGCGTCACGGAGAACTTGCGTTCCGTTCCTCGCGACGCTTTTTGCCGGCGCGCATCAATCATAGCTTGACACATCCAATATCGGTTTTTGCACGGCGACTCGAGATGCCGCAATATGCTCGTAACTGTCCACAAACGCGTGCACGATTAGCGTTTCTTATTACCGATTTCTATTAGACTTTCCACCTTCCTGATGGGGTGAAAGATAATTTGCCGGGGCGTGAGACCCGTTGCTTTAATGACGGATTGATTCGATATTAATTTGAGTGAGGAAGAGATGACGTTTCTCCGTTAATACCGAGTTAATGCGCTCCTGCAGGTGCAATGACTAGGAGTTGACATGTTTTTTTAGCGTGTAATAAATGGGTCAGTAACCAGAACCCTGGATGAGCACGTGTCTATATGAAAATGAATTCAGCTGCGAATAATATTTTTAGTCCTAATGATTATCTTGGCAGCTCGTTAGTCAGATGATAGCTTGAAAATTATAATAGGGATATTAAAAAAACGAAATAGCGTTCATGCTATTATTCGAATTGATTGACACCATGGCAATAATGTCGTTTTCCAATAGGAATATTTCAAAGTCACAGTTGATCAAAATTCAATTCAAATTGTAACATTTTGTACGTTTCCATATCAAACCAAAGCTGACAAAGATATTGCAAATGACGCCCGTCATAACTGAAAGCAAACGCGAGGCGCCTTCCTATATTCATCAAGATTCTTCAATACCACTTTTTGTTTCACTCCAACATACAAGGAATCGCAGGTCCAAGGCTATCGGATGGCGCTCAATCAAGGGCACGGGAGCGAGATTTAACATTTAAGCAGAACTGCAGGATGTGAACGTGAATGTTCCCGGTAATTACGGATTTTTGCAATATTACGGGTGCTCGCCTACTGAACGAGTTTTATCGGAAAGACTTCATTAAGCGAGATATAAAACCGTGTGCATTGCAGTTAATTAGACAATCGGAAGTTGCATTGGAATCCTGAATGACCATGACTTATGTGGCTTTAATAAAGGCCTTTGATTGCATGTAGTTGGATTTTCTTTTGCTGTTTTTATCTATGTTTATCGCATGATATTTAATAAGGCAAATTAGTACTAAGTAATAAAATATTATATTAGTACCTCGCTAGTACTATGATCTTGGTTTTGATACAGCACACACTTTAGGGAGTGCCACAAGGATCTATTCTTGGACCGGTTTTATTTATAATCTTATTATTATTGCAGCCCACAATCCATTTAGAATTATTATAACAGTATCACGGCGTTAGATTTGGTTGAAATGGCAATATAGTAATAGTACCTACCTTTATGTAAGGTAGCTCCTATTATCTAGTTTCTAAAAATGTTTGAAACGTGAAAGAATCAATTCACAAACTCATTTATAGTTGAATGCAAATTGTTTTTGATATTGCCGATATAATCAAACCGATTACTGAACATAATAACGCTTCAAATCCCGAGTGAGACATCCAATAAATAGCGATAGGCACAAAAGCGGCAAACCGAGTTAAAATGGACATATCGACAATAATTCCAATATGTTTTATGAATCAGCTTTACGGTATTAAGAGGCGCGTAATAATATTGACAATATAATCCGACGGTGGGCCATAAACGGTGTTATCGACGCGAGTCCAGCTTAAGCCCAAGAGCCCGATCGTCCTGGATATTTATGTGACGTTAAATCGTGTCGTGATATACGCCTTCCTAATGCAACTTCAGCAGTTACTCGCGAATGTGGAAAAAGTGTGGCCAGCGAATGATGCGCGGTCGCAGCTGGGAAATACTTATTTTACATATGTGTTTGTTTATCATTATTGTAATCAATATGTATTTCATCTATATTATTATTTATGTATGTAGTGTGTATAACTATTATTTTGTTCCTTTTTATATTCCTAATATGCTATCTTGCACCGCCTGTATTTTCTGTTTTGATCTATTATAGTTGACTGGTAGAGAATGATTATAGCATTAAGTCCGCCATTTGCACAATAAACTGTGTGCAAAAAGTTTAAATAAATATATTTGTATTGAATGCTTCACAGATATTAATATTTAGCGCACACGCACGGGCCAGTTAATGTACTCTTATATGATATAAAGTTACCTTTCAGTAAAAATTGAAAGTTTTTTATTGCTTATAATAGAATCAAAGTTATTCAAGATATGGAATGGTTAAAAATTTAAATTGGACAATTCAGCCTAAGATAATTATAATCTTACAGAATTGGCAAGTTGTCAAATTCACTTGCCTTTAACTTTAAAACAGCAAGCAAATCCTGAAGTGGTTTTGTCAGAAGAAGACAATTCTACAAATGAACACAAATCGGATGTCACTGCATTTAAATTATCCGGGGCTCGACTATTAAGCTGATCGCGATACGTTGAGGGTGACAGGTGCTGCCCCTGCATAGCTCCCATGACCCGATAGACATACTACAAATTACCACAGATCGCCGGGCCGATTGTGTTCCCGCGCCTAATTGTCACAATTTTAAATTTGGAACTTATAAGATTAGTTTTTGTTTTCTGGACAAATCCAATTTTTTTTTAAAGTGTCGTTTAGTTGATATTTAGGAATACATTCTGGGCCAACCCTTGCTGTTAAATAAATATTTTTTTGGGTAATTAATCTGCGGAATCCTCATAGAAGTTTTCAGAGAAACGGAATAGATCTACTTACGAATATTCAGACCATTCAGATTCATACTGATAAATATTTATTGAGATATATAATTTCATGTCAGAGAGTGTTTCTCTAACACTCTCCGGTCATGACGAAATGCCGTTTCACCGAACTATGAGAGTGAAGAAAGTAAAACTGTGTATTTCGCACACACTTGTGCTGTATTGATCTCTATTTGGGATTGGCTACTGTAGCCGAAAATTTCGATATAAGAATATTTATACTATTTTTCATAAATTTGATTCAAAGTTCATCCAAATCGGAAACGAGGAAAGTATCTACGTTTGCTAAAAGAATTGCCATTCCATTGAATTACATACCGATCCCTTTTCCACAACTGATATAACGTGCTATTTAGATAAACGCTGTCGGATATTAGGGCGTTTTTATATGAAGTTTAATTGCCAGGGGTTCACGCAATTGACATTTCGAACCACGACAACAACGGTCACCGGCGGTCACTTTGGGTTAATCGCATGTTTTTTTTAAGAATCTGATGGGGACAATTCCGTGAACTTTTTTTTCTTTTCGGTTTCTACTTTTCAAAAAAAGTTTTACAAAAAGTCGTCAACAAAATTATAACGATTCTTTCGACCGATTCAGAAAGCAGATTTTATATCTATTTTCTGCTATTCAATTGTACGAATATTTAAAGTTTTGGCTTTGGCGTTGCAATATAAAAGATTATAGTAAAAATAATAATTTACTTATCTAAAGTTGAAATGGTGTTAATGTGAATAAGCTAAATGCTTATTTAATTAGCTAGCAAACTTGGCTAACGCAAAAGGCTGAAAAAATCAATTCCCATGAATTTAAAATTAAAATATTAGTTTATTATTGAAAAGCGATAGAGATCGCTGAGCATAGTGACATGCCAAGCGGGAATTAGCAGCTCTGTCAAACAATATATCGTGTTTAATAAAATATTTACGCTTGCAACACCGGTGACGCGAGCAACATAATGTCGCGTTTATTTGCTGTATAATCACCATGTATTTTGGAATTTTTAATGCAGATTACTTAGTGGTTTCCATTTATTTCTATTTAATACTAAGCCCAGTGAATGAGGTACATGCACGCGAGATTGTCCTGCTCTTATACAGGGATACATTGCAAAGGGGTACCAAAATTTAAATATAAGATCTAGGGAACAATATAAAGAACGACTTTATCGTAATTATTTTTAATGATCGTATTTTTCTAATAAAATTGAATTTAAAATACCGAAAATAAAGTAAATAGAGAGATAACGGAAATTTGGCGCATCATAATGACTATTAATGTATATCACTTTTAAGTTCATCGTTATGCAGATATCGTGCGTGCATAGTTTTCTATAAATAAGTTAGATTATCCGCCATTGGATTTTTAACAGTGGATAGGAATTATCAAAGTCACATAATTTTTTGGTTTATTTGCATAGTTCGATTTAGTTACTGATTCTGAGTCACTCCTGATTTGGCAGCCCTTTGCAATGTTACCCTGTATTTTTGCTTGATACCTACCTAATTCCTTACCAATTTAAAAATAAGGTTGACTAATGAACTAGAGAATAGAGATTACAAAACCTTAGAGATGGTTAATAAGAGATTTTGTGGTCTTTTGTGGTCATTTGTTATTTTATTAATAGACAGACATTTGACGGCAATCGCACCTGATGGTTTTATCTCATTAACTTAATTCTCATTGTGTACCAAATTAAATATTCTCCTTCTTTTTGTTTGAAAATAATCTAAGTAAGATAAATCATTTAATTTAGTTTGCCACTTTCATAATCTACAACAGATTTTTTCTAAAAACTCCTTTATATCCCCGACTAATTAGCTTTCTTGTGATATGGAGCGGTCAACCAGAAGATGTGGACAGACCAGATAAATCTTGGGCGAAGTTATCACGGCACATCCTTGATAAGAGAAGGTCTGTACAAAATCTTTAATTTTGTATTTGATACAAAAAAAAAACCTGCTTCTATCTACTGAATTAGGAACTACTCAGTCAAAACGAAAGGTTATTTATGGACTTACTTAAATGGGTAAGATTGTCATTATTTTAATTCACGTAATCTTAACAGGTTATAATAATAATATTTTTTTTTATTTCAATATAAGCATTTTACAAAGCCTTTGACAATGGAGTCACCCTTTAGGCATCGAAGGTGTATGCCTGTGTTAGGTGAAACCGCTCTTCCCTGACAAATTATTTAGGTACTATGCTATTTATATAATATGATTAAAACTATTACAGAAAAATTAAAAAATTGAACAAATTGAAACACTCTACCGAGATGGTTAAGCTGACTTTTACGAATTGTAGTTTTATATGTATGTGTTTGTGTGGAAGTGTGTGTGAATTTGTAATATAAATCTGAATGAATGATGATGTATGTATGATGTGTGTGTAATGTGTAAGATGATCTAAAGTGTGTTTGTAATGAAAAATTCAGTCTCCTCATAACTCAAGCTTTCGAGCCAGTTCAAAATAAGTTTTTTGCACTGGTAGAACCGTTTGTCATTTATACATAAATTTTTATTAGCTTTATTATGTAAGTTAGCGGATCTCACTGTGTACTGAGCCTTATAAAATTGCGTTTTTGCTGCGGGAACCTGAAACACTAAGTTTCCTAACAGACAGGAGCCCGGTGATACGGTACAGATCAGTCGTCGCGAATCTCTTTTTTTTTAAATACATGACCTTCAGTAAGGCACGCTGTGCGCGTTCAACATCCAAAAACCTTGTTTTTGCTGCACCTCCCCATATGTATGTCAGGACAGACTGAACCAAAGAGACATATATGTCGTTTAATAAGGATTTCGACTTTTCTTTTTTTTGCCCGGCACAACATGTCTCCGCACTCTAAAAACCCACGTCAGTTTCCGAACTCTAGCCATAACCTGTTCCAAATGTGGGTACCAGGACAAGTTTTGGTCAATCATTACACCCAGATATTTTGTTTGTTGTACTTTTGTGATGGACGTGCAGCTACAGCTGCTCCAATTTGTGGATTCGTCGCATGTATGGGTTTTTAAATCAAAATCGTCTTTTGGTTGCGTTGATTTGTTTATAGTGAAGCAGATGTAGTTTGTTTTTTTTGTGTTGAGCGTTAATAGGTTATTATTTAACCAAGTTGCCACAACAGCCAGCCCATGTTCTACATCAGCCCTAACATTATCCCAAGTTCTACCAGTGAAAACAATAGACGTATCATCAGCATAAGATAAGATTTGTGCGTTTGGAATTTTCGTATTGCACAGGTCGTTTATATAGATCAGGAATAATGTAGGGCCTAACACACTCCCCTGGGCAACACCGTATGTCACGTACACATCAGCACTAATAATATTTGCCAGCTTAACTTTTTGCCTCCTATCGGTAAGGTAACTTTCAAATAATTTAAGAGGGGTTCCCCTGATTCCTATCATCTCCAGCTTGTGTACAAGAATGGAAACAGATACCGTGTCAAACGCTTTTTGCAGGTCCAAGAATATGGCCAGGCACTTGTTTACTTGATTCTTGATCAAGTAAACAAGTTATTTGTTATAAGTGATGTCAAAGTACCAACCGCATCTTCCGTAGACTTACCTTGCCTAAATCCAAATTGAAACTGAGATAATACGTTAAATTTGTTGAGGTAATCAAGCAGTCTTTTATTAAGCAATTTTTCTAGAATTTTTGACAAAGCTGGTAAAATGGATTGGCCTATAGCTGTTGACGTCATCTCTATCCCCATTCTTGTACATTGGCGTAATAGTAGACTGCTTAAAGGAAAGTGGAAAGATGCCTTTAGCGAAGCACACATTGGCAAGGTGGGTCATTATGGGTACAACCTCATTCCTAGCCAGCTTTAGAAAGCCAGTGGGAATACCATCCCAGCCAGGAGCGCTGTTAGATTTTAAATTCATGAGTATACCGTTCACCTCTGTTTCGTCTGTGCCCATTAGTACGAAATAGTTAGCCATGTGCGAAACGTTTTCTAAGACTCTGTAACTAGCTTGGGACCGAATTTGGTCGGCAAGCTGTTTCCTTATATTTGCAAAATAATTGTTTACGAAGTTTGCCGAATCAATTGGCGTTGGTTTAGAATTAGGTAAGTCAGTATTTTGTTCTCGTGATTTAGCAGAATCCGTAATTATTTTTATTTTCCTCCAGAGCATTTTGTTATTGTCAGTTGATTTGGCAAGTAAGTCCCTTTCGTATTTTCTTTTTAAACTTTCAAGTAACTTATTGCAATGATTCCTGTATCGTTGATATGTAATTTTAAGCATAACGTTTTGACTACCTTTTCGGAGTTTTTTTTTTGTAAATTATTTCTGTGTCGAATGCATCGTAGCATTCCCTGTGTGATCCAGGGTTTTATAACGCGTTTGCTACTTGGTATAGTTTTTGTAGAACTATTTACCTTCAACGTATCATTTAGTTTTTGTAGTAAACAATCTGCTATTTTATTTGGGTCCTCATAGAGCAGAAAGCTGGAAAGGTTATCATTTTGTAAATACCTAAGCGCGCTGTCGTAATCTATAACTATTTTAGCCTACACTGGAGTATGTATCGGCTTTTGTTTGTTGGTTGTTTTTAAAGTTTGTGTCGTAAGAATAGTTATTTACGGGATTGCTACTATGTACCTTTTTATTTTTGAGTTTCTGATATTTGGGTTGTTGCAAGCGCCGTGACCACCATGGAAACTCGAAAATAAAAAGGTACATGGTAGCAATCCCGTAAATAGCTATTCTAATGATAATGACCATGAAAGTTTAAAACAGTATTTTGTGTCGTAAATTATTTACTTATGTAACAAACCCTTTAATCATTAGGTACATACACACACACATGATCACGAAAACTAAATAAAATAAATGTTTGAATTGATTGATTATTGAAAAGTTTTACTAGTGGGCCTTTTGTTTTAAATAGTATACAATATTAATAGGATATAATATCAACATGTTAAATGAACCTATATATACTACTACTATAAATAAATGAAATCGCGGAGGTGTGCGCCTAAGAGTTAGCACAGAGGCGCCAAGTTCCTAATTGGCTGTAACCGTCGGCGCATCGCTGTCATTTAGTGTATATAATTATCTGTGGTTTTGTCATTGCATAGGTACTCATTTCACGAACATGCGCTGTTGTAAAATTACTGTGAAATCTGCAGACAGTACAATAAAAAAACTAGTTTTTATATACTTTCATCAGTTTCATATACTAGGTAATTTTATCGTTACCCGGTGTCCACAAGAATATGAACTTATGTTATGTTAGAAAATAAGCAATAACTGAGTGAGTTTTTAAAGTTTAGCCAGGCCAGGAATTTTTAGGCAACCCACTCGCCATATATATTTTTAACTTCGTGATCTATTAAATAAATGTGCCAGCATCCTGGGAACCTTACCACAAGGACCCTTTCTATAATTTTTAATTTTGTACATAATCATGTTTTATAATATCTGTAAGCACTGAGCACTTTGGAGTATTCTGTAAGTTCACTTGCAATTTTTAAATAAATAAATGCACAAATCCCGGTCCCATTTTTTTTAATCTGTAGCAATATCTACAGCGAAAAAAAAGATGCATTTCAAGCGCAGCGATAATAAACTGCTAACCAACAATAAAGGGCAGTGTGAAAGTATCTGCGCCCGCCCCCCATAAAGCAGCAACTTATTACATTACCATACACTCGGAAAAAAGTGTGAGGACTTTGCTAGCGCTAATGCAGCACAATATTTTGTTACACATAGTTAACATGATTTGAAAAATAAACTCTTATATTGTAACATGTAAACTCATTGTTTTCGACCTATGGTTGACTGGCAGATAATACTTTTGGTAGAGCCGCCATTTGTAGAATTAATTGTTTTAATTGAAGGTATTAATAAATAAATAAATAAAAAGTTTAACTGCTTAGGTACTGCAATATGTAAAGAAGATAATTAGGCAATGCAACTATTCCTATCTGACACCGAAAAAGCTCAAAAGGAGAGTATTAATGACTTGTTGTTACAAAAAGTCATATAAAAGATAGTAGAACCAATTAAAAAGAGAAAAATAACAACAAAACAGCAAAAAGAATTTAAAGATATGGAACGGATGAAATAGCTTTTATCGAAATGAAGTACCGAATCGATGCGAAAATATATATAAACTCTTCGGAATACTTACTTTTTTCAACTGTTTCAAGCGCGAAAATTCGTTTTGAGCAAAAAATGTTACAATCCAGTCCACTAAAATCAGTAATAAAAAAAGCTGACCAGACGGTACCCTGTGTGAAAGTGTTCAATAGACACACCGCCCCGTGAGGCGGGCTAATTGCCGTCGTAAAGGCATCACTCACACCGCGCATAACTCGCCCTAAAGAGATGCCAGATCCGATGCAAATATTTAAGGTCGGTTGTAATTACTTCATTTCGAAATCGTTTGGTCTTATGAATGCTTTTACGTTTAAGCGTTCGGCTAGCGAAATAAAACAAAACACAAAATTAATAATTTTTATTCGATTCTAAACAGCTTCGAGTATTTGACAGCATTTTTTTCTGATTATTATGAGGTTTACAGACAAGATCTAGGATGATGTTATTTAATAGATAATATTTCTCTCCAAAAACATTTTATGAAGTCTGGATTGGAACTTTATGAAATGGCTAAAATATTTCAAGTTCAATTGCTTTCGAAATAATTAAATTAACTATTTTACTCTCGATGCAACTAAAACAGTTTAAAAATTTTTCACGCGTCCCATTCTGTCACCGATTACAATTTCTACAGCAGTTTTCTTCAGAAATGTTTCGTGTTTAACAACAATTAACAGTATTTAACGAATACCGGTAACGAATTAACAACGGGTTCAATTTCAATCAAATGGAAGCCGACTAAATGCTTCTGAAGTGATCGTCGATTATTTTAGAAAAAGCGTGTCTTATTGTTTTTATGGGGAGATGTGTAATGCGTTTTTCGCTGTTATTTTTAAACGTTATGTAGTTAATAACGGTAAATATTTGTCGGAAAAAACGCGGGCATTGGCGTGCATTCCCACACTAACGATTTGCGCTGGTCGCATTACGATATGTTTAATTTGGATTTGAGCATGCTTTTTGAGTATTAATTGCTTGGTTCAATATCTATAATATTGAATGTAGTTAACACAAGTAGGTACAATGGGCCACATATCAACCTACCCTAATCTGTCAAGGTACTTGTCCATTAATGGTTTTTTATTCGTCAATATTTCAAACCAGAATAAACTAAATATTATATGAAAGAGTTCACAAAAACTAACCTTTCTGCATAATTAATATATTTTTACGATTTAGAGAAAAATTGAAATTATTTTTTCTCTTTGTCTGTACATAAACCGCACTTTCGCCTGTACCAATTTACGCATGTAAAAAAAATTGATAACAAAATTGACATTCCATTGACAGTAGTACCTATTATATAATCTGTGGCAGTACCTAGTACACTTTGATCTTAGCCAAAAGGCCGAGAAGCGATTCAGTACCTAGTAGTATATATCCACTAGTGGAAAGGCAATGGTAAATAGCCATACAGCCAAAAATACAAGTAAGTGATCAATGGATGTAACCTCATTACAAAAACAAATTTTTCTCAAGAATGGACGCGTTTAAAATTCTGATTTCTATGGTTACGTGTTTCTTGGTGGTTGGTGATATCGTGGAATAAAAAACTAGCCTCCATACAAAAAGTGGACAAGACCTTTCCGCAACCATATTTCAGTTTCATATCATTTGAGATACCTATTTTGACAGAATCGGGAAGGTTGATGCTGATACACGGCACGGAAACTTACCGAGTGTTTATGAATCAGGGTGCTTATCTGTCAAACTTCCGCAACCATATTTAGACCTTTATTAATGATATCATAGAGTTCCATATCATTTGAGATATTATGACAGATTTGGGTAAGTTGATGTAAGGCCTACTATACTTTACGTAAGTTTTCTGGGGCTTTAAAATTAAATGACCCAATATTCGGTCCTTTTATGTATTCATAAAGATTTTAAATTCCTTTAGTCTTTGAAACTTCGACTTCTTGCTTCACTGCCAATTAATTTTAAATATAAAACCATAAATACTGTAAATAAAATTAAATTACTTTCAAATTAAATATCCTAACCTTTTTTGGGGCATATTCGCACAAATCATCAACCACACAAGGAAAACTAACGTCAAAACCGAAGTCAATTTTAATTGTTTGTGACCAAAATTCGCGTGATAATTCAAGGTGCCTTTCGTATGTACTTTAACCTTTAAAACCGAAGGTCCCAATTACCAATCAACCGATTTTCCACGATCGAATCGTTTCTGTTTATACCCACGACTTACCTACCTTTGATTATTTGGAAATCATAATAAAGAGCAATTTGGAGTTCGCCACAATAAACTGACATATAAAACTAATTATTATTCAGTTTTATTAATTGTGAAATAGTGTAATGGTGCCTTGGAGGCAATTTAATTTAAGATGATCAAGACTTCTAGCAAAGGGCAAAAAAATTACTTAGGTAAAATGATACTTGATCCAGATGATGAGTCCTTTGATGATGAAGACACCCCGCACGTCTACCGCCGAATTCCAAAGCTATTGCGATTACGATTGCAATTCCAAAGCAATTACATATGAATTGAAAAATTTTCATCATTTTGAAAGCTATCATTGCTCCCCTGAAATTAGTTTGAAAGCTATTCTTGCTTTCCTGAAAGATTTATATCTATTCCAATTTCAATTCATTTGAATTAGGCTGTAGGCCTGCAGAGCTAAGTTGATGACATGATTCTTCATTTAACCCTTTTTAAGGGGAAAGACTTATTACCAACGTTATGGTTCATTTGTTTTGATATAAGATATTATTAGGTGCATATTGCATACTACGTAACTTTTCGTTCAAAACACCAAATCCCAAACCAAACCGTGGGAAAAATTTCGAGCACATCCAATCAATCATAACATTTAAAGATTCGTTGCAAAACTCTTGCTTTACATAAGTTAGTTCCGTGAAAAGGATGATATCACTGTCAAATCGAATGGTAGATATATCGATACTCGCTCGACAATCGATGGCCGTTGATTAGCAGTCAATTAGGTATTCCCATAACAGCACCAATAAATGTATTTGGTGATTTCGTTGTATTTTTCTGTAATCAATTTTTGACGTCGGCATCCGTTTGTGTTCGACAAATGGAGGTTTTATTGGCGTACCGAATTTAGTGAGGTCGGTGGGGAATACGCTTACCGAACTTGGAGTGGTTGGGGTTACGCGGGCATATGGAAAAACTGTTTCTACAATTGTTTCAAACACGTTCGGGAAAAATAAAATCTTAGAATCTATAAATAAAATGATAGAGTATAATATTCACAACGTGCGTAGATTAGTATCGTTTGGCTTGAATTCGATTTACTTAAGTAATTATTAAGTATTAAGTTAAGTAGGACTAAGTAAGTATGCGGTCAATTAGGTACTACGAGTATTTTTGTACAAATGAAAATAAATAAAGGACACTATATTATTCTAAATTGTATAAGTCCGTTTCATTTCGTTTGCTTAGCAAAGAAGGAAATAGACTGAACTTAAAATGAGTCTTGGACAATGAATTCTAAACTACAGTCGCAGAATTATAATTATTACCTTAGTAAATTTAACGCGGTAAATGGTTTTATTGATCTTTTTAGTGATTATTGATTACCTTACTATCACAAAAACGCTTTATTTATTTTTTCATTAATTTGGTTTTTTAATCTCCGTTGGCTAAACTTTGAAAATACATTAAAACCTAAATTTTCTTGGAAAGTTTCAATTGGTTAGATATTTCAACTAACTTAGTTGAAATGTTCGAATCTAATGTTACGGAACCCGTTTGAAATTCTAGTATGGCGCTCCCTCGGGCGTGTCGAAAGGCCATCTCAAGAAGCCGAAAGGCTCGGTGCCGGTTAAATCTTTATAGTTTATAATTACGCTTGATTGGCGGCGTGACCCGTCCGATTCGCTCGTGTTGTGTGAACCGGGGACCGCACTGTTGATTCTGTTTTGTTTTTAATTTTTTTTTCTTAATTTCTAAGGGTGTCTTCGTGGCCAGTCTTACGATGATGATGAAGACAGCTGAAAATAAATACTGGCCAAAGACAACAGAAAAAACACGGCAACAAAATATAATCTGTATCTGGAGTTAGGTGTTGTTAGCATATAAAAAATTGCTCAATTAGTTTACCTTTAAGGGGATATTTCTTCCAGGCGAGTACTGCAATAACAGCAATTAATAAATTATTAAGACCTTTAAAGCAGATTTCAGCTATTGCGCAACCGATGGTATAAAATGCACTTTTTATTCTGTTCTACTTTAAAGTTTTGAAGGAGCATCGAAAAACATTTACTCGTTAATGTTTATTTAAAAATTGTTGTTTTACCAGCATGAAATAATGTACTCTTATTTTATCTCTAATAAATAATAACTTAATACTTAATACTTACTTAAAGTTGGTTGACCATACCAAGTATTTATTCTGTGCCCATACCCTATTCTTACTACAACAGATGGTGCAAATTAATTTAAGTAAGATTACTCTTCTTAGTCTAGGTGCCGGCGATGGAGCATAACATCATTGGGTCATTTCACTGCTTGGTTAGTAGTTCTATAAGGGCAAGATTATCGGTTCTGGTTCCGGCTGACCTAGATTAATCTCTACTACAGGGGGTGCAGTGGTGGTCACACACTCCCACCCAATCACCTTGCTCTTAGATGACCAGCTCTACTAAGCGCTTGCACATCACGTATCGCTCTGCTTTAGACATCAAGGATATGCTCTGGTGGTTATGTGAGGTTTTAAGCCTCGAACGGTAAACCAACCCACTAAAACCTGACTAGGAACTAATGGGTTGCGCCATAAGCATGCTCCACAGACCCAGCTTGGCTGTGGCTCGCTTGACAGCGATCACTGTTGGCAGAAGATACGTCAGTCAACTCCGCGGGCCCCTTTAACGGGGCGCATTAGGAAGAGGCAGGTGGAAGAGATGGAGCCTCCTCCGTTGCCCAGTGCGTCGCCGGCAGATCACATAGGCGTCAGCTACAGGCTCTCTCTCCCTCTCCGCAGTTTTTTTCTGCAAAACCCTATTGTATCAGCTAAAGTTCACACTCACCTTAGTCTTACTCCCGCCGATGGAGCCGGGCCTGATAGACCCTGTCTCGTAGAACCGCGTCAGGATCTTGGAGACGCAACCGTGCGACACGAGCAGCTGCCGGCTGATGTCGCACGGCCGCACGCCCATGATGGCCAGCTCCACTATGCGCTTGCGCACCACGTCCGGGAGGGGGCGCCCGTTCACGAACACCCCCCCGAGTTGGTTCACGCCCGCTTGCCCTGGGGAAAAAAAGGGGTTTTAAACTTTCTTTGTCACTAACATTAGAATAATTATTTACGAGATGACTACCATTGTAAGTTTTCGATATTTTCAGTTATTCCGTGATCATGCCAATTGCAAAAGTGCCTTAAAATCATCTGTTTAAGGTCTTTGTTATTTGGCAAGTACTTATATCGCCAATTCGCAAAATGTTTTCCTGTAATAAGTATTATTTGCCCTTACTTTGGCATAATGAAACCCAAGACACAAACGGAACTTTAATACATCAGTGCACACAATTATAATCCAATCGTCGATTAAAGATAAGGATCGGTCTCATCAGGGCTCGTATCGTAATGGCGTCTCAACGGAGACGTCACACATTGAGTTATTACGAGAGTTTCGTTTATTCGTTATTCGCAACGGACGACCACACCTGCCCCATTTAGGCTAATATTTATTTGATTGCCAAATTCACATCCCTGCCTGACTTCGCTACGATAAAAAAATAGTAAGGGTGGCTGAAGACTGTGTGTTGCGGTTCCGTATTCTTCTTGTCGTTCTTTAGTCCATGGGTAATTAAATTAGTTTAAGATACCGAAGCTTACAATATTTTAGATATAGGTATTTTTAAAAACTTAGTATTTTGTTGTTTCTGCCACGTTCATAGAGACCAGTGTCGTAGCAGAGATAAGCACATAGGTACTCAGACAAAAATAGATTTACTTAGTGTAACTAACAGAAAATTAAAAATAATGAGTTTAAAATAGATTTAATGTATGTTTTTGTACACTTCGTTCATACTTATTTTTAGTAAGTGGTGGTGTGACACTGCAATACAATTAAAATAAGAAGGTTTATTCAGTGTGCCATCAGGCCCACAACTAAGTAGCATTCCTTTTCTTAATAATATGATATCTACAACAGAATTTATTGTCTCTTTACTAATTAAAGGTCATGTCATAGAAAAACACGGGTCTAACGAGGCGAAAATATGTTAGAAACCTCGTTAAATTGGGCAAACTTATCGCTTTCGTATCCATGTTTGTTTTTTAATTATTCGATGTGAGCACGTGGTATTCCAATTTCATTAACACGTTATTGTAATTTTGTACATATTTACATTTTTATGTGCTTCTCAAATATAAAAATACAAGTATTTAATATGGCTAATTGCTTCAATGTATTACCACATTACGCATGTTCTTGTTTTATAAAAGGGCTTAAAAAGTTTTTTGAAAAGGCTTTAAGAGTCAGCCATTTTGTTTAAATGCATTTTATAAGATTGGCGCGCGAAATAGGATTGATTGGATTCAACTTAAAAATCAGGCCCAATTAGACTCCGATCGAAGCAGTTAAAAGTAAATTTTTGAAGAACATAAATTTATGATCAGATTTTCACGTCCGACCCAGCAATTTCCTTAATTCTTTGCCATCAAAATCGTTCTAGATAGAAATCAATTTCCATTAATTCGCAAGGATCTCATTGCATGGCTACCGTTACCGCCATTATGGGGCCATAAAACAATCGGCAAACGCCGTGCGATTTATTACCTTAATGCAATAAAATTAGCGTTCTAATTTGTTCGTAGCAATTTGGTTTTATGACGTTTTCTTTAGTGGCCCATGCGCACCCGCTTGTACGCGATTTCACGCCTTTAGCCTACAAAAGTTGCCGATGGCAAATGTAAATTGCTTTCGTTGCTTTACGATTCCTCTTTCAGGTCGGTCTGGTCCGTTGTAATTATCCCTTAAGCTAATTTAGCCTTTATATATCCCCTCTCTAGATCCAGTTTCGTGTGACTAGTAAAGAATGTCATTATAAGATGAGAGTCTAGATCACAGTAATCTGTCTTCCCAACAGATGGACTGGTGTCTGGTGATAGTGCAGCTTCCTAGAACCAGTTAACACCAAATCGAGTACTCTAATCGATTCTTTGCAGATTACTTAAGGGAGCTGGATTCGGCGAATGATTGACTTTGATTACAGGCTATAAATATTGCGCATAGTTTAGTCTTCTTGTGTTAACTCTCTTAATATATGTTCTAAGTTGATCAGTAACCTAAGTTACTACTAACACAGAACATAATACCTTAAATGGAATGCTTGTAGGTATACAATAATTACGATAGAACTTTATAGGTAAGTTCGTTTAATCGCCAATATCATACAAGATAAATACGAAATCAATTAATCATAGGCGCCTAAATCTTTAGGTAGGTAGGTAGATTTGCCTATGTACATACAACATTTCCTATTTTTAGTAAATAGATAGGTGGGTAAAACGATACGTAGACTTCTGATATAAATACAACTACTCTTTTCTTTCTTTTATTCTTTATACAGAATTCTCTTTTTAATAATGAAAATGTTAAAGTTCCCTAAAATAATAAAAATTTAAATATTTTAAATTGTAGGACTTTCACTTGATTCACACTCTCACAACTTCGCATTGGTACTCGTATAGTGGGGCATGATGTGACTTATCAATGGATTATCCTTAATTCACAGGACGCTCTGTATACTTAGCAACTTATTACATATACACACATAAAAAAGTTTATGAACGCTAGCAAAAGTTTGTACCGAATTTCTTCTTACGAGTAAGTATATGAAATAACAAATAAGTTGTTTGAAGGCGTTATTCCTATTTTATATTTTTAATTTAATAGTCTTAAAGTAGAAGTAATTATAATAAAAAACCTAAAAGCAATGTTTCGGTAGTAACAAAATACAATTAGATTTTTTAAAGTGATCGACTTTTTTGATGTTAGATACGATCCTACTTGCCTAATTCAAAAGCGGTATACTTATACGCCAACAAGATTTTACATGATAACATCATTTATATATTTATTCAGTTCCACCGGCATGGAATCTTATTCTAACAAAAACCCAAGTAAGACCTCGCATTACAAGATCTCAAGACAAGGATCTAACTATTTCTGCGTAAATGGTTGTTTAATATTTAAAAACTTTGTAATAACAAATATCACCTATAAACGGAAGCTGTGAAGTGGTTTCGAATAAAAACAAACAAATAGCGAACTAAAATGTAATCCATAAAACTGTGTTTGACCAATTGCGTAAACGTAAGAAAAAAAAACATTTTTTATAAGTCAGCCTATTAGATCCCACTGCTGGGAAAAGGCCTCACCTCAACTATGAGGAGGAACGAGCCATACTTCACCACGCGGGCTCAGTGCGGATTGGTGGAGGGGTGTATGTAAGGCAAGTGACAAACCTTACTGTCAGAAGTTATCAAGCCGCCCTAGGGCCTCTGACTAGGCTTAACGACTAATACCACAGATATTAGCCGGGACCAACTGCTTAACGTGCCTTCCGAAGCACGGAGATGCTTGTCATGGACGTCACTTAAATGGTCGGAATGGTCACCCATCCAATCACGACCGCGCCGTGGGTTGCTTAACTTTTGGTATCACTACCAAAGCGCTGCCGCCACTGCGCCACAAGCACCATTTTTTATGTAATATAAAAAAATATACATAAATGACTATTTCTGAAGTGCTCTCCAGTTTCCATGGACGCGAAGAATACTAAAGTGCAAATCGACCTCCTTTTTCATCTCTTTTTGCTACTTGGGTGAGATCTCATTACATGCGAGATCGTAAATTTTAGAGGCTCCTTGACACTGAGACGAAGTACCTCGCTTTTACGGAGTAAACTTGGCTACAGACCACATCAGGATGCCTACTACGAAAAAAAAGTGCGGTGTAACA
This sequence comes from Pyrausta nigrata, assembly GCA_949316185.1. Lineage (NCBI taxonomy): Eukaryota > Metazoa > Arthropoda > Insecta > Lepidoptera > Crambidae > Pyrausta > Pyrausta nigrata. The sequence goes on along the minus strand of OX438936.1, from coordinate 32,608,625 downwards.
AATACAGGATGTCAGTTATGACTTTCGACAATCTCCTTATATAAGGGGGTTAATACATACTATCTACCCTACAACTTTTACTACGGGGTCCTGATCGAAATCTTAAAAAATCTTATGCTCAATACTATATATAATATAATAATAATAATTATAATTGTTTCAACTAACACACCAATTACCTGGCCCCAAACTAAGCGTGAGCTTGTGCTATGGTGACTAGGATATAATAATTTTGCTATCTCCATGACAATGTATGCCATCTCCTCCTCCTCATCTTAGCGTTATCCCGGTTGTATACTTGCACACAAGGGCCCAGGGTCCGCTTTGGACCATTATCCAGGATATGGTACATCAGGTTAATACAGTGGAGCGACTGCCATCTGACCTTAACAGAGGAACCTGACCAGTTTTGGATCATGGCTATACATAAACTCGCCTGAATGTGCAGGTTTCCTCACCGTAAGAGCTTCGGTTAGTGAAGCAACTAATGTACATAACTCAGATAAAGTCATTGGTACTTGGCGATACGTGGGATCGAACCCGGCATCTCCCGCATGAGAGGCAACCCGCTAGCCACGATGCTCACCGACCGAACAACAGCAAACCCATTGCAAATAAAAAAGAATAAAACTTATTAGCGGCGACATTAAAAAGTAGAAGGTAAGGGAATAGCAAATACTTTTAATTTTCAAAGCAATAAGCAAAATACTTACTAGTTATTCAGTATGCAGATTGATTACTTGATAACTGAAATCTAGTTGTTTCCATACATAAAGTCGTAAGGCAATCTCACCGTAAGAGTCATGTTGGATCGAGAGGTTATTAAAATGAATTAGCCTTTAAGCATGTTAATGTTTGACGTGATTGTGTTAGTAATTAACTTTCACATTTTCACATCCATTGCAATCTGGTATCAGCTTGTAATGATAGAAAATGTTTGTGTTAGCGCAGGTAAGGCGAACTGTTCATCGGAGGGCTTATTCGCGTAATTTAAAAAACCGAGCAATGCGAGTCGAGACTAAGGCTGGGTTGCACCATCTTACTTTAACTATATACGCCAAACTTTATACGTCAAACATATGTCAAGCTCTACATATACGAAAATCAATACGGTCAAATTAAGGTGGTGAAACCAGGCTTCTGGTGTTCTGTAGAATATAATTATTTCTAGGTCTATCGAAATCTACCTATAGGTTTTTATTTCCCTGTGAAGTATTTAAACATTAGGCCCAAATGGCCGTATTTGGATTGCGTTGACTTAGAAGCTTTGTTTAAGCCTGGAGTTCCAACACATATTTAATTTACATCAGCTGGTTTGGCATTAAACAGGCGAGGAAAAATGATAGGATAACTTATACGTCATGACACACTTATGAAAACAACACTGGAAGGCAAAATAGAAGGAAGAAGAGGAAGAGGAAGGCTAAGAAGGACATACACCCAGCAGTTGAACGAAAAAGCTGATGTTATGACGTATAGGGATTTTATTAGGGTGCTGGCAGAGTCCAAAGAAACGTGAAAATTGCTCCACCGACAAGAGCGCAGCTCTTAAGTTACGAACGAACGGTTTGGCATTATTTGACATATTTTGTATGGGAGTTCTGTCAAATTAACCGCCAATCGAGGTTTACCAGCTCCTTAAAAATTGGTGAACTCGGGTCTTAGTGTTTCGCTGATCGGTTGTTAAGTAGGTACGTAACTTAACGTTTGATTTCGCTGAAACGCTATTGACGAAGCCTTGTTGTATATAAAATAAGCCAAAGTTATTAAATCTTTTAATATATTCATCAAGCTTTTTGTAAGTTTAATTAACAACTCGCTGTAAGCTTTTATAGCTTTCTCGGGTAGCATTTCATGGCATACTTCAACCCTAGCCTTGCTTTAACATAGGAATTTACGATCGTCTGCTTATATCGAGACGATTGGAGCATATTATATTTGATCTAAAGACATAACGGTCCCGCTAACACATCTAACAAAGTTGCTAAAGATTGGCGCGCGTAGTTACTTATATGTTTGCACTTTATGGCGTAAATTTCAAGGAACGACTTTTAAATTGTGAATTGCACGCGCCTCATCGCTAATACGCTCCCAGTTTTACAATCGTGAGGCTGTAAAACGTTGTTTAATATTTTTTTCTTTCGTACCGAATATCGGCCGTATATCGCGCAGGTTATTGCGCATTTTACAACATGTGACTGATTTTACAACGCCGCCAATCGGCGCGATGCGCGGGAGCTGCCGAAGTAGTTTTAATTTTAGGTTTAATCCAAGTTTACGGCGCGGTGTTAAGATTATCGTCACGGGGATGGTAACCAATTGTTCCACTCGTGGTTAAATTAACTATAGTTTTATTAGGCTTTCTGTTTACGTTGCACAAATGAGTTTAGTAGCAATGAAACGCAAGGATATAAAGGATAGATTTGATACGGTTTATACATAATAAATATGTGTATAGACAATGTTAATTAAAAATAGCTAACCTAATATATTGACTTTGAATGTATTGATAATGATTGAATGTATTGATTTTTAAGCACAAATAGATTAATTAGTTTAGTTTCTAACGTTAAATCGCATTATGATCATTCAAATTGAAAGCAAAGCGCGCACCAAGATCCCGCTAAGCATAAATGAATCAGTAAAATATTCTAAATCATAGCAGTCTCAAAATATTGATATCCATGATTTAATTGACCATTTATTTCAAAAGTAGTATTGCCTCCTTTGTCATGACCAGTCTTTAGTGTTTATGGCACACATAGACAATAAAAATGCTCACGTCAAATTAACTGCCATTTTGATGATGGCTGTCATAAAAACCGAAAGAGATTTTATAAAATTTTACAGGCATTTTTGTTACAAATTATATTTAAAATGGACCGCTGTCGCTGTCCAGAATATGCAGAAGCTGTAAAAAAGCTCAAATTCTATACAGTTGGCACTCTAAGGCCTGATATTATTGAAAATTTTGACAGTAAGTAACCGTAATGAACAGAACAATAACACCTGATTTCAGATTAGATCGTAGCATACTTATAAACTCGGAATAAAAAGGAAAGATATGGCACGCTTTGGCACTGATATCTTGCCTTACAGACAACCCGAGCCGAGTGGTAAAATAACCCGACTACTGAACTGAAAATGTTTTATTATATTTTAAAATTGCTTATCTTCAGGCACAGGCTACATGGCTGTCTGGATTAAGAACTCCATCAATTTGACAGACCTGAGGACGTCCAAGCCAAGGGCTCTGAGGGTACTGCAGGAACATGAGCTACCGGAGAACAAACTGCCGAAGGAGATCAGAAAGATCGAGCAAATGTGGTGCCCATTCATGACACCCTACGTTTTGAAGAACTAGTGAGATACCTACTTTGTCCAAGCAAATCTTGATTGGATTTATTACACAAACTTACTTCACGATTCACTGTGGCTGTTGCACAAACCGTGCCAGGCCATAAAAGAAAAAGAAAAATTCACCCTTTTGTGCCAAACTTTAGCCTTTTCTTTTTTAAGATATAATATATATCTCTCAATCTAAAATGTATCAAATTCGTTCTGTGCCTTAAGCGATTTTAGACGTTACTAAAAGTGTATTCGTAGAGCTGCTTTCTGCTGACGTATCAAAGGATTTTTATCTGAGTCTAGGAATGGGTTTTTTTTGTACTTTTATTTTTAGATATTGTTACATGTTTTTAATCTATTTATAAAATAAAATACAAGTTTAAAAGTTATTAATCTTATTTGATAGTCATAACGTGTCTATCAATTATATTTTGGCATATTCATACAATCGTTAGTGGTTACCGGTCGATCAAAGACCATATTTCGCTTCCAAAACCCGACCTATTATAGCTACCTATTCAACATAAAAACTGAAGTGTAACAGATGTAATTTTAGTTATAATCCTGTCGGTGCGTGTCATCAGTATTCTCCGTGGAGAGTTCTTTTTATATTCAAATTAATTAACAATAAAACTAAATAAAAGTTTACGATATAAAATTGTAACACAGTTGTAAACATCGAAGTAGAAAATCGAATGTGATGTTTTAGATTCATTTGATATAGGCCGGGCGATATAATGCGGGGGTGGGCTTAATGTGGATAAGGATTTTGTAAAACAATGTTTTGTCAAAAGTTATAGTATATCTTTTAAATTCACAAAAAAACTCTAATGAAAAAAAAATGAACAGGGCAAGAAAGTAATGAAGTATGCAATCATTTAAAAACCCGGTCACTATTTTTTATTATCTACATCGACTTATGAAATGTACTTACAAACGATTTAAAGAGAGAATACTTAGTTCATGGAGACATTTAGCCGGAATGAATGCTTTCAATAAGTTGTTTGGGGGATAGAATACAGATTTTACCATTGAAAAACTGCAGTTCGTAAAGTATCAATTTATGAGAAGTTTTAATCGATACAAATCTGTGCTACTTTATTTAGTAGAATATATTGTAGTCAGGTCCATAATTCAACCAGCGGTCGCCCCAGCCGCCGCCCGCCCGGCCGTCAATAGGTTAATTTGGCGTCAAAAGCTCGTCGCCGCGACTTGCCGTCAGAGCTTTGACTTAGGGTTGCCAGGTTATGTAGACTTGTAAAGAATTATATTGTTTTTGTGTGTGGCTATCTTTGCCTAGCCGTGGGACACTTAGCTTTATCACCTTAATCTACTAACATGAGACATTGCCATATTGCCATGTTAAAAAAAGTAGCTTATACCTACAATGCTTTTAATTATGTTTGTGTTAAGAAAAATAAAGATTATTATTATTATTACCAGTTAACAGATTTATACGTATAGGTATTTAAGTTACCAAAAGTTTGATATAACTATATTGAGATGGTTAAATAATAATAAAATGAAATGCCAGAAAAATAATAAAATTAATTTAAACATTATTACTAGTTAGTTACACTCACAGAACCTTCAAAGACTAAAATAAATCCTAGTTCACTTTTACAATTTCTCGCAGTTGGCAGCCCTAACCCCGATAGATGTATCGAGATAAGCGTAGGTGTCGCCGTACCACCACTCATAAATTAATGTTAAATCGGACCCGGTGCCCTGATAAGCTGTATCTAGGAAATTTATAAACAGAAGGATTTGGAGCAAAGTCGCGCTGGTTAATGAGAGATAGCAGATAGAGACCGCTACGATTTTGATTGTCGCCTTGGTTCGTGTCATTGCGGTATCTGATACACCAACTAGGTACTGAAAACCTTAACTTAGTGGTAAGAGTACTAGAACTCATAATTGCACACCTCTTATGAAACTTGCGGCCCGACCCAGGACAAAGAAGGGATCCGCATGTTAAGAATAGGTATCTATACAGTAAGTTATTCTTAAAAGATAAACACATGTCTTATTGGAGACTTTTTGTAAACCTGTAGGTCAGTCTGACACAATTTCGTTAATAACGTTGCATTTTATAGCAGTTTGCAAACTCCAAACACGATTGTTTTGTTTCTTATGTAATTTTGGTGAGACGGCAGTCCGACATGACCGTAGAGAGATCAGGCGCAGAGAGAGATCAGGAACTGTGAGTGTACCTGTGTATTGCGCACACACGTGCACTATAATATCGTCCACGCCATAGAAATAATAATGGAGGTCCACGCAGTTCGCCGATCTCTGTCTCTGTTGAGATAGGCTGTTGTAGTCGTAATTCGGTTAGGAGGACATTATTAATTTTGGAACAGTTTGGTACAATATCAGTGATAGTGTGAGAAAATTTGTTATTATTTATAAAAAAGTAAATTACATTAAATTGTTACTCTTTATAGCGATGGAAATTGAAAATGTCATACAATATTGGTATTGAATGACTGACTGAATGTGTAACCATGATCCAAACTAGTCAGGTTCCCGGACAGGGTCACGGAGGTCAGACGGCAGTCGCTCCACCGTAATTACCTTATCTGCTATATCCTGGATCATGGTCTAAAGCTGACCCTGGGCCCTAGCGTGCGAGTGCATAACCGGGATAAAGTTAGGATGATGATGATACAATATTGGTATTTCGTTTCATATGCTACGAAAAAATACAAGAAGCAATCACAGATCGTGAGAAAGCATCTGGATCCAAAACAAATTTTAGTAACAAGTTATTTCCATGAACCATCAAATCAAAATGCGTAAGCGCGGGCTATTTTCATTAGCGGCCATTATTTTATTATTAATATTATCATAACTTTCCGAGAAGCCAGCGACCATGAAACCTTAAATTGTCAACTGGAGACGTAATTAGATGTTTATCGTTTTAATAAACCCCGGAAACTTCGTGTGCGATCGGCTAGCTACACAAAACTGAATATTTCTTTTATGCTCTGATATCATCACGTTTACAAAATTATTATGAAAATGACGTTTTATTGCCACTAATCAAAACTTTTATTTAAAAAAAAACTATTTAACTCTTATTAACTGTGTAGCAGAGTTGAGAATTGATGTAAAGTAACAGGTATAGCGTTGAGCGAGTTTTTAATAAGGTAATTCGTTGTCAGGAGATGTTAATAAACAACTAATGTAAGTTAAAGCATGTATAATGTATTAGAGAGACGGCGCATGTGCGCGGGTGGCCGTCGATACTGATCCGATATTATCTCGATGCGAGATTCGTCTCTCGATTCTCTTAATTACCGTTAATGTTTTAAACCTTGGCACAAAGTAGCGATGCTCAGCGAAAACGCCACTAAATGACGCGTCGAAATGGCGATTTTGTGTAAAATATTCTCGACGCTAAAATCAGGTATTTTAATTTGGCGTTAATTAAATTTCTAACACATTTTGATTGTAATAAGAATATGTTTTACTGGTGATATTAAAAGTGTTGATTTTAAATCTAGATTTTCCTAGAAACATTTAAAAAGTATTACACGTTCCTTTTGCATAATTTATTTTTTATGAATTATTTTTCACTTTAAATTAGAACTTATAAAAAATACTTCTTGCTTGTAGTCAACACCAATAATTGCATATTTGTTTAAAAGCATTTTGCTTTTCCCCGGACCGTGCTTACTGTATACAAACGTACACTGTGTCACCCCGTTCTTTGAAACGCTTATGATTTCGATGCGTGAGGCGGATCCCCGATTACCGTCGGCTAACCGACTGTTAACGCTGTGTTAATTAAGATCTGGTCGAGTTGGCTACTCGGGTTACATGCGAGAACTGATTTGAGTGATAACTGATGAACTGGACTGAGAACTCTGTAACTATAGGCTATTGGAAGAGAGATAATATCCTCCTAGCCGAATTTCGACTACAGTGGCTAATCTCAATAGAGATTAGCCGACTGCGCGAGAGATATTATAGTGCACAAGTGTGTGCGTAATACACAGGTGCACTCACTCATCGTTCACTCTTATAATTCGGTGAGACGGCAGTCCGACATAGACTAGAACTTAGAGAGATCAGGCGCAGGACCAACGGCTTGACGTGCTTTCCGAAGCACGGGGATGTTAACACCACCAACTTCTTGAGCTGTGTCTGAGTTATGTCAAGACAGAAAAACCCAACACTTTCGGCCCGATCCGGGATTCGAACCGGGGATCTCATGGATAGTACCCAGCCTGCTGACAACAAATAGGCAGAACAACGAGGCAGTCAGGAAGAGACAAAACACAGTTCTCAATATTGGCTATTGGGAAACAGAGATAAGAGTAAGTTGCAATTGCATATAATACATAGCATACTTTACTCTATATTTCAATGTCATACTAACCGTGCAGTTTCAAAGGTCGATTGCCGTTTGTAATAATTTTTCAACATGGGTATTTTTGGAGGCAGTAATGGCTAGAAAAATAAGTAGTATTTTTTTTGGAAGTTGCTATCATGAAGTCTTCACTTTTAACATTAGTATGATGACGTAAATACGTGAACTTAATCTTTGATTCGACAAAATAAAAAGGTCACGCACGATAACCTCGTGAGGTAAAACTGCATTCTTACTACCAATACGCTCCATTTTATAGACAAAGATGCGATTGCGAATAAAAAGCTTAAAACCAAGAAAAGCTTCGGTGTACCTGTGTGTGGCATCTGGATGGCGGGGGCGATATCTGGAAATAAAAAAAGAAAATAGGTTAAACATTGTCTCATAAAACAGCACAAGACGTTACCGGTGTTATTACAAAAAAAATTGACCAGGTCAAATGGGTCTCAATATTAGCCGACAATAGAGGAATGAATGACACATTCGTGACATAACCTAATAGAGAAGCGCTGTTCTACTTGGCTAGCTAATAAAGCTTAGTCCTGTCTTAAACCCGGTACTAAGTTTTTAGAATAACGGGGTACAAGTCTACTCCACATTATCAAGTACCGGCCACAGTTAATGAAGATAAAAACTTACTTTAACCGTAAATAAACTCTACAAAAATTACAAGCTCTGATCAAAAGTAGCCATGCAAAAACACTACAAACATAGTTTTAAAATAAGATATTTTACAAAATCTGACTGCAAAATGTATGAAATAGATATCTGGAATTTGAGCAATTTATTGATAAACATATTTGCATGCTATTGTTTATGGCTAAATGGGCCGAACATCAAACCTATTGTAAGACCTTCAGTGTACCCTATTTAAACGCAAATAAACTATACACCTCCTTACTTTAACTGGAAAATTTATTATTTTTTGACAGTCGTTATAAAGTCAGATGGGGCAACCGTCTTAAAATGCCATAAAATGTGTAATTTTTTTGACAGTCTCAAAATGACATATTTTAAGGCTCGGTTGACTTTATAACTAGGTCCTAAAACTAGACAATATCATCAATCTGTGCTTATACTCTGTCAAGCAAAACAATATTAACATTTTCATTTGTATTATAAAACCAAATCCGAAGTAATTCTGTTTACAGGAACACCACGATTTCCATATCTTCGTAAACATGTTTATCAGTCAACAATCTCTAGTTATTATAGTGTGACATCTATATCGGAGCTTTCATTTATTTCGTTGGCCTTAATGTCAGGGTGTGAGGGTAGTTCCGTTAAGGTGTAAAAAATAACTAAACTGAGAAACAGCATGACTCGCTTGGTAATATGATGGTAAAAAAAACTAAACTAAGAAACAGCATGAGAGGCTTGATAATAAGATGTTATAATATAGGGACTAAACTAAGGAGCAGAATAGGTCGCTTGATAATTTTATGATGCTTAGCTTGATACCGAAAATATCTACCTGAAGTTTTATACCTTGATTGATACCTTAAATACCTCAAGTATTATTCCTGCGACTTTTACGTCTGAATTTCAATCAAATTATCGCATTCTCGCTGCCAAAATAATTTCAAAAAATCTGTGCATCTTCACATCTTTTAGGTAATGAACTACTTACATATGTCGCAGAACTTAGCTAGCCGGCTAGTTCTGTATTTTTCAAACTTTATCAGTTGCAATGTTAATCACAAGTAAAGTCTGTAATTAAATTGCTTAATTTTTCTTTTGTCCTACGAGTACAACAATACTTATCGCTACTCCACTAGCTAGGCTACTGTGTTATTATAATTTTGTTAGCAGTAGAGGCGTGACGTCTCGCGTCGCATGAGCCTTGATTGCCGTTAGCTACGCGCCCTTAAACAATAATTTATTCAAATTAAAAATACTTATCAAAATATGATTCGGTACTAAATCAGGAGTAAGTGAGTCGGTGCGTGTTGGTCATGAAAATCGATATTATCGTGCGGTCGATCAGCGTGAAAATCCGAAAAATATGAATAAAAAAGTCAGTGGTTACACGCAAATATCAGTTTAAAATGCGTGGCGTCTTGGCGCGCCCCTTAGGCCCGTCGCTCACGAGGCAACCCGATACTATCGAACCTTTGTATTACAAAGGAAAAAGACACATTGCGAAAAATGCTATCGAATGCTTTCTGAATACCTATTAAAGTATTAGATGAAAAAATATACAAAACAATAAAACTTTTTAAAGAGTTAAAGTAAATTAATCAAATACATTAAGCGCCTAGTATGAAAATCAAAAATAAAAGCTAAGCTGCAATGTACATGTGCTAATTAGGTTCTAGTTACATTAGTTTCTACATTTCTTTGTTTAAACTTAGTGCACTCAATTTCTGATGTAAATATAAAGTAATGCGATACGGCTATGTCTTATTTAAAAAGTTCTTTACGCTCTACCTCAAAAAAGTGATTTAACCTCCACATTACCAATATTACTTCATGATTTACGATCGTTACACATCTTGATTGAGGCGAAAAAAAGAAAAAAAAAGAAAAAGCCGGAGTGAGTGGGAGGCCGATAATTTGACTGTAAATAAGTGTGACCGCGCTTATGCGGTCACCCATCTGATAGCGCTCCTATTTTGCATAACAACATCGTTTAGGGCGGGCTGGAGTGTCGATTGTCGATTTTTTATCGATATTATTGTATCTAGCCACTTAACTAGGATAATTATTAAGAGGAAAGGATTTTGTTTAAGTTGGATGTAATTAGTTGTAGCTTGAAGTATCTTTTATGTACATTTTTTTTCAAATTTGTGTTTTATGGGATTTTGTAATAATAAGTCAATTGATCTTGATGATGATCGGCATAGGGTAAGATTCCAGTGGTGATGAAGTATTTGCGAAGACATTTTTTCTGATTACTGGATTTCCAATTTAGGTAACAATTTTTTTATGCTTTATATTTAGGTTTGGCAGATTTTTGAAAATATTTAGTTAATTTTATTTCGCCGCAAAATGCTCATAAAATTTTATTTATTTATTTAATGAAATAATCAGGAAATTCACACAACCCCTATCAAATTCCGTGCCTAAGATTGGAAGTCAGGTCGAGCGTATCAAAAAATATTACAAAAATTATTACCATAATGTCATACGACAAAATGCTTAAATTATAGCGCGCGTGGCACGTGGTCACGCTAGAGTATAGTGGAGCGGCAATACCGTAAGGAGAGCCCAATAAATACAAATCAAGGTTACGTCTATCTTACTGATCTAAGGGGGTAGTTTCGACAAGTATTCGCAGTTAACAATGTTTTGCGTGAAATAGTACACCGTGTGCGTGTTATTAATTTTTTGTGCATATTTTACAGTTAAATAATATTATTACGATGGTGCTTTGTAAGGAAACTTGTTTAGGGCTAGTTCAACTTTATGATTATTTGTTTTAGGTATGCGACCTATTTAGTCCGACTCATTTTGTGGTCTTTGTTCAAAAACGTAATGTATAATTATTTATTTTGTTAGATTGGGTTTTTAGTTGTTGCATGAAAAGTTTTACGCGTTGAGTACAAACGGCTGCACGTCAGACTACCCCACTTTGACCTTGAGACCGCCTCTATTCCCTACGTAATAAAAGCTGTTTTATGGTTCAAATGGGTAATCTGACGTGCTGCCGACCGTACAAAATTTTATTAAAATAAAAACAAAGGAATATGCAAGTTCATAATAACCCTTTTGCTATCGAGTCCTGTTATCTACCTTCACTATTCTTAAAAATGTTTTCAGACTTAAGCATGATCTCCACAAACCCCGATTGCATCTTCTTAAATAAACAAAAAAGATTCTAATTAATGCATTTAGTGGCAAAACCTTCGGGCTTCTTAGAACCCGCATACACCGCGTTATAACACTGATATGTCACCAGTCTACTGGGGATATCTTAACCCGTTCGGAGACTAAATTATACGGTCAGGGAAAAAATAAAAGTGATCGGTCGATTCTTCGCGTGGGTTCCGTTTTGTTAAAGAAAAATTAATCTAATAGACGCCGATAATAGAAATAGATATTTTCTTAAAATAAATTCACCGTGTAAGAAATTGGTACAAGTAAGAAAGTGACCCGATCTTGTAAAGAGAACTGCTTGTTAGATTTGTGTATTAGTTAGTTGAAAGAGGAACTCACGAGGTGTCTATAATAACAACTTGTCTGTGAACCTGTTAAATTCTTGTTCTGATTGTTTATTGTGTGTGGAGTGGCGATTATTGTCAACAGGTATTTTAAAGTTTAGAAGACGTATTGTTGGGTGTTGTAGAGTTTTTGTTCTGGCAATTTATGTGTTTTGATTTTAAATCATGGTCACACAGGGTTGATAATATGTATAAGTATGTCTTAAATGTATTGGACACGTATTTCATTTATACTTTGACTACAAAGTTTTTGAATATCTATCAATAGCAAATTTTTGAAGAAAATAACAAAAAGAGTTGCTATTTTTCTTTTTTTAACGAAACTGACTTTTCAGATCTTAAAAAAAATATTTTGTGTGTCAATTACGCAAACTCCCTAAAACCCTCAAAGGCTTTAATGTTCTGTTATCTTAACTACCAAATTTTCTTATCCCGAACCAAAACCGTGAACGAACCCAAGTGTGAATTCCATTCGACAAAAAGTCCTCGATTCCGGTGGCAGTGTTAAAAAACAAACTGTGGATGGATTAGCATAAACCTCCGCGGACCCCACACACGGTCAATTAAGTCACTTGTCTGTTCGCGCGCGGTGTGCGACCGCCCTTATCGCGATCGCAACAGACTTTATTTCGCGGGTAATTTTATGCTGCTGTGGAAGGTTCAGTTTAACGTTGAGTTTTTAATTAAATTCCATGTTTCTTATGGGGTTAGATGCTAAGTAAATAATGTAACAGTCTTTAATTATTTAAGGTGTTTTTTTATATTGTTTTGATAGTTTTTTAGGGCGCGCTGTGTGCTACCGCCCTTATTTCGATCACAAGTCGAACAAGCTATATTTCATGGATTATTTTATGATCACTTTGGACAAAAGTAAGACAAAGGTAGGTACGAATACAGTAATTATACATACGTACGAGTATAAGTATATAAAAAAACACTTTTATCCTTAAAATGACAAAAGTGTTCCATTTTGTCGTATTTCAATGAGAATACTATTATAGATTATTTACTTAGTTTAGGTTTAGCCGTTTACTTTCTATAATTTTTTGAAGTTTTCTGTCAATAGAAAATAATTAAAAGTAACTCGCTGAGCTAGATTCCTTATACTTAGGTAGATACCCAAGTATATAATTAATAAATAAATTGTTTTGACAAACACACCAATTACCTAGCCCCAAACTAAACGCGAGCTTGTGCTATTGGTGACTAGGATAATGGATAGACATACTTATATACATTTATAAACATCCATGACTTAGGTGCAAACGCTTTTGCTCATCACACAACCATTTGCTCCTTACGGGATTCAAACCCGCAACCGCCTGGTTTAGAAGTCCGGGGCACGAACCACTACACCAAGACGGTCGTCGTATATGGATATATTGAGTTAGAATGAACTTAGAATCTATATTTCACCTTTTATGAAACGGCAATTCCTTGTCTTTTGCAGCACCTTCAGACGCCAAAGACTGTTAACACATTCTAACTATTGTAATTTAAAATTTGAATAATCTTCCTTATTTATTTGAGAGTCCTTAAGCGCTTTTTGTGAGTGTCATAATATAAACACATTTATTAAAACCAGTAGGAGGATCCGACGGGAGGAGGGTACGCCCCTCCCATGTCTTTTGATTGATTGTGTTTGGATTGTACTCGTCTGTTTTGGTAATTAATCAAACAAACAAAAGAATGAGTTTGATTTATATGTACTTTTCGAAAAGTGTTTTATTGTTTGGATTTAGAAGAATAAACAATGTTTTTTTTATTTAATGTAATTTTACGAATATTGCATTTTACGGTATTAATTAGATTAGCAACCCAAAAGAATAACTTTTTCTATTTTGTAAGTGAATAATATTTGGCTTGTAAAGTTACTTAGTCTTATATTTCAACATAGCTATCTTTATTTAGTATGTGTACATAACACAACAAACATAAAGATATTAGTGGTTGAACTGAGCGCGAGGTCGTTCTGACGCGCGGAGAACACCGGTTTTGCTCCCGTTTTTTGCGGTAAAATATTATTTAAAAAATAGCTGTTTGCCCTATTTTTTGTTTAAAACTATGTTTGTGTAGATGAATAAACAGAGAATCATTCAAAGTTAATTCCAAAGCTGTTTATTGAATGGGTTGGGAATTATGAACGTGTGACCGCCAAAAACCGGCCCTCGGAGAATCACTCATAAATAAATGTTTCAAAACTAAGTACCTTTTATTTTGTCCAAATGTAAAAGAACCCTAAATTTAATAAAACCCTTGAGCGCATTATTTTTCGTTTTTCACGGAAACGTCTTTTATTTTATTTATTTATTTTATTTTTAACGTTATTTATTTTAATTGCCCAAAAGCAATTCGAGGCAGAGTAATTACGTGAACGAGTACATATTAATAACGTGGCGTTTGCTCCGTTCGAGACATTTAACACAGTTAGCGCTGGTATATATCTTCATTACGGCGTATACGGCAAAGGGGGCGTATATCGCGTTATTGGGATTAAACGCCGCCGGCTGTTACATCGTGGTGCAACGGGTACCGAACGCGTTAAGTTGCTGCTTATAGTTATACACTGTAGCTGTTAACGTAATACGAGTAGTCAAGTTTTTATAAATAAAATAAATTCAGTGAATTGAATCGCAGAAGTTTACAAAATTTGTTATTGTTATAAATTTATGCATATTTTGCGTTATTGTGTTCAACTTAAAAGTATGAAAGTAGCAAACTAGGAAGTAGTCGAAGAACACTATACTTGTAAAAAAATAAAATTTTAAATCCCGTTCAACAACTAAGTTTGAAATCCTAAATAAAAATTAGATCTAAATTTATAAACTTCGAATTTCGTATTTTAAACAAATAATAGATCAATACCCAGTATTCAGAGTGGTGCATTTTACATTCAATTGGAATTAAAGGTCACAAACGCCAACTAGATAGCAACATTTTTACCAAGTTTTCATTATGGTCGGCTTAATAGGTATGTTTTCCTTTGCATGCAAATTATATAACTAATCATCACATCCTGATCTCTTTACGGTCATGTCGGACTACCGTCTCACCAAATTTTGAGAGTGAAGGAACAGAGAGTGCACATGTGTATTGCGCTCACACTTGTGCATTATAATATCTGCCGCGCAGTCGGCTAATATCTGTTGAGATTTACCACTGTGGTCGAGATTCGGCTAGGAGGACATTATTAATCATCACATCGCATCAATAATCCCGTGACCATTACGCTTCGGTGTAACCGTTGGCCAGGTATAAAGGCGCGCATGTCCGCGCCAGAGATAAAGATAGTGACACCAGCGCATTTGCATACGCCACACAGCGCGCGACCACCCGACGCCGCGCGGTTCGCTGCGCAGGAGTTTATATGAGCGCACGAGCCTAATTTTTCACTTGGAAGCTGTTAGCCTGGTTTTCCACCAACTACGCGGGTTAGCTGCCAGATTTTCTGTGTCTTGTCTCGAAGCACTAATAGGGCCTAAAACATAAGGAGACATGTTCGGGCCCCCTGAGGGCCAATATTACAGATTTTTAAATTTTGACGTTCAAATGTGGCATTTTGTGTCCTAAATTAAATATATTTTTTTTAACTTTGGCTTCTTTAACTTTAGTTCACTCTTGATGAAAAAGCAGCCTTAGAGGCAAAGGGAAAGAAAATAATTTACTAAGCATACGGCGCTGTTTGTTTAAATTAAAGGGCACCCTTTCAAATTAAACAAACAGACGGGAGTAAAAAATGATCCGTAGCCTACAAAAAGGTAATTAGTGGTGGGCCTTGGGTTCTCACTTACTCATATATTTTTTACTACAGTACTAAACAATGTAATACGAGTGGATGCTCTCCATCCAAAAAATCGGCTGGCTGCATGGCTTAATAGTGAGATAATATCTTAATTATCTAATTCGTCCATGCGCATGCAGTGTTATATAAATGTCAAAATCATTATTAGTAAGGGGATAAAAGTCCAGCTCTTAACACTAGAACTGTTATTTTAAAAACGGCCTTATACACAGCTAATTAACAGCACAGCTAAAAAACTGCAATGCTACCCACAAAAACCTCTCATTACTTAGATTGTCACAGGAAAATATCGCTGAGGCGAGACATTAGCATTTTCGTGTCACATGAAATACTTTTATAATACGCCACAGTTGCACTCTTAAATTTTTAACGAGTCGCACAAAATTTGCATATGTGTTCGGAGATCCGCCGCCTGATAAAGGAACCGTATCGTAAAGAACACGCTTCATTAACATTCAAATAGACTTTTATGAGAGAAACTTTACTGAATTGTGGCTGTTGGCAGCAAAAGAAAGCCGGCTGTTATCTCCCCGTTTCAGATTATTAACCCATTTAAAAAGAAACCTAAAATCTTATTTATATCAGACCTGTGTAAACAATTTGTAAGCCTAGCTAAGATACAACTCAAATATTTAAAACCAAACGTTTTAAATCTACTCTCCTCTTGTGGCTAGAGAGGGAAATACGTTTGCCGGCTGAAGTGTATTCGAAACACTATGATCTCAATTCCTTTAAGAAAAGAGTTATCAGGCTGTTCCTAGTCAGGTATAACCCATCCTCCTCCAAATTGTCATTTATCATTAGGGGAGATTGCGGTTAACTGTCTGCCTAATAATAACAAAATGCTTTTCTATTTTCGAAACGTAACATGACCCGTCAGAAGAAGAACAATCTTAGCCGGTTACTCAGTGGCCAATGTGAACTTTCAGTGGAAACCTCAAATTGGGGTGCCTATAAATTCAAAACAATATGTTTAGCCAAATATGCTACGGAACCACTATGAAAAACAAGTCGGTCAAACTTCCCCTTATTAATTCGCTAGTTAAAATTTAGCCAATCTGGCTGTCCCACTTTTGTTATTATAGTATTATTATGTACCCGGAGTCACGGTACAGTTTTCTTTAAAGAGTTATTACGCTGGGTACAATTTAAATAGTTATGCTCGGATTTCCCGCAGCGAAGCCACACTACACGAGGATGTAGAAGGCTCACTCATAATGCTCCATACGGTATGCACTGATACCACTGACCTCCATAATACAAGTACGCTGGACTACACGTTCTCTAAGAAATGACAGATAATTTTTGTGCCGAATCAAAGCGCCCCCACCAAGTGTCTAGGGAGCTAAAATAGAGTAACTTCCATATGTTTATGTCAACTCTCATTAGTTCCGTGGACGGTCACCACACGCTCACTACAGCCGTCAGCGCCAAAATGGTGATAATAAAATGGCTTTATTTTTAGGTTGACAGTATGCAGTCCAGCGTAGGTACTTGTATATTATAGAGGTCAGTGACTGATACTGATAGAGATTAAAAATGAGTTTTTTGTTCTTCTTTTATTGAACATGGTTTCAATCAAAACTGCGACCAAGTGCAAGTCGGACTCGCATACAAAGGTCAAGATATTACAGTATGTACGGATGACAGCACGTCAACGTCATAGCATAAGCAGTTATTTATAACGTTAGCAGTTTTACGTATGAACTGAGTGCACTCTTTTGTAAGGGAAGGTTCTACTGAATCTGCCTAGTGTGTTAAGGTGATTATTATGGAAATCTGGAATGTTTGCGTCACCGCATATATCAAACATTAAGGGAGGACGTTTGCATGAATCCGGGTTTTGTTCCTACGAGGTTTTATAATAAAAATGTAAGAAATATGAAAGTAATTCGACTAACAAACTTTTAAATACATATTCTGGAAAAAGGTTCATTAAATCGGTTCTTTGATCGATAAGCTTTTCATGCACCCGCCTTGACACAGTTGTATGTGTAAATAAACTGATAGGCAAATAGCAAGTTAGCACATATTACAACGATTGTATCAGAGCAATTTAGGATATACCTACACAGATTTATTAACTTCAGTTTTGGTTTATCCCAAAAGCACAAGACGAGACCGCAGAAAAATCTCGACAAGGACTCCCTCAGGTACACAATTACGTAATAAGTATGCCATAAAAACAACGTAATGCTGCCGATACATTACGAACATCCTTATTTACGGTGTAATTTCGTCCAGAATCGCTCCTGGGGCGTCTGTCTCCTAATTATTTAAACAAGAGAATTGGGCACGCCAATTCTTACGTGCCAGTGGCAAAATTTTATATCACGCAACCATCGGCCTTATTTTCAAACTGACAAAGACGTTGACAGTAGAAACTTTTTCTTAAATCACCAAATAGTTCGTGACGTTTAAAACAATGGAAGGAGTTTCGGGAATGGAGACGTAATAACGATTTAAGAGTAATGCCGTATTGGTAATTTGAGGGTTATGGACACAGATTGTATGAGGACAATCGAATTAGGTTTTATTCTTAATTTTTACACGTAGCGTGACTTCCTGAGTCAACGCAAGTAGATACCATTTTTAGGGTTCTACAAGGAACCTTATAGTTTTGCCGTCCGTCCGCCTATCTTGGTGTCTGTCTGCCTGTCCACGGCCTAGCACAGACACCCTTTATACTGGAAAGCTGTCATTTGGCATAATAAATATGTATTGTAAGCCAAGAAAACAGTAACAATAAATCTTAAAACATTAAAATTTTTAGGGTACAAGACATGGTAATTAAAAATATTTTTTCGCCTAACCCAATGTGTGGGGTAGGTATCATTGAATAGGTATCTTCAAAAAAAAAAACGACTTCAAAACTGCCTACAGTGCTTTATAAAACTTAAAATTTTATAAACAAATTTAAACTAAAAAGTACAAAATAATATTTAAATTACCTAACTGTTCTACGAAATTATACAAGAAACCTATTTCCAATTATTATCTGTTATTTTTTGGAGTCGGTGCCAGAAATTCTAATGTTTTTTTTTCAAGTAAGGACAGGATTCAACCATCTCTTGGCTGCTTAGAGTAGATAGAATATTTAGCTTGGTTGGCACCGACTCCAAAAAATAACCGATAATAAATTGGAAATAGGTTTCTTGTATAATTTCGTAGAACAGTTAGGTAATTTAAATATTATTTTGTACTTTTTAGTTTAAATTTGTTTATACAATTTTAAGTTTTATTAAGCACTGTAGGCAGTTTTGAAGTCGGTTTTTTTTTTTTTTAAAAGAAATTTATTTTTCTATTTTTAGTTGAAATTTAGTGTACATGGGTAGACTTACTACTAAACGCACTGTTCAAATGCGATGCGACAGCGTCATTTGGAAAAAAGTAGTAACGAGAAGGAAGATCATTTAAAGAAGAACAGGAAAAGATTTGCCAATAGCATGTTAAGAAGGAGGAGGGGGGGGGGGGGAGGGAAAGAGGAGGGAGCTGCGCCTTTGACTTTGTTTTGTTAGCATCCTATACAGTACCTGACAAAACATCTGGTGTTTTAATTACTAAACTCCTAATTTTTAAGGAGTTTCACCATCAGCTCAGCTCCACATAATGACTATCAGACGTAACAACATGTCAACATTAAGATACTAATACGAAAACACTATACGTGCCTTCAAAATTTGAGGGTTTCCCTCGATTACACCAAGATCCCATCATCAGATCTCGACTGGGCCAAAATGGGACCAACTAGAAGGTATAGCCTCTAGGTAAACACATTTTTTTTTCAAATCGGTCCACAACTGACTGAGATATGCGGTAACATAGCCACAAAAAAAAACATACAGTCGAATTGATAACCTCCTCCTTTTTTGAAGTCGGTTAAAAATATTGTAGGTTTGTCAAGAGGAATTTAGAAATCTGTTTGCAAAATATAAAGTTTTAAAGTGCAAAATTTTTGCTCCATTTTTTGGAGGTATTCCCGTGTGATGTGCTATACTATTTTATTTGTATCTCTTGTAAGCTTTAAGCCGAAAATAATATTTGACGCCAGTGAAATATACATTTAAAAGAATTGCAACAAATTGGAGAGGTATTGCAAAGATTGTTATAACTGCTTCAAAAATGTAGCAATAAATGCTTAATTTAGTTTTAACCAAGATTTTAAATTTGCTTCATAAGATTTAATTTAAAAATTTAACAAAAGAAAACAACTAATGGTAGGCAAATAATTTCGGCAATCAAGTAAAAGATCACCTAAAACATTTTCGCTACACGCATTCATTCTTTCGTTACCAGTTATTAACGTTCAAACAGTTTAAAATTGAAAGTCGTGGAAGTAAGTACGCAATTCAGTTGAAAGGTAATTTTTCGGGCATCGCATCTCGTGTGTGGTTTCCCATCAGTGGTTATGTAGTAGCCGGCGTGTGTCGCTCAGGGCATGCTGTCAATCGTTATTAGCTATTTGGAGTTTTTGCACCGGTTCCATTGTCCACCATGCTACGGTGCCGTCCCCTTAGGCGAATTTATCGTGGCACGATAAAAATGGCTAAAAGTCTGTGCTCACTACACCATGTTACATCATGACTGTTCTTGTACAAAAAACATATGTTATGATATGGTACGGTACTGGTCTTCTGCTGATAAAATGCATAGACTTGTTTCATAAAATGTATTTATGAGCACCACCTAAAACATGAAAAATAAAGACAATGCAATGGAAATGTAACCGAAGCTCTAAGATTTCTTTAAAATCGGTAAAAGTACGCTACTTAAAGTCAAACATCAGTAAAGAAGAGTCCAGGAAATATACTGTTAGCAGGGGTACCTGTCAAGTTATATGTTTGCTTGTTAGACTAGCACACTTTCTTCTTCTTAAAATAATATTGAACAATCTTCCTTAATTTAACTTGGGAGTCAATTGTAAAAGGACATGTTAACTTTTTGAACACATCAATACTAGTATTTATAAAACCTATCGTAAGTAAAAGTAAAGTTAGCCTACATACATCCCACTGCTGGCCAAAGGCCTCACCTTAACAGAGGAGGTATACTCCATAGGAGCCATACTCCACTACGCATGCTCAGTGCGGATTGGTGGAGGGGTGTCTATAAGGCAAGTGACAAACCTCACTGTCAGAGTTATCAAACCGCCCTAGGGCCTCTGACTAGGCTTAACGTCAAATGTCAGCTGATATTAGCCAGGCCAAGCTGCTTAACGTGCCTTCTGAAGCACGGAAATACTTGTCATGGACGTCACTTAAATGGTCAGAATGGTATGGTGGATAGGTATCCAATCACAACCGCCTGTGGGTTGCTTAACTTTGGTATCACTACCAAAGCGCTGCCGCCACTGCGCCACAAGCACCTCATCGCAAAGATATTTAAAATCAATCAATCAATAAATTTAATTCATAGTGATTTCAATATGCATGGAGGTAATTGTAATTACCAAACTATTAGTTGGTGGGACGGTGAATGAAGTCAAAAGCTTATTCAAATGCAAGTAAAACAAATGAAGAGTATTTTTATTTTAGAAAACTTGCAAGTTAACTGATTGCATTTTGTTTTAATTTAAGCTCTTTGTCGGTCAATTATCATTTTGAAACTGTATTGTTCTTTGTTAATCTGTGTTACCGGAATCGCTTTGATACACATGGGTAATTAGCTTTTCTTTTGCGTTTGAAATATTAATCAGTGCTTTGTTTTCGTATATACGCACCACCAAAGTTATCTTTTGTATTTAAAGGACTGATATAAACAATTTTTAGATCGCAATAATACAGATAACTTATTTACTTTTAAAAGTCTTACTAGTCTCTGCATTAAATAATTCTGTTTTGTTAAGAGTTGATGTTATATCCATTATTCATATTTATTGATTTAATATTTCGGTGTTTCTGTAATACAAGCCTCAAATTTGGCGCTTCAACAGTAGATTAAATATTTTGAAGGGATCGATTTTTGATTGCAATATGTGCCTACTTTCAGAAAAACTTGCACAGAATTTGGTAAAATTAAAAAATATATATTAATATGTGGCTTTTGATAAATCAAATGTGTGTCTGGTGAAATAAGGTGTTGAGCTCGATAATAACCCAGAAACTATAATAACCAAAAAACTTTAAAAAAGTAATTTGATTTAACAAATCTTCTAAACTGGGTTTTCAGTCTGCCTTAAAGTCAATAATAACATGTTCCAACGGGAAAATTGCTATCACTTTCATTACTTTCCTTCTTTGAAGTCAATATTTCATTGAATCTCGATCCAGGGCCCGCAGGCTCTTCATTTCGCCTTAACCGCTACAAGAACAAAGTTGAAAATCGTTCGCACCTCACCCATAGGACAGCGTTAATGACTGTACTTACGCGTTTGCGAATTTTCGGCAAATTCGCACATCCTCCCGTTCGGGGCTAATTACGCGAATATTGTGTGGAATTACAGGCCGGGTTGGGCGAAGGTGCGAAAATTAGGTGTTAAAACGGCTAAAGGGTTTTGCAAACACGCGACCTGAGTTGACGCCGACGGCATCGTATCAACAAGAGTTTGTGCATGTTTATTAAATACGCGATAGTTACGTGACAGAAATTAGTTAATTGATTTGGTAACGTTTCTTGTAAGAAATGGGATATACTTAAAAAATATGCTACCATGTGTTGTTGTAACCCTGGTATTTAACGTAATAAAACATTTTAATTTTTAAAGAAATTAACCGAATTGCGCTTGACGAAACTTCATGATATTTATTTCAGTCACAAAGGTGTAACTTACTAGCATGGATAAAAAGCAGTGCAAGTGTACCCATGCTTATACTTTACCAAAAGTGTTTCGCTTAGCTTCCGATAACTGCCGTACTAGGGGATATGTTTTGAACCCTATGCTTAGCCCAATTTATACAATACTTTATTTCCTGCTTGACGGTTGTTTTTTTAAATAGAGTTGGTTGCAACTATTATTTCTTGCGGTCTATTCTTTTATAACTTTATCAAGAATTTGTCACCTTCATCGGTTTAATTAATAACACAAATAGCGTGGTTTCGCGCCGTTTATTGACCTTTCAGACAATTTCAAAGTTACATAGCGATATAACAAGTTTTTAAATGTACTAATGTTAAGGCTGTCGGACATACCACATCCCATCAGTAACTTTTTAAATGACTTTTACTTTGAATTTTATAATCATAGTTAAATTTTCGCCTTAACATTTGATATTTGTTTTAAATTTCCTTTACATACAGAATACTAATGTCTAACTGCCGCACTCAGAGACGCCAATTATATTTAATCTATAATTAAGTCTAGTTCTGTCACTTTCTATGTCAATGAAAGGAAAAGGATGGCATGAGACATAATGAAGGATTAACTTAAATTGACGTCTCTGAGTAGTAAGTAAACTTTAACGGTGTTATTACAAAAATATTAGACCAGGTTTAAAATGGGGCTAAATATTATCCGACAACAGAGGAATGAATGACACATTCATGACATAACCTAATAGAGAAGCGCTTTTCTTATTGGCTAGCTAATAGCTTAGTCCTGTCTTAAACCCGGTACTAAGTTTTTGAAATAACGGGGTAAGTAATCAAATATTAGGCATGTAAATCGACAACGGGGTGATTCTCTTCCTTTTTGAACAAATCTTACAAAGCCTAATAATTTATGAGTGAATGCGCCCGCGAAAATGTCCGAGTTTCCGGAACCATTCAGTTTCGTAGTTTCACTCCCTTAAAGGATGATCTCTGGGATAAAAACTATCCAATGTCCTTTCCCAGGACTCAAATTATGTCTACACTAAATGTCATCAAAATCGGTTCAGCGATTTAAAGTGAACGTAAGTAAGTCAGTAAGAGACGGCCACACTTTCGCATTAATAAATTTGACATGGGATCTTCAAGACCCTATAGTGCAGCTATGGCCAGCCGGTCGCGATCGATAAATACGTAGAGCAGACTCCGCAACGTACCTTATCAAGTATGTAGTTGGTAGATCGCACAGGGTGTCGTCAGTGAACAGGTGAGTTTACGGCGGTTTTACTCGCTAGCGACGACGTAAAAAAAGTGTATGGAAAATTGCACAGCGCCTCTAGCGGTTACTTAGAGAACTAAAATTTTCTATACACGTTTTTTACGTCGTCGCTAGCGAGTAAAACCACCGTAAACTCATGGTAACGGTAAGGATCTTGGGTCTAACCAAGTTGGCCACCCCTGCTATAGTGTATAGTCTCGTCAGCCAGGGTCTTAGGTCTGTTCTCACTGCGACCATTGTTCACGATGTATCTAAAGTACAGCCTCTGAGAAATAGGCTCTAAGCATGCAAACAGTATAATGTGCGGTTCCACCTCAAATTAAACACGCGGCGAGATAAAAAGAAACGGTTTGAGTTGACGGTTCAAGTTATAAACGGTGGAGCTAGCTTTAATTTTTTTTAGGCTGCTTCTTATTTAATTAGGTAAGGCTGTCCGTTTTAGAATAGGCTACTTTCAAAATGTATAGTTGTATTACCCCCATTTATAGAATAACGGCCGACCTTGTAGACCTTTTCATGACAAGCAAAACGCGAATTGGATCCGACAGCCCCTAGAGGCGACTTATCAGTTGATTTATCAGATTCGTGTGGACTTAGATTAAAGTTTTTCTTACCAATAATAAGCCAAACGAGTAGTATAAATAGGCAAGTTGTGAGTTTCTTGTAAGAGCCGTATTTCTTCATTATGGATATTACAATATCTATATGTATTTGATGTTCCAGATTCAGAAGACGTATTTATTATCAATCTTTAAATATCCTAACAAAATATGTAAGAATAATAATTTAAGTATAGATTAGTTAATCATGCCCTACTACTTATATGCCAATTTTAAAGTAAAAGATAATCCAATAGTAAAAGTCTCACAAATTGTTCAAATCTACGTCCACTCACATTAATTGGTACTTTGTTACCGCTAGTTCCTATGCCTTGCAGCTAAAGTAAAATTTAAAATCACAACAATCAAAACGAGACCCTGTAACCATGACAATAAGGTGTATCAAAAGGCTACAAGTTTATAGGAAGTATAGTTTTGTTATTACATACAATAGTATATCCCACGGTGGGGAGGCACCGTGACGGATTCGCTACTTGAAACTGTTGCCTGAGATTATAAAAACTTACACACGTTATAAAACATACCTGGGGTCGAATAAAAGTCGAGTTTCTAATTATAATGGCTGAAAACATCGGACTCGAGGCATATTGTTAATTAAAACTATACGTTCTGTCGAAAAATTCATTAGGATTTCAATTTACCATATTTATGTGAATCACTGCGTTGCGATGAGAAATATAACTAGCGATCACCCTGTTTTTTTTACGTAGATGAATAAATCTGCAATGTGGATTTTCATAGATTTCTCCTTTAAAGATTTACCTTGAATGAACGACTGATTTTTTTCGATTTTCTCTAATTAAAGTATTAAAAGTACCTGTTACTTTCCCTTCTACAAAATTAAAGAGTGATTTATTTTATTTATCCGTGGGAAAACACTACATGGGATTTAAATTTATATTTCTAAATTATAATTAACTAAAGTAAGCCGACAGGATGTAGTACGCAATAAATAAACGGTTTCGAAGTGTAACGTTCAGTTCGGTAAACGGTTTTTCTTATTAGTCTTATACGATTTTTCCCTATACACTAAATTACGTATTACGTATATGAAAAATGTATGTCGTATTTTAATAATGTTTTTTATACTGTAGAATCGTCGAGTAAGCATTCAGTTATGTCTTCGGTTTTCAGCAAAAAGATGTATGACATTTGACCGCAATCTCACCTGATGGTATTTTTTTTTTATTTGAAATGGGTTTGCTCTAGACTCTAGACTAAGCCAGACGTGGCACAGACAGAGTCGATGATGGAGCGAGCTCACCCAGAAGAAGCCTGTTCACTCTGAGTTTGAAGGTCTTTGGGTTGTAATCCGTTGGAAACACTGAAGCGGGTAGTGAGTTCCACAACTTAGCTGTGCGCATTATAAATGTTGATAAGAAGCGCTTAGTATGTTGATAAGAAGCGCTTAGTTCGTACCGTTGGAATATCAACGCGATATGGGTGGTATCCCGCGGTGCGTCTAAAAGTGCGGTGGTAGAACGGGGTCGGTGGAATGAGTTCATGGAGCTCTTGAGCACACTCTCCGAAATATAGCCTGTAAATGACCGACAAGCAGGCAACTTTGCGGCGATGAGCCAGGCTGTGGAGTCTGACGCATAGATCTTCGTCACCGATAAGCCTCCTTGCTCTGCGCTCCACCGCGTCAAGTGCAGCTAGTTGGTACTTAGCTGATCCATCCCAGAGGTGACTGCAATACTCCATGCAGGATCGGACTTGCGCTTTATAAAGTGACAAAAGCTGTCCTGGCGTAAAGTATCGCTTCACTCTGTTCAGGATACCCAGTTTTTTTGCCGCAGTTCGAGCTTTGTGCTGAATTCTGGCACCAAAATTAAGACTAGCTGTCAATTCCATGCCCAAAAGCTCAAGATGGTCGGTAACAGCAACAGACGCACCCCGAAAAGTTGGAGACTCGAGGAAAGAGCTTCTCTTGGTGGTAAATAGGCACGCTTGTGTTTTTTTGGCGTTGAAGCTGACAAGATTGATCGTATACGACGATGCGGCCGAGGATGGGTCATGTATATCTGTCTAGAAACAGCCTATTCACTCTTTTCTTAAGGGATTCCAAATCATAGTATATAGGGAACACTTCAGCCAGCAACGAATTCCACTCTATATAGCACGCAAGAGGAACGTAAATTTAAAAAGTTTGGTGCACTTTTCACCATTAAGTCGGTGACATACACCGACTTAAGGGTGGAAACCCCGCCTATATGTTCCGATAGTAATACGGGGCCGGTAGAATCAATTTGTGTAATTCCTTCGCCGAAATAAAGCCTGCAGAACACTAAAAGGCACTCCACCTTACGCCTACGTTTGAGCCTTTGCAGCTCAGTTTCACAAAATTCAGTGTCTCCAATAATTCGTATTGCTCTTTTTCCAACGAGTCTAAGGCATCCAATTGATATTCGGCAGTAAGTACTTTATACAAGATCGAGTTTGAGCTTGGTAGAGTAGAAGCTGCCTCTATGTGAAGTACCGGCTGACCTTAGAGAGGACTACCAGTTTTTTAACCGCAGTTTAAGCTATGGACTCGATGTACTGGCCGAAGTTTAAATTGAATGACAACGGGATAACTAGGACTGCAAGTTTTCGGTGACGGAGACCCTTTGACTCTATATCAGTTTCTTGTTTTTTGCCGTAACTTAGTGCGAAGTTATGGTTTTCAGTTACTACAAAAACTTACAAGACAATTTTTACCGCCTTCTATTTTAAACGTAGTTAGTGTAGATTCCTATCCTACGTACATTATGGCAATACAGCCACTGAAACCCTCATACGAAAACGTTCCGGTAAACCATTTACGCAAAACTTTAAGCGTTATAAATAACAAATAAAAATTATATGAAATATGCCCCCACTTATTTAGCTCAGCCTGATACCGAAAAAAAGTTTTCATTTGTTTCTCTTGTAACGTGATTCGAAAGAGGCCGCGATTTAAAATTCTTTTTTAAATAATTATTATTTTTATAAGTTAAGCGATATCGCTGGAAGGATTAAGTCGCCAAAGACCTGAAAGAGCTAGAAGTGCCCGACTGGCCAGATTTGGCACAGAATAGGGTAGAATGGCGCACTTCAATGTCGGTCAATCGATTTTTGTGTGTAAAACAAATGTATTTTCTTTGATATGTGTTATTCGGATTAAATAACAATTCAAAAGTAAGTCAGTTGAGTACAGCAAGGGGTGGTGACTGGCGTTACAGCTTGCTCTATTATACAAAACCTATGGAAGACACAATTTTGACAAATCACTGTGTCAAATATTTATTAATATTAATGGTTTGTAATTATTTTTATAACTTAAGCAATTATTTTGCAAGTTTTTACGACATCAAATTGAATTTCGCTTACAAAAATTAAGTAATCGGCTGTGTCATCCGGTGGGACCAGTGGTGGGAGAATGAATGATGATTTTAAAGGTAAATTCCCATTAGTATTACTAATTGCGTATAGCGCTAGATTTCAAAATATTTGAATTGACAAAGACCTATTTTTAAACTTCAATTCAATTATTAAAATAAAATAAATAAATAAAAATTGGACAACATTACATATATTGCTCAGATCCTAAAGTAAGTAGCTTAATTACTTGTTTTATGGAGATCTGAAACCACTATGGTATCACAACGCCCAGACCCGAGACAATATAGACAATTTGAATTTCTATATTGCCCCGACCGGTGATAGAACCTGAGACCTAAGAGATGGCGACACCTTGAAAACCGGTGTGCGAACCACTCCGCTACGGAGTTCATTTAGTAACAGAATTTTATTTAATTATATTAAATCAAGTATGTATATTTAGTTACCGAGCCGATTTCAAAGATCTCACTCCGAAGATGAGCTTTGCGTGCGTTGATGTCTTTTCCGCGTGAGCTTTTGGAACTCAATAAGCAAAACTCTATTATCAGTTAAACGATAGCATAATTATTGAACACGAATTGGCAACTTTTGCAGTTTTAGCCAACTTGATTATCTATGGTTTTATTAGATACTAAAATTAAACTTACCTAGATCAGAATATCTGCAACGAATTCAAAATTACGCAACCTCGAAGTTTGCATAAATTGTCATTACCTCTATAAAGTCATTATCTTCACTTGCAAAGTTAATTAAAACTAAAAAAAACTTATAAAATGTTCACGGACAGTCGAAAAACTTTTAAACACAGAATAGTTCAATCTCTTTCGTCGAAAAAGTAAAATCAGTAGTCACTGGCATTCACTAAAAAAATAAAAAGGCGCGGCGAAAACGTTTTCGAAATTCAAAAACCGTGCGTTCCGTTCCGTATCCGCGTAAGCCCTTCGCGGTGCGTGGCGCGGTTGTAACGGTGAGGAGCGTGTCGGTCCGCCGGGCCCCGCCTACAACGGAACGAAACGGTGGGGACGATACACCTCTTAGCTCTTCACACTTCCCTCATACCTACTAGTTCCACCAGTTTAACTTGGCCTGCACTCCTCCTCCCGCTTACACCAAGTTTGGGTCATCGAAGAGGGATTCGTAAGCTTCTTGAGAGCCTCGTTCCATTTGCCAATTTTGAGACCGTGCATGCGATCCGGTTATTCAATTATAAACTCTATGTTGGGATGATAAAGAGGGTTTTGTTGGTGACATAGTGATGGGTAGAATGTTTCTGGTATTTGCGGGGCGGGAAGCTAAGGACTGTTAAATAGATAAGATTAAACGAATGCGAATGTATAGATAATAGAGTTTGAGGACAAAAAATGGCGCTAGCAATATTGTGGATAGCAAATCCTGCTACGTTTTTGCAGATGTCCAATGTCTATGATCTATGACAATAACTCTGATAAAATTTATAGATTAACAATAGTGATGTATTTGTTATATTAGACATTTTTTTTCAAAATTCAAAGATTCTCAAACAAGTAAAAAATATCCTTGAGCTAATGAATCTCACTACAAGGGCATATTTTTTTATTAATCTCTAAACCGATTAGCTATGTGCGCAAGAGGTATTTATTGCACAAATGTGTGCGCAATACACAGGTGCACTCTCTGTTCCTTCACTCTCTACTTCGGGGATACTCCAATCCGACATGACCGGAGACAGATAAGGGCAGGAGGACCAATGGCTTCTTAACGTGCTTTCCGGGGCACGGAGGTGCTAATATCGCTAATATCCTGATTCCGGAGCTGTGTCTGAGAGAAAAACCAAGAAAATTTCGGCCCGGGATTCGAACCTGGGCCCTCGTGGATAGAATCCAGCGTGCAGACCAACGAGGCAGTGCATTAGAAATTATAGTGCTTATGTAGGCATGTAAGTAAATATTATAATAGGTGTGCCTCTACTATTCCTTACTCTCTTAGGTTGAAAAAGACGGAAATTTGCCAAAAAAATATATTTAAAAAAATGCACGTTTTAATTTCCCCCTCTACATATTCGCTTACGAGTATTTCAGTACATCATTACCAGGGTAATATTTAGTACTCTGTGTCATTAGTACGATATGTCATCCATCTTGCTGATACTATCGTCAGTTCTATGTATTTTGCTGCTAACAGCGGAGCGAAGTGTGCCCGTCATGGGAGGCACCCGTCTGACTGTCTGTTTGTTTGTTGTGCCACAGTTTTTAGGAGAAAGCGTTTTCCCCTTCTAATTCAACATTAAATAAATAAAAATATGGGCCTGTAAAATACCTACTTGTAATCGCAATATACAAATATGCAAATATACAGTGAATAACAGTTCAAAACTGACAGATTGATCTATTTCATGGTCAGGAAGACCATTCCTATATAAAATATTAGACAATCTTAATTCCTTGACGGAAAAATTTCTATGGACCGTTTTTTTACACTCATAGGAGTTAACTGTCCCTCAATGTGTTAAAGAACTCTTTCAAACAGACATCTTATATTTATTGAATTTAAAACTTAAAAACATTTCGGAAAGCAATCAACCGGTAAGTTTACTAAGTATACTAGTGAGTTACCCTTATAATGACTGTAGCAGATTGATTATAGGTACTTACTTCTTGAAACCCTTGAATTCTGCAGCTAAGTTTTATTTGTGCTTTATTGGCTTTTATTGGTTGCTTTATTGGCTTTAGACTCCACATGCAAATGCTTCAACTTCATCCACCCATTGACTTAATTACCAGACCACTCTCTTCTTCTTTCAAATATGTGTCCCAATGCTTTTGTCCAGTAGCTTTATACTAACAGTTTATCTGTGTTATGGTACCTAAAAGGCTGTGTGTGTTTTATCACAAATGTTGTCTTTTAGCACTAGTAACAAAAACCACTAAAACATGATACAATAGTGTAAACAAACCGGCCCAAATAGAGTTGCTGACTCGCCACCTCTCTTTCCTTAACCCCTACGCGCCCACTGGGCAGTGTGACGGCAGTTCTGGTGTTTAACCAGCGCACTCGCTCATTACGCACCTATTCCTTCCACATGGTTATTTGCCAGCACACTGTGTGTCCGATTGTTTAGATAACACCTATTTAATTGCACTCCGATGCGACAAGGGGATTCGATGGGCTAATGTGAGCAATGTCCGGCAATAATTTGTTTCTACGAAGTATTATTAGGTGCACAGTGCAGTAGTTTGATGTCTGCAGAGTTCAATTTTGAAAGTAACTCAACATGCTATGCACAGCTTGTTATTATCTAAAATACTTAGTCAAAATTGATACGAATAAGTTATTATTTATTTATTTATTATGTAATAAGTAACAAACTCTGAGTTGGTAGCATATTTTTTTTCTTTACGTAGTAATTCTAATAACATTATTACTATTTTTAGACTGTGCTTTACCCGAAGAGTCTCCTTTTTGCAATAAGCCCGCTTATGTACCTATAAGACTATCTTTCTTGTAAACGTCGGAGTGTGTGTATACTAATAAAGAGTAGGTATACTTATCTTATACATATTACCTGCGTGTTTTTATATTCTCAATTACCATATCACCGTTTTTTATTTATTTATTAAGGACAACCAACAAAGCATACACCACACATTAGTACACAATTTTCTATGAAATACATTTTACAGTGTTGCCTTACTTATAGGCTGCCACGACATGCATAAAAATACTAAATTAAATCAAATTTCTCTTACAAAAATTAATCGACTGTGTCATCCGGTGGGGCTCGAACCCACGTCCCTTCGCTATCCAGGCGAGTGCTCTTATCAACTAAGCTACGGAGGACGTTAGTCAGTCGACGAATTTTTGCAAGTGCTTGCTACGCCAGTGAGCCGGCGTTCGATTTCATCACTACTTGGGGAATGTACCCGCATGTATCCAATGGAAATATTTTTACAAATATTTAACAATCAGTTAATATGAAATAAGCTTAACTTATTATATTTTTATAACTTCAGCAATAATTTTGCAAGTTTTTACGAAATTAAATCAAATTTCACTTACAAAAATTAATCGACTGTGTCATCCGGATTCCGGTGGGACTCGAACCCACCCGTCCCTTCGCTATCCGGGCGAGTGCTCTTACCAACTAAGCTACGGAGGACGTTAGACGTTAGTCATAAAAATACTGCTAAAAACAGACATATTTAAATAAATTATTGATATAATAGTAAACAAAAAAAACTTTACTAAGCACTACTTACCTCTCAACATAGTGGGAACTTAAATTTCGGTGGCGAGTAAGACATATCAATACTGGCGTCGGACGAACGTAAAAGCTTACTAAATTGCGACTGAATCCTATCAATGGCGGAAAAGTGGCCTAGGTTAGTCCTAAAAGTATTTGCCTTTTACCGTTATCAATTCTAATAACAAAGTAAGAGAATTTTAGACACTAGTAGCTCTTCTTCGTCATAGTCGTATACCCCATGACTAAGGGTCGTGATCATTAAGTGAAATGAAATACACTACGACTTTCTTGGCAGTTTATTGGAGTGGTTTGTCATTGCCTTCTCCATATTACACACTAGCCAACTATAGTGTGCAGGTTTCCTTAAGACGTTTTCATTCGCCTTTAGTCAGCGATATCTTTGGAAAAGTTTAATACACAAACTCAATGACATAGGCGGGGATCGAACTCACAACCTCACGGATGAGGAGTTAAGTTTTCTCCGCTCGGCTGTCGCGCCTTCTAGCTCTAACAAGACTAAAATAATAAAGTTCCTGGTTTTTAAAAACGTAAACTATACTAGGTACATACTACCCGACCAAGCCGATGGAAATTAAAAAGAAATGGCGTTAAAATAAACTTAGACAATTCATCTAAAGGACTTGTCCTCTTTTTGTATGGAGGCTGGTTTTTTATTCTAAGATATAACCAACCACTAATAAACCTATATTTATCTTTAAGCTACAAAAATATGAAACACGTAACCATAGCAATCAGAATTTTAAACGCCTCCATTTTTGAGAAAAAATATGTTTTGTAACAGGCATCATCCATTGATCACTTACTTGTATTTCCTGGCTGTATGGCTATGTACCATTGCCTTTCCACGGGTGGATAAATACTACTAGGTACTACCACAGATTATATAATAGGTACTACTGTCAATAGAATGTCAATTTTGCTGTCAATTTTTATTTCATGCGTTAATTGATATAGGCGAAGGTGCGGTTTCTGTACAAAGAGAAAAAATAATTTAATTTTTTCTCTAAATCGGAGGCCTTAAAAAATATATTAATTATGCAGAAAGGCTAGTTTTAGTGAACTCTTTAATATAATATTTAGTTTATTCTGGTTAGAAATATTGACGAATAAAAAACCATTAATGGACAAGTCCTTTAAACAATATTGCTTTTTAATTACCTTTGGTAATGTCGTTGTATCCGTCGTCGTAAGTCGTTTGACAGTTCTACTTATACATTTTTGTTTATAAAGTTTAAAGTTTGCTGGACACAAATCTTAGTGTTTTATGTATACATTTTTTACGAATGTGTATACATTAATAAAAAAAATGCATGACAGGAACACTGCTCCCAACATCGGCTTTTGCAAGCTACAGAGGATCATTCATTGCAAATATTTTCTTAAATAAAATCTCATAATGGCTACTGCATGTAATAACATAATTAACATAATTTATTGCCTGTCTTTAACTCATTTCCAAATCTCCATAATTTTGTGAATATTCGAAACGAAGGTTTATTTAGAGAAGGCTTTACGTACCAGGTGTACGATACTTTAATTAGTACGATAAGTTAATTTATTTTCTGACTGTTGGTTTCAAATGTAGAGCTTATCGCTTAAAGTGTATTGTTACTTGACTCTGCTGAATTGATGCCATAACTTGAAAACTGAAAAAAGGATTCGGTTAACCCAGAGATATTGGATTTTTAAACAAATGATATCATTGGAAAGATTTTGGCGGGCGAAATATTTATCAATATTATTAAGCATAGAGCTTTTATGTTTTTTTACGAGTATGCTTAGGTGATTAACTGACACTGTTTTAGTTAAGGTACTGATATTATAACCTATAAAATACAAAACTAGTTATTGCATTAATTAATTATTCGTCTTTTCGTGTCGACACTGGCGTTATATTTTTGAGGACCAATACAATTGCATTAATTACGATGTTTAATACAACATCGACATTATATTATAAAAATTGGAAAGCGCTAATCAGATCGAACCTACAACGGACTCGAAAATTGAATTTCATTGGAGCATTCGAGTCAGATTAATTTCATACAATAATTGTCCCCGAAAGCGGTTAATTGTAACTTTTGACATGTTTTAGGACAAGGTGCGCGGGAGTTGAGACATGCGTCTATCTGCGATCGGCGCACCCGACTGAGCACCCTCTAATTATAGGGGAATTACTGGACAGTGGGATCGACTACGTAAAGTGGAGACGTGGAACTTTTTTCGGAGTTAGCCGAGAAGATCGGTCTCTTTTCGGAGTTAGCTGAAAAGATTGGTCTCTTTTCGAAGTTAGCTGAAAAGATTGGTCACTTTTCGGAGTTAGCTGAAATGATTGGTCACTTTTCGGAGTTAGCTGAAATGATTGGTCACTTTTCGGAGTTAGCTGAAAAGATTGGTCACTTTTCGGAGTTAGCTGAAATGATTGGTCACTTTTCGGAGTTAGCTGAAATGATTGGTCACTTTTCGGAGTTAGCTGAAAAGATTGGTCTCTTTTTGGAGTTAGCTGAAAAGATTGGTCTCTTTTCGGAGTTAGCTGAAAAGATTGGCCTCTTTACGGAGTTAGCTGAAAAGATTGGTTTCTTTTCGGAGTTAGCTGAAAATATAGACCAGTGAGGAGGAACTGGAAGAAATTCCGAGAAGATTCTTAATGCTTGTATTTGGTAAGTAGACATAGAGTAGATGATTGTTTTGTTATAGACGATCGCCTTGGCGTAGTGGTTCGCGTTCCGGACTACAAAACCAGAGCTTAATAGTTGTGGGGTTCAAATCCCGCAAGGGGATCTAAGTGATTAATGTTTATAAACGTATTTCTATCCGTTATCCTAGTTGCCACAGCACAGTGTTTGTTAAAACAATTTATTTAAAAAAATATTGTCAAGCGTTCTATAGCCATTTCTGAACTATTACCGTACTTTTTGAATTAACACTGTCCAGGTTTGGTCTAATGTGCAATCGTGTTGTTAATACATTTAGATTTTAAAAAATCATTCATATATTTTTTAATCATAATCACTAAACAGTTAGCATTAAATGAAACTCGTGAGGATGTGACTCATTCCTTAACAGATCTATGAAATTATACCTGAACAGGAAAAAATAAGGGAGCAGTAGAAATATTTTATTTCGTATCCACAAGACGAGTTATAAAAAAAACAAATGTTTATCTTATGAAAAAAGTAGATTCGCCTAATTGTGATGTTTGAGATAAAATCGATGATGTCCAACACTTGTTGACGGAATGTGCCAAGAATGAGAGACAGAGACAGATAGTGATCACTTTGCTTCAAATTAACCAAGTGGAGCTAGGTACCTTTCCGTGTATTTTAGCTGAACCTTTATCGGAGGAAGCAAAAATGCTATATTACTTGTTGTAGACAAATAAGTTATGAGATTATGTAATTCTAGGTTAGATTTATGATAGGATTGACATGTCTCTATTAGACAAAAGTCCTGAAAATAAATTTAGATAAAAAAAAACAATGTTCCGCATACTTAAGTACTTTACTCAATCAAATTGTTTGTTACATGTCACTGCCAAACTTTAATACGAAAGGTGGAAACACCATTCTCCACCAATCAAATCCTCCAATTTAAAGCCATAATTTTATGTACTTTACTAGTAATGAAACCTTGTCTAATTTATAGTCTTGCCAGCCTACTAAATGAAAGCACGAGTTCATATTTCTGCTATTATGAATCTCCAAAGTGTACGTGGTCACACTAATTGTGCACGTAAAATTTGAAAAGAAGTCACACGCATACGCATCTGCCTTCCGTCTCAAGTAGCAATTACATCATGAAAATAATAAAAAAACATTGCCATTTTAACAACTTTTCTTTGCCACCACTCGTACGAATTAACTTCCAAAAATTACCCAAAATGAGTCATTGTTTCAGTGCCCCTTCCTTTACAACTTTATTTTTTTAAATACACACCACAGATAATAAAACCGTAATACGTCCGCAAAGAAATGGAATGAACTTTTGACGAATTTGTTTTTGGTTTAACCGAAAAATTCTGCTCATTTTAGGGCTACAATTTCAAAATGATTTTCAAGAAAAAAATCTTATTTTACTTAAATGGATAAATGAAAATGGCATCAAAACAAACCTATTTACTTGGAACCTTCTTGTATCGCGCGCCATGATAAGCCGGGGGAACGAGACAGCGTAACAACTCGCGCAAGAGTAAAAGAGACGGGCGTGCCTCCGACGCTTCAGCTTCGATTCGAAGGCGGGGCCCATAGACAACTTCCTAGCGGTTTGAATTCGCATCCCATTACGTTTTTATTAAAACCCGATAGAAAAAGTTTCGTAATTGGCAGGATTCCTTATTTAATTGAATTACAATTTTCTATGGTTATTACGCGTAATACTCATACTTTCCGGGGGCATAAAAATAATTTTTATGGAGTAAAATTGTGATGTAGTAATAAAATGCAGAAAAGTGGTCCAGGCCGGTATGGGTTTATGTTTTTATTTCCTTGTGTCTTTTGAAGCGTGCTGGGTTAATGGACAGCTCACCATGTAATTGGGGCGGTGGGATGACGGTGTGAATTAGATTTGCCTTAATAATGCGCAATTTAATATTTTTATTGAATCCATTTTAATAGTAGGTAATTTAATTATGTTTGTCTTTATGACTTAACTTTATGAATTCGAAAGTTTCATGACTTTGTGTGTGTGTTACAAATTTGTATTTTGGGTATTAATTAAATAATATTTTTTTTTCGGGATAACAAGTATATGTCAATATAAATTATTGGATTAATTATCATCGTAGATGAAGTTGCTGACAGGTGTACATACCTAGGTACTCTTACAATCTTATAATATTATGTACTATTTTTAAAACTCTTATCAAATAAAATATTAACGCTACTTATACAATTTATATTCGCCCTATTAATTTTACAGCAACCACCAAAATACGAGCCATAAAGAACCAGCGACATTTTTTGCCCTCACCTCATTACGTGCATCCAAACGTCATTTAGATGAACCATAAACGAGAACCATAGACCATTACTCATTTGTCCTAACATTTTTTCATAGACGTCAAGTTTTTTTTAGAGGCACGTGTCCCAGGCAAAGGAAAAAAGCCGCATTAAGTATGAACACCTTTCATGTTGCTACTAATTGATTATAAATTACGAACCTGTGATAACACTAGATATTTTAAAAATAGAAATGGATTAAAAAGCCCTTGGGACTTTTTTTATTATGTGGTAGTTCTGGTTGAGTAAATTTTGGGTTTTTGTGTCGGGTTATTTATTTTATACTTGTTACCGACGGTCAGGTGACGTGGGTGAAGCTGTAAAAACTTACCCTGCTAATGTTCTCACATCTAATAGAATTACATATAATTAGTACTAAATACAATGTCCTTGCTAACAAAAAAAAACACCATTTGGGAGCACAGATTTTACAACCTAATTAACCATGGTTGATTACTTGAAATCCCAACGTTTCTCACTCGCAATGCCAGAAATCCCGCCAAAAACTAATCGCGCGATAATCTGTCAACTGTCAGCACCTGTCAAAGAGGCGCGCGGGAGATTTTAAGTTGACGTTTTTAGCGGATCAAGCGCGCGACTTCGAAATCATGGAATATGTTGGTAGGGATGGGGGCCATATTTGTCTGCGTAAACATTGAAGTCGTAAATATATATATCGTTTATCCTTGTATTTAAGTAAGTAAGAAAATCATACACTGCAAGCCACAAGCTGAATTAAATTTTGTTGTTTTGTACAATGAAGCCACTTCAGATACCTAATGAAAAAATTTGCTGACGGGATTTTGGAAGCAAGTAGGTTTATTTACGTAAGATAACGATAAAAATAAACAGCAAAACAAAATAATTATAAGATATATCGTAAAATTTGTAATGTCGCAGATCACACCTCAAAAGCCTTAATGTCCATAGCACTAAAGCAGAAAATTTACAATCTAAGCTTATTAAATACCTGACTGAGCTTTTTAAGCCTGTTGCACTAAGAATAAAGTTAACTTTCCAATTGGAAACTCAATCCTGGTACTAAAACAACACAAAGCTTCATATATATCGTCATATGCAAAAATGTGTTATGTTGTATGTATGTGAGTTTTTAAGGTATTATTTGGGTCAAATTTTTGTGTGAAATTGTAGTTGCCTAAAAGAAAAAAATTAATCGTGTGAATCGATAATCGACCATTCGAATGTCGAATTAGTAATTCGAATAATAATCGACAATCGAATGATAATCTATACTGGGACCTTCGATGCATTCGATCGAATTGCCGCGCAGCGACCGAATGATTAATCGACGCGACGAATGACGATTCATTCGTTAGTAGTTAGTAGTACGGCCTGCGCACCGCGCGCTCTGGTATTGCTCGCCGCATAATCGAAGAATGATCGAATGACTGCGGTTGCTTATCGAATACATTCGATTACAGAGACCATTCGAATAATTCGATTAATTTAGTAATAATCGCCCATCGCTAGCCTGAAATAAATGATTATTATTTTTATAAAATATATCAGTGTCCCATCCCTCTTGCTATGGCTTGAATGATTCGCCGATTGCCGTCTGATTATTATTGGCCATTTGATTTAAGCACCGAACATTTTAATTAATGTATAATTTGATCAATTAATTATATGTTTGCCACGCTATTTCAATCTGAAGTCCATTAACTTGTAATTTGGAAATAAGATTAGCTTGTTTGATCATTTCAAAGAATTAAATAATTCTTTCTGATGCGATCGTATAGGTCAATTTATCATTCGTGATTACTTCGACAAGAATAACACTTAATCTTATGATTTTCTTAAGTTTATTTACTACACTCAAAAAA
The DNA here is from genome assembly GCA_949316185.1 of Pyrausta nigrata. NCBI lineage: Eukaryota > Metazoa > Arthropoda > Insecta > Lepidoptera > Crambidae > Pyrausta > Pyrausta nigrata. The sequence continues at coordinate 32,569,844 of OX438936.1, read as the reverse complement.
TATTTAAAAAAATAATGTAATATTTACATTTAATTTTTTTACATTATTACTACTACAACTGGCTAGTGCGGAGAATTAACCGTCTACTGACCTAGGACAAAGATCCTCTAGGTAATCATATAAGCGAGAGCAAAATTGGCGGCGTCTATTCTCTACTTTAGTCCCAATTACTCTTAAAATGAGCCCGGCAAAAGCTCGGTTACCCTACTCTGAATAAAACGTAGTTTGTTATATTCGGCTGTTATTATGAAACCATAAACTTTCATTTTTATTCCTGTCGCACGTCAGGAAAAAAAAAGGCCTAAAATCGTCGCGTCACGATGAGCCCGCGGCGCCTCGGCGCGTGGGCGCGCGTGCGACGAGTTTAAGTGTCCTCCTGTACCTCAAAAGGGGGTTCCTTAAGGGTTCTCGTACCTCAAGAGGGGATTCCTTTCATCCACCTGCCTCTGTTTTCTTTAAAAAAAAACGCAATAAAAACATACGTCAGTCTATACCTAGTTAGTTTATTTGAAACTAGTTGACCCGACAAACGTTGTTATGCCTTGCCCTACCCCTACCCTACCCTTACCCCTTTTTCATTGAATTTTTCACCCTATATTTTTTCATTTTTTTGTTTACTGAGCTATTTCCGACAAAGACAAATCTAAAAACACAAATCTCATAAAAAACAGTGCAGCCGTTATCGAGTTATAAATGGTAAGCTCATCCAGAAGGTTCTGGCACTCCCAGTCACTAACGGAACACTGCAAGCTGCTTGGCGACGGGCTCCGGTGAGAGGGTGGTTGCTACGAAGCGGCACCTAACGGAGCCTACCACCGCTAATAGGATCGTTTCAGCCACCTTCACAAACTGGATTTTGTGATATCTTTACCCTGGGTGGATCACTAGAAGGTAGATCCTTCACCAAACCAAGGTAATGTCTTTAGGTAGGTAAGCGGTAACAAACGGGAAACTGCAGTACCAAAGGGCAAGTAAACGAAAAATAAGTTAATTCGGAACCCTCGTGGCGCGAGTCCGGCTCACACTTAGCCGGTTTTCAGCAACCTTTTTGCCAGCTACGAAGAAGCCAAAAATAATTATAACATGAGAATACACGAGCAATTAGATCGATAGCATAAAATGAGAGATAGTCGGGATTCTACCATGTCACTCAAAAATATAAACATAAATAAACTAAAATTTACATTATTACATACTTAAGTAGTTATTTTAGATTTTTTCAACCAACTCACTCATGCATGTGCCCTTTCGTGTCGTTAGTAAATGCATAAAGCCATGGACGAAATATTTAATAAGGCTAATAAATTGTATTACATTGTCAAAAATTAAAGCCGTCAAACTATAACGTTATAGGTAATTTTAAAAAACAGAGCATGATATTAATTATTTTTCAAAAGTGTTTTTTCTTATTTGCCATTTAAAAAAATTACACTGCACACATTCATGATTCATTTTCTTTTAAGCCTCTCTCTAGACATTGTAAGTAATTAGTACTTTTTAAATTACATATTTTTCAGGCACTTGCGTTGCTATCACCCAAGGCACACAATTTGCACAAGCTGCCCACCACCCTTCGTGGCCGGCGCGTGCTGTAAGCATTATTACACAATCTGTAATATCACCTTATTATAGCTGTAATACACCTAATTATACAGCTGTAAAACAGGCCTGTCGCGTCTTCTGGCCATTGCTCGTTACTCCCACGATCTTGTGCACATTTATGGACATTTAGTTTTTTTTTGTTTATTTCTTTCCTGTCTTACGTCGAAATCATGAATAATTTTTTTCTACTTTTGCAACTTGCAGGCAGGTAATAACTACGGCTATTATTCGCGAATCGGGAGATTTCAGAATTTTTGAAAAAAGTGACGAATTAAATTGAAAATTGATAGTATTTTTTTAAGGGTTTGCTTTTGACTCTAGACTAAACCATGGTGGAAACAAAATTGACGGTGGAGCGAGCTCACCCAGAGGGTTCTGGCACTCCCACTCACGGATGGAACACAGCAAGCTGCTTGGCAAGGTAGCTACATACCAGGCGGCACCTAACGCAGCATAGTCCGATAAGGAAACGGTTTTGCCCTTTGATAATTTTAAAGTGCCTGATTTTTGGTGAGTTTATGCAGAAGCTTTATGTGATGCTATATCCAAAAGTTTGGAAAAATTCATCGAAGGCAATAGGTATGGGATAGGTATTTGTAATAAATGTGTGTAACTCTCCGATTACAAAATTAAAGTGAAAAAAGTTGATTGATTCGACACAAGGGCTATCTAAATATGATATTTACCAAAGTTTGGAAACATTGGTATTTGGGAAGTATGGAAAACTAAAAAATCTTAATATCTTCACCAATAAAATGTTAGTGATTGAAAATTATTTTAGGAAGTACATTTAAGTTAGGCAAATCTAGTGGAAAAAGTTTAGAAGTCTACGTTTTCTGCTGGATAAAATTTTTGGTTTTTCTTGCGCTACATCTTCTACAAAAAGTTAAAATGTGTAAAGTTAGCATCTATATGATCATAATAATGGAATGTATTAACTTACAAAAAATTATAAATATTGACTGCTTGCGGTCGAAGTTATAGAATTAAATGTACTGAAACGAATGAACAAAAGTATAGGTATGAAACAACGGGCGCGTGCGGTGGGTGGGGCGGGGCAGGCGAGTTGTCGCGCGGCGCGACCGCGCGGCCGCTAGCCGGCGATAATAGTAGATTGTTATACAAGGGACGAAAGTGACCATTCCACTCGAGAAGTTTCAATAGCAATAGCTCGAGAGTGGAATGGGTGCTTTCACCCGAGTTAAACATACTATTTTTCATTTCGACTGTGAGGAAATCGAGAGTATCGATATACTATCGATAGTTGAGGCAAAAGGAATAGTATCGATAAAATATCGATAGTATCTATAGACTATCGATAGTTTAGGCAAAAGCAATAGTATCGATAGAATGTCTATAGTATCGATAGTCTACCGATAGTAATGATAGTATCGATAGTAATGATAGTATCGTTAGCTCCGTTAATATATACTATCGACACATAGCAATACCATCGATAGTATCAAAGTTCAATACTAAAATCACTATCGATAGCTGATACAGCTCTGACTATTGCAATAACTATCGATACTCTCGAAAGTGGCCTTTTATTTAATAGTAGGAGTGGAGTATAAAGTAGGTAGGAAAATCTATTTCCCACCCGGCTATCTACACATGAAAGTTCAACTTTCCGAACAGGTGAGATGAAAAAGACTATTCAGTCTCGTGTGATGTTACTGCGAGAAGTGATATTCATGATTTGATTCAGTAACATACCAGGTATTTACTGTACTGTCTAAAAAAGGAAACTGAAATACTAATGCAACAATTTATCTTTGTTTGCTGAGATTGCGAACTCACAAGGAGTTGCCTAAATGATGTAAAGTAGGACCTAGAAAATATTTGAATTTATTTGGCATTTTAAGTACGTATCGTAGATACTTATCGTAACAGTATTTACCGTACGTTGGTAGTAGCTGTGCATGATAGACCTGTGTCCATCGATCAATTCTCGTCAACCGATTCGATCATGATGACCCATTCATGTGGTGATTGCGTTATAATTATTCGATCATTTCGTTCATTCGGTGTCGCCAAGGGCGTTCAGGTATTTTTGGCGGCAATTTAATAAAAAAAATACTAGTATGAGAAATGTAAAAAAAATATTTTTTTTGTCATGTAGGTACAATACCTACAATACAATGACATTATTTTTGCGCTAGCACGCAACGGGGTCGAGATAAAAGCGATTAATGATTTCATCCTTTCGCCATCATACTGATCGATCATTGTTGCGCGCGAAACCGAGAGCCAAAATCAAAATGATCCGATCGTGGATCGTTCACGATCGGCACAGGTCTAGTGCATGAAATGCACGGAGTGGCAACGTCGCGTTCCACAAATCCGCGCGCGCCGCTCTGCGCGGTGCGGTTCAGTCGTTCAGTTTCGTCTACCATTACAAAGTCCAAGCAAAAATATTAGTTGCATATTTTTGATTAAATGCTGAAAATTATATAAGATGTACGTCATGTGATTAAGAATGCCAGAAATAAAAATCATCAATGATTTAGCGTATTTAAAGATATATTTAATCGTTACCTACCTACATGCTTATTAAGAATAATGTTGTTTATAAATATCTATTACTATAAATATTATTGGTGTATAAAAATGGTTTTTTTTTTAATTATTACATTGTGTTTTATAAATCTTTGCTATATTTTTTTATTTTTACTTGCAACTGAACAGGAACACCCACCTACTACGATTTTTTTAACTAAATAATAATAATATGCGGTATATTATTTTATTTGCAGGTTTGTTTGTAAATTCAGTATCACCACCACCGCAATTTATTCGTGTTTCACCCAAATATATAAAAATTCATATTTATTTCATTCAACTGCTGGGGTCGTACTCGCACTGTGGCAGGCTGTCACTTCGCTCATTTATATAAGTTTCTTATAAAAACTTGCTATTGCACGCGACTTCGCGCAAATGTCAAATTTACCATACAAACTTCAACTCCCTATTCACCCCCTTAAAATGTTGAATTTTGAATAATCCTGAAATACGTCATTCTTTATTTCTAACTAAATAGCTAACCAATTTTTTATTGATTTAGCTTCAAAACTCACAGAATTTCATACAAATTTGCCCCCTCTTTGAACCTAAAATTATGAACTAAAAATTCTTTCTTAGTGTTCATCTACACCATAAAGGATGGTGCAAATACCTATTTTGAGCTGTGCATTGATAATGCCAGTCAGTCAGCTTTACATTTTTTATTTACATTTTGTTCTAGATTGTTTGTGATGGCTTCTATGTCTGTTAGAAGTGCCTTAGAGTTTTGATGATGAAAAAGAAACTTTAACTAGTTTATTCTTAAACTACTCGTTCAAATTCAATGAAATTTGAAATATAACGTGTTTAGGTATACAATGCTTGCTTGGCAACTTAAAATTTAGAGGTCTAGTTTTTCCACAACGAAGTTATAGGTGGTCGAAAATGGCCTGAACTGTTTCGAGAAAAGGATGGTGCCGTAGCCGGCCGCACCGCTTTTTGCTCGACTTGGCGAGGGCACTGCCACAGTCCCAGATAAACGAAATACATCTACTTTTAGCAAAAAAAACCGCCGCTTTAAAACACACACACACTAAAGTAAAGCCTAAAAAATGTTTCTGTTAAAAAAATAGTTTTTCAAACCTTTTAGTGCGTTTTTAAAGGTAGTTGTTTTTCGCTATTTTTTTTTTAATAAGGTTAATACTTAAGTAAGTATTCGCTTACATTCTCACTAGCTTACGCTGCTGAGGCCAGTGGCGCTCGGGCGCTGCCGCGTGCGTCCGCACGGCGTTGCCAAACCACTCCGATTATTGTTCTTTTGCTGATAGTGAGTTATAGTTAAGTAGGTATGTTTTTTTATTTAAAATTTGCTGCATACTAAAACCAATGCGCTTATATTGAGTATTTTTAACCCCCGACGCAAAAACGACGGGGTGTTATAAGTTTGACGTGTCTCTGTGTGTGTGTGTGTCTGTCTGTGGCATCGTAGCTCCCGAACGGATGAACCGATTTTGATTTAGTTTTATTTTGTTTGAATGATTGATTAGTCGGGAATGTTCTTAGCTATGTTTAAAGAAAATCGGTCCAAGATGGCCGCCGTAACAAAATGGCGGATCATATATATTTTTTAAACTCCTTCAATATGGTTATCAAATGAAAGGTCTTGACTAGTCAAATTCTTTACACTATAACAAATTTCAAATCCAAGATGGCCGCCGTAACAAATATTTTTTTAAACTCCCTCAATATGGGTATCCAATGAAAGGGCTGACTAGTAGAATACTATAATACACTATGCTAAATTTCAAATCTTTAAAATTGCGTATTGCATTTTATTTTAAAGTTTACCTACTTACTTTACCTTAACTATTTTACATTAATTATGTATATTAGTGCGGTCCCCCGACGCGACCACATTAGTATTAAAAATTGTACACCTACGTACTTAAGTAGGGTAAAATTTCAGTTTTATTTTTTGGTTTTAATAGGGTTTCCATTTCCATTTAAACCAACTGTATCTCGTAGCTAAAATTCCATAAAATTAAATCAAATGTCACTTACAAAAATTAATCAACTGTGTCATCCGGTGGGACTCGAACCCACGTCCCTTCGCTATCCGGGCGAGTGCTCTAACCAACTAAGCTACGGAGGACGTTACTCAGTCGACGAACTTTTGCAAGTGCTTGCTACGCCAGTGAGCCGGCGTTCTATTTCATCTATACTTGGGGAATGTACCCGCATGTATCCAATGGAAATATTTTTACAAATATTTAACCATCAGTTAAGATGAAATCAGCTTAACTTATAATATTTTTATAACTTAAGCAATTATTTCATGCGGGTACAGTCCCCAAGTATTGATGAAATCGAACGCCGGCTCACTGGCGTAGCAAGCACTTGCAAAAATTCGTCGACTGACTAACGTCCTCCGTAGCTTAGTTGGTAAGAGCACTCGCCCGGATAGCGAAGGGACGTGGGTTCGAGTCCCACCGGATGACACAGTCGATTAATTTTTGTAAGTGAAATTTGATTTTATTTCGTAAAAACTTGCAAAATAATTGCTTAAGTTATAAAAATATAATAAAATTCCATAGTTATAAAACCTTGTTTTAGGATTTTTATGTGCATCATTTTCGTGTCTTCTATTGGTTTTATAGCTCCTTATAGAATGTTGTGGCATGATTGATGATGTCTTTTCGAGTTTTTGTTTCTTCGTTTCCTTTTTTGAGTTTTTGTATCCAATCTTTATGTGTGTTTAATTCTTTGTATGCTCGTTTGGCGCTTCTGTAGTTATTTAAGTTTTTCTCTATAATTTGTCTTCTGTGATTGTTGTAATCTTCTTTAATAGCTTTGTGTGTTGTTTTAAATAAGTTTTTCAGCTCTTGTTTCATCTCACCAGTTTTGTTTTTAGTTGTTATAAGCTTTGTGCGTTTGTTAATTAATTGTATTGTTGTTTCGCTTAGTATTTTGGTGTTATGCTTTTCGCTGCTACGTGTAAAATTTGATTTAAGACTGGTTGTATTTTGTCATAGTACGATTGAACATAATCTTCATCTTGTGTTTTGGCGAGTTGATCTTTAATGTTATCCTCCAAACGTTCAATAAATGCTGATTTCTCAGGGTCTGTTTTAGGCGTTTTTGGCAGTGAACTGAAGGTTTTCCTGCTCTTTTTCGGCGTTTTTAGTAAGAATGACGTTCTCAGCATTCGGTAGTCTGATGGAAAGGATACTTTATTTAGAACTTCAACATTAGTTATTTTATGAGGTCTATTACACAATATGAAATCAATTTCATTCTTTGTTCTTTGGTCTGGTGATAGCCAAGTCCATCTTCGACTAGGTTTCTTTTTAAAGAAAGTGTTCATTATAGACAGTTTTTGTTCGCAGGCATACCTAAGAAGTATATCGCCTCTCTCGTTTCGTTTTTCACATCCAAAGTTTCCCATTACCAAGTTTTCATATCTTTTAGGTTGGCCAATTTTCGCGTTGAAGTCGCCCATAACCAGTACATCTTTATCTTGAGATTTTTGAGCTTGTCTTAGATCGTTATAGAATTTGTTGATCTCCTCTTCGCTGGCTTTCTCAGTAGGAGCATAGGTCTGTATTAATGTTAAGGATTCATCTTCAAATTTTAATTTCAGGATTGCTACTCTCTCAGATATTCCAGTAAAGCTGACAAGATTTCGTTTGTAGATTTTCTTTACTAAAAATCCCACTCCATGTAGCCCCATGGTTTCTCCAATGAAGCAGAATATGTATTCTTGTAATTCCTGTATTTTACAGCCCATCCTCCTTACTTCTGCCAACCCAATTATATCGAAATCTATCTTCTTCAGAGCATGTTCCAGCAGTCGTTCTGTTGTTGACAGCGATTTTGTATTGTAGGTGCAGATCTTAAGGTATTTGTCTCTTCTTTCTTTTGAGGGTTGAGGGTAGTGGTCTAATTCCCCACGAGGACCAACCGGAAAGTACATACAGTCACCTCGACTTACATCAGACGTTAAAATAACACATTTTTTCAGGCTAACGACTACAAGGTTAAATAGGCCCATAGAATAAATACCTTATAGACTAACATACATACGAAATATAACAAAAACAAATGCTTAATAATAACACTATAAAACTAACTACACACGTCAGCGACTATATAGATACGATACGACACGCGCGCGGTGACGGCTGGCAGCCGTCCTTGGTATCTCCGAAACACGACTCCCTGCGGCCAGAAGTCCTGAAATTATAGATATGTTTTGTATAACACTTTTACCAAGACATGGAAGAAAACATCGGACAGGATTTATAAACCAGTAGAAAGTTACCAATTAGGTTAACCTACAATGCGCTGGTATTTTTCCCGAGGATATTTACTTTCCTACCTACAGTAGCCAGCACATCAGACTACAATTTTTTTGTAAAATCACAACCCTTATCGCAACCGCATAAGATACCACATTGTTTACCTTGAGTTGCCGTCGTAAGTACTTATCGAATTAATAATATCTGATATTTTGGACACCCCTAGCGCCCGAAGGGTCCGTGCGATGCGCACGCGCTGGGTGACGGCACCTGCTCAGTTGACAGCGATTCTAAAGTTATGGTCACACTGATCGTAGGCCATTGAGTTTTTTTTAATTATTAGGAAGAGATTGGACCGCAATTACACCTGACGGTAAGCGACCAAGGATGGGTCATGTCTCTTTGAATAGTAGGTAACCTATTCACTCTTGTCTCAAAAGTGTCCAGATCATATATATATACTGGATGAATTTTTTTACCGTCAGGAAAATAATTGTGTGAGATAGGTAAATGATATAGGTGACGATGGCGTCATCAGTTTTAAAAAAAAAAGAGAAGAATGAATGAATCTGCCCGAATTTCAGTCACAAATTCGGGCGGATTCATTGATGTTTAGCGCGTTCGGAGTAGGGTATGCCTGTAAGTTTTGGTCAATTTCGTATTTTTAATATTATTTTTCCAATATGCTTTTTAAAATGTTATAATAGTCAAAATTAACTTAGAATTAGATGGTTAGGTGCGTAGTAATTTACAAAAAAAAAATCTTTTTACCTATCTCACACAATTATTTTCCTGACGGTAAAAAAAGTCATCCAGTATATATATATATATACAGTTGTGATAGTTGCATAGTTTGGATTACATAATGAGGTCTCGTTCGCGATCGCACTCGGTTTTTATATTCTCTGAATTTCCTATTTCAGATATTGTTATGATTATTAGATTATTTATATGTGATGCAATGGTCTACAGACATGATAATTGGTTTGCTGAACAGACAACTTTTGTTCCGTAAGTGTGAGCTATTTTTTGTTTCGACTACGAGCATTTTTTGTTACGCGTCTTATACTTTTGTACATAAGTCTAGGGAAACCTATTATTGGCTTTATTTTTTGTAACATTGACCCTTTGTAAAACTACTTATTATAAGCTGTTGGTTTCTTGAATAAATAAATAAATAAATTAAAGAAAAAAATACCGGACATTAATGCTTAAAACATTTACATTACATGCGTACGCGACCCTTGCACCAATCAAAGCAATATGAGCGGACTGACGGAGCGTTTGACAGCATTATTGAAACCTGACGTTGATCAACAATTAAACTAAAAGTTTGAGTTATTGCCGAAATTACGAACACCCAAATTACAGGCTGGTTGAAGGCCCCGTCATGTAAGACTCAGGGAGTGCGCGATTCGTACTGACAGGTCTTGGAGCAAACATTTTTAAATAGCCATTACAATGGATTTACTGTCTCAAACTTAGAAATCGATCCTACCTTATTCTAACAGTACTTACCTACCGGTTGATAGGTAAACCTGCAGGTCCTGACGAACCTATGCGTTAGTATCAGTTTTGCTATATTATGTACCTATTTTGTTTATTAGTCTTACATCAAGTGCATGGCATGGCCCATCCCTCGCTCTGACTCAAAGCAATTTTTGTGGGATTCGCATTTGAATAAATAGGCTAAAACCTATTAGCCTAGAGTTCACCAATACATGTTTAAATTTGAATCAGTCGGTTTTATTATTTGACATATTTTGTAAGGGAATTCTGTCAAATTAACCGTCAAACAATGTTTACCGGCTGTTTAACGCAAGTATTTACAATTAGCAATTAACGCAGTCTAAACTTAAAAGTATTCTGTAGTTTTAAATTCTACTAAAACGCCAAGCAAAATGAGTCCACAAATTTTTTTTTCTTCAATTGAAGATGACAATAATGAAATGTTTAGTTCTATAAAGAGTTCAATTTTTGAATCAAATCCCAATGGGACACAGTAGGGTTGGGTGCCACCCTCACTCTGATTAGTGCTTAATCCCCCACTACAAAGGTATTAGTCGGCTAATCCTGTGTCTGGTGACCGAAGATAGTGTCATTACAACTATGTAAACGCAAAGAGCGAAAAGCGATCGTTGACGAAGTAAGCCGAGTGGAAAAGCGAACGGTGATGAAGTAAGCTGAGCGGAAAAAGCGACACGTGGCTTTTGATGGAGATCGTGGGATGTTTTGCTTGTAATTAAAAATACATAATAGTTGTATAATATCTGCACTCTCTTGATTGTAATCCTGATTAAATTATAAAATATTATGCGAATAACTTTCTCATATACCTACTAACGCGTCCCGTGTTCAAGGTGTTCGGTAGATTAGGTCTCTTTATACTTATTACTCCAATCCTCATAATCAATATATAAATCAGATTCAAATTCAAATCATTTATTGCATGTCACATTATAGATGGTACACAAATATAAGTAATAGGTCTTTTTCGAGCAACGTTCAGAAACCATTTCACGTTCCTTTTTACTGAATATCGACATGGAACAACAAATGCAAATATGGTTCGAGAAAATTAAAGAAGAAATGAATAAACAAACTGAGGAGATAACCAACAGATTGAGGGACTCCTTCGAAGAAAAATTTCTAATACTAAAGCAAGAAAATCAAGATCTTAAAAACACAGTGGAAATTTTAAACAATAAAGTGGACATGCTGGAAAGAAAAACAATAAAAAATAACCTAATAATACACGGAGTGAATGAAACCGAGAAGAACACGAAAGAGCTCATCACTCTAATATCCAGAGTACTACAAAGCATGAACATTGACATAGGCGAACTGGAAATAAGTGAAGCATTTCGAATTGGCAAGCGCAACGAAAAGAATAAAAGACCAATACGTTTTTCACTAACAACAGCCTGGAGGAGAACCGAGATCCTACGAAACAAAAAGAACCTGCCTAACAAGATATATATTACAGAGGACTTCCCAAAAGATGTTCAGGAAAAGCGCAGGGAACTGCAAGGCCAATTGCAAGAGGCAAGACAGAAAAGCCATTATGCGTACATTAAATATGATAAGTTAATAGTAAAAGACTCTAGCGCAAACAAAACAGAGAAAAGGAAACGGCAAGAGGCTACACCGCCATTACTTCCAGATGAATTTCGAAACATAAACAGCCCACATAAGATAAATGAAATAAACGCCTTCACATACATGAGAAAAAGGTCAGACTCACTACCAAATTCAGAACAAAAAAACTAAAGCACACCAACTGGAAAACAACACTAACAGCAAGAACAAAAATCTCAAGAAACATAATTAAAACTACATTCCCCAATCCGGTTGGTCCCCGTGGGGAATTAGACCACTACCCTCAACCCTCAAAAGAAAGAAGAGACAAATACCTTAAGATCTGCACCTACAATACAAAATCGCTGTCAACAACAGAACGACTGCTGGAACATGCTCTGAAGAAGATAGATTTCGATATAATTGGGTTGGCAGAAGTAAGGAGGATGGGCTGTAAAATACAGGAATTACAAGAATACATATTCTGCTTCATTGGAGAAACCATGGGGCTACATGGAGTGGGATTTTTAGTAAAGAAAATCTACAAACGAAATCTTGTCAGCTTTACTGGAATATCTGAGAGAGTAGCAATCCTGAAATTAAAATTTGAAGATGAATCCTTAACATTAATACAGACCTATGCTCCTACTGAGAAAGCCAGCGAAGAGGAGATCAACAAATTCTATAACGATCTAAGACAAGCTCAAAAATCTCAAGATAAAGATGTACTGGTTATGGGCGACTTCAACGCGAAAATTGGCCAACCTAAAAGATATGAAAACTTGGTAATGGGAAACTTTGGATGTGGAAAACGAAACGAGAGAGGCGATATACTTCTTAGGTATGCCTGCGAACAAAAACTGTCTATAATGAACACTTTCTTTAAAAAGAAACCTAGTCGAAGATGGACTTGGCTATCACCAGACCAAAGAACAAAGAATGAAATTGATTTCATATTGTGTAATAGACCTCATAAAATAACTAATGTTGAAGTTCTAAATAAAGTATCCTTTCCATCAGACTACCGAATGCTGAGAACGTCATTCTTACTAAAAACGCCGAAAAAGAGCAGGAAAACCTTCAGTTCACTGCCAAAAACGCCTAAAACAGACCCTGAGAAATCAGCATTTATTGAACGTTTGGAGGATAACATTAAAGATCAACTCGCCAAAACACAAGATGAAGATTATGTTCAATCGTACTATGACAAAATACAACCAGTCTTAAATCAAATTTTACACGTAGCAGCGAAAAGCATAACACCAAAATACTAAGCGAAACAACAATACAATTAATTAACAAACGCACAAAGCTTATAACAACTAAAAACAAAACTGGTGAGATGAAACAAGAGCTGAAAAACTTATTTAAAACAACACACAAAGCTATTAAAGAAGATTACAACAATCACAGAAGACAAATTATAGAGAAAAACTTAAATAACTACAGAAGCGCCAAACGAGCATACAAAGAATTAAACACACATAAAGATTGGATACAAAAACTCAAAAAAGGAAACGAAGAAACAAAAACTCGAAAAGACATCATCAATCATGCCACAACATTCTATAAGGAGCTATATAAAAAACCAATAGAAGACACGAAAACGAAATATATAACGAAGATACGGAGGAAAGCATAATAGAACCTATTGAACACATTAACGAATCTGAGGTTCTAACGCATATTAAAAAGCTGAATTCAGAAAAAAGCCCTGGACCTGATAATATTACTAATGAAGTTCTAAAAATAGGTGCGCCTATATTGACTTACTATTTAACACAACTCTTCAATAAGACGCTCCTAACTGAAAAGGTACCCAACCAGTGGTGTAGTTCTGATATAATTTTGTTCCATCTGGCAAACGCTCAAATCATGCGGGATACCTAAAACATACAGAAACATCTTAAAAAACATATACTCCCAAAGCACAAGCAGGGTGAGGTTGGATAACATGGGTGATGAGATAAAAATAGAGAGGGGAGTTAGACAAGGAGACCCTCTGTCACCAAAACTCTTTATAGCAGTACTTGAAGACATCTTTAAAAATATCAGTTGGAATGGCAAGGGAATATGGATACTTGGTAAACACTTGAGCCACCTAAGATTTGCGGACGACATTGTTCTCTTTGCCAAACCAGCCAAGGAATTAGAGCAAATGATGCAAGACCTGGCCAACGAGAGCGAAAAAGTCGGATTATACATGAACGCGAACAAGACCAAAGCAATGACAAATAGTATAACCAAGAAAATACAAGTATCAGGAAAAACAATTGACTATGTAGAAGAATACATCTACCTTGGAAAACAAGTGTCCTTTAACACAAATAACAACGAAAATGAAGTAGAAAGAAGAATCAAATGCACATGGAAGAAGTTCTGGTCGCATAAAGAGATACTCAAAAGTCACTACCATCTAAAGCTAAAGAAAGTAGTAATGGACACATGTATTTTACCTAGCTTAACATATGGGAGTCAGACATGGATTTATACAAACATAATAAAAAACAAAATCACATCTTGCCAACGCTCTATGGAGAGGAATATACTGAAACTGAAGAGAATGCATAAAATCAGAAGTGAGAACATAAGGGCAAAAACCAAACTCACAGATGCTCTCCAACATGCTTTACGCCTCAAGTGGAAATGGGTTGGGCATGTCTCGAGATATTCCGACAAAAGATGGTCAATATTAGCGACAAGATGGACTGGCCGACGACATAATTGAAACGGCAGGAAAGAACTGGATGGAATTGGCCCAAGACAGAGAGAAATGGATGGGTAATGAGGAGGCTTTTACCCAAAAGGGGTCCGTTCTACAAAAATAAATTAAATAAAATAAATAAAATATACTAACACTAACTAAATTTAATACATGCAAGTAACAGTAACATTACTAACACACATTTGAATTGTAAAAACTTTTATGTATAACGGAATAAATAAAGCTTTATTATTATTATTATGTATTTACATGTGACGCCCTGCACAGGGCATAGCATTATTATGAGCTTACTATTATTTCGCAAGTTTAAGTACCAACATAATAATTAGTAACGTCAACAAAACAGTAATATTATCAGACATTTAAATCATAATTAGACACTTAGAAGGCACCAAACGCTACATCCCAACCCAAAAAAGGAATCGAAAATCGTTATAGATTCTTCGATTGAATAGAATATCTAAGATAAAAAGTTCCTAAACGCTTTTTATTTATCTGGATCAGAAATCGAACTCGGAAAGGCCCGGTTTATCCGTAGCGCAAACCTTTACACTTAAGACTAGTAGCACCAAGTAGCAGCTGCAGAAATAGGTCTGAAAAGTATAAAGCGGTATTTTTTGAAGTGTAATATTAACTTAGTAATCTACAAATCCTAATGCTTTTACTATGTCCTAAACGCATGCCACTAGCTTTCCACAGGGCATGAACTAGTGTAGTGACATCACACTGTCACTGCTACTGATGCAGTGATTCGGCACGCGCCGGCTAGCGCCTGTCTGTCGCCCGTCACTCCTGTCAAACGGGGGGCGGGTGATTATATGTCACAGTTATCTGTTACTTGCGTACTAATTTTATCGGTGACTGGATTAGATGCATGAATTGTTTTAAATGGGTAAGTGATTGTTGTTGAAATTATTATTATTGTTATTCGATTATTGTTAGAGTTATTCGATTTTCAAAATTAGTACTTTCGTTTTTCGAGTGCGGACTTTCCACCGAAAATGTCGACAGGGCGAAGTGGAGGAGAAAAATAAAGAAGGCTGACCCCACCACCATGTAGGATATATACCCAGGAAGAGAGCGAGAGTCTTTTTCGTTAAAGAAACTGCTACTGGTAAAAGTTTTAAAAGTTTACTAATAATTACAGAGTTGATTGATCGTGATCATGATTGTTATAGAGTTACACTGATTGTTATAATACTTATAGAGTTAACGGCAGCTTATAACATTGCCTGTCGTTTTTAGATATTTTTTCAACTACCTGAGTAGGTATAATATGGTTCAGTTTTTATGAAATTTAATTTGCAATAGCAAAAAACCCTTATAGTTAGTACTCTTAACAAAAAAGGCCTAGTCTTTTAAAGACCGCAAGCGCAGAATAAGTCCGCAAGCCAGAAACTGATATTAATATTCAATAAAAAGAAAAAATGCGAAACCGAAATCCGTCAATAGTTTTTGCCAGTCAAAAGTGGCCATTGATCAGTGAAATGATGGTTCGATAAATCGCGCCGTGGATCTCATAAAATTACAAAAATCATTTTTGTCTCGTCTAAGCAAAAAGGGGAACCGGTCGCGTCACCGCCGAATATTTATGAGATTGTTGCGAATCTTGCGCCTGCGACGAATTCGGGGGACACAGTGCAGCAATAGTGGTAACCATAAACTGTGACTTTCTAATAAGAACAGTTATCTACATCTCCACTAATATTATAAAGAGGAAAGATTTGATTGTTTGTATTGAATAGGCTCCGAAACTACTGCATCGATTCAAATTAAATTTGGTACAGAGATAGTTTGCAACCATGGAAAGGACATAGGCTACTTTTTGTCACGATGTAAAATCATCAGGGGGATGAATCGGGGGATGAAAGTTTGTATGGAAAATCCGACTTTCGGCGCAACATAATATATTCTGTGATAAGGCTCAATTGTGCACTCCATAAAGCAACTGTATGGATGGCAGACTGTCAAGAACTTGAAAAATCATTAAGTACATGGGGGCATCGTTGAGAAAATAAATGCTACGTACTCTTCAATTAATATATGTCATAGAGCCCAGATAACAAAAGAGGAGAGGCCTGGATCCTCCTCTCCATTGAAATTTGATTGTAATTCCGAAGATCATACGACGACAGCCTCAATCAACACCCTCGTCAGGACTTTGAATAATATACAAGATGGGTTATTTATTTCTTTTTTATTGGAACCCTTGCACTTTTTAGAACTATACTGTCATTATTTGCTTGTTATGCCAGCGAACTTCTATGCGGCGAGGAACTACTGTTAATATATTTTAGTAGCGCTTGTAGGCCTGGCTCGGTTTTCAAACGTTAAATGGAAATGAGTTACTTGCCGTCTAATCGGTCTACCCTGATTACACGCCCGGCCGTAGGCTCGCAATTTGTGTTTCAATAAAATAAAATCGAGCAAAATTTGACTTGATCGCTTTTGCACGGAGGCGTCATTATGACGGTATATCTTAACTAACGAGACTCGATCATTTTGACGCTGCTGATGAAGCGATATGTTTGCTTACGCCATTAATTTGAATGCTTGATTTATGTCATAATTTCATCCAGAAATTTTAATAAACGACATTATGTTGTTACTGAAAATTTTGTAATTGGCAGAAACGGAAGCATGTACAAGCGTTTAGAGTTAAAGTATTCTAAAGAAGTAATTACTATTTGGAGATGGCAGTTCGGCGGCCACCCTGTGTAGTTAGCCGGTAATGGCCGAAGGGAGCCGACGCGCCCGCGGCGTGCGCTGGCACACGCAACGCACGCGCCACAATTACGCACATGCAACTTGACTTGCGTTTGCACATGTCTCCTCTATGCGCCTTGAATTTTCCTTACTCTTATATGAATAGAAGCCATTTTCAATTGATAAAAGAACGAAATCGTGTCATGAAACCATCAATTGATGCAGATAGAAATAGATCAATTTTGAAAGGTGTTAAAATGGGAACACGATCTACACGTGCCAATTTAGTTTTGATAACATAAACGCCCGAAATTAGAAGATAATTTTCACCAAAGAATTATTTTGTTAATTTCGTTCCAAAGGGTCGGTTTATTCATTTTGTGTGTTTCTTGCAATCCAATGAAAGTTAAAACGTCTCCTAAATTGTGAACGCATTTGTTAAATTATTCTAAAAGATACTGCAAGAAATACGGTGCTAATTTTTAATTCGCAAAACGTATTACTACCGACATACACATTCTAATGCACGTTTTCATGCAGTGCACGATACAGTGTGTAGCTAAAATTAGGAAAGTTTTAAAGTGGCCCTTTAGTGAGATTACACAAACTCTTGTGTAGTGTACCTACTCGGTATGTCGATATGATTCAGCTTTTACTTCTCTAAGGCTACTACTTAAAGACTTTTGCCCCCGGGCCACTTCTTCAGCACAAACTATTAGGTAGGTTATCTGCTTTGTGATCTTTCTCATGAAAACGACACACAACCCATCAATTTGATATTAGAATTTAATCAGGTATGCACTTGTACAAACTTTCATGATCAAAAAGATAAAGTTCTGAGGGATCGGTTTGGTGAAAAGCGGCTTAAGTTTAATTTGCAGCAGCATTTGGCCCCCACTTTAAGTTCGGACATCGCCTTACAGACAAGCTTTCTCCAATTCACAGTTAAAGCTTCAACACTAGGTCCGCTGGCTGGGTGGAGTCGGCTTAAATGTTTTTACTTTTTGTTCACCAACCACCTTAGTTATGCAATGATCATTATCAATATTCATTATACACAGGCGTCGTCCATCAACCTCGAATGGTGTTGGGTTGCGCGAGCGCAGCGCGTGTCGTCACGGGAACAAAATTTGCTCCAATTTTCTGCGGACGCAAAATTTGGCCGCTGCGGAACCAGGGGTGACCAGCTTTTGTGTAGATTTAGGATTCTAATGGATGTCCATTAAAATTTTGATGTTTGATGACTAAATGAAAACAAGTCGATTTACCTTGATGTTCCTGCTCAAAGATTTTAACCCACTAAGCGGCGACGTCGTAAAGAGTAGCTTTTTTTAAGTTTATTTTTTGATAACAGGCAGGCATTTGACCGCTATCTCACCTGATGGTAAGCGACGATGTGGCCGAGATGGGTCATCTCTATCTAGAAACTGCCTTTTCACTGTTTACTTAAAGGAATCTAAAACATAGTGTTTAGGATGTACTTCAGCCAGCAACGAATTCGATTCTAAAGCCGTGTACGCGCCGTAACAGGAAAATAGATTAAAACTTTAAATCAAATTAAACTGCATTTAAGTGATGAACGATTTTTAACAACTGGCATGACTGACTAAAATAATATTATTTTACCCTTATTCATAAGCTAACATTTCAAACTCAAAATTCATTTATTCAATTTTAGGACAAAATTAACGTCGATAATAAAATTCAATATTGGCCCTTATGGGTCCAGAACATGTCCCCTTTTTTTGGGCCCTACTAGGGTTTCGAGATTTGTCTCGAAGTCCTAGTAGGGCATACAAACTGGCAAGTGCTGAGAAGAAAAACCAGAACAAACTCATTTTGTCAAACAATCTTAAAAAGTGCTAAATCTTTACTTCTTTTAAACACCCATAGCAAGCATATTATTCTAAATGAACATGAACAAGTTCCTATTATTACATACAATGTCGTAACGACCACTCGGTTTGCCGACAAAGATTATTATTACAAACATCGTTTAGGGTGGGTCCATTGTGCTTATGTAGCAAGTAACATTATTTTTAATAGTTTCTCAGTACTTTAACTGTGACCGACGCCGTGACGTAAGTATAAACACTTTATCGGGAACAAAATAAAGGCAATAAGAGCCGCTGAGTAATATTCAACGCTGACGATGTCAAGTGTAAGGTTGGCGGTCGGTGCGATCAAAGTGTGGTCTTCGAAGAGCCATCGATACTCCGTGAATATCAAAATCTGTGTCCTCCAAATACAGTATGTGGGGAGCAGGACACCATAAAGACCATAATATGCAGCGAACCTGTCACTCCAAACGCGGTATGTGGGAGGCAGGACACCATAATTGTCTAAATGCGCAGATCCTGTGGCGCAGACATCCCTTCCTTCCCTTTACCTTCCATCCTTTTTTATATTCTTTCTTCTTAATACTATTCCTTGCTAGCGGCCTACGTGGTCTAAGCTATATTTTGTAACGCCGGCCGTGGAAACAGGCCGGCCGACCTCATTCTGTTGACGTGGCGTCCATTACTGACGCCAGATGTGTTCAGCAGACTCCATCCATAGGGAGGGAGTTGTGCCGCAACGGTCAGTTAAAATGTCTTGGTATTCCTCACTTAAACCCCATTAGTGGCGGCAGCGCTTTGGTAGTGATATCCAAGTTAATCAAACCACGGCGCGGCGCGGTCGTGATTGGATGGGTGACCATTCCGACCATTTAAGTGACGTCCATGACAAGCATTACCGGGCGTCGGAAGGCATGTTCAGCAGTTGGTCCCGGATATCTATTTATATTAGTCGTTAAGCCTAGGCAGATGCTCTAGGTCAGCTTGATAACATCTGTCAGTAAGGTTGGTCTTTTGCCTTAGAGACACCCCTCCACCAATCCGCAATGAGCCCGCCCGCGTGGTGGAGTATGGCTCGTACCTCCTCATAGTTGAGTTGAGGCCTTTATCCAGAAGTGGGATCTATATAGGCTAATTTTTACTCCATTAGTCCCGGATTCGTTCCCAGCATGGCCACACGAGCAGCACCGCGTAATCGCTTCACCGGAAAGGGAGCATGTGCGCGCGCGCCGGTATCACGCGACTCCAATTTGTGTCCGGAAACGGTGCTCGCCACTTTTTGTCCAGATTTACTACCTTTTTTGAAGAAAAAATTGAAGGAAAAATGTTGTCCACTACTAAATGGCAAATTGAATATAAAAATAAGTTCATACAATTTAATGATTTGGGTTTAAAGATTCTTATCGTTTCTCCAGACACGAGGATTCTGCGATACCTACGCCAAAAAAGCTGTCAGATTGTAAGTACTGTTAGCGTTTATCTATGTTTTCCAAATGACACCTCAGCAATAAGTATTTGGACGCGTCATATTAGATGGCGCGGGAGGGGCAGAGCGGCGGAGTTGAAATCCTGGACGGGCATTCGAACGTTAGCCTATTAGGAATGTAGATGTGTGTGACCAAAAGTAATTAGCATGTAGTGAAAGTAGTTCATAAGTTGTTAAAATTATAAGTGTCTATTTATAAAAAGAGGATTTTATTAAGAATACCTGATGAGCATGCCAACCTGATACTGAAGAAAAGAATATTACTACTTGCATCTTTTGACTGATGCAATAGTACCTATTTAAATGTTATACGAGGCAACCCCACGGATTACCACCCGACCTCGTAGTATAATCTTATAGGTAGGTAGCCACTACATCAGAATCCACATAAAGTTTTTGAACCCTTTCATTTTCCACTTGCAATTAAGTCAAATACGTCGTGACGTGAGTGACATGCGTCAAAACGCAGTTAGTTGGTTGATCGATCCATTGTGCAGTCGCCTTCATATCACGTCTCCTCAATTGAACGTTGGCATCATCAAGGGCGCCATATTTGGCCCGGTATAAGTTAAATTTCTAGCTTATTATTATCACGCCTCGGTGGAAGCATCGGTTGATATATCTTTGTAGAGTTGGTAGACCATACTTTTGGAAACAAAGCATTGTTTGAATTTTGGTATATTTTGCAGTTCTAGAATAAAAAATAATGAACCATTTTCACATATACAATACTAGCAGTTCCCCGCGACTTCGCCTGCGCCAAAAGTCGGATTTTTTCATACAAACGTTCATCAATCATTTCAACTCCCACTCCTTTATGTTTATAAATCGCGCCAAAAATTTGTATTTTTTTCCAGGGTCTCAAACAATCTCTGTACCTTTAATTTGAATCGGTTCAGTAGTTTAGGCGTGATTGCGTAACACACAGACAGAGTTACTTTCGCACTTATAATAATATTATGTAGGTAGTTGGGATTTTAAAAACCTGTCCCATCTGACAAGCGATGATTCTGGTGCTCAAATTGAATGATGCATTCTTGCAAAAGAACTTATTATTGGTGACTCTTTTGCATTTAATGAGCGAGATGACCGAACCGTCTTGATGTAGTGGTTCGCGCTCCGGACTACAAAACCACAGGAGGCGGGTTCAAATCCCGCAAAGGGCTAATGTTTGTGTGATACGCCTCGAGCGTATCACTTGTACTTAACTCATGGAATTTCGACTACAGCGGCCAATCTTAATACAGATTATTCGACTGCGGGCACAAGTGTGTGAGCAATACACTGGAGCACTCTCTGTTTCTTCACCCTCATAATTCGTTGAGTCGCCAGTCCGACATGACCGTAGGGCTTAACGTGCTTTCCGAGGCACGGGAGTGTTAACACCAACTTCCTAACTCTAGAGCTGTGTTTGAATTATTTCAAGACAGAAAAACCCAACACTTTCGGCCCGACCCGGGATTCGAACCCGGGACCTCTTGGTCCTCAGCGTGCTGACCACTAGACAAACGAAGCTGTCAATGTATAATCTATGTATGACTATCCGTTATGCAAGTCGCCGAGTCTATCTAATTTATTTATAATTCAACAATATTAGTCGTGTTTAAGGGAGCCGGGCATTGGTACACGTAAGTTTAACAAGTAAGTAAGTAATCCTTCACACTGTGCCAATCAGTTCGCCACCGACTTAATCCAAAACTCCTGTCCAACCATATCGAAGTAACGAACCCTGAGCACGTATACATCTTCCAAACTCGGCTTTTTGCGTTTTGCTCCGACAAAAACGGAATTGAAAACTTGGACAGGAAATGTTCTGTATTGACGAAAAAAATTGGAACAAGCTACAAGAGTTTGATGTGAATTAAAACTGAGTCATAGTCAAGTGTCAAACAACGAACTATTTATTGGTCTTGGAGTACGAAACCAAGATGTCATGAAATACTTTTATTAGTTTTTGACTTTGACTAGTCAAAGGTTTTGATTAAATAGAAATGGTCTGTTGGTTTTGAATGTTTGCGTGTTAAAAATGTGAATGTTCGTAATCAACGATTTTTGATTAGAAAGAAGTGGACCTCAAATATTATTGAGTTGCCCGCGACTTCGTCCACGTAAATGTCGAATTTCCCAACAAACTTCCGGGGGGAAGTTTCAGCTTTCACCCCTTAGATATAAAGTTTTCTGTTAAAGTTTATAACGATAGACTGCAGAGGTACTACTCTCTACTACTTACGTGATGGCTAAACCCGAAAATACAGGCATTGTCTCACGGAGTAAAACCCCAGGGCCCGTAGCCAAGTGGCAATTTATTCTCAAGCGAAGTTCGTTATCGCTAACAAAATGTATGAAACAGACATAAGCCATCGAAACATCAAGTGACTTTTGCATACATATTTTGACATTTCGTTGGCGATAGCGAAGTTCGCTCGAGAGAGATTGCCATTTGGCTACGGGCCCAGGAACAAGCCATATCGAATCGCTTGAACGCATAAATCTTACGCGGCCGAACTCCGCTTTTTTCGCCTGCCACCGCGCATCGGCCAAAAAACGCACCGTCAAAACGAAGAATTAAACGTACAGTGTAATTTCTATATTTATTTATTCAATCTTGCATATTGTTTATTAAATGGTCGGAATGGTCACCCATCTAATCACAAGCATCTCCGTGCTTTGGAAGGCAAGTTAAGCCTAGACAGAGGCCCTAGGGCGACTTGATAACATCTGACAGTAAGGTTGGTTACTTGCCTTACAGACACCCCTCCATCAATCCGCACTGAACCCGCGTGGTGGAGTGTGGCTCGTACCTCCTCATAGTTGAGGTGAGGCCTTTGCCCAGCAGTAAGATCCATATAGGTGATATAGGCTAACTTTACTTTTTTACTGTGTATTACATTTAAAAAGGTAGCGAATTAATGCTTTAAAGAAACTTATTTATAACCTAGTTTCCTGGAACATAATATGGCAAATTCGATACCTAACAGCATAAGCTACTTATGCTGTTTGGTAATATGCATTTCATATAAATTCGGTATTAAAGTTCCGTTCAGGATTTTCCTTAAACTTTAACTGTATTTATAAATCCAGAAACTATACTTACTGAAAATAACAAGTTTTTACGAAAGTAAAATATTATTTAAATGAGAAAACTACTAAAAACTGAATCTTCTCTACATTATCTATATGAACTAAACAGCGGGTTAACATAAATTGACGTTTAATTTGACACAATTCCCATACAAAATATGTCAATGCTTAAATTAAACATGGGTTAGTGAACTCGACTCTTTATCAAAATACACAACGCAGCTTACTCGAATCAAAATTCTCCAAGCGGCCATCTTTATGTATGCGCCTGATTCGACTAACAGCGGTAATTTTTTCCGGTAAACAATCACTTTTGCCCGAAAAATGCGGGACGGGAAGAAGACATAAAAAGGAGCCGGATTGTCTGCGGAATTTTTGCGGCTTTTATTGAGGACCTCATAAATATCAGCTCCTTATGGGATGTCGCGGTAGTTCAGAAAAATAGGCAGATTGACAGAAATCGTGAGTGTAATATTTTATTTACTACTGTAAGATAATTTATCATTAAATACAAACAAAATACCCAAAGCTAAAACCTGCAACATACTTGCTACAATATTTTTTAAATGCTATAATATTTTAACCGACCGGCGACGAAGCGACCGGTCATTATCTCTCTGAAATTTTCAAGATACTTCAATCTATGTAGACGTTAGATTCAAAAAACTTATTAAGTAAAGTAAGAAGATGGGAAGCCGAGAAGAAAAGAGAAATCAACTGAAAAAAAGAGACGCGAACTAAATCTTAGTTAAATAAAGGAAAATCACGAAAATGAAAAGTCACAAACGATAAAACATCATAACACATTTTTTTCTGTGCGTAGAGTGTTCTCTACCATTTAGTATTCCCGGAAAAAATACGGGCCTTCACTTCCCTATATGACAGATATGATTGTTCAGAGGAATGACCGCTGCGTAGCGGCGCTCAAAAACCGCCTTTTGTTTCGACTCCCGCGCACTTCCATCAAAAAATGTCATATCACACGTCCAGCCACGAACTGTACCATTACTTGCCCACGTTTGGGAAAACGATCGGAATTCTCAAGCGAGAAGTAATAATGACTTCTTATAGGAATAAATTATGCTTGTAATATTTTATTTGGTGTCAAAACGGTATTTTAAGGATAGGTCGTGAAGGTGCAAAATAAGAGCTAATAAACTAAAATAACTTTTTGAAATATTTCTTAGGCTTAGCACTCCAAACCGTATTCAATAAAACTTGGTTGGTATTAAGTACTATTCAGAAATTTTAAAAAACAAATTCGCTTACCTACTTAAGAAGACCCCACATACAAGTAATTTTATTGCAAAAACAATTGTACCCCATCTTAAATCTATTCATGAGCGATACATTCCAGTATTGAATCGCAACGTCGCTATATCGAGCCAAACCGGTCGCATAAAAACCTCTTCCGAATATGAAGTCATGATAACACCGCACTCTCATCAAAATACCAATAATGAGATCACATTTCAACGACACGGTATCGCGAAAATTACCGCAGTACCGGTTCCGTGGCAAGAAACACCGTGGAATATTGCCACATGCGCTAATGACCTGAGCTTCTGCGCTTTAATTGCAATCAAACGGACAAACAAAGTTACTGCCACACCCCCGAAAGTCTTATACACGTACACCGAAAGTTTAAAATCAAGTGTGCATGTCTGGCTTTCTTGCGGCTTCAACAAGTTTTGCCGCATCGTCTCCATGTAAAATGTATGAGGTCTCATCTCAAAAGCAAAAACTGTAGCATTGGCGAGCCCCTGATTGGTGTCTCCGCTGAAAGGGCATCATATCATAATGTCGCCTCATGCCGCTTGGCAATCAGGTGCTTATTTATTTGTTTAATAGACGCGCCGAAATGGGGAATTGATCATCAAGATGCTGATTAAGTTATCTACAAGCAAACAAACGTAGCCAATTTTGACAAATTTTACCATTTACAAAATTTGGATGGAAGTTCGCAATGATCAATTCGGAGCAGTGGTTGATGCTGAGTTGACGTATCATCGGTAACATCGGTGATCGGTTGCAAGACATATTTTAAAAAAATGCAACTTACAAACATCACCTTACAGGTGATAAAATGCTAATAAAGTATTTGGTTCGATACCTCGCTGCCATGGTTTTAATGCTGGGTGTTCAAACAAGATGCAATCTATTCTACAGCATTGACATTTCGTTGGCGATAAACTTCGCTATCGCCAACGAAATGTCAAACAATAGTAACTATGATGTTTCGATGGCTTATGTCAGTTCCGTACATTTTGTTAGCGATAGCAAATTTCGCTGTAGAATATATCGCAACTTGTCTAGGGCCCTGTCCAGTTTGCATAGTCAAGCTGTACATAACATGTTACCTCAACACAAAAGGTTACGAGTGTTACGACACGTAAGTATTTAGCAAAATAATAACAATAGTAATAAATTTATTCAATCAGACAACGAAGATTCAAATAGAGGTAATATTACAAAAGCAAACAAACTATGTCAAAACGACAAATTGCACGTATATTGGCTCATGCGCCACACTGTCAACCAAATGTAAGTTATTGGGCAAATATGTCAACACAAAGACAAGCAAGAATATAACAAAGGACAAGAAAGAATAAAACGGAAAGTGTAAGTATCAGCTATCTATATCATGCTAAATATAACATTCTTTAAATATCCGGGTTTCTGTTCGGAAAAATGGCGTGTGGCTTGTCGCGTCACTTCAGAAGCAATCAGCACCATGAGTCCTCCACGCTTCTCAACTATTACCCATTCGTTCTACGTTCTCGCAACGGTAGCGTGGACTCCAACGATTAACGAACCTGGGTCCTACTCTGAAATATAAAGGTCTAACTTTATCAACTGTATTCCTTTTAGGGATGATTCTGCTAAATTATTGTTTCTAAGTGATAAGCATTTACTTTGCAATCTAAATATTATTTCCGCCTCTGGTGTCCACATTTTTTCATATGCAAAAATATTTAGATTGCAAAGTGAATGCTTATCACTTAAAAACAATAAGTTATCGTATTTGCAAGCTTCATTTTTCGATTTTTAAATACTTGCAATAGTATTTCTTTCGAGTTTTGAGGGTGTAATCCCAATAACATTGATGGCAGTCAACGCCAGGTTTGCCGAAAGGTTCGGCAATCGCCCGATATGGGAGGAACGTGGGTTCGTTTCCCGCCTCTGGTGGTCATTTTTTCATGTGATTCTGCTGCTATATTGCAACAACTTTTATTGGACCAAAATCGAATGCTGTAAAAATTTTTGATTTTTGTGTAACGAACTAACGACTGTAACAGCTGATCAGTGGTTTAAAAAAAATGATTTTTTCACTGATTTTGTGTTTGAAGGTGCTTGTAGGTGCTCATCAAATGCAACAACTTTTATTATAGATTCAACATCGAAATACGGATAGTTTACGTACAAAACCTCTAAAACTCTGATTAACAAGTCAATTTTTTTTGGGATTTCGATGTTGGTCCCATAGTAAAAGTAATTCTATTAGAGCAGCCGAATCACCCCATAAAAGGAATACAATTGATTTTGTGAGACCCTGTATTGTCCGTAATTTTGGACTCAATAGTTAGCATCACACAACAGCGGCATAGAGCGTCTAATTCGTAATTTATATAGTGACATAACATATTAATTATCTAACAACAAGCAAATTGATCTCTAGATTATATTATGTAAGTACCTATTTTATTATTATGACAAGGAAATTGATCGTCTTGAAGCTCCCTGCTAGTGTCATGCATGCATACTCGTACACGTGCCTATCCTCTGTCGTGTATGAATGGGCGTTTCCTTTGTAAGCGTATTCTATCTGTACTTTTCATTATGGGTTGATTTGTTGTATACCTATAATAAACGAGGAAATAATCGAAATCTGTATGTAATTTTGTAAATACCGAACGATTGGTTTTCGTACCGATACAATTACTAACATTCACTATTATTAGACGAATTATGTCGCCGAATTGTATTTAACCCTGTATTTATGTGGTGTAACCCTGCCCTTTCATCATCATCATGCCGGCAGCAAAACAATACAAATGATGGATTGGCAACTACCTTGTGATTTCCTCGACTTTTAGCCCCCTTAAAAGGTTCAATATAAAGTCGAAAATACAACGCAATGTTATGAAGTGCTTAAAATAATGTTATCGATTATTAATAAACATAGCTTCAGGTGTCAGATGATAAAAGCGTCGTCCATCATTGATTAAAGAGGTCTTCATAAAAATATTTAGTCGGCACTTTGAAGCTTGTAACCTTGTAATTTTTTATTAATGCTGCTAATACACTAATTCATTTTCCGTTTAGACAAATTGGGAAGCGTGTGGTATCTGATTTATGAATTATTCATGGAGTTCTTTACAGTGCAAATTAGGACTCAAATGGTATTAATCTTAACAATTTTACTCACTTTTCCTTCAAATTGCGTAAGCTTTGCCATGGAAGACTCACTCACGATATTGTTACAGAGTACACTGATCGATTTCTATCAATTGTTAATTAATTTTTGTAGCCTTGGATTGTTTGTGATTTTATTGTCTTAATAATTGACTCAGCTTTCGAACTCCTCTTCTTCATGTACACACACCGGATTACAGTCGATGAATTTTTGTGAGCGTATTTTAATTTAATTTCGTAAAAACTTGCAAACAAATTACCAAATAAAGTTAAGCTGATTTCTTCTTAACTGATGGTCAAATATTTGTATAAATATTTCCATCGGATACATGTGAATGTATTCCCCCAAGTAATAAAAATAATGTCCTCCTAGTCGAATTTTGACTGCGGCGGCCTAATCGTATCTCAACAGAGATTAGCCAACTGCGCGGGACAGGGACATTACACAGGTGTAATCTCTATTTCGTTACTCTCATAATTTATTCGGTGAGACGGCAGTCCGACATGACCGTAGAGAGATCAGGCCCCAAGTATTGAAAAAATCGAACGCCGCTCAGCCGTAGCAAGCTTACAAAAATTCGTTGACTGACTAAGGTACTCCGTAGCTCAGTTGATAAGAGCAGTCGCCCGGACAGCAAAGAGACGTGGGTTCGTGTCTCACCGGATGACGCGGTCGATAAATTTTTGTAAGCGAAATTTATTTTAATTTTGCTTTCAGATTTTTTACAGAATACCTCTAAATTAAAAACATCCTGCGCGGCAAAGATGAATAAAACGGTAAGTAAGAAGAATGTCAATAAAATTAATACACGTGTGTGTATTTTGGACACACATTTTAATCCTGGCGCATGGTTGGCTGGTGGCGGTTCGGTTTCGGCTGCGTAATGACAGGGTGGTGCTAAGTAATGGCGTAATTGTCTTTGGGACTGTCGGGGCAAACAAAAAGATCCACCATCTTAGTCCAGGAGAAGAGTGAAAATTCTTTCCTTTCAAACTGACACTTTTTATTGTTGTTTAATAAAGAGGTTAAATTTTTTTGGTGTCAGAAAGTTTAAGGAAATTTAGAATTTTTCTTAGTACCAGTTTCCAATCAATTATTTATTTAGGTCTTAGATCTGGGCCAGCTAATGTTCTACCATTTTTAGCGTAGAAATAAAGTGTTTTTACCCCCAGCTAATTCAAATACACAGTCACTCAGCGAATCCTATCGTATACGGTATAATACAATATCACAACTTAACACAAAATCAGGCTCATTCGCATTCTATGATAAATCAGCGGCAATGCAATAAAGCAATCATTGTAAGATGGCACACCACCTCATCAACGTTTATTCCTCACAAACAAAACCCTATTACCCTAGATATATTCACGATCTTCCTCTCCTATCTCAGAGATGTCCCTCCTTAAAAAGACGTGCACCTCGGTATACTGGTTTTACCGGTGCTGATCATAGAGCCTGGCCGAACGATGCACTATCGAATCGAATCAAACAATGCAATTTTCTCACCCAGCTCCTGGTCTACAATCAACACGACGCGTATTGAAAGCCCAATCAACTAATAAACATTCGGTTATTTGATACAATAAAATTAGGCGAGTTTTACCATGTTTTATGCCGCAATCAGTGCGCAAGATGAACTCGACTTTATGCCGTTACAAAGTATCGGACATCATAATAATTATTGTTTTTAAGTGATAAGCATTCACTTTGCAATCTAAATATATTATTGCACTTGAAAAAATGACCGCCAGAGGCGGGAATCGAACCCGCGTTCCTCGCATGCCGGGCGATTGCCTAACCTCTCGGCCACCCTGGCGTTGGCAGAGCCTGTCAAAATTTTCAAGTTCTTCTTAACAAACAATAATTTATCGTATTTGCAAGCTTCATCTTTCGATTGGTAAATACTTGCAATAGTATTTCTTTCGAGTGTTGAGGGTGTAATCCCAATAACATTGATGAAAGCAACGCGGCATTACAGCGTTAAGAAGCACTTGAAAATTTCGACAGGCTCTGCCAACGCCAGGGTGGCCGAGAGGTTAGGCAATCGCCCGGCATGCGAGGAACGCGGGTTCGATTCCCGCCTCTGGCGGTCATTTTTTCAAGTGCAATAATATATTTAGATTGCAAAGAGAATGCTTATCACTTAAAAACAATAATTTATTTTCAAAATTATTCAATTGCACGCTACATAAGATACATAATTATAGGTATATCTTATTTCCTGAATTCCTGAAAAGTACAAATGATGAGTGAAAAAGTGTCGTATGCAAACGTTACTACTACCCTTCCTCTTCTCTATCTAACTAAGCCTGGAATCCACCAACACATGTTTAATTTTTATTCAGCCGGTTTAGTATTATTTGAGATATTTTGTATGGCAGTCTGTCAAATTAACCGTCAATCGAGGTTTACCGGATGATTAAACATTGGTGAACACGGGTCTAACCCTGCTTTTAAAGAGGTGTTTTAGGTATAGCATCAAAATTTGACATTTTTTAACCATACATCACAGTGTAGGCCAATCGCTTGTACTTATACTATAATAAAAGATTGTATAGACAATCTTTTTTTTTAGATCCGTTCTTTACCTTACCGCAGAATTATGTTAAACAGCTGAAAACGGTTGATCCAAAAACAGTTTTTAAAAACCCATTTCTTAAAAAGCACGTCGAATTAAATTATCAAGTCGCCAACCATCAAACCATAAACTAAAACAAAAGGCGGTTTTTATCTAAACGGCCATTTAAAAAACCATACTCGATGTCGAATGTCACTGATCTAAATCCTATAAACTACCCCTAAGTCAACTCAAGGGGTGCTTGACTCAACCTGTCGCGGTGGGGAGCTACCCTCGACCACCCCGGTACAAAAAGACCACCCGTGGGACAGTATCTAATCCGAATTAAACTATTATAAAAAAGTCCGTCTAGTTAGCGAATGCGCGAGATAACGGGGTCGCGTAAAGTCGCCACAGAGTTGCAGTAAGTTGTTATTGTATCAACTTGTTTTTTCCTTCTGTCAATATGCCTAATAGATGTAATACTTTGTTCTGACAGTTTAATTTTTATGTTTGCCTGTTGGTCAGTCATTCTATTCGACTGCGTAAACTACCTATGCATAATAGAGCAAACGCCCGTGAACCCCACGCTTCGTTTTTTGCCGTTTGTCAGCGTATGCTCCAACATATCTAAGAAACTAAGAATGATGGACCATCATGAAGCTTGGGCCATGACTTGGCACGTAAATGGTTTTTAAAGGTGTGTAAATCACCAACCGATTTTTTGATATTATATTTGGCCAAAAATTTGATGTTGTTTGCTCATTAGCCACATAGTTTTGACCGTGCGAACCCCTTGCCAGACAAGCATTACATTAATAAATAAATACCGTTTAACTGCCAAAGCCACAATGACCAAAAACTTCATGATGTTCCATCGTTGTTACCTGCGTTGGGAGCATGGGCAAACAAACTTCTAGCTTTTATAAAGTAACGGAGTTGAACCCTAGTTTCACGGGCTCTTGGCTATCTTTTGTTTTCGGCCTTCTTGAAAGCACTTTTACAATAAAATAGCGGCCACGCTTAAATTGTTTCAGAAATAACCATTACAACATGCCAGTTGGTAGTTTTATTTCATTGCCATATAATATTCCAGTTTATTTTTTATTTTAGCCGCATCTCTGCATCACGTCTCACTACATCCTACAATACTCCAATAGCCGGATTACACGAAGTCAATTCGGCCACGCGACGTGCGCGCGCGCAGTTAACAGCCAGCTGAGCGGAAGATCCAGATTCGGGGTGTAATTGAAATAACGCTATCGTAAGTATCTACTTTTAATCATGTAAATATTGTTATGATCCTTTTGAGTGCGTGCGAATGATTACTATCCGTCAGCAGTTTGTGTATTGCGGATGAGAAGTGAAATTGATCTTGATCTGATTGGTTGAGAGTAGCGTTTACCTAACTCTCTCTCCAGGACATTAATTACCCCACCCGATGGTGGGGTTTACTTCTTAATGTTTATTTAACATTATGCCATATATAACGTATCGTATACGGAGACGTTGTAGAGGCACAGGTCTTTCTTGATGACATCTGCCCATCTTGTTTTTAGTCGCCCTCTGGGTCGGGGTTTGGATTTGACTAGCCTCTAACTAAACTGTACAAAAACGATCACAGGGCGTAAAAGATGTCTAGAAGTAGAAGCAGAGTCTACTTATATAGAAAAAAATAAATCATTAACGCTTTAGTTGTTGATAGATGGAACTTTTATAACAGCTTTTGAATGTCTTTTACATAGATTATAGTTTACTGCGGCTAAGTTATCCTTTCAGTATATAATACTTAGCTAAGTACCTTTTGTACAATGTGATGATGAGCATTATTAAAATGTAGTTACAAATCCTCACAAAATGGTCAACCTAGTGGAGTCTTTATACAAATGCTCTTTTAATTCAATATATTTTTGGATAGAAGTACCTAATGACTTTATTATCTCTCAACGAGAGTATTATTCGCCCATTTGCGCATCCCATAAACACACACTCTATAATGACATACACACAAAAGCAACCTCACTTGTCACCACATCTGTGGTACATTACACCATACAACATATTAAACACCTATTAACTCAGCCATTGTGTGTTGAACTCCCTACGGTAAGCAATATATTGGTTTTGGGGCGACGAAATGATCTATATGATTTGGGTTGCAAACTAACTATCCACCTGGCTAGCCGAAAAAAAATTGAGTCCTTTGACAAGCCTATTCTGAATTCCATGTCTACAGGGTAGGTCTATAAATAACGTCTGAAATCTTTTTGACTGACTTTATATTGTCCACTAAAATGTCATATTACAATGTTACCACCTCTCATTCCCTAATCCTATTATTGGCCCCCTTCAAGTTTTATTAGAAACCACTCTATTCATATTCTTGAAAAAAGGTACAACGTTTCAGCGTAAAAACGTTAGTTGTAATCATATAAAATTTGCTTCGATTCTCGTCGTACTAAAATGCCTAACTATTTCGCTCGATTTTCTATATAATTTCATGACAGACATTCAACCGATGCTCCTTGCAGTCAGTGCGGTGGGTGTCCAAATAACTTGTCACACATAAATAATCACTTAATTGGATGTGGAATCACAACACTGCGGTGCGTCACCACTTCGCAACTCACCACCCTTGTGCTCAATAGAGGGGGTGGAAATTCACTGTGCCGAAGTATTTATGTGGATAAGACATGAAATAAATGCTCATAGTTATGATAATTGAAATTGCCGAAACTTATATCAGGTAAGTAAAGTAAAGTTAGCCTATATAGATCCCACTGCTGGGCAAAGGCTTCACCTCAACTATGAGGAGGTACGGAACCATACTCCCCCACGCGAGCTGAGTGCGGATTAGTGGAGGGGTGTCTGTAAGGCAACAGGTAAGGTATTGTTACATATATAAATCCTTACCGTAAAAAGTATTCACATACAATTCCATTTTGATCATTTATCAGTAATTAACTGCACAACAAATAACCTGATGCTTTGACAGTGACAGATTCATATAGATTAAACGTCACTGTCAAGCTCACGGGACTTTGTGTCAATTTTATGGTTAGACTTTTTTTTATAGCTCAATTTGTTGTATTAATCATCTGTGTTGATGTTTATTTGTTTTAGCTGTTAAAATTAGATTTTGTCATTCTCACTACCATGATTTATCATAATAGATTATTTCGAAATTTCGAAATTGAGTTTTGTTTCGTCTTGTGAACTGATTTGGCTGTATGGACTGAGGTCCTTTGCTATTTACTTATAAAAATGGATTTTGTTTTCAACTTGCCGGAACTATGACGTTTCTTCCTTATTCTCGAAAATGCGAGAACAAAATTTTAAAAATCCGGGGTAGTTGAGCTGACCATATAAATAGGGCGAAACTGTCTTCAAGGCTCTTTTCCTCTGTCGCCTTCAGAAGACTAAGTTCATCTCCAAGTCATCCGAGCATCGCTGACTAACCTGTGTGAAAAAGTGTGAAGCCCTTGTACAAAGATTCCTGCTTAGGCCATCACACATTTATCCGCAAGTTGTTCTCAAGTTATTATCGTGAGTATTCTTTTCTTCCCCGTTTTGGGTTTACTTTGTGATCATTTTGGGGTCTCAATGACCCATGATAGGTTATGTGTTCATAGTTGCTTTCTATTCCTAGGATCTGGAGGCGTAAAGTAATTTGGTACCTTCTCGGGTAACCATTTTAGTACTGGGTGTGAACAATTTTTTAAGTAGGTTATTTGTCACATTCCAGGGGTTTTTTTTATATCTCCTTACTGGAGTCTGCGTTTGGCCCTCGGCTTGCTCAGAGCCACGTGTACCACCGGCTACTCGTCCTACCCTCGGTGTTGCATCACATTGCCCGCAGAGGAAAGTTCTATCTTTTTAATATTAGTTAATTTTCCTGTTTTGAGAGGCACGCCCTTAAAATACTGTCTGGCGCCCTACCTTTTTCTTACAATTTACTTTAATCTGCCTTACTGCTCCATTTTGTTGTGCGTGACCATTCTCCAACGCTCGGTAAACCCAAATATTTTGCCCGCGCTCTACCCCGAGCTAGGCCCTTACTCTTTAATTTACTTACCTATAAGTACCATTACGTACATTACCTTTAAGTACCGTTGCATAATTGTATTTTATTAATAATATTAATAATTTTCTGGGTTAAATAAAAATAATACCTATTACCATAAAAATGGCGTGAAACGAGTGACTTCACTAGTGGCAGTAATCATAGCAAACTGGATTTTGGGTATGTTTGTTGACGAGAATAGAAACGGCTGTCATCACCATACGATTATACCTCTCAATAATCATATTAATTTATCTTATCTTACCTGATTCGTTATAAATACGAACGAATATGAATTATTAATATTATTATTAATATTATTATCATATATTTAATTCATATTATACAGAATAATCAGGCAATTATAATGTAATTTGAAACTCCATTTTCCGAAGTGAATAATTACAAAAAAGTTTTTTAGTAATGCCTGCCATTGATTAAAGATTTTTGTTTTAGTTAATTTGTCTCATACTCGAGATACATTTTGTATTCGTGTAAATATACAATTATTATTTAATGAAATGTAGTCAACATGGTTTACCATCGTTACAGTCTGATCAAGCTTTGTTAAACACCTTTGCTTATTATATTGTAAGCTGTAAGACCGCCTACATTGTACTTTTTACTGTGTAAATCGTTGTACTTGCGGTATTTTTCTGTTATGGTGTGCAATAAAGAGTTATCTATCTATCTATAAAAAGTAGTAGAAGATTACTTATTGAATTCACTCTGCAAAGAAAAAATGAAATTGAAAGTTTTTATTGGCGTGTCCACTCTACGCTATCATTCTCACCACGATAATAGTAATCAAAACGAATGATTTGAACCGCATAGGGTCGTTTATTTCAGTTTAGGGTCACGGGACACGGGACCATAAGGTTAATTTATCTGTTTGTAAATGTTTGCGGTCACCCCAAGTGCCGACTTCATCATAAACGCACAGAACTGTTTTTTTTTGTAAGTAGGTTTTCTAAACAATACGAGTGATACATAATACGAAATAAATGCAAATTGTTAAATATTGTGTGTGTGTAACTTTTTGCTTTTACAAGACCATGACAATACAATACCTATTTCAATGTGTACGTACTTGTCCTATGGCTTGGTCGGGTGACCAAGCCAACTAGATAACTGTCAAACGACTTTCGACGTGGGATACAATAAAAATACCGATGGAAATTAAAAAGCAATGGTGTTAAAACAAACTTAGGCAATTCATCTAAATTTTAACAATACTGCTTTAATTACCTTTGGTAATTTCGTTGTATTCGTCGTCGTAAGTCGTTTGACAGTTGTGTAGTTGGCATGGTCGAGTAGTACATAACATGTTTCCAATACCAACGCTCCGTGTATTGTTA
Source organism: Pyrausta nigrata (assembly GCA_949316185.1). Lineage (NCBI taxonomy): Eukaryota > Metazoa > Arthropoda > Insecta > Lepidoptera > Crambidae > Pyrausta > Pyrausta nigrata. The sequence goes on along the minus strand of OX438936.1, from coordinate 32,534,130 downwards.
TCGATAATGGATATCGATGATAAATGAAACCAGAATTCGTCCATACTTTATGTAATTGATCCACCAATAGCACGATTTAAATAGGTATCACACACACGTCTTCCACATAAGGAGTCTCAGCCAGCTCTGCCCGGCACAAGACGGTTCCGCCCGCGCCTCGGCACCTCTGCTGACACCGCGATTGCTAACACGGCCATACTGACCCCAGCTTCGTCCTCGAAGCTTCAGAATACCTGAAACTAAACAACCGTGATAGAGGGGATTACCATCCTCTAACACCAGCCTGACTTTATTGTCAGAAATACTGTGGCCTGATTTTGCAATCATAGCCTGCCTGACTTTTAGCCAGAGAAATATCAGCCTATATTAATTAGCCAGAGACCTGTCAACCTGACCTCTTTGGCCAAAAATGTACGCGCCTGATGGCACTACTCAGATTTGTCTTGACACACCCATAGTCAGAGCAATAATCAACAACCTGACCTAGCCAGTCAGAACTACCTGACCTAACCAGTCAGAAGAACTACCTGACCTCCCTAGTCAGAATAGTATCAGCCTGATGAAGAACATGTCAACCTATCCAATCAGAATCATAACTACCTGACCAATCAAGTCAGAATCATAACAACCTGACCAATCAAGTCATAATCATAACCACCCGACCTTCTTATTCGGACTTTCACAAGCCTGATCTAATCAATCAGAATCATAACTGCCTGATCTAACCAATCAGAATCTGAACAGCCTGATCTAGACAATCAGAACCAACAACAACCTGATCTAACAAATCAGAATAATAACAACCTGGTCTAGACAATCAAAATTATAACAGCCTGATTTGTGCAATCAGAATCGCCAACAGCCTGACTGATCTACCAATCAAAATAATAACAGCCTGATGTCACTAATCAAAAGCACATTAGCCTGATTTAGCCCATCAGAATAACAACAGCCTGATTAAGTAATCAGAAATACAACAACCGTAGACAATCAGAACCACAACACCCTGATTTAATAGTCAGAATTACCACAGCCTGAACTGAACATCAAACAGCCTGATGATGTGAACAATCAGAATTACAACAGCCTGATCTTAACAAACAAAATCATGTCAGCCAGTTTTAAATTCAGCCAGAAATTTCTACCAGCCAATTCCACTTTTCACTCCGTGAGTGCTGCCATCAATTTGCCCAACTTACTCCAGAATCGACCATTACAAGTTAACTTACTAGCACTTAAGACTAGGCTCTGCCTTTTGGATCGCCACCCAATGGCAACCGTGCCTATTCACGTATGACTTTCAGCTGTTAATCTCACTCACCTACGTGAGAAAGCCCGTGCTAATGCACGTACGTACGGCTCTTAGGCCCTGCCGCCTCTCATCAGCCTTTATGAAATAGCACCCGTGTCTATGCACACTTGACCTTAGGCCCTGCCGCTCTTATCTCTGAGATAGCATCCGTGTTTATACACGTTGATCATTAGGCCCTGCCGCTACTCCTTTTAAGGTAGCATCCGTGTCATTGCACGTATGACCACTTGGGTCTTGCACTCCTCTCACCAGCCTACGTGAGATAGCTTTCCACAACCACACAGCATCGTTGACTTGTAGCCAAACATTAACTCATTTTGAGTTCTGCCATAGCTTATTGACTGAATAATATAATTTTTAACTGCTGTGTCAATTTGAACATCTCACTAATCCAATTTGGATTCTCTCCGAAAATATCGTTCATCTCCCATTGAGACGCTCTGCCTGCCTATTAGCAAAAATGCTCTTTGGCTTTTCTGATAATCATGGAATCTTTCAGCCACCGCTCTAGCAGTAAAACAACACCGACTTCCTGTCAGTAAGTTCCGCTCTTCCACGATACTAGCATCGTTTTTCAACCGGAAAAACTCACTTCGATTTCCACACAGATTGAATTCTGCTGATAACATAACGCCAGTTTTCATCACACATGATCAATATACGCCATTTTTTGCCAGGTTGATCAGTTTTCAGTTTATCCGCCGGCACCTTTCCAAGCTTTGCTTGTTTGTATTTTATCAGCCGATGTCGTTATCAAAACGGTCTCAGTGTACACCAACCAGCATCCACAAGTACCTAAGTATTCAACCGATATCATAATCGTAATCGTAGTATTATTAACGATCCACCAGCATCCAAGCCAGACATTCCTTTACAGTTGCATTGTAACGTCATAATAATTGCAATTGCCAAAACACGATTATAATCGTCTTCAGTTTTATATAAACTTTGTTGAGAGCTTTTCTTTGTCTTCAAACATTCACCGGTATGTCAGCCACCGTAGCGATGGTAATGTTTTCATAGAACCGATCCATTGTTTATGTTAGGGGCCCCGATCTCGTGACGTGTCCACCCAACTAAGTTTTAACTTACAATTAAATCTTCTATCCAGCCTCGCCGCACCTAATAACAAGGGCCCTTTGTTTCTCCGCCGCCACTATGTGACAAGTGAACTTGAACTTGTTACTATGCCAATGCTTCGTATAACGCACCGTCAAGTCCGGAACAACTACCGGGTGTTACTATTTAGTTTTCGTGACATTTGTTTGTATTTCTGTCTTGTAATATTTTGCTGCCTTGCATTTCAGTATAACTAGGATGCTATTTCTAATACCACCATGTCACCAGATGTTGTTTATTGCTCACGTTCACTTGACTTCACACCAAATCGAATTTCCATTCGATTCTTTTCCGCATACGTGTCTAATGTCTTCTCTGCCGTTACTCATTAAACTCAATGCATGTCTGCCATCCTTGGGTACGACTTTAGTACCTACATCTTTCTATAATCGTTTTCAGAGTCACCTTTTCGTGAAATCTAAGATTGAACCGGTTTATTATTCCTTTAACCTCGAGCCAAAGCCTGCATCACACGATACTTTCTTCTCGCTTCAAATACAACCGATCTCATTTTACTAATTCACCTTACAGTATACCAGCTTCCATGAACTCAGTAATCATTTTCTTAACAATCTCTCGTTCAATCTGAGGTCATCAGTGAGGGCTCATAAATAACTGGTTCATCCTTCAAAAGTTTCCTCGAAAATTGTGGTTCGTGTGAGCAACCAATGTCATTTAGTGAAGTAGATACACGATGCTAATATGGGATTGAGATAACAGATCCTCAAAATCTGTGAGTCCACCTTTAGACATAGCACCAGCTTTAATGTTACACAACTAGTTGGTGTATCCGCTGCGTTAACGTATTTAATCTCACCAGGTTCTTCATTACTTATTTTAACCCTTTTTTGGTTAGCTACTTTTGGTATTCGAGGATTCATTATATATCTCGCCCCACTAATAAGTAACCTTATTTGCGCACAAGTTGACAGTTTTTAGCTTCTTATAGCATTCGTCAATAGTGTGCCCAAACCCATGGCTATGTTTTCATTAAGCTGGTTCTTTGTTTTCATTAGCGGAGCTCAAAGCTCCGGCTTTCCTATTCGCGATAACCTGATGCGTAGTAGTATTTGGCGTCAACTTACAAATATTATATATATTCTAGCCGCATTTGTCGTACTTGTAACAAGCCGTCTTTGTTTTATTCCCGTTGCCAGATTTGTTATTGTTACTCCAACGCTTGCGGTATGGCGTTATCCATCCGGGCACGCACGGTTACGCGTCTAACCCGTCAACCTCTGAAAAATTTGCGTTATCGTTTCATGTATGCTTGCACAACCTTCTAATACTGATATTTTTATCAGCTACGTTATCCAGCATGAAATCTATTTGCTGCCGCTCGACTAACTTGACGCCTAGACGTTTGATCTTTGCATAAATCCGCCATTCACTCTAGGGTTTGCGTTGTTCGATACAGCTTCCTTCTTTTGCTCACAATACAAACAGTCGCTATATCTTCCATCGGGTGAATCCACTCTGTTACGTAACAACCCTTCTTGCTTGGAACAAAACCAGCGTCAATGCCAGGAGCGTAATTCAGAATACTGATTCGTGAAGAAACACGCTGCTGCGTCCACTGTGAACTTTTATTTACAATTCCTCGCCGATCAACACTGTATTCGCGACAAATAAAACGCTGCACATCATTGTAGGTTCACTTATTTTCATCCAGTTGGTTATCGTATTCTTAGCTTTCTGAATCAACCAGCACAACCTGCGTTGCACTTCTTCCGTGATCTTAAAATCAACACGACGCGACCACCAACTCCGATTCACAGAGTTTTCACGAGCCCAACATTGTCACTAATGTTTTTTTATTTGTCATGCGAGTATCACTGCCACTTAAGTTCACTTTGGTAGGTACTTGATTTGAGTCTATTTTGGGAAATATCCCACCGCTGTGTTATAGATAATGAATATCGATGATAAATGAAACCAGAATTCGTCCATACTTTGTGTAATTGATCCACCGATAGCACGATTTACATAGGTATTACACACACGTCTTCCACATAAGGAGTCTCAGCCAGCTCTGCCCGGCACAGGACGGTTCCGCCCGCGCCTCGGCACCTCTGCTGACACCGCGATATACAGTATATATTTTTTCATTTTGGTTTCACTATCAGAATCCAAAATGTCATATCAAACATCTTTCCCATGTAACCCACCTAACTTTATAGCCCCAAAAAAACATTTCAACTCCGGGAGTCGTTCCAAAAAAGTAATTGGCGATATAAATATAAATTACAGTAAAACAAAGCATTCTCAAAATGCCGATAAATAAGGAGCGAAGCGTTGAGATGACCGTATAACTTAATTACCATTGGGCACAGTAGCGCCCCCACTGCGCGAGGCTGCGGGATGCATAAAAACGGATGCTTTTGCCTCCGTGGACGCACAGAAAAAAATTGAGCAGGCGCCACTAACTTTTTTTTTAAGTTTGTAATTATTCGGTCAAAGACAAAAAGTACCACGCTGTAAAAGGTAAGTAACTACCGTGTAACCACAGATTTAACCAGAATGTAACCACAAAAAAACTTTTCATTTCTGCTTAGTACAGAATGCCACTAGGCATTAAGTCCGCCTTTTGTACAAAGTTTTAGTTTTGCAATAAAGCTTAAAGAAAGAAATAATAAAAAAACTACTATGAAAAAGTTTGAAAATATTATGTTAAATAGATTTTTTTTACCACCAGAGAAAACATAAACGTGCATTTTTTCTTGAAACATCACGTTCGGAACATTTAAAGATACTAAGTACGGTACGAGTGTATATGACATTAGTATTAGCAATTAGATACCTAGGTCCGATACCTACCTAGGTACCAGTAAATTAATTTAAAAAAGTTGAACTCGTATATCCTAAATGGACAAGTCATTTCCATGTCTGAATTTCGTCATTTTTTAAGCGGCTTGAGAAGATTCGCATCGCAATAAAAACAAAGGCACTAATAAAAGGAATCCCCAAAAAAGCAAAGACTGCGACATTGAACGGGTCCAAAAAATAATGCTCCTACATCAGTGCTGACAAATCCAATAATAAAGTCTTTATAGAGTTGTCGTTTTTTGTGGAAAAGCTGTAAAATACACGACCCACGGTTGTTCGAGGGTGGCTGAAGTGTGACCATCTCTTCTAAATTCAACCTTAAATCTTTATCGTAAGGATGTTTATTACAAAGTGTGTTTTAGTCTGAGTATATGTGCATACCCCGGGGGGTATGTCATTGCAACTGCGTGCGATCATCGGGTTTTTGTTATGTTAATTCAATGACTCTATGACAAGAGCGATCTATTTTTTATTTGTCGACAAACAAATGCCGCTTGTGAACTTAATATTGTCGCAATATTTGTGCATTAACCTTAATGCGCAAATATAAAGTTTAATTTACTTACTTATGTAGGTAACATACTTACTCCACTATCAAAAAGTTCCTTAGCAAAATTTGTAAGCAGCGTGTCACTTAACGATGACTTTGACTACTTTGTACCTAGATGATAGAATATGGTTTAACATTTTGGCAAAATTTATTATTGAGCTTGGATAAGATGGATCAGCTGATCCATATCATAAGTATCAGCTGATTATAAGTATCTACTAAGCTCAGTAGATACTTATTATGTAGTTGGGTGTGGTGGTGATTGGTGAGCAATAATGACTCCATTATAATGGTAGTATACCTAAGTAGTATTTGATTTACCCTACACAGAAAACAGTGGGTATCTAAAGGCAAAAAAAAATATAAATCGCTTATTTGTTATTTAATTTCTGCATTACCACTTACTTATAAGGATACGTACTTCATAGCTAGGTCTAGCTACTTTTCCTTTGTTAGTTAGCTTAGTAACTTAATACACTTATAAAAGGTTTCGCATGTTACAAATTCCGCCACAAATCACAAATCCGACGACATTATCAGGCAGCTTAGTAACCGCCATGATGTTATCATCGAGCAAAAAAAATAAAAACTATAGCCATTCCTTATCTTTTTGTACCATCGACGGAACTAAATTAACGTCGGCCTCTCTTAAACGCGTCAAATTTTATTACAGGGGAGATTTACACACCATTTAACGGAGAAAAAAAGGTGGTTCTGTTGATAAGGAAACAAAGGCTCGGCCGCGAAAGGAACCGTTTGGGAGCGTTCATTTTTGTTTCCGGATCATATTGGATCGCTGAAAGAAATACGGATCATTGTAATTAATTAAGGGCACAAATATGTTTGGTCTGTTAAAGTTGAAAACATTGGTGTTTGTTAAAGGTTAAAGCTAATCAATAGGGTCCAACCATCAATCGTTGCCAAGGACTATCAAAAGCAAATCGCTATTCTTCCATATATTTTGTATGACTTGTGTATTTATTGAGAGAAGCGTACAGGGAAAGTGGTGGGACATGCAAATAGTTCCATCACAGGGGGCGGAAAAAGATTACGAGGCCTGCAAGCTGGAAATACACCTAGAACTAAGGAAAAAAAAACAGAATAAATTCAAAAGGAAGGAGGTCCTTTAGGGCGTTTAATTGTTACAATGTTTAAACCTTTCTGTTATTATTTAGAAACCCAGCAGCGGAAAGAAAAATATTTCGATTCCAACGTTTTTGAGTTACCTACCATTTAGTTTCCAGTATAAACAAAGTGTAGAGCATTTTTGTCACCGTCTTTTATCTGAAGTTGGTAGTTTTGACATAAGTAAGTCGTTATTTAACATGTGTCGTATCAAAAATGCGTTTAATTATTTATTTTATGTGCCCTAACTACAATCACAGACCAAGAATCTCGCCACACAGCATTCACCTACAGAACAGTAGCGGTATGTTTCACAGTAAAAAATAATGGATGCTCAAAACCTACAGGAGCGCGACATTCCTCACATATTTTTATCTCACTAAATCACTAAAAAGAAGAGTACAACTTGAGGTTGAGATATTTATCTCAAATGTTTGGGTATACTTCAGATACCAATCACCTTAGTGAAAAACCCTCGTACGAAAGTATTGACCATTAAATTGTAGTAATAAAAAAATGTTAATAAGAATAATTTATTCATCATCATAGCCAAATAATGTTCAGAACATGTTGTCACATGGTTTGGCCAGGGTTAATCGATACATTTGAGTCGGTAAGGGTGAATCCCTGACATTGAAACTAGCGAATACTGTATCCTAACCGCTTTACTGATAATAATAATTATGTCACTGATGCTTAGGTATAACACGTTAATATATATCAGACGTTGAGTTGAATTGATTATCTCCACTAATTAGCCATTCCAGTTGATCCCAATACTAACTAGAATTGTAACAAATAGTAGTGCTGATCACTCTCTGAATTGATTTTTATTTTAGCTGATTTGTACCTAGATGTAAGTAAGTAAGTAGGTAATAAAAATATTACCTATATAGTAACTTACCTCTAGGTACGCTCAGATCTTTTAACCCCGCAAAATATTTCATTAAAGTACCTGGCTAAGCAATGTTTGTAGGCGCTGTATTAAAATACTGGTGATTTTATTAGGGAAATTTACTGATGGGTTATTTTATTAATAAACTGATATTATTGAAATCATTACATTACGCCGTTTTTAGACAGGCCGTTTAAAAAGATGCTGATTTACCAAATCACTGATTAACTACTAAAGCCGTCAACGCCTCACATAATACTAAAAGCAAATACGCATACACGAAAAAGCCTTACTTACACGTCATAAACATTCACTAACAACAGCAAATAAACATTTATCAAACAAAACTGGCCGAAAACGCCGTACATTTTTATGAGGACAGCTTATTTAACCTAACTCCGACCAATTTCCGATAAAACTAACAAACCTCATTCTTATGATTAACAGGTTAATTGGGGATTAAAGGGCCTGTTTATTAGCAAACGAATTAATAGGACGAAATAATCGTCGTAGGGAATTCAGTGAACACACATAGGTAGATGTTATCGCGACAATTCCGTCTAATGTTTGAAACGAACGCGCTCATGTGAAAAGTTTACGATCGGTTCAAATGTGTTAGGAAGCTCGTAGACTTGGCATATTTAAATTAGGAAGTACAAAATCTGGTGGTATTTACTGCTGCATTGTTGTTGTTTATATTATTACCCAAATAATATTTTATTTGAGAATTTTATTCTTAATTTATTTAATTTAGTTGTGGATTTTGAATGTTACTAATATTAAGCTAAGGTTTTCCGTATTTCCATACTTAGATTTACTAACAAGTGACCTGAGTTGGTCGATAAATAAATGATTTATTATTATTAATATAATAAGGTCTCGCTTAAATAAAGTACCGTAAGTAAGTTGTTAAGAAAAGTTTTCTTAACAACTTCGCTTTGTTTAATTTTTGAATCGACATAATTACTGTGTTTGTCCTATTTCCTCTAAATAACATTAGTTTATCACGGCTTTTATTATTAGACACTTAACCTTACATTTTGTAAAAAAGGTAGCATATCGTTGTGCGCTTAATTTGGGTATATTTATTTATTTTAAGTCAATCCACAGCTCTTAAGATTTAGAAAACAAACAATATTTATTAATATTACCTACAGCCAATAAAGGATTGTCATTTTTCAATTTGCTCATTTAAATTAATACCATCGAATGGTCAATACAAGTTATCTATTTACCTTACCTTTACTTACTCTGGTTACTTACTCAGTGCCGTGTCTGTCGGCTACTACGTCTATTGGGAACTCCACAGGTGCTAGCAATCATCGCACACGTCGGCTTCATTGCCTCCACTATTTTACTTTTAGTAGTTCGTGTGTGTTGAGCTGTTGACGTAATGGTCAATTTTGTTTGGCTAGCTTTTTGGTAAAACGCAAAAATTACATTAAGTACTCGAGTAAACAAAATTATGTTTTGGTAAAAGTATAACTTTGTTCAATTTAGGTAACATATCTCATTTACATAAAAATAATCAATTAATTAAATATGTACACTTAACAAAACTTAAAAATCTACTTATTCGAAAATGTAACCGTGTCCATGAGGCAAGGAAGCGAGAATGCTAGCTGCGTTTCCGCGTTGGATAGCCAAACTTAGCCTCTGAGCGAGAAATGAGCCAGCTTTTTTGTTTTCCAGAATTGTATTTAATTTAGGGGCTATTTTTCTAAAAAGTAATTTGGCGTTAGGTTCCCATGTTCCAAAAGTTTTAACGCCAAACGGTGCAAACACATAATCACCTGCAAGAGACTCGTATTTGCGCCGCTTGGCGTTTTCTGCCAACTCAGCGGCAGACCCAGCTTTAAGAGCTGATTCCCTGAGATGAGAAGGGGCCAAAGTATCAACACAAGTTGCGTCCCATACCAGGGCCCGTCCCCGCTCCCAGGGAATGAGCGTGAGGCCATCAGGTCTCTTGCCATCATCACGGACCAACCCACGAGGTTCTTATGTGGAAGGAACGTTAATGCTGGCAAGAGCTCTTCTGATAGCGTCATTAAGTGCTGCATGGCGGGCGAGACGCCCCGCACTTTGCTGGCAACAAAGACTATGAAGACCTAATTTGTCGACCTCCTTGCCACAGGGACACGTAAATGGTTCACAAACCGGGGCCCCGATTCGCAAACCCACACACACCCGGAATGTCTCGCTGTCAAAAAGTGTACCTATATTTTTGGAAGGAAGGGCGTGAAGCCAGGGACCTGATTCCTTGCAGGAAACTGCCAAGTTGTGTGTTTCCTTTGGGATGTCTTCACTAGTACAGAGACTTTGCCAACATTCCTCCGCCTCTCTCAACTCAGTTAGCTGGCGAGAGTGTTTAAGGATTTTGTCTACAAGACCAGCAGTGCTATGAAGAGAGGAGAGAAAGGCGGGAAGGGCAATACTAGAAATTTTGCGAACGTCGATACCACCAAACCGAATAGGAAGCGATGCTTGTAACCAAGAGTTGTTTTTAGCTGCAAATTCAGAATTTTTTCAAGATATGTTCTAAGAGTGGTATCGATAAGTTCTACAAGTTGTAGTTTTTTCCAGATTGGACTTGCGCGAAGGTAATATGTAAATTTTGGAACGAAAAGGCAGGATTTTAGAATGGTGTAGGCAATATGAGAGTTAAGATGTTCCAATCTGAGGGCTAACAGGGGTAAATGATTAAATTTTTTATCGAGAAAAGGTTGGATGCTGGCATCTAGAAGAGGAGCTCCTAAAAGGAAAAGTGATTCAGAATTTAGAATTTTGATGTTAGGAGCGAGGACGTTAAATTTTTCAATTATATTTTGACGGAATTCCGCAGAAACATTGTCATTAATATAAAGTTCGCACTTTGAAAGATTGAGCTCCAAACCTATTTTTTTAAATTCTTGAATTATCCGAACGAGGTCTTGATACACAATATCAGCTTTGCCTCCGAGAGACCCATCATCAAGATACCAGACGTTAAATTTTGAATTTAAAGACAAAATGACGGGGTGAATGCCTAAACTAAAAAGTACTGGACCTAATGGGTCACCTTGCTGAACGCCGACGGCAGAATCAATGCAATGGTCAAGATATAATAATTTGGATGGGCAATTGTAGCATTGGAACACAAAAGGGTAAATTTGAGAAGTATGGGCATGAACTTCATTCAGCAAGGCGGATCTATCAATAGAGTTAAAAGCATTCCTCACGTCAACTTTCAGAAATACCTCTGATTCGTTACAGGCGAGAAAATTTCGGGCTGCATGAACTGCAGCTTCACAGCCTCCTTTACTGCCAAAGCCAAGTTGTATGGGCTGAAAAATGTCTTTGAGCGGAGAAAAAATATTTCGGCAGGCTAATTTCGCCGCTAGGCGTCGAAACGTAGAGCCAATTGCGATTGGGCGGATACCGCCATCTTTTTTTACAAAAGCACAAAGTCTTGCGCCATACAATAAAGGAACAAAGCTATCAAGCACTTTACCTGACAGGAGGAGGTTGCAAAGCTTCGTGATGTTAGAAAGTAAGGTTCTGCCGGCGTCAGCGGCGGATGCACTAACCAAATCTTTAAGATGTTGAGGAGTGATGCCGTCGATGCCCCCGGCAGAACCAGACGGGAATGACATAATCGCAGCAAGCGTATCACTGTCATCAAAAACCTGTAATGGATGAATGTTGTGAGGTGGTGGAATAGGAAAGGTAGGAAAGTCTGGACGTGAGGGATGCTTATTTTGAAGGCTGTCGAGAGTTTCCTGATTACGAGGAGCGAGTGTATCATCAGAGAAAAGGATACGAGCCGCATTCTTCAGATCACCGTCCATCACTTTATTTTCAACTGTGCGGAATAAGTTGTAGGATTTGTTATTATAACGAGGATTAAAAGTGGGAGGGGTTGAATTTTGAATAGTGTTGTCGATAAGAGCGCGAGTTAGAGACTTAGATGAAGTACTGACATGAAGGTAGGTATAGGAAAAAGTAAAAAGATTTTGCCAATTTGATTCAGTGTTCAGAAGACATTTTTCGATGGACGATGAAAGAGATTTAGCAATAGATATTCTCGCTCCCCTAGGAATTCTTCTGACCACTGGAGTTGATTGGTGGGGGTGAGAGATATGCGATTCGAAAGAAGGGTTGGATGTAGATGGAGAATTTGGAAGAGAGGGTAGAGGAAGAGATGTCTGTAACCTGGGATTGCTGTGACATCTTGATATATGAATATTCAGGCCCCTTTTACCTTTAAAAGTTCTGTTTGAGTTACCGATGTGACAGCGATAAAACTCCGGCTGTGAGTGGGAACCGGGAGTTATAAAAGCACTCATAAAATTAAATTTAAACCTACGTAAACAAACAAAGAAATTTTTTAGACTAAAAATCTGCCAAAATAAACAATAAAAATTATATGCAAAAAGAAAGCGTGTGAATTACCTTACGTTATTTATAATCTTATCAACTAACTTAATTTTGTTTCTAATACCACTAATACACCAAAACACACAAAAAAAACAAAAATTGATCAAACACGAAACGATTTGATGTGGCGCTGACACACGCAAGACATTTCATTTTCATCTTGATAGAAGTTATTCCATTGGTAGACGAAGTTTGGTGTAAAGCGCATATTGGTCAAGATTCCAAGTAACTCCTGGCAACGGCGGGGGCTTGAAATGGCTTCCTTGGCAACGGTGGCTTCGTAGAAAAAATGACGTTGACAGGCAACAATCAGCTGATATTGTAAATAAAATTGAATACGATGTCGCAGTAAGCTCCGAAGGCTGCGCACATGCGGAGAGTGGAAATCTGCACTTTAATTTAAAAAAGAAAACTGAATAGCGCCATATTAATCAGAAAAAGATATTAAACCAAATAAATAAAAAATCCAGCGAAGTCGACTTCCTTTTTTTTTACTTTGTTTAAAATTACATCTTGAGGCTTTTCCCATCTTGCTCGTGTGGTCACCATCACATACTCGTATTGCGTATCAGGTTAGGTTAGGATACTAAATTATGTAATAATAATAAAAGTTACTTTTAGCATTAAGCTTTTAATGTCTATTCCTCTTAATGTAACAATATTATTTTAATAGTTCGGCAATATTTTGGGATAATTATTATTCTAACAGAATCAATCAAACTATTTATATCACTGCATTAGTTACTTAGTGTATTACCTAATAATATCTGTGGTACTGGTAAATAATAATATGTCATGTAGGTACTGATAGATAATACCTTCTTAAAGAACGGAGACAAATCTAAACGCAAAAGCAAACCTAACTAGAGATACCACGAAATATAATATTTTTTTTACTCGTATATGCTCTGTAAGTAATAACTTTAGAAATTGATTCAGTATTGGGTTATTATGTCTCTCTCGTGACTGACGGGTGTAAGTCTTAGTGTTCTTACATCAGTAGTTTCTGTCCGTTAATTTTGTAATCAGTGTAATGATCTGTGTACCTACTGTGTAATTTCACACGTCAAATTCGCAGTTACCAAACCGACAGTCTGATGTATCCAATGGCTCAGTGGCTTCAAACAGGCAGAGAATCATTGATAGTAATGCGTGAAATGTCGATGTTTTGTCATCAATGTCATTATTTATTCATCGATGTCATCAGTGTCAAAATATTAAGTAGTGCATAAAAATCTCAATGTCTACTTGTTGGTCACTGAGTACATTGTGTACGCGAGGGCGCCAATAGTTCAAAGGGCTAAATAAGTCTTTATTCCGAGGAAAATACTGTGGTTTTCATTACGAATACAAGGAAAGTCATAATAAAAATAGGAATTAGCTAAAGAAAAAATCTACAACTCGAAAAAACAAATGAAGATCGAATTGCCGCTTGCCGCCACTTTTGCCGCCACTCTTGCCGCTTTCCCGCCTTTTTTTTCTTTGGCCGGCTAGCTATTCAGCCAGTATTGTTTATTTTAATTGAAAAAATGGTAATTATTTTGCACAAATCTATTTTATTTTAAAGAAATAGTTGAAACTAAATTATTATAAAGTAATTTTAAAATATTTTGCGCTGTAATTGAGTGGCTGTAGAAAAAGTTAAAACATGGTTCAATAGTTAAGTATAAAAAATATGATAATATGATAGAACTAGTTTTTTAAAAAAAATATTTGGCAGCTGTCAGTTGAAAACAATTCTCCCTAGTGCTGAAAAGTATTACTTTCAACCCGCTTCACAGGCAACTTCAGACCTACTTTAGGTACGAGTATGAGTAATGAAAAATAATAATTGCTTCAACTATTAGGCTGTAGATATTCGAAGGCGCATTGGGCTGTATAAAGAGCTTCAAAGGGTTAAAAAAACATCAATTTAAATTGCATCATAGTGGACTGTTGCTTTATAATTTTCATAATAAAATATATAAAAAAACATAATTTTTAGCCTAAATCGATGCCAACAGTTCATTTTTTATCGATATTGATTCAATATACGACCGATATCAACGTCGATTCTAACATCGATGTTTCTTCAACATCGACCATGAATAGTGAGTAACTATGACTAGTGAGTAACTATGTAACTTTCTGTGAATATTTCAACATAAATATGGAATGTAGTAAACACTCAATCGAAAAGACCCTCGGATTCCGGCATTCGGCCATCATTAATCTAATATTTACAATAAAATAGCACTATGATCTGTAAATTAATATTCCTCGCTTTAGGGCGACAGGCGTAGAACAATACATATTATTAAAAATACGTAAATACGCTTGATCGATGTGATATTTGATTGATCGACCACACCACAAACGCATTTGGTAATGAAATACATAATATAACAACAGTGTTGATGTTTTGTTACATAAATACTAAATTGTCGACAAATGACTGCATTATTTTTTCACACATGACATTTTGTCGCAAAAATTACGAAATTGCGCAACCTGCCTAACAACCTTTTTGAATTTACACAAAAGTTTGTAAATCCTTCTATACAGAATAGTAATGATAATACATATATTTATTTACGGTTTCAGTTTTTATTATTATAGCCAGTTGCAGTTATTAGAATGGAACGTTGATTACTATAAGTCAGCCTATTAGATCCCACTGCTGGGAAAAGGCCTCACCTCAACTATGAGGAGGAACGAGCCATACTTCACCACGCGGGCTCAGTGCGGATTGAGGTGCTTGTGGCGCAGTGGCGGCAGCGCTTTGGTAGTGATACCAAAAGTTAAGCAACCCACGGCGCGGTCGTGATTGGATGGGTGACCATTCCGACCATTTAAGTGACGTCCATGACAAGCATCTCCGTGCTTCGGAAGGCACGTTAAGCAGTTGGTCCCGGCTAATATCTGTGGTATTAGTCGTTAAGCCTAGTCAGAGGCCCTAGGGCGGCTTGATAACTTCTGACAGTAAGGTTTGTCACTTGCCTTACATACACCCCTCCACCACGTTGATTACTATGGTTGGTCTATCGCCCCAAGGTTGAAAACCATTTGCGCGTCATTAACCAACAGGGTGGATTTTCCCATGCAAAAATATTCTGACAGCTGCTGCTGAATAAAATACGTCACGGTCACGTGCATCTCTTTCATTGTTAAAAAGTTAATAAGTCTATGTATGTATATCGCTATTTTACTTAAACACATGACATTTTGTCCACTTTCTTGGCCGACCGTACAACAACGTTGGGAACTGGGAGCAATTAGTATTATTGTCTAATAATATTACTTAGGTCTTTGTTGTGCAGAAAACATAAAATAAAATGTCACTACAGTTAATAACAATAACTGTAAAAGTTATAGCAAATGATCGTTTGTTCTATTCTCAGTGTGTTGTCTACATGATGTAATTGGGAGAAATCTAAAGAAAATAAAAAACAGTGGCGAAGTACATATCAATGAAATTAAGGTTACTACAATATGAAGACCACGCCGAGCATGGCGCAATTTACAAATACTTGCAATGTAATGAGAATCTTAACTCGATCAGATAAAGTTCATTTTTGAATTGACATGTCTCACTAGCCCCAGTTTAACGCTAGCGAATTGTAAGAACGTGAAAAAAAGTTTAAGTGATTGTTTAAGAGCATTGGTAGGAAGTAAGAGTACCTAGGTAAGTAATGCCTTATAACACGCGTAATGATGTGTGATTCGTCTGATTTGACCCTATGACAATCCAGTGTATCATTCAGATCCAACTTAGTTTAGTTTTGGTGTTATGGTCAATGTCTGTATGTAATGTCTTCCAAATAGGTAATCAAATAAAAATCCCACCGATTGTTCTACTATTGTGCTTGATTTGCAGACATAGAACATGTTATTGGGGAGAAGTATTTAATCAAGTCTACTGTCCTCATTTAGTATAATTTTGAACCAAAATAACATTATTATATTATTGGTAGGAAATACTATTTTCCAATGAATTTATGACATCTCTACATTCTACAGCATTATAGTAACTGTATTTATTATTTATCTGCTCCGTGACATTATCAACCAATTTAATCACACCGATATTCAGCTTCACATATTTCACATTACAATCTCAAACTCTTTTGTATTCGTTTCATATCATACTATCGGAATGTTGACAAACCCTAATTTGGGTTCATTGAAAAATAAAACCCCTCGAAAATCTATTTGACCGTACAACTTTATCCCCTGTTGACGCTTATCTGCGGCATTTATCAGACAGTTTAGATTGCTCCATTTAAGGGTTGATACACACAATTTGAAGGCGGAAATTCGAGAGGGATGTTCGTCCACCATTTTAGTTTTATTGCTCGAATCATTTTTGTGGGCGTTCGTAATCTTACACCTGTATCGAGAGATTAGCCGTATAATGGTCGCATTAATATCTCGGTTTAGTGAATTGGATTGAGCAATCTCGTTAACTGTAGGAGTTTGGTCTTTGTTAGATCAGCTGATAATAATTAGCTTGTTTGTTTGTCATTAGAGACGTATTTTTGATGTAATATTTATTAGGCCTCCTGATGGTTGGACCACGCCATACAAAAGAGATACTAAAAGAATTATTCAATAAATTATTAAATTCGAGTTAAAAAGTGTAATAACAGTTGTGAAAGTAATAAAAAAAAATAAGTGGCAGGCAATGCCTTTTTAAGTTGTTCATACTTTGGCTCTAGTACCACCAGACCTCCGAATTGAAAAGCTTTTTTTGTTTTAATTTCTAGATTTTGCTTTGAGACCCTGATCCTGAGCGATAGCGTACGGACGTCAACATTAACAGCACATGAAGTTGAACACAGCCGCACCTTATACAGTCGAAATAAAGGAGATTTTTAAACACAAATTTGTATAATGTGCCGGCTATTGCATTGCATCTAGCTTTGAATGGTAATAATAATGTCCTCCTAGCCGAATTTCGACTACGGCGGCCTATCTCAATAGAGATTAGCCAACTGCGCGGGACATATTATAGTGCACAAGTGTGTGCGCAATACACAGGTGCACTCTCTATTCCTTTACTCATAGAATTCGTTTAGACAGCAGTCCGACATGACCGTAGAGAGATCAGGCGCAGGACCAACGGCCTTACGTGCTTTCCGAGGCACGAGGGTGTTAACACCACCAACTTCCTGACTCCGGAGCTGTGTCTGGTATTAAATGAGTGAAGGGACTACGACATTGGCTACGTCGTAGCTGAGATTCGGCACAGATAAGACATAAACGCGTCAGACCTACAGATAGTTAGTAATTCTTTTAATTTTTTATAATATGTTTTTTTACTGAAATTAAAACCGTAGAAATAATTAGGCATATATCTACTAAACTTAATCCTTTTATAACTATCGCGTTGCATTATTAAAACACATTAATACGGAATAAACTTAATATTATTTTTTTTGTGAATTCCAAATTAATGTATCATATAAACTTTATTCCTTAATAAATATTAAAATATTTTGCGAGTTAACGTGTTTGTCTGTGTAGGTGCACTAATTACCTACATAATTGTAAAAAGGCTTAATACCATCTAGTACATTAAGGAAGAGTTAGCAGCCATTAAACGTGTTATTTGTAATAATCAACTGTAATCATTATTACAAATATTGCCTACTTAACCAAATGTTTTGCTAAAGTCAGCCACTAAAGTGCAGACAAATTAATCACTGTGTGTTTTGTCTTAGATATCTTAAAGAGCGCGGATATGTTGCACAACGCTCTACTCCATGCTGTCGCCGTAACACGTGGAAGTGCACACTGCCACCGCTTGTAAGCGTAGATAATACATATCAACATCACTAAGGCGGGATATGCACGATATGATTATATTATACTGGGCTGCTAATACACGAAGTACTAGTAACATCTTTTTATTTTTATTTTTAAGAACATACGGTTGAGTTTAAGGAAGTCTTTTTTTAAGAAGGTCCTACATGGACCAAATCAAGGAAAAGTTAGAGGTCGTGTCGTACCAGGAAGTCAAGGAAATGTCACTGAATAGAGAGGAATGGAGAAGACTCCACCGACAAGAGCGTAGCTCTTAAATTATAGATAAATAGAAGGTCTGAGACGCAGTTCTTAACTTACCCTAAATAACGTTTTACTACAGACCATTAGTTTGTATAAGGAAACCTACACTTCTGGACACATCTATTGGCCCAGAGTTAGGTTTCGATAACTCTTACCGAAATATGATTGCTAGATTGAACAAAAACTGTTGATGCAGTTTTAAACCTGATACATTTTACCATCTTTTTCGATCGTATTGTTTTAAATTTGAATTCAGAATACCATATGACATGGAGCTACGCCTAATAAGTCGGATATGCGCCTTGTTAAAGGCAATTTATTTTTGAATAAAAAACATGTTTTATTAAATAAAGGTTTAATTAAATAACGCGTGTTGCCTCCATGGGCATCTACCACAGCTCTCATACGATTAGGCATAGAGTTTATCAACCGCTCTATGAAATTTTGAGGGATCATCTCCCATTCCTCTTCTATGGCAGTTTTCAACTCCTGCATCGTCTGGGCAACTGGCTGACGAGCCCTAAAATGTCTTTTTAGCTCGTCCCACATGAGTTCAATGGGGTTCATGTCTGGGCTTCTGGCTGGCCAGTCCATAACTGTGATGTTCACATCCCGAAGATATTCCCTGACGATGCCGGCCGCATGGGCTCTTGCATTATCATGCATAAAAAGGAAATTTGGGCCCCCATAGTCCGCGTATGGTATCACGTGAGGTTCTAAGCACTCACGAATGTACCTTTCAGCATTTAATGTTGGCAGCCGTGGTCCTGTAACAACCTCAAGTTGAGTTTTGCCGCTCGCGGATATACCGCCCCAGACAGTCCATGAGCCACCGCCATAAGCAACCCTCTCTTCAAAGCAGCATTGTGCGAAACGCTCTCCCTTACGTCGGTAGACCTTCTTCCTTCCATCATTGCCATGTAACACAATTTTAGACTCATCAGAAAAGAGTACACGGCTCCAATCTTGCTGTATCCAATTTAAATGACTGCGTGCAAAATGAAGGCGCGCTGTTCGGTGGGCTCGCGTTAGTTTGGGCCCATAAGCTGGCTTGTTTGGTACCATATCGCGTTCTTTTAACCTTCTCCGAACAGTTCGAGCGCTCACAGATACTCCGTGGAAGTCGCGAAGTTGGTTGAGGTAAGGTGACGATTTCTCAAGCTGGTCGTCACAATGAATCGATCCTGCCTTTCAGTTGTGACCCGAGATCGTGGCCTTCCTTGGCGACGAACAAAGCCGCCAGTCTCTAGGTACCTCCGATAAACATTTCGGACCGCAAATCGACTTAAATTAAGTTGAGCGTACGTTTCTTTGGCTGTGTTCGGCCTGAATAAGTGCCACAGCTTGGGCAGCGACTTCAGGTGAAGTATCCGTAGATTATTGATAGAACCTCACCTTAATGTTAAGTATAAGTAATGTTTGTTGCAAAACCAAAGATATCAATCACTTTTTCAAGAATTAAATCTAAGTTAACCAATAAAACCAAGTTTTCTTAGTATTCGATTGTTTGATATCAACAAACAGGCTCCAAATTGTCTTTTGTTTCTTTAAATTCTGTGTTCGAAATTCAAAAAAGACTATTGAATGAAATTGTAAATGTGCCAGGTTCAAAACTGCATAAAAACTTTTTGCTCGACCTAATATAAAATTTTAGCTAGGACCGAAACGAAACTGAAAATACAAGGTGGGCCAATAGATGTGTCCAGAAGTGTATAATTCACTTACTTTTGTACCAAATTATAAACTAATAATTAATCTGTTACGCTGTATGATTTTAAATAAAGAAATACATGATAATGTAGAACAACTAAGACAAATATTGCTCCAGAAGTCTAGCACTTGGGTTCTGTTGCATCTACTAAAAGTAACAAAACTTCAAAAAGATTTTGTATGAAGTTAGACATTTGGACATGTTTGTCACGGTTTAATTAACGATTTTAATATGTGCATAAAAACTTTACAGCGGGTTATACTTACAGGGACTATTCTAAACTAAACGTATTATTTCATGCCGTTTTCCCGCATGAAATAATACGTTTTTACAGTTTTTAGTATTCACTTTCAGTTGCAATTTTGTAAGAATAATAATGTTAGAATCATGCGATTAATAATATATGAAGAAAAAAAGTTTATAATGAACTTGTTATACCATGAGCTAACAACATAAGCTATTTCAACTTTAAAAGTTTTTTTTTATCAAACGAATAAAAAGTGCGTTGAATAGCATGCTTCATATTGGTCATATAGGTCGTATTAGCAACATAATTACTTAGATTTTAACGAACTTCTTGGAGTAAACTTCAATATGTTTAAATGTCTCTTTAGAAATTAAAGATACAAGGTTAGATAGAAGCCCTTATGACCTTGAAAATAGTTTAATTTATGTTATATGAACGGCCACTACTTAGAATATTGTCTGAAAGCTATTATATATTGTTTTTTATTTATTGTAACTCTTAATGAAAATAAAAATCTTAAACCTTAAGAAATCACTTTGGGCGATAAGATCACTAGTATGTTACTACCTATACAATCTACAATTAATATATTTGCTAGATAAAAACTACATTTGGAACCAATTTAAAATTTGCAATATGCAAATAGCTTACAATGCAAAGTACATACGAATGGTTTGAATTACTTGCAAAATATTTACACATCCTCAAATTATAATGCAAAACACTCTTTTATTTATATGCACTGTAATTAATTTACAGTGCATATAAATAGTTTCTGCAATCTTACATATAAGCTTCGTAAAATTAGCCACACCTAGTTCTTATCTCATCCATTTTCTAAATGAAGTAGGTATTATGTGTTTATTAATAAAATGCAGATCGAATCAATCAAATAGAATCCATTTGCAAAATTACAGACCGTATTCATAAGCGCATCCTGTATTTTGGACGTAATTTAGACTCAGGCTCTTAATCTCAATATAAAGAAAGACTAAGAACATTGCTTAACGATTTTCTCCACACAATAATAATAATAAAGTTTATTTTCTCAGCACAGATAGGAATATAAAAACAGTAATAAGGGTATACAAATGTGTCACTTCTCTAATTCCTGTTCTTTGTGAGAGACTGGTGCCTGAAGTAGGTTTCTTGCGAACCTGAGACACAGGTCACCAGGACCCCCCCGTAGAATTAAGAATGTGTTACAAGATAAATTCAACTTGAATGACGACGCTTTCGTTATTGAATAGTTTTTAATATTTATATTTTTTTAACACTCAAGTTTTTGGTTTTTTTATTTAAACTTATATAAATAAGAAAAACACTGTGAGTGTTAAAAAAAATTATTAAAAACTATATATTTTTGTGTGCTTACTCAATCTTTAGTGGTTATCAGTTTGGGACTTGAGCTATTTTGGTTCGGTGTATTAATACGAGCAGAGGTGTCAACAGCGGCTTCATAATGCAAGTCACCCGTTGAACGTTACTTAATGACTTGCAGCTTGCAGCGATCTTCGAGACGACTGACTGACATGCTAATATTATTTATGTTACATTGACCTTTAAATATCACTACTCTTACGCCCGAATTAGTACCCATGTGATATCCAACATTCAAGTTAATCCCGGCTATTTCGTATCTATTGAAAAGTCAACAAAGCCAAGACACAAAGCCACGGCTGCCAGTGTCAAAAAGAAAGATACGCAAACAGGTTAACCGAAATATTTTCCATCTAGGATTATGATTATTTTTATAACATATTTGAGCGAAATTAAATTAAATTGTCCCACTGGATGACACAGTCGATTAATTTTTGTGAGTGAAATTCAATTAAATTTCACCTGGGATTAGATATTAATATCGACCTAGGGCGGCTTGATAACTTCTGACAGTAAGGTTTGTCACTTGCCTTACATACACCCCTCCACCAATCCGCACTGAGCCCGCGTGGTGAAATATGGCTCGTTCCTCCTCATAGTTGAGGTGAGGCCTTTTCCCAGCAGTGGGATCTAATAGGCTGACTTATTATCGACCGTTTATGATGATGTCCAAAAAATACTGGCCAAACAATATTATGTACCAAGAATTTTAATAAAACCTTGGGCAGTCCATGAAGAAAATACAAGCATTAAAAGAGAGCAGATTAGTTATTACTAAGTGTTACTAGGTGATCATTCACGGCAATCCGATATGACCGGAGAGAGATCAGGCGCAAGACCACTTAGGCCCATTTGCACACGTCCGGATCAGCTAATCTGGATTTGTTCAAGGCCTTTTATCTGAGTTGAAAGCTCACTTGTGCCAGACCGGATTAGCTAATCCAGACTAGCGCAGGAGTATCTTCCGAATTAGCTGATTCAGACTTGTCCAAGTAGGCTTTCAAGCGAAGACGGTGTAAGTGGTCTAAGGCCCACTTACGCACGTCCGGAATTAGCTATTCCGGACTTCTTCAAGGCCTATTATCTGAGTCGAAAGCCCACTTGCACAAGTCAGGATTAGCTAATCCGGAAGATCCATATGCGTTAGTCTGGGTTAGCTAATCCAGACTTGTGCAAGTGGGATTTCAACTCAGATAATAGGCCTTGAAAAAGTCCGGAATAGCTAATTCCGACGAGCGCAAGTGGGCCTTTAAGACGAAAGAATAGCACCATTTCTCCATACAAACGTAGTTCCCTGTTTCCTCCCTGAATATAGACTTAGGTTGAAAACTTTTTTTGCTATAATATCTGCATTTACTACGGCTATGCTCCTATGTTTTGTTTTTTCCAATATTCAAAATAACACAGAATATATGAGCCTTCAAACATTAGGAAAAATGCCAAATTTCAACCTCAAACTTTAGACACTCGCCAAAATAAATCTACGCACATTAACACAAAAACTAAAACATAGGAACATAGTCCCCATCCTTTTATTAATTATTTCTGAAAACAATATAATTATTGGTAAAGTTTTCGTCGAGAAAACAGGGGACTACGAAGTGCTGTTTTGGTCAGTTTTATGAAGCGAATTTTGGTCTGCGCTGCATTTGTCCCTTTGTATACGTATAGTGATGCTTTATAGTCGATAATTATATCGATACGCCATTGTTGGCCTAATTGACATCGATGTATTAAGTTATATATTGTCTTGATATTTAACCTTTATATTTTATATCATTATAATTCTTCGCTTTAATTTTTAAAAGTCTACTACTTCTCAGTGGTGTTTCTATAGAAGAAATAAGCTGGTAGATGTTCCGTTGCTGACTCCTAAAATTAGTGTGCACATACATGTAAGCACTCACTCAGGACGTAACGTAAGTAGATTTATTTCAATTCGTTAGATTGCAGCCAAGCTGATTTTTGATGTTGGTGGAAGCTAATTATAAGAAATGGATTTTACTAGCGGTTGCCCACGACTTCGTACGCGCACATGTCGAATTTACCATACAAACTTCCACTCCTGTTTTTACGCTCTCTCCCGTTAGGTCATTCTTAATTTCTAACCATTTTTGGCTAAATACAACATTTCTTCGTTTTAGCTCCATAACTGAGCGAGTTTCATACTAACTTGCCCCTCCTTTTTTACCCCGTTAGGGGATGAATTTCCAAAAAAACCTTTGTTAGTGCACCCCCAGACCTCTTATGAAACCTTTGATTTGGAGTCTCTGGACCCAGCAGTTTGGGCTGTGGGTTTATATGTCAGTTAGACATTAAGTCAGTTTTCATTTTTATATACATATTTAGAAGATAAGGTGAGTGAGGGCTTGTTGTAATATCCACCAAGACGTCTAATAAATTACATTATCCATTATATGGTTTATAAGCACACTGTAGACAATCTGCAGATGCAGATCACTAAATCTCATAAAAAATACCTACTTATACTTTCTATAGGAGGAACACACACATGCCAGGTTCTTAAACAAATTAAACAAATTGTTACATAATATTGTTTTTATTGCGCCAACTGCGAACCACTTGTTAGTGTAATAGGACAATTATCTTCAAAACTAGGGTTAGTAACAAAGATAGAAAAACAATTTTATTGTTACAACTATGAATGTCGTTACACGAACACATTGAAACTGTAACAACAACATTCTGGTTAGACTGAGCCCGTCTTCTTGCGAATGATTGAGTAAAGATCATCAGTTCTATGCTTTGCAAGCATCGCGGATGCGCTACCGTAACGAAGAAGTCCAAGTAGAGCCCTGAACGCGTAGTTATAGGTGATACACACGCAGCATTATCCTGCACCTGATATGAAATTGTCCGAGGGTATTTTATCCACTTTTGTTGGTTCTCTTGGCCCAAGATCCATCTCCGACTACTGTTATTAAACGGATTTCGTCGTTTTCCTTCCACGCCAACATTAGGAATAATTAGCCTATTCTCTTGCTGTGATCGTTTCGTGGAAAGCACATGATGTTTGTGCAGGTTGACCATTTGTGTCGGGCATATGAAACATAAGTATTCATGAATCCTGCATTTTATACGAAAATGATGTTTTTCCGTTTTGCGATCATAAATAAATTATATTTACTTCATTTTCTTTAAAAGATAGTGGATTTCAACTTGTTATTGTTGCAGAATTGGATAATGTCTTGTTGAAAGGTGTTGTCATTGTTGTCAATCAATCTTCATAAGTAAAAAGTTCCGTTCCACGTATAAACAATTTTTTTTAAATAAATGATTCTTTAATTTCATAAACATTAAGCTTTTGCAGAATCATTCTTGTTGTTTAAGTAGGCTGTCATGTCGTGTCTTAATAGTACGAGTATGTTTGTAAAGATATAAAAAATATATATAAATTATTATTTTTGTAATATATTAATTTAGTAACCTAATCGTAGTATGAGTGAACCGGAAAATGTCACCTGTCACCTCGCCTTCGTGTTTCTAGGTATATCTTTGATAAACTATGTTATAGGATATAATCATGAAACTGACAGCCATGGCACATATTTACATTTATTTTGTTCTTTCAATTTATTGATGTATCATGTTCAAGCTCCTATATAAATAGCAACGTATTTATATTTTGCATAATGCCCTGCTATAAAGATATAATAACGTAAATTTTGGAATCAAAACACGAATTTTATTCAATATTTACTCTACTATAACCTGAATTTGAATAACTCTTTCTTCTTTGTTTTCATAGTTTTAAAAAACTTTCCACTAAAAAGAATTGTGTACACATAGACTTTATTTTGTATTGCGTACTGTATCTTCGGTTATAGTTAATCAAAGAGCACATCATATTTCTTGAAAATACTATATTTTAGCGAGTTTAGCGCGAGGTCCAGTGCGCACACACACTAACTTACGCTACTCACACAAGGATAGAACAGTGCGGGGTGCGGGGGCGGCCGCCAGAGCATGCATCGAGACAGCAACATTTTATTTAAAAACCTATTTTTCAAATGTCACTTAGACCGCGTTTCCTCTTAACGTTGAACACTTAAGTCCCTTAACGTGCTTTGCGAGAGACGGGGGTGTTACCACCAACTTACTGACTCCGACCTGTTTCTAAGTTATATCAAGAAAGAAACCCAGAAGCTCGGCCTGGCCCGGAATTTGAACCGGGGACCTCCCTGAAAGAAGCTGACCACTAGACCAACGACGTAGTTAGAATTTTTTCTTAAGAAGTTGGCCTTAAAGTCGAGTTCACGAACACATGTTTAATTTTTAATAAGCCATAATAATAAGCCATAGCATAATAAGCACATAGTTTAGCATTATTTGACATTTATCTAAAAATTCTGTCAAATTAACCATCAGTTGAGGTTTACTCAACTGATGGTTAATTTGACAGAATTTTTACTACTGTTTAAAAATTTTTTATTTTTTATTTTGCCAATTGGCTAACTAGGGTCTAAGCCTGGAGTACACCAACACATGTTTAGTGTTTAATCAGCCGGTTTAGCATTATATGACATTTGTCTAAAAATTCTGTCAAATTAACCATCAGTTGAGGTTTATCCGCTGTTTAAAAATTGGCAAACTAGGGTCTAAGCCTGGAGTACACCAACACATGTTTAGTGTTTAATCAGCCGGTTAAGCATTATTTGACATTTGTATAAAAATTCTGTCAAATTAACCGTCAGTTGAGGTTTATCAGCTGTTTAAAAATTGGTGAACTCGGGTTATAAGGGGACAGATCACGTGAATGCTTATCAAACTGGGTTTGTTGACTGCAAGCTGCAATTTTAACAAGCTCCGTTCAGCCGGTGGAAATGACCACTTACTTCGAGGAAGGAAGCTTAAAACTTAACTACCTAGTTCTCATTTCTGTTCTTTTATGTTAAGTGGTCGAACCACTTTTGCTTTTAACTCACTTTCTAGTTAAGTTGTTTAGACTACGGTGTGATTTTTATGTGACTAAATACAGGTGCTAGTACTAACTAGATTTATTAGGATTAAAGAGTTCAAGAAAAACCTTGATTTTGAGAATGACGCGTTATACCTATAATGAAAATGAAATTACATTAAAATAGATGTAATGGTCAAATTAAGCATTAATTGTTGCGCAAAATAATGGCAATTAAGCTGTGACATTCTCTTATAGTGTCTACTTATACGGCAAGAGATACGAAACGTGATAATCTGAGGATCATGTGTGATTGATGCCTATACAATTTTTTTATCCTCATATTGATCAAAATCTGCAATACTTGCACTAGCTAATAATAATAATTAATCTCAATATGTTTATGGTGGCTGGATGCGAGAAGCGGAGGACCGTGAAATTTGGCGCAGTCTTGGAGAGGCCTATGTCCAGCAGTGGACTGCAATAGGCTGATATGATGATGTTTTAATCTTAGTTACCATTAGGCACTGACCAATGTCGTCACTGCCCATTACATAATAACGAGTGAAATACACGGAAATTGTAATCATTTGCAAATAAAATTACATTAATTTAGACTCAATAAAAATTAGGCTATGATTTCTACTTGATTAAAATGCATGATGAATAATAAATTTAGTATTAAGTTTACATTGAGGTCAATATTTGCTGTTGGTCATGGGTTGCTGGTCCATATGTCCGTCGAAGTAAGAATAGTGCATTGGGTAACATAGATATGCACTATCTATGCATCTTCACGGCTGTTAACTTCATTAAATGTCAACAATCATATTCAAGTTCAGCAAACAGCTCTTCGTTGTTGAAATATCTATTAAAACAGAAATGTGTAATAAAAATAACCTTTGTAATTGTTTCTTTGGGCCTTAACAAGAGGCGGATGGAAGTTGGAGAATCCTGAAGAACGCCAAAATAGGACAGCTAGTGGCTGAGCCCAATATAATTGGAGAGACCAGAGCGCATAGGCTCCGATGCCTTGGCCATGTCGAGAGGATGGCTGCAGATCGCAGCGCAAAGAAGGCATATCTCGGTGGACCCACGAGTCTTAGGTCAGCTGGCCGTCCCCGGTATCAGTGGAAAGATGCAGTGGACGCGGATCATTGCAAATCTTTGTTAACCTTGGAGCCGGCGACTGGCCTGAAACTGCACAAGACCGGGAAAAATGGCGACGTCTCACATCGGAGGCCAACTGACACACACTTTGGGTCGCTGAGCCATCGGAGTAAGTAAGTATGTAATTGTTAAAAGGTTACAGCTTATTCTGCATCTTCGTCTCAACACTTTAAAACGATTCCTGAGCTTAGATTTAATCAAAACTGGAAAATACGTCATACGCGCCTCATGAATAGTGGAATATATCTGAGTTCACAATTTTGCTGCATGTTGGTCCGCAATTAACGCTGTCAGTTGCTTGTTGACTCGGACTGTTTTATTGATTGCTGCAATTTATAAGCAAGCCTTTAACTTCCCGTTTTGATGTAGCCTAATAAGGTCCTAAGCAATTATGAGAAATGATTTCTTTGACACAGAGTTTTGACAACGTTTTCGGTAAAAGATGTTGCTACTTAATGCTGATGAGCTCGAAATATTACACACTCGATGTATGTATGTAGGGCACATAATTGCTTAGTTCTGCTTTGCTGAACTGTTTCATCTTGTTGCATTTGTTTTACATAACGCCGATCTACATAACCAACATTACCTACCCATCTGAATGTATTTCGTCACAAGCTTGAAGCGCAATCATAGCAAGCCATCAGAAAATGCTCTATATCAGATCATGTAATGCACCGATTACTGGTTTTAAATAAGCAATCGAAATTGCGAAAATAATACTGTTGCTCAATTGAAATAAAACCTATCGGTTTATACCACATATGGTGCAATTATCATTTTTACTGTCACCTTGGATATATTCTAGAGATACTTTTTCTACTTTCATGTGCATTGTATCCTTGACCAGAATAACGTTACGCATTTTTGTAAGACAATGCGTAGTTTTGTAATGTTAACAATAAAATCTAGCAATGTCTGATTTCTTAATGTAACAATTATTGCAGTGCCTTTGACATTAATACGCTATTAATTTCTTTGACTAGCATTTGAAAGCTTAGCTCTCATAGTTTAAGTAACGTTTCCTAATTGCAACCAGCATGCTGTGGTCATTTGGAGATGATGAATGTCCTCATTGTTTCTCATTTGCGATATAAGGTCTAGTTTGCGACAGTTATGGTCTTTTTAGAAGGTGCAATGGAAATGTAAATAAGAAAAATCTTTGACTACAGAAATCTTATCTTAGGCACTTTTGTGTGAAGCCAAAGAATGCAATTTACTAAATTCATGCATTACTAGAATAGATGATGATGAGTGATCAAACTTTTTCTAATCAAACTTGCCCTGTTTTAGTTCCCATCAACCTTGGGTTACTAAGTACATTGTTTTAAATTTAATACTTTTCAACTATGTTCAACTTGTTTTGTTATAACTTTTTTCTGTCGTTTTCGTATATTTTTTTAGATTATCATTTTAGGAATTATAATTAGACTCAGGATGTTTTTTTTATAAGAAAATAGCAGAAGAAAATTTCACACTTTTTTATTGATCAGCCTCAATCCAAAGTACTTCACGCACTCTGACAAGTTACAAAATATATAAAAAAACAAAGCGTATAAAGCTAAAACAAGTATAACAGATTTTATATCTACAACGGATCACCGCGCACAGTGGATCAGTGCTATGCGGCATATACTACAGTTCTATAGCCTCTATAACGGGCAACGACTCCCGTATCACAACCTTACACGCGTGAGCGATCAGCACCAATAGACGATTTTGCAAGATACATACACTAAAATACTAAAAGATCACATTTTTCAACTTAGCCTAATAAGGTACTGGTGTGGACCTAAAAAACTAACTGAGCTCAGTGCCAGCCGTGGTGTTGGTGATGCTCGTGATGGTGTTCCTCCTCTTTCTTGATGTACACTGGCACGTGCACCTTTACGGGGTATGGGACCTCCTTCACTAAAGGAACTGGCACCTCCTTGTACACGGGGTAAGGCTTGTCGATGGGAACCTTCACTTCATAAGGCACCTTTTTCTCAACAGTGTAAGGGATCTTCTTGTACACGTCATAGGGCTTTGGCACTGGTACTTTCACGTGGACGGGGTAAGGTTTCTCAACCTCGACCTTGTAAGGCCTGTCAACGGGCACCTTGACTTCGTACGGGACAGGCTTATGTACCGTCACCGGGTAAGGCTTCTCAACGGTCACTGGGTAAGGTTTGGGCACGTATACGTTGTAAGGCTTGTCGACTGGCACTTTGACTTCGTAAGGCACCTTCTTGATCACTTCGTAGGGCTGAGGAACCTTGACTTCCACTTTGACGGGCACTGGGACCTTTTTCTCTACAGTGTAGGGCTGCGGCACGGGCACCTTGACTTCGTAGGGCACTTTCTTCTCAACGGTGTAAGGAGTGGGTACTTTTACTTTAACTTCGAACGGCTTGTCAACTGGGACCTTGACTTCGTAGGGAACTTTCTTCTCTACAGTGTAAGGCTCAGGCACGTAGACCGGGTATTTGACGTACTCCTTGACGGTGACCGGGACTTTCTTTTCGACGGTGTAGGGCTGGGGTACGGGCACTTTGACTTCATAGGGCACTTTCTTTTCTACGGTGTAGGGAACATGTTTCTCGACGGTGTAGGGGACGGGGACTTTCTTGACTACCTCAATGGTCTTGACATGTTCGTGATGGTGGTGATGGCCGTGGCCGTGGTCACTGGAGATGGGTTTCCAGTCGCTGGAGCCACCGCCAAATTCGCCGCCGA
Source organism: Pyrausta nigrata (assembly GCA_949316185.1). Lineage (NCBI taxonomy): Eukaryota > Metazoa > Arthropoda > Insecta > Lepidoptera > Crambidae > Pyrausta > Pyrausta nigrata. Next base: position 32,503,695 of record OX438936.1, on the reverse strand, counting down.
AACTGTGGCCTCCGTAGCTTTGGCCCCCGTAGCTTTGGCCTCCGTAGCTTTGACCTCCGGATCCTCCAAAGCTGTGTCCCTCGGATCCTCCGAAGCTGTGTCCCTCGGATCCTCCAAAGCTGTGTCCTTCAGATCCACCAAAACTGTGTCCCTCGGACCCTCCGAAGCTGTGTCCTTCATCGCCTCCGCCGTAGCCGCCGCCGTAGGAGCCGATGTCGTAGATTCCTCGCTTCTCCTGCTTCTTGTCTTCGGCCGCCGCCTGCTTGGGTGCGCCTTTCTCCTCGCTGGCAAAGGCCACCACGGCCAATGAGGCTACTAAAACAACCTGCAACAATACGCATATCGTCAATAAACAAATAAATGCGAAATGCGTAACTAGAGCGGTTTAAGATCGATGCGGAATACTAAGTCCTAACTTTCTAACTAAATCTTCTAAACGCCTAAGCGTGCTCCGCTTACGTAATGGTTGGAAATTGTTGTGGTTCCTTTCTGTAATTAATTTACTCGTAATAACGCTAATCTTTCTCCAACATTTCACATTTCATGCAGTAACAGAAAACCGGTGTGATTTGCATTTTATTGCTTGCCACGGTCAGTTTTATTTTACATACTTTCAATTGTTTTATAGCGTAATCGTGACAAGCTAATCGAGTGAGGCACGAAAGCTCGGAAAGATTTCGAGCTTTTGTTCCTACTCGAACTTATCTCAATATTGATCAGAGATATCAATTGCATTAAGAACCGTAATATCAAATCTAATTTGGCTAGTACTTTGTGATTTCCTTTATTGAACGGTTGGGTTTATTCACATATGAAACTGTCTCACACAAGACCTAATGTGCTGTGTTTTATGAAAGATCGTTGTGTGTTTTAAGAACAAACTTTAAAGTAACTACAATAGCTCTTAGATGTTATCTAACGATCCATTTTGACGGCCAGACCTATTGTCAGCCACGATTGTAATTTTTTCGCAACAATGTACGCAATTAGCCCAGTTTTTAGAACGTAAAACAATTGGACCAATTAACTTGTGTGGTTCAAATAAACACAGCCAATTCACTTTGAGAATTACGAATTAACTAGATTAGAACGTCTTGTGCAAATATCAAATACAAATATTATAGTCGTATTTGAAAAAAGTAATAGGTGTTGCAAACACAATTCGCTGTTCAATCTTCGTTATTTATACCGTCCTAACTTACTTATGGAAAATTCCTGGTTCAATTTTAAGATTAGACGGCTCACAAACAAACAACCGCAATGATTTTGACATACTTAAGCTAAGGTCCTACTATGTAGTATCAATCATGTCTATATTTTGACTTCTGCCATCCTACTCACTCAAGATCTCATCCCATGGTCGATAAAGACGCCTAGGGCCGAATATACGAGTACAATTTTTCAACAAACACACCAATTACTTAGCCCCAAACTAAGCGTGAGCTTGTGCTATGGTGACTAGGATAACGGATAGAAATACTTAAATACATATAAACATCCATGACTTAGGTACAAATGCTCGTGCTCATCATACAAACATTTGCCCCTTGCGGGATTCGAACCCGCAACTGCCTGGTTTAGAAGTCCGGTGCGCGAACGACTACACCAACTCTGAATGTTTTACTGTCTTTTGTTTTTGTACTGTGGCTGTCATCAAAACTTAGTAGCCACTTGTAGTGGCCATATTAAACATCGCCAGTGAAAGTAAAACGACAGAACTAGTTCGGATTAAGGAGTTGGTAGTTGATTATGTGCTTTTGGCAGTTACTTAAAAGCACATCAAGCAGATTATAGTATGAGGTAGGTACTTATTATAGTTAAGTAGTGGCGAAAGCTCGCGAATACGTCTGTGAGTTCCATTTAGTTACCGAACTTCGCAATTCAGCATACATTTATGTTATTCCGTTTAGACTTAGGTTTAATTCTGATATTTTAGCGCAATTTTATTGCTTACTTTTTTTGTAACATATTTAAAAATAAGCTATTGCACTGTTGGCTTACTAATGGTTACATTATATTCTCATAGTTTCGCAAAAAATATAAAACACGATTGATTATAATTAATGGAATCAGGCGTTACTTTGCAGAAATCCATTACTAAGAGCTCTCTTAGCGGAAATTTAATGCAAAATAATTTTATTTTACTTTCTTCCATCTACGATTGATTATCACTTCAGTTTTAGTTCAGCTTCATAAAAAGACAAGACAGACTTCCTTGTAAATGATATCACCTCTTTGCGGGTGTTATAAATCTTACACTGACAAGTACAGATTACGAGCAGATATAAGACTTTCATACTTTACATAAGCAGACGGAGTTATAAGGAAACCAATAGTCGTATATTTAGTTAAGTCATGTCAGTTTGTGTGCAGTGACGAGGCGCTTTCTAGAGCTTTTGTTGATATTTTATCGCTATAACAAGGTGGAAGAAAGCATTGCAAGTCCGTTCTTGATAATTATTAAAATTCCTCTGCAAGTTTTGTTAATAAAAGCGAACAAAATAATGAATAAATAAATTGTTTCAACAAACACACCTATTACCTAGGCCCAAACTAAGCGTGAGCTTGTGCTATGGTGACTAGGATAACGGATAGACATTATACTCATATACATTTATAAACATCCATGACTTCGGTACAAATGCTCGTGCTCATCACTCAAACATTAGCCCCTTGCGGGATTCAAACCCGCAACCTCCTGGTTTAGAAGTCCGGGGCGCGAACCACTACACCAAGACGGTCGTCTCAATCTCATAATTCATCATTAAAATTTTGTGTTAAAATTAAATGTTACTATATATTCACTATCAAAGTAGAAACCTTTGGTCAGACTTGTGTTAATATTTTCTAGCTTTTGCGACTGTTCTTACCTTTGTTTTTAAGCCTACTTTTTACCTTATTTAAATATCTGAATTTTGTTTTAGATCAACGTACTTTAGATGGCCATAGTATGGAAAGATAAATATCCTTTCGACACCTACTATTACCATTATACAGTGCCTAGTCGTAAATCTAAGCGTTATTTATATTGCCATCACGTACTTGCATCTACATATACCGCTACTACCACAAACACGGAAACTTTACGACCTTGCTTTGCGTTCCGAATCCATAACATCTCGAAATAGAAAACAAGCGTATATGCAAATTGCAGATGCAAACAGGCCAAATAGTAAATGCATAATTTTAAGATCACTTTAGAAAAGTTTATTGCATTTTTTATAGTAAGGTGGAATAATACACGGATTTAAGCAAATTTGATAGGTAATGGAATAAAAATGAGCTTAATGTTTGTAAGAATGGTCTCAGTAATTTTCCCACTGCATATTAAATACTTCCTTAGTTTTGACTTCGAGCAATTTGTTTTTTTCTTACTGCAGTCGTATAAAACTTTTTATATTTATGCAATGATTTTTTTTGTGTCGTTCACAATAAAGATCAAATATTGTTCAGTTTTTCTATTTACTGTTCTATTGCTACTTATTCCTTAATAAAACTCTTTTGATCAAAATAAATGAGAAAATTGCGATTAAAAGTGAATCAGTTTGTTAATATTTTGTCTTTTTCCTAATCCAATAAATGAGTACGGTATCAATACCTATATATCTCGCAAAGGAGGTCTTGGAGGTTGATCGTGCATGACTATTTACCCAAAATTTAAAAAAAAACCTCTTGTTAACAACCATGTGATTATCCGTAAACAAATATTTGCCACAATTAAAAAATTGCATGGTAATTGCCGTTCTAAGTATATTACATGTGTTCCCCGGAGCGCGTCGTCCGCGTATGGCATAATCGCTTGCGCAATCGGTTATGCGCATCGATACTATTCCGATTCCGAGAATCGATGTTTGTTTGTTGTCAAAATGCACCAACTGTTGGGAGTAAGATCACCAAGTCACACATCGGATCGCATTTTTATCGACAAGAAAAAAAGTTAAGGTTTATTGTATTCATTCGAATTTAAAGAATTCTTTTGCTTTATTTCTGTTAGCAACTTGTAAGTAAGTGATAGTATTTCCAAACTTAAGTTAGTTAACTAATAAATATAAACTCACTATAGGAGTTTCAAATGACAGTAGGTAATCATCACCAAGTTGTTATTCCTACGTATCAAGATAATGTTAAATATAAATAAATAAAAAATATTTAGTACAAATGTAGATGTAGTATTAAGTTTGCACGTTAATTATTTTAATTAATATGTTTCATGATTGCTCGTAACAAAATGTATTAATTAGTAGGTAAATAGTTCACACAACCGTGATGTCTGCACGCAATGATTATTACTGGTCAATCATTACAGTGCCCTCGTCATTCTTGAATGATTTCGTAATTAGTGAATAGTTTGCTAAAAGTAAATATTGAGTTCAATCAAAGTTTACCTTTGCACAAAATTTTTCAAAGACGACTCTATCTTTTTTTGAGGGCCACTTTGTAACATCCAGAAATTACAGTGGTAACTTTTGCTAGAGGCTGCAATTTTCGAAACTTTCACATTTTGTAAGTTAGAAAGTGAAAAGAAAATTACATTAGACGGAACCTGTTTCACAAGACTGAGAAAATTGTATGTTCCGTGAGAACCGTGGTAATTGCCCTGTGTTTTGAATCAATTACATGCATTAAGTCATCAACTTTTCTTACTCACTATTCACTAGTAAGAAAATATCAAATCCTATTTCATAAATAACAAAACTTTTTTAAAATAAACCAACCAACCAAGGCTACTTTTGTGAAAGCCCTAAAAAGTTCATCCCAAAAAAAAAACAAGATCACTTTTTGAATCCGCGTTCTAAATTCAAAAACCGCGGCCTAATTTTACACTTCACATCACAACACTGCACTCAACTCACCAGAAACTTCATGTTGCTGCGTGTCTCCGTCGGTCGCCGAAGACTGGTTGTGTGGAGCGACCAGTAGCCTCACGTTATATACCGTCCCTCCCACACACGAGATTCGTTCAAAGAAGGGTGAACGCCTGGGCCACTAATGACATGTTTTAATTGTAACTTGCATTTTGAACGTTCCATTTTCAAACTGGATCACTGATCTTCTTTTGACAAATCTAACTGGCTGATATTGCAACGATACGAACGACCGACCGATTGACCGGAACGTACAAAAACGCCACTCTGTCTCTACATCTCATAGTCACAGCAGATATGATACTATTGTGACAGTCTACAGTCCAGATTGTGGGTTAACCTACTTACATAGGAGATTTGGGCCGTGTTTCAGGAAGGGTACCAGTCTTGTAATACAAGTCCAAGAAATAGTAACTCTAAGAGTTACTTTGTGTTACTATGGTTACACACTCGTATTACAAGACTTGTGCCCTTCCTGAGACATGGCATGGTGTACTTACTGGTGTAAGTATTAAGCCCAAATACCATAGTAAGTTAGCTCTTAAGCTTTTAGCTCTTCTGCCTATTTTAACATACCACATCGATTCTTCTATTGGTTGGTTTGATTACGAGATACGAAAGGCCTAATTTTAGAAGAAGTCATTAGTATCGGACTAAAAGTAATTACAACGAATAAACATTACTTATAACTTGGCAAGACAGAGGTGGCTTTATAATGAAATTAGCGATTTCCCGCGATTTCCCATACGCAAGAAAATGTAAAATATTCCATACCAACTTCCACCCCTTACGAACGACTGCTGGAATAAAAACTATCCTATGTCCTGTCCCGGGGCGAATAAACAGATAAAGTTCGTAAGAAGGTAGACACAGCCGCACGTCATACTACCCCAATTTGACCTTGAGACCGCCTCTATTTCCTACGTAATAAAAACAGTTTTAGTAGATCTAATAGGTAACCTGGCGTGCTGCCGAGTGTACGTCGGTTACCAATTATTCCATTACGTCTACACATACCATTTGAAAGAAGCATACTATTATTTTGGCTTTGATAACTTTAAATAGTACTATTTTAGGACAATACGTGAAACAATATAGGTTCGTCGGTTCATCCTACTACTTAAACAATAAAAATGTATGCTAACGCTAAGAGTAAAATATGTAACTTTAAGTCAAGTAAAATGTTTTCCCACCATTACATCTATTTAAATGTAATATCAACAGCCCCATGGCACAGTATAATATACGATTGCATATCATGTAGCTTTGACTGTCAGTCTCTCAGAGTGTTACATTCTCATAAAAGGTTGTTTTAATACACTGCCTTTAATGGCAAAAACACAACTTTAACTCTGTTCTTGCTATATAAGAAAAATCTTGATCCGATGACTGACTTAAAAAATATAACCTAATTATGAGTGTTTTATTGAGATTTTAGCCTTATAAGTTCCACCTAATACAGCGGTAAGGTTAACCGTAACCTAGTACTTATTCTGTGCCGTAACTAATGCCACTGTGTCAAAAGACCCGCGGGCAGGTTGATAAAATAACATTTAATTTTCTATTGCGTCTGGAAATATGATACGTGAAGTTTTAACAGATTTTACTGGTCCCACAATATACTTATTTGGACACTAATGTCCAAGCTTCTTCTTCAGGAGTACAAGAGTATTTAAATACTAAAATACGACTACATAACACGCGCTTAAGTAGTTTATTATTCGGTGCATACACAGCATAAAGTAATAAAATAAAATAATAATAATGTCCTCCTAGCCGAATTTCGACCACGGCGGCCTATCTCAACAGAGATTAGCCAACTGCGCGGGACATATTATAGTGCACAAGTGTGTGCGCAATACACAGGTGCATTCTCTGTTCCTTCACTCTCATAATTCGGTGAGACGGCAGTCCGACATGACCGTAGAGAGATCAGGTGCAGGACCAACGACTTAACGTGCTTTCCGAGGCACGGGGGTGATAACACTACCGACTTTCTGACTCCGGAGCTGTGTCTGAGTAATTTCAAGACAGAAAAACCTAAACACTCTCGGCCCGATCCGGGATTCGAACCCGGGACCTCGTGGATAGTACCTAGCGTGCTGACCACTAGACCAGCGAGGCAGGCAAAGCACATATATACGGCATAAAGTACCTAGTTCTCGGCTGAACGCATTTTCTGTCACATCTTATAGTCGTAAGTGAGGTGCTGTGCGTATGTGCATTAAATTATTTATTTGTACAAAGTCGTACTACTGTTAATAAGTATAATTTTACTATGCACAAACGTGACAAGGAAAACAGTACCTCCAGTAAGAAAGCCGGCAAGAAAAATGATTGCACGTGAAGTATAAAGCGGGTCGCGTACTTGCGAACCAATATCACATCTACTCTGATGCACTTACGTAATACGAGTAGCAATGAGTTTGTCACTGCTTTACTTAAGCGGAGCTAAGCGAAGCTTAGTTAGGGCCGGTAGACAAGATGCAATCTATTCTAAAGCGAAGGTCGCTATCGCAAACTTAATGTATGAAACTGACATAAACCGTCGAAACATCACGTGAAGTTTGCACACATTTGACATTTTGTTGGCCATAGCGAAATTCGCTGCAGAATGATTGATTATGTCTAAGGGCCCAGCCGTCATAGCTCAGCTCCACTTATGATCCACACGATAGCAGTTCCAAAGCAATGATATCCTTTTTTCATTAGTTTCAAAGTTATTATAGCATTCCAGACGTCTTAGTTTAAAAGCAATTAATATTTTGAACTATAACTATCGCAACTTAAAGGCAATCATAATAGGAAATTTATCTGAATTTTCAGCATTAAAGCAGAATAAGCAAAATAGTGTCAAGAAACCTAATATAAATATAATAATAAATAAGCGTTAGTGGCGTAGTGGTTAGCGGATTGGGAGGTACCGGAATCGACCCCACGTGCCGCCATGAACCAATGACTTTTTCTGAGTTGTGTACATTAGTTGTTTTACTAATAGATGCTCTTACGGTAAGGGAAAACATCGTGAGGAAACCTGCACCTTTAGGCGGCTGAATGTGTAACCGTGATCCAAACAGAATCCCCTGTTAACAGAGTCACGGAGGTGAGGTGGCGGTCGCTCCATCGTAATTACCTACCTGATCTGCCATATGCTGGATCATGGTCCTAATTGCACAATCGGAATAACGCTAGGATGATGATGATGATGGAAATTCATGCAACGTAAGTACTTATCTAAGCATTTTCATCCCGACGTTTCGGCCCAATTGCATGTCAGTCATCGCCAGTCTGCCCGTGACCACAGTCCGTGCAATTGGGGCGAAACATCAAGAAAAAAAACAAAATGCTTAGCTACGTACGTTGTATGAATTCCCGTATTATTAACCAACGTTTTCAGAGTGACTTTTGTAAGCGTTTTTATTTATCTAACTAGAACTGTATCTGAATTTTGATAATGCATATTCATTATTCCCCTACGCTTGAAAGTAAACTATTTCGTAATATTTGAGTGATATTTTGTGTTAGTTCTGCATCTTTGTAATTATTTCTTGGTCAGTATATTGGTGTACCATTCATTATCTTATCTTTTCGATTAGTATCAAAGTAGGATATTAGATTTCCCAGACAAGGTCTCGACTTTACATAAGCAAATCAGTTAGAGCGCTAGCGCATAAAATATACTTGGAAGCAACCAACTCGAGCCGTTTTTCACGTGAGTCACGTTTCATTATGACGTTTTTAAACTACTGTGAGTATGACGAAATACCTAGACCATAGAACCAAAACTAGAAAAAAATCAGAAAACAGATTATTATAAATATTTTATAGCCAAGGCTTCCACAGGTTTGCCCGTCACCTTTAAAACATTTTTACAAACCACTTTCTTTTTCTTTGCATGCATTTAGACGATGTCAGTTCCAAACTAACACATTAGAGTGTATAATCTCCATGATTAAGTACTGAACTTACAAAGTCATAGAGATACCAAGATAATAGAGGTGGGTCAATTTATTGCTCCTTAGTGTATATTATTAAAATTTATAATCTCTGGCACGCGTCGCGGCCTCTACAGAACAGAAGTTTAGTCACGTTTGCTAATAGGAGGTGGCTTAACGAAGGCTCCGCGCAGATGGACCACCGACCAAATCCACCGGTGGCTAGTGACAAGTTGTTTACATTATTTTTAACACGTTGCCACACCCGTGAAGCGAGTAGCGGCCACTCGCGACGCGACGCGCCAGCGATGGCGGGCACTCGTCATTTTGACAAAACATCTGTCAAAGCGTAGCAGACGGGTGTCAATTGTAGCGGCCACCGACCACCTTCGTTTGCGCGAGACCAAATGGCGTGTCGCGCGACAGTCACCACCAGTGGCGGTGGTCGGTGGCCCTACTGCGCGGAGTCTAAGACTTGAATACGATTTTAGGCAAATACAATTAGGTTTGGTTTGACTTTAAATTAGATATCTAGAAATCTGAAGTTGTTAATGTTCGGGGTCCATGTCTTACAGTTCTATAACATTTTGATAAGAACACGTTATCCGTGTAAAAGTATAATAATTCCTATGACATTGCTTAAAAAGCTAATAAACTAGCGAGCATTATGAAATTTATAAACAAAGTGTCAAAAGTGGTTGTGGAATTTCTATAGTATATACTATTCTATTATACTATACATTCATTTTCGCGGAACATACATGGGGATCTTTAGAGTAGCCCCTGGACCCCTTTATCGATTGTTTTCGTTTGGACCACATGAAACCCACCACTATGTATATTAATTAGATACTATTTCATGTTTAAATGTACGGTCGGCAGCACATCAGAATATGTGAACTACGTAAAACAGCTTTTATTACGTAGGGAATACGGCGGACGAATAGTCTGACGAGCGGCCGTGTGTGAACATACGTCAGACTTTATCCGTCCGCCTCTACTACCTAATTCCCTACTTAATAAAAGCTATTTTCGTTGTTCACACGCGTAACCTAACGTGCTACTGAATGGTAATACCTAAATCATTAATAGGAACGACGGTATTCGCTACTTCGAGTTCCTTTTCTCACTAACTTTAGTTAAATTTAATTAGAAAATGGCATCTAATTTACGTGACAAACGACACGAAATAACGTTTATTATTATGATTGGTAAATAATGGCTTATAAATAATTTCTTACGATTGTTTAAGTGTATTTCGTAGCTTAAGTCTTCTTAAAGTAGTAATCAACGATTGACTAATATCGCGGTAGACAAAGTAATACCTTATCAGCTACATGGTTTTTTCTTTTGGTTTACATGTTTATAATTTTGTATTTTATCTTCTTGTAATGCAGGTGCTTGTGGCGCAGTGGCGGCAGCGCTTTGGTAGTGATATCAAAGTAAAAATTTAAGCAACCCCAGGCGCGGTCGTGATTGGATGGGTGACCATTCCGACCATTTAAGTGACGTCCATTAAAAGCATCTCCGTACTTCGGAAGGCACGTTAAGCAGTTGGTCCTGGCTAATATCTATGCATATTAGTCGTTAAGCCTAGTCAGAGGCCCTAGGGCGGCTTGATAACATCACTTGCCTTACAGACAGCCGTCTCCACTAATCCGCACTGAGGCCGCGCGTGGTGGAGTATGGCTCGTAACTCCTCATAGTTGAGATGAGGCCTTTGCCCAGCAGTGGCATCTATACAGGCTAACTTAACTTTTACTTTTTGTAATATATAATTACGATAGACAAAAATTGCCACGTTAAACTTACAACTTCAAGAAGCATTTGCCATAATCAGATGATTAGCTAATCAACCAATCTAAAGCAGTCAATTTACTTAGCATTTCTGCAATGAAGATCCATCCACTGACAAGTTACACCCACAACCGGTTGTACACACGTTATGCATTAAACCAGTTGTGTTCCATTAAATTTAATCAAGTTTAGTGGTCAACTGAACAATAATAAAGCTTGTTGCTCTATAATTTTATCCATTACATTATTAATTTCAGATTTTCTGTCACTCGTGATGATGATGATGATGATGTCCTCCTAGCCGATTTCGACTACGGCGGCCTATCTCAACAGAGATTAGCCAACTGCGCAGGACATATTTTAGTGTACAAGTGTGTGCGCAATACATAGGTACACTCTCTGTTCCTTCACTCTCATAATAAGTAAGTAGGTCACCCGTGGCCTTTTACGTCAACGCGCATATTCGAGGTGCGCAAAACGCATCGGTCAGCATTATGGAGCCGTCGCCGGCTGTTGCTGACCGCGATGCGACACCAACACCGTGTCAACCGAAGGATCGGTGCGACGAGCAGGGCTTCAAGAAAGTGGAAAGAAAGAAGAGGAAGCCCGCCAGCCGTAACCACCGTGGCACCGCACCAACCGGACCCGAACATCCGCTGCGTCCCGAAATACGCTCGACGTAGCTGTATGTGTCCCGATGTCACTGGTCGACGAGGGTAGAGGAGGTCGTCGACTATGTTCGAAGAAATTCCAACTTCACCCTGAGGGTCGAACGGTTGGAATCTAGCCACAAAGTAAATTTTAGTTCGTTTGTGGTGAGAGTACCGACCCATCATCTGGCGACCTTCATGAAGGAGGACTTTTGGCCGCAGGGAGTCGTGTTTCGGAGATTCCGGGGACGACTGCCAGCCGACACCGCGCGCGTCATATCTAGTCGCTGACGAGTCTAGTTAGTTAAATAGTGTTTTTATGAGTTTTTTTTTAATATTTTATAAGTATGTATGTTAGTCTGTAAGGTATGGTCTGTATTCTATGGGCCTGTATTATTTTTTTAGTCTGTAGCCTGAAATTAATGATTATTATTATAATTCGGTGAGACGGCAGTCCGACATGACCGTAGAGAGATCAGGCGCAGGACCAACGGCTTAACGTGCTCTCCGAGGCACGGGGGTGTTAATACCACCAATTTCCTGACTCCGAAGCTGTGTCTGAGTAATTTCAAGACAAAAAAACCTAAACACTCTCGGCCCGACCCGGGATTCGAACCCGGGACCTCGTGGATAGTACCCAGCGTGCTGACCACTAGACCAACGAGGCAGTCACTCGTGATAACATGACCGTGTACAGTGGGCCCCGCATCAACTCACCCAAATCTGTCAAAATATCTCTAATGATATGGAACTCTATGTGATCAACATAAGGTTGTAATTTGGTTGCTAAAATTAGACAGGTCAGGGTAGGTTGATGTGGGGCCGTGTGTAGTTGATGAAGAGACGACTTCAGCCGAAATCACGGACGAACGATGCTAAAACCTTAGGCAGTTGTCCCACTTATTCAGTTATAGGCAAAAAATGAAACGATTATTTAGTTTAGCTTCGATTTTTTGCGTAGCACAGACATATATTGTGTACATGAAATACGAGAGAGGACAAGGCAGCAAGTGGCAGATGCATGACAGTCTAATGACAGGTGTCAAGTTTGACATATACAGATTACATAATTTGTTTACTGCGATTTGCCAACACCACTACCTACGAGTAAACGAGTAACTATTGGCGATTGGATTTTCTCGCTCAAGAAACCTACAATAGTCATACACCTCTATTCCATGTAAAGAGATGCGCACATTTAGCCAATCGATGACTGTTCACACTGCCGGCGAGAACTCGCTTTACTCGTTTGTCGCTAAGCGTCAGAGCCATCGAAGATAATATACTACTAACGCCATCTAGCGCACCTTTCTATTACTTTATTCATGCTCGTCCAGCCAGCAACGTAGTGCCGCGTGCCACCGGTCAATAAAACGGGCGCGCGTGTCACTGCTCGCTCGTGACACCCAATTTGACTAGCCCACCACGGTGGGTCACCACGCGTAGGTAAGTTTTTGCAACCTATGCGGGAAGTTTCACACAGGCCTAGCTAGACGAAAATATCGTCATCGTAAACCGGAGTAGCGGACTTGCAGGACTTGAGGAGCAACCACAAATTAGGATACGTATTGTTATTTTCGATTATTTAGCAACTAGCTAACTACCAAAAATATTACTATTTAACGCGTTGATGTCTTTTCTTCGAGCTATTAGACGCGCACGAGCACTTTGTGAAGGGCGTGGTGTATTCTGAAGCTACCTTATGTGAAAAGGGTCAACTCTAGCTAAAATACATGATTTTTTTCCCCTGGAATATTAAACACTTTTTGTTGAGGCGCGATGTTGCTTTCGTACTAAATTAAACCTAAATGTGGAACATTAAAATTGATAATAAATTGTATTATTATTACGTCCTCTCGTATTTCTGAAATGACTACAAAGAAAATTTTGTTAAACTTGCGCCTAAAACTGCTTCAATTAAATAGTCCGCAGCACCTACAAGAAGAAGAGAATAAATATTGGACAACATCACATACATTACTCAAATCCCAAAGTAAGTAGCTAAAGCACTTGTGATCTGCAAATCTAAAACAACGGGGGTACCACAACACCCAGGCACGAGACAATATAGAAATTGTGAATTTCTGTATGGACTTGACTGGGGATCGAGCCCAGGACCTCAGAGATGGCGACACCTTAAAAACCGGTGTGCTAGGTACTCGGCTACGGAGGTCGTCAATAACAACAATAATGATATTCAAGACTATCTTGGTGACGAGAATGTATGGACAGTCCAGCCTGCACCAAACTGACGTACCTTTTTATTGTAACTTTTTTGACTTTTTTATGGCAGCTAGTGGTGACTGAGTTTGTTCCGGTGCTTCTTCTCAGCACTTGCCCGATTGTCTGTGTCTTGTCTCGAAGCACTAGTAGGGCCTAAAAGATAAGGAGACATGTTCGGGCCCCCTCAGGGCCAATATTACTGATTTTTAAATTTTGACGTTCATAAGTGGCATTTTCTGTCCTAAATTGAATAAATTATATTTGACTTTGACTTTGATAGTAAACACATATTGGAAAATGACTAGGACCGAACAGTTCAAGTAAATTATACGGAACTTTGATACCCAAATTGCGCTATCACTCTTGTCAAATGTATCGTAGCCGAATAAAGATTAACGGCATCAATAAATATCACCTTACCTGCAACTATCGGAACTGGTTTGTGAAGGATAGCTGGTGGCGCCTCCTTTTACTGTGTGAGCTATTTGAAAGGTATAATCAATTATGTGGGTATTCCCATTACTTGGGACGTTAATTTAACCGCATCACAGGAGTTGGTGGCTTCGAGCCACCCAGGGAAGATTCCTATTTCCCCCCGAATACAAATATATTTAAATTTCAGCCGACTCACTGACGTAGCAAGCTTACAAAAAATCGTCGACTGACTAACGTCCTCCGTAGCTAAGTTGGAAAGAGCATTCGCCCGGATAGCAAAGAATCATGGGTTCGAGTCCCATCGGATGACACGTCGATCCATTTTTGTGAGCTTAATTTAATTAAATTTTTGTATAAAACTTGTAAACAAGTAATAATATTAAAATCATATATTTTAATTATATTAAAATCTTTGATCTTTGTGATTGACTTTGGAGGTGAAACAAGAACAGGACAAATAGAATGAAATGCAAACTCCTAAACTAAGCACTAATAGGGCCAAAAAACAAGGAGACATGTACGGGCACCACAAGGTCCAATATTTTTGTTTTTTTGTTTTTTAAGTGGTATTTTCTGTCTTAATTGAATACATGATTTTTGATTTAGGTTTTTTTTTATATTTCAAGAGCGTAAAGCAATAGAATTTCAATATGTATATATTCTACATCAAAATTAGCCAATGTAGTAAAAATAAAGAAACTGAATAATTTAATAATTGGTCACACACAATCAATTTTTGTTGTGTCATCGGTATATCGTAACGCTAGAAATTCTTACTTATCAAAATCAAAAATCATTACTTATTTAATTTAGGACAGAAAATGCCACTTGTGAACATTAAAATTAAAAAAACCGGCCAAGTGCGAGTCGGACTCGCGCACGAAGGGTTCCGTATTCAGTTGGGTGGCTACACCCTCATCACTTAAAACGCTTTCACATTTAGGCGACTTTAGCAGCGCGACTATGGCATATACAGTGTCGCTATCGAAGCTTTTTAAAAGTGCCTCCAAAATGTTTATTATTGTCCTATAACCTTGTTCTAATCTATCTTGTCCTATAACCCAATGTTGTTATTGTCCTATAATAAAACAACACTAGCTCAGCGCCTTGATTGAATGCAGAGAGCGCACGCCAATGTCGCGCAGAGCTATACCTCGCGGTTGTTGCGCTCCGTTTATAGTATGAAATTATCAGCAGCGCGTCAGACGCGCTGCTAAAGTCGTCTATGTGAAAGCGCATAATACCATACTATTGTAATGTCATCAGAACTACTCACAAGTGCAAATACGGTACGTACGGTAGTACGCCTATCTTCCGGCTACATAATTAGACCTTAAAACTTAATTGTGGTCAAAGTGCACCACAAGACCTCTCTAAAAATTCCAAACACGGCTATGATACGACATTCTATCATGGAATACCAGTGCCTATCTTCCGGTTTCATCATCAGACGTTAAAACTTAATCATGGTCAAAGTGCATCACAAGACCTTTCTAACAAGTCCAAACAAAGCTACGATACGATGTTCCTTCATGAAGTTTTAGTTCATATCTTCCAGCCCCATCATCAGATCAGTTTGACAGTACCATATTATTGTATTGTCATTAGAACTACATACAGCTGCCATTTTCCATGACGCTACGATCCTTGGAAGATGGTTAAATTAGTTAACTTAGACCTTATTTATAAAATAATAAAAGCGTGTTAGTAAAGAAAAGAAATATAATTTTCCAAAACATCATCAAAAACGACCGGAAGACTTAATTTACCAGTCGTACTTAATGCCGCCGAAAACCGTTTCTAACTTGCTGCTTGATTTACCTATTTCTGAAATATCGTATCTTATCGCGAGTTAAAACCCAACACCGCCATCTATTGAGATTTTTTTGAACCAGAATTGTTTGTTCTTCGCGATAACTTCGCAAAAAGTTCTTTTTGTATTTGATTTAACTACAAATTAAGAATTATCGGACTTTTTCCTCAACTAATCATGTAAGATCTTCCTTCATGGTACTAGGTCTATGGGAAGTACCCTATAGGTTTTGATTCCCCTGAGAATTGGGGAAAAATAACTTAATTGGCCGTATCTTTTGTTTGCGTAAACTTAAAAGCTTGATTCTTTTACAGCTTTAAGGGACCATAGACATAAGTATTTGATATTAATTTCAACCTTATACCTCCACGCGTTCCTGAAAAAAAGTGTCTTGACAGACAGACGGACAACAAAGTGATCTTATAAGGGTTCCTTTTTTCCTTTTGAGGTACGGAATCCTAAAAACAATAATATTGTCCAATAGGAGCCCGAACGTATCTTTATTTTTTATTTTTTGTTATTAGCTAAAGTACTAAAATGTTCAGCTACATTTGATGCTGACTGTACTACAGGATGACAGGAGTATTATAATGAAGATATAGTACCTATAGTTTTAAAACTCAGCTTCTTTTGTATGTATGGACGTAGAAACCACGTCATATTTATAACCAATTTTCAAAGTTCATTCACCAGTAGAAACCTAAATTATTCCTCGATGTCATAGGACTTCAGTATTTTCTTAAATTGAACTCATGCGATGCCGGGTCGGACCGCCAGTAAATAATAAAAAATAGACATCAAGCAGCTCGTCACTGTTAGATGGAACAGCTACCTTATATGGGATTGACTTTAGTCACAGTTGCTGAATAAAATCAACATTCGCAACATTCACACGGACAGTTAACAAGTAGAGTATTAAACTTAATGCGAACTAAGTGATAGCAAAAGTGTTCACTTGCTCAATCGCTGTTACAAAAACTTACAATACATTCATGTGTTACACAAATAACACATGGTAACAGTCATGTTAGTATTTGTAAATACCATTGACCGCATTTTTGGCTTTCACTAATCAAATCGCTAAAAGAACTTTTTGCAGCTTGCTGTGTTCCGTCGGTGAGTGGGATTGCCAGAACCGTCTGGATGAGCTCGCCCCACACCGTGTCGACCTGTGCCACCTCTGGCTTAGTTTAGAGTCAAGAGCAAACCAATCTACACTAATATTTTCTACATCTACAACTACACTAATAATATTAAGAGGAAAGATTTGATTGTTTGTTTGTATTGAATAGGCTCCGAAACTACTGAATCCATTCAAATGAAATTTGGTACAGAGATAGTTTGAGACCCCGGGAAGGACACGGGATACTTTTTGTTGCGATATAAAATCATCAGAGGGGTGCAATGGGGGATGAAAGTTTATATGGAACATCCTACTTTTGGCGCGGGAGATGTCGCGGGGAACTGCAAGTTTAAAATAAATACAAGAAGTGCTCGTAAAATTTTTGGTTACGGTTGCATTTGCAACTTGTGTTTAAGTCTACGGCACTTACGCCAGAATTGAAGCTGTTATTAAGCAGGCAAAGTAATCATGAGTAATGATGATTATAAAATTCAATATGTAATCACATAAGCGTTATATAAAACAGAGCTAAATAAGTTCTAACATAAGTGGAAGTGTTTCACTGTGTCGACTCGTTGGATAAGTTTCTGTGTTAGCAACGTGCGTAAACGTAAACCTATATGTGTCAGTCAACATGTTTTACAACTATTTAACAGCCAAATGTTAAATGTGTATTGTTGCAGATTATACGCATTTGAATCTATGAATTCTGCGAACAAGCACGGAAGTCTTAATCAATAAGATACTAGTAGTACTTCCTCGCGACTTTGCCCGCGCCAAAATTCGGATTTTCCATACAGTTTTCACCCCCCCCCCCCCCCCCATTTCACCCCCCCTGATAATTTTATATCGCGACAAAAAGTAGCGAATGTCCTTCCCCCCTGGGAAGGACATTCGACCCTTCCCAAACTAAGAGATATTATTTATCTATCCATGATTTAAGAGCTACGCTCTTGTCGGTGGAGTCTTCTCTATTCCTCTCTATTCAGTATCATTTCCTTGACTTCCTGGTACGACACGACACCTAACTTTTCCTTGATTTGGTCCTTCCTCCTGAGTAGGACCTTCTTGGTCTTCCTCTTTTTCTTGTCCCTTCTACTTTTCCCTCTATAATCACTCTGATTAGTTCATCGTGTCGTACCAAGTGATAGATGAGAGGTATTAGATAGTGCCAGAATCGGTCTAGTATCTAGGAGCCTATTAAATACAAACAAATCTTGCCTCTTTATAATATTAGTTTATAAGATATATTCGCTCATAATAAAAAAATATTAAAGTAGAAACATAATTTTAAATATATAGTTGATTAGAGTTCCTGTAAGGGAACTACTGCATTAATTCTACGAGTACTTTTACTATGAGATGGCTCATTTTATCTTATGTTTTTAATTCATGAGAAAAGACATGTCCACTTTTTGTATGGAGGCTGGTTTTTTATTCAAAGATATCACCAACCACCAATAAACTCTATTTATCTTAAAGCTTCAAAAATATGAAACACATAACCACAGAAATCATAATTTTAAACGCCTCCGTTTTTGAGAAAAAATATGTTTTGTAATGTGGCATCATCCATTGATCACTCCCTTATATTTCCTGGCTGTTTGGGCTCAACAAAGTCAAAGTCAAAGTCAAAAATTCTTTATTCAATTTAGGACACAAAATGCCACTTATGAACGTCAAAATATCAATCAATTATGGCCCATATGGGGCAGAACATGTCTCCTTATCTTTTGGGCCCTACTAGCGCTTCGAGACAAGACACAGACAATCTGGCAAGTGCTGAGAAGAAACGCCGGAACAAACTCAGTCACCACTAGCTGCCACAAAAATAAAACAAATCAAAATAAACAGGTAGGTACATCAGTTTGGTGCAGGCTGGACTGTCCATACATTCTCGTCATTAAGATAGTCTTGAATTTTATAATACCCCTTCGACATTAGGGTATTTTTGACATGTAACTTAAATTTATTAATAGGTAGTTCGATAACATTATGAGGTATTTTATTGAAAAATTTGACACAATTTCCCAAGAATGAATTAATTGTTTTGGCTAATCTGAAGTTTGGAATGACAAGTTTGTTTTTATTTCTTGTGTTATACGAATGAATATCACTTTTTTTATAACAAGATCTAAATTTTTGCGTACGTACATTATATTATCAAATATGTATTGAGAAGCGACAGTGAGGATGTTAATTTCTTTAAAGAATTCTCTCAGGGATTCGCGGGGACTAAGTTTGTAAATGGCACGAATGGCTCTTTTCTGTAAAATAAAGATGGTATCTATGTCCGCAGCAGAACCCCACAAGAGAAGACCATAAGACATTATACTGTGATAGTAACTAAAATACACAAGCCTTGCTGTTTCAACATCAGTCAAATGTCTAATTTTTCTAACCGCAAAGGCACCTGAAGCAAGTCTCCCAGCCAGAGCGTCAACATGTGGTCCCCACTGCAATTTCGAATCCAATGTAATGCCCAGAAAAACAGTGGAGTTTGATAGATGTAATTTTTCACCGTTGAGTAGGATTTCTGTGTTAGCTTGCTTCACGTTAGGCATGGTGAATTTAATACATTTAGTCTTTTTTGTATTAAGAAGCAAGTTATTGCTAGTGAACCAATTTAATACCTTAGAGAGAGCTCCGCTTACATTGTCAAATGATTCTTCGCCTCTTCTTGATTTGAAGACTAAAGAAGTATCATCAGCAAACAGAACTATCTCACAGGAGTCTTTGGCATAAAAAGGAAGGTCATTAATATAGATCAAAAATAACAAAGTTCCCAATATTGAGCCCTGGGGCACTCCCATTTGAAGCGGGGCACCTGAGGAGTTAGTACCATTAACGTTTACTGTTTGTAGTCTGCCTGAGAGGTAAGATTTCAACATTTTAGACGCGTTATTAGATACACCGTAATGTTCAAGCTTAATAATGAGTGTTTGGTGATCGACACAATCAAATGCCTTCGACAAGTCACAGAATACACCAATCGCATCGTGTTTATCTTCATAAGCATCCAAAATGTGTTTTACGAGTGCCACCCCAGCATCTGTTGTATTTCTACCTTTGGAAAAACCAAACTGTTTCTCGTGCAGTAAATTGTTAAGTTTAAAATGAGAGAGCAATTGATTAAATATAACTTTATCAAAAATTTTGCTAAATGCAGGTAGAATGGAAATTGGCCTGAAGTTGCTTGGGTCACTTTTTTCTCCTGACTTAAATAAAGGTATTATCTTACTATATTTCATTAAACCCTTGGCCCCAACCCTTGGCCTACTCAGAATGGGTGAATTGATTTAAAAGTACTTTTGTTTTCTTTTTGATTCTTCATTCAATCATTCATTCCTGGAATGACAATTTTGTTGACAGTTTTTTTTAATGTGTTAATTATTATAGCCGAAGGTGCGGTTTATGTACAGACAAACAGTAAAATTAATTCCCATTTTTCTCTAAATCGAAGGCCTTAAAAATATATTATTTATGCAAAAAGGCTAGTTTTTGTGAACTCCTTCATATAATATTTAATTTATTCTGGTTAGAAATATGACGAATAAAAAATCATTAATGGACAAGTCCTTTAAATACATTTTAGTCTTCCAATCTTTAAAATTATATAAAATTCAATTAATTGACCCTACAAAAATGTCTATCAGACAACAAAACCCATCAAGAGTTTATTTTAAGAGAATTAAGTTCAAAAATCAGTACCTAAAATTAAATATTTATTACAGTTTCCGTGTTTGGTATATTAGCCGTAACTTGTCACTAAATTGTATCCAAAAATATCTGGCGTTCATTCAACATACTTACATAAAACCAAAAGAGAAAGATCGAAGATCATTGCTGCTCACATTCAAGATTGAATAGGAATTATTAATTTGCTTTACATTAAACTCTCATAAAATTATTGAGAACGCCGCGGCGTCGCAATCCAATGAAAATTATTATTGCAAGAATCTACGCAAAATTAAAAGTATACTACTTACTCGGTTTTACGTAACGCCTCTACTTACATTGTTTTTTTAATTTATTTTGCGTCGTTTGGAATGCACAGACACCTATCGCCTAATTAAACTTTATATAACTAGCTTAATTATGCAACATACAAATATGGATCAAAATGCTATCTAACGCTGAGTATTGTAGATCGGCTTTCATTCTTTCACCGGCTTAAATTGCCTGCTCGTATTATTAAATGGCAATTATCTCGTTTTGTTTCGTATTTTAATTTTTGCTCTACGCAGACGCAGACGGAATGCGACACGTTCCTTTACAATTTCAACTTTACCTTTGCTCTAGGGCTAAGATGAAGTTCAAGAGTAAGCCCATTACATAAAAGAAAATAAATGTACGTACCATCTTTAGTATGGCCTTAAAATGTAGGTAATTAAGTTATTCCTAAGTATACAGATATAAATTAAACAAAAATAAATTGGTTTTACCGTTAAATCTTAAATTCTCAGATAAAAACCTGCATAATCTACTCTTACGTGTTTTTGTACCAGAAAAAAATGATGTAAACCTATATTACATATCAGTCATCACGCAGTCAGGGTGGATTCATGATGAGTAGACCCCATTTTGAACTAACACAGGTATAAGTACTCGATGAGTATCATACCGATGGGAGGATACCACTAGAATTAAGACAAAAATAAACAATCCAAACTGTGTTTCTCAGAGCATGTCTAGTTGAAGCTAATTTACGTCAAGTGCACAATCGTATCGCGATTATACCAGACCTTGGGCGGCCTCTCTCCTCCATAGGAATTCCTGACATAGATCTAAATGGTTCACAGCAAATAAACAAACTCGTTTAGCTGGGTGAATAATATTAAGTCGTGGCTTAGGTTCATAATCACATATCCTATTTGTTTTTTTTCTAAATTGAGTTTCAATGCAGAAACGAGAAATAATTCTGATATTCTATAGCCTATCTACATATGGGATACTTACCTCCTAACTATCCCAACTTACTCCTCCAAAATCAGATGATGATCGAAGACAGAAATACGTCATTGACCTTACATAGTAATTTGCACATAATTAACTCGTGAACTACTTCATAAAGTTCAACACATTCATCTATTTCAGAATAGTTAATGATTACAAATTGACGCATTTACATTTTTATTGTTTTGGTTGAGTCATTCATGCATTTTTCAGGGTTAATTGTTTTAAATAAGTTTTGGTCCAGCGCGATAAGCACTTTTTTTTACCAAACTATATTGGTCATTATTTTCCAAATGCTTGACATATAATTGAACTTTCCTCTTCTAAAAATTAAAGACGCTAACCAATCGTACTATTTCATTGGCTAATAGTGTTGTGGCGAGCACAAACTTTTTGTTCGGCCGCCGCGATCTGGACTGCATGCGTAAAGCTGGCCGGCGAGAAAAAAGAAGATTTCGGTCTGTCGTGTCTGACAGCTCTCTCCCCGTTTTTCGTGTGCTGAATGATATTGTGTTCTTGAGATTTCTGTAAATTATTTAAATTCTAATATACTTTTTATTGTTCATGTTCTAAAAAATACTATTCATTTCGCGTCTATCCACTCTGACCTTATTTCGCGTTTCTAGTTAACTTCTTTCCTTCTGTTATCTATTCGGCGTGCTAGTTCACCGAATCTCATGTGGGAACATTCGCCTAACGAGGTCCCTACATATTGGTGACCCGTCGGACGCAAGTTTTCGACTGCTACTGCTACTTCGTACGGTGAATATTGTTTTTTATTAACTTTTATTAAAATGAACGAGTCTGACCAAGACGGTGCTCCCGTAAAGCAGGAAGAGGTCTTCAAGGTAGCGGTACGCATACCTCCTTTTTGGCTCGAGGAGCCCGCATTGTGGTTTGCTCAATTAGAAGGGCAATTCGTTTTGTCAAGGATAAGCTGCGATTTGACGAAATTCTATTACCTTGTTTCACAACTGGATCATAGATATGCAATTGAAGTCAAGGATATAATTATAAGCCCACCAAAGGAAAATAAGTACGAAACACTTAAACAGGAACTGATTAAACGCCTCTCGGTTTCAAAGGAGAAACGAATCAAGCAATTGTTGACGCATGAAGAGCTTGGCGATCGCAGTCCTTCGCAGTTCCTGCGTCATCTGCGTAGCCTGGCCGGTCCTTCTGTACCTGCAGATTTTGTCGTTACCTTGTGGTCTGGAAGACTACCTCAAAACGTTCAGACGGTTATTGCCTCGCAAATGGACCTTCCTGCGGACAAGCTTGGTGAGCTAGCGGATAAAATTTATGAAATTGCTCCGTCTTCGCCTCAAGTTGCAAGTACATCTCCAGCTACGTCTTCATCGCCTCTTGCGGACATGGTTCAGCAAATTAATATTCTTACTCAACAAGTCGCTTCATTGACTAGCAGATTCGACGCGAGGGACCAGTCTCCATCCAGATCTAGACTGAGCCGCTTTGACCGACCTCGCAGTCGGTCCAGACCGCGTCAACCTCCTGTTGATCATCCACATTGTTTTTAGCATTACAACTATGGGGCAGGTGCAATCTAGTGCAAGCAGCCATGTAGCTTCAAGACGGAAAACTGTCGGGGCGGTCGCAATTAGCGGCCAGTGACTGCCCTACTGCCTCAGGCCGTCTTTTTGTAACTGACTGTGCATCAAAAATGCAGTTTTTAGTAGACACAGGTTCAGACTTGTGTGTTTTTAACAGACTTCAAAAAAGGAGGAGGTTATCAATTCGACTGTATGTTTTTTTTTGTGGCTATGTTACCGCATATCTCAGTCAGTTGCAAATCGGTCCGATTTAAAAAAAAAATATGTTTACCTAGAGGCTATACCTTCTAGTTGGTCCCATTTTGACCCGGTCGAGATCTGATGATGGGATCTTGGTGTAATCGAGGGAAACCCTCAAATTTTGAAGGCACTTATAGTGTTTTCGTACTAGTATCTTAATGTGGACATGTTGTTACATCTGATAGTCATTATGTGGAGCTGAGCTGATGGTGGAACTTCTTAAAAATTAGGAGTTTAGTAATTAAAACACCAGATGTTTTGTCAGGTACCGTATAGGATGCTAACAAAACAAAGTCAAAGGCGCAGCTCCCTCCTCTTTCCCTCCTTTACGGTCTGGGCGGGGAGTACTGTGGCGAGCACAAACTTTTTGTTCGGCCGCCGCGATCTGGACTGCATGCGTAAAGCTGGCCGGCGAGAAAAAAGAAGATTTCGGTCTGTCGTGTCTGACAGCTCTCTCCCCGTTTTTCGTGTGCTGAATGATATTGTGTTCTTGAGATTTCTGTAAATTATTTAAATTCTAATATACTTTTTATTGTTCATGTTCTAAATAATACTATTCATTTCGCGTCTATCCACTCTGACCTTATTTCGCGTTTCTAGTTAACTTCTTTCCTTCTGTTATCTATTCGGCGTGCTAGTTCGCCGAATGTCATGTGGGAACATTCGCCTAACGAGGTCCCTACAGTGTGCTAAAATACAAGTGACTGCCTTGGTTGGTCTAGTGGTCTGGGCAGCACGCTGGGTACTATCCACGAGGTCCCGAGTTCGAGTCCCAGGTCGGGTCGAAAGTGTTGGGTTTTTCTGTCTTGAAATAACTCAGACACAGTTCCGGACTTAAGTGGTGTAAACGACGACCGTCTTGGTGTAGTCGTTCGCGCACCGGACTTCTAAACCAGGCGGTTGCGGGTTCGAATCCCGCAAGGGGCAAATGTTTGTGTGATGAGCACGAGCATTTGTACCTAAGTCATGGATGTTTATATGTATTTAAGTATTTCTATCCGTTATCCTAGTCACCATAGCACAAGCTTACGCTTAGTTTGGGGCTAGGTAATTGGTGTCTTTGTTGAAACCATTAAAAAAAATAAAAAATAAAAAAAACACCCCCGTGCTTCGGAAAGCACGTTAAGCCTTTGGCCCTGCGCCTGATCTCTCTACGGTTATTTCGGACTGCCATCTCACCGAATTATGAGAGTGAAGGAACAGAGAGTGCACCTGTGTATTGCGCATACACTTGTGCACTAATTATAAAATATATCGCGCGTAGTTGGCTAATCTCTGTTGAGATTGGTTGCTTTTGTCGAAATTCGGTTAGGAGGATTATTATTATTAAAATGAGACCAACAGAGTTTATTTTTTTATTATTCGCATATTTACTACCAGACCAGATACTGGTCGAGGAACAACGGACGCCATATTCGCCATTCGCCAAATGTGTGAAAAATACAGAAGTGCGCATAAAAACCTCCACATGGTGTTTGTTGACCTCGAAAAGGCCTATGACCGAATACCTCGTGAGGTCCTGTGGTGGGCTCTTAAGATGAAAGGAGTGCCTGGAAAATACCTGCGTTTGATCAAGGCAATGTACCACAGATGCAGTACCCAAGTATACCCCAAATATAATGGGAACAGGGCAAGCGAATGATGATTTACTACCAGATTTAATGCAATTTCAGTACTCTAACAGTGATTTACCTATTCATTTAATGAAGTATGACTGTCGAATAGATAAACCACTGAGAAATCTACATTTATATTTCATTGCAACTATTGTGTTTAATCAAATGAATCAAAACATAATTATCAAATTGATAGGATCATGAAAACAATTGCATCAGAGCAATAATGCGAACGCTGCATAATACGAACCGCAGTAATAAATAGTTAATTATCCATCACGTCACACGTAACGGGTAATAGACTACGCCTAGAAACGACGCAGGAGTTTATAGCCAATGCAAACACAGTCGGGTGGAGGTAACAGTAGGTCATATCTGTTCAAGGCCATTTCTACCGTGCTTATTTATTTCCGAATCTGTATTCGGAATATATGGAATACAGATTCGGAATCTCTTTACTGCGTTTTAAATTAGCACGGCAGATTTAAAATAGGTAGTGTCTGCAACTTTCGGGTATCATTTGCAGTAGACTTAACCCAGACACAGCGCTGATACAAAAAACCAGATTTTTATTTCTAAACCAAAGATTACGTACTGGGCTGGCTACTATATAGTATCACATTATTTGATTCACATCATATGATATTGAACTATTGTCTGTTGTTGTATTATGACGGGAATAAATGAATATGAATATATAAACATCACAAACTTACTGCTTTGGTTATTGCAGGCATCTCTTACTCAATGTACGCGCGCGTTAATAGCCTACTCTCGAGCGCACCGACGGCGGTGCGTAAATCAGTAGGCTGCCAACAACCGACGACGGGCGCGCGCGTACGCACTCTTGAATTATTTGTGTTACGGTCGATTTGTTTTTATGCAAACTAATCTAGTAATATATTTATACATCTGGTATTTACTGTACAAATGCAACCAGAAGCATAATATGTCCTGAATTAGTCTCAGATTTAAAATAAAATTCTGGACTTAAGTCATCATAATTTTACGGCAGACTGATAGTTCCTACAGAGGCTTTTTATAACTAATTTATAAATACATTTTTGAAAAAAAAACCACAGAACAACATCTTAGATCTTATTTTCCACATTACTACTTATTAAAACTGTTTGTACGAATCCGATTTGTTTTTGGAACAACCAAAATTTTTGCCCAGGGAAACATTTTATAAAACACTATATATCATTGTAAAACATTTCAAACCAAGCTACAAATAAAATAGGCCTTGTATCGAAAGAGGCAACCCTGAGTTTATTCGTTTTACTCCAAGGTCGCGTAGCTGCAGAGGAATAATAACGTAATGTTCGAAACTTATGGCACATTTTCGGGCGCAGCGGTCTGCGACAAAAAATTGTAGGCTATTATAAGAGTAGGTATGGACGATTTTCCTTGGAGTGATTTATCCTTTACGTAGTAACTATTATATAATCTGTGGTTATTGTAACAACAAGACAATTGTCGAATTCCTATGATTATCATCAAATCATAGTATGCTTTACAAGGAAAGAACTATTTTTAATTTAAGTACCTAATTAAGTTCAACTAAGTACAATAAGTCAGTTTATACCTACCATCACATTTATCGACAGGTCAACATTTTAGTAGTTGTACAATGCATACCAATAGCATAGGTACTTATACCATTAACCACAGAATAAATAATAGCTTTTAACTACTCCTGTGCTAATCTACCCTGTTGTCAGGTAATGAATGGCCAAATGGTGATGAACTGGAAGTGGTCTAAATAATTCAATTCAATTCAATATATTTATTTCAGGCAGAGCCCATAATAGGTATAATGTTAGTAACAATAGTTTTTAATATTGTTAACACACACAGTGTTCTTTCCTACTTATATAAGTTTAAATACGAAAACTAAAAACCCTACCTGTCTGCGAATTTTAGGTTTCTTATTTAAACTTATGTTAGTAATAATTCCCCTTAAAGCTAGTGTTAGCAAAAACATTGAAATATTTAAAAAAATACATTGGCACAACACTACACATGCATCGCTATCGCTAGTACCGCAAAACGATGCGAACTATGATGCGCTATACTCGCAAGCTCGCGCTTAGTTTGGGGCTAGGTAATTGGTGTGTTTGTTGAAACAATTTATTTATTTATAGCAACGTGTGGGTCACCAGTAACCACCCATCGTTGAATGAGTGGTGTGTCCCACTATATGTCGGCTGGTAAAACTTTGCAGTCAACACGCTGTTTAAATGATCTACTGATACTTTACTCGAGTGTAAGTAATATGTTATGTATGCGAACGTAAATGATTCAAGAGACGATTAATAGATTTAACGTAATCTGCTATTTTTTTGTTGGCAGTCCATTATATTAAGTAATCATTTTGATTCAATCTTAAAGTAAAAACCAACTTAAATAATATTGTTTTTCACTTTAGTAGGCTTCAATATTGTACATAGTAGTCCTTGGTAGGCTTTAGGTTGCAAAACTTAAAAAAAAGGAATATTCAACCCATTTAACGTAACAGAATTTTTTTAGCAGAGCCAAGGCCGAGAGAGGAATCTAACACCTAATGTTGATCAGTGAAACTAACTAAGTGCTAACTAATTCCACAAGAAAGGCCCTATCCACATAATACAAAGAATCCTTAGAATGAGGTGCTTATGTGTCCTGTCCTGTAGACAAAAGGCTAACTTCCATTCAATCCAACTTCTCATCTGATTCCACTACCTATTTCCATCCACCGGCTGTGTTAATTAAGACACAGATATTTACTTTATGAAAGCGCGATCGTATCGCTAACTCGATTGAAAAGCGCTCTCGATTCCGAACGATTAAAATCGTATTTTAAACTCTTTATTGTGACACTTGACCTATGCACTTCCTATTTGTGATTAAAATTGGGTTATTACGTTGTATAATTTTATCGTTTCGGTAATCAATACTTTACTCCATCTTAATTAACCCTTTCAAAATGAAAGCTACAACGTCAACATTTATTATGTTGGGAAACTTAAGATCTTGTTGCCAAAATAAATTAATGGATTTCAGATAGCAACTTTTAACTGACATTTAAAGTGACAGTAATTCACTAGCGGGCTAGTAGGTCCCCGCAACTTCGTCTGCGGAGATTTCCCATACAAACGGTCCTCCCCCATTTAACCCCCTTCATGAGAAATTTTGCTTAGAACCCCTTCTTCTTCTACTTGAAAATTTCCCGAGTTATCAATTTCATGCAATATCTACAGGTATGGTTTAAAATTAAAATGAAAATGTTCTTTATTAGTTACAAATTACAATTTTAACAATGGTTGGATCTTCCCTTTTAAGCGTTATTACTTGTGTTAGGGGAGACCCGCTCTTCCTGCCGACATTTCTTTGTAACAAAAAAAGGTACTTAAAATTTACTACAGCAAGTGTATACGCGTGTAAGAGTGTGAGTTTTAGAGTGTTGTTGTGGTTGACCTAAGACTTCAGCAAACAAAATTGAAAGCTACACTTCCCTGAAACACAGCGACGGATACAAACAACAGATACATAAACACAATGTTTTTACTATGATTTGTACGATAAAGTGTTTTAATGATTATTGAATTTTAGCACTGAGGTGAAAGACCTTTTAAATTGAGGGCAAATTGTACTTAGTCAATAATATCGTTATGTAGAGAGAGGTATTCAAGTTAGTTATGTATAGCGTTAAATATTATTATTTCAAATGTGGACTATAATTAGCTTAACTACCCGACAGCTAAATTCAATAGCGAGTGCGAGAGAATGTAATCACCCGGATGTAAAGAGGAATGGAGTTTACTGTAAAAATGGATAAAATCGAAATGTAGGCGTTACTAAGCAAAGTTTTATGTAAATGGATTATTTAATTGAGCGGGAGATATTAAGAAATAGTAAAAATCATTCGAGTAAATGGGTACATGATGTGCAAACACATAGGCTGCTCGTATTTTGCATGAATGGAAACTATCTTTACAATTAATCATTGCTTACTTTAAGTAGTCTAGATAGCTAGACTCGTGTAAGTAGTTATTTCACATTAATTCATCACACAAGTACCTACTACATATATTAAGGTATGACAGTTTGGTAACTATAACGTTGAGTAGGTACCAGTTAACGCACCGGCTAAACTTTCGTTTTAAGTAGGCCTATCACTTATAGATATGTTTTACGGGACACATAAGAATTTATTTTTTATTTTCAACTACCTCGTACATCCCTGAATGTGGCCCTGTGACTCAGAATGACCACACGCTTTTCAGATTATCTGTGCATGTTACGCATAATCTAAAGTCAACTTCCGTTGCTCTAGATGTAGAAAACAAAAGTGTAACTAATTCAAGATGGCATCACCTCGCAACCTTGCAAGGCGAAATCGCCCTACACAATGTGAATAAATCTCTATTACCTAAAACACAAGACTTAATTCAGTTTGAGAGTAATTAAAAGATGTTCTTTTTTGAAATTATAACGAAACGCATTCCCAGACACGCGTGATGGTTTCCGACTTGCGTGCATTGTTTTAGTTTATGATTTACTTAATAAACTATCGCTATGTGCCGTGTCACTTAGTTTTGCAATCGTATGGAAATACCTACCTATAAAAGAAATACATTCGTACTTATATTTTTTATTAGCCAATTAACACAAGCATTACTATTTTGTAATACCTCAGATCAGAATACCTACTAGGTAGTAGGTATGTAATCGCTAGATATGACAATTAACTTCAATTTTAATAACTTTAATTTCACCACCATAGCTTGACAAAATGCTTGATTTTAACTTAATAATAATTCTTAATATTATTATCATAAATTTCACTATTATAAAGTTAAGTAGGTACTTATTTAATGATTGTCCTTAATAATATTGCAACTGCAACAACCAAAGACCTCGCTTCTTCTTTAGAAGAAGCCGATTCTATCCTTAAATGTAATGTTGATAAGTGTGATTCTCTGCTGTATTTCAGGCATGTAAGCTCTAGTAAAATTATAAAAACATTCAAAGAATTGAATATTAAAAAACTGAGGACTTGGGAACGGGGATTATCTGTTTACATTATTTTGACAATCATTGACACGATAGCCCCACATTTAGCAGTTATTTTCAATAGATGTATCGACGAAGGACAGTTTCCTAATTTAATGAAATTCAGCAAAATAGTTCCTTTATTCAAATCTGGTGAGAAAAGTGACCCCTCCAATTTTCGACCAATATCTACCTGTATTGAGTAAAATTTATGAAAAGCTTATATTTAATCAACTTTTATATCACTTTAGATCAAATAAACTATTACATAGTAATCAATTCGGATTCACGAAAGGTAGAAATACTACCGATGCAGGAGTTGCCCTCTTGAAACATGTATTTGATGCTTATGATAATAAGCAAAATGCTATAGGTGTCTTTTGCGATCTTTCTAAAGCTTTTGATTGTGTAGATCACTCGACTTTACTGAAAAAATTACATCATTATGGTGCCTGAATAAATTCATTAAATTTATTTCATTCGAACCTTACTAGTAGAACGCAAAAAGTTTATGTTAATGAAGCTGAGTCTTCCGGGGCACTTCTTACTATGGGTGTGCCACAGGGTTCGATATTAGGACCTCTTTCATTTTTAATCTATATAAATGATCTTCCATACTTTGTCGAGGGTCTTTGTGAGATAGTATTGTTTGCTGATGATACGTCACTATTATTTAAGACCCCTAGGGGTAAAAATAATTTTGACGATGTGAATAGTACCCTTTCACAAATAGTACATTGGTTTACAGCTAATAACTTGTTACTTAACGCAAATAAAACGAAATGTGTTAAATTCACGATGCCAAATGTTCGGCAAGTCTCAACACATGTTAAAGTAAAAGACGAACTAATTGATACTTCAAGTTCTACAACATTCCTAGGAATTACTCTAGACTCGAAACTTCAGTGGGGTCTCCTTAACGAGACCTTGTCAGGAAGACTTAGTTCAGCTGCTTTCGCGGTAAAAAAGATAAGGCTTCTGACTGATATTGAAACGGCAAGATTAGTATATTTTAGTTATTTCCACAGTTTGATGTCTTACGGTTTGTTATTATGGGGATCTGCTGCAGATATAGAAACAATATTTGTACTGCAGAAGCGAGCTGTGCGAGCCATTTACAACCTCAAATCTCAGGATTCACTAAGAGAAATATTAAAAGAAGTTAAAATATTAACACTAGCTTCCCAGTATATTTATGAAAATCTGATTTATGTCCGCAAAAACTTGCATCTATTTTCAAAAAAGAGCGACGCGCATAACTATAATACAAGAAATAAAAATAAACTAGCCGTTCCAAACTATAGGATTCAAAAGGTTGGTAATTCATTTTTGGGGAGATGTATAACATTTTTCAATAACCTACCCGATAATATTGCTGAATTACCTATACATAAATTTAAACAACTGTTAAATGTATTTTAATGTCTAAAGGATATTACAAAATAGATGATTTTTTAAATGACAATAATAAAAATGTATGGAATAGTTTTAAGGAACACAAATCTTGTAAAACTTTGAAAAGAGGCTATGACAATTGTGACTAAGTTTCTTTGCTGCTTCTTCTCAGCACTAGCCCACAATTGTCCCAAAGCAGTGGTAGGGTTCTATTTTATGTTGGGACGTGTATAAGTGCTCCTTGCGAGCCAGAAATAAATGAATTTTATGAATTTTACAAGGAATTTTATTATTGAAAAGCATGCATTAGGCATTCATACCTACTCGTACTTACCTACTCAGTGAATACTTAAAAACTCTACAATTATGGTCAGACTTATTAAAAGTAGGTATAGATATTTATTCGATCGTGTCCATTCAAAACTATGTACAACATTGATTCATTACTGCCCTATTCGTGTAACGTTTCAGCCCAACCTTTCACCATTCATCCCATTTAAACCGTCCGAGCACTGAATCTATATAGACATAACCTTAGCTGTGTACCGGCGAACAATGTCTTTGAGCGAGCTAAGCGCCGCGCCAATCAGAGCGCGAGCCGGGCAGGGGTGGCACCGGAAACTTTGTGAGAAATTCAATTAAACTTGAGCGCCCGCCCTTATCTGATGACTCCGTGGAGAGGCCGACGTAACGAGATGATGCAGGGCTGCCAAAATTAGATTTGCTTGCAGAGACTGGAAATGCAATATTAATTATACATTTAATAAACCTACATAATCGAATACATAAATAATACACGTAGCTCTATTTCTTGTATGAAGCTTAGGTGGTTTATTTATCCTATCTATCAATTTGTATTTAAAAAACCGGCCAAGTGCGAGTCGGATTCGCGCGCGAAGGGTTCCGTACCTATACAACATTAGACACTATTAACTGCTGTATCTGTGATCTTTTCTTATTTAAAACGGTAAAAAAAACATGTTTGTATGGGAGCCCCCCTTAAACTTATTTTTTGGTTTAATTTAATAATTTATTTTAAAAGTTTATATACCACTTAATATTTTGTGAATATTTTAAGCATTTGCCTACTGCTCTTATTGATATCGAGCAAAAAGCGGCCAAAAAAATCACGTTTGTTGTATAAGAGCCCCCCTTAAATCTTTTTATTATTTAAAATAAATTATTTATTTTTTTAATTTTATATACATATTCATTTTCTATGAAAGTTTTAAGCGTCTACCTGTTGCTGTTAATAATATAAAGCAAAAAACGCCAGAAAACCAAAATATAATAAAAATAAAATATTATTTTTATTCTGTTTTTAGTATTTTTGTTATAGCGGCAACAGAAATAAATCATCTGTGAAAATTTCAACTGCCCAGCGGTTCATAAGATGCGTTTTTTACGAGAAGTACCTTTGGGTACGGAACCCTAAAAAGATTAAACCGAATATTACTTTCTACGACCTTATTTATTTACTACTTTAAACAGGATGTCTCTCTTAGGAACTATTGTTTTAAAACTCATAATAAATAACACATAAACTCGTGCTTCAAACGGTTATAACTTTTATGTTATGTAGAATACTAACTGCAATAATTTACGACATAAGTATCTACTCGTACACGGTGCTTCTGCTCATTAATCAATGCATAACCGTGCTCTGTTTTTTAGAAAAGGCTTTATGGTCCTTCAAGCCAGATTCCATCTAGAATCGACAACCCTAAATCTTAAGCCAAACAGCTAAATCCCCATCCCTCTAAGCGGAGCCGAGCGCGACTCTCGTAACCGCCAGCGACCTGTGAGTGTGACGTTATCGCCCTACTTAAGTTGCCGACCCTTACTTGGCACAACCCTAGCCACTCACTCCTCGAAACCCCTGCTTTACAATCTTCAACCTTAACTCAAGGGTGTAGCGATCATGTCATGACACACACCCGCAAGCAGGGTTGTCCAAAGCATAATCAAGGGATTCGCTGTTACGTAACGATAGCTTTCAATGGATTTTGCAGAGAAATTGCGTTCCAATCGGCGTTTTAAATGTCACCTTTATGAGATAGACCAAATTCGACGCTGAGATTAATCTGAAATCTAATTTAAGGTAGATGTGAAAAATGCTTTTAATTCAGTGGACCGGGGTGTTTTGTTGTCAGAAGTTAAAAGAGAGTTGCCTTCTCCGTACAGTTTTTTGTGGCAGTGCTACAGTGCTCCCGCTAAACTAATGTACAGAGAACATGAACTCTCTTCCGCTGTTGGCTGCCAACAAGGCGACCCCCTTGGTCCAGCAATATTTAGTTTGGCAATTCACACCATCATCTCAAAATTAAAGTCGGATTTCAATGTTTGGTACCTAGACGACGGAACCTTAGGTGGAAATCCCACAACTGTTTTGGAAGACTTTGTATCTTCATAATTTTAAAAATTGTAGCTTAGATCTAAATTACTCTAAATGTGAACTTTTTGTACCCCAAAATTGTATTCACCGTGCCGATATAATTAACAGTTTTACACAGCTAGCGCCTAACATCAAAATTATTGACGAATGTTCCCTACGTTTACTTGGCTCACCAGTCTTGGATGAGTCTTTTTCGGCCTTTGTTGAGGAAAAACTTTCAAAATTTAATACCTTTTCGGAGCGTCTTCTCAAAATTAACAGCCACGCCAGCTTAAACGATGTCATTCGTCGGGCGCTCGCCAGTGCACGTATTCCGGCTGTTTTGGAACCGAATGGGCTATCGCGTAGCGATGGCAAGCGCCCCGATGGTATGACACTCGTTCCTTGGAAGAAGGGTAGGCCGTTAGTATGGGACGCTACTTGCGTTGACACTCTGGCGCCCTCTCATCTTTCTTTCACTGGCAACAAGGCGGGTTCTGCTGCTGCTTCTGCAGAAGACCTCAAACGGCGGAAGTATGAAGGTCTCGGTGAGTCCTTCTTATTTCAACCGTTTGGAGTCGAGACCTTGGGGCCGTGGGGACCAAGCGCCCATAAAGTTTATCGTGAGATTTCAAAACGTTTAGTTGAGACATCTCACGATACGAAGGCTGGCCTATACCTCGGCCAGCGGATCAGCCTGGCCATCCAACGGGGTAATGTGGCCAGCCTTATGGGCACCTTCCCGCGGGACAGCGACCTAAGTCAGGTATTTTATCTATAGGTTTTTTCCTATTTTTAAAATACCTGACTTACTGGCATGTAAATAGTTTAGTATTAAGTTTTTATTTTTAAGTTTATGTGTGTATATAACTGTAATTTAGTTAAGGGTCTTGTATTAAATCTTTAAGCCATTTTGAATAAACCTGTTAAATATATAACCTGTTTAATATCTGAAATCATACA
Source organism: Pyrausta nigrata (assembly GCA_949316185.1). NCBI lineage: Eukaryota > Metazoa > Arthropoda > Insecta > Lepidoptera > Crambidae > Pyrausta > Pyrausta nigrata. The sequence continues at coordinate 32,468,702 of OX438936.1, read as the reverse complement.
GCTTTTATATTCATATTCTGCATATGAAAAGAATTCTCACCTAATTTTGTTTTGTGAAGAACAATATACGAGTATAAGCTTTGAGAAAAAAGCAGTATTTTTAACAAAAAAAAACAGTAAAGTACCTAATGCGAGTACAAATCTGTTGAAATCCTTTACCGTCTTTATATTATTATTGTTTTTATAATTTTTAAACATTATTTGCTAGTTTTTACAAAATAAATTTCCTTTACCAGGTTCGAGTCCCAAAGACAATGAATTTTTGTGAGCGAAATTTATTTCTCCTTAATATTGTTTTAAAAATATCATTTAAAATAATTTATTAATTACAATTTGGCAGGCATGCATTTTTCATGCATATTTAGTAAATATGCGTGTTGAAACGCATACATGATAAATAAGTAGGTCTCCCTACCCTCTTTTTTTTACTTACACTTATTATGTAAGAGTAAAAAAAAGGACTATTGAGAGCGAGAAGGGGGTTGCCCCCCCCCCCCCTCTTTTATCTTGGCGCTACAGTCTCGCTACAGAGGCTACGAACTTGTCGCTAAGCTTCAATCGGAGTGCATGGTATATAGGGTGTAGCAGTCAGTTTTCAGTGAATTTACGTAGTTGCTGGTTACTAAAGTTTTTAATTAATTAAAGATGTTGCTGTTAAGTCTTGTGGGTTAACTAATATTGAGTCAAAATGGAAAAATAACAATTTGTGTTTGTTCCTTTTTGGTTATAAGTTGTGTTTGTTTGTGGGATGTTTATCCCAAAATAAAACATTTTCTGTGTTTCGGAACGCACATATTATCGGCGTCTAAAGAGTCTGATAACAACATTTTAAGCTTAGATTATTTTAAGCTACGTACTACATAAGCTCACACGGAAGACAAACTGTGCCTGTTGCCTAAATGCAAAAACTAAAAGTAATTATAGTATCGACATAATCAAAATTTATGGAATATTTTTTGAGTTGAGATCTTTTTAAAAATTAAATCATAAACATAAATAAATGAGGTTTTTGTGGCGCAGTGGCGACAGCGCTTTGGTAGTGATACCAAAGTTAAGCAACCCACGGCGCGGTCGTGATTGGATGGGTGACCATTCCGACCATTTAAGTGACGTCCATGACAAGCATCTCCGTGCTTCGAAAGGCACGTTAAGCAGTTGGTCCCGGCTAATACTGTTCGTATTATTCGTTAAGCCTAGTCAGAGGCCCTAGGGCGGCTTGGTAACATCTGATAGTAAGGTTTGTCACTTGCCTTACAGACACCCCTCTACCAATCCGCACTGAGCCCGCATGGTGGAGTATGGCTCGTACCTCCTCATAGTTGAGGTGAGGCCTTTTCCCAGCAGTGGGATATATATAAGTAGGCTGACTTTATTTATTATTAAATAAATATTTTTATTAAATAATTATTATTAGCCGTTAGTACGACTACCTCTTACTAGGATTCAAGAATGACTACGAAATTACTACTACGGACGTCATGTCGTAGCTCATATAGATTCCGTAGCGGTCCTACTACCGCTACGGAAACTTAAATTACGCTATACCTAAATTATTAACAGTCACCAAAGCCATTAATCGATAAGGTCTCAAACAACAGAGCCGAACAGCCAATGAAAAGCAAATAATTTCCACATCATTTTAAAATCCAATTAACGTAAATGTAATAACCTTCAATTAGCTGTCATCACTATCAGCATTTTACAGTGCACACGAGCGCACACTATTGGCCAAACCGCAAGATAAAATAATGAAATCATTAACACACGCCAAATCCAATATTAAATTCGGATGCCAGATTCCCAAAAGAGGATATTCGAAAAACCGCATTGTTAAACCCACCTCTATTACTAAACGACGCTTTTGCCATCGTCCAAAAAATCTAATTTCAACTCTTACATTCCGGGACATGGTTCAAGTTTGGATGGGGTCGCGTTTCAGTTCAGGGTTTTCAGTTTCGGAACGGATGAGCGCGGGAAAAATGGGAAAACGGTGACAGGGCTGAGAGGCGTGATAGCGCGATGAAAGCGTGCTGGTGTGGACAGGGCTACTGCTTTTTTATTTTATTCATTATTAAGATTTATCAAGGTCGTGTTTTTATAAATCATTATTATTTTATTAAAAAGTACGCAAACTTTTTTATAAAATCATACAACTTAATCGAACTATTAACAAAACCTAGTAGGTATGGTATGGGTAAGAAACATACTTAAGTAATAACAATAAAGAACTTCTTACATACTTACAATACAATTATTAATTCTGTGCTCTGTGTCATCTCATCAACATTACATCAATTGAATATCAGCATGACTAGCTGATTTTGTCACTAGGCTCAGTAGCCCTATTTTTGAATCACTCGTATGACATGACATTCTGTTTTCGAATACGACATAATTTTCACTGGAACTCTATTTTTGAATCACTCGCGTGCTGATTTCTACTGATTTTCGTTCGTCATCTAAAAATCCGCATTTTTTAATCACTCGAACTGTAATTTTTTGTGTCTGTCAATATGTAGGTAATACGTCATGCGACTTGGTATAAACGAGTGAAAATTAAGTCGCAACAGTATGTCATACGACTACGAGTGATTCAAAAATAGAGCTCGTGAATACATTGATTTTCACGCTTATTCTACTGCTCGCTATAAGACGTGATAGTGAATAGTGGCACTCGTTGCAGTTTCAAGTGTTCGATTGCAGTCAATCGAGTGATTCAAAAATGTGGAGTTTTAGATGACCAACGAAAATCACATAAAAATAATCAGTTAACTAAATATGTACACTTAAAAAAAAAAAAAAAGTTTAAAATCTACTTATTCAAAAATGTAACCGTCTCCATGAGGCAAGGAAGCGAGAATGCTGGCTGCGTTTCCGCGTTGGATAGCCATACTTAGCCTCTGAGCGAGAAACAAGCCAGTTTTTTTGTTTTCCAGAATTGTATTTAATTAAGGGGCTATTTTTCTAAAAAGTAATTTGGCGTTAGGTCCCCACGGTCCAAAAGTTTCAACGCCAAACGGTGCAAACACATAATCACCTCCAAGAGACTCGTATTTGCGCCGCTTGGCGTTTACTGCCGACTCAGTGGCAGACCCAGCTTTAAAAGCTGATTCCCTGAGATGAGAAGGGGCCAAAGTATTAACACAAGTTGCATCCCATACCAAGGCCCGTCCCCGCTCCCAGGGAATAAGCGTGAGGCCACCAGGTCTCTTGCCATCATCACGGACCAACCCACGAGGTTCTAATGTGGAAGGAACGTTAATGCTGGCAAGAGCTCTTATGATGGCGTCATTAAGTGCAGCGTGGCGGGCGAGACGCCCCGCACTTTGCTGGCAACAAAGACTATGAAGACCTAATTTGTCGACCTCCTTGCCACAGGGACACGTAAATGGTTCACAAACCGGGGCCCCGATCCACACACACCCGGAATGTCTCGCTGTCAAAAAATGTACCTATATTTTAAGATGGGAGGGCGTGAAGCCAGTGGCCTGATTCCTTACAGGAAACTGCCAAGAGCCTTGCACGATGACAATCACTGACTGAATTTTGAAGCAGGGTATTGAAAGTCTCTCTTGCTAGAGGGACATCCCACAGTTTTTGGTTGTGTGTTTCCTTTGGGATGTCTTCACTAGTACAGAGACTTTGCCAACATTCCTCCGCCTCTCTCAACTCAGTTAGCTGGCGAGGGTGTTTAAAGATTTTGTCTACAAGACCAGCAGTGCTATGAAGAGAGGAGAGAAAGGCGGGAAGGGCAATACTAGAAATTTTGCGAACGCCGATACCACCAAACCGAATAGGAAGCGTTGCTTGTAACCAAGAGTCGTTTTTTAGCTGCAAATTCAGATTTTTTTCAAGATATGTTCTAATAGTGGTATCGATAAGTTCTACAAGTTGTAGTTTTTTCCAGATTGGACTTGCGCGAAGGTAATATGTAAATTTTGGAACGAAAAGGCAGGATTTTAGAATGGTGTAGGCAATATGAGAGTTAAGATGTTCCAATCTGAGGGCTAACAGGGGTAAATGATTAAATTTTTTATCGAGAAAAGGTTGGATGCTGGCATCTAGAAGAGGAGCTCCTAAAAGGCAAAGTGATTCAGAATTTAGAATTTTGATGTTAGGAGCAAGGACGTTAAATTTTTCAATTATATTTTGACGGGATTCCGCAGAAACATGGTCATTAATATAAAGTTCACACTTTGAAAGATTGAGCTCCAAACCTATTTTTTTAAATTCTTGAATTATCCGAACGAGGTCTTGATACACAATATCAGCTTTGCCTCCGAGAGACCCATCATCAAGATACCAGACGTTAAATTTTGAATTTAAAGACGAAATGACGGGGTGAATGCCTAAACTAAAAAGTGCATGGGTCACCTTGCTGAACGCCGACGGCAGAATCAATGCAATGGTCAAGATATAATAATTTGGATGGGCAATTGTAGCATTGGAACACAAAAGGATAAATTTGGGAGGTATGGGCATGAACTTCATTCAGCAAGGCGGATCTATCAATAGAGTTAAAAGCATTCCTCACGTCAACTTTCAGAAATACCTCCGATTCGTTACAGGCGAGAAAATTTCGGGCTGCATGAACTGCAGCTTCGCAGCCTCCTCTACTGCCAAAGCCAAGTTGTATGGGCTGAAAAATGTCCTTGAGCGGAGAAAAAATATTACGGCAAGCTAATTTCGCCGTTAGGCGTCGAAACGTAGAGCCAATTGCGATTGGGCGGACAACGCCATCTTTTTTTACAAAAGCACAAAGTCTTGCGCCATATAATAGTGGAAGAAAGCTATCAAGGACTTTACCTGACAGGAGGAGGTTGCAAAGCTTCGTGATGTTGGAAAGTAAGGTTCTGCCGGCGTCAGCGGCGGATGCACTGACCAAATCCTTAAGATGTTGAGGAGTGATGCCGTCGATGCCCCCGGCAGAACCAGACGGGAAAGACATAATCGCAGCAAGCGTATCGCTGTCATCAAAGACCTGTAACGGATGAATGTTGTGAGGTGGTGGAATAGTAAAACTAGGAAAGTCTGGACGTGAGAGATGCTTATTTTGAAGGCTGTCGAGAGTTTCCTGATTACGAGGAGCGAGTGTATCATCAGAGAAAAGGATACGAGCCGCATTCTTCAGATCACCGTCCATCACTTTATTTTCAACTGTGCGGAATAAGTTGTAGGATTTGTTATTATAACGAGGATTAAAAGTGGGAGGGGTTGAATTTTGAATAGTGTTGTCGATAAGAGCGCGAGTTAGAGACTTAGATGAAGTACTGACATGAAGGTAGGTATAGGAAAAAGTAAAAAGATTTTGCCAATTTGATTCAGTGTTCAGAAGACATTTTTCGATGGACGATGAAAGAGATTTAGCAATAGATATTCTCGCTCCCCTAGGAATTCTTTTGACCACTGGAGTTGATTGTTGGAGGTGAGAGATATGCGATTCGAAAGAAGGGTTGGATGTAGATGGAGAATTTGGAAGAGAGGGTAGAGGAAGAGATGTCTGTAACCTGGGATTGCTGTGACATCTTGATATATGGATATTTAGGCCCCTTTTACCTTTAAAGGTTCTGCTTGAGTTACAGATGTGACAGCGATAAAACTCCGCCTGTGAGTGGGAACCGGGAGTTATAAAAACACTCATAAAATTAAATTTAAACCTAGGTAAACAAACAATGAAATTTTGTAGACTGAAAACTTGCCAAAACAATCAATAAAAATTATATGCAAATAGAAAGCGTGTGAATTACTCGTACCTTACGTTATTTACAATCTTATCTACTAACTTAATTTCGTTTCTAATAAACCAAAACACACAAAATGACAAAAAGTTGTTCAGACACAAAACGATTTGATGTTGGCCTGACACACGCAAGACAGTCCATTTTCATTCCGATAGAAGCTATTCCAATGGTGGAAGAAGTTTTGTGTAAAGCGCATATTGGTCAAATTGAAGTAACTCCTGGCAACGGCGGGGGCTTGAAATGGCTTCCTTGGCAACGGCGGCTTCTTAGTAAAAATGACGTTGACAGGCAACAATCAGCTGATATTAAATAAAATTGAATTTGATGTCGCAGTAAGCTCCGAAGGTTGCGCACATGCGGAGAGTGGCAATCTGCACTTTATTTTACAAAAGGAAACTCAAAAGCGCCACATTAATCAGATAATGATATTAAATGAAATAAATTAAAAATCCAGCGAAGTCGCCCCCTTTTTTTTACGAAAATTAGTATAAATGTGCACGCGATTGATTCAAAAATAGAGCCCCAGGTTTGATAACGATAAGTAATTAATAGATAAAAATATATGCATGTTATTTTAAGTACATATTATTATTTTGTTTACATACCCCGTGGATTTGGGTCTGCGCCGCTTGGACAGACTTATTTTGCCGCTTTTAAGAAATTGAAGCATTAGGTTAACCTGTGGAAGTGAAACAACGGGGTAAGTGAACCAATTCTAAATACAGGGTGCTTGGTGCATCGTTTGCCAAATTGAAATGTCGAATAAAGGGGGTCATTTGCTACTATCTCAGCTTTAAACAAAAATTCTCGGCCTTACAGAATTTTTTAAATTATTTTTTTCCTTTTTTAATCCCAGAATTCAGTTATTTATTTAAAAAAGTTATGCACATCTTGCCGTTTTTATTACTACAGACTAAAAATGTAACTTTAAAAAAAATTGAATTTAAATACTGAATTCTGGGATTAATAAAGAACAAAATAAAAAAATATTCAAAAAATTCTGTAAGGCCTAGATTTTTTTTTAAGCTGAGATGGTAGCATATGACCCCCCTAATCCGCCATTGAAATTTGGCAAACGATGCACCAAACGTCCTGTTGATGTAGAGAATAAGCACTAGGTACCTACCTATATAATAGAATACTTTTGTTATTATAACAGTTCCGTCCAACTACATGTTTAAGGTTATCGCTGCAATTCATGACTGAAGAAAAAAGCAGTAAAAGTTTTTAGTCTTATACAAAAACTAGCCACTTCCCGTGACCACGCTTGCGCAAATGTCAAAATTTACCATAACAGAAAAAAACTTTTTAAATTTCTATACGTTTAATAAATAGCACTAGCTGTTGCATGCGTATTCGTCTGCGAAGACTCAGTGATACATAATGACTCGACACTCGCCGCCTAGTCTAGTAATCATGACTCCTTTGCCACCGTGTCATTGGTGAAGAAATACATTTATCATATTAAGTACTAGATACTCTTTATTTCTCTGGATGTACTTACTTATTCGATTTAGATGAAACATAGATTACGACTATTAGATTTCGAAATCTATGTTTCATCTCAATCGATTAGAAATTACGACCTAAGTATCATTGTACCTAGATATACTTACTTAGTTTGTGGTGAGAAATAAACGATTAATAATAATAATAATATTATTATAAGGTTGTGCTCCGGAAGTCCAGATAGACGTTTAATAATATTGTGGTACAAACATCAGAATTATCGTAGCAGATTTTGACTCCAAAAGGAACATTCGTATAGATAAGTACTACATACATGCAGATTTTTTTGTACTCCTCTGACCTAACCTAAGGTGCTGGACAGAATTCTACGTGGCGGGAAATAGCTAGTACATAATTACGAAATGGAATAAATTGAAAAAAAAGAACAACTCGCAGCCCTAGCACCCTGGCTGTATCTAGCGCGGCGGTTGAGTGTAAAAATTAAAAAAGAAAGCGCACCATATTGGCCCCGCAAGTTCAATTAACCCGGGTGGTGACACTCCGTCTGTCGGGATTCAGGCTCGTTCGTTTCACACTTCAGTAATTCCTTCATTATTTTCAGAGCGAGTGCGGTTCCGTTAGCCTTTTGTTTTTGCATTAATGAAATGGGGAAAAGTTAAATCTATTTTCACAATCAATATTGATTACCTATATTTCCATTGAAGTAACATGCACCTACCTAACGTTTATGATTAATTTCCGGGCAGATAAAGTTACGAACGCGATAGTATGTACATAATGTCTCTATGAACTGTTTTCTTGTCTCTTTAATTCAGTAAATGTTTAATTACAATCGAGATACAAGGTGCAGATACAGAGGGCTAAACCAATACAAGATGCAAGCTATTTACAGCGAATACGCTATAGCCAACGAAATTTCAAAATATGTATGCAAGAGTCACGTTTATGACTCATGTTTCGATGGCTTATTTCAGTTTCATACATTTTGTTAGCAATAGCGAACTTCGATTTAGAATAGATTGCATCTTGTCTACGGGTCCAGGTTTTTTGGTATTTTTGGGACAGCCTAAATAATCAATGAAACCAGAAGACCACTCCTCCCCCTAATAGATATCTCCTTCTCTATCTCCTTGAAATATACCTCATCATCGTTCTAAGGATTTCGCTGAAATTTTGATCGTCGGGGATGAAAAATTTGATCTAGTCTTGTTTGGGAAAACGCGATTTTCAAGTTTTCGTGCGTTTTTCTTTTATATTGTTCGACGCAGAATATAGTCGCTAATTTCGCACTGGCAAGCATGAATGAAGCGTCGTGGCGGAGTGCGTAAGGCGTAGGACTGAAAAAATGTGGAAGACGTGGATTCGAATCTCGCTCGGTGACGAAACATTTTTTCCATTTATTTTTTTTTGTATTTATTCAAAATAGAGTTTTTTATTTTTAAAATAAGACTTACGAATTAAAAAGCACCTTTTATTAACAAGCAGTAACCGAGCAAACCTCGGTCGCCCAGGTACTAGTCTAATAATCTAGGTAAGTAGGTATGTGGGTACATAGGTGTATTTATAAAATTAAAGTTATAGATATAAACATAAACGCTGTGAGTCTAAGCATGTGCTCACTGCCTGACTGAAAGGTTTTTTTTCATAAATGTGAAAGACTAAACGAAAATAAAATAAAGGAAACTTACTAGGTACCTACTTCACTCATATGCAAGAAACTTATCTGTGTGAGTTTTGGGCGGAAACCGAGAAGAGAATTTCATAATTCGTTTAATTTTTCGAAATTGGTTTTTTGTGGTGGCTAATTCTTACGCTTACGCTGATTTATTATATATAATAAATCAATGGCTTTTGAGAATAGTCGAAGTCATTAGACCTTCGAATCCTGTTCGAAACATCAGGTTTTAAATAAAATGTAAAATAAATCGTGAAGTAATCCGTAAAATTGTGTTTAACGACGACCGTCTTGGTGTAGTCGTTAGCACCCCGGACTTCTAAACCAGGCGGTTGCTAGTTCGAGTCCCGCAAGGGGCAAGTGTTTGTGTGATGAGCACGAGCATTTGTACCTAAGTCATGGATGTTTATAAAAATGTATATAAGTATGTCTATCCGTTATTCTAGTCACCATAGAACAAGCTCACGCTTAGTTTGGGGCTAGGTATTTGGTGTTTGTTAAAACAATTTTTTTATTTTTATTTTTTTATTTATAGTGATTATTTATTTTAATAATGTACTGGAGAGGAGATCCAATGAAGTCAACATCGCTCATCATAACTTCCTTGAGTATGAAAATGCGAACCATCCTTGCATTTTAATGAGTTAGCTAACACTAGCGCTAGTATAAGCACAAAAACACAATAGACAGATTTGTTTTATACCGTAGTATAAGTGACTGCCTCGTTGGTCTAGTGGTCAGCACGCTGGGTACTATCCACGGGGTCCCGGTTTCAAATCCCGGGTCGGACCGAGAGTGTTTGGGTTTTTCTCTCTTGAAATTACACAGCGTATATAACGTTGGCACGGGAAAATACACGAGAAAGATCGGGTTCGTTTCCTATCTGTCCGATTTGTTGTTCACGCTCAAAACTTCTTTGAGAACATAGAATGAAATGCGAACAATCCTCGCATTTCAATGAGTTAGGTTAGGTAAGTTTGTAGTTTAATGTTAGTGTAGTTGTGTAAGTGTACATTAGAAAAATAATGACGAAAAGAACGAGAAAATTATAAAAATATATAACGAAGACTTGCCTGTATGGACTTGATCCTTTGTCTACCCAAAATGTGTAAATTTGAAGTACTACTGTCACCTTGACAGTGACAGTTTTGTAACGTGTTGTCATTTCGCAGTTCTGTTTTGTCGTAAATTAATTATCCTGTCTCGCTTACACATCACTTTTCTGCAGTTTAGTAGAAAGAGAGGTTAAATTAAATATCCATTCATTGCAGATGGGCACAAATTATAAAGTATGATGGGTGTTTTGTAATAAAGTGTTCTTTATTATTGCCAAATGAGATTTATCAACTTTTGTTGATTGCAAATTTAATACAATATTAATTCGCTCAGCGATAAATTTAAACTGTTAAAAATTGTAACGAAATATTTACATGTGAGTTTTTTTCTGACATAATGTATATCAGTGATTTTCGGTTTCGCCGGTCGGCTAAGCGGTCGGCACTGTACCAACACTTTCATTTTATTTTACAGCTACTTCTGAAGTGCATAATGGCTAAAAAGGCACCGAATAAAGGACAAAAGAAGGAACCACCGTCACCATCTTCTTCTTCGTTTCCAGTGAGTTGATTTCATTATAACCAAACAATTCAATGCATGAAGCTAATCTTAACTGGCGACTGATCACCTAATGCTCTGGGAACCTGCGTATTTTTATTAATGTATTGAATAACTTAAAATTTTAAACCGTGGTAAGCAGTTCGCTGACGATACCTGCCTTGTAGTTGCTCACAGACACTTGCAGACCGCGCAACATATCATGCAAAGAAACTTTGATCTTTCATGCCAATGGGCGCATGATGCCGGTTTAATAATAAATGCTCAAAAAACTAAATTATTACATATTCACACACCTTATTTGAAATCGCCCATAGAACCAACAATAATTGCCCACGAACACAAATGCCTACATTCATCCAAAAATCAGTGTAAATGTAAAGACATAGAATTAGTAAATGAACATACCTATCTGGGACTTACAATTGATACTAACTTTTGCTGGAAACCCCACATAAATAACTTATGTAATAAACTTAGAGCAGTTTTATCTAAGCTATCAATATTAAAATATAAGTTACCCTATCATACTTAACGCATGTTGTAGATGTCATTGGCTGATAGTTTAATCGACTATGGTATAAGTAGTTATGGCAGGACATACAAAACATATATTGAAAATATTTACAAATTACAACTAAGCTTACTCAAAACTATTACACAGAATAAAATAAAAAATAAATATATACTAAATAATGTGGACCTATATAAATATTGTAAAGTAATAAACATATATGATAAAGTAAAAATTCAAATTGTGTGTGAAAACCTAGATCAAATTAAATCATTACAAGTAAAAACTAGAAGCATCAGATTGCGTAACTTATTGTACCTACCCAGATATATAATACCTTCATGCAACAATGTTCATGGTAAAAGAATGTGGGAGTATTTCCTGCCATCTACTTTAAATGAATATCCTAGCAATATTATTAAACAAATAAGTAATTTAGAAAATAGTGCTAAATGTATAAAATACTTAAGAACTACATATTGTCTTAAATTGTAACGAGTAGTGTAGTGGCTCTCATTACCACGTATAAATCTAAATAGGTGTTTGTTGGTATTGAAATATGTTTCTTTAATGTGAATTGTTTAACATAAATAAAGAAATAAAGAAAGAAAGAGTATTTCAAACAAAATTTCATTTTTTTCATGGCTTTCAAACTTGAGAAAATGCCTGTTATATTAGAAGTGTTGGAACTGCATCTGCCCACATTTGAATGGACTCCATTATATCTGCTCATAGACTTCTTCTTCTTCATAGTCGTATACCTCATGACTGACTGTATAAAATAAAAACTGTACATATTTAAAATAAACTAAGAGCTGATGTGTACATAACTTAATTTGGAGAAATAAACACAGTATCCCACCTATTTCCGAACATGTTGCCTACCATTTCTAAACATTAGTGTCACACATAGTGTTATAACATATGACACATAATTGTTACCATTTACTATTTAATGTTAAGACTTTTCGTCTATCTAATTTCCGAGGTATTTTCATTTACATGCGGTCATTATACCAAGCTTAAAAATGTATCTAGCCACTGTGGAAGAGTGGGAGTGTATGGTTTTGGATGTCTTAAATAAGGTGTAGATATGTTTTAGAAGTAGTTTAATACAGGCTGAAGATTTAAAAAATCAAGTAATACATGTGCTTAAAATGACAACTTTAAATACTAGTAATTATTATTAATTATTAATTTGAGCAACTTAGAATTAATTTGTTACTTTTTATATTTCCCCTCTTTATTAACGGTTCACAATGACATCATTTATTATTATCATCATCATATATCTTGTTGAAAGATTATTTTATTTATTTTTCTGTTGTGCCCCGGAGGAACTGATAACATTTGCTCTATACCTATTATATCATTATTATCTCATATTGTAAGATTATTTTGATATAATCTATACTTTTATACTAATATTATAAATTGGAAAGATTTGATTGTTTGTATTTAATAGGCTCCCAAACTACCTGGACTGATTTAAATGAAATTTAGTACAGAGATAGTTTGAGTCCCTAGAAAAGACATAGGCTTTTTGTCGCGATATAAAATCATCAGGGGGTGAAATGGGGGATGAAAGTTTCTAAGGAAAATCTGATTTTAGCACGGGCGAAGTTGTGGGGGGGAACTGCTAGTTTCCTAATATTTTGTTCTGACACATGAAATAAATATTTGTGATCTTAAAAAACACCAAAATAAATATTTTTAACACCGTTTACTCTGTATAAGTTGTTTTATAAGCAATACAATTCTATTAATTTTGTATTGATGAATATAATTTTTTTTCCAGATTGGCAAACTCTTCTTAGTATCAGCTCTGCTTGCCGGTCTAGCATCATTCTATGTGTACAAAGTATTGAGCACACCTCCAGACTTGCCCGAACTTGACTTACAGCAGTGGTGGGGGCCTTATCCAATAGACCAGCAGCAAGATGACTCTGTTAAACCCTTCAAAATTGAGTTCTCTGATGTGGTAAGTAACTTTAGTAGCATTTGTTATACATTTATTTTATTTTATTTAGAAAAGCAAATATATTAATCACCAAACTGCTGCAGCAGTTTATTGGCGAAAAATGCACCACCTATTTAACTGAAATATAGCAAAGGTAAACCCTTCAAAATTGAGTTTCCTGATGTGGTAATGGAATTTAGTAGCATTTTTTATTTGGTTAGTTAAATGACTAGGCGGTACTTGTGTGCCATATAAGTATAGCAAAGTAGCAGGACTAGCAGGCCCAGTTCACACACTATGTTCCTTTAGTCTTAAAGTTCTGTGAGATAGTGACTAGGCCAATTCAGCATCATTTGCATTGTCAGGCCTATTAGCATCATGTCAAAATTCATTATATTTTTCTATACCAGGTGATCAACGACCTCCGCGAACGCCTACTCCACCGGCGCCCGTTCGTGCCGCCGCTCGAAGACGCCGGCTTCACTTACGGCTTCAACACCAACTTCCTCACCCGAGTGCTGGACTACTGGCAGAACAGCTACAAGTTCAAGGAGCGCGAGGCGTTTCTCAACCAGTATGAACACTACACTAGCCGCGTGCAAGGGCTGGAAATTCACTTTATGCGGGTCAAGCCGAAAGTTACGTCTGATGTCACGGTGAGTTAACTTTAAGTAATAAAAAAAAGTATGAATCCTACTGTTCATGCCAATCCACATCACACGACATTTTGACGGTAACTTACTTGCACCACGAAGCGGCAACGTCGCGTTTTTTTAGCACATACAAAATTAATTGCAGCTTGCATGCATTCGTCAAATGACGTGCCGTGTACAAAAGGCCTTGACCCCCCTTTTTTGTCAACCAATCGCTATATTGATAGGAAATTAAAAAAAAAAACAGGAAAGTGCGACTTGGGCTCGTGTACTGAGGGTTTCACTTGTGTAACTGCAAAAGCGACTGACAGTTTTCGGACATTTTCCTGAAATGTGCTATATGACCTTGTTGTTTGCCTTTCGTGATTCTAGGTCTATAGGAAATCTTATAGGTAAACAAGCCTCGTATATTTTGATTGCATTGACGTAGAATCTAGATTTTTTACGACTTAAGAACCGCAGACAAGTATTTAGAGACTGTACTCCTGATGACGATTATTATAGATGTCTGTCCGAGGCTCTGGTCATAGAAAGAAGAGGTATGAAATGGGGGCTGACCCGCGCGGACGCGACATGGGCTAAAGGAACTAGCTATCTTCGCGGCGGATTGGTCACCTTTCACAGCCATTTTTGAGCGTGCACTGCGCGCCAATGAGCGTCGAGAATAGAAATACTGAGATCCGTATGCTTACAAGAGTCATCTAGTAGTTGTAACGCACACATAAATAATTTAGGCGACACAGGTTTACATAGGATTACCGAGAAATGACATATCTCTTCTTTCTATAATATGAGTTTGGGTCTCTGGTTTGAGAGCTACAAGCCTACAATGCTACAGACAGACAAACGGCTTTGTTCAAAGTTATTTTCGATCGTATCTTAACAGCATGAAGTTCATATTAATGTGGCGTATTGATTTTGCCTCAGTTTTGACCCGTTTTTTTTGTTTTCAGGTGGTGCCATTACTGCTTCTGCACGGTTGGCCGGGCTCCTTCCGGGAGTTCTATGAGCTAGTGCCTAAGCTGACGACTCCTAGAGATGACGTAGGCTTCGTGTTTGAGATCATCGCGCCTAGTCTACCCGGGTTTGGGTTTTCGCAGGTCAGTTCGTTAAGAAAATTCATTTCAACCTTCAATCAATTTAACTTTCGGCAAAACATACGTCTTTATACAGGGTGTCCCGTTAATCAAGGATAATCCTTTAGGTACAGATTAGTTACATCGTGCTCTATTAAATGCCAAAAAAAAATTCAAGTAAAAGTGTTACCATTTTCGAGAAATAAGTATTTAATTGTTGTAGTGTCCGACCGAAACTAGTTTTACGACCGAAACCGAAAACGAATTTCGGCAGCGGTGTTTATTTCGGCCGAAACCGAAACCGAAACTTCCTTACAAGGCTCAAATTTTGAGGGAAAAATTCTAGATTTCTTTTAATTACTCGCAGTATTCAGGACATCTACATAACCCGTCCCATAGTCGGGTGTTTTACCTTAATAATTTCTCAAAACAAAATTGGTACTAGTACGTAAGTTAGTATCTACTGTACTTGCCACTTGGATACCTTGGTGATAAATACTAAAATAAACTTTGAAACTCTGAATCCAAAATATTATCACCATGAAATGCACTATAGTCATTACTAACTACCTAACTAATGTTTTTTTACGTATAGCATTTGCGTACCAAAAAAAAATTATAGGTTAGATTAAACTTGATTATACTTTTATCAGTCATATTGATTTTTTTTTATGTTTACTACCCGCTCTTATGTTACAACGAGATAAAACTTACCAAATTCAAAATAAATCACTCGAAAACTCGCCACCACAACAAAACAAAACGAACAACAAACAACAAGCGAGCGAATCACGACATTGGCTCTGATCGGATTCATTCACTCATTCAACGCGCCGAACATGACCGATAACAGCGCGGAAACTCCCGAATGCACATTCGGTTTCGGTCGTAGTTTCGGCAAGTTTGCCGCCGAAAACGAAACTAAACCGAATCTCGTGTTTTTACCCAAACTCAACCGAAAACGAAACCGAACCGGAATCCGACCGAAATTCGGTCGGACACTAAATTGTTGTATGGCTACTTCTACAATTAATGACTTTTTAATAGTCTGTTTCTATTTGAATACTCTCTAATATTCTAAACATCAAAAACAATAGTAACTTTTTATTTGATATGTTATTTATATGGCTTTATTTAAGGCTATATTTAAATGGCTTCCAAAAATAATAAAAACTCAAAAACGAAATCTCAAAATGGCAACACTTCTACTTGAAACATTTTTTTGGCATATATATAGTAGAGCATGATGTAAGTAATCCGTACCTAAAGGATTATCCTTCATTAACGGGACACCCTGTATATAATAATAAATCAATGGTCCATACTAAACATCCGCCGGGAAACTTAGCACCGGGTTTAAGACAGGACTAAGCTATTAGCTAGCCAATTAGAAAAGGGCTTCTCTATTAGGTTATGTCACGAATGTGTCATTCATTCCTCTGTTGTCGGCTAATATTTAGACCCATTTTAAACCTGGTCTATTTTTTTTGTAATAACACCGCCGACGTTTGCGTGAGTAAAGTCGCGGAAAACCGGATAGCAAATGTCATTTGTGAACATCAAAAAAAAAATTTACAAATATTTGTAAAAATATTTCCGTCGGATATATGCATTACATTCCCCAAGTATTGATGAAAACGAACGCCGGCTCACTGGCATAGCAAGCACTTACAAAAATTCGTCGACTGGCGAACGTCCTCCGTAGCTCTGTCGGTAAGAGCACTCGCCCAGATACCGAGGAGACGTGGGTTCGAGTCCCACCGGATGACACAGTCGATTAATTTTTGTTAGCGAAATTAATTTCGATTTCGTAAAATTTTTCAATCGGACAGGGCACATCGTACTTGTCATTTTTCTATTATCATATCTTACTGTTTTTTAATACGCAATAGAGAATATCTGTCTACATTTCCTTTCTCCAGGGCCCAGCTCGGCCTGGCTTCTCGCTGCTCCACACAGCCGGCGTACTGAACAGTCTGATGCGCCGCCTCGGCCACAGCGAGTACTACGTGCAGGGCGGAGACGCCGGACACGCCGTCGGCGCCGTGCTGGCCACGCTCTACCCGCGCGCCGTGCGAGGGTTCCACACCAACTTCCCCTCGTTGATTATGAGCACTAGGGCGAGTCTCTACACTGTACTGGGTATGTTTAAATTACTGCTGGCTTTTGCTGTACAAACTGCCAAACGCAACACACACACACACACACACACTCACCCGTACACACACACACATTTACAGTCGCGTGCATAAATATGTATACAGGAGCAATCGATTTGTTTGAGGCTATTACAGTGACACTAGGAAACGCCGTCGGCGCCGTACTAGCCACACTCTACCCGCGGACCGTGCGAGGGTTCCATACTAACTTCCCCGCGTTGATTATGTATGATAATTATTTGTGCTGGTTTTAGCTGTACCAAACACGCTCATACTCGCACGCACACACACTCAATTACTAGCACGCAGCACCGCCACACGCATTCGCACTCACAATATATATTGTTAACAATTTGAGGGTACAAAGAGATGAATTTATACCAATGACGAAGTGAAAACATCTCAGATCTCCAGTCGACTTGTGACATTGGTGCAATCGAAACGTGAGGCATATTGAAGGTAAATGATGTTTTACCGATTATCTGTAGCGTTAATACCCGTTTTAATGTGTTACATAGTTGTCACGAACATAGATATTTATAGTACGTGCCAGATAAACGTGCATAAAAGGTCGTTCACCTTGACAGCTAAAACCTTGTGACACATATCATTTGTCTTTCTAACTAGCGATTATTACGACTTTTGATTTTTGGGTTCAAGGTCGACCCGTACTGAGGTTTATTTGTTAGACAGATTCGTATCGCTACGGCTTATAGTTAGGGTCGCCGCGCTTCGCATACTGGCGTGCAGTGGTACACGGGTCAATGACTTTTTATGCACCGTTAAATGGCACGGACTATATACAGGAGCAATCGATTTGAGAATTTCCAAAAGTCATAGTGATTCAAAAGGAGTGAGTGGGGTCTGCCCATCTTGTTTTTCGCCGTCAACGTCATCGTTTTCTACTGATTACCTTGATCCCAAAGTACCAACTTGCTTCCAGGTTCCTTCTGGCCCAGCCTGATCGTGGAGCCCGAGCTAGAGAGCCGCATGTACCCGCTGAGCAAGCACCTCTCGGCACTGCTAGAAGAGTCCGGATATATGCACATACAGTCAACCAAGCCGGACACCGTTGGTAATTGTTTTATAATCTCTTCTTCACAGTCATATACCTCAATGACTGAGGGTCGTGATCATTATGTGGAATGAAACACACACAACGACTTTCTTGGCAATTTTAATGGAGTGGTTTGCATTCTACACACTAGCCAACCAGCGATATCTTTTTTTAAAAGCTAGTTTAGTTTCTAGGTGTATAAAAGCTGTGTGTTGCTTTGGGAATTCATTAACGCTTTGAAAATTTTTCAGCAAGCTTTTTGTGATTATATTTGAACAAGATTTGACAAGATTGTTTATTATCACATTTATACTATTTTAAAATTGAAAATAAGTGAGCTGACTTTAAGAGTGCTTTCACATTAGGGCGTTTGAAGCTCTAACTGAGCAAGTCTTCGAAGCAATAGGTACTATCCACTTGATATTTTTTAACACCACGGGCTAACGACTGAATTTGATAGATTTTAATATTTTATAAGATTTTTTTTTTATATTTTATAAGATTTTTAACATCAAAATTAAAGTAAACATTGTTTTATATGACCAAGTATCCATGAGGATAGGGAAAAATGGAAAAATCTCCACCGACTAAAGAAGTCATTCTTAAATGTGATGATGACGTATCCATGAGATTAACGAAAAAAAACAGGACATAAAAAGTCATAATTTGTAAATATTAAAAATTTGTAGTAAACTAGGATTTTTAAACCATGTTACATGGTTTTACCACCTATGCCCTACTGGGCCACTAATACTTACGATGCCTCAAATTTTTTTGTAGTCCTAAACGAATTTTTTTTCCAGGCGTAGCACTGACGGACTCTCCCGCCGGCCTAGCGGCATACATCCTCGAGAAATTCTCCACTTGGACGAACCCGGAGTTCAAAAAAGCGAGTGACGGGAAACTTTTAGAAAAATTCCAGCTCACCCATCTGCTGGATAATATCATGATATACTGGGTGACGAATAGCATTACCACCAGTATGCGAACGTATGCGGAGTTTAACAACAAGAAGTTCATGGCGCTGGCGCTTGATGAGTAAGTGGGTTTGTGTGGAAAGTCATGGTTTTAAGACAACCTGTATAAACGTGGGCAAGCCACTTTTAGGTTCATCATCATCATATCAGCCTATGAGGTGCCTGTGGCGCAGTGGCGGCAGCGCTTTGGTAGTGATACCAAAAGTTAAGCAACCCACGGCGCGGTCGTGATTGGATGGGTGACCATTCCGACCATTTAAGTGACGTCCATGACAAGCATCTCCGTGCTTCGGAAGGCACGTTAAGCAGTTGGTCCCGGCTAATATCTGTGGTATTAGTCGTTAAGCCTAGTCAGAGGCCCTAGGGCGGCTTGATAACTTCTGACAGTAAGGTTTGTCACTTGCCTTACATACACCCCTCCACCAATCCGCACTGAGCCCGCGTGGTGAAGTATGGCTCGTTCCTCCTCATAGTTGAGGTGAGGCCTTTTCCCAGCAGTGGCATCTAATAGGCTGACTTATATATCAGCCTATTGCAGTCCACTGCTGGACATAGGCTTCTCCAAGACTGCGCCAACTTTCACGGTCCTTTTTGTTGGGTTATACTTACGAAATTCGTTGAATGACTGATGTCCTCGGTAGCTTAGTTGTGAGAGCATTCGCCCGTATAACGAAGAATCGTGGGTTCGAGTCCCACCAGAAGGGGGTTGATGACTTTTTGACTACAATATTTACTACAGCTTTTGTCATAATTAAAACTAAGGGGCTCTGCTCACCACGTCTTTTTGATAAGCGCGATTTCTGCGTGTTTGTATTGTAGGTGCGGTCTATGTATAAGATTGTGAGCAAAATTACAAGATTCCGGCGGACTTGCGTTTTCTGAGCGTCCTGATTGCACTCTACGCGTTTGCGCTTTAAAATAACGTCATGTGTTTAGGCCAGTCTTTCTAAAGGGGACAATAACGCCCCCTTGTGGGCGCTGGAGGCATTGAGGGGGGTGGAATTAGGCCCAGAAGATATTTCGGGTGCTGATGTGATTTAATAAAGTTGTATGTATTGCTCTCACTGGTAAGAAAAGTGTCGTTTAGAATATTGTTTTAATTAATTGAATAGAATATGTTTTGAAGTTTTTGAAGTGAAAAAACATTGGGGGCGCTACTAAATAACTGATTTTCAAAGTGGGCTTTAGACGAAATTTTGGGAATCTCTGGCTTAAGCTTTAAGTGAAAGCGAAAACGAGGGCCAATTATGACATTCTATTGGTTGTAAAAATGCTAGTCTGTGTGGTAAAGCGAAGCTTAGTACCGTTTAAGCAATGAGCATTCACTCAATTGGTACAGCAAATCTAACACCCAACTAGGTATCTATCTATACCGACAAACTCCGTGGCCGAGTGGCTTGCGCACCGGTTTTCAGTGTCGCCATCTCTAAGGTCTCGTGAACGTCAGAATCGCCGGTCAACAGTCGTATTTTGTCTTAAATACTCCTACCTTACATATTACAATATTTGAAATTAAAACACATTTTTTATTAAGCATATTTATTTAAATTAATAAAAATATTTCAAAAAATAAACTTATGATATTTATTTAAAAAAAAAATATTTAAAAATTACATTTTATTCAATTATTTAGATTTTTTGCGTTTTTTATATAGAAAAATTCGCAAAAAAACATATTTTTATTTTTCCCGCAATATTTTATTGATAATGTTTCGATTAATCAATGTTTGATCAAGAAATAAAAAATAAAGCATTTAAGGGTTAACTTATAAATTGTGAAATAAGCAATTGATAAGCAATCTTTGGTCCACGAAAATTTCAGTTATTCTACATATTTACTGCTCTACAGACATTGACCAGCCATTCTGACGTCAGAATGGACGGTCAACCTTAAATGCTTAAATTCTTTTAAATTATGCAATAAGCATCATTCTCTCATCATGATAAGCAAATATAAACAATTCATAAGCAAATTTTAGACACAATTTTAAAGTTAAATACGACTGTTGACCGGCCATTCTGACGTTCACGAGGTCTCGGGTTCGGACCCCGTTAGGGTTAATATAGAAATTCATATTTTCTATATTGTTTTGGGTATGGGTGTTGTGATACCACCATTGTGTCTGATTTCCATAACACTAGTGCTTTAGCTACTTACTTTGAGGTCAGAGCAATGTATGTGATGTTGTCCAATGTTTATCTTTCAGTATCCCTACAGACGTACCCACGTGGGGTATCAAGTTCAAGCACGAGCTACTATTCCAGCCGGACTGCATTCTCCGGCTGAAGTACAAGAACTATCTCCACAGTACAATCGTGGAAGACGGAGGGCATTTCGCAGCGCTGGAGATGCCCGATCTGATGGCCGATGATATTTACAAAGCTGTGGCCACGTTTAGGGAGTTTCATGAAGTGTGAGTATGATGAAAATATAAACCTTAACCCCGTTATTACAAAAACTTAGTTGGGTTTAAGCCAGGACTATGCATTAACCGACCAATTAGAAAAGCATATCTCTTTAAGGTCATGTCATCGATGTCATTCATTCTAATATTATCTGTTAATATGAGTCCTGTTTTAAATCTTGTCTACCTTTCTTTGTAATAAGACGGTAAACGTCTGCCTTGTCTGCTTATTACAAAAAACTTACTACCAATTTTAAACCAGGACTAAATGTTAGCCGACCAACCAGAAAAGCGTTTTTCTATTATGTGTCATGTGTCATTAATTCGTAATTTGTCTGCTAATACCTATTTAGTCCTTGTTTAAACCTAGTAGGTAATAGGTTTTTGACTGCCTCGTTGGTCTTTCACTTCAAAAGTGGTCATCACGCTGGGTACGATCCACGAGGTCCCGGGTTCGAATCCCGGGTCGGGCCGAGAGTGTTTGGGTTTTTCTGTCTTGAAATTACTCAGACACAGCTCCGGAGTCAGGAAGTTTGTGGTGTTAACACCCCCGTGCCTCGGAAAGCACGGTAAGCCGTTGGTCCTGCGCCTGATCTCTCTACGGTCATGTCGGACTGCCTTCTCACCGAATTATGAGAGTATTATAGTGCACACTTGTGCACTATAATATGTCCCGCGCAGTTGGCTGATCTCTGTGGAGATAGGCCACCTGCACCGTAGTCGAAATTCGGTCAGGAGGGCATTACTAGGTTTTCTGTAATAAGGTGGCTGAAGTTAATAACTATTCTTTAATATTTGCGTATCCATTATTGTATCGGTTATATTACTTTAATTAGGCCCACTTGCTTACGTCCGGATAAGCTACTTCGGACTTGTTCAGGGCCTATTATCCGAGTTAAAAGTCCACATGCGCAAGTCTGGATTAGCTAATCGGGAAGGTCCACTTGCGCCAGTCCGGAATACTAATCTGGACTAGAGCAAGGCCTATGATTTGAGGTGGAAGCCAATCTTCGCAAGTCCTTGCGAAGATGGATCTTAGTATGTTTTGAGCATAAGATGTTAACCTTCATATACCGTGGCAAACTGAAACGCTTGAGAGCGATGCAATATAATCTACTTGTTGCTTTTATATTTATCAATAATTAATATTTATTTGTTTTCATGGAGTCGATGGACATAGACAATGTTTTTATCAAAGTAGGCATCAATTGGTAAATATTGAAAATGTGATAAACCAGCAGGAAACTAAATATTTTGTGTTGCGCTTTGTTATCAGTGTGTGAATGGTATACAAAAGTTTCCATATCACTACATATTATAGAACCAAGTCACCCGCTTGGTCTGTCTGTATGTATGTTTGTGATGACCTCAAAACGTATGAACGGATTTCATGCGTTTTTTCATATATCCGGCGGTAAAATAAGTCGTATGGGACCTTAAATCGAAACCGCTGCCATTTGAGATATAGTGGGTTTCGACTAGCGATAATTCAATTTATCAAAATGAAAAAAAAAACATTGTTGCCAATATTTTTATTTTCAAAATTAAAATAGGAATACATTTTTAGGCTTAGTTTTGTTATAGGCTTAAAAAACTATTTAACTATTTTAAATTTTTAGCAAGATTTCTTAAAAATTATTATTTTTTCTTTATAACGGTTAATCTTTATTTAACTTGATTGGCAATAGCGTTACCTTTCAAATGATTAATTTTTATAAGTTTTTGGACCTCCAGATCCACAGAAATAGTATTTTTGTAAAATAATTAAAATGGCTGCCATTTTAAGCGGGGGAGTTAGAACCCAACATGGGGGTTTTTTGTCGATAACATTTGATGAACTAATAACCCATATTTTATTTATTTATTTATTTGTGGTAGAGAGACAGGTTACAGTCATATATCATATATCAGGTTACATCAAATATCATGTAACACAGGTAGACCGTAGCGCTGAAATAGTGTACACAGCATGTTAATGTTTTTTAAAGCTAATAGGTCAAGAAAAATATAAAAAAGAAAATGTCTACTTTGAACTCAAAACAAGAAATAATACATATAACAACAAGCACAACGATAACGCAAATACACATACCTATACTTAAATTATTTCACAAACATTTTGCTTTTTGGCAGCGAGACGAGACCACCTTCGTCTCTAGAGCGTTGGATATAGCTTTTTTATACTGTGGGAAGTTGCTGTTAAAAATGTCTACGCTCATGTCCCCGCTACTGCTACTGTGGATCAATTCATATATGTACGGCACATTCTTACTAGGGGACCATTAATTATCGTTAGTCCAAACCCAGACACACTGTATAAAAATGTATTGTAGATGTAGATACCTACTTACAGATTGTAGATGTAGACCTACTTACAGACATTATCAGCAGAAATATACTAGAGTCAAAAAAAATATAGTTTCAGTGTCTTCTACACTATTATTAGTTAAAATTTTCTTTGCAGAAAGGGTGGTACCATCCCGGCAAAATCGATTTACGAGTTCACAGTCAAAGACCTAAATGGCAGAGAGGAGAAACTAGAAAAGTACAGAGGCCAAGTCCTCCTAATC
Organism: Pyrausta nigrata; assembly: GCA_949316185.1. NCBI lineage: Eukaryota > Metazoa > Arthropoda > Insecta > Lepidoptera > Crambidae > Pyrausta > Pyrausta nigrata. The sequence goes on along the minus strand of OX438936.1, from coordinate 32,444,831 downwards.
GTCAATGTGGCCTCTCAGTGCGGCCTCACCGATACCAACTACAAACAACTCAACGAACTCTACGAGAAATACGAGTCCAAGGGTCTCCGTATACTGGCCTTCCCCTGCAACCAGTTCGGCGGTCAGGAACCGGGGAGCCCCAACGATATCTTCAAGTTCACCAAAAACAGAGGCGTCAAATTCGATCTATTCGAAAAAGTTGAAGTGAATGGTGACGGCGCTCATCCTCTGTGGAAATACCTCAAAACAGTCCAACGAGGCACCATGGGCGACTCCATAAAGTGGAACTTCTCCAAGTTTCTAGTGAACAAAAACGGAATCCCAATCGCTAGGTTTGCACCTAACACCAACCCGGTGGACATCGAACCTTATTTGGAAAAGGAATTGTGATACATAGCTCCGTTCAACTCGCAATATTACATTGTTTATTGAAAGAACTTGAAGTGGCGTTGTGACGGTGGCATGATAGCAGCTTTTAAGTGCAGTACATTTTAAAAAATTCGCCTTATATTTGTGCATTTTCATCAGATTTATATTTACAAACCATAGCACTATTATCTATTTTGTGCCTTACGCACATAGTGATTAGTACATTGCAATAATTTTTTGACTGACTAGTTCATAATTGGTCAAAGCTCAAGTTTTTATTAGTTATTCTAGCGACTTAGCAAGCTAGGTTGTAGATTTTATCGAGAAAATGTGATTTATCTGTTATAGCAAAATAGAGAGGTATGAGTTGTCAGTGCATTTATACATTACTACCATAAGGAAAGGTTTTGTCTGAATAAATTGTTTTTTATTACGGAAATGTCCGGAATCTATTTCTTTACATTGTATAAAACAAAGTATGTCACTATAATCTGGATTCCTTTATGGAAAGAGTGAATAATTCACTCTTTCCATCCTTTTTCAGATCCTATTCAGAATAAGCTAGACCAGTCATTCCCAAAGTGGGCGGATGTGACTTAATATTGTAGTTGCATTTATTATTGCTTTCTCTAGTAAGAAGTGTCTCGTTTAGAATATGGGTTTAATTAAATTCGAGATGAGACTGACATTTTTTAAGTTGAAAAAAATGGGGGCGCTACTAAATACATAGCTGATTTTCAAAGTAAGCGTTAGACGAAATAAGTTCGATCTCAGCTTTACATTGTATAAAACAAAGTCTGTCACTATGATCTGGATTCCTTTAGGAAAAGAGTCAATAAATTACCCTTTATATCCTATTTCCATGTCCTATTCAGAATAGGCTAGACAAACATGACCCATCCTCGGCCGCCTTGTTGCTTACCATCAGATGAACAAACTGTGCTGCAGCAGTTTGGCGATAGATATATTGTCACACATGTTTTTATAAATAAATAAAAAAATGAGATTACGGTCAATGACTACCTAATACTATTTTCGCTGCAAAATTACCCCTATTATAACGAAATAAAATGCCAGTGTTATCGGCTTTACAACAGTATCAATATACCAACCAGGAAAAATTTCGTAAGCTCTCAAATTCGTTTATTCAATAAGTTAACAGTTACACCGTTTGCCTACTAAGCCTGAGTTTGGAGAACTCTTGAATGGTGTTTCTAGAGCTCGACTCGCTCCATTGAAGCTCGGGTATGGCAGCTATCATCTAAAATGTTCAATAAGAGTATATTACAACATTTGTATTACTGCCCAAAAGTTGATATCACACTAAATAAACAAATTAATTGACTTTTGACCAATATAATTAGGAAATAGAAAACATTACTTACCAGGTATTTTTCTATACAACTAGCTACTCAACTAATAAACTGAACTACACTATTACTAGTTACTCTACACCCTTCTATTTATGTCATCAAATAATACACATAATAAGTTTATTTCTTTTATTATAAACTGAATACTTACCATATGATTCAAATATTTTATGTAATGTTTCAAATAAACTGCACCGTAAACTTTTTACAAATACATAGTTTTCAAGTTATTTTCCAAATCTTCATCTTCAATGATCTAAGATACATACCCAATTTTCAAAAACATACATGATTAAAACAAACTAATAAAATTTACTTCAAATATTACACTCATACAAATACTCAAGGTATGATCTGAATTAATCACACAGTTATTTAAGTTATGAACACTATCCAGAGTGTTTTATCAATAGAAAATTAAGTTTTGTTTGTTGAGAAAGTTTGCCAAAAAAATATGGAATTCAGATCACACCCCCTAACTAATCAACTCTAAGGTATATCCTGAATAACCTCTGCAAGTTGCTCCCGTGTAAACATGTGGAATAGTTCTCCGGGTGTCATTGTCACCACTTCAACATTGTTGGCCGATAGTTTCTCCTCCATGACTTGTTTCAAGATTGTGAGCGCTGACTTAATTGCTTCTTTTAGTGTCATCGATTTGTGATAGACTTCCTGTAAGAAAAGGTTGGTTAAACTATGTGGTAAATACAAAAAGTTTTCTTGAATTTTAACCCAAATACTTTTTTGTGCTGGCAGATCAGAAGAAAAAGGTCGCAAATAATTACCGAATATGCGCCACCTATAACCGTCTCTAAGCTATGTTTACCAATTCTCACACTTTGCTCGTATTTTGTATCTTTAATTCAAGCATTCAATTCATAAATTCCTGTGCTTGCTTTGCTCGCATCTCGTAACTATATGTATCTATTATATCATGTTGTATTGCAACCAAAAAAATGTACACTTGCATCTTTCGCATTTTGTGACCTTATTTCAGCCTCCATATGATGGGCTATCAATCTAAGCTTTATTTTTTTAATTCGTGTATACTGTGATTAGGGCGCCCGCAACAGAATAGGAAGCCGCGACCTGATACCCCATTATTACAAAAACTTGGTAACGGGTTTAAGCCAGGACTAAGCTATTAGCTAGCCAATTACAGTGTTTCTCTATTTGTTTATGTCACGAATGTGTCATTCATTCCTCTATTGTCGGCGAATATTTAGACCTAGTTTAAACCTGGTGTAATTTTTTTGTAATAACACCAATAAAGTTTGGGAACCCTGTAGCTGTAGGTGGAATATTAGTATTTTTTTTAAATCTTTATCAGGGAAGACGGAAGTGCGGGCGGCAGGCATGCGTCAGTCCAAATAAAAACTTTGTTGCATGTTTTCAAAATTATAGGCATTATTCAATTTTTTTTTTCTAGGAAATAAGTAAATAATAAAATAATAAATAAATTGTTTCAACAAACACACCAATTACCTAGACCCAAACTAAGCGTGAGCTTGTGCTATGGTGACTAGGATAACGGATAGACATACTTATATTATACATTTATAAACATCCATGACTTAGGTACAAATGCTCGTGCTCATCACACAAACAATTGCCCCTTGCGAGATTCGAACCCGCAACCGCCTGGTTTAGAAGTCCGGGGCGCGCACAACTACACCAAGACGGTCGTCAAAGTCCCTATTTGTTATGCAAACTAGAGCAACTGGTTCGAAAAATTTTGATAACAGTTAGAAAAGCATTACACATCAATAAAAAAAAAGTAGAGACTTGTGGCAACAGAAGTTGTGTATTTGTGAATTTGTATGTTTAATGTTACAATTTTGGTGTGGTGTACGGAAAATAAGACAAACATCTAATGGAACCCCAATAAAGGTTACACAAGTAAACTGAAATTTTATCATGGCTTTTTATGGAAACTTGATATTTTGTGAAATTTACCTTTAGACTTTGCTGAGCACCTTCACTGCCAGATCCGATGGCTTTAGCATCATACTGGACAAATGTGCCACTGGGGTCCATGTGGTACAGTTGGGGACCCTTCTCATCAATACCTGCAAGTAGAAACACCAATATAGATGAAATAGCAGTTCAATTAAAAGCACTTAATTCCTGTCATCCCACTTATTACAGTTTGACCTTAGATTATATCAAAAGAAAAAGATAAAGCTTAAGTATCTCATAAATGGTCCAATTCAGGTAGCGCCAGTCCAGGCACACAATTTTGCTGTAAATCACAATTTGTTATAGTTTGCTATTATTTGAGCAATGAGAGCTAGTTGTAAACAAAAAAATTTTTTGTCAATTTTCAATGCTATTGATGAGCATACTGTGTTAGTTTAGTGTATAAATTGAAATTGTAAATCTTCCTAAAATCAATAAATAAATACTACTTAAAAATAATCTTGGTTTAGTACAGTTGAGACGAGAATATCTTACAAACCTGCAAACATAACAGCAACACCAAAAGGTCTAGACATGGCAGTGCCACTATCATCATCACTGTCGCCAAACTGTATAGCCAGGTTGGACACAGCTTGCGCACATGACTCTACACTCATGCGTTCGTTGTACACAAACCAATGGTTTTGGCTTTCCACGCGGGCACGTTCTACCAAGGTTCTGAAATTAAACAGGTTTTCTTAGTCTCATAAGTCATAACATAAATATTCATTCATTTTTTTTTGCAAGTACACACAGTAGGTATATTCAGCTAGCCCATTAACTACTACTAACCACATAGAACTCGCGTCATGGCACCTAGTGGGTCATGTAAGCTGAGGGGGGCACTTTTAATATGGACATCACAGGTACTAATTGTAGTCGGACGGGTTTACAAAAATTGTAAAATGTATTTACTTTCTTGACAGTCTTAGATACTATATATTAGCATATTTATACTATAAAAGTATTTAATCTCTGACGCGCCGCGCCTTTCGACCGCGAAAACCTGTCAGGCACAGCACTCTCCGCTCAAAATGGCACCGAATGGTTTGCGTCAGAAAAAACGTTCCTGTCCCTTTATTTGTCTACCTATTCTCATTGTGTTTTATTTATCAGAATCTGGAAGATTCTCCCAATACACAGATATGACAATTCTTGAGGATACCATCGCCAAAAATTCATAATATGGCAGTGAAATGCCAGGCTGCACGGAAGAGGAAACATCTATAGAAACATTAGATTTTTTTTATCATATTATCAAATCTGCTATACAGATTATGTAAATAAAGCCAAAAGTCAACAAATAAAAGATTCTAAAACGATCGTGTATACTTTATTTTGCCTTTCTATAGAAAAAAAATAAAAGTTAGTTTACTTGAAAATGAAGTCAAACGTCTATCAGATTCGGTAACGCATAGTGAAGAATCTGTTCACTTAATTTGGACGGTTTATATGTCATTGGAAGCAGAATTTAATAACGAACTTAGTCTCAGAACGTTGCAAACGAATCAAAACCATAATTTCTTCGCAATTAGGAAAAGTTTTGCTTGCAAGCCATAAGTTCACATGTGAACCGGCGGTGCTTGACATAGGTCGAGAAACTGATGGCCGATCGGATTAGCCGGGGCGTTAGAGGTTAAGTATGTCTATCCGTTATCCTAGTCACCATAGCACAAGCTCACGCTTAGTATGAGGCTAGGTAATTGGTGTGTTTGTTGGAACAATTTATTTACTATATACATAAACCAATTTTGATAGTGAGTAAACTACTAAAAAAAAGGATTTTAGAACAGGCAAATGCCTGTTTCAACTTACCTAGAATCAGCCATCAACCCGGAAACAGCGCAGGCAATGTGCCGATCTACCTCTACAATCTTCTCGATAGTCGTCGGCTCCATTAGAGGAGACGTTATCCTCTTTTCCACCGCTAAAACGACGCCTTCCGAAGTGCATATCCCAATAGCGGTTGACCCGAGTTTTATGGCTTCGATAGCATATTCCACTTGGAACAACCTGCCCTCCGGACTGAAGGTGTTCACTCCACGATCGTACTCTGAACGAGTCAAAAACATCTGAGGAAAAATACCACTTTTTCAATAAAAATACACCGGCTGTACAGGTTATGCCACAGTGACAAAGCGATTTGTCAAAAATCTATAAATGAATCTTTTTCTATTGCTAAGCTCTGATACATACGATAAATATTTGTTTAAAAACGATGGGAAATTGGTAAAATAATTGGAAATTCTATATTTAACAGTAAATAATTCACGTTCGCTTGCTGACTTGCAAACAATTTTTCTTTTAGAATGAAAAAAAAGCAAACGTCATACTAAGCAAGCTGAGAAGAAGAAGAAGAGAAGGTATAGACATTCATTTGTGATATTATCGTGATAATATTTATGGTCGTCTCGCAGTATCATGATAAATATGTCAGTATTTCAAGAAATCTTGTAAATACCAACAATGTTCGCGGCTGCGATAATATTATAGTATAAGCGTTTCGCGATATATGATCGTGTCAGTATTCCATCAGCAGATAAAGAGCTAATACGAACGAACTACGCTCTTAATATGACGTGAATAAATCTTAAAATATTTCCTTATATAAATTAACTTTTGATTTGTATGGCAATAGCTTTAACATTGAACAACTTTACCCAACTTAACGAAAAACAGCAAACGTATGTTAGTATATGTATAACGTTATTTTTTACATACATTTTTAGGTCTTTCATGCTGTAAGTATTGGATAAATGGCGAAGCAATAATATCACTCGTTGTCGTTGTATAATAATACTCTACCCCACTTACAATACTGGTGATATTGCGATACAATTATCATGATAATATCTCTGATGTAACGTGCCCCATAAAGAAAGAACGAGTATTGGTCAAGGTTCCGTCACGATTGTTCTAGGAAAAAACGTTGATACATATAACCTAAATAAAATTATTGATTCCTAGATTATAAAAGCCATTTATTATAATTTTAATTAACCCTTTTTTTTGTTTTGTACTACATCAAAAAACTTTTACGTAGAACGGAACGTTCATATATACAGCTTTGTTCATCTGACTTGAACTGCAAATAAAACTGCTTTTGCTGTCATGTCATGTGCCCTAAAAATGTTTTGTTATTTTGCTCAATATTTATTGTTATAAAACAGCTTTAATACTAGAAGGTACATTTTTTCACTGCTAACTAAAATTATCGTAATACCTTTGACTTGAACAACGTTCTACGGCGAAACAAACTAGCTTCCTACTTAAATATTTTATAGTACCATAATTAAAAGAAAGAAAAAACCTTATTACTAACCCAAAAAAGGAAGTTCTCAGTTCGAACCGTATGATTGTACAGTGGGCCAACATCAACTTACTACCGATCTGTCAAATTTACGTAACCATATTATTGACCACATAGAGTTTCCATATCATTTGAGATTTGGTTTAGTTGGTGCGGGGCCTACTGTATGTTTGTCCGCGGTTATCTTGCGTATGGCTGAACCAATTTTGATGCGGTTTTAGGAAAGTATTTATTTTTGTTTACTAGCTGTTTCCCGCGCCCAAGACCGCGCAAATGTCGATGTTTCCAAACAAACTTCCATCCTCCTTTTCACCTCTTTAAAGGATGAGTTCTGAGTAAAGACTATGCTAGTTATCTAATAGTAGGTCCTTTTTGATAACATGACTTAAACTTTATACCATTAGTCGGTTTAAAAGCGTGAAGACAACATACAGACAGGCATACTTTCGCTTATAGAATTGATTGCAGTGCAGTGCCCGCCGGCCCGGCCCGCCCACTTTCTTTAGTTTGTTTTGATGCGTGTTCATATCGTGTCGTATTTGTTTGCAGAAGATAATAGAAATAGTATCATTTTAAAGTTGAAAAGACAATAGCATTGGATCTATATAAAGCGGACACATCAGTAAAATTGATCAGTTGTTCTCTGAATGCAGTGTAAACTTTCGTAATATTTTAAAGCAGCCGGAAGCCGACCGGCACGCAAGTTGAATTCTGTAGGTGCGCTTACGCACATACTATTATTATTATTTTTTGTTTTGATTTTTTTGCGGTGTGTAGTGTAAATTTGGTTTAGGGACAAAAAATAGGTACGATACATATTTTCCTACCTTTAGTATTTATTATATTACGTGACGTGTACCAATCAGAGAAGACTTCGCTGGCTTCGTCACGTACTTTATAAAATGAAATGAAATACCTACATTTTTTGGCACGGAAATCGTTTGGATGCTTTTATACATCAAAGTTCAAGTGTGTGCCCAGAAGGTCCGTGCTCAGCATAAATCGTGACAGCACGAAGCATGCCACGATACTGATTTTCAGCAGGAACCTTTTCGGGCACTGTGAAACACACATACCAAGAATTAAAAAAATCTTTGTTATATTGCATGGGCTCTGAAATAATACCACGTCAAATAATGTTGGGTACCTACCTACTTGGGTCAGATAGCAGATGGACGTAATGCTCTTACACCATTGTAGGTATTTGTAGGATCCTATTTCGGTTCCTAACAAGAATCCTACTTAGGATCTTAACTAGGAAGGTAGGAAACAATCGGATCTCGTATTCTCGTAACGTAACGTACTTAGGATCCTGTTGGTTCCTACCTTCCCAGTTAGGATCCTAAGTAGGATCTTAGTTAGGATGCAAAAAATATAATGGTGAAATAATTAGGTACCTACTTAAGAAAACGACCTCGGTCGACCTTTCTTAAGATTTAAAGCCTCTTGCAATCATTATCAAGGCATAAGGTAAATAGATATAAATGGGTCATAAGGTGAAAATAGACTAAAAACGCATCCCACATTATATGGTTCTTTGTTTTCTCAAAAATCAAGTTTCAAACTTTAAATTTATCTATTAATAATTATATTAAAAGAAAATTATATTAGATGAGAATTGCCTTTAGTCACGTCACGAGGCACAACACGACGTAGCTTATTCATACCTACTAGTTAACTAGCGATTACTTCGTTTTCAGTAAGATATACTAAGTAGGTACCTACTTACTTTTACGATTTTAGCCTCGTTCAATACTCTCATGATTGTGTCGTTTATAGTAATGAATACCCACTAGTTTTTCCTTTGTTCAATTGTATATATTATTTTCTTTGTAAATAGCTTTAAATATTTATCAGAAATCAATAAAATCCACTAGGCCGCTGATTCATATTGCAACTCCTCCCATGACAAATACGTCATATTTATAATACCTACATACCTTATCATAATAATGGAATGAAATCAGTAATGAAATCAAATTCCAGATATCTGCAGCTGCGGCCCCGTCGGCTTCAGCCTCCTGCTGTCTTACCATTCCAAATATGGCGGACAGCACACCCGAAGCCCCTAAGGAAATAGGCAGCATCATATCCTTCCTGAAAGTCGATGAGTTTTACCAAATCGATTATGCCGGCGGAGAGGCGGCAAGACTGTACATCTTGAACAATCATGTCATCAGATTTTACATGTCCCCTTCCAGAAAATTCTTAGATTACCCAACACCCCACAACCCTGGAGATAAGGCAAAAATTAATTCTAAAACCATGACTGACTATGGCTTAAAAGCCTTCGATAATTCTACAGTGAGCTATGATAGCACTTCATACTTAGTGAGCACTGATAAAATAGAAATTTTATTTGATACGGTAAAGGGAACAATGGCGATTACAGATAAAAGGACTGGCAAAAACGCAATAATAGAATCTCAGCCATTATCGTACAATGGCAACAAATCTACGCAGTCGTTGAAGCAACGTGAAAATGAGTATTTCTTCGGAGGCGGAATGCAAAATGGCCGATTTACACATAAAGGGAAAGTTATTAACATTGTGAATACAAATAACTGGGTAGATGGTGGAGTGACGTCTCCTTGCCCATTCTATTGGTCTACATACGGTTACGGGGTATTGAGAAATACCTGGCAACCAGGAATTTATGATTTTGGCGCAAAATCACCAGATTCGGTTAAGACCATTCATAAATGCGAAGATTTCGACGCATTTTATTTTATCAACTCTAAACCGAAAGATTTGCTAAGGGATTACTACGAGCTCACTGGCAAACCCCTTATGATGCCCGAATACGCGTTTTACGAGGCTCATCTCAACGCCTTTAATAGAGATTACTGGGTCAGGGTGAGCCCTGAAACTCACTTGGCCATATTATTTGAGGATGGATACTACTACAAAAGTTACCAGCCTAAGGACTTAGGAGACAGGAAAGGCATATTGGAATCTCTAAACGGCGAAAAAAATAACTACCAATTTTCTGCTCGCGGGATGATAGACAGATACAAACTCCGTGACATGCCACTAGGCTGGTTTGTTCCCAACGATGGGTACGGTAGTGGATACGGGCAGGCCGACTCGCTGGACGGTGACATACAAAATCTTAAAGACTTCGCCGACTACGCCAGATCGCAAGGCATTCAGGTAGCATTATGGACCGAATCGAATCTACACCCCGTTGATCCCGACCATCCTAAAAAGGGGGACAGGGATTTAGAGAAAGAAGTCAGTGTAGCGGGCGTAGTTGCTCTAAAATGTGACGTTGCTTGGATCGGTGAAGGCTATTCGTTTGCGCTGAACGCTGTTGAGGACGCAACTAATGTTTTCAAAAGTAGCACGAAACAGAACGCGAGACCGATGATAATAATGGTAGACGGATGGGCCGGCACCCAGAGGTATTCCGGCATTTGGAGCGGAGACCAAAAGGGAGGGCAGTGGGAATATATCCGCTTCCACATACCCACGTACATCGGCAGCGGTCTATCCGGACAGCCAGTTGTAGGCTCGGACATGGACGGAATATACGCGGGCGACATAAGAGAAGTTAATATTAGAGATTATCAGTGGAAGACCTTCACACCTTTACAGCTAAATATGGACGGGTGGGGGCAGAAATCCAAAACACCATTCACGTTTGACGTGGAGGCCACAGATATCAACAGAGCATACTTAAAACTCAAGTCAAGTTTGATGCCTTACAACTACACAATAGGTCACGAATCAATGGAAGGGCTACCGATGATCAGAGCCATGTTCCTGGAATTTCCTGAAGAAAATTTAGCTTACACGACTGATTCGCAGTACCAATTTATGTGGGGCCCATACATTTTGGTTGCGCCAAAATATAACGACGAGGAAAAGAATGAAAACGGAGACTCCGTACGAAATGCTATATTTCTCCCAGGTGACAATCAGGTATGGGTGGATTTCTTTACTGGAGAAAAATATTTCGGTGGCAAGGTATTGAACAACGTATCGACTCCGTTGTGGAAGATTCCAGTATTTATCAAAAGTGGAGCCATACTACCTATGGTGAATCCTAACAACAATACCTCTGAAATCAAAAGAGACAACAGAATCTTTACTTTGTACCCAGATGATAAGTCTAGTTTCGAGGTTTATGAAGACGATGGCTTGACCACAGATTACTTGGAAGGGCACCATGGTAAAACATTAGTAACAATGACTGGGCCAAAAACTAACAACCACTTGTATGTTAATATTGGAAAAACTTACGGTTCGTACAAAGGTATGGTTAAAGAAAGAAGCACATTATTACAAGTGATGGCGTCGAAGAGTTCTAAAGAAATAAAACTGGCTATTAATGGTAAATCTGTAGATCTTCTAGAAGCTAAAACAGAGGAAGAATTTGACGAGACGGAGAATGGATACTTTTTCAAAGAGGACTTCATAATCAATCCATATTTTAGTGGATTTGATGACAAAAAGTTACAGCAGTCGTGCATTTTAATCAAAATTAAAAAGATTGATGTTACTGAAAATGAAGTACAGCTGAAAATCAAAGACTTTAATGACCAATGTAAAGTATTTGGTGATTTGGCAGCAAATATTGCATTGCCAATGACTTCTTTCGATGACGCATTGAGGGAAATTACTCCAACTACTATCACGGTAAGTTGGAAGCCAGTGGAAGGGGCAAATTATTATGAAATCGATAGAGATGGCGCAATATTTACAAACGTAACAAAACATTCCTTTACATTCGTAGGATTCGAATATGAATCGAAGCATACGTTTAGAGTCCGCGCGGCTATAGCTCACGAAGTGTCTGAGTGGAGTGAACCAATTCAGATTGTAACCGAAAGAGATCCTTATGTCAATACAGTAAAAGGGGTCAAAGTCACATGCAACATTCCCTGCCAACCTAACCAAGAAATATGCAGGCTGACCGACGGAGACTCCAGTTCTATGTGGCACACAGATTGGGGGAATTGCGGTAAATTCAATCCTGATAAAGACCATTTTCTAACATTATCATTTAACTTGGGAGAAGTCTATGAGATCAACAAAATGGAGTATATACCTCGTGATGACGCTGGCAACGGTACATTCCTGGAACTTCAGTACAAAACTTCAGTCGACAACAAATCTTGGAGTCCCTTTTCTAACGCTATAGTTTTCCCTGCAGACGAAACTCCAAAAATTATTCCATTGAATGGATCAAAGTTTAGATACATGATAGTGAAAGTATTGAACACCGTTGGCAGTTTTGGATCTGGAAAACAAGTGCTGTTTTATAAAGAAATTGCATAATACCTATATGTAATTCAAAACGTATTTTTCTAAGTATTATTATTGTTTGTGCCTTAGTAAAAAATCCTTTTTTAAAGTATTGAATCCATGTATTAATTTTATAAGAAATAAAATATTATAATTGTGCTAACAAACTATATTTTGTGCTAGAATAAATTATATTTATGCAATAAATAATCTTAAAAATAGAGAGCCTAATTTTGCAATTCCTCCGCGTTCCTTACTGCGATAATAGTACACACGGACGAATTAGAATCGAACACACAGCTGATGGAGAGATCTTCAAGTACACAATTATATTCGTGATCGGGGTACCTAGTTCGGACGTAGTGTGACCTCGGGTCTTCGCTTAGGAGCGATTCTATATTAGATTTGAAGGCTTGCGCTCGAGTTCCAATCAATTCGTTCAGTCTTCCTAGAGCGTCATCAGTGAATCGGACGTCATATGTTTGGGAAGGTGGGTTGCCGATCCATGGGGCGACTCTAATGCCGTCGTGAGCCATGCTTAGGAGGTGTGCTGACTGCGGAGGGGTAAATCTCTCTTGGCCATCTGGCGCTCCCCTTTCTGAGTCTGGTCTCCTTATTGGCGGGGTGGTTCGGTAGGTGCCGTCTAGTAAATCTGCACTGGGTGGAGAGTCTGGCGATGGGGAGATTGGTGTTAGCAGCGTGCTGTGGTTGTTTGGTGACGGTATGTCGCCTTCGAATGGCGAGCGAGATATGGGGCTTGGCGTTTTGATGCCGATAGGGTTCGTGATTCGAGGGCTGAGGCTGAAATGAGAAAATATTTTACTGTGTTTAGTTATGTGCCTTGTCTTTATAATGAGATCCTTATTAATAACAATAAGTATATCTTTAGGGATGGACTAAAAGCAATCGAAGCGTTAACTTAAGTAACTAATCATAATTATGTTCGATGTGAAATTGACACCAAATACGAAATAGGTACGATTTTAGATAAAGTAACTGTTTAATTAATATATATTTGCGATACTACACAATATTGCGCGCGAATCGTAGTACGTCCCGATTACGGATGACAGTCGAAGTAGGGAGGGGCACACTCCGTCGGTCTAGTGCCGTTCTATGCTTGTCGATTTACTTGCCGCTAACACTATCAATGTTCCTGAATACATATAAAGTAAGCTATGGTCCGACAAGACGGTGCGCGACCTTCCTGAGGCGTGCTAGGAAATCCATACTACTAAACACTGAACCGATTTAGATTAAATTTGATAGACATAGGCTATTTCCAAATTTTTGTCGCCATATAAAACAAGGAGGGTGAAATGGAAGACGATAGTTTATAGTCTCCTAATTTTACGCAGGGAACCGCGATTTAAAACCAAAAGGATGGTATTATACTAATAAAGTTAACACAAACCTTCTGGCATCAAAACCCTCATCATCAATATTCAATCCGGCCAGTGTCTCAACCGCGTCACTGATGCCTTCAGTCGGCGGTCTGACCAAAGCTGATATGGGAGTGTCTCCAAACGGCACTGGATAGTCGTATTGGGGGATGTACGGCTTTATATCCAGCACTGGTGTGCCGTTGACCATGTCCACTCCCAAGAAATGGATCTTATTGCCTGGAAATAAAGTTGGTCATGTCATGTGCTATGGTAAAACTGTAGCTTAGGCCCACTTTGCACGTCCACATTAGCTGTTCCGGACTTTTTCAAGGCCTATTATCTGAGTTTAAGGGCACTTGCAGAAGTCTGGATTAGCTAATCCGGAAGGTCCACATGCCTTCAACTCAGATAATAGGCCTTGAACAAATCCAGATCCTGTTCCGGACTTTTTCAAGGCCTATTATCTGAGTTTAAGGGCACTTGCAGAAGTCTGGATTAGCTAATCCGGAAGGTCCACATGCTTTCAACTCAGATAATAGGCCTTGAACAAATCCAGATCAGTTAATGACAATAAAACGAAATCTAGTAGATGTCAAGAGACCATGATAACTTTTAGTTGTTAGCTCACGGGGTATTCTCCCTAAGGACACGTCTGCCATAGGAAAAATTAAGACGCTCTGTGAGAATATGATACACATTAGTAGAGTAACAAATATTACCTCTAAGAGGACTTTTTGTTAATGATACATAAATCTACACTAATACTATAAAGAGGAAAAATTCGATTGTTTGTTTAGTATTGATTAGGCTCCAAAGCTACTGAATCGATTTGAATGAAATTTGGTTTAGACCCTGGGAAGGACATCGGCTACTTTTTTCGCGATATAACATCATTACAGGGGCGAAATGGGGGATAAAAGTTTGTATGGAAAATCCGACTTGGCGCGGGCGATGTCACTGGGAGCTGCTATATGAAATAAACAGAGAAGCTTACAATTGCCTGTCACGATAATGTCCGCACTACTATTCCGTATACCACATCGTAGGCACATGTTAAATGTTATAATATCATCTTATGTTTCTTACCTTCGATACTATGTATCCTGACCAAAGACAGCCCGATGGGGCATGGTCTGTGCGGGGACCTGGTCGAGAACACTCCCCTCCGCTCGCCCCCCAGCCGCGGGGGGGACACCTTCGCCGGCACACTTGAGCTCTCGGTGGCGTGGAAATGGAATATTATCCTGCAATTAGGCATCTTGGTAAACACCTGACATCATACATAGTCAACTGTAAATTATACAAAAGTTAAGTGTGTGAAGTTCACTTAAGTCTCGCCGAATGCGGTGAGACTTGAACCCACGACCTTTAACTATCCCGGTGAATGCTCTTTTCAACTGAGCTACTTTGTGACTGATTGCCACGCCACACTGTGGGCTGGAACTTAATGCTAGCACGAATAAATTAATTGTGCTATTTAAATAGCTTGTAACTGTTCTAAATAGTTATATGATGATATAAAAATGATACAGTCATAACTTATACACATTTTTTAAATAAAATAATAATAATAATTAAGCATTAAATAAGAAAAATCAAGACAAACTTAAAGATAAAGAATACAATCAATCAGTATCGGAATCGGATGAAGCTGAACTGTTCCAGAGGGTCCTGGAAGTGCTTTTAGCATATTCAAAGCCTCTGTATCCAATTTTAATTTATTTTTTGTCAATTTGTCCTTGATTGAAATGTGGGATATGACTCTATGTGGTATTTCAGCAAAATAGCCTTTATTTTATCTCCTTTTAGTCCTCTTTTAGTTACCAAATTATCTTCTCATGCATCACAGCAGTCACATCGACTTAAATCCTTAAATTTCCAGCCACGCACTCCTCAAAAAGCTCCTTGCGGGTAATTACTGAAAATAATAATAAAATGCATGAGGCTGTTCTAAATTATCATTTAATAAATAGATATTGAGCTAATTGATCGAATAAAAGCATTAACAACATATGCCAACATCTGCAATTTTTTAAAACCTTTGTTACTTTCATAGTAAGATCAATTTGTAATAGTACCAAAATTAAAAAGATATTCACTCAAAACTATTTGATAATAATAAGCAATAATAACAGAACTTACCTTGGGACACATCACTCATTATAAAAACACTAAATTTATTGCAATTAATCTTTATAAACACTCAGAGTAAGAGATTAACTGTGCGCAGATAAAATGGTCGTAATATGTAAATATGTAGGTACTTACGTTTTGATTTTTTGATTTCAACCATGTAACTATCTGTTTTTACCACCAATTTTTTTTCGTAGCTTTAGTACACTTCATGAACTGTCAAATACTTCGGAAATACTTCAGAAATCAAATTAATTCGCGCTAGAATAGGGTTCTAGACCATAGTGCGCCAGTGAGCCGGCATTGGTACCTAACTAGGTTATCAGCTTGCCAGGCCTGTGTATCTTCCCGCGTAGGTAGCACGAGCTGGTTGGACGAGCGTGAATAAAGTCCTAGAAAGATGCGCTAGATGGCGTAAGTAGCTTCTTGTCGCAGTCAACCCTATCGCGTTGCGTGATAGTACGTCACTGAATAGGTTTAGTGTATTATGAATCATATTCCAGAGTTATAAGAATGAAATTATCTTGCAATGTATTTCTGTAGGTGTCTACATGAAAATGTGCTCAAGTCAGAGGCAAACTGAATTACACCATATCGTTAACAACATTGAGGAGATATGTCTTTAAATTTCGTTGCAAAGTCATACTTCTGTACGTAGTACTAGTACTTATTCTGTGAGCTTACTTGCCATGACACCACATCTTTACTCCGCACCTCTTAGTCGCCAACTGACTCGAGCACCCTATCTTTACCAGTTGGTGCTGCCAGCGCAGTGCATAGCTGAGATGACAGATTTTACACTAGTTTATCTATTATTTATTTATTAGTTTACTTTATATATTATTATATTTATGATTTAGTTTATATATTATTATATTTATTATACTATCATATTTACACTAGTTTTACTTTCGTAAAAAACTCAAACAAATTATAAAAATAATTGTGAATTATACAAATTCTAATGAGGACATCTTAGCACTGTGACAACATTGAAAACAAATTTTGATACTTAGAGCACAAATTCAATTTGCACATACAAAATTCGCTGTTTTGAATATTTTGTGATGTGGTAAGTGGAAGAATACTAGTAGCATTCAGAACAGGGCACTTTTTAATGCATATGAGTTTAACTCTTACCAAATGTGTGAGAACTCTTCTAGCCCACTCAGTGCATGTTCAGGGTTGTTAAATACACTTGTGTCAATCACCACTGTCCCTTTAGCCTTCGTTAACACAGATGTCTGCCTCGGGACCCCTCGCTTGTTCTGGAATGCTGTCTCTATCACTCCGATTGGTTTATAAGAGATACAATCTACATCAACTAATGATGTTGATGGTTCTCCACCATTTTGGTTGCTTATAAATGTTGTTGCTGGAAAATTTAAGAGCAAAAAATTTCCTGTGAGTTTACACTATGAATTTATGGTACAGAACTAAAACTTATGTCCATTGAATTAAATCAATGCTTATGTCGATATTCAAAGGTATAGACTAGAATAATTTAGAAATGAACAGAGTGAGGAATTTAACTTAGAGAGGACTCCTTAGATTCAGCCCAGTGAGTGACCCAATCATACAAGGATTTTATTGCATTGGACTTACAATAGGTAGGTATAATACACCACCAGGTACAAGGTAGAAAGAGTAGTTGAATATCAGTGGTTCCATTATATGGTTGAGTTAGCGGTAACTAAAAAGCCGGGTTTTAGGTAAGTTTTTTCATAGAAGTAGCAATTGTGTCATTTTTTTACCAGTTTTACTACATTCGCCACACCGAAGTCCTTCTAACGTTGATTTTATTAATTTAATTTCTTTCAGGTGCTCGTGTTTCAGTGCGGACAGCTGCTGCCTAAAATTTGTTCCGTTTTATATGATTAAATGAAAAAAAAAAACATTAATGTAGAGAAAATTGGAAACTAAGTTAGTTCGTACCTTAGGTTTTTTATTTCTGTTCTCGCTTGAGCGATTTGGCTTCTGCATAGATCTAAGTTTTCAGTCATAGTATATGAATCTGATAAGTGGAATTTAAGATCAAATATAGGTACAATATGATTCAATACTTATTTATCTGTTTTGTAATCAGTAAAAAAGAATCAAAATGCATGCAGTTCTAAGGATAGTACCTATATAAGTATTTACTTTATGCTGCGTTCCCTTTTGCGCCAACAGTGATAATAATATCACTGATATCACATTAGCACTGTTAGCGCGCTGTAAAATTTTAAGTTAACATTTTACATTTGTGTCGAAAATTGAAAAGAAACTGAAAAATTGTGATTGTGGCAGAAACATTTTACTAAATTTAAGAATGTGTTATTAGGTAATCCCTTGCAAAAAAAATCGCTTCCTCGCGATACGATAAATAACCGTTCTGAAATGAAATCACATCAACAGCGTTGTCAGCACGCACGCACGCTAATCAAAACGGAACGGCTTTTGGCGCTCACAGCTCCGACTGTACTATTGGCGCAATACGGAACGCAGCCAAAATCAAATGCCAGTTTTTTTTTGTTTGACTGACAGTGACAGCCTCAGTGCTGCCAGCATTTGCTTATACATAGCGCAAAAAAACTAGCAATTTGCCTTTTAAAAAAAGATTTTATTTAAAAAAAACCGACAGGGTAGGGGTATGTGAAATGAAAAATTTCTTTCATCATTATTTATAGCCTGACCAATAATATATGGGAACTCGCTATACTGCGCAAAACAACAGGAACTAATTTCTTTTACTGGCAACAGAAACCACAAATCGTCATTGTCGTGTCATTATTTGTCATAATGATTGGTGTCAAAGAGGAAGCGTGATCTAATTTTCTAGTTTGTGATAAAATTTTGTGTTAAAAAATTTTTAAAAACGCCAAAATTTATTTGCTGTTGTAAAAGAAAAGTGGTTTAACATGTGTTTCAGTAATTTTCTACAAGGAAATCTGTGTCATGTCAATCAACATTAAATAAATAAAATAAAATAATTTATTTAAATGAATTACGATTCAGTTGTCATATCTCATTTTTTAGTACGTCATAATAGTGCAAACAGTGAAAATTGGCCATTGATGGTAACGGGAAATATTTTAATAACGATTTTGAAAAATAACAATTATTTATACTTGTTTTGCGAGTTTTATTTTCTTCATTTCAACCCTGCTTAGGTATTTTACTAAAATAGTTCATAGAGGTTTAAAAAATACTATAACTGTAATAGTCTGATAACATAATTAATAATATCATTTACAAGAACAGCAAGTATTTGAATTCTACCAAACTGTGATTTAACACAGATAATTCTAATTTGGTCCAAAAGTCAAGGCTTATATAAGATAGAGCCATTGAATTGAATAAGTATTTTATTTGTCGTAGAATTTGTTATCAGACTTACAAATGTAACTTAGATGTAAAATATATAAAATTTGTATTTCTAAAATGTTCAGTTGCCAATCTACGCTGGTATGATTATATCAAGTGTTGCCATATAAAGAGGATTCGTAGCACCCACATATTTCTGGTCAGGCCACACATAAGGTTAAGTTTATTTTAAAACTGTATATAGGATGTCCGGGTTTCAACTAGCGATAATTTAAGGGCCTTTTATTTATCAAAGGACTTGTCCATTAGTGTTTTTTTTAATCGTCAATATTTCTAACCAGAATAAACTAAATATTATATTGAAATTATTTTTTCTCTTTGTCTGTACAGAAACCGCACCTTCGCCTATATCAATTAACGCAAGAAAAAAAATTGACAGCAAAATTGACATTTCATTGACTATTATATAATCTGTGGTAGTACCTAGTGGTCAAAGACATTGTACTTACAACAATGTCTTTGCTAGTAGTATTTATCCACCAGTAGAAAGGCAATGGCACATAGCCATACAGCCAGGAAATACAAGTAAGTGAACAATGGATGATGCCTGTTACAAAACATATTTTTTCTCAAAAATGGAGGCGTTTAAAATTCTGATTTCTATGGTTACGTGTTTCATATTTTTGTAGCTTAAAGATAAATATAGGTTTATTAGTGGTTGGTGATATCTTAGAATAAAAAACCAGCCTCTATACAAAAAGAGGACAAGTCCTTTTAGAGACATAATAAACCCAACAAGGGATTTTTTGACAACTCAAAATTTTAGTTTTATTGTATGTTGATAGATGGCGCTTACCATGGCAAAAAAAAAACAACTACCTAACCTAGATTGATCAAAGCCATCTAGCGGATGTTTTAGTACTGATTTTTAAAACTAGGAAATTCCATCATTGAAAAAGAAAAAAAATTGACAAAAATAACTTTGTAATGAATTTGAAAACTTGTAACTGGTTTAAATTTTTAGCAGTATTTCTTAATTTTTTTCTTCTATGTCGGTTATTTCACTTCTTATGCGATAGCGTTACCTTTCAAATGAATAATTTTCATAACTTTTATGACCTTCAGCTTCAGATCCAAAGAAATAGTTTTTTTTTATAATTAAAATGGCTACCATTTCAAGAACTTTAATTTACAGCGTTAGAACCCAGCATTTTTTGTCGATAATATTTGATGAATACTGTATACAACTTAACAATAAATAAATATGCCTACAGCTTGGCAAAAAAAGAGTATGGAGAAAATGAGAGCGGTAAAACTCTCACGTTAAATTAGTAATAGTAAACTTTATGATCGAAATCATAAATAATAAAGAAAACCTAAAAATGCATAATTCCTGAAATCTGAATCAATCAAAGTCAATTGTCTGGGGATTAGCACATAATTTTCCAGTTTATTTAACTAGTTTTTATCACTGACAAGTTTCCGGTGATAGTATAGTTAATGATATTCTAAAATAGTACATATAAGTAGAGGTAGGTAATCTGAATTATTTTGTAAATAACTACCGGTAAGTTTATCTGGATTGGGTAAGTAGATCGTAATAAGTATAAATATTAGTAGTAGTAGTTGGAAATGAAATTAAAATACAATAACGCAGATATTATTACAGAATTGGTATAAATAACACGTAAAACACTCACGCACGTTTCGTGCATGGTTTAGTATTGGGCTCAATTCCAAAGCGCCCTGTCTAAGATTAAATTTAGGTTCAGTCTCTCTCTTTCTCTGCCAAGCAAACAAAAAGAGACAGACTATAATAATTTAGAAACGTCAGACTGAACAGCTGTCCGTTGCTAAGGCAATTAGAGAACCCACAGACAATTTAGTAGGGATGTCATTCGATGACGACTAAAGTTAGACAGAAACACGCAAAAACTTGTACAAATACGTTAGAAATAGCATCACTTAATTTGACGTTTCTAAGTTATTGTAGTCTGTCTCTTTTCATTTGTTTAATAGAGAAAGAGAGAGACTGAACCTAATTTTAATCTTAGACAGGGCGCATTGGAATTGAGCCCATTGTGAACGCAGGTATGATAACTATAAATATTAATATGATAGTGAACGCATCATTTCTGTAAAAATGTCACCCTTGTCTAGTGATGTATCACGTATTAGCAAAATCGAGTTTAAGGTTGCGTTTAAATTCGCGCCTCGTGGCTCATTCTCATCTCATCGCTCGCCACTTCGGCTCGTGCAAGTAGGACCACAAGACGACCTTGTGTTTACACTCTTACGGTGAGCTCCTTTATTAATGACCTTTCATGATGGCGAATGTTTCAACCACTACGAATTACGATACACATATTATTAACAAAATCGACTCCATTTTACAATATGCACTTAAATACAAAACATCGTCAACAACAGAGTGACGGTGGCGCAGTGGCTAGCCGGTTGCCTCTCATGCGGAAAGACCCGGGTTCGATCCCACGTGCCGCCATGTACCAATGACTTGTTCTAAGTTATGTACATTAGTTGATTCATTAACCGATGCTCTTACGTTGAGGGAAACATCGTGAGGAAACCTGCACATTTAGGTTACTGAATGTGTAAACCATGATAAAAAAAACTGGTCAGGTTCCCATTAACAGGGTCACGCACGTCACGGAGGTCAGATGGCAGTTACTCCACTGTAATTACCTGAACTGCCACATCCTGCATCATGGTCAGCAGACCCTAGGCCCTCGCGTGCGAGAGCACAACCGGGATAACGCTAGGATGATGATGATGACTTAAATACAAAACATCACTTGCCAATTACTTTTAACATAATCGGCTTAGTCATATGTTTGTAAATAATGAAACCCGCACGCGAGTGTAAACACTTACTCGCACCGCACTCGCATTCGCCGCGAGCCACTTTAAATCGTGCCCGAAAATAAAAATTGAAATAAAAATTAAACATAACCTAAATTGATAATAAAATAATATTCTGACACACGCAATTAAAGTTTTTACAGTTTATGATAAAGTAGTGTTAATAGGATCCTATATTAATTTAAGTCTTCTTATTTCCTAATTATGTTACTAATCACTATTTACTACAAATAGGATAGTGAAATAAGTGCTTAAGATACTATAAAAAATAGATGGATTAAAATCATAATCATAAATTTGTCTGTAACAAAAATTAACAAACAACACTATTGCCTGCTTTTGCGGTTTGCCATTTGCCGCACACGTGCTGAGATTTTGTGATATTTTTTACAAATTGTTTTAATTTACAGCGTTCGAAGAGCAGCGTAGATTGTCTGCTGGTACAAGATATTGTTTATCAACATTTTATTGTCGTCGTTTTTGAGACGTGAGTATTATATTTTTGTTATTTTGACACGCAGGGGTGGGGCAAAATGTCTGTAGAAAAAGGCCGCCACGTGTCCTGATTTTAAGTTTTCCCTGAATCTTTAACATTCTAATTTCGTTTTTGACTAAAATACTCTTGTATTAGGTTTTTGGGTCATTATTAGTGTATCAGATAATATGGCTAATTAACACCTTGAATGTTATGTCGTATTAATTATTTTGCTTTAACATGATCGATTATTTTCGACTGCCGGTTGTAATCCCATCTAAACTGAAAGTGTCAGTCTATAAAATGTAATAGCTTTCGCTTCTGGGGGTATCAGTCAGTACTTTACGGCAATAATATTTAATTATGATAATATTACTGAAATATGTTTTATCTTGTACAAACAACATTCTGCAAGTGGTTATTCATCGTTGATAGTGTTAACAAAAACTGAACTTGTGATTCAACACAAACTTTTACTATATAGAAGATTATTCGAAACCCAACACCTTGTATAAACGAAAACATATCTATCTAGCTAAACATGGTTTTGTCTTATTCAACTGTAAGAGGTGATTTTATATTAAAAATGTATTGATTTATGCTAGGGACCGTGCAAGCAAGCAAAGCAAACCTATTGTAATTATACTTCTACATAATAAAATTGAAAAATAGGGTGAATAACTGATAAAAAACTATCAAATTAATCTTTACTGATAACATGTTAGACTGATCTACCCACATAATTTCACAAAATAAATCATAAACAGTGAGAAATTATGGTTTCATAGAATTGCTTGCTTAATATCATAAGATTTCCTGTCCACAGTGTGTAAATAGTGTTAATGGCAATGGTGACGGAAGCGAAAGTGAACGGGGGAGAGATGGAGGCTCCAGCGGAGTTACCACCTGCATTGGCTGAGAAGCCGGCGGGGCTCCCACCCGGCAAGTACTCCCTGGTGGGATGGGACATGGATACTACAGGACGGAGGCTTATTGATGAGGTTAGTTTGTAAAATTAAAATTTTTTAGGGCTTAGTTTTAATAAAATAACATCTAGAGTGGTGCTATAATGCAAGTGTAGTAATAAAAACCCGTTGCTGTATCCTATTGTGTAGATCTTTGTCCAATCCAGCAACCAATTGAAAATCTTATCAATATCCAAGTAGAAAATAAGATCTAACTAAAAATAGACCAGTTATTATTAAATTATACCCAGAAAGTCATTCAACAAGTATACTGATTGACCCAAGTTAGTCTACTATGATGACTTATGTTGTGAGTCATTGCTATTGATTGGGTTTTGATCTTAGATTCTGTTAGCCTTTTCACCTTTGATATTTTCATAGATCAGGTGATCAGGTTTTTATGAACCACTAGGGACACATTCCTTCATGTTTTTATTTCAAGACTTTTACACCTTTTCATTCCCATTTCTGTCATTTTTTATGGCAGTGGTGACTTGAGTTTGATCTGGTGTTTCCTCAGCACTTCCCAGATTTTCTGTGTCTTATCTCAAAGTGCTAATAGGGCACAAAAAATAGGGAGACATGTTCTGGCTCCAAATGAGCCAGCCAATATTTATTTATAGTATTATTATTTACTGTGATTGAGTGACATTTGCTGTCCTAAATTAAATAAATGATAAGTAACTTTGTTATCAAAATTATTTAAACCAAGAAGACATCATTCAGCATCCATTGACTAACTGCAATATACAAATTTATGCTAATGTAGGTAAAGGATGTTCTTACTTAGTAACTCAGAAGTGATAGTAGAAAACAAGGAGGTACTCATGCCTTAACATGTATTGTAATTACTGTTTAGAACTGTATTGAGTTACTATGGACTTCTGTTTCTTATCAGTTAAACATAGTGACCTCTTATTTTAATCTATGGTTTTCCTTATGAATATCACCAGTGCATGAACCGCCAACTGGATATAATTATTATAAGCAACTAACTATAAAGATGGTGTTTAGGTACAGTAAAATATTATTACAAGATTCACTTTGCTATTGTAAATATTTAACATATCTAAAATCAATTACATATTGAGGACATACTATGTATTCGAGATTGATAAGGAGGCAGGAACAACAAATTTGTGATACCTATGTTCTAAAATAATCAATATTTACTGTTATATAATTGAAACAACAGACATTAGTGTAAAATCATTATAATAGTAAACGCTTACATGGATATCCTAATTAATTTTCATTATGATTATTTATATTAACAAGCACTCTGATAAGAAGATCCCACTTTATATAATATAAATGCGAAAGTTTGTGAGTGTGTGAGTGTCTATGTTTGTTACTTCTTCACGCAAAAACTACTAAACGGATATGGATGAAATTTGGCACAGAGATAGATTATAGTCTGGAATAACATATAGGCTACTTTTTATCCCGAAAAAAAAAACACAGTTCCTGTAGGATACAGAAATAGTAGTTTACGCGGGCGAAGTCGCGGGCAACAGCTAGTAAATTATAACTTAATTATTTTGGGCTACACAGAAAGTATAAGAAGCTATTTCGTAAAAGATAAAAGGGATTTCCCAGTTATTGGCGATTGGGAATATGAGGGATATTTGAAACATATTCTTTATTTCCCCACAGATATGCCAGATAGCCGCGTACACGCCGAAGCAGACGTACTCGCAGTATATCATGCCGTACGGCGACCTGAACCCGGGCGCGCGCCGGCGGCACAACGTGCGCGTCGTCACCGTCGGCCGCTACCGCATGCTTAAGGACACCGTCACGCACAAGGTAAGTGGTAAGGCGCCAGTGGCTGCGGCAGTACACACCGAAGCAGACGTACTCGCAGTACAACACGACTCACACTCGTATGACATTCTGTTGGCGAATGCGACGTGATTTTCACTCAAACACGTTAATTTCCAACTTTTATTCGATCACTCGCCTTCTGAGACAAGTGAGGAGATGCACTCGTTGCGGTTCCGAGCGGTCGAGTGCAGTTAATCAAGTGATTCAAAGATGGGGAGTTTTAGATGACGAACGAAAATCAATAGAAATCAGCACGCGAGTGATTAAAAGATAGAGGCCCTGTAACCGGGCGCACCGTCGGCCGCTACCGCATGCTCAAGAACACCGGCACGCGTCACATATGGTCAGTCAGTACCGCCTTAAGGGACCTGTTAAACTTTACGTGTCAAATTGTTTGTCAAATTTTACGTGTTTCTTTATCAAATGATTTGAAAGTGTGCAGCTGTTTGCCGCGTCGAATAAAATCTTGGTTGACGACGTGTTTGACAAGCAAGTTTGAATGTGACGTCTGTGTGAATGCATGGGCTGTCAAATTTGTTTGATGTTTAGTTTGATAATTTTAAGCTATGTTTGATGAAAACGACAACAAACAAATTAGTCAAGCAAGTTTGATCGTTAACAGAGGGCTTTATACAGAGTGTTCCAAAAAGAGCGTGCCTGACTGACACTGGAGATAGCTTAGCTATAGACCTTTTAAAAAAAATCTCATGGTTTGGAAGATAATGCCACGTTTTTGTATTTTCCTTGTATGAAGAATACAAGAAAATTGCATTATCTCAAACTATGACACTTACTAGAACTATGTTATTTATCTCCTTTTACTGTACTTCTACTGATGCATAAGATATTTTTAGTTATGTTCCTGGAGAAACAAATTATTATTTATTCTTTTAAAATACATAGCAACTAACTAGTAGTGTCGCGATGACTCGTCTGCTTCTTTGCTGCGTAGAGTCTGCTACGAACTTGTACCGTGATCACAATTTTTACAAGTTCAATAATTTGTGCAGATCCTGAAGACAAAGTCTGAGATATCCGCGCTGTCGGACTTCCTGGACTGGCTGGAAAAGGAGAAAGGCGATGGCAGTGTCATCCTTATCTACCACGAGCCGCGCCGCCTCAGCCCCACCATGCTGCTCGAAGCTCTCACCAGGTAATAGACAAGTTGCTGCTTGAAGCTCTCACTAGGTAATAGTCAAGTTGCTGCTCGAAGATCTCACCAGGTAATAGTCAAGTTGCTGCTCGAAGCT
Source organism: Pyrausta nigrata (assembly GCA_949316185.1). Taxonomy (NCBI): domain Eukaryota; kingdom Metazoa; phylum Arthropoda; class Insecta; order Lepidoptera; family Crambidae; genus Pyrausta; species Pyrausta nigrata. The sequence goes on along the minus strand of OX438936.1, from coordinate 32,418,349 downwards.
CTCACCAGGTAATAGACAAGTTGCTGCTTGAAGCTCTTACTAGGTAATAGTCAAGTTGCTGCTCGAAGATCTCACCAGGTAATAGTCAAGTTGTTGCTTGAAGCTCTCACTAGGTAATAGTCTACCCCACGGTCTTTCTGGCATGGCATACAGACCGAATCTCGGGAGACGCACCCGGTACTTGCGTCGAGACTCCTTCCTGGGTTGCGCTTCTTGTTGCTCCCTACAAATTTATTCACCTCCCCTTTATGGGGCGTGACGACACAGCTCCGACGCTTCATCAGAGTTCTCTCCTCATCTCAGCCATCTGTGCGCGAATCACAAGTCAAGCTAATAGACAAGTTGTTTAATTAATGGATTGTATAAGTTGGGGTTTATTTCTTTTATTTGGGTTCTTGAATATGTTAACATTGAGCATGTTACACTGTTGACGTGTATGGGTGTGTAGTAGTGGAAATACAGCCGTTTCACTGGACTAGGAATGAGAGATTTGTTTGCTTCTTCTGCGTACTTGGTTACATAGTTACTTTGCTGGCGCAGCGACCAAGTGGATCTTAGCCTCCGTCACCAGAAGACGCCACTCTTTCCGATCATGAGCAATCTCTTGGTTTTATAAGTAAAATAAATTGATTATTTGCCCACGTCATCCTATATCGCACTGCATTTTACTCCTCATTCCTCAGGTACAAGCTCCTGGACCGCTTCAAGACCATCGTGGCCGGTTTCGCGGATAGCTACGCCCTCGCCGCCGACAAGTGCAAGACGACCGTCAAGTCGGTGTCGCTGCGCGTGCTCGCGCGAGTGCTGCTCGATGCGGACTCGCTCTGCGTGGACAGCGCTCTGGACAGAGCCACCGCTGCGTATAGGATTGTGGAGCATCTAGCACAGGGTGAGTTTAAAGTGTTATTAGACAATCCCTTGTATTCTAGAATAGGTAGTGAACCTTTATTGGTCCATCGAATAGGCATCCCAGTTCAGCATAAATCGTGGCAGCAGGTTTTTCAGCGGATGCCTATAAACCAGTGTATTGGTGGATGTGCCATATTTTACCAGTAAGGGAGATGCCACACGGGCGCTGCCACTCTGTTGTGTTCGCCAAACCGTTATGTTCTAGAACAAGGGCTATCATCACAGTTTTGTGGAAGTCCGAAATGGTATCACACAACCGGCTTCAGTAAATCTTTTTACAGTGTAGTCCAGTTTTGATGATTCCGTGTTTATTAGAGAAGTACCTTTTCTAATAAAATTACACTCATTGTCACCAAGTCAATGTAATCTTGTAGAATTCAACTTTTTTTATCGCCAATTGAAAGAAACGTGTAACAACGTTACTCGGTCACACATATGAATACTCACATTAGCACCAACTTCGAAACATTGATATTTGTCTTTTACTTGACGATAAACAAAATCTGAAGAGTATCCTCGATTTCTTCAGGATTACATCATCAGATCCTGACTTGGTGACAATAGGTTCCACTCACTGTACCCTTTCCAATAAAAAAATAATTGCCTGCCAAATGCTAATTTAGATAGACAAAAATATTTATCAGTGTAGGTTTCTACTGTAGGCATTTTTGTGAATCTTCATAATAAAATTGTTGCAAGAAATATACCAGATGCTTCATACTCTTCTCTCCCCCAGGCGAGCAACAAGAGGTAGGCGCGGGGGGCGAAGGTGGTGGAGCTGCTTCCGGTCCCAGCGCAGATATGGTGGAAACCGCTCGTGCTTGGGCTCGACCCGTCGCCACCGAACTGGACGCTCTACACGCGCTCAAGCAGCTGCTCGAGAGGTAACTAACAAGTGTGACGTAATATATGGATGGCCCATTTATGTATCTGTTGGGTCCAAGGCTCAGTTCTGCAACTGAGCCTTGGACCCAACAGAACGCGGCATTTGATAGTTTTATATTAGTAAATAAAATTGAATGACTGTTCCTGCAACTGGGCATAAGTCTAAATTCCGCACAATTTCACAAACAAAATTGAATAATGCAGCTTGATGATTTTGACGTTTGGCGCATACTAGAACTATCAAAATCTTAATACTTAAATATTATTCTCTTGGGTTCGAGTCCCTAATAATCTGATTGCTAAATCATCATCAAACGCTCATAGGTTTAGGTTTTCCACAATAGTCGAACTCATTATAACAAAATATGGATAACTTGAGACTTCATTACATTTAAAACCTGACGTTTCGTACACATTACAGCTTCTGTGATCACAAGTAGACTAGCCTTGTCTAAATGTAATAAAATTGCGTTTTGATGGATTATTTTGTGATGTTTTCCTCAATTTCTTCAATACTATTTCCGACCGCTTAACTGAGTCCTTGCCTGCGGGGTACAGGGTTGCAGGAGAAGGCGAGGACGGTGACAGTGGCAGTAGCGCAGTACGGGAAGCGGTCGCCTCGATTTGATTGGGTGATTTGGTGAATTTAGAAAAGAATTCTAAATTCCGAGATCTAAATTTAACGCTACGCTCATTATTCCCGTTCTCATTTACCCCCACATCCCTGTACCCCGCAGGCGAGGACTCAGTTAAGCGGTCGGGCCATAACTTTATCAATTTACCGCTTTACCTTTAACGCACCGCCCACTTTTCATTTCTGCTTAGCCCAAAGGTATGATTGATAGAGAATGCCACCAAGCATTAAGTCCACCTTTTGTACAAAGTTTTAGTTGTAAATAAATAAATGAATGTCCTACAGACAGAACACGTTCCGGCCTGTATTCGCGCCGCTACTGCGCTCCGCTCGGCCGGAGAGGAAGCGTGTGACCGCACTGCGGCGGCTGCTGGCCGACGCGGGCCTGCTGTACTCGCAGCTCAAGGACGCCTGGCAACACCAACAGCTAGAGGGTGAGTGGCTACGGCAGGCCTGTGTACCTCCCCCCTCTCCGCGTAGGAAGCAAAAACGTGCGCCACGACCCACTGCAGTGGGCTAATCACCTTGGGTGTCGCGGGCGAGCAATGACACGCGCGCGCGTTTTTTTCACCGGCAGCGCGCGGCACTACGTTGCTGGCTGGACGAGCATGAATAAAGTGCTAGAACGTGCGCTAGATGGCGTTGTAGCTTCTTGTAGCAGTCAACCTTATCGCGTCGCATGATAGTCACTGAATAGATATTATATCAGTCTCTTTCTTTCTCTGTTAAAGAATGGAAAAGAGCCAGACTACAAAAATTGAAAACGTCAAATCAAATGATGCGATTTCTTACGTATTTTCGTCTAATTTTTTCGTCATCGAATGATATCCCTACTAAATTGTCTGTGGATTGTCTCTAATTTCCTCAGTGACTTACATGTATAGCTGTTTATTCTTTGACTTTTCTGAACACACAGAAAGAGAGAAAGACTAAACTTTAATTTATTCTTAGACAGAGAACATTGGAATCGAGCCCATTGATTCATTCAGTATAGATATTGTTCTGAATAAAAAAACTTGCCACTTTTCGGTTTGCGGAGTGTTAACAAATGTATTAATTCACCACCCAATGAGAGTTGTCATATTTTAGTAAATCTATTTAAAAAAACACTTCTGAATATTTAAAACCAGTGTTTTATACTAATTGTTTAACCAAGTGCTCAGCAATAAACCAACATATTTTATTGGTTTTCAAACATTTGGTAAACAATGTTTAAAATGTCAAAGCATCATTGTTGTTAAATTAGACGTTCTCACCGATTACCGCACTACGGTTATAATGTCACAAGGTCATGTCAGTATCATGTTGTTGTCTACAGGCTTAGAGAAACAATTGTCTTCGCTGTCAGTGTCAGCGAAGGAGGAAGACATAAAGGAACTCATAGACATATTCGACTGCCACTTCGACCCAGCCAAAGAGCCCAAGGGACCGAAACCTAGGACTCCTAGAAATAGAACGAGGGTAAGCATAGTAATAAAAAACTTCAATAAATAAATATATGACAATGTCACATATTTGCTCTGAACCCAAATTAAGTAGCATAAATGCTTTGGAAATTGAAAACAAGAGTGTTACCACAACATACACACCCAGGACAATATACAACTATTATTTGCTAAATTGTGCCTACCGGGGATCGAACTTGGGACATCAGAGATGGCGACACTATGAAAGCCGGCGTGCAAGCCACTCGACCACGAAGATCGTCTAGATAACTGGTTGTGGACAGAAATGAATGCAACTATTACGTGTTTCACAAAGTATTTTCAATATTTTTCGTTATCATTTGCGCGCTTTTTTAAGTACCAAGACCTACAAACGCCACTTTACTCATATTTCAGGCAGTATAAAACATATTTTGCAGATGAGTCATTAGCATGTGGAAATTGATTGCAACAAATTAAGCAATTTGCTCATTTTGCATTCAAATTTTGTACTCATATGACTTTTGGCACTTAAATAACATTATTTAGTCACACATGTGTCTACCTCTTTTTTAAATACAATGTCAGTGCTCAGTACCTAAAATGTCCACCATAGCAAAGTTTGAATTGAGGAAAAGTCAGTCTTCAAGTCGGACTTCCTTGAAGTTTACGTAAAATTGGCCGATTATCCGATCACTGCTCCTCACTACACTTTCCTTCCATTTTGTTGATAGTTTGTAGTAACACAGTGTCAATTTGCAGGCAACATCGTCCGCGGGCGAGACGGGCGAGGCGGAGGGTAGCACAAGCGAGTCGCAAAACAGTTCACCACACAATTCACCCAACAAAACCAGCAATGGTAAGCTATTTCTTCTTTTTTGTCGGGGTGATGACGTGAAGGCGACGTTAGCTTTGCTCTGTAGCTACTACAAAATACTGGCAATAATCAAGGAAAATGTGAGACAGCAAAATGCAAATACAAAGTGACCGATGAGTTGTAAGGACATTTGCCATAGCCCGATTATACCAGGTAACGATATCTTACGCCATCTCTCCCTCTTGGTGAACAGCTCAAAACGCGTCACCAAAACATATTTGGCAGTTGACATGTTATAATATGGTGGTATAACAGAGGTGCTTGTGGCGCAGTGGCGGCAGCGCTTTGGTAGTGATACCAAAAGTTAAGCAACCCACGGCGCGGTCGTGATTGGATGGGTGACCATTCCGACCATTTAAGTGACGTCCATGACAAGCATCTCCGTGCTTCGGAAGGCACGTTAAGCAGTTGGTCCCGGCTAATATCTGTGGTATTAGTCGTTAAGCCTAGTCAGAGGCCCTAGGGCGGCTTGATAACTTCTGACAGTAAGGTTTGTCACTTGCCTTACATACACCCCTCCACCAATCCGCACTGAGCCCGCGTGGTGAAGTATGGCTCGTTCCTCCTCATAGTTGAGGTGAGGCCTTTTCCCAGCAGTGGGATCTAATAGGCTGACTTATATTTATTTATTATGTTATAATATTAGCAACAATTATTGCCACCATCAGTGACTTGACATACTTACTCTTTAAGGACTATCAAAGCACAATTCTTCCATATATTTTGTGGTCATGGTCATATCTAAAATATGTTGTTTAATTTAAAAAATAGGTTATTAGAATTATTTGTGAATGGTGGCATCATCCCTCCCTCTGTCACGCATATGAAATAGGCTCTGGGATAACGCTAAGATGATTATTGTTCGTGTTACAGACGTCGCGGCAGAGACAGGTCGCGATTCCCAGAGCCCCGCGCCTGCGACTGCGGACGCGGTGGCGGTGGCGGCCAACTAACGCCGCGATCACATTGCTAGTTCACTATCTACCAGGCCATAGGAATGTGACAAAAACATTTATTCGTATTATACACTAGGCTAAGTCTCCTTTGGAATTGAAACAGATTGTTTTGCATGCGTCGGTGAACGAGTTTACACATTTTTCTTTATTACGATTCAGCGCCCAGATCGTCGTGTAACTTTGCTTTTCATTTTTTCCTATTTGAATAGTGAGTAAAAAAATGTAGTTGAGTGCCTTAGCAACTCAGTGTAATAAGGTATAACGTTTTGTATATCCATAATAATATTTTTGTGTCTACATATTTGTCGTGAACAACGTTTTTGTTGTTTTTGCAATGTCATAACATAATAATAAATTATTGTTAGGCCGAGTATACACGGACAAATATATGAAAGGTTGCTATTGTGTTGAAGCGGTTATACCGAACCGTGGTTCGGGCGAGTTGCGATATTTTGTACTATTTGTAATATCACAGATTTAATATAGCTTAAAGGAAGCAATATTTTTATTGTTTTAAGTTTTAAATTGGGGCTTTTGAACAAGGATATAAAAAGTACAATATGTTTATTTATTCAAAGTTACTTTTTATTTATTTTGTAAATGTGTGCAATCACATGTAACTAACTAAAGGATGGACTGATTTTGCATCCGCATATTTTAAAAGAAATTTTATTTATTTTTTTCTCTTTTCAAATAAAGAAAGTTTCACGTAAGTTATTAGGCTGTATGTTGCATTTGCTAACGCTGACTGCTCGGTTCTGTTTGCCATAAGGGAAACTAGCTCTCTTCGACTGGTTCCCTTTACCATACATAAGCTATGTAACGAAAACAAAGTGTGTACCTATTAACTTACCTCTAATTTAGTTAGTTTTAACATAGACTGTACATATAATTTAATTTCTTATTTTGTTCAGATCTCTAATAAATATGTAAGTCTACATTTTGTGGTTTTATTCCTTAGTAAAAAATCGTTTTTAGGGTTCCGTACCAGAAAAGGAAAAAAAGGAATCTTTATGGGATCACTTGTTTGACAACAAAGTCTAGAAAACGTCGAACGTAGTAGAAAAAATAATTTTGTTTATACGGAACCCTCAGTGCGCGAGTACCACTTGCACTTGACCGGTTTTTTTTTTAAATACACGGTGTTACTTTGCATCCTTGCCATATTCACAGAGATAAAAGAAGGGAAAAAAAAAGGGGCGGCGTTTATGATGTTAGAAAGAGAGCGCAATCGCCGCAGCTCTTGTGCCGATGAACAGCCAACAGTGATGTGTATGCGCTACGATAGTTAATGGTGTGCGTAACAGATTGTCGATAAAATTAAATAATCAAAATTAAAAATCAAAATTTTAGGTCACAATTGTTTTAATGATTTGAGTTCAGTGTCCGTAATATAGTTACCTCTGTAAATATGGCAAGGATGCAAACTAACATCGTGTATAATTTTTCTTTGAATTCGATCTCATTACAGAAGTTGGCTACCCTAGTACTAGAGTACTGGGGTAGAGTAAACAAACACACACAGACTAAATAAAACAAGGAAATGAAAAATAAAAAGTTCTTTTTATATTGTAACGACATCCTGTTTCGTCCAGCCCTCTGCCAAGTGTTCTCTTACGGCTCTGTCCAATATAACCTGCAACAACATAATCCTAGTTAACGTCAACATAACAAGTAGATGTCTTGAGGCTCAGGAATCAAGTAAAATCCTAATAGCGTAAAAGTTACATGTAGCTTAGGCCTTTGAAAGTAGTTTACATAATTGTTTATAGTCCAAAAATGACTGCGGTTGCTTATCGAATACATTCGATTATAGAGACCATTCGAATAATTCGATTAATTTAGTAGTAATCGCCCATCGCTAAGTCGCAAGAGATCGGTGCTTCCTCGCTCCCGACTAGCAGGGGGACGTAGAAGGGTCATGCACGAACTTTTCGGACTATATAGATAATGTAATTTGCATAGCAACTGCTGTTTATTCTGACGTTACTAAATTATCATAGTCTCTTCTTTTTGTTTAGCAGAGAAAGAGAGAGACTGAACGTATTTATTCTTAGAAGGGCACTCTGGAATCGTGACTAGTTTCAAACTAACCTCAATGTCTCTGCACCCTTGCATGGCTCGGCTCAGAACAACGTCAAAGTAGTCCATGTGAAGTTGGTGAGACATTTCCAGTAAAGCTATGCTTCCTGTAACAAAGATAAATTATTAATGATTATTATAAAATAATATATTTTATTTTAATTAGATTTTAAATTTATTTATTGAATTTTAATTTGGATTTTAAATATTGCTATTTTGTATGCTGAAAAAAAAAAGAGATTTTATTTTGTTAGATAGTATCTATTATATAGATAGTATTGGATAAGACATTTATTGCGCACCATACACAGTAGATATTTAAAAATATTTTATTCGCACAGTTTAGGTGGTCTTATTGCCAAAAGCAATGTGCTTTTAAATAATGAAGGCGTGCGCGCCATCCATTACGGGGTATGAATTTATTATTTTTTGCGTACGGTTAAAGAGTGGAATTCATTGATAGCTTAAGTCTTCCTTAAACACTACGATCTGGATACCATCAAGAAAAAAGTAAATAGGCTACTAGCCAGACATGACTCATCCTCGGCCGCATTGTCACTTACCATGAGGTGGGATATTTGCAGCCAAACGGATGCATATTATTAAATTAAGCGCCCTACTCACCGGCAGTCGGCAGCGCGGCCACAGTGAGCACGACTCCCCCCGCGGCCTCCTCCACGTGCCCCACGTCGACCTAGTGACTATCGACAGTCGAGCTAGCGGTGCCGGTCCCCCCTACTCACCGGCAGTCGGCAGCGCGGCCACAGTGAGCACGACTCCCCCCGCGGCCTCCTCCACGTGCCCCACGTCGACCTAGTGACTATCGACAGTCGAGCTAGCGGTGCCGGTCCCCCCTACTCACCGGCAGTCGGCAGCGCGGCCACAGTGAGCACGACTCCCCCCGCGGCCTCCTCCACGTGCCCCACGTCGACCTAGTGACTATCGACAGTCGAGCTAGCGGTGCCGGTCCCCCCTACTCACCGGCAGTCGGCAGCGCGGCCACAGTGAGCACGACACCCCCCGCGGCCTCCTCCACGTGCCCCACGTCGACCTAGTGACTATCGACAGTCGAGCTAGCGGTGCCGGTCCCCCCTACTCACCGGCAGTCGGCAGCGCGGCCACAGTGAGCACGACTCCCCCCGCGGCCTCCTCCACGTGCCCCACGTCGACCTAGTGACTATCGACAGTCGAGCTAGCGGTGCCGGTCCCCCCTACTCACCGGCAGTCGGCAGCGCGGCCACAGTGAGCACGACTCCCCCCGCGGCCTCCTCCACGTGCCCCACGTCGACCTAGTGACTATCGACAGTCGAGCTAGCGGTGCCGGTCCCCCCTACTCACCGGCAGTCGGCAGCGCGGCCACAGTGAGCACGACTCCCCCCGCGGCCTCCTCCACGTGCCCCACGTCGACCTAGTGACTATCGACAGTCGAGCTAGCGGTGCCGGTCCCCCCTACTCACCGGCAGTCGGCAGCGCGGCCACAGTGAGCACGACTCCCCCCGCGGCCTCCTCCACGTGCCCCACGTCGACCTAGTGACTATCGACAGTCGAGCTAGCGGTGCCGGTCCCCCCTACTCACCGGCAGTCGGCAGCGCGGCCACAGTGAGCACGACTCCCCCCGCGGCCTCCTCCACGTGCCCCACGTCGACCTAGTGACTATCGACAGTCGAGCTAGCGGTGCCGGTCCCCCCTACTCACCGGCAGTCGGCAGCGCGGCCACAGTGAGCACGACACCCCCCGCGGCCTCCTCCACGTGCCCCACGTCGACCTAGTGACTATCGACAGTCGAGCTAGCGGTGCCGGTCCCCCCTACTCACCGGCAGTCGGCAGCGCGGCCACAGTGAGCACGACTCCCCCCGCGGCCTCCTCCACGTGCCCCACGTCGACCTAGTGACTATCGACAGTCGAGCTAGCGGTGCCGGTCCCCCCTACTCACCGGCAGTCGGCAGCGCGGCCACAGTGAGCACGACTCCCCCCGCGGCCTCCTCCACGTGCCCCACGTCGACCTAGTGACTATCGACAGTCGAGCTAGCGGTGCCGGTCCCCCCTACTCACCGGCAGTCGGCAGCGCGGCCACAGTGAGCACGACTCCCCCCGCGGCCTCCTCCACGTGCCCCACGTCGACCTAGTGACTATCGACAGTCGAGCTAGCGGTGCCGGTCCCCCCTACTCACCGGCAGTCGGCAGCGCGGCCACAGTGAGCACGACTCCCCCCGCGGCCTCCTCCACGTGCCCCACGTCGACCTAGTGACTATCGACAGTCGAGCTAGCGGTGCCGGTCCCCCCTACTCACCGGCAGTCGGCAGCGCGGCCACAGTGAGCACGACTCCCCCCGCGGCCTCCTCCACGTGCCCCACGTCGACCTAGTGACTATCGACAGTCGAGCTAGCGGTGCCGGTCCCCCCTACTCACCGGCAGTCGGCAGCGCGGCCACAGTGAGCACGACTCCCCCCGCGGCCTCCTCCACGTGCCCCACGTCGACCTAGTGACTATCGACAGTCGAGCTAGCGGTGCCGGTCCCCCCTACTCACCGGCAGTCGGCAGCGCGGCCACAGTGAGCACGACTCCCCCCGCGGCCTCCTCCACGTGCCCCACGTCGACCTAGTGACTATCGACAGTCGAGCTAGCGGTGCCGGTCCCCCCTACTCACCGGCAGTCGGCAGCGCGGCCACAGTGAGCACGACTCCCCCCGCGGCCTCCTCCACGTGCCCCACGTCGACCTAGTGACTATCGACAGTCGAGCTAGCGGTGCCGGTCCCCCCTACTCACCGGCAGTCGGCAGCGCGGCCACAGTGAGCACGACTCCCCCCGCGGCCTCCTCCACGTGCCCCACGTCGACCTAGTGACTATCGACAGTCGAGCTAGCGGTGCCGGTCCCCCCTACTCACCGGCAGTCGGCAGCGCGGCCACAGTGAGCACGACACCCCCCGCGGCCTCCTCCACGTGCCCCACGTCGACCTAGTGACTATCGACAGTCGAGCTAGCGGTGCCGGTCCCCCCTACTCACCGGCAGTCGGCAGCGCGGCCACAGTGAGCACGACACCCCCCGCGGCCTCCTCCACGTGCCCCACGTCGACCTAGTGACTATCGACAGTCGAGCTAGCGGTGCCGGTCCCCCCTACTCACCGGCAGTCGGCAGCGCGGCCACAGTGAGCACGACTCCCCCCGCGGCCTCCTCCACGTGCCCCACGTCGACCTAGTGACTATCGACAGTCGAGCTAGCGGTGCCGGTCCCCCCTACTCACCGGCAGTCGGCAGCGCGGCCACAGTGAGCACGACTCCCCCCGCGGCCTCCTCCACGTGCCCCACGTCGACCTAGTGACTATCGACAGTCGAGCTAGCGGTGCCGGTCCCCCCTACTCACCGGCAGTCGGCAGCGCGGCCACAGTGAGCACGACTCCCCCCGCGGCCTCCTCCACGTGCCCCACGTCGACCTAGTGACTATCGACAGTCGAGCTAGCGGTGCCGGTCCCCCCTACTCACCGGCAGTCGGCAGCGCGGCCACAGTGAGCACGACTCCCCCCGCGGCCTCCTCCACGTGCCCCACGTCGACCTAGTGACTATCGACAGTCGAGCTAGCGGTGCCGGTCCCCCCTACTCACCGGCAGTCGGCAGCGCGGCCACAGTGAGCACGACTCCCCCCGCGGCCTCCTCCACGTGCCCCACGTCGACCTAGTGACTATCGACAGTCGAGCTAGCGGTGCCGGTCCCCCCTACTCACCGGCAGTCGGCAGCGCGGCCACAGTGAGCACGACACCCCCCGCGGCCTCCTCCACGTGCCCCACGTCGACCTAGTGACTATCGACAGTCGAGCTAGCGGTGCCGGTCCCCCCTACTCACCGGCAGTCGGCAGCGCGGCCACAGTGAGCACGACACCCCCCGCGGCCTCCTCCACGTGCCCCACGTCGACCTAGTGACTATCGACAGTCGAGCTAGCGGTGCCGGTCCCCCCTACTCACCGGCAGTCGGCAGCGCGGCCACAGTGAGCACGACTCCCCCCGCGGCCTCCTCCACGTGCCCCACGTCGACCTAGTGACTATCGACAGTCGAGCTAGCGGTGCCGGTCCCCCCTACTCACCGGCAGTCGGCAGCGCGGCCACAGTGAGCACGACACCCCCCGCGGCCTCCTCCACGTGCCCCACGTCGACCTAGTGACTATCGACAGTCGAGCTAGCGGTGCCGGTCCCCCCTACTCACCGGCAGTCGGCAGCGCGGCCACAGTGAGCACGACTCCCCCCGCGGCCTCCTCCACGTGCCCCACGTCGACCTAGTGACTATCGACAGTCGAGCTAGCGGTGCCGGTCCCCCCTACTCACCGGCAGTCGGCAGCGCGGCCACAGTGAGCACGACTCCCCCCGCGGCCTCCTCCACGTGCCCCACGTCGACCTAGTGACTATCGACAGTCGAGCTAGCGGTGCCGGTCCCCCCTACTCACCGGCAGTCGGCAGCGCGGCCACAGTGAGCACGACACCCCCCGCGGCCTCCTCCACGTGCCCCACGTCGACCTAGTGACTATCGACAGTCGAGCTAGCGGTGCCGGTCCCCCCTACTCACCGGCAGTCGGCAGCGCGGCCACAGTGAGCACGACTCCCCCCGCGGCCTCCTCCACGTGCCCCACGTCGACCTAGTGACTATCGACAGTCGAGCTAGCGGTGCCGGTCCCCCCTACTCACCGGCAGTCGGCAGCGCGGCCACAGTGAGCACGACACCCCCCGCGGCCTCCTCCACGTGCCCCACGTCGACCTAGTGACTATCGACAGTCGAGCTAGCGGTGCCGGTCCCCCCTACTCACCGGCAGTCGGCAGCGCGGCCACAGTGAGCACGACTCCCCCCGCGGCCTCCTCCACGTGCCCCACGTCGACCTAGTGACTATCGACAGTCGAGCTAGCGGTGCCGGTCCCCCCTACTCACCGGCAGTCGGCAGCGCGGCCACAGTGAGCACGACACCCCCCGCGGCCTCCTCCACGTGCCCCACGTCGACCTAGTGACTATCGACAGTCGAGCTAGCGGTGCCGGTCCCCCCTACTCACCGGCAGTCGGCAGCGCGGCCACAGTGAGCACGACTCCCCCCGCGGCCTCCTCCACGTGCCCCACGTCGACCTAGTGACTATCGACAGTCGAGCTAGCGGTGCCGGTCCCCCCTACTCACCGGCAGTCGGCAGCGCGGCCACAGTGAGCACGACTCCCCCCGCGGCCTCCTCCACGTGCCCCACGTCGACCTAGTGACTATCGACAGTCGAGCTAGCGGTGCCGGTCCCCCCTACTCACCGGCAGTCGGCAGCGCGGCCACAGTGAGCACGACTCCCCCCGCGGCCTCCTCCACGTGCCCCACGTCGACCTAGTGACTATCGACAGTCGAGCTAGCGGTGCCGGTCCCCCCTACTCACCGGCAGTCGGCAGCGCGGCCACAGTGAGCACGACTCCCCCCGCGGCCTCCTCCACGTGCCCCACGTCGACCTAGTGACTATCGACAGTCGAGCTAGCGGTGCCGGTCCCCCCTACTCACCGGCAGTCGGCAGCGCGGCCACAGTGAGCACGACTCCCCCCGCGGCCTCCTCCACGTGCCCCACGTCGACCTAGTGACTATCGACAGTCGAGCTAGCGGTGCCGGTCCCCCCTACTCACCGGCAGTCGGCAGCGCGGCCACAGTGAGCACGACTCCCCCCGCGGCCTCCTCCACGTGCCCCACGTCGACCTAGTGACTATCGACAGTCGAGCTAGCGGTGCCGGTCCCCCCTACTCACCGGCAGTCGGCAGCGCGGCCACAGTGAGCACGACTCCCCCCGCGGCCTCCTCCACGTGCCCCACGTCCGCGAGCGGCTCGGGCTGCCCCGCGCGCCACGCCATCGACGCGGAGCAAGCGCACGCGTACGCGCGCAGCGGCACGCCCGCGTCGATGAGCGCTAGCGTCGCAGCGTTCACGCCCGCGCAGTACGCTCCGCCGTCTGCCTAAAAGAAAGTGTTATAACTAACTAACGAACGTCTGGTGTAGTGGTCCGAAGACTACAAAACCGGCGGTTGCGGGTTTTAAATCCCGCAAGAGGCAAACGTTTGTGTGATGCGCACGAGCATTTGTACTGAGTCATGGATGTTAATAAACATATTTTTGTATGTCTATCTATTATCCTAGTCACCATAGCACAAGCTCACCCTTAGTTTGGCGCTAGGTTTAGTGGATGCAGAAGGGTAAAGTAGTGTAGACGTAGAAAGAAACGAATTTCTGGATATAAACTCAGAATTTACTCAGCCAATGCTTACGTAACGAGAACATTAGGGCGCGGCGCGCGCGCAAGCGACATAGGCTTCGCGTGGGATAGGCAGATGCGGACTGGCGAACGTTCGGTGCGCGACGGAGCGCGCGGCTCCGAGGTGACGTTGCTAGCTTTAGTGCATCGATGTATACTGCCCGCCGCATACTAAAGGTATCGTGCGGGTTTGCTTGTCAGTTTATTTTATTTAAGTATTTATGTTATTATATTTATGTAAGTGTGATGTATGAGTGTTGTGTTGGTTATTATTATGTGCAATGTATTTATGTTATAAATATAAATGTGTTCTAATTGTTTATGTATAATAAACTACTGACGAGTCACCCACACTAGGAATCGGATCGGATCTAACGGATCTCTGATCCGTTATGACGCATTTTTATTCATATTTAAAACGTACTATGTGCAACATGCATGACAGCGAAGAAAACCTTACTACATTTATAAATGCAAAGGAATAATCGGCAAAGTGGGTCATGATTCAATTTGCTCGACTGTACATCAGTTTTTGTTACTTGCACATACAAATTGGTGTAGCAAGCATGAAAAAAAAATGTGATCAAGAACTAGCGAGAAATGGACACAGGGTTTACATATAGTAGCAATAAAAATAAGCTATGCAAACTTCAACTCTGCCAATTAATGAGATAAACCCTTCTAGTACTCGCACAAATTGCCTAATAGTTCTAGTAAAAAAAGCCTAAAATACATAAAAATCACTATTTCACACGGAAACCCACAACAATCAATTATTCATCCCAATATTGACCACTGATTTGTGATAGGAGGCCCCTACTTTAGCTTTAGTAAACAGCAAGTCACTAGAAAAGTAAAAAGGCTGAAGTGGCATTAGAATGGTGACATGATGCGATCCACAAAGAAAAAATGGTCTAGGGACATTACAAACTGGTATCCAAGGGAGGGAAAAAGAGGTAAGGGAAGACCAGCAATGAGATGGGAAGACGATTTGCCTAATGGATGGTGTAGACTAGCAAGAGACAGATCCCTATGGATACAAACGGAGGAGGCCTATGTCCAAGGACAACCTGACTGTAATGTAACTAAGTAATGTAGAAAATAGTTAAGAACTTATGGTCAAAAAAGTAAAAGCTTATTTTATTTATTAAATGGCAAGCAACTAAGTTACACAAACCTGTAAAACTTCCACATAAATATCAATCTGAGACCTAGGGTACAGTTCAGTCTTGATAGCAGCGGTCAATGCTTGCCTCAAATGCATAGACATCTCTTGTGACTTGCGATCACCTCGGGGCCGGTTCTTTCTCTCTCCTGAAAATCAGATCATTTAAAATTAATACTAGGTCAGAATTTAAAAGGTTTTAAAGTTAGACAAAAAGCCTAGGTACCTGTCGAAAATGTAGCCATACTATACTGACAATTTACTACGACCCCCTCAGTGGAACTTTTTGATTTAGATGCCTGAAAAAGTAAGCACACTGCTTTAAACATAAAAGTAATTAACTCATGTTGGTTGGTTCATAAATTAGGCTATATTTGGCTTTATATATTAAAAGGTACAGGATAAAATTAATCACACAGAGGAATATTCCTCTAATATAGATACTTTCAGGTTAAGTATTAATCTTACTTGATGCGGTCCATACACTGCCGCCAAAACCTTCGTGTTACCCTGTTCCAAGTATGCACTACCGTCAGGCTGCGTGAATACTCCCAGTTTACATTTTATTCGTCGTAATTCATTGGGTCTTCGACCATCAAGCCTCAGCCCTTGGCTGGACAACAAATCTGGCCCCGGCATTTGGTTATTCGGTCACTTTATGCATATATTTAAAAACACAAATGTGTACTGTAGCTGCCTCTTATATCGCAAAAAATGAAGATAGAAAGAAGAGGCTAAAATTGAAAATTCAAAACAAACTTCACACTTTTTGAGGTTATAAATTTTGACGTTTTTATTTAACCGAACGTACGTCGAAATGTTTACGTGCGAACTGTCCTGTCGTCAATCATTTCTTTCTCCATCTGTGGCCGATGCCTTGCTTTAAAAAAAAATCGAAATCAAAGTGACATTTTGAAGAAATGTCGTCCATTACTTTTTGTGCAAATGAAAATGCGTTGTTTTACAAGTGATTACTGAGGAATTATCCCCTTTGGTACATAATTTCAGATCTTAGTCTTCTTATATATTGCTGGATGGTCCTAAAACAAAGATAGTTAATTAAATTTGTTAGTAGATTGTTGTGGTTCTGTCTTTGTCTTGTCTAAATATCTGTCGCCCGGTTGTGCGTGCGTGTTCACCAATTACCTAAAAATTGGCGATATACTAATTTAAATCAGCAACGAAATCATGTACACGATCTTTGAGATTATTTTAATCAAAATTTGACCCTAAAAATATAGCCAAACTGTCACATGTGTTTTGTGATTTGCTTGTTTTGATAATTTATTGTAATAGATATCGATTTTCGGTGTGTACGATTGATTGCTAATTACCCCTTGCAGAGTGTCTGAATCACAATGGACGTGGACGATTCAGCGGTGGACCTTAGTGTCAGGTAACGCTCGTTTTGTTGTTTACTGTTGTTGTTGTTATATGTGCTGGCATAGGTACTATGTTGTAATTATGTAATTTTGACTACAGGTCCTTGCCTCCGGAGTTGAGTGAGCTAAGAGCTCTAACTGCTAGTGGTCTTACTATTACACCTGCCCAACCACCACCCCATGTAAGTGTATTTTTAGGCCAAATTCATTAGATAAGAATAATGAAGAAATGTCTAAGTCTAAATTTGATTCTGACTTGTATAAATAGTAAGTATAATACCCATAATAATATAATGTTTTTTTATGATCCCATTAGATTGACAGAGTGAGTATTACTGTGAGTGGTTTTGTATACCTACTTTAGTATTACTAACTACTAGATTGTTTTGCTAATTTGTATTTCTTATTTGCCACAGTAATAGTTATGTATCTTTTGGTTTGATAAATACAGCCCCAAATAAGTCATAAGTGTTTGTTTTACTGTTGTGTCCAATACAATAATAAATAATAAAATATTGACATTATTCATTGTTACACCTTTGCTATATGTAGTTCATATCCTAAAAAAATGCTTTGCTAAAAAGATATTAACATTGTTACAAACTCAATAATAGACATTGAATAAATGGCCTTGAATGCACTGCATATATTTTAAACAGTTTTGGATGGCTACATAAATTAATTATATTTAGATGCTTAAGGAAAATAGTACAAATTAATTGTTTTCCTGCTTTGTAATTACACTTTCATGATTCTTTGTTTTTATTATTACCTATGTTCTTTATTTTTGAATGTCCAAAATTGGCATAAGATTAGTGTTATAAATAAAGGGACACATTTTTTTGAGAGTGTTAAGTACTTTGCCAGCAATGTATGAGTTGCTAAATGTGCTTTTGTTGGGGAATGTTTTACAGTAGATAGATTCTAGTAAGTAATGATGTAGGTAGTCAGTTAAGTATAAAAATGTTACTGATGATGATAGTCAGTATTATAATATAAGATATTGTCACCCCAGGCTCTCAATAACTACTCAAAGTTTGTTATCCTAGTGAGTCTTATTTGACGAATATTGTAATTATATGTATGAAGTTCTAAATTTTAAGTGTTGCTTTGTTATAAATAACTCGTTACACAATTTTGAGACCAAATTATCCCCTATTTTTACTTGAATAAGTATTTACGGGCAATAGTCATCTTTTAACACTTAAAAGTAAGAAGCATCAGGATATCATTTCTTTAACAATTTTATTGTCCACCAGGGTTCAAGTGGTAGGAGGGTGCTTCGCCCCCGTTCGGAGCAGCGCAGCTATGCCGAGAGCCCCGACATAGTGCTGTTGCCTGCAGCGCCACCGCTACGCAAGCCTTCAGTCCCTGCCGCTGCCCCTTTCACTGGTAATAATTATTTTTAAAAAACTAGATACACGCCTTCGACACTCCATAGTATCAAAAAAAACACCTGGCAGTGTGAAATACGTAACGACCTATTCTAATACTAACCAAACATACTTAAATATTTCATAAAAATTGGTTGAGCCATATCATAGGAATGCAACCATAAACAATGAGACACAAGATTTTCATATAACAGTTGTTCGGAACACACACCTCTCGAAGTAAAACGGATATTAGATATGAATAAAAAAAATAGGCAACATAAAAGAAGCATTATGATAATCTGGATACAGTTGCCGGCCTGATAGCTGGAATAATAATAATATTTATGCACATAATTCTATCTCACACATCGCTAGTCTAGAGTGATAATCTGTATACATTGTTATCCTTTTCAATCTTAGCATGAGTACATTATTCTTGAATGTGTGTCACATGCTATAGAACGTCACGGTGTCTTCGAGTGTTTTTACGGTTACCGCATTAGCGTAAATGTAGACATTTTGGTAGTGTGTACTTTATTAAATAAAAAAATAATGCCTTTATACTCTGAAATAAATAGTTAGAAATTAGTGTTACATTATGACCCCTTTATGGAAAAGGGTAGGGAGGCCTTTGCCCTGCAGTGGGACTTGACAGACTCCTAATAATATCTCTCATGATAAAAAGTAGTTTTTTTTGATACCGTGTCGTTTGCGCAGCCTATGAGCATACAGACTTCTATCGGCCAATAGTTTGGTCGGCAGTTTTATGAAACTTTCTTAATCTTATTCGGTGATTGTATTGTGCGCACTTGCACTCCTCTCCAAATGATCGGCCGATAAAAGTCTGCAGTTTCACATGGTCTGAACATATGAGACCAGATTAGATATTCCACCTAAAAATGACCAGCAATGAAGCACTCGAAAATTTCGACAGGCTTTGCCAACGCCTCGGTGTGCGAGTGGACAGGCAATCGCCCGGTATGTGAGGAACGCGGGTTCAAATCCCGCTTCAGCGCCCGTAGCCAAGTGCCAATTTAATTTCAAGTGAAGTTCGTTATCGCTGACAAAATGTATAAAATTGACAAAGGCCATCGAAAGATCACGTGACTTTAGCATACATATTTTGGACATTTCGTTGGCGATAGCGAAGTTCGCTCCAGAAAGATTGCCATTTGGCTACGGGCCCAAGTGTTTGTTTACAAGTGGAATATCAAATCTTTAGATTGCAAATGGAATGCTTTTTACTTCAAAACAGATGTGAGCAGCAAGCTGAACTCGGGCGCGGTGAACGTGTCGATAACTCCCAGCGCCCCGCCCCCCGCGCCGGAGTCCCCCCGCGACCCGCGCGATCTAGAGGACTCGGAGGACGACGAGAATGAACCGCCGCTGCTCATATCTGGGCACAGGGTGAGTTTTTTATAATTTACCATTCAGCGATCAAGTTTTTCAGACACAATATCCGTTATCCTCTTCACCATAGCACAAGCGCACGCTTAGTTTGGGGCTAGGTAATTGGTGTGTTTGTTGAAACAATTTATTATTATTATTAATATATATTCAATTGTTATGCGACCGCTGGCGGTCTTATGATCCTCAAGGGGTTAATAGGCAGAACGTCGACCGGCCCAGAGGCCCTACTCCGGTTGACGATATCCGTATGTTCGAGTCTAGCGTTTGCGTTGTTAGTGTGAGTGAGTGACAGGGACGGCTACAGTCGAAACTACGAAAATCGTCAACTGGAGTACTCAGATACCACTAGAAGGAATCCGTCGTGTCAGATCTGCAGGAGCTACAAGTTGCGGACGGCAGGACGCAAGACAGGATAAAATGTTGTTCTCTTGCGTCGGAGGTCAATACACACTTTGGGTCGCTGCGCCAGAGGAGTAAGTAAGTAATAGGTAAATATTTGACCGCAATCTCATCTGATGGTAAGCGACGATTCGGCCGAGGATGGGTCATGTCTGACTAGCAACAGCCTATTCAGTGCATATTAGTGGTAGATACGAGTATGTCAACGACATAAGGGTGGAAACCCCGCCTGCGTCTTACGTCCCAATAGTAAAAAGGGGCCGGTGGAATCAATTCGTGCAATTCCTTCGCACACTCGCCGAAGGCTGTAGAACATTGAAAGGCACTAAAAAAAATACTAATAAGGTAACATTATGTACCTATGTAGGCCTTTCAGGCCGTCGTCGTAGTCTGGGCGAATCAGTCTTACTTACCCATTGGTATTTTGTCAACTCGCTTTGTTTTTTATCCTCCCTTTAATACATTATTTTGAAAGTAGAGCATCCAAATAATGCATCACAGTTCACTGCCTGCATTTAGGAAGTAAATATTGTTATCTTGTTTATTCAACTATTAATTACGCACTAGAATCTATCAGTATCAATAAACATAATAGTCTTATGAATGCTTATTATGATATCATTTAAAATATTGGATACCTAGACTTACGCCAAGTCGAAGAAAAAAATGTCGGAAAAAACATGTGCCAATCATTTGTCACAAGATACTTGTTATTTCATGCATAATTTAAAACAATAGGAAAAAAAATGCTGAGCACCTTTTGTATAACAATGTTAAGCTCCGCGCAGATGGGTTACCGACCACCAACACCGGTCGGTGGTTGTCGCGCGCCATCATATTTATTCCGTGACGCAACGTCCTTTACCCCGCGCAACGGTAGATATTTTGACAAACGTTTTGTTAATACGGCGAGTGGTCGCCGCCACCGGTGGCATGTCGCGGACACTGAGGCGCGAGTGGCTGCCACACCGGAAGCGTTTTGCGGACTTTTAGTCGTGAGTGCGCCACTCGCTTCACGTGTGCGGCGACTCCATACAAAACGTATTATAATAATGCAAACAGCTTTTCGCTTGCCGCCGGTGGTCGGTGGCTCATATGCGCGGAGCCTTATGTAATTAGTCAAATTCATGCCAAACTTTTCTTTGTTCAGAAATGTAGGTTTATTGATCTTAATGTTTAATAAAGTGTTTGTAGTCCTTATACTGAAGCGAGGAAACTCTATTTGCAAGAAGTTTTTATTTGTGGAAAGGTTGTGCAAGGCAAGTAACTTTATAATAGTAGATATTACTAGAAGACATCTAAATCTTAATAATGAAGATGGTTGGAAAGTTCTACTGGCATCCTATTCTAGTGTCCAGTTTAGATTTCAAGACACGGTTAGCTCTTTCTGCGTAGATAGGAAAGTAAATTACTATTAATGAGAAAAAAACATAAACTATGTAATGACAAAATCTAACATAGTCTACCTGTGACCACACGCTGTAGTGTTTATACCGTCAGGTCGTAAATAATAATATTGTCGTCCTAGCCGAATTTCGACTACAGCGGCCTATCTCAACAGTAATCTCTGTTCCAACTGCCAGCTAACTGCGCGGGAGATATTACACTTCTGGACACATCTATTGACCCACCTTGTATTTTCAGTTTCGTTTTGTCCTAGCTACAATTTTATATTAGGTCGAGCAAAAAGTTTTTATGCAGTTTTGAACCTGGCACATTCACAATTTCATTCAATAGTCTTTTTTTAAATTTCGAACACAGAATTTAAAAAAACGAAAGACAATTTGGAGCCTGTTTGTTGATATCAAACAATCGAATACTAAGAAAACTTGGTTTTATTGGTTTACTTGGATTTAATTCTTGAAAAAGTGATTGATATCTTTGGTTTTGCAACAAACATTACTTATTTTTAACATTAAGTTGAGGTTCTATCAATAATCTATGGATACTTCACCTGAAGTCGCCGCCCAAGCTGTGGCACTTATTCAGGCCGGACACAGCCAAAGAAATGTGTGTGCTCAAGTTAATTTAAGTCGATCTGCGGTCCGAAATGTTTATCGGAGGTACCTAGAGACTGGCTGCTTTGTTCGTCGCCAAGGAAGGCCACGATCTCGGGTCACAGCTGAAAGGCAGGATCGATTCATCGTGACGACCAGCTTGAGAAATCGTCACCTTACCTCCATTGAGATACAAAACCAACTTCGCGACTTCCACGGAGTACCTGTGAGCGCTCGAACTGTTCGGAGAAGGTGGCTCATGGACTGTCTGGGGCGGTATATCCGCGAGCGGCAAAACTCAACTTGAGGTTGTTACAGGACCACGGCTGCCAACATTAAATGCTGAAAGGTACATTCGTAAGTGCTTAGAGCCTGACGTGATACCATACGCGGACTATGTGGGCCCAAATTTCCTTTTTATGCATAATAATGCAAGAGCCCATGCGGCCGGCATCGTCAGGGAATATCTTCGGGATGTGAACATCACAGTTATGGACTGGCCAGCCAGAAGCCCAGACATGAACCCCATTGAGCACATGTGGGACGAGCTAAAAAGACGTGTTAGGGCTCGTCAGCCAGTTGCCCAGACGATGCAGGAGTTGAAAACTGCCATAGAAGAGGAATGGGAGATAATCCCTCAAAATTTCATAGAGCGGTTGATAAACTCTATGCCTAATCGTATGAGAGCTGTGGTAGATGCCCATGGAGGCAACACATGTTTTTAAATTAAACCTTTATTTAATAAAACATGTTTTTTATTCAAAAATTGATTGCCTTTAACAAGGCGCATATCCGACTTGTTAGGCGTAGCTCCATGTCGTTTGGTATTCTGAATTCAAATTTAAAACAATACGATCGAAAAAGATGGTAAAATGTATCAGGTTTAAAACTGCATCAACAGTTTTTGTTCAATCTAGCAATCATATTTCGGTAGGGGCCATCGAAACCTAAATTCTAAGGTGGGCCAATAGATGTGTCCAGAAGTGTATATCGCACAAGTGTGTGCGCATTACACAGGTGCACTCTCTGTTCTTTTACTCTCATGATTCGGTGAGACGGCAATCTGACATGACCGTAAAGAGATCGGGCGCAGGAACAACAGCTTAATGTCCTTTCCGAGCCATGGGCACGGGGGTTTTATTAACACCACCAACTTCCTGACTCCGGGAGCTGGGTCTGAGGTATTTCAAGACAAAAAAACCCAACACTCTCGGCCCGACCCAGGATTCGAACCAGAGACCTCGTGGATATTACCTAGCGTGCTGACCACTAGACCAACGAGGCAGTCAAAATAAAATGTAAATAAATAGCAAAGTAATCCTTAAAGTGTGTTTTGATGTCTTCTTTAATTTGCTTGAAACTCGTCCTCGTTATCAGGAGTTGTCGAGCGCGGAGATATGGGAGCGCGAGCGACGAATGCGCGCGTTGCGAGAGAAGTTGCGCGCCGAAGAAACGCGTCTCGTGCTGCTCAGGAAGATACGGCAGTCGCAGCAGTCCACCGGCTTGCCGCCCGCTAAGGTCAGTCACGCATTGGGCGCGATTCCAATGTGCCTTTGCAGCGGATTATGTAACTTTGATTGAAATTATATCAATCAATATTGTGTTGAGTTCAGTCTATTTCTCTCTGTGCAAAATAAACGAAAAGAGTCAGAGTTATATAATTTAGAAACGTCGCCTGGTATATTGAGTCTTAAACTGATAATTCGGACTGATATACGTCGAAAATTAGGGTGCGAAATCATCAGTTGAAAATTTGTACATACGAATTAAATTAACTATCATATTTTTCGAAATTGCCCATATTTGACCGGTTTCAAGACCGTCACTTTTTGCACATGTCTAAAAAAATCTAAATGTTCTGGCAACACTAAATAAAATTAAGTTTTGAGATTTATTTCTAAGCCTTCTACTTAAGGCGAGTGGGGTCATTGTTTTAACTTACTATTAAAGCCAGCTTAACAGATAAATTGAAACTGTCAAATGGTACATTTCAATTGATTTCAATCCATAATTGTTAGTTTCAGACTAACGTAATCAGCCTCCTAGTTTAAACATAGTGTAACTGTTTTGTGATGTGATGGTAGCCCCTTCGATTTCGTGTCGGAACTCGGAGCCCTATACTTGTATATGCTTATGAGGGTAGTATAAAGTTAGTGTGCTCCCCCAGGACGCGACTACGGGTACCGCGCTGGCGGGAAGCGGCTGCGTGGTCCCGCCCGGCGTGACCGTCACGCCCGCGCCGCCGCCCGCCCACCAGCAGAATAAGGTTAGTGTGCGACTGCCCTTATTTGACGAAGTTCACTTTGACGAGGGTTTCTTTCTTTGCTTACTTTTCGTGATTTACCTAAGTATTTCACAACTGTTCTTGTTACTTGTCTAAGTTACTAACCAAAACTAAATAGTAGATTAAAATATACGGGGTGTAAAAAAAAGCTTAACGAAGCCATAAACCACGTATTCTGTACATCAAACCAAGTTGTATGCAAAATAAATAATAGCTGGGAAATGATTTTTATTTTTGGGTATTAGAAAAATAAATTAATTCAGAGTCCGCAATGGATGGCGCGCACGCAACAGACTAGGTATGCCTGTATGCGTGTGTGCGTTTATTGTGTGTAAGGGGTTGGCGAGCAGGGGGGAGGTGGGCCGCGCGAGTTAATTTCAAATCGAGAATTAGTTTTACCTAAACACAATAAAACAAACAACACGTGTTTTTAAATAAAAAAACAAAAACTTATGGTAAATTGTGACTGTAACTACTTACCTACTCTCCATCAGTGTTGTCCAGATCGGGCCTCTCCAAACTAATGAGATGCGGCTCAAACTGACGACCTTCCATCGCCAAACAAACACGCGCTCGGTACAGCGTGTTTTGATGCACTCGCTCCAGGATACCCTCACGCGCTGACCGCTGTTTTAGTTCGTCAAATACGTCAATAATTTTTTGCCGCATTTCGTCACGGCTTACACAAGGGCGGTCAAACACCTTATCTTTGACGACACCCCACAAAAAAAGTCCAGCGGTGTTAGGTCAGGTGATCGCGCTGGCCACGCGTGAGGGCCGTACCTCCCGATCCAGTGATCACCAAATAACTCGGTCAAACGCTCACGAACCGGTCTTACAATGTGAGGCGGCGCTCCATCATGCTGGTACCAAGTCTCTCGTAGCTGGGCAAGTGGCATGTCTTCTAAAGTATCTGTTAGATAACCATTAATAAGGTTGAGATACCCGGTTCCGACCATCCTTGCTGGTAAAAATACCGGCCCCAAGATTTGGTTTCCTGCTATTCCTGCCCAAACGTTATGCTTCCAACGTGTCTGGAAGCCAGTTTCCTGGGTTTGGTAGGGTTTTTCTGAACACCAGTAATGTGAATTTCGGCGGTTCCACATACCGTTATTGGTGAACGTACTTTCGTCTGTGAAAATGATGTTTCTAACAAACTGCCGGTCATGGTCAGCAACCATCTACAGTAATCCATGCGTCGTTGAGTATCACCTGGTACGAGAGCTTGCATGCGATGAATTTTGTAAGGTCGTTGCCTATCCCTTTTTAATACTTTGTGCACAGTGGAATAGGACACTACATGCCTTCCGTGATGTCCTCGTCTACTCCGCAGCACTTTAGCAGCGGTACGTACGCCCAGACGTGGGTTTTGCCGCATTACGTCCAAAATGGCTTGTTCAGTAGCGTATTGACCCGCGGCCTGTCTCCGACACAGGTACAATTATCTGATTATCCAGCAGACGCTGTACGGCCCAAGTGATCACACGTGAATCACGAGGTTGATGCGCCTCAGGATATTCAATCCCGTAAATTCTTAACGCTTCGGACGCATTTCCATGGGCCATCCCATAGCAGTACGCCATGTTCACGTACTCACGAGCACTGTACTGATGCCAAGGCATCTTTCCAAATACTAAAACTTCACGCAAGCACACTATCACACACAACACAAACCGAACCTACGAAAACCGGGAGAAAACAAACGCACTCGATGATTTATGTAACCGAACTAAGCATTTATTATTATTTCGCCGCGCGCCGCCAAAGCGCGCCGCCGGCCGCCGCTCGTGTCGCGCGCGCTCGAGAAATCGTCCCTCCCCTTTCCCACGCCCCACTCCCCCGCACCCTGTGTCTTGAGATTTTTAAAAACACTTCGTTGTTCACAAAATGTATGAGAAAATAAAGTTAAGATTTTTAGAAATTGTAAAGCGTGTATTGAGTTTTTAGCCAATGGGAAATGTTATAAATCTTTACTTTATTCTGTGATTAGAGCTCATTAAGTGAAAGTACGAACCTGAATCAAATCGATCGGTGATGTAAGCGTGTCACAGAATTGTTATTCCTTTTTTGCCAGGATTTTTATCAACAGATTTTGGAACTTTGAATCCCTTTTTTGGTACTTATCATTTTTAATCAGACTTTAGGTTTATTTCTGATACAGAACTTAAGTACGAAATTGACTGTTTACGGTTCTTTTAATTGTAAAGATAAACGCACAAAGCTTTTAATTTTTAGGCGTTTAGGAAAAGACGACATGTTAGCAACTTGCGACGACTGCCTTCGAATGGGTTGTTGGCTCTTGATTTGGAGGTCCTGCGTTCGATTCCCAGGTTGTCATACAAAAAAAATAACTTTGCTACGGTCAGTTGGGTTCCTAGTTTGGTTAGGCTATTAATAAAGGATTGAATAAAACCAGATTAACTCACGGATAAGAAATGATTAGGTTGGTTCACGAGTAACAGCTACTGGTTCTTTTTCTGGTAACAGCTGTTGTAGTAGCAATGTCAGAATCGATAAGAATCAGACTCCTTCTAAAATTAAAAAATTTGATGTTTTAAAACGGTTAATGTGGTAACGGTTAACCAAGTCACAATCAAAATAAAATTTTATGACCTAGCGAGTAAGTACCTAGCGAGGCGTCCACCCTCGCATTTGGCGTTTGTTGAACTCGTAGAGGAAGCGAACAGCTGATCGCGTACACTTGGGAGCGCTAGTCAGCAAGCGCACACGCACACTTGTAAGACATGTAGTTGTGTGCAAGTACGCGTCGATTGCGCGCTGAGCCCTTTTTAGCCTTATAAAAAATTTATAAGTGAAAATTTCAATAATGTTTCTTTGGAAAAAAGTTATCTTATAACGAATTGAAGTTGATTTAATAAAAATATTGATTTTTTTATTTCAACTTTGACCTTCAATATCTCGCTAACCAGTCACTTCCCAGGTATGGTGTAGAAGAAAAAAATGATTGTAATAATGGGTAGAATATGTAGTATTCGGCTTCGTTAAGCCTTTTTTTACACCCGTTAGATACAAGGGACGAAAGTGACCATTTCACTCTAGAAGCCAATAGCTCGAGAGTAGAATGGGTGCTTTCACCCGAGTTAAACATACTATTTTTCATTTCGACTGTGAGGAAATCGAGGGTATCGATAGACTGTCGATAGTTGAGGCAAAAGCAATAGTATCGATAAAATATCGATAGTATCGATAGACTATCGACAGTAGAGGCAAAAGCAATAGTATCGTTAGAATATCGATATTTGAGGCAAAAGCAATAGCATCAATAGTATCGATAGACTATCGATAGTATCGATAGTTGAGGCAAAAGCAATAGCATTGAAAGTATCGATAGACTATCGATAGTTGAGACAAAAGCAATAGTATCGATAAAATATCGATAGTGTCGATAGACTATAGATAGTTGAGGCAAAAGCAATAGTATCGATAGTATCGATAGACTATCGATAGTTGAGGAAAAAGCAGTAGTATCGATAGACTATCGACCCTACTGATAATGATAGTTGAGGCAAAAGAAATAGTATCTATAGAATATCGATAGTATCGATAGTCTACCGATAGTAATGATAGTATCGATAGCTCCGTTAATATAAAAATACTATCGACACATAGCAATACTATCTATAGTATCAAAGTTCAATACTAAACTATCGATAGCTGATACAGCTCTGACTATTGCAATAACTATTGATACTCTCGCTCGATAGTGGCCTTTTATTCAATAGTAGGAGTATAAATTAGGAGGGAAAAGCTATTTCCCATCCCACAGCTATCTACACATGAAAGTTCAACTTTCACACATTATTAGAGTCTCACTTTAGCTTAATATTAGGTCTTTTTATTTTGTTATTTACTGGCAGTTTTACTTGTGTGCCATGTGTGTGAGCCATGAATAAATAAATAAATATTTTACATTATAACACATTACAGCGATCGATAGTAAGTACACATTACCGCCACACCACAATAACCGTGTCCCTATTCTGTAAACCGACCGCCGCGTCGGCGACCGGTTATAGTCTGACAAATTCGTGTGCGACGCGCCAACCGCACGTGACTTTTATAGGGACTCCCCTTTCCGCAACATCACCGTCCCCGCTGACATCTAGCATGCGTCGCCCTCCGCTCGTCTTTCTCTCCGCAGGAATGTCGTGTTCGCGCACGAACTTTTCGAACTATAGTTCAGTATAGCGACACGTTACCGCCAAACTTTATTTTGTTACCTTACAAAACTTGTTAACGCCAAATAGTGGTTACTTTTTTGTGCAAGTTTTGCGAGTTACAATTAAAATCAAAAGTAGTTTTAAGTAAATAAATAATTATAGTAGGTATTTTCAAATCTTTAGTTTTCAGGTTTGAAAAAAACTGATTTTGAATTTTTTGTCTTATCTTTGTTTAGGAAATGCTGTGCGTGAGCGCACTTCATCAATTTGAACGATTTGTTGTTTGTTTTGTAGTTTAATGAAAGTTTTATCAAAACGATATGAAATATATTGTGATTAGACTGATTAGCGATGAAATATTGGAGAATTTGAATCGTAACTAAAAATGAAGTATATTTTTTTCTAAATATTTTTGTTTTAAAGAAATAAAAAAACATTGACTTTAACAAAAATAAATTATAATTATTGTCGATTTCATAATGTCGCCTTAAACCATGGTCACAGCTCTCCCTTACACCCTGTATATTGATTTTTCTAAGATCTAATTCAGGCTTAATATTTATATTTTCTCTCGCCAGCGTCCAAGCGGCGCCAGCACTACCGGGTCGGCATCAGCGTCACACAGCATCGTGCCGGGTGGCTACGTCTCGCGCCGCACGTCCTCCCTGCCGGGGGGGGCCACGCTCACGCCCGGCGTCTACCGCTCGCAGGTACATACAGGGTGTACAGTACCGGGAGTGTTATAGCGGCGCCAGTACTACACACAGCATCGTGCCGTACACGAAAGAAAATAAATATTTCTGATATTTGCGCCATACACAGGCGCACTCTCATAATTTGTGAGACTGCAATTAGACATGACCGGAGAGAGATCAGGTACAAGACCAACAACTTAACGGCATGGATGAATGTGTTCACCACCAATTTCCAGCTATTTCAAAGTTATTGATAGTTTAGTCACATCGTGTTCACGATATGCCAATATTTTTTTCAAGTCTTACCACTGTAAAAAAAATGTATTTTCTACGAATAATGGCAATCAAAAATTTGATTTCATTTTCATCATTAATATTCAGGACACCTAAATCATTATTCTTTGATACTTCAAATGCTAATAAATAGCATTTTTCTAATAGAATTTTAATTTATTAATTTAATTTAAATAAATTATTATTTTATTTTCATTGTTTTATGTGTTGTCTATGGAATCCCTCCGCATACACTGCTACGTTCTGTGATAACTCTGAGCTGTCTAATTGTACTTATTAGATTATTGAGACTATAACCGACATGTTATCTTGCAGTCTACAACCAGTGGAGGGGCGAGCATCACCCCGTCGGTGACGATAACTCCGGCGCCGCCACCAGCTTCGCACAATGCTTCGTCTAAGGTAACTTTTATTGTTTCTTTCTTCATTACCTGTCATATTAATTTGGCATTTACTCCGTAATACATTTAAATAAAATTGGTTATACAGCGTGTCCAGGTTTCGACTAGCGATAATTTAAGGGCCTGTTTTTGTCACGACTTATACTGAGCGGGCTCAGTTTTTGGTACACTATCCTAAATTCATAAGTTCTTTATTTTATTTTTGTTATTATTTTCGTCAGTTGTTTATTTGTTTTTTCTTTACTTTGTCTGTTGTGCCAAAGAAATGTTTTCTATTCTATTCTAATTTTAGAGACAACTTTCAGGACCTCCAGATCCATAGAAATAGTATTTTTTTTAATAATTATGTGTAATGATTTCAAGAGGAGAGTTTAAACATGAAGGATTTTTGTCGATAACATTTGATGAATTAATAGCCCATAAAATATTATCGCTAGTCGAAACACTTGTTTATCTCTCTACTAACAATACCTAAACTATCATAACGTGCTAGGAACACTTTTTAGGGTTCCGTAGTCCGACAAGGAACCCTTATAAGATCGTTCAGTCCGTCCGTCCTAGTCTGTCACAGCAGAATATCTACTACGTTTATGGACTGTTTTGCATGTAACTTGGTTCGGGAATACTTCACATATAGATCTCATTTTAAAAAATACAAAAAATTAAAATTACCCCTTTTTAAGGGTACCATGTATGGGGATACATGTAAAGGAGGGGATGAATTATTTTTTGAGTGCACCCCCTTGTGTGGGGTATCGTTGAAAAGGACTATGAAAATAAGGTAGGGTTTCCATACAACACTTTTTTATCAGCTTTACCATTTGCGAGATATAGCCCGCCAAAGTCGTTTACACGGTGTCCCCCCCCCCCTGTAATTTCTAAAGTCTTGGACCTATAAACATAAAATTACTCACGTAAAGAAACAGGCGCGGAAACTAATTTAAAATTGTTTCGGGTATCCTGTGATAAATACTTTTAAAATTATAAATAAAATAAATATATATAATTTTTCCAAAAGAACAGTATAAACTTAAAAAGATTTTTTGCCTATACTGTCTAATGTTGTAAGTTAATGGTACGGAACCCTTCGTGCTCGAGTCCGACTCGCACATGGCCGGTTTTTTTGGTTACGATCTACATTAAAAAGTAACATGCATGCCTTTGCCCTACTAAGGTAATAATGCAATGGGCTTTTATTTAGACTTGAGAAAAGGCATGAAATCTGAACGTTACCATTAAAATTTCCGTGTTATTTTTCTATATTCCATATTTCGCATATTGACTTACTAACATAGCCCAAATCGCGCCACAAAAATTGTTTGCATCTCTATCATTTATTAATTAGATGAGTGAGATGTGTACATAGGTGGTTTTTTAATTTATTTTTAAGATGCGTGAGTTACGTTTTTTAAAACATGATAAAATAAATAACCTAGAACTAGTTACTTCATTTTGTGAGCTAGATAAAGTAGTTTATAGCAATTTTTGAGGTAACAACGTCTCAATAAATATGATGTATTCCAAGCCGGCACAGGACAACTCTTCGGTGACGAGTAGCACCAGCGATGCAGTGAGTATGGAAAAGTGATGTCATCTTATATCACTATCTTTTACATTTTACTTTCTATTTGTTTCCATTTTAAGATACCTCTTAACAAGTATAAGCAACAAAAATCAACTTAAGTTTTTTATTTTAATTATGTATCTACATAGGTATAATGAAATAGAATTGTTTTTTTACCAAAACAGGACTAAATTACTGTATTTATTTACCTCTATTATAAAAAAACTGAGTCAGATTTTTACATTTTGTTAGAGATAGTGAACTTCGAACATCTTATCTAGGTTGGGACCCTGTACGCCGTGTACCGATTTTTCTCGTACGCGATTTTTCGAATCAATCGCAGTTGTCATTTTAGACACGCTGATTGTATTATCAGTTGATGATTGTGTTATTTATAACCCTCACTATGTTTCGTTCAGTTTAGGCTGCTTTCCACTTTGAGGGATGCATATTATTAAATTGAAATTGAAGTCTGTATTTCTTTGCTTAGCAAACATTCATTTATTTTTAACGAAATTATTCATTTAAAATACACAAGGATGATAAAGTTATGATATTATATATATTTTATATCTATTAATATTTATTTTCACAAATATTATTTTTAAGTCATGAATTGATTGTTTACAATGTTTGCCACGCAAAGAAAAACTTTAAATCTAGTTGACTTTATTTTGCAACTTCGGTCGTATCCCGTGGTAAAGCAACCACGTTTTGAATATGTTAGGACTTTTATAGTCGGTTAATCTTAAAGTGAGACCCTACTAAACCTGTAGTACTACCCTCGCAGGCCAGCTCGCGCAGTTCGGAAGACACGCAGACGCCGGCGCAGCGCCAGGCCGCAGCCAAGCTGGCACTCCGGAAGCAGCTAGAGAAGACGCTGCTGCAGGTAACCAACCTACATACCTTCTTAGTGTAAATTCATCTTTACTTATACATATCTACTTAGTGTAAATTCATCATTACTTATAAATACCTACTTAGTGTAAATTCATTTCTACTTGTACATACCTACTTAGTGTTAATTCATCTTTACTTATACATACCTACTTAGTGTAAATTCATCTTTACTTATACATACCTACTTAGTGTAAATTCATCTTTACTTATACATACCTACTTAGTGTAAATTCATCTTTACTTATACATACCTACTTAGTGTAAATTCAACTTTACAATAATTTGTTCTAACGATGTAACTTAAAAGTTTATCGGCGTACTTACCACTAATCCTTATAATAAATCTTAATATTGATCAAAATGGTCTGAACTTTAATGTGATCTTTCACAGAGTATAAACAACGCAAATCCTTTTATATTTTTTTTTTACATTTATTATAAAACTGTTCTTTTTGTTTTTGATTTCGATTTATTTTCAATCCTATTTTCAGTATCAAACGAGTTAAATTTATTATAAATTAGTCTTTTAGATCTTTTTCATAGTTGGTGTTTGTATTTTAACTCAACAGGATTCATCGAGGACATATCCTACTAAAGGAGCAATGTTATTCATTTTTTATTGTGTAATGTAAACTGTGCAAGTAAATGTCGATAAGTCATATAACAAATTCATCGCAACACTAGTAACGAGTGCTAACGAATAGAATGAGATGACATTATGTGCTACCCACTTAGTAGGAGCAAGATGAGACTTAAACGTCAGTACGCATCAAAGTCAAAGTCAAAAATAATTTATTCAATTTAGGACAGAAAATGCCACTTATGAACGTCAAAAATTTAAAAATCATTATAATATTGGCCCTTAGGGGGCCCGAACATGTCTCCTTATCTTTTGGGCCCTACTAGTGCTTCGAGACAAAACACAGACAATCAGGCAAGTGCTGAGAAGAAGCACCGGAACAAACTCAGTGATCACTAGCTGCCATAAAAAGTAAAAAAAAAATACATTAAAAAGGTAGGTACATCAGTTTGGTGCAGGCTGGACTGTCCATACATTGTCGTCATCAAGATAGTCTTGAATTTTATAATACCCTTTAGACATGAGGGTAGTTTTGACATACGACTTAAACCTATTAATAGGTAGTTCGACAATATTGTGTGGTATATTGTTAAAAAAAATAATACAATTTCCCAAAAATTTATTAATTGTTTTGGCCAATCTAAAGTCTGGAACGACAAGTTTGTTTTTGTTTCTTGTATTATAAGAATGAATATCACTTTTTTTTTGTGAAAAGATCTAAATTTTTGCGTACGTACATGATATTATCAAAAATGTATTGAGAGGCCACAGTAAGTATATTAATTTCCTTAAAGAGTTCTCTCAGGGATTCGCGCGGACTCAGTTTGTAAATGGCACGAATGGCTCTTTTCTGTAAGATAAAGATGGTATTGATGTCCGCAACAGAACCCCACAAGAGAAGACCATAAGACATAATACTGTGAAAGTAACTAAAATAAACAAGCCTTGCCGTTTCAACGTCAGTAAGATGTCTTATTTTTCTAACCGCAAAGGCAGCTGAAGCAAGTCTCCCAGCCAGTGTCAACATGTGGTCCCCATTGCAACCTCGAGTCCAATGTAATGCCCAGAAACACAGTGGAGTTAGATAGGTCTAGTTTCTCACCATTTAGTAAAATTTCTGTATTACCTTGCTTCACGTTGGGCATGGTGAATTTAACACTTTGGTTTTTCTTGTATTGAGAAGCAAGTTGTTGCTTGTAAACCTTAGAGAAAGCCCTGTTTACATCGTCAAATATTTCTTCGCCTCTTTTTGATTTGAAGATTAAAGAAGTATCATCAGCAAACAGAACAATCTCACAGGAGTCTTTGGAATAGGAAGGAAGGTCATTAATATAGATAAGAAATAGCAACGGTTCCAAAATTGAGCCCTGGGGCACTTCCATTTGAAGAGGGGCACCAGAGGAGTTAGTACCATTCACATTAACTGTTTGTAATCTGCCTGAGAGGTAAGATTTTAACAATTTTAATGCATTATTTGACACACCGTAATGCTCTAGCTTAATAATTAGTGTTTTGTGATCAACACAATCAAACGCCTTCGATAAATCACAGAATACACCTATCGCATCATGTTTATCTTCATAAGCATCTAAAATGTGTTTGACAAGTGCCACCCCAGCGTCAGTTGTATTTCTACCTTTAGAGAAACCAAACTGTTTCTTGTGCAGTAAATTGTTAAGTTTAAAATGGGAGAGCAGTTGGTTAAATATGAGTTTTTCAAAAATTTTGCTAAATGCAGGTAGTATGGAAATCGGCCTAAAGTTACTCGGGTCACTTTTCTCTCCTGACTTAAATAAAGGTACAATCTTACTATATTTCATTAAAGTGTGAAATTTACCTTGATCAATACATTCATTAAATATATGTGCTAAGTGATATGCTACGAGAGGTATAATGGGTTTTAATGTGTCAGTTGATATGCCCCATATATCCTCAGTTTTTTTCTGTTTTAGTTCTTTAAAAGTTTTAACTACCATTATAGGATCAATATGAATAAAATCAAATGAGCAGTTACACCTGTCAACACTAGATTCCAGTAGTGATTTTGCATGTAGAGGACATGAATTAAGTTGTTTAGTTGTTTCAAAAGGTATATTACAGAAGTAATCTTCAAAGGCGCCTGCCACTTCATTATCAGATTTAATATTCTTATCATTAATTTTAAGTGTAAATGTGTGATCACGTGGTTTAGTTTTACAAGTTTCTTTGAATAATATTCCAGGTCTCTTTAATTTTATTACTCTATCTGTTTATTTTATCTCGTATGAAATTAGATTTAGCTACCATACAGACCTTTTTAAATAATTTTGAGTATTTTTTAACATATTCAACAAACGGTGGATCATTATTCCTGTTGACTTTTTGATTATATAATTCAAACATTTTTCTCCTACTGATATATATACCTGATGTAGCCCAGTCACTGAATTTCGGTTTGTTATTATTTATCACTAATTCCTTTTTAGGAAAATTGTTGGCAAATTCATTTTTGACTACTTCAAACAATTTTCCATATAAGTGGTCACCATTGACATTAACAAAAGGTAAAATCGGAATTTTGTCACGTATGCAAGCTTTAAGTTTTTCTTTGCGAGAATCAGTGACAGGTCTATATTGAATTACACTTTTAGATTGAACAAAATGTTGTTTAAACGTAACTAACTGTCCGCAATGATCAGATTTCACAAAATTTATTATAGATTTTTTTATCACTACAGAGTTACAGAAAATGTTGTCCAAGCAAGTAGCTGTTGTAGCAGTAATTCTAGTTGGTTTAGCAAATACAGGCAATAAATTAAAGGAATTAAAAAGACTTAAAATCCTTACTCGATAGGTATGTTCTTCATCTATAGTTTCCACATTAAAATCTCCACATACAACTACTTTCTTTTTTTTATTAAATAATTTTCTGAGTACGTCTTCCATTATGGACTCAAATAATTTAAAATTACCAGTTGGGGGTCTATAAACACAAACAATAATGTGGTCGTCCAGCTCTGCACAAGATATCTCAATAGTTCGTTCTACAGAGAGAGAAACAATATCTTTGCGCTCCTTGCATTTTAGATTGTTATTGATAAATATTAGGTAGCTACAGGCATACAATAGTTAATCACGCTTTGTCCCGAATAGTTTGACAATAGGTGGCCCATGTTTTTTCCAATCTGGTCACTAAACATAACTATGTTACTTTTAGATTTTTTGAAAGTATTTTCAGGAGAACTATTGGGATGAGTGCATGATAGGTTAAGAGGGCACTTGGTACTTGTTGATTCACTAATGAGTTGAGATGACTCATACCCAGGCATATCATTAATTGGGCTGTTTGAAATTGGGCCTGAGTAATTGCAACAATCACCAGATGCTATGATATTTGTCAATGCCTGAATGTGTTGACCACACTCTTTTTTAGTACAATTATAGGTCTCGGTCATTATTTTCAATGATTGTCTAAGTTCCCTTAATTCACTTTCTAATTTTTTAATATCAGTTTCATATTTACATACATTATTTTCTAGCATTAAAGAATACATGTCTAGCTCGTCACCAAGTTGCCTTCTCTCATTTATGTATTTTACTTTAGTAAATAAACAACTTTGTTTCTTAATTAATTTTTTTGTCCGTTTAATGTAACGATTAATTCTAACATATTTTTTGAACTTATTTTTACTGCACCTAGCAATTCTTTTAGGAGGTGAATCGCTGGTTAAGTCAGTAGTCAAAATTGGCTGATTACTTGGTGCAGCCGATGTCAGGCTGGGCGCACTACCAACCAACCTGTTAAATAAATCCGTGTTTTGGCTGATTATGTGGTCTTGTTTTTCCATCTCCAGTTGGTTGATATGCTCATGAGCTTCACCAAGGTCTTGCTGAAGAGTAGATATACGCTTGAGATTTTGCTCATACTCCTCACAGCAATCACCAAACCCATCTATCACGGATTGCAATTGGTCACGTTCGTTTTTAAGTAGGTTATAGTTGGTGTGCAGCTCAGCCATCTCTTTCCTGAGTTTGGTGTTTCTATCAAACTCACCCAACATTTCTCTCTCATTGTCATCTCTTTCCCTATACAGTCGTTCAATCAACTCCTTGGCCGCCTGTAGTTCACTCAAAGCCAGTTTGAGTTTATTAGACTCCTCCTGGCGAGCACAAGCCTTGCGAGTAAGCATCTTAGTGTTCAAAAGAATCAAAACCGAACGTAAGCCAAAGTGTTGTTCGACCAACTAGAGGTTATTGCAAATGTAAACAATATAACCTCAACGCGATTAAAACAAGTTCGAAGCACATAAATATTAAAAAAGGTATTAAAATAGGCGTATGTACGTGGTATAAGCCGTATTTACGCAGTTATTTTTGTAAAATAAGGAGACGACAATGATTTACAAGTTTAAATTTTGCTATGTCACTGACGGTTATCACCGGCGTAGCACTTAACACTAATTGTACCTTATTTATACACTGACTTATTACACAAACACATAAATGCAATGATTGTTATGATTTTTGACCGGATTTCGGCCTTTAACACACTGTAAAATGAAATAAATTGGATTTTTTCCAAGGGACAAACAGTGATCACATGTTGTCGTTAGTGTTGCCAGAATAAAAAAAATCATGACCGATTTATCTTGAGCCGTTGAAAAATTTTATGAACTTTTCATAATTGCATAATTACTATTACTTACCGATGAAATGACATCCCATCCGTTTTAAAATTCGATGTTTTGCTATTTTTCTCACAATACAGTATGGAACAATACGACATTATGTTAATTATATCTCAAATCTCATTTTTTCGTAACAATTAAAGTACTCACATTGACATACCACACAGATCAATTGGTTTTTGACATACGGTTTTGACAGAACTGACATCTTCTATTGCGGTTGTCAGCACAGATAAAGTTTCGGAGTAAAATAGTTTTTACTTCGCCTCTAGTAGGATATGTCCTCGATGACAGGATTCTAGTAACTAATTTATAATCATTAATTACAATGTTGCTTGTTTTTCTTTTGTATACTAATCAATATTTACTTCTTTAGACTCAAAAGGAAAAGTTCCTGTGAATTTGAATTCTTAAGAATTTCCATTAAAATCACCAAAAAAAATAAATTTTCAGCATTAACATTTATAGAAAGAAACCTATTCGAGCGAATTTTAATAAATGGATATTACATTGACGATTTGTACCCTCAGATCCCACCGCCCAAGCCTCCCCCGCCGGAGATGAACTTCATCCCGTCGCCTAGCAACACTGACTTCGTGTACTTAGTGGGGCTCGAGCACGTGGTCGACTACATCACCAATGAGGACCGGTGAGATATTCTGTCATTTAAAAAAAAAAAGTCGTGATGTAACAGAAATTTATGTCTCTGAGAGTTACGCGTTGCGGTACCATCCGATTCGTAAAAAGATATTCACAGAGCAGAGTAGTGCCAACAATAATTCGTTATTGGAAAATGACATCGCAAGTTTAACGTCCTCTGTTTTATCCTAATTCTCGGGTGAATAATATTAGGATGGCTTGAATCTTTCGGCCAATGAGGCGTTCGTAAAATATGACTTGGATTGTAGTATCTGTGTTGCTGACAGAACGTTATCTTTGGGATCAATTCCAATGTGCGCTGTCTAAGACTAATATTAAGGTCATTATGTTTTTTTCTCTGTTAAAATAACAAAAAGGACAGACTAAAAAAAATATAATTCATTGAAGTGATGCAATACAGCACGTATTTTTACAAGCGTTCGTGTTCGTTTCGTCTAAATTTAGTCATCATCGTTTGATGTCCCTTCTGAAATTGTTAACTCCATAATTTTTATAGCTACTGACCTTTGACGTTTGTGACTTGTAGTCACAAGCATTCAGAAACGTCAAAGGTCAGTAGCACGAAGAAAGACTTTTCTTTGTGTTGTTAGCAGTGAAAGAATCATAATGGAAATTAGTCTTAGGAGAGAAATTAGTCTGGACTCCTAATCTAGTCACATTAGAGTCCAGCCCATTGCCCGTTTTTTGGTTCCAAATTCAGATTTTCAAACTTTTTTTTCAGCATGCCCCGCTCGTCAGTGCCGGCAGTATGCGCGCAATGCGGGTGCGACTTCACGCCGGTGTGGCGCTGGGAGCGACCGCCGGCTAGACGACAAGACGCCACGTTCAGCTGTGCGCCATCCGCCAGGCGCCTGTGCGAACTGTGCGTGTCCGGGAACGTGAAGCGAGCACTGAAGGTACGTACTAATGTCGCTACAGTGCCATCATCATCATTATCAGCCGTAGGACGTCCCCTGCTGAACATACGCCTCCCCACGGTTTTTTACAGCGATAGGTTGCAAGCAGTCTGCATCCAGTGACCACCTTAGTTCTTCTACGTATCTCCTCATTTCTGATTCGATTTCGTAGAGAAACACCGAGCATAGCCCTCTCCATCGTTCGGTGCGTGACCTTAAGCTTTTTTATAAGGCCCATAGTTAGAGACCATGTTTTGGATCCGTATGTCATCACTGGTAACACATATTGATTGAAGACTTTCGTCATAAGGCACTGAGACGAGAAGGTGCTGAATTTTTCTCGTCGCTACAGTACCGGCAGTATGCAATTTGAATGGGTTTCTCTTGGCTTTAGACTCGGTCAGATGTGGCGTAGATAGAGTCGACGGTGGGTGGATGGTTCCGCAATGGAACGGTTGTGCTTCATGTCATCGACATCGTCTTCGTTATTATAGACAGGCCTATGTAACTTCTAGCGTAGGTAGCAAAACCGTACATACGCGGGCGACCCACTGTGGTGAGTAGTGACACGCGCGTGCGTTATATTCACATGCGACACGCGGCACTACGTTGCTGGCTGGACGAGCATAAATAAAGTGCTAGGAAGGTGCGCTAGATGGCGTCAGTAGCTTCATAGCAGTCAACCCTATCGCGTCGCATGATAGTACGTCACTGAATAGGTTTAGTGTATTATGAATCATATTTTAGAGTTATAAGGGTGAAATTATCTCGCAATGTATTTCTGTCGGTGTCTTTACGAAAATGTACTTGATTCTGAGGCGAACTAAATTACACCATATCGTTGTGTAGATATTTCTTCGAATTTCATTGCAAAGTCAAACTTCTGTACGTAGTACTTGTATTTATTCTGTGCTACGAGTATTACAAGTACTAATCGATCTATACATTCCAGGCGGAACACACGGCCCGGCTTAAAACGGCGTTCGTCCGCGCGCTGCAACAGGAACAAGAGATCGAGCGTCGCTTAGCCGCCCCCGCGCCCTCCCCGCCGCCCGCCGCGCCGCTGCCGCCGCCCGCGCACGCGCACGCGCACGCGAGACAGGTATACTAGTAACTAGGAATAAAAGAGATAAGAGGCTAGCCATCGAGTGTTCTAGCTGGATTACGACCGCGGCCAATTTATTTATTTATTTTAGGGCAACCAACAAAGCATACACTTCACAAACATACAATACAAGGAATGACCACATAGTTATAGTGTTGCCTTAATTAAAGGCTGCCACGGCATGCGTAATAAACAAATTCAGAAACAAACTGTAGTAACCTGCACTACAGGAGTAATTTAAAATTAATTAATATTTACTATAAACTTTATAACAAGATA
Source organism: Pyrausta nigrata (assembly GCA_949316185.1). Lineage (NCBI taxonomy): Eukaryota > Metazoa > Arthropoda > Insecta > Lepidoptera > Crambidae > Pyrausta > Pyrausta nigrata. The sequence continues at coordinate 32,378,105 of OX438936.1, read as the reverse complement.
ATTAACATCTACTTTACTTTGGCAAATAACTTTGTAACAGCCGATTTAAATTTACGTAGTGAATATGATATGTCAATCTCTGTGATATTTAAGCGAGATAGTTTACTGTAATGAGACTGGATCCTGTTGTATATCGCAATAGGGATTAAATAACTGTGCTGGAGTTATGTATTAAAGTGCCCAAGTGTGTCTGGCCCGTTCTTTCCTTGTCCCCTGCAATCCTCTCGCCGCAGGCGCACAGGGTATAGTAGTAATGTGCTCTAAGTTGAATTAAGATCACGGCGGCCAATTCTGATCGAGATTAGCCAACTATGCTGGAGTTATTATAGTCAAGCATGTCCGCGCCCAACGATCGCCACCCTCCCGGCTGTAGGCACACTACACAATACAAGGGTTGTTAGATACGAACTACAGCAGAATTAGAGTTGCCAGAAATGAATTACAGATTCTATATAGTGCTAGGGTTGTCAAATGGGGGCTACAGTCACCATATAGGATTAGGGTTGCCAGATGAGGGCGCTAGAGACACTATAGAAGACTAGGGTTGTCAGATAGGATCTGCAAACACACTTTACAGTGTTAGAGTTGCTAGAGCGGCCTATAGACACACTATACAGAACTAAGGTTAAAATAAGTCAGCCTATTAGATCCCACTGCTGGGAAAAGGCTTCACCTCAACTATGAGGAGGAACGAGCCATACTTCACCACGTGGGCTCAGTGCGGATTGGTGGAGGGGTGTATGTAAGGCAAGTGACAAACCTTACTGTCAGAAGTTATCAAGCCGCCCTAGGGCCTCTGACTAGGCTTAACGACTAATACCACAGATATTAGCCGGGACCAACTGCTTAACGTGCCTTCCGAAGCACGGAGATGCTTGTCATGGACGTCACTTAAATGGTCGGAATGGTCACCCATCCAATCACGACCGCGCCGTGGGTTGCTTAACTTTTGGTATCACTACCAAAGCGCTGCCGCCACTGTGCCACAAGAACTAAGGTTACCAGCTAGGAACTAGAGTGCCGGCTATACAGAGCTAGGGTTGCTTGAAACGGCGTTCGTCCGCGCGCTACAACAAGATACTTCTGTACGAAGTAGTAGTAGTTATTCTGTGCCGCTAGTTATGAGACATTATTAAGTAGACCCGTCCGCGTCAGATGTCGGTGTCGCGCGCCAGCCCGCGCGCGGCCAGCACCACGCCCGCCGCGCCGCCCGCGCCGCCCGTGCCGCAGCCCAAGCCCGCCGCGCCACCCGCCAGGTAACATATTAGTTTCATTTGGTTACGAACTAAAAACTACGAAATATTTTGAGCTGTTGGCATTTTTGAATAAATTACTTATACTTTTATATATACCTAGACCTTTTTGATCTGAAAGAAAAAACATATAATTCCTTTTCTACCTTTATGACTTTTGGCATGTCTGTTTTGAATTTTAACATTAATCTTTGGTTTTCTATGCAAGTTGTGAAAAAAATAAAATTAATACTTTTTCGCCTCAAATTAAACTTCGAATCACTTAGATTTACTTAATACAGTAACATATTACATCACCGACCTCCATAATACAAGCATGCTGGACTTAACATTCTCTAAGCAATGACAGATCATTTTTGTGCCGAATCACAGCGTACAGAGAACTAAAATAGAGTAACTTGCATATGTTTAGGTCAACTCTCATTAGTATTAGTCGTATCTAGTCGCTCGTGTAGTTAGTTAAATAGTGTTTTATTAGTTTTTTTAAATTTCATATGTACGTTAGTCTGTAAGGTATTTATCCTATGGGCCTGTATTACTTTGTAGTCTGTAGCCTGAAATAAATATTATTATTATTAATTCCGTGGACGGTCACCATACTACGGTATTATAGAGGTGTAGTGTATTACATTTTCAGCCTTACATGACATGGATGGCACCGATCCCAAACAGAAATTTAGCAGCATTTCTAGCATTTATGAAATGCATTTATTAGATATTTTTTATTTTAATATAATTATTAATTTTACTTCAATTTAGAAACTATATACCATAGACTTATATGTATTTTATACGAGACACGCTGTTCAGAACAAATTTTGTATCACATTTTCTAAAATGACAGAATTATGAAGTGTTGCCATTATTATTATTTTATTTCTTTTATTTGATGCAAATTATTGCCGTGTTTCTTAGAACAATCAATATAAAGCTGCTGTAGCAAAAAAATATAACCCATCATGATTTGTTAAATCATTTTCAAGCATTAGAGAAAACTTATTACTGAAAAAACAAACACTTTCCAAAAAGAAAACGCATCCATTATTTTTTGCATTTCCTACCAAACAAGACAATCGCCATTAAACGGTAGCACTGAGCTGTCAAAGGTAGCAAAGAGTAATGGAACAGATATGACACGTTGCTGGTTTTTAGTTTTTGCCTATACTTCGATATTACTACTTACGTCTATTTTTTAATTTCGAGTTATGATGTTCATGAAAAAATATGATATTGTATCCACAAAAAAGTGTTATATGCCTATCAATATTATAACAACAAAATTAGACAGTAACATAACCTATCTTACAATATTATTTAGTAACGTATTTTTGAACGTCATTTTGCCTACTTCATGATAAAGTCCATTGAAATAAAACACATGATTCGTAATAACAATAGAATAAAATTACAATAACTTTAAGTTTCATTTGGTTACGAACTAAAAACTACGAAATATTTTGAGGTGTTGGCATTTTTGAATAAATTACTTATACTTTTATATATATCTAGACCTTTTTGATCTGAAAGAAAAAACATATAATTCCTTTTCTACCTTTATGACTTTTGGCATGTCTGTTTTGAATTTTAACATTAATCTTTGGTTTTCTATGCAAGTTGTGAGAAAACTAAAATTAATACTTTTTCGCCTCAAATTAAACTTCGAATCACTTAGATTTACTTAATATAATTAAACAAAAATATCACGTACAAACTATGTGAAAACATGGCTCAATAACGCATATTTAAGTAGTTTTTTAATTTCGTCTTTTGACGTGGGCGACGTTTTGATATGGTAGTTTCTGGCAACAGACTAAACGCGGATGCTCCATCTGGCCTCAACTCACTGTATCACAAAGTTTGTTCTGAACAGCCTGTCCAGTGTAACATAGAGCTTGTTGCTATATACCTATATCTTTAAAATAGAATTGTATTTATTACTAAAAAGTAACGTAACGTAGAAAAACAAAAAATATGAAAAGGTTCCTTGTAGTAAGGTTTCCAGTTACCATGCTGGATAGCGATGTTGTACACTGAGCAAGGTAGCTGTTAGCTCATGTTATAGTAGTTTTCAAATTATATTTTAGTATTTTGTAGAAGTAAACTGATGTGGAATTGCTAACAAATCTCTGTGGTTTATGACAATGTGAAAGCAATAATAAGCTATGAATTGTGCTTTAAAAATGCTAAAAGTGTCAATGTATTGTTGACTAAATTGTAATGTTTTTGGAGACAGTTCTTATTATTTCGCCCTTTCTTCTTTTCTCCTCTTCACCTCTCACGCTCAAACCGCTGAACCGATTTATATTAAAAGTTATACATACCTCTATTATGTAGTACAGTTTGAGTCTCGGGAAAAGACAGGATAATTTAAAAAAAAAAAACACCTATAACTGCATTTGCATCTGCATTGACATTTAATTACGAACATGTCCCAAAACAAGCAAACATAATGATTGAATAAACAAAACACCCGACTGCAAAAAATATAATATTTTTGAAATGGTAATTTTACTGGCTTTTTGATACCCGTATTTCTATGGTAAGGAAAAAATCAATCCCCCCTGCTCCCTTTGTTTCCATTTGCGGGTGCCATTTTTGAAATGTATATAGCCTATGTCACTACCACAATTTTGACGAATTCATCGTCGCCTTATATGTCAAAAACTGTCCAGCCATTAGGGCTGTAGTACGTGCCAAACAACTACTCGTATACATACATACTCTCCCTCCCTCCGCAGTCGAGTAATTATCATATAAGGGGGTTAAAAAAAGGAGTGGAAGTTTGTATAGGATTTTTTTTTATTGGCTCGTTGCCTTACAAAAATTCAATATTTAGATCAAATTCTGTTATTATTCAGATCGCTCAGCTCATCTGAATCCACTCGCAGCCACCACTCGGAGCGGCGCGAGGCGAGCGAGGTGCCCGCGAAGAAAGGTAAAGGTAACCATACATGTGTCCACTTTTATTTTTATTACTTTTATTTATTTATAATCATCATCATCATCATCAGCCGCAAGACGTCCACTGCTGAACATAGGCCACCCCCATAGCTTTCCAAAGTGATCTGTTACAAGCGACCAACATTTAGTGCGTTCCCGCGACCTTTATTAGGTCGTCTGTCCATCTTGCCGGTCGACGCCCTACGCTACGCTTTTGATAAAATGGTCTCCAGTCAAGAACCTTTCTGCCCCAGCGTGTGTATTTATTTATACACGAGTTTATTGTTTACGTGTTGATCACATTGTGACTTATTTCCGTTGTTATGACGAAAAAAACATAGTCTGGTACGAGAACTATAGTCTGAATAATTAAATAGGCTCAAAATTTTCACAGAAGGAGACGTACGCGGAGAGATTCCATGAATAAATAAAACAATGAAAATACAATATTATTGATTAATAAGTGATTTATCTATCGTAAATCCATTCGTTGTTTAAATTGGTTATTCTACCAAGCGAGTCATAAATACTCAACCCTATACCACATCTATCAAATTGAACTTATAACATTATTTTAACTGTAGCCAAAGTCGTCAAATGTTAGTAGCCTTTTAACAGACATTTAGGGATTCTAGAAATTAAATGTCTTCGTGTTTTTACATTTTCGGATTTATTTAAAATTACAAAGGCATTTAACGCCATTAAATGCCTTTTTAATTTCATTCTGTCAATAACTTAATATAATTAATAATCAATCTCTTATTTCGATGTGTATTTAATATTTAAAAGTAGAAAAGGGACGTAAATACAAAGGCGTAGTGTTATCTGCTTGAATTTGTTCGAAGGGTCTTCTTCGAGCAGCGCTAGCCAGGGCAGCAGCAGCAAGCAACACCAGGTAATATTCTTTTCCTTTTTACTGACGTTTTCAGTGTCTTGTTTTCTTTTTAACGTCCCATATCCAATTAGATACCTCATTAAATAATATTATTATAATTCATGAGTCATTCCGCAAGTATCCCGTGTTAGCTAATTTCTGGGGTTCATGAGATGCCAATTTTGACAAATGTAAAAATCTTATTAACAAACGGAGCTGATTAGAATCACCTGGCACTAAATATTAATGCATAATATTGTGATTTTTTCTGTTGCCGTCAAAAAACGTCGCTGAAAAAGTATAAAACAAGATTTTCTGAATTTTCATGTTTGGAAAGGCGTAGTCACACGTTGTCAAAGTGCTACGGTAGGTAGGTATATGTAACGTGTGACTACGCCTTTCCAAACATGAAAATTCTGAAAATCTTGTTTTATACTTTTTCAGCGTCGTTTTTTGTCGTAGTTGGGTTTTAGTTTTTTACTTTTTATCATCTGTAGCAGTCTCTGTTACTCATGCTCGTGTCACAGCGCGAATGAGCGTGATAGCTAGACTCGAAAATACAGGGTGACTTTTGTATCAGTATCCAAATTTGAATATAATAATCTTTAACGCAAAAACAAGACACGTATTTTTTTTATTTTGGTCGTCCAATACAAAAATATCGAGATAAAGCACTTAGAAACCGTCCGAAAAATCGTTAAAACGGTGGACACAGCTCAATGCCGTTGCCTCCCAAGCTCCCTCCCTCCTCACAAGGTCATCATAATAATAGAAACCCCGCGCCAATGCCTACGTCATCTAATTCATGCTTAGGTACGGGTAACCATGTTTTTTGATTATTGGATCGGTATTTTTTTTTATTTTTATTAAACGACCTACTTATTTTTTACAAAAATTGCATCTATAAACGATACCTTATGTCTGGAAAAAAATTGGATACTGATAGAAAAGTCACCTGTATAAACATCGTCATTGTGCTTTGCGTCGCTGATTCATTAAACGAAAGCCATTTTAGTGCCAGAATAATTCGTTTTATGTTTTAAATTGCCTGCTTGTTTTGTAAGTTTTTCGATACCATTAAATTGGTTTCATTCTCATCCAGAGTAAGGTCTTTAACCAATCATACTAGCTCGTGTACTATATAGTATACGAAAGGTCTTGTGGCAGATGGAGCAATAAAACGTGCAAATGAGACAGCGCACATCATTTACTCCCTCGCACTTACATTGTTTATGGGTGAACTAGAGATGCGCGTTGTTTAAAAACATATGGTTATCGATAACATAGGTTTCGAAAGGGATATTTGAAATGTGACAGTTAATGTAATGTATTATCAATTGAAATGATTTTGACGTATTAGCCTGCGACTTAACAAAAATTAACGGTTAATTTGGCGGTCACCTACTGTCAAATTATTGCTAACCTTTAATATTTTTTATAAAATTATGTAATGGTAAAATAAATTATTTCAACACTATGTGGTTTTGAAATATGTGCAGCGATGACTTACGCACATTGCACTTTATCGATAGTTCAGTAAGTTTGCGCGTGAATTAAATAACAACGGCGAGTTTAAAGTAAAAAAGTAACTTATTTACTAAATTGGACAGCCTTATTACTACTACAAAATATTCGATTAAACTAACTTAGACACAAGCTTATATACTATAATTAATACATACTTAGCAATATCTTAAGTGGAGCATTGAGAGTTGCTTATAAAGCTAAAAGATGTAGGGTTAGCGGCTATAACACGTGCGCATCTCTTCATACCAAAGTGATTTATGTCTCCGCCTGCCACGAGTCTTTGCGAATAGTATAGTCGTTGATCTCCTACCACCACGCTCCCCCAGCTGGCGGCCGCGGCGGCGGCGCAGATGGCCTTCGAGCAGCACAGCGCGGCCGCCATGCAGGCGCTGCAGCACCAGCTGCTTAGAGGTGAGTGATGGCGCGTTTACCCCGTTGCGTACGGGTGCGAGTTTCCACTGTGACAGTATTGAGTAGTTTGTAATATAATAATAATAATTGTATTTAAGAAATTACATCCATATGGATTCTTCTATAAACAGTGTCCGGGTTTCGACTAGCGATAATTTAAAAGCCTTTAATTTATTAAATTTTTGAGACATACTCCAAAAGTAAAGTTTTACATAAGTAAAGTTTTGAAATGGATTGTAAAGCCCCCGCCGAAAGAATTCCTTAAATATTTCTTAAAATATTATAAACTTTTCTTATTATAATATAATAATTATTTGTAAGAAATAGTTACTCGATATTTGGTAACTATTCAATGTACAGAGTTATGATATCTTCATCTTATATAAATGTTATGTTTTTCATTAGGAAAATATCAATTTTAAAACAAAAAACAGACACAGTGGGAACAAACATGTTTTTCCTTACCGATACGCGTTTTATTCGTGAAAATACACTTATTTAATTTTATAACACAAATAAAATTCCGCTTACTTACGTTGCAGTCGTGATGCATTTATACGGTGCTCCAAACTTCCTTTTCCAACAAAATTACAGCATATTACCAATATTTACAAATTACTTTGATTTTTTTCAAACTTTCAACTTTCCTGTATATTCGCCCTACGATTAATCTGACCCCTCTGAAATAAGTACCGAAGAAGATAAGTCTGGAGCACTGTACGCCAAATGCTGAGTACTCGAAATGTTCTCAAGTAATCTATGAATGATCGTGACTAGACTATCATGTCCTATTGCAGGACACAAGTCTTCTTCAAATATCTGGGAAAATGGACTCATGTCTGGTGAGTCAATTATGAGAAAAAGTGTGCATTTATATTAGTAGTATATGTAAAATATAATTGAAATTATTTATTGCTTGTAGCTGCCCACTATACTCGGGTTTTCGCAAGCTAAGAAGTATCGCTATATTATTCATTTATTATATTTTATAGAAGTAGGGATTCACTCAATTTACTAAAAATTTATTAAAAATAACATGTGTGTATTTTAATATTTTTTTAGTAAATTGAGTAAATTTAAAATATCCCTACACAGTGTTGATTGATACTTTAATGTTTACAGTACTTAAATGCGTTCAAACTGGTTTATACCAGTTAAAAAAATAAAAATACATAATAATAAGGGTCTTAATATATATTAAAAAGTTTTTCAGAACCTATTTAATAAAAGTACACACACGATACGACACTGGTCTCACACAACACAGTTATAACACGATAACGGTCAAATAAATGCTGGTATAACGTCAGTTCTATAAGTATCTATAACTTTTGCATCTTACAGATACTTGTAGAATCCACACCGGATCAATATTGATATTTTTAGTTTTTCAAGTGTTATTCAATGCATACTATTCATATTTAGGTACATACGACAGACACAGCACAGGTTAAACACGACACAGTTATTACACTATAATAATATATCATTTTTGACTATACGCCTTGTAGCCTTAGGCAATGCACAGTGATGTAAGTGGTATTGTGCACTATTGTGTCAGGGCTGAGCGGCGCGGGCGGCACGAGCGGCATGTCCCCGGCGGCGGCGGCGGCGGCCATGATGCAGTTCTCGCCGCTGCTCTACACCTACCAGCTGGCCATGGCGCAGGCCTCCGCGCTCGGCAAGCGATGTGAGTATATATTCATTTATTTACACAGAAACATGGTACATTAGGTAGAAAAAACATAAACTTAAGTCCGACATGTCTCGCCACAATTAAGGCATGTAAAAATATTGTTCTTTTTTTAAAAAAATATAAATGAGTTTCAGTACAATGTCAATAATTCCTTAATACTATAAAAAGAATTCTAGGAACCATACATATAGCTTGTTTTGAAATAGGCTTGGCCTTGAGACTGTAATGGTCGCTGGTTTACTATTATATATTTTTATGCACATATTCAAACAATTTTTCTGGTACAAAGCAGTTCTAGGTACATAGTTTAAACAAGCCTGTAAGGGTTTCTTTTATTCCGGGAATATATATCACAAGCTCTGCAAAAAGACCAGGATTTTTCTTAACAAATTTACAAACCTCAAAAATATACAGACATGGCAATGTAAAAATCTGGAGACTGCTAAAAATGGTTTACATGTGTGATAAGAAGGTACACCATATATAGCACGCACACACATTCTTTGTGCCACAAAAGCTTTATGTACATTAACACTACGAGTATTTCCCAAGAGAAGTAATCCGTATCGTAGTATCGATATCGTATCGTAGTATATACATACGTATCACTTGTTACGCGTATCATGCAGCGCCAGTACTTTCGCAAGCAATGAAATGTATACAAATAAGGTTTTATGACATTGTAATAAGGTCTCAAATCGAATGTAGATGTATACATATTAATGCTCGGACTGTACCCGCTCGAAGACAAAGTCAAAAAACATTTTTTCAAATTAGGACAGAAAATGCCACTTGTGAACGTAAATACGTCATTATTGGCGCATACGAGGTTAGAACATGTCTCCTTATATTTGGACCCTACACGGCACAAGCCTCCGCGTGAGTATTTTTATCACTTGTTATCGTGCAGCACCAGTACACGCTCAAAGACAAAATAAAATAAAAAACTAATTAAGACAGAAAATGCCCAAATGAACGTAAATACGTCATTATTGGCGGATATGGGGTTAGAACATGTCGCTTTATTTTTGGACCCTACATGGCTCGGCAATCGATGTGAGTATAAGTTGTTATGACATTTTAGTAGCATTACTGAGTTTACTGGCATTATTTTTGGTATGATTTATGGTTTAACCCATTCGCAGCCGCTGTACTCAAACGAGTAGTGTTTTTTTTTTTTTTTTTTCTTATAAATGTAGGTTGATTATCGCGTCATTTAGTAATAATGATAAAGACCAAAATTACTATTTCCTACCTTACAATTGCCAGAATTTTAATAAAAACACGATTTAATATTAGGTGTTCATGTTTTTTTTTATAATTAAACTCCCTGTCCTAATTTTAAGTTCGGGTCTCGATGCATCGTTTTTTAGTTTCAGGTTTAATTAAATCTACAAATAATTGAAGTAACGTCAAAACGCGTAGCTAAATACTAATTATGAATAACTGGGAAATACAAAAAACGTTTTCTGTCGCTCAATTGGGAGAGCAATAATGGACGAAGTCTTGAGCAAAAGCTAGTTAATATAAAATATTGGTATCAGCATAATGAACTAATACGGACATAGGACCTCATAGGGTAGGTTTTCTAGTATAACAAAGCGTCACACCTTTCCATAATTCCAGCGGGCAAGAGCAGCAGTAGCGGCAGCAATGCGGCCATGGCGGCTGAAATGCAGCGCGTGGCCGAGGCGCAGAGACAATATCTTCTAGACATGATCCCCGGCCAGCACCGCAACCCGTGGCCCAAGAACTAAAGGTATATTTTTTTCTATAGGCTATTCGATTGTTGATGTTATGCTACCAAACATCCACTTTTTATTCCCTTAGTTTATGCTGACTAAATACTATCTGATCGCATCCGAAATACCTTACTGCGCGCTAGAACTCTCATTACTGATATCTCCAAGAAAGCTGCTCAGTTAAAGTGGGATTGGGCCGGACATGTCTGCCGCATGTCACAGGCAAAGGTTACCACCCTTTAAATGAAAAATGGCCACGCGGTAGAGCCAGAAGGCGGTGGCGTGACGATCTGGACTCTTATAGAGAAGACTGAGGCAGTGGCCCAAAGTCGTGGAGAGTGGAAAAAGAGTAGGAAGGTGCTCTGCAGTGGGACATGACAGAATCCTAATAATAATGGGGATCCACACTGCCAAATTCTCCTTGTAGGTGGCGCATTGTTGATGCGGCCAAAGCTATCTGTCGTTCCAGTACAGAAGTTGTGTTTTTTTGAGTATTTTTTTGTGTTTTCAATCTACGAAAGCATAATGCCGTTATGTGCTGTGCCAGGTTGTTACAATAATAGGTTCATTATTTCCAAAAGACCCAGTTTTAAAAAAGAAGTGGGAAACGGCTATAAAAAAATAAAAAAAACTTTTAGGTAGTTTACTGGAACTATTTACATCATGATAAGCTTCTGGATCGGGAACATTCATCGTATAATTAGATTGTGAAGCTACGACACCAAAATTCCCGGTATCATCGCGGTTTCGATCGTAGAATTCTAACCTAAAAAGCAAACATGTACGTGTTTTATTATTTCAGTTGTATTTAACACAAATACAACAAAAACAATTTTAACAACCAATTAAATGTAACATTTACAGTAATAAAACTGGATTAACACCCAAATGATTACCTCGCAATAAGATCGGCTTTTTTACCAGATACTTTTGATCCTAGTTTCCGAAGTTCGTCTTTTAGTTCAGATAACTTTATTGACAAATTCATTATGATGAAATAACATCAAATAGTCACGAAAAACTGTAAATTAGATACGAAAAAGCCCGACATAAACAATAGCAAAATGTTTGACATAGCCGTATCTATGCTGCGCCATCTGCATCAAGCTTTGCGTGTGGATCCCCATTAAATATTTGTTGTAGAATTCCACTCGCTTCGTGATCGAAGGGCGCGAACAGGTCTAACGCAATAAGGTAGACTTACCGCCTAATTTGATTGTTTTCAAAAATTGGAACAGTTATAGCTTTCAAACATACACATGGATAGCAATGATAGCTTTCATAAAATTTGGGCGGAAGTTTGCTGTGCAATACAATTTTGTTTGTAAATTGTTTCTTTTTAAAAAGTTGATTGCTTTGTTTCAGGGTAACTGAGAAGCAGATAAGTTTTCGGGAGTGACAGAAGTTTTTATCTAAGTGTATTTTAAGCTAGATAGTAAGGATCTTTCGAACATTTTAACCAGATAGATCAATTATGCACAACATTTGAAAGAAATACGTAAACCGTAAAATTAAGTAAGAATCAGTAAATGGCTAGTTTTACGTGTGCGAGATAATTATAAGAGTAATATGACAGTTTTGTATGAGGATTTTAGAGAATAAATAAATGATGCAATGGTATGGAAATATTGTTTTATTTCAAAAATATTTGGATAGAGATTGCACTTAATATTGAACGGAATAATTTGATCTTAGAATTAGATAATGTCACTTTGTGAATACTCTTATAAAATATTATTTACTCTTTCAACATGATGGCAGAAGATACTAGTTCCTGTAAAGAGAAAAAATATTTATAAGTTCTCGTTCTTGTAAGGGTGTTTTTAGAGTCGTGCGGATTTGATAATGAACGCGGTACGATTGATATATATATATACTAGTCAAAACAAAATAGGGGCCACCACGTTTTTTTAGTTTTCCAATAAATGTATTATATTTAGGGGTTGATAAATTATTAAACTTAATTTATTGATTAATTTTTAATGTTTTAACAATAAAATTAACGAAGACGAATTTGAAAATTTTAAAATGTTAGGTTTTTGTGACAAAAAAAAGGAATTTTTGCTAAAAATACACTACATGAAAAAAAAATGAAAAAATTTGAAACAATCTTATTTTTTTCTCATTTTTTCACTTTTTTCGTACCGTGTATGCCCTCCTCTTTTGTGAATGCATTCTCGAAGCCTAGAGAGCATACTCTCTACCAAGTGGCGAACTGTTTCTTGTGCAATTTGTTCCCAGCTTGTTTTCAGCACATTAATGACCTGTCTTTCGTTATGCACAGGTTGGTTTATGTTCCGGACACTTCGTTTTAATAAATCCTACATGTGCTCGATCGGGTTAAGATCCGGACTTTTGGCGGGCCACGGCAAAACCTGTATACCAGCTTCCTCTAGGGCTTCTCGGGTGGCTCTTGCTGTATGAGCGCGGGCATTGTCATGCATTAATTTAAATCCTGCACCAATTCTTTGTGCAAATGGCACCACATGGGGTCTTATGACCTGTTCAATGTATCGTTGAGCCGTTACCGTACCTTCATTGAGAACTGCGAGCACGGTTCGACCGGACATCGAGATTCCGCCCCACACCATTACATTGGGACCCCCAAATCTGTCACTTTCATGGATGCAGGCATCCGAAAATCGCTCACCTTCTCGTCTCCAAACTCTGATGCGACGATCCTCACTAAAAATTTTACTTTACACTCATCAGTGAACAATTCTGTGCTCCAATCATTTGTGTCCCAGTCCTGGTGTTGTCTTGCGAAAGATAAACGGTTCGCACGATGCGCACTTGTCAACGGAATTCGCACTACACATCTCCTAGAGAATTGTTGGTCCTCGTGTAACCGATTCCTAATCGTTTGGTCGCTAACACGAGTACCCGTCGCCTGGCGCAAGCGGATTTTGTATGGAGCGAGCGGTGACGAAACGCTCTCTGCGCGCAGTTAAGCGTATGTAGCGATCTTCTTGTGTTGTGGTTGCTCGAATTCTTTCAGATTCCCGTCTTCTGGTTACAATTCCAGTCTCTTTGAATCGATTCCAAGTATTCTGGATGGGTCTTCGTGAAAATCACAGCTGCAGAGCTACAGAACGCTGCGAATTACCTTCTTGTATCAATGTTATGGCTCTAGTTGCGGTTTGCACGTCCATATGCCTACGATTTCTCGGTATTACCCTTTAAAAATGTTTATTCACACTCAAACTTAGTAAAATTTACCTGTTCGCGCATGAATTCACAGTTGAATGACCTAAAACTTCGTTTAAAAAGTTGGGTAAATTCAAGTGGTTACAAAAAAAATGTCAAACTGTCACCCACTTCAAAAACTATGCAAGCTGTAAACTCTCATGATGTTCGTTAACACTTAAGGTAACACCACAAAAAAGGTAGGTACTTATCATCAGTTAGAAATTATTAAAATCGGTCCAGATGTCGAAATAAATAAGTGGCCCTTATTTTGTTTTGACTAGTATATAATATGTGATGCCATAGACACAGCTCAGGAGCTGTGTCTATGGATAGGAGGGGAGTCAGGAAGTTGGTAATGTTGACACCCCCTCGCCTCGGAAAGCACGTTATGCCGTTGGTCCTGGGTCTGATCTCTCTACGGTCATGTCGGACTGCCGTCTTACCGAATTATGAGAGTAAAGGGATAGAGAGTGCACCTGTGTATTACCCATGGTATTACGCACACACTTGTGCACTATAATATGTCCCGCGCAGTTGGCTAATCTCTGTTGAGATAGGCCGCCGTAGTCAAAATTCGGCTAGGAGAACATTATATATGTGATGCCAAGAGACATTTCACATGTTACTGCACTGTCGCGGGTTATCTAAATTCCGCGTGCGTGTCCAAATTCGCACGGGTCTAAAGAGACCATAGTTCACCGATCAACCGATCTCCGAATAAATGCTTTTTCTTTCTTTCTAATTCCGTGGCTCGGTTCCCGTCATCGTACGAGCCATTACGTGGTGACCTCGTTCGCGGCGATCACGATAAGCCATAGGATTGACTATATTCAATTAATGATTTTTAATTAAACTATTTTTTTATTCAAGCTCGATTTCATTAGTAGCTAATTTGATTTGCGATGTGGCAGAGATGTGAATGAACTCTGCATTGGCATGTATCGAATTGCTTTATTTTCTTAGAATTCCATACAAACTTTATTATGTATATTAGAGTAAAACCGTTAAAATTTGAGATATGTAACACAGTACGTGTTGTGTTATAAAGTGTAGAAACAATGGGAAAAGCAGTCCGTGCACTATTTATTCGTTTCCAACATCAAAATGGAAATCATAGAAATTACTGGTTGCCATAATTTCACAGATCTCTCCCATCATCATCACCCTAGCGTTATCCCGGTTGTGCACTCGCACGCGAGGGCCCAGGGTCCGCTGACCATGATTCAGGATGTGTAATTACAGTGGAGCGTCTGACCTCCGGGACCTTGTTAAGGGAAACCGGACCAGTTTTGGATCATGGTTACACATTCAGTTGCCTGAATGTGCAGGTTCCCTCACGATGTTTTCCCTCACCGTAAGAGCATCGGTTAGTGAAACAACTAATGTACATAACTCAGATAAAGTCATTGGTATATGGCATATTTCCACAGATCTTAAAGTTCAAAATAATTGTGGTCACTAGGGGCGCTGTCATCGCGCACATAGCGAATTAAGGTGTTAGTTATTTATTTACCTTGTGAGCATCCAAATAGCTGAAGTCAGTGTCCGATGCCAGTATCTGCACCGCATCTATTATCACGTCGGCTGCTTTCTTCACGTTTTTGGCGAACATGGCCAGCACCTCACCCACTGATACCTGGCGATGTAGGATAGTTTGATAAGGTCAGGCAATTGTTATAATAATCATCAACATTAGCTTTAAACTGCTTAAGTGCTGTGAGAGGAAATATCATTTAGTTTTTTAGGGTTCCGTACCCAAAGGGTAAAAAGTTGAAAACGGTACCCTTTTAATATGCCTCCACTGTCTGTTTGTCTGTCACCAGGCTGTATCTCATGAACCGTGTTAGCTAGGTAGTTAAAATTTTCACAGGGGATGTATATCTGTTGACGCTATAAGAACTAATAATAGAATACAATAAATTTGGTGGGCTTCCATACAATAAATATGTTTTTTTTTTGCGTTTTTTGCTCTATATTTATAACGACAACAGGTAGATTCAAAGAATATTAAGTTGTATATTCACATCAAAAATAAAATATAATTAATTTAAATAAAGAAATACAAATAAGAAAATACAAATAAGAAGTAGTGGGTAATACTTACTGTTTACTACAATATTTTGATTTGTTTGTGTACCCTATTGATGATACTACGCCGCGCGCACTCGCGCGCCTGCCTGCCTTATTTTTATTTGTTTAAAACGTACCGTGAGAACCCCGGAGCCCCCAGTTGTCACCGAGACGTTACCTATGACACATGTACTAGACCGACCAGAGCGCTTTCGCCGCGTGTGTATCCTGTGAAGCTCCTTACAGACATTTCGAGTGATTGTGGCCTGTGTAGTTATACCCGAAAGCTGATGTGGCAAGTACCTAGCTATAAGCGCCAAGACATAACAATTTTCCACCTATCATTGTCGCCCTCCACGTGTAATCCACTGCCTAAACTCTCAAACATCCTGGTAGCAGAGCGTAGTTTTTTATTAGGACCCCTTATTAGTAACGTAATTTGTTTAATTGAGAGTTATTTATTTGCTACCTTCCTTTGTAATTTGAAGAAAACGTCTCGTCATATACCTAACCTATTTACAGTAAATTTCTTAATAACATTCGAGTACAACCCCTTTTACATAAGTGTAAGTGATTAAATCGATTAGCGCGTTAATTACCTACCCTTTGAGTGCAAGTGAGGTGCGCGAGCGCTTTGTTTCCCTATTGATCACGCCATTACCGCGTGACCGCGTGCGAGTTGTTTACGAGTTACGTTTGCCATACCCGGTGCCGTCCCTTACTATTTGTTCGTTTTGTGAGTTTAATTTACCTACCTTGTTTCTTGCGATTTAAAGTAAATAAAATGTCGGATACCGAAACCGGCAACGAGACCGTAAGGGCCGTACTTTACACGGATACAGCTGAATACCGTGAAGCTATTGGTGAACTCCGTTATATTAGTGACGGGGTTGATGATTCCCACCGAGTTCTTGAGACCTTTTCCTCCAATCGTATGCGAGCGCGTCTTTCCGACCTGCCACTTATGTGCGACAAGTTTTCCGCCGCTTGTTCCAAGCTGTTAGGTAATCTCGATCCTGCTATTTATGAACAAGAATATGTGCAAGTTAAGAACGAGATACGCGTAGTAAGGGACAAAGTAGACGACTTAAAAATTAAGTTAGATGAAATACGACCTCACCAATTTGAGACGTCCCGTATTAGCACCCCCTTCAAGGAGAATAAATCCCTGGCTATTGATAACCCGGCTAGTAAATTACCTGACCTACCTATACCTAAGTTTGATGGCCGTCCCGATAGTTGGATCAGTTTTATAGACCAGTTTGATAGCGTGGTGGACAACCAGCCTACCCTTACCCCGACTTTGAAGCTACACTATTTAGTGGGAGCCTTATCGGATGAACCTCGTCGATTAATACAACACCTCAAGATTGAGGCGGGCAATCACACCGTGGCCCGTGACCTCCTAAAACGTAGGTACCATAACCTGCGTGTTTTAGCGGATACCCACATTGCTCAAATAATGATGCTCCCTACTATAACGCCTAAACTTTCCGGGTTACGTGTGTCGTTCCTGAACCCCCTGCTTTCGACTTATCGATGCTTAGAAAGATAGGAACTTCCTGTTAAACATTGGTCGTACCTATTAGTTCACTTATGCCTTGCTAAACTGCCTTCAGAGTTAAAATCGAGATTTGAACGTCGTTATGGCGATAATCCTAATCACCTCCCTACTTTTGATCATCTTATTACCTTTCTTGAGGATGAATGTAGGCACCACGACAATGTAGGTAGTGCTTCTGTCGTTGACACTACTACCCCCCTACTGTAAGCTCCCCTCGTTTGCCTAAACCTAACGCGCGTTCCCCACCTCCTGCGAGAGCCTTTGTTACCTTTGCAACGACATCTAAATGTCACCTTTGTAATAGTACTTCGCATTACTTACGCGAGTGTCCCGATTTTATTCGCCTTCCTACACGTCAACGTGTTACCTTTGTAAAAGAAGCCCGACTGTGCTATCGATGCCTGGATAGACACTCCATATCCCAATGCACGCGAGTATATCGCTGTCGCACGTGCCGTCGTTCCAGTCATCACACGTTACTGTGTTATAATGACTCCTCTCCTGTGAATTACGATCGCGAGCGCTCATACCGAGACGTCCCGGCCTTAGCTTCCAACCAACCGCGGCAATCCCCACAAAGTCACTTAACGGACCGTGTGTCACCCCCACGTACTGAATGGCACCGTGTTCGTACCCCGCCCCCTCGTGATTCCCGTAGAGCATCACCTCCCCGTTCGGGCGGGCGATCCCCACCTGCACCCAGCGGTAACCGTACTTATAATGCCCCTCTAGGTCAAAGAACCCAGGCTGAACGTGCATTTCATCATAAGTACAATGAGGCCCCACAATTCTGACTAGATAGCGCCCCTTCTATACCCGCTTTTACATCTTTACCTCGCAATTCTCTCGTTATTTTACCTACGGCCTTGATTCATGTTAAAACCTCATCTGGATATTATGTGGAAGCGCGTGCCTTATGTGACACTGGTGCTCAGGGCTGCCTTCTTACTACTGAGCTTGTTGTTGACTACATGAACTTACCTATCATTCCTTCTCCAGTTCCTGTTCGTGGAATAGGTAATGTTCAAGCAATTAATTCCCCGGGCATTGTATCCTTTTCATTTAAGCCAGTTAATTCTGCCTTTCCAGAAATCTCTACCAGTGCAATAGTTGTTGATGTGATTGCTGGTACCCTCCCAGAGGTAGACTTACCTAAAAGTGTAATTACCGGTACTAAGCACCTCCCTCTTGCTGACCCTTTATTTTACAAACCTGGTACTATAAGTGTACTTCTTGGAGCTGACGTCATTGGTCGCCTTTTAAGGTCCGACTTGTTTGTGTCCCCTGATGGCCTTACTGCTATCTCGACGATATTTGGTTATGTCCTGTGTGGTCCTGTTTATGGAGGATTTACTGATTTGGAACCCCCCATGACTGGAGTCTCGCTGTCCCAAATAGTTGAAAAATTCTGGAAAATCGAAGAGGCCCCCCAATCTCCAGTTGCGAACCCCTTGGATATAGAGTTGAAACCTTTTTTAAAGCAACTACCACTCGTGAAAGCGATGGTCGATTTATAGTTAGACTCCCTTTTCTTCATGATCGTCCACCTCTCGGTGATTCTAAAACCAATGCCTTACGGCGATTCCATAATCTTTTTTTCAGAGAAGCGTTTGCAAGCCAATCCTAATTTTCGAGAGAAATATATTTCCTTTATGCGTGAGTACCTTGACCTATACCATATGTCCCTTTTTTCATATGACTCGACCCGGGAACATTATTTTATCCCTCATCATGGAATTTTTAAGTCCGTTAGTGACAAAATACGTGGTAGTAGTCGATGGTAGTAGTCCTACGTCCTCTAAAGTGTCCCTGAATCAATGTTTACATACAGGCCCTAAGCTTCAGCGAGATATTTCTCACATCCTCCTAAATTTCCGCAGGCACGAGGTAGTGTTTGTAACAGATATTCGTATGATGTTTCGTATGACTTGGGTACATCCTGATGATAGAAGGTACCAACTTGTGCTTTGGCGTGAGGATCCCTCTCAGCCACTTCTTGCCTATGAACTTAATACCAATACCTATAGTCTTCGTTCCAGTCCATTCATTGCAATTCGTGCCCTTCTTGAGCTCGCTGAACAAGAGAGACTTACCTTCCCTCGAGCTGCTGAAGTCCTTGAGAGAGATATTTATATCGACGATTGTCTTACTGGTGCTGATACTATTGCGTCTGCCCGGGCCTTGAAAACTGAGCTTATAGGAATAATGGCCTCTGGTGGTAATGAACTCCGTAAGTGGATTAGTAACAGGCCCGAGCTCCTGGAGGATATGCCCCCGGATCATTTGCAACTTCCTCATTCATTCTCAGACCCAGATAATCCTCAGACTGTCGCTATTTTAGGTGTGCAGTACAATCCTGTGAGTGACTCATTTACCTACAATTATACCTGTGATACCCGTGATGCAGTTATTACAAAACGCAAAGTTTTATCTTTGATTGCCCGTATGTATGACCCTTGTGGCTGGATATCTCCCGTCGTATTTAAGGCTAAGGAATTTATCCAACGCTTATGGATGTCAGGCTTATCCTGGGATGATCCTTTAAATGAACCCCTGTCTTTAGAGTGGACTGCATTTGTTCAGGACCTAGCGAAGGTTAGTGAAGTGGCCATTCCGCGACATATTCTTCCCAGAGGTTCCTCCTCCTTATCCCTACATGGGTTCTGTGATGCTTCTGAATTGGGATATGCTGCCGCTGTTTATTTACGTGCGGAACTTCCGTCTGGTGTTTGCTCCGTCCATCTTGTTATGGCTAAATCTAAAGTTGCCCCTGTTCGGACCCGTTTAACAATTCCCAAGTTGGAATTGTTGGAAGCTACCCTCCTCTCTAAATTACTTCATCACGTCGCTCTTTGTCTGCAAAGGTCGTCTGTGTTGACTTCAATCCATAGTTGGACGGATAGTAAAATCGTGTTGTGTTGGTTAAAAACCACTCCTCACCTCCTTCAGACTTTTGAGGCTAATCGTGTCTCCCAGATTAATAATAGTCCTACATCTAGTGAATGGAGGCACGTCCCAGGCTACATGAACCCTAGTGACTGTGCATCGAGAGGTATGTCAATCACCCGACTGATCGACCACTCCCTTTGGTTTTCACCTTTGTGGTTGACGCAGTCTCCTGACAACTGGCCCGGTATTTCGGAACCTAACCCAAGTAGTGATCTCCCTGGACTACGTTGTTTAGTAGTCTCTGCCGATGTTCCTACCCCGGATCCCTCATTCTTGAGAGCGGTATAGTTCTTTGAACAAGCTAATAAACGTGACTTGTTACCTAAGGCGGTTTTTATTTCCTAAATCTTACTTGTCCTACCTGAGCCCTGAGGAACAAAGAGATTCCCTTTGTTTTTAGGGAAAATCGTTCAATTTACCTCCTTTTCTGATGAACTTAATCGCTTACGGCGTGGCGATCCTATGACTAACTCCCTTAGAAAGTTGAATTTATTTCTAGATGACAGAGGCCTGATTCGAGTTGGAGGTCGATTACGAAACTCCGATCTATCCTTTGATGCGCGCCATCCCCTTCTTCTGCCTAAGAATGGTAATTTCGTGAACATCCTTATTTCACATTACCATCGCGAGAATGCTCATGCTGGTGTTAATGCAATTCTTGCCATATTTAATAGAGAGTTTTGGATCTTGTCGGCACGCAGAGCTATTCAGCATGTGATTTTTAAATGCCTTCCCTGTTATCGTCTCAAGACGGCTGTATCTCAACCCTTCATGGGTGACCTACCTAAAGACCGCGTCACGGCTGCTAGACCGTTTGACGGTGTAGGTACCGATTTTGCAGGACCCTTTTTTACCAAAGTCCAGGCCTATAGGAACAAAAGGTTAGTGAAAAGTTACCTGTGTGTATTTGTCTGCCTTTCTACTAAAGCCGTTCACCTTGAGGTTGTGTCGGACCTAACTACTGAAGCCTTTATTGCGGCCTTTTCCCGATTCGTGTCGCGTCGTGGTGTACCTCGCCTAATCCGATCCGATTGCGGTCGAAATTACATCGGTGCCAACAATTACCTTAAAGAGTTAGAGTGTTTCCTGTCTCAAAACCAGGCGGCTATTGGTTCTGAGCTTTCAAAGCGGAACATATTCTGGGTTTTCGATCCTCCTGTTTGCCCTCATTGGGGCGGTCTTTTTGAAGCTGCGGTTAAATCGGCGAAATCGCACCTAAAACGAGTAGTAGGCGATACCCCCCTTACGTTTGAAGAGCTGACCACTGTTTTTGCTAAAATTGAAGCAGTTTTAAATTCACGCCCATTGTGCCCACTTTCTCCGGACCCTAATGATGTCGAAGTGTTAACTCCCGGCCATTTCTTAATTGGACAACCCTTAACTGCACTTCCCCTAGTGCAGTACCCTTATAAAGACGTAAAATTGCATCGCCTTACACGGTTTCAGCTAATCCAACAAATTACCCAGCACTTTTGGTCTCGCTGGCATTTAGAATACTTAAATACATTACAAATTAGAAATAAATGGACCTCTCCTTGTGATCCTCCTAAAGTAGGTGAGCTAGTACTCATAAAAGATGACAACCTTCCCCCTTTGCAGTGGCGTCGTGGACGCATTATTAATTTATACCCTGGCCAAGACCAAGTTGTTCGTGTGGTAGATGTTAAAACTCCTACCGGTAGCCTAAAGAGATCTTTGACGAAATTAGTTCGTCTTCCTGTCCAGTGAACTTCTTTTCCTTAGCTTCCTAACCTTCTCGTAGACACTTGACGTGTTTAGGGCGGGCGATATGTTTACTACAATATTTGGATTTGTTTGTGTACCCTATTGATGATACTACGCCGCGCGCACTCGCGCGCCTGCCTGCCTTATTTTTATTTGTTTAAAACGTACCGTGAGAACCCCGGAGCCCCCAGTTGTCACCGAGACGTTACCTATGACACATGTACTAGACCGACCAGAGCGCTTTCGCCGCGTGTGTATCCTGTGAAGCTCCTTACAGACATTTCGAGTGATTGTGGCCTGTGAAGTTATACCCGAAAGCTGATGTGGCAAGTACCTAGCTATAAGCGCCAAGACATAACAATTTTCCACCTATCATTGTCGCCCTCCACGTGTAATCCACTGCCTAAACTCTCAAACACTTACGGAGGTTTCATTCTCCCGCCAGCAGTCGTAGTCGGTGACGAGCGCTACCGCCGCGTAGCTGAGCCCTGCTTCCTTTGCCAACACCACCTGAAGAAATAAGGGATTTTGCGCTTGATTCTAATGTAGGGCACATTAGTAGGGTCCTAAATTAAATTCAAGTTCAGTCTCTCTCTTTCTCTCAAATGAAAATAAAAAGGGACAAGACAAGAATAATTTAGAAACGTCAAATTAAGCGATGCGACTTCATTTTTACAAAATTTTGCGTGTTTTCGTCTAATTTTAGTCGTTATATTCGATACTTCCCTACTAAACTGTCCATGGATTCTGTAATTGTCTTAGAAACTGACAGCTGTTTAGTCTGACGTTTCTTAATTATTATAGTCTGTCTCTTTTCGTTTGTTTAGCCAGGCCCATGTAACTCCCCGCGTAGGTAGCAAAAACGTACCTACGCGCGGCGACCCATTGGAAGAGGCTAAACAAGTTGGGTGTCGCGAGCGAGCAACGAGACGCCCGCGCGTTTTATTCACCGGCGGCGCACGGGACTATGTGTGAATTACGTTGCTGGCTGGACGAGCATGAATAAAGTGCTAGAAAGGTGCGCTAGATGGCGTAAGTAGCTTCTAGTAGCAGTTAACCCTATCGCGTCGCATGATATAGTCCGTGCCATTTAAACTTGCACAAAAGGTTATTGACCCCACCTGTACCAAAAAATGCCCAAACTTTGCGACACGTGTCGCTCATCGTATAAAATAGCGATAATCCCGACCTATCGCTGATTTCATAATACCACGGCCCGTCCGAGAACGAGACAACTCTAAAACATCAAAATTTAAGTAATAGTTTCTCAATTTTGTAAATAAAACACAGATTTATAGTTATTAAAATAAAATTTCTTTTAATTTACTTATTGAAAGTCTTTAAGCAGTTACTTGGTTTTAATTTAAAAACTCGGTTAATTGACATTACTTTTACCATAAATATAAACACAATAATTACAAATTAAATTTTTTCCATAAAGAATAACCAGTAGTTGACCATTCATAGATATTTATAATTATAAAATTTTGACTCCGAAAATGATAAATTATGACTTATTGCACTTAACCGTTAGTGGTTTGAAAGGTCAGGGGTGCTATACCTGTACGCTATTTTGTAATGGCTAAACCGGTGCGGCATAATTCGATTTTTTTAATTTACGAATTTCGGAAGTGTTCCCAAGTCCCATGCCGGTGGAACTTTCCAACCATCTTCTCTATTGAAATTTGGATGTTTTCTAATTTCAATGGCTTCACGTAGCATTCGAGGAATAAAACGCCGTTCTTTTGCAAGTATTTTAGGTTGGTCAAAACGAATGAAGTGGTTGGGTTTGTCTAAGGCATGTTCACACACTGCTGATTTCAATAGAGAAGATGGTTGGAAAGTTCCACCGGCATGGGATCCTATTCTAGCAAAAACCAAAGCAACACCTAGCACTGCAAGATCTCAAGACACGGTTAGCTCTTTCTGCGTAAATAGGAACGTAAATTAATATTATTGAGTGACGGTAGTTAAAATTTTTAAAAACTTTGTAATGACAAATAATACCTTAGTCTCCCTGTGACCACGATCGCTGTAAAGTGTTCGAAACGTCAGGTTTAAAATAAAATGTAAATAAATCGCGAAGTAATCCGTAAAATTGCGTTTTAATGATTGTAGGTAATTCCATTTGAACACAAGTTTGAACGATGTTTTTATGTATAAAGTGATCGTTAGAGCTTTTACACACGAACAGCAGTTTTCTGTCGACGTATGTAACTGCAGCCGACGTTAGAAGTCGGCGGCTAGTTGTCGACGCATTGGCGGCTGCCACCGGCTGATGTTGACAGCTAGCCGCGTCTGTCATTTGACCGTCGAATGCAGTTACTCTAGGAGCTAGGACGTGCACAAAATGAGCCTAATAGAAGAAATTGCGAAAAGCGAGTCGTTGCTCCGCTGAAATACTTTTTCGCATGATGGTATCTCGGCGAGCTAGTGAGTTTTTTAAAATGGTCGTCGGCTCATCAAAGATGTCTTAGACGACTTACACATCTTACCATGCATTGTCATCCAAACTAAACGTGTATGCAACATTTCAGCTCAATCGGTTAAAGATATCTGCTAAAAAATTGAATTTTTGAATAATACCTACCAACTGTTCCCGCTATAATAACGCTGGATATAGAAAAATACATTTTTTAAAATAAATAATCAAAGATGCAACTATATTTATTTCATTATTTATGTCCAGTTACATAAAATGTCGGCTGTCCCTCAGCATATTGCTTGTTTTGTAATGCAGTAGCCAAATGTTTGTAATACATGTCAAATTTTCGGGTCAAGGTCGTCTCGTACCAATAAACGTTTGTTTACACAGACTTCTATCGCTACGCCTCTTGTTTTGGTTCGCCGCGATCCCGTATCGGCGTGCAGTGGTACAGGGATGGCAATGCCCTTTTGTGCAAGTTTAAATGGCACGGGCTATAGTACTTCACTGAATAGGTTTAGTGTATTATGAGTCATATTCCAGAGTTATAAGAATTAAATTATCTTGCAATAAATTTCTGTAGGTGTCTAAACAAGAATGTGCTTGACTCTAAGGCGAACTAAATTACACCATATCGTTGACGACATTGAGTAGATATTTCATCAAATTTCTTTGCAAAGTCATATTTCTGTACGGAGTACTGATTCTGTGGTTTAGCGGAGAAAGAGAGAGACTGAACTTAAATTTAATTTTATAGAGGACACATTAGAATCGAACCCTTTGTAGTGTTCTTATATTTGTTGACGTAAAGCTTGTAGAACACCGCTGCGCGGCGAAACTGTGCCAACAAAAATAAAGTAGATAATACACGGCGCTTAATCCACTATTTTGTAATAATTTGGGAAAGTGTACTTTGGTTTAACGTTGGTGTGCGGTGTGTTACAGCCCCAAATTAGTTTTTAATCTAAATATTGCACTGAATAAATAGATATTGCACTTAAAAAATCACGGCTGGGTAGCCAAGTAGATAGCCTAGACAATCAAGTGCAATATCTAGGACTAAATTAATTTGGCCTTAACTGGTCCCAAGAAACAAATGCACTTTCATATTTTTAAGGAGCTCATATGGGCCCGCTTTATTGGTTATTGGGCTATTTGACACTACTGGTCACTTACGTTACAAATAGCATACTTACTTGGTAGTTAAGTGTTAAGCAAATGAACATCGTAAAAACAAATAAACATCGTAGAAATAAATTATTATCGTTAAAACAGGTAAATATCATAAAAACAAGCAAACACCATGAATTAAACATCGAACAAAAAACAAATGAACATCGAAAAAAAGACCAAATCAATCATCCGAAAAAAAACCGGGACGAGTCGCCCCCTAAGCTTTTATTTAAGAGTAACCAAATAAATAATTATACCTCTGGAACCGTAGTCATGTTGACCAAATGTCCGCCCCACTGCCGATGCATCAAACTCTCTGCGCGGCTCGAAAACCTATCAAAAAGCAAAATTCTAGGTTTTACGATTGCAGCAATAGCACAGCAACGACATTCGAATTGTATTTTTTTTATGATTTTAAAAGCTATAATAATGACAGTCGCGTACGATTGGCACTTCCTTGTCCCGCACCTCTTGCGGGTCTATACTCACCTCGGTCCCTGTATAACCACAGCAGTGCCGGTCTCATGACACGAGTAGTTCCTAGCACGCGCAGCCGTCGCCAGCGCCTGTCCCGCTCGCTCGCAGCACCCTCCCTCTCTAGCAGACACCTAATAACCACTTCTCACCTCGCGCCCTGTATAACCACAGCAGTGCCCGTCTTATGACACTAGTAGTTCCTAGCGCACGCAGCCGTCACCAGCGCCTGTCTCGCTCGCTCGCAGCACCCTCCCTCTCTAGCAGACACCTAACAACCACTACTCACCTCGGTCCCTGTATAACCACAGCAGTGCCCGTCTCATGACACGAGTAGTTCCTAGCGCGCGCAGCCGTCACCAGCGCCTGTCTCGCTCTCACACAGTACGCAGGCCTCATTGGCAGGTGGCAGACGCCGCGCGGGCCGCCCGGGGTTAAGTCGTAAAACGTGCATTTGCGGCCCCAGGTCCTTTGGATAAAGAAATTGTTGTAATGAGTAAAGTAAAAATACTGAATGGATAACACTGATAGTGCACTTAAAAAGAGGTAGGTGGATTATCAGCGCTCGGAAATTGACTGCCTCAAATTGTGTAATCTGCACAATTTTGCATTCAAATATGACATTTGACACGTAAAAGAATGTGTACTCGAAGTATCTTTGAATCGCTGTGCGCAGTACGAGATTACGGGTCTACCTCTTTTTTAAACAAATACACTGTCAGTGATGGATAAAGATTGTTGAACAATAAAATTATTATAAACTTTTAGCGGTTCGTCGCAACTTCACCCGCGCTGAAAAGCGTCATGGGTCCTAGCGGGTCTCGCTAAGTGCTACCAACCTAAGCTAAGTGACCCTTTTAATTAAAACACACATTAATGTGGGCATCACAGGTTAATAATTGCACAGTCTGACTGGTTACCTATTTTGTAATTGTGTAAATCTATCTACTATGTTTTTTCCTTTGTACCTAAACGTGCCTTTTATGTTGTTTTTATCGTGTGTTATGTGATGTCCGGTTGATTAGTCCGATGATTTATTAATATATGTATTTTATTTTTGTTCCACCCTCTGCGGAGACACACCTGCTCTGACTGCAGCCTATGGACTGCGGTGTAATCAGGCGCATAATAATAATAAAACCCAAGTGAACGTGACTGATTAGTGCGCGCGGGCTCCCATACAACGTAGTATATGTACGACTCACTGCCACAGCCAGGCTGCCTAGTGCACGGGAGGTCTAAGAATAGAATTAGTGCAGTGTTTGCTAGCTATTCTGTAGTCACGATAACCAAAAATAAATAGACCAGTTAAATACCTGTCAATAAAATCATCAAGTATAACCAAGTCCCCTGGTTTGTACTCTTCCACGAGCGATCCAGTGGCGGTGGTAGCGAGGATATGCGTGCAGCCGGCCTCCTTTAGCGCCCAAATGTTCGCGCGGTAGTTCACGTCGCTGGAATGTCAAATGTTTTTGATGATTATTGTCAGGCTATGATATTTGCAGCAACGCACATTGCCACAACCCACAAAGAATAAGAGTTTACAGGTTTGTCATTCCGTAAGTACACACGGCAGCACGACCAATTAAAATCACAAAAATGAGATTATAAGAACTTATCTCATACTATGTTTTATCACATTGTCAGGGAACTTTTTACCTGACTGCGGAAGGAGGGTTATGTTTTTCGAGAGTATGTATGTATGTATATATGTATAATTGTTTGGCACGCCCTACAGCCCAAACGGCTAGGCAGTTTTTGACATAAGAGGTGTCGTTGAATTTGACAAAATGGTGAGAGTGACATAGGCTACATACATTTAAAAAATAGCGCCCGCAAAAGGTAATAAAGGGGGGAGGGGGATTGATTTTTTCTTACTATAGCAATATGGGTATCAAATGAAAGCCACTAAAAAGACCGTTTGAAAAATATATTATAATAATTTATGCAGTCGGTCAGTAGTTTTGTTTTTTCAATAATTATGTTAACTTGTTATGAAAATTGATGTCTTTAAACCTAAAAAGTTTTTTCGCTATTCGTCTCACCTCGGTTGAAACTGGTGACTTCTCCCATGACGCGCGAGCAGAACGCAGGGCACGCCCTTGATCTCGCCCTGTATCAGCACATCCGACGGCTCCCCAAACGGAGTCCGCACCGTCGTCTCCGTCTGGTTCTCGAACAGGGTCGGGTCGTCAAACCCTGAGCCTCCGATGATGCCGACCTGGTTGGGCGATCGTTACAATTATTGTTTTTAAGTGATACTGAATGTATTGTTTTTAGTGATACTTTGCAATTGAAATACATATATATTATTGCACTTCAAAAAACGACCACCAGAGGCGGGAATCGAACCCTCTCGGCCATAGCACAGAATACTAGTACTTCGTACAGAAGTATGACTTAGCAATTGTATTCAAAGAAATGTCTACTCAATGTCGTCAACAATATGGCGTAATTTAGTTCGCCTCAGAGTCAAGCACATTTTCGTGTAGACACCTACAAAAATCCATTGCAAGATAATTTTATACTTATTGCTCTGGAATATGATTCATAATACACTAAACCTATTCAGTGACGTAATATCACGCGACGCGATAGGGTTGACTGCTACGAGAAGCTTCTAACGCCATCTAGCGCCTCTTTCTAGTACTTTATTCATTCTCGTCCAGCCAGCAACGTAGCCGCGCGGCCGCCGGTGAATAAAACGCGCGAGCGTGTCACTGACCGGTAGCGACACGCAACTTGTTTTAGCCCCTAAGTAGGGTCGCCGCGCGTAGGTACGTTTTTGCTACTTACGCGGGGAGATACACAGGCCTGACTAGAGATACCCTTCTCAAATCTGTGAATTAGCTACCGGTCAGTGACACGCTTGCGCGTTTTATTTACCGGCGGCCGCGCGGCTACGTTGCTGGCTGGACGAGAATGAATAAAGTACTAGAAAGAGGCGCTAGATGGCGTTAGAAGCTTCTCGTAGCAGTCAACCCTATCGCGTCGCGTAATATTACGTCACTCAATAGCACAGACCACACAACTTAAAGACCACGCATTGCGGGGGACTTACATTCGCCTAGGTTATGCAGTATCACTGCATAACAGCCGGCCCCGCCCCCTTTCGTTCCTCATTCCGCTACCGAGACTCAAAGTAACAACATTGACCTTGCTCCCGAAAAAAAATAAAAATAAGCGGTAATAATGCCGTATTGTTCAGTGAAATGGTGTGGAAAGTGTAGTACAACATGTAGTCTCACGAAAGATGGCATTACATTTCACCGGTAAGTAATTATTCCTATCAAATTAATTGAAATACTCCAATATCACAAATGAAATAAAATGTTTTATTTCGAAGAGCACGCGTTGATGTCTTTTTTTTGCTATCCCTTTCTCGCAAGTTTAGTTCAAATGATGTTGTCTCAATTTGTCAATAAGCAAGGAGTACAATAGTGTCGAGACACATACTAGTAAACCTAAAATTCAAAATATCGACAAATCCTAAATAGAACGAGTGATAAGTGGGTATCTAAATTTCAGTTATTTCATATATATTTTAATAAAGTGACTTTACAAAAGAGCACTTACGATGAATTGAAATAAGTGTAAAGTGCTTAAACAAACAAACTTTAACTAATAAAAAAACTTAACTAAACTTTTTAAAATAAATATATCAAACTCACATTGCGTACGATTGCCATTTTTTTTCAAACTTAGTTTTCGTACACTTAACAAAATGATGTTGAGTGAGATAGGTAACTTGTTTTACTAAAACCGCTAAATTATGAAAAGTAGCTAAATAACGTGAGATCTCCGGCGATTGACCTTTGCCCACTCCAGTTTTTTTTAAATTGCTATTAATCGGAAGTCGGTTGTGCGTGTGTTTTTTAAATGAATTATTTTAAAGCTCCTAAATATTTTCTTACTTTTTTTTTAACTCAGGTATCGATATCAAGATATGTCTTGCCCATCACTAGTGAGCTATCACTGCCATTGTCAATTTTGACGTCTCCTTGTACTAGCCAATAGGAACGAGCAGACCTCTCCCCGCACCCCACCAACTTTTGGCGATTTTGTTTTCGTATTAGAGTTGATAAAAGCGTGGTCTTTAGGTTGTGTGGTCTGTGCTCAATAGGTTTAGTGTATTATGAATCATATTCCAGAGCAATAAGTATAAATATCTTGCAATGGATTTTTGTAGGTGTCTACACGAAAATGTGCTTGACTCTGAGGCGAACTAAATTACGCCATATTGTTGACGACATTTCTTTGAATACAATTGCTAAGTCATACTTCTGTATGAAGTACTAGTATTCTGTGCTCTAGTATAAATCGGGTTGAAGCCTAGGCGCAGCAAGCATTTACGAAAATTCCTTGGTAGCTCAGTTGGAGAGCATTTGCCAGCAGTCCCAATTGTAGACAGGCGATGAATTTTCGTGTGCAATATTTAATTACAAACTTTAATTATCCATGTAGGTACAAATGTTCGTGCTAATGACACAAACATTTGCCCTTTGGCATTTAAGTCCGGAGCTATATCAAGACTAGTCGTCAATTGGTTTAAATGCTCTGTGAATCAATTTGTTGATAAGTGGCTATAAAAGTCAATCAATATATGTATATGTAGAGAATGGATCCATTACGAATTGTAATTTAGCAAACAGCATATTGAATATTATCCTGGAAATGTAGTTTTCAGTCAGAAAACAGTGAAATTTAGCTAATATGTGAAATCTTACCACAAGTTATTTGGCACATTGTAAGAAGACTAGCTTACTTTTAAAATTTTATTAAGAGAGTACACTTATTAAGGGAGGAGGGCATATCCATTAACATTTGGGGCATTTTACATGAAGCGGTCAGCGAAAAATATATATTGCATCATCATCATCAGCCTATTTTACGTCGCACTGCTGGGCACAGACCTCCTTTTTGGGTCAAAGTTGGAACATGGTCAAAGTGAAAGTGGGAACTTTTACGTTTGAACTTTGACTTTGTAAACTTCACACACACCTGAATATGAACAAAATCCAGAACTTGGCCTAATTTTTGCTGCCTGCTTCACGTGAAATGCCCCATTTATTAAATCTCAAGTTATGTATGAGGCTAGATAACAATGGGAATAACCTTGTCCATCAGTATTGTTTGCTCTGTTAAAATTAGAAATTGCTTTTAGCAATAAAACCGCATAAATTGAACCATTCTCTATGAACATTTATGTAATTTATGTCTACTGTGTGTGGTCTGTAATAAATGATTTATTATGTAAATTAAATAACAGGATAAGAAACACATTTAGTTTGTATACAGTTTGAATATAGATACAAAAGAAAGACTAAAAATTGTAACCATGTAACTTTATTTCACTTCAATAAATGTCATCTACAATAAATACTTCAGAACAATTTGTACACTGATTCTAGTCATTTAAATGCATAGTTTCCATCATATTTATAACTATTTGTCTTCTAACCCTTGCTGGAATTTTAGTTCTTTTGTTGTTTCATGTGCTTTCTGTAGATTTTGTGCAATTTCAAAGAATCTCTTTGACTCTTCGGGGTTTTTCTCTACTCCATCGCCTTTTTTGTACATCATACTGACGTTTGCACATGCATACATATTGCCAAGCTCACAAGCTTTCTTTGCAAACTGAAATGCTTGTTTCAGATCCGACTTAATGAGGTAGTCAATGTTTTTGTTTTTCTCTGGATTGTGCGGGTTAAAGTCTGCAATGTTTCTGGGGACTCCAGTTAAGTACATTCCGAATAAATAGTGGCATGCCATATTGTCATTAAGATCACATCCTTTCTTTAAGTAGTTATAACCTGGAATATAGACATAATTAGTTACCAAAAGTTTAGTAAAAATATTCAGAAGCAGTATTATAAAATTGGATATGGATATTCAATTTTAATAATTAGACAAGCAGTTATTTAAGTTCTAAAGAGAAGGCAGTGGCAGTACATATAGTAGGGTTTTGAATCATACCTCTAGGGACGTCCCTTTTGATTTTAACGCCAGGACCAGTGGCAGTGAGCAGCATACCAGCGTGCAAGCAGGCTCCTGGCTCATTCAACTCACAACCTTTCTCGAAATAGGTTAGGGCCTCTGCAGCGTCACCCTTCTCTCTGCCGCGGCCCACCAACGTGTAGTTCCCAAACTTTAAGCATGACTTCCCGAAATTATAGTCCAAACAGTTTGTTTTATACACTTTCGCCGCTTTGTCGAAGTCTTTCTTGATCGCCTCTAAGTAATCGCCCAAAAGGTGACATACTTCTGGCTTTTTCTCTTTGTAACAACCGAAACGATATTCGATACCGAGGTTCTCTATGTATTCCTTGACCTCCTCTTCTTGTTTCAGGTCATAAGCCATGGTGATTAATTTATTTCACAAGCCAAATGCAGAGAGGTTAGATAACAGTATTAGAAATGTCAAAATGATAACCATTATCAATTTGTAAACAAGTCATTAGAAGTACTCATATTTTGAATAATTATAAACCTCGCATATATTACAATAAAATACATTAATACAGGTTAAATATTAATTAGGTTTTTTTTTTTTGAGGAAAAAAGAACTCCAAACAGTAGATAAGAATGAATTAAGAAAAATAAAGGATTACCATGATTCTTGGTCTATCACCCATTTTTTAGAAGCACTCGACAAATATCAATGTAATATCTACTAAAATGACGATTTTATAGTCGTTTGATTAATAAAAACACGAAACACCACACTTATACACAAAAAGCGCAGAAATATCTAAATTATCATTAGATTTCCGGTTAACCAACAAACTTGAAAATTGACGGACGGCGGGGGCGGGAGAGGTGAGGGAGAGGAGAGGTGTCAAAAAAAAATCAAGTGCGAAACGGACTCGCAAAGGGCTCCGTCCCGTACCATTCAGTCATTCACGAGCTCGGGGTAAGCAATTTCCACACCTCTCTGTCTCCGTCATGTCTGTCATTCATTATATCTAATCAGCTTTCTCCTTAATTTAAGTGCTGTCATCGAGGACATGTGCTGTGTATATGCTCTTTTTGACTGTTCTTTTCTTACCTTTGCTTTTATTAATTAATTAAGTAAACGACGAAGAAATACGTTTTCGTATGAAAATCCTTTTCAATTTTTAACTCGATTTCGTTCTTTAAAATTCGATATTACTCTGGAAAAAGAACTAGAAACTCTGGTTTATATGATCATGATGACACATCTTGCTGACAAACTAAGTGATGTGATGTCCTCCTAGCCGATTTCGACTACGGCGGCCTATCTCAACAGAGATTAGCCAACTGCGCAGGACATATTATAGTGCACAAGTGTGTGCGCAATACACAGGTGCACTCTCTGTTCCTTCACTCTCATAATTCGGTGAGACGGCAGTCCGGCATGACCGTAGAGAGATCAGGCGCAGGACCAACGGCTTAACGTGTTTTCCGAGGCACGGGGGTGTTAAAATCACCAACTTCCTGACTCCGGAGCTTGTGTCTGAGTGATTTCAAGACAGAAAAACCGAAACACTCTCGGCCCGACCCAAGGTTCGAACCCGGGAGCTCGTGGATAGTACCCAGCGTGCTGACCACTAGACCAACAAACTAAACTACATAACGACACAGACATAATAATAAACCAAGCAGCAGCCCCCGCTCCCCCTTGGCGACGCCCTTGGTTAAAGGACAAGACAAGACCATATACATACATCCTTATAAACTGTTGTTTTAACCTTTTGGTACGGTACCCTAAAATTAACAATTATATATTTAGGAACTTTGCGTTTTACTGTCGCGTCGTTGAATATGAAATATTTTTTGACTCACAAAGAATGCATACGGTAATTAGAAGTTTAAAGCCAATTAATAACTTCATTCAGTGCACAAAATAAATTACGTTAAAATCTCAGATGTTTAAATATAAATAATAAATAAAACGGGAAAACTAGGTGTATGAAAACAATGATCTAAACGCAAAATGTCATGAATGTGTCACGCATTGAACTGTCATTTTCAGCGGAGATTTGGGCGTGAAATGAACCGTGAGGGCTGTGCTTCGTTTCTTAATTTTCTAAATTAGTTTTTCGTAGTCATTATTGTGATTGTGTGGTGGAATAGTCTTAATAATGTGCTGCAGTGGAGAACTAGTTAAGTGAAACAAAGTAAGGCGGTCCTACTATCTGATTCGGTAGTAAAGAATGAACAATGAAATGATACTGAAATACTGAAGACGTGGCTGTATGGACTTGATCCTTTGCCTACCCAGCATGGGTGAATTGAACAAAAAGTTAAATGTCATTTTCAGCTGATTCATCAATTATTAGTGAATTTTTTGCCGTACAAACAGTGGATCTCGATACAAGAAAATTTCGTAAAAATTAATTGAGTTGTAAAGAAATGTCTGGCAGTACAGATTTATTTACTACTCGTATGCGAAAAGCTACTAGAAAAATTCATTCTGTCAGCGATGCTTTGGTCAACGCAAAATTCGCAATTTGTAAGTATTTTTTTGGTTGTCATTACTCTAAAAAAACAAAAATAACAATGCTTTATATTTTAATATACTGGACTTAATTTGCCTTACTAGTAAATAATAATTATAAAATTTTTCGACAGTTAGGTTTGGAATTAAAGACAGGTGACTTGACACACTGGAAGCATACATTTAAAATTTGCCATCTCATTTTATTCAAGTGTTAGTTGAACAGTAGATAGATTAACATTTATGTAACACTTAGTATGCAAATAAATAAATAAATGAAAATGAATATTTTTATTAGAGGCGGAATGCATGTTTAAGTGAATTGTAGTCTCAACCTAAACTTTAGTTAAACAGTTTTAGATAATTCATGCAAGTGCAAGAATATAATATCATTCTACCTACCCTCAAAAAAAAACTACAATTCATCTCTATGAAATATAGAACCAGACCTGAGAGCTAATTACAATAAAGCTATTCAATAAGATTAACCCCTCAAGTTGCTAGCATCCCGATTACAATTGATTGCTATTGTGCCTGGAGACAAGATGAGCACTTGAAGAATTAAAATTAGTAATAATTTAATAACATAATCTGATTTCAGCTCTTCGCGATGAGACGGTATGGGGCGGGGGACTCTTTGTGTTCTACCACATATTTGCATTTCTAGAAGATGCTAAGGATCGTTTAAATCTGCCAGATTATAATAGATTGTTTGTGCATAAAACACTTTACAGGTTTGTGCAATTTATTTTAACCTCCTAAGGCCCAAGGTCCTACCAATAGGACTAATTAAGCTTGTCATTCAGACCAAACAATCACATACCCCAACAACTAATTGTGACCCACAGTCCTATCAGTAGGACTTATTGTAAATCGTGACATTTCCATTTAATATTTCGCGCCAGATAAATTTGATGTATTCGAATTTTTAAGTGAATATATTACAAACTTATTATTTCTTCTATTTTTTTATTTTTAATGTTGCCATAATTTAGTTTGTAATTTTTTTTTAAATATTACAAACTAAATTATGGCAACATTAAAAATAAAAAAATAGAAGAAACTATTAAGTCAATATCAGTTGGCACAATGACAGGTTTACGTTAAAGTGGTATGTTAATCTGAAATTGTTATAATAATCCTAGGTATTACTGCTTTTTATATGAATAAATTATCATTTTTAATGACTGCTGGACAGAATGGTGTAATAATTTTGTAGATTTCTTTATTTGTTTACAAAACATGTTGTTGAACAATTAATTATTTTGAATGAAGTATGTAAAGGAGAACTATTTCTGTTATGAAAATGTGTCTGTCAAATAGAGTTAATTGCGATATATCGATGCACCACTATTTTTGTCTAACCTATCGAAACTATCAACTCGTGACGATATTTTCGATACTATTGATTCATTTGTTTACAAAACACATGTTGTTGAACAATTAAGTCCTATAGGTAGGACCGAGGATTACCGTGCCTACTATTTTTAGATTCTAAATATTGTTAGTTTTTATTTAATTGGTTGCCAATACTAATGATTTTATTAGAATACTAATACATAATATCAAAAGCTACCTACATGCATAAGTTACTTTATTGGAATTTTTGATTTGTTAAAAGGATGCACTTTTTCAGATCCAAATTGTTTAGTAAATAAAGAAGTTTAAAATATGGTAAGGTATAGGTTATATTTCTGATAAAAAGGTTTAATATTATTTTGATTAGTAAAATAAAACGCATAGTTTTTTACTGATATTGTCCCGAGATTGAATTGATTTTTGTTTGAGACTTCTTTAAAAGAATATTTGTTTCGAGATTGCTTAATGAATGAAGAAGTCCGAGATAAAGTAGAAAACCGGCCAAGTGCGAGTCCCGCGCGCAAAGGGTTCCGTACCATTTACTTAAAAAATTAGACAGTATAGGCAAAAAAAGTATATATTTTTATTTTATTTATAATTTCAAAAGTATTCATCACAGGATACCCGAAACATTTTTAAATAAGAGTTTCCGCGTCTGTTTCTTTATGTGAGTGATTTGAAGCTTATAGGTCCAAGACTTTAGAAATTACAGGGGGGGGGGGAACACCGTGTAAACGACTTTGGCGGGCTTTATTTTCATAGTCCTTTTCAACGATACCCCACACAAGGGGGTGCACTCAAAAAAATAATTCACCCTCCCCTTTACATGTATGGGGAGGTACCCTTCAAAAGGGGTAATTTAAATTTTTGGTATTTTTAAAAATGAGATCTATATGTGAAGTATCCTCGAATCAAGTTACATGCAAATCAGTCCATAAACATAGAAGATATTCTGCTGTGACAGACTAGGACGGACGGAACGGACGGACTGAACGATCTTATAAGGGTTCCTTGTCGGACTACGGAACCCTAATAATATGACTGGCAAAAACGCAGATTATTAGTTTGATAGTTAAAATAAAAAACATTATTGATTAAAACAAAAACAAGGCATTTTTATTTATTTTTGAAATTAATCATAAGAAAAAACTCGCACCAAGGTAAAACCCAAGATCCTATCAGTAGTACATATTATTTTCAAATTCGACGATCAAAAATAGTATCATAAGATGATAACTAATATGCCCTGTAACAATGCATCAAAGAATACTTGACTAAGTTTAAAAAAAGGGTTACATTGTATTGGGTCTGAATGACTACAAAGCTTTAGTCCTACTGGTAGGACTGTGGGCCACAATGACTACCAAGCTGTATAAAATCTGGGCCTCAGGAGGTAGTAAAAAGAAGTTTATTTATAGTATTTTGAAGTTGGTGTGCAGTCATGTCAGTGTTCATCATAAATTGTACTTAGATGACCTTATGAAATTTATTTGTCTTTTATTTTAATTTTTATATCAGATTACGTAAGTTTTAGGGTCTAATTCAGTTCAATAGTGCCTTGTCATTTTTTTTTTTAACTAACCTATATCATCCCACTGCTGGGCAAAGGTCTCCCCCAATTCTTTCCATTTGTCTCTGTCAGCGGCCAACGACTCCCAATCTCTCGCAAAACTGGACAGATCGTCGCTCCACCTCTTTTTAGGTCTACCCCTTCGTCGGTCTAGCCGTCTGGTGGTATCCATTGCGTGACGATTTTTGCCCATCTATTCGGGTGCATTCTACAAACATGCCCCGCCCACTCCCATTTAAGCTTTGCTGTCTTTTCACCTACATCTGCTATGCCAGTTCTGGAGCGTATTGTGGCATTCCGGATCTTATCGATCCTTTTAATACCCAATATGCTCCTTTCCATAGCTCTTTGGCAAACCTTGAGTTTGGATTTTTGACTTTCGGTCAATGACCACGTTTGCGCTCCGTAAGTAAGTACAGGCAGGATGCAGGTGTCGACGAGTTTGCGTTTCAGTGACAATGGTAGGTCTCCCTTCAGATACGCTTTCATGGACCAGAAGCTCTTCCAGGCGTTATCGATACGACGACCGATCTCTTTGTCCTGCCTGTTTTCAAAGGAGACTATCTGGCCCAAGTATATGTACTCGTCGACATATTCCATTCTCTGCCCGCATACCACTATGTCGTTTTCAGCGGCATTGGTCATGACTTTAGTTTTTGACCTATTCATCATCAATCCAACCTCAAGGCTCGCCTCACTCAGCTGTTCGAGCATGGTTTCGAGCTCTGACGATGTGCTGGCGAAAAGAACTATATCGTTGGCAAAGCGAAGGTTTGTAAGCTTCGTAGCCCCTACATTGATACCCTTCGTTCTCCAGGGATCGACCAGCTGTTTAAATACCTCTTGCAAGGCGCTTGTGAAGAGCTTAGGGGAAAGCGGATCTCCTTGCTTGACGCCCTTTAATATTTGGAATGGTGGGCCAGGTGCATGAAGTTTTATGTCTGCTGTACTCTGTCGATATATGAGTCGCAAGAGTTGTATGTAAGTGGGGTCCACATCCTGGCGTTCCAGAGCGGTGAATATAGGCTCATGTTTAAGGCTGTCGAATGCCTTGGAGTAACCAACAAATCCTAGGTAAAGTGGTTTATTGAATTCTTTACATTTTTCTATTATTTGGTTAACAGTGTGGAGATGGTCAGTTGTAGAAAAATGTGAGCGGAAACCAGCCTGTTCGGGGGGTTCATGTTTCTCCAATTTATGGGCAATTCGATCCAATATTATTTTTGTGAATAATTTATAAATATGAGAAATTAAACTTATTGGCCGGTAGTTGTTGATGTCATGTTTGTCACCTTTTTTATGTAACAAAATAATGTTGGAATGGCAAAATTTCTGAGGTAGAGATCCGCTAAGCAAAATTGTGTTAAAAAGTTTTGTAAGGTGAGGTCGAAGGGCTGGCTTTCCAAATTTAAGGACCTCGGTGGTGACACCATCGTCTCCCGGAGACTTATTGTACTTCAAGCTTTTTATGGCAGTGTTGACTTCATGTTCGTTTATAAGAGGAATGTTGTCACCGCAGCGGTATTCCACGGGAAGGGCATAATTTGAGTTGTCCGTGTACAAGGTTTTGTAAAACTCTGTGCATATGTTTATAATTTCATCACGGTTGCTGTGCCTCTTTTTTCTGGAATCCTCTAAACTTGTTATCCAAGTCCTACTTCTAGAAAACCCCTGTTTTGCTGCTCTAAGTGAAGTATTTCTTTGAAGTGCTATCTTTACTAAGTTTGTGTTATAATTTCTTAGATCCTTCCTGATGTTATTTTTTACCATTTTGTTGATGCTTTTGTATTCTTGTGATCTTATATCTGTATTTAATCGTTGTTCAATAAGTTTTTTGGTACCTTCAGATAACTTGTTACTATTTCTTCTTTCTCGTTTTATTTTGCAGCTGGCGGTTTTAATGCTGGATAAAAGGTTATTATATTGGGAGTCGACGTCAAAAGAATTATCGACGTTAAAAAATTTAAATTGATTTGTTAACTCTAAATTGAACTGTTCGAAATTGTTTGAAATACTTTGCTGGTCTAAATGTTTTATGCGTTTTTTTTAAAGTTTCGCCCTCTCTAATTTGAAGTTAAATTTAATAGTGGCTCGTACTGGCCTATGATCGGAGCTAAATTTTATTCTGTTTATTACATTGACATCGTTTACAATATTGTTGTCAGAAGCGAGTATGTAATCAATTTCGTTTCTGAATCTGTCTCCTGGTGAGGTCCAGGTCCACCTCCTATGGAATTTTTTATAAAACCAGCTATTAGCTACCTTGAGACTTTGCCCAAACGCGAAAGATATTAGTCGAGTTCCTCGAGGATTACGCTCTCCAAGACCGTGTGGCCCTAATACTTCAGGGTTATCGGTTGGTTGTGAGATCCTGATTTTTGTGTTGAAGTCTCCAAGCACTAGGGTCCACGTTCCTCTCTGCTCATCGCAGGCTCTGTTTAAAATATCGTAAAAATCCTCCACATCTTCATCACTATGGCCGGAAGTCGGAGCATATGCTTGGACGAGGGTTAAGCATTTGTTTTGAGTTATCCGTAATTTCAATGTTGCAACTCTTTCCGAATATCCTACAAACTCAATTATGTCATTTTTCCATCTCTTGGATACCAAAAATCCGACTCCGTAGAGTCCGTCCGTTTGCCCAAAGTGGTAAAATACACTATTGTTGTTTTCTTGAGTTTGTTCGCCTTTTCTGCGTACCTCCGACATGCCTACTACGTCCCATTTGATGTCTTGCAACGCGTTTTCCAGTTCAAAAAGACGGTCGTCTGAAAGCAGTGTCTGAACGTTATATGTCAAAATGTTTAAATATTCGGTATCCGTTTTATCGTAAGCTTTGGTCGTCCGACGGGTAATCGATTCCGCCCGGAGATTCTTCGCACCCCTGGTTCCAGGGGTACTCCCGCTACCGTCATTGCTGAGAGAGCCCCTGTCAACGCCGGGAACTTGGGGCCGCTGTTTCGAATGTACTGGCATACGTTTGGGGGGTTTTGGACCATAACCCACCACGCTGGTCCAATGCGGGTTGGTGGGTGCAATTTTTTTTTTAATTTAATTTTATTTTATGCATTCCATTTTGAATCAGAAATTGGCCTATCCTAACTTTATTTAAGTTACCTTTACCCGGAAAGCATGTTAAGCCATTTGTCCTGCATCTGATCTCTCTACGGTCATGTCGAACTGCCCCGTCTCACCAATTATGAGAGTGAAGGAACAGAGAGTGCAGCTGTGTATTGCGCACACACTTGCACTATAATATCTCCCACGCGGTTGGCTATTTCAAAAGAGATTAGCGACTGTAGTCGAAATTCGGCTAGAAGGACATTTTTATTATTACGTTACCAACTGATATAAAACATTTAAAAACGTGTAAATTTCAGAAAATCTGCATTTGAAGCAGACTTAAAACATTACCTCGGTGAGGATTGGCGGTCATTACCCAAGTCGGCCGCGTTGGAGAACTACTTGGAACATCTACAGGACCTGGAAAAGGAAAACCCGGCTCTGCTGATGGCGTATGTGTACCACCTGTATCTGGGGCTGCTGAGTGGGGGTCAGATACTAGCTAAGAAGAGGAAGATGTTTGGTGGCAGTAAGTATTCTGTTTATTTTTGGTAGTCCCATAGAATAAATAATAGTACAATATACTATTTGCATAGACTCGCGCAAGGCAAGTCCATAAATTAATTTTAATGAAGAGATGCGCATGCGTAAAGCTGCTAAACTGAACTATGGCTGAGTCATGGCTACACAAATGTATACAGACAAAAAAAATGTTTTGATTATATTATTATAAGTACCATGATATTTATAAATACAATGTGTTCAAGTTAATCAAAATAATAGACACTAGGTTACCCGCTAGTCCAGCATTATAGCTTCAAGTTGCAGATACGACACATTTTAAAATTGATACTACCAACAATCATTTTTCTTTCACATTTTAAATATCTCTCATGAAATCTATGTTATCGATAGTAATTCTTTGCATCTCTTCCTCTTTGTGACGTCACACATAAACATAGTAAGTGCAAGAAAGAACATGATATGCGCTGTCTCATTTGCACGTTTTATTGCTCCGTCTGGCCACGCACGAGTTTTTGCGAATAGGATAGTGACTTTTGTTGTTTGCTTCAACATAATGAAATGCAAATTCTGGTCATGAAATGTTAATCACCTACCGATATAAACCTAGATATTCACCTCTTTGTGTCGCGTAACGTTATCTCACGTAGGGTTGACCGACGCGACGCCGAACACGCGCGTGGGTCGTCGATCTTAGAGCGATACACGGCGTTTTTTAAACGCGCAGAAGACGCGCGTATACGCGATTCAAACGTGATTCGATCGCAGCCTTGTAAGTTAAGCACACGGGGCGATCGTGAAACGCGCCTCTACTGCGCGTATACGCGCATCTACTGCGGTACAGACGCGCTGTACCTAGTGCAAAAGATTGAGTGGT
The DNA here is from genome assembly GCA_949316185.1 of Pyrausta nigrata. Taxonomy (NCBI): domain Eukaryota; kingdom Metazoa; phylum Arthropoda; class Insecta; order Lepidoptera; family Crambidae; genus Pyrausta; species Pyrausta nigrata. The sequence continues at coordinate 32,336,241 of OX438936.1, read as the reverse complement.
CATTATCATACAACACCCTCCTCCTTTGCCCCTTCACCGCTCCTTTGTACGCGCGTTTGTATCGGGCGTGATCCGCGTATCTCAAATGCGATGAGCTTAGCGCATGTGATGTCCCCGCCCCCATTCTCGCGCTTTAGTCGGCGACAGTCGCGACAGGATGCTGACGCCTTCAAACATTGACGAAAATCTTAAAAAACGCTGAATTGTACAATTTTTGTGCGAAATAACAACAGTAAAACAACAAATTTATCAAAAAGAGGAGTAACATACCATAATTAAGTAATTTATCACGTTATTTTAAAAGAAATTGGAAAATTTGCACTTCATAGCAATTGGTTAAAATTATAATCTAAAATCAATCCATCACAAAGGTGATAAGGTCTAAACTTAATTTGTAATTCCACACGCTACTCATTTAGGGATGCGATATTTTAACGTGCGCACGTTAAAATATCGATAAGTTTATTTAACCGAAATTAGAACTATTTTCATACTACTCACTACTTTCAACAAAATTCACGGATTACTTTACTGCTAGGTACCTAATTAATTACCAAAGGATTCGCAACGTCATCAAGTTAATCCAATAATAAAAAAGACTGGCCAAGTGCGAATCGGATTAACGCATAAAGGGTTTCGTATCGTCGTTATCTACATCGTCTTAGTCACTTTAGAGAATTTAAGGATTTTGTATTTAGTACAAAATTATTCAACAAACAAGTTCTACGAATATTACTGCCAAATTAATAGTTATTTTAATCGCTTAATCTTTATCGCTTCTTTGTTGCGATTGGGGTTTTTAAACATTTATAATTTAATTTTTTTAATACCGACTTTTTAATATTGCACCTTACGTATCAAGCCCATTCATTTGAAACCAATATTGAAGAAGTTGTGAAAAAAACAATTCGCCAGTTTGTGGTGGCGGCTTCTTTTAAATTAATAGTATCGTATAGTATTTTACTAGAAAAGCATTTTCATTAGATACCCATATTGTAGTTGTAAAAAAATATGTCATTCGCTATTTTGTGATTTTCATCAAACATAGCTAAAAACACTCCCGAATAATAATCTACCTAAATCCTTTCTCCGCGCAAATGTCGAATTCTCATATAATATATTTTCACCCTGTAAACCTAGTTTTTTTCGTATAATCGGGGCGGAGAATGATCTTACAAATCAAAATCATTGCAAAAGTTTCGGTTTCTTTATAACTCGTGTAACGAACATTACTTCGTTTTATAAACATAAAGATAATAATGAGTGGCCATACATTTTATTTCCGGGACAAAATTTGGTGTCTAGCTAGATCGATACTTTTTGTTCAGTTTATCGTGTACACCACCCCAACCTTAATTTTGACAGGAAACTTCTCTAGTTTGTGTCTCCATCTGGCGTTGGGTGTGAAATGAGCGGCACCCAGAATTATGGACCTTAATACATCGTAATAGGGAAAAGCAGGTCTAAATAGAGACATCTATTAGGGAGTAGAATAACAAAATATAAAAGCACATTAGAATCAGAAAAACACAACTTAGGATCTTATTGGCTTAGTAATAAAGATGGGACTCATTTAATCGAATTTGTATTTTAGGCTCTTTCGTCATCTCTAAAAATTACCAATCACAACTTAATATCTTTTGTGTGGATCATAATGTGATATTCTTACAAATGTGTTAGTTTGGTTACACTGGTTTTCATACTAATAGGCGAGGATGCTAATTCTACTCGTGTTTTCTGTTCTGTGCGCGTATACGCGCTTCATGCGCGCGCTTGTTTCATCGATGCTAACGCAACAATCAACGTCTACGGCGCTGAAGTCGCGCGTTGCTAAAACGCGCAGAAGACGCGCGTATATGCGGTTCAAACGAGATTCGATCGCAGCCTTGTAAGTTAAGCACACGGGGCTATCGTACTGGTACTACAAACCGGTAGCCGAACGGAGAAAACTTCACTTCTCATCCGCGAGGTCGTGACTTCGATCCCCGCCTGTACCACTGAGTTTGTGTAATAACTTAAGTACAGTCTTTTTCAAAGATATCGCTGCCTAACTGTAAAGGAAAACATCGTGAGGAAATCTGCACTCTAGTTGGTTAGTGTGTGAAATAGAGAAGGCAATGGCAAACCATTCCATTGAAATGCCAATAAAGTTGTTGTGTGTGTTTCATTCCACATAATGATCACGACCCTCAGTCATGAGGTATGCGAGTATGAAGAAGAAGGCTTTGCAAATAATAGTAAAAGATAAAAAACTAGAGGCAGATAAAACAATTGAAACTATTTCTGGGGCTTTCAAACGATTTTTGCGTAGAGGAGATAAAATCGTGTATGACACGCCTAGTATTTCGTAGCACACTAAAGAAATTCAATGAATTTCGTTGCGTGTACATAAACGTTCTTCTCATAAGTATAATTTTCTTTCAGAAAAGGATCCAGAAGATGTATACGTAGACAAACTTACCGACTTTAGCGATGTCGACATTGGCACGCTCAAGAACGATTTCCGTGCAGTCATGAATCAAATAGCTGAGAAAATGTCGGACGAAGAGCAACAGGCATTCATTGATGAGAGTAACCAAGTCTTCCTAATGAACAATCTTATTGTGAATTCGGTTGGTGGCCAAAACCAAGTCATACGTACCATGCTTTACAAAGCTTCGGCTATTTTCTTAGTTGTCATGGGCGTAGCACTAGCATATAAGATGCATAAGTGAACGTAATGATGTATCATGTAGGTTATGTTAACTTATAGGTTATTTAAGTAGAATTGATTGTTGATTTATTTAGAATTGTGATATTATGTATTTGTTGTGTTTTAAAGACTGATTATATTTGAATTGCATTGAATAAAACTTTCATTTGACAAAATTAGAGATTAATTTTCGAGAGAGAGTTAGACAGAGGCGAGGGTAGAATTTGTAGTGTTGTCTCTGTCTAATTTTCTATTCTTCAAAGTATTTTTAATAATTCACTATACCGCTAGTTCAACACGTTAGGTAATTGAAGGCACCTTAAAATAAAAAAGTCTAAAATAAATTACAAAAATAATCAATACAATTTATTCTCAATTCATTCTTACATTACAAATGGCACTTATTTACAGCCTAATGTTGCTAGATATACTATACAGTACATAATTGTCTACCTATCATTAATTCAGCAGTACCTCACCAAAGTACCTACCCAAATTAACACCTTTTCGACAGAACATTTTATAAGAAATGAGACTCATTTGTTTATTTGTGAGTCATGTAGCTGCGACTCATTCTTCAGAAAAGTTAGTAATTTACTGCTGCATTTTTATAATTGAGTCTCAGCTGAGCGCAGGGAGAGTTGGAGTATCCATCGCCATGTCGATAAGGTCATCAATATCGTCCGTGTTCCAGAATGACAGCTCCGTCTGGGAAATGAAATAGGTTTCAAAAGTAAACATTGCACTCAAAAAATCATTGACTGTATTTAGGTATGATTCGATCCCACACCCTTTAGCTATCAGGGCGAATGCTTTATCAACTGAGCTATAGTACGTGCCAGATTAACGTGCATAAAAGGTCGTTCACATTGACAGCTAAAACCTTGTGACACGTATCATTTGTCTTTCTAACTAGCGATTATTACGACTTTAGATTTTTGGGTTCAAGGTCGACCCGTACCGAGGTTCATTTGTTAGACAGATTCGTATCGCTACGGCTTATAGTTAGGGTTGCCGCGCTTTGCATACTAGCGTGCAGTGGTACACGGGTGACGGTCTGCAGGGGTGACGGGTCAATGACTTTTTATGCACCGTTAAATGGCACGGACTATAGCGAGGACGTTAATCATTCGAGGATTTTTTGTGAGTGGTTGCTGCGCCAATGAGCCGGCGGGTGATTGCATCTATGCTATGAGAAATTTAGCCACAATTACATGTAAGTATCGTGGGTTCGAGTCCAACAGATGATTTTTAAGTGCAATATGGACTTTCATAAATGAAAAAGTTTGTTGAATTAATCTTGATAGCAAAGGCCACTCATTGAATATTGAAATCTCAACGTTTAACTAAAATCTTGTGACTTTATTAATATTTTATGCAGAAAAAAAGTGAGAAAATGTCAAGAGGGGCGCTATAAAGTGCAAATAGTGGTGTCAAAATGTACCAAGAACTTCTTCTGATCTCGGCAGACATTATTCATAGGGACGTAAAAATGCACAAAAAGACCAGTTTTTTTGAATCGATTGGAACAATTTTGTTCCAATTTAGCATTCATCGTTACTTTAGTGTAGAAGTAGAAGCAAGAAAGTCTAACAATTTTAAATATTGGACAACACATAAATTATTCAGAATCCAAAGTAAGTAGCTTATGCACTTGTGTTATTGAAATCTGAAAAACGGCGGTATCATGACACCCAGACCCGAGACAATATAGAAAATGTAAATTTCAATATTGGACCCGGGACCTCAGAGATGGCGACACCTTGAAAACTGCGAGTAACTCGGCTACGTTATACGTAACTCACTATCCTATGCGTGTCGGCGCAGGGCCGGCACAGTAGCCTCGCGTCCCTACACTCGCACCGCGCGGTGGGGCAGGCGGCCGCAGTGAGGGTTGCTACTACAGAAGCTAGCTAGACCGTGTATGTAACTCACCATCCTATGCGTGTCGGCGCAGGGCCGGCACAGTAGCCTCGCGTCCCTACACTCGCACCGCGCGGTGGGGCAGGCGGCCGCAGTGAGGGTTGCTACTACAGAAGCTAGCTAGACCGTGTATGTAACTCACCATCCTATGCGTGTCGGCGCAGGGCCGGCACAGTAGCCTCGCGTCCCTACACTCGCACCGCGCGGTGGGGCAGGCGGCCGCAGTGAGGGTTGCTACTACAGAAGCTAGCTAGACCGTATATGTAACTCACCATCCTATGCGTGTCGGCGCAGGGCCGGCACAGTAGCCTCGCGTCCCTACACTCGCACCGCGCGGTGGGGCAGGCGGCCGCAGTGAGTGCGGCTCGAGCGCCCACTACGGTGGAGAACCGACGAGCGGTGCCGCGGTCGCTTTGGAGCTTCGCGCCCGCGAATATTGTGCCTGAAAGGGGGGTTGGTCATACATAGAATTAGTTAAAAGTAAAAAAAAAGTAAAGTTTGCTAAGTAAGATCTGTACAGTAGATCCCACTACTGGACTAAGGCCTCACCTCAACTATGAGGAAGTACGAGCCATTTACATACATACCTATATTATACATAATTAGATTCGTAAAAAAACTGTACACATGGCCGCACGTCAGTCCCCACTTTGACCTTGAGACCGCCTCTATTCCCTACGCAATAAAAGCTGTTTTCGTAGTTCACATGGGTAACCTGACATGCTACCAACTGTATTTAAAAGAGTTAATACTTATAGTCCGTGCCATTTAACAGTGCATAAAAAGTCACTGACCCGTCACCCCTGCAGACCGTCACCCGTGTACCACTGTACGCCAGTATGCGAAGCGCAGCGACCCTAACTATAAGCCGTAGCGATACGAATCTGGCTAACAAATGAACCTCGGTACGGGTTGACCTTGAACCCAAAAATCAAAAGTCGTAATAATCGCTAGTTAGAAAGACAAATGATACGTGTCACAAGGTTTTAGCTGTCAAGGTAACGACCTTTTATGCACGTTTATCTGGCACGTACTACAGTACAAATTTTACAAACCAATAAAATAATTTATAATATATAAATATTGGACAACATAACATACGTTGCTCTGAACCCACAGCAAGTTGCTAAAGCACTTGTGTTATGGAAATCAGAAAAAACTCCAACGCTCAAATTCAAAACAATAGGAAGCTATGTTTTTTTTTTAATTAATTCGATTGGGCATCGAACTCTGAAACCCCGAGAGATAGGAGCCACTCCACCAAGGAGGTTGATAAGCGTTTTAAATAAAGGTTTATTTTACCTATAAACTCCATTCATGTATTTGGTAAAAACTTTGTTCATTTAACGTCGTCATAACTTGGGTCTTTCGCCCACAAGTCGCCCGTACTCACTCATTCTGCGTTCTGCCTAATTTCCTCTCACACTTGCGTTCCAAACTTAACGTTGCTTGGTTTCCAACGCCAGCGTAGTCCATAACCCTAGGTGCAGCTTGACCTGCTCCCGAAGTCCCGGTTTGACCACAAAACGTTTTCACCCACTTCCTATCTTTCCCTTTTTACACTTTCGTTCTGATTTACGGCATACCTCTTACACTTGCGTTCCGTTTAACACCATAAACAGGCAAACATTATTATTGTAAAAACAAAACACCTGACTGCAAAATTTATCATATTTTTGAAATGGTCTTTTTACTGGCTTTCATTTGATACCCATATTGCTATGGTAAGAAAAAAATATATCCCCTCTCACCCATTTCCATTTGCGGGCGCCATTTTTTAAATGTATATAGCCTATGTCACTCTCACTTACTTACTTACTTACTCCGATGGCTCAGCGACCCAAAGTGAGTCTTGTCCTCCGATGTGAGACGTCGCCATTTTTCCCGGTCCTGTGCAGTTTCACGCCAGTCGCCGGCTTCAAGCTCGTGAAGATCCGCGTCCACTGCATCGTCCCACCGATACCGGGGACGGCCAACTGGCCGTCGACCCGTGGGGCGACCGAGATACGCCTTCTTGGCGCTGCGATCTGTAGCCAACCTCTCGACATGGCCGAGCCATCGGAGCCTATGCGCTTTAGTCTCTCCAATTATATTGGGGTCGGCCATTAGCTCTTCTACTTCAGCATTCTTTCGGATCCTCCAACATCCATCCGGCTCATGTTTAGGCCCAAAGATTTTACGGAGTATTTTCCTTTCAGCGACCAGTAGCTTATTTTCTTCTTTTAGCGTCAGTGTCCACGCCTCACATCCGTACATTAAAATGGGTCTAATTACGGTCTTGTAGATCCTCATTTTTGTTTTTCTGCTTAGGAGCTTGGACACCAATACCTTATGAAGTGCAGCACTACATCGCAAGGCGCTCTGTGTTCGGATATCAATCTCTTCATCACGGGTGTTGGTATCGGTGATAGTGCAGCCCAGGTATTTGAACTTGGCCACTCCCTTGTACGTAGTATCTCCAACTTGCAGGTCTTGTCGTTTAACACGTGTATTTCTGTAACGTTTCATATGGAGATACTCGGTCTTTTCATGGCTTATCTTCAAACCTACTTTCAAGGCTTCTTCTTCGAGAACTGAAGCAGCAAGCTGGACCTCCGAGCCAGATTCGACCCAGCAAGGCTAGGTCATCTGCGTACCCAACAACCTTATGCCTTCCATTCAGTTCTACACCGACGTCTAGTGTCAGCACCCGTCGTACAACATTTTCTAGAACTAAATTCACTCTCACAATTTTGACAAATTCAACGACACCTCATATGTCAAAAACTGTCCAGCTATTTGGGCTGTAGGGCGTGCCAAACAAATACATACATACATACTCTCGAAAAACATAACCCTCCTTCCGCAGTCGGGAAAAAAGTAATAATTCAATTTCATAAATAAGAAGTAATAATTCGTAATAATTCCGAAGTAACCAAACTCACCATTAGTCTCTAGCGCCAGTGAGGTGCATAGCCCTAACTTCTCCTTGGGCAGCTTGACCTGCTTCCTCAGCCCCGGGTCGCCTACAAGGCGCTCGTAGTCCTTGTTCGTGTACGCTAGCATGCTGTCTACACCTGAGGGTAGTTGAAAAAAAGGTCTTATGTAAATTGTATCAGCCGTTTTATTTATCTGCCAAGTTTAACGTTTATTTAATAAATTATAAATAAATTGGACAACATCATAATCTGCCCAGATCCTCAAATAAGTAGCTAGAGCATTTGTGTTATGGAAATATGAAACAACAAAGACCGATACAATAAAGAAAGTATGAATTTCTATATTAATGATCCGACCGGAAATCTAATCCGGGACCTCATCGGTATCGCGCGTGATGATGGCAAGAGACCAGACGGGATGTCACTTGTTCCTTGGCGGATGGGTCGGGCTCTTGTGTGGGACGCTACTTGTGTCGACACACTTGCAGCCTCTCATCTGCCCGGGACAAGCCGTGATGCTGGTTTGGCTGCGAAAGGTGCCGAAAACTTTAAAAATAACAAGTACAGGCAGATCGACTCCCGGTACCACTTTGTACCGTTTGGAGTCGAAACACTGGGTTCGTGGGGTCCCAACGCTATCTCTTTTTTCAAAGAGATTTCCAAGAGGCTAGTTGACATCAGTGGTGACCTAAGAGCTGGCAGCTACCTTGCTCAGCGTATAAGCATCGCTATCCAGCGCGGTAATGCTGCCAGCATCCTAGGAACCTTACCACAAGGACCCTTTTTATAATTTTTGTTTTTGTGTTGTTTTAAGTAATTTATCTTAATTTTTATTAATAAGTTGTATATATAGTTAATTACACAGAAATATATTATGATTTTAGAGATGACGACATCTTGAAAATCGGTGTGCTAGTCACTCGGCTACGGAAGTCGTCAAAATGATACAAGTTATAAATTACTTGATTGATTGCGGGTTTCTGTTTTCTAATGTTATGTTCTATTCAATGCCATATTAAATAGATTAAGAAGTGGATTGAAAAAAATCGTAGAATTGTTCGGGACTGTCTAGGGGTTCTGTCTCTGGGCTATAACTTTGCACTATTTTTGGCACACCCTGTACAACGGAAATTCATTAAAATGCACAGTGAGCATAACTTAAGTCAGACTCACCGAACAGGTACTTAGCGGCTCGCTTCTTGGACAGCATGAAGTCTTCGTCCATGAGGATGTGCAGCGTCACCGAACTCTCCATCAAGTTGTGAGAGATCGTCGAGTAGTCCAGCTGGGGGAAATATGATAACTATATTTGAACCGATCTTCATAGTCGTATAGGGAAAAAGTGGTTTCAGTCACAAAACTTCTGTACTCTGTACAGAAGTTTGACTTTGCAATAAAATTCAAAGAAATCTACTCAATGTTATCAACGATATGGTGTAATTTAGTTCGACTAGGAGTCAAACACATTTTCGTTTATAGACTATAGGCCCATGTCCAAAATGGATGGGTCATATGAACCACCAGGTGACGTATATAGGACGATATAAGAGCATAAAATAATAAGATTCAGTACTATGCTGTCACTTGTAAGCTGTCCAACTAAGTGCTGGTGAGAATTCAAAACTTCAGGAGAAGAGTAGGTAAGTACATTTTCGTCATATATTTTTGTACGGCTTTTTTACCATCGATAAATCCATGAAAAATAATAAGAAAGCGCATAGTGCCGTAAAAAAATTGTGCGCCTTAAAGTCGTCAGCATCAAGATGGCGGGACCAAGCTTCCGATTCAAAATGTTTCATATCAGGGTATAAGTGCATCATTTGTACCATTTGTACCCTGACCTAGACGTTTGTACTTCTGAAGACAAAAACGGCACATCGACATTTTTCTGGTCCCGCCATTATGACGTCAAAGTGGCGGGACCAACTTGAAGCGCTGCACACACAACCATAATTCATTGAACTCGATTAGTACTGCATTTGTACTTCCTATATACTGTACTGTTTTCTTGGTATCAATAACTGGATTAAAGTAATGAAATCAAAATGCTGATCCCGCCATTTTGACGTATCTGTAAATTGGTGCATTCATATCAAAGTCGCTAAATCACACAAAAAACACATAACAAGACTTTGTACTAGCTGAGTACATGATCATGATGTTTGTCTCAGATTTATAAGCCTTGTAGGGAAAAAGTTATCATCAATTTGTTGCTCCATAATCCGTTTGGCATGTAAATAATATAAAATAGTAAGTTTTTTATTTTATTTTGTTATTATTTTCCTCAGTTGTTTATTTGTTTTTCCTTTACTTTGTTGTGCCAAATAAATGTTTCTATTTCTATTTCTATAAATAGGGGAAGGGGGCCTAAAGCAGGTTACTTATGTTTATTTTAATGACCTGATTTTGCTACCTACGCGGGGAGTTACACAGGCCCAGTCGAGGGCAGCAAGTCGGCCTTGTCTGTCGCAGTCTATCGTATCGATAGTGTACCTACTGTCGAGTGGCATCACTACCTAATGTACTCCTCGCGGCAGGCGGAGCAGGGCAGCAGCACGAGCGTCCTCGGAGCGGCGGGACGCAGAGGCAAGCGCGTGGCAAAGCTTAGTGCCGCGAACACGTCCGCTTGCGACGAGCGGTTGCTAACGACTCAGTGTTGCCAGATGACCATTTTGATTTCCCCCCAAACTTCACCTGGCATCCCCCCAAAATAATACCATTTGTACGAAAAGAGGCTAATTATAAGCCCAGATTTTTTTCTCTCAAAATGATACTATTTGTATGAAATCAAGATTTTTAAATTCCCCCAAAGGATTTCGAAAACCCCCAAATTTGGAGGGATTACCCCCATCTGTCATCACTGCAACGAGATAAGGTCTATGATGGAGCGAGGCCAGTAGAAGCCTTCTTACACGCACCTTAAAGAGTATCGGGTTATACGCACTCGGAAAAACAGACACAGGTAGCGCATTCCACTCTTTGGCTGTGCGGATTAAAATGAAAATAAAAAGCGCTCGAGTTCGAATTCGCGCCATCTATATTTGCTACGAACACTAAACGATCTCCCTATAGCAATATTGCGCCATCTATGTTGAAGTGGAGGTAACTGAGTAGGTATCCAACATTTAGCTTGCTAAAAGCATTAGCAATGTACTTTTGTACTGTAGTTTAGCATGAATACAATAGATGGCTTTGAATTCTCTTGCAGTGTGGTATACCTATGAAAGAATGGAGATGGCATTATTAGATTGTGAAGGTGGTACATACACTCCCCGAATTACAGTCTGTAGAAGACCGAGAGACATGCATCGCACATCATCATCACATCGTTTTTTATGCCCGATTAACTTCTTGGCTCTGCGTTCCACCGAGTCGAGTGCAGCAAGTCGGTATTGTCTGTCACAATCTATCGAGCAGTATCTGTCAAGCACTAGTACCGACCGTCATGTCCTCCTCGCGGCAGGCGGAGCAGGGCAGCAGCACGAGCGTCCTCGAGGCGGCGGCTCGCAGCGGCAGGCGCGTGGCGAAGCTCAGCGCCGCGAACACGTCCGTCTGCGACGTGCGGTTGCCGCGGACTATATCGGCTTTGTCTGTTGTGAAGTCAAACAGTTAATAGATGTGTTTCAACACACTACACTACGGATAATTCGGTCATCATCATCAAATTTAAGAGCTAGGCTCTTGTCGGTGGAGTTTTTTCCATTCCTCTCTGCTTTCCGCCCTTCTAGGAAAAAGGAAGCGAGGAAGACCAAGAATAAGCTACATGCAGCAAATAAAAGAAAAGATAAATGTCGGGTCGTATCAGGAGGTTAAGAGAAGGGCGGATAATTCGGTATGTAAAGTAAAATATAACCTATGCTAATTTCAAAATCTTTTGGAGATTTTACGCTTTTAATCACTATTTCGCTATTTAAGTTACGCAGAAATAAAAGATGGGGTTAATTTTTACCAAAATACAATCAATTATTTAACATTTATACGACCTCTAAACAGGCGGAAACCACCGAGTTACATCACATCCGCCACATTCGTGACATAACCTAATAGAGAAACGTTTTTCTAATTGACTAGCTAATAGCTTAGTCCTGGCTTAAGCCCGGTACAATTTTTTTGTAATAACGGGGATATAATCTGTGACTAAACTACGCATTGTATGTTTCCGGTTTTCTATATTATGTGTGTATGACTTGTCAAATCTCCGGAATGTTAAACGTAATTGGCTGTCATGAATGAGTGCGTGAAAGTTTCTTGTCATTCTGCACGTGGCAAAGACATCTGTACTTATACAGCCATACTATAATAAAAAAGTAAAAACTTAAAAAATATAAAAAACAATAATAAGTACTGCTTGTAAAACAATCTTATTCAATTAAGTTTCTTAAAACAGGCTAAACTTAAAATAAACTTAGGCAATTTATGTAAATTGTTACAATATTGATTTTTAATTGCCTTCGGTAATTTAACGAAATTAACGAATACAACGGTATTCGTCGTCGTAAATCGTTTGACATTTGTCTAGTTGGCTTGGTCGAGTAGTACTTTAATTATTGAAGATTCACAATTGACATTTTTGGATAGTTTAATCAGACGTACAGTCTTCGGGTCTTCTAATTAATAATTCGTTAATTCTTGATCGGATAGTATATCTCACCAATATTGAGTGCGTCGAAATGATTGGCGATATCGATGGCGTTAGTGAAGAGAACGTTGTTGACGTAGAGCGCGCGCGGCGACTTGTACACGCCGCGACCGCCGTAACCCACCACCGCGTATCTGGCGAAGGAATGAGATATAAGTTTATATATAATAAGTATTATTTATAATAGGTGGAGCGTCGGTGGCGCAGTGGCTAGCGGGTTGCCTCTCACGCGGGAGGTGTCGGTTCGATCCCAAGTACCGCCATGTACCAATGATTTTTTCTGAGTTATGTACATTAGTTGTTTCACTAACCGATGCTCTTACGGTGAGGGAAAACATCGTGAGGAAACCTGCACATTCAGGCGACTGCATGTGTAACCATGATCCAAACTGGTCAGGTTCCCCTGGTAACAGGGACACGAAGGTCAGATGGCAGTCGCTCAACTGTAATAACCTGATCTGCCACAACCTGGATCATGGTCAGCGGACCCTGGGCCCTCGCGTGCGAGAGCACAACCAGGATAACGCTAGGAGGATGATGATGATGATTTATAACAGGTGGACATTTGGCCGCAATCTTACCCGATGGTAAGCGACGATGCGGCCGTGGATGGGTCATATCCGTCTGGAAACAACCTATTCATCCTTTTCTTGAAGGAATCCAAGTCATATGCAAATGAAGAATTTTCCATACAAACTTCAACCCCTTGAAAGATGATATCTGGGATAAATACTGTCCTGTGTCTTCTTTCCGACCCAAACTATCACTATGCCAAATTCCACCTGAATTAAGTATAAGCGTGAAGAGTTACAGACAAACAAACATACGCATTTACAATATCGATGTAGATTTAGATACCTAGGGGCTATTTTATCCCGGTATTTCTAATCTTGGTGTCATAGCTTTTGACGTTCTGTTTCTGTCACATTATCCAATGAAAGAGTGAAAGGGAAATATATTTTTTGACATCTTCGATATTTGATGCTGGGAGATTCAGGCACGAATCCAGGCCCTGGTTATGAAATAAGTTTGCAATTTTGTGACTCGTTTCATTTATCTAACGCCAAACAAACTGTCACATTATCATTATTCGCTTGCCCTGTTTTTATTAAGTTTCGTACTCCACTTCTTATTAATTATCCGCCCTTAAATGAATTCTAAACTTTTCGATACAAGAAACATACCTGTTATCAGTGATCCCGCTTCCCTGCAGCCTGCTGTCAAACGCCTCAACAAACAGCTCGATATTCTTGCGTTTGCGCAGATTCTTGTTACAGTTCTGCGCTTCAACTATGAACACTACATCAGTGGAGTTTGGCGGGTTCTGTAGCTGGTAGAAGGAACCCTCCTCTATGACGTCACCGTTGGGGGTGGTGCATCTGTGAAGAGGGATGACGCTTTAAAGAGAATGAGGGTTGAGGTCTGGAGTGTGTTTTTTGGATAAAAAATGATAATATTCTCCTACCGAATTTTAGCTACGGTGAACATTGGTTGGGATTGTTCGCCGAACAGTCCCAACCGAAGTCGATGCAGGAGATATAGTAGTCAAGTTTGTGCGCAAAATACAGGTGCATGGTTCACTCTCATACTTCGGTGAGATGTAAAATTGAATACTCACTGCACACAATGGTCAGGTATGTGTGTAGGCACGTGTTGCTGCTCGCACAGCTGTAAGTAGGCGCTGGCGAGCGCGCATGCGTCTACGCCTTTCGCGCACTCCTCGTAGAATGGCCCGGCGTTTATCTGTGGGGAATACACTTGTTAAAATAATGGACCTTATTCTGAGGTGCTAAGTATAGGCAGTTATTACACCATCCTATTTGAGTAGCATCCCACTTAGGAAATAGGAAGATGTAATCGTAGTTCACTACTTAGTTTCCTAGCTTCCTAACTAAGGAGGTGTCTGAGTCCAAACTCTGTAAGACGATATCCGTAGATTCGGCTGTAGCCGTCCATGTCAGTGCGAGCGAGCGCGACGGCTAGACGTGAAAATACGGACAATGGTTGTCAGAGTAAAGCACCTGCCTATTCATCCTACCTTCCTAGTTAGGATTCTAATTAGGATCCTAGTTAGGAAGCTACAAATAGAATGGTGTAATAAGTGCTTTAGTCTCCTCCTCTGCTGAAGAGACAAAAGAGAGAGACTACAACAGTTTTAAATCGTCAAAATAAAGTGTTGCCATTTCTGATTTTGGTTTTTTTCAGTGTTTTTGATTAACTGAAGTAGTCATCGATAGATTGATTGATATCCCACTAAATTGTCAATACATTCAATAATTACCTTGGCAACTGATTCAGTTTTTTATAGCACGTCACAAGTGGGACAAGGATGTTGTATAGCAATAAATAAAGTACAAGTGGGACAAGGATGTTATATGGCAATAAATAATGTACAAGTGGCACAAGTGCACACTGACATAACAGCTGTTTAGTTCTAAAGTATTTTAGTCGCTCTCTTTTCTTTTTTAAGAGCTAAGAAAGAGACGGGATATATTTAAAATTGGTCTTAGAAAGGGCTGTTGGGAATCAGGTCTTATGTCCAACATAGATAATAATAATAATGACCTCCTAGCTGAATTTCGACTACAGCGGCCAATCTCAACCGAGATTTAGCCAACTGCGCTGGAGATATTATAGTGCACAAGTGTGTGCGACATACACAGGTGCACTCTCTGTGCCTTCACTCTCATAATTCGGTGAGACGGCAGACCAACATGACCGTAGAGGGATCAGGCGCAGAACCAACGGCTTAACGTGCTTTCCGAGGAACAGGGGTGTTGACACCACCAACTTCCTGACTCCGGAGCTGTGTCTAAGTTATTGCAAGACAGAAAACCCCAGAAAATTTCGGCCCAACCCGGGATTCGAACCCGGGACCTCCTGGATAGTATCCAGCGTGCTAACCACTTGACCTACTATTCTTCCATGCCAACGAGGCAGTCAACCAAGTCAACAGACCGACATTGATACGTAGCACTTAAATAATACTCAAAATCATTGTTTGTATAAAATATCAAATATCAAAATATAAAATATAAAAAAATATAAGCACAGATTAAAACCTACAATACCATGTGGTAACTGCCAATATAGAACACTTACCACAGAGAAACAAGGGTGCAGAGGCGACACTTTATTCTGGAAGAACTTATCGCACTGCGTATCGTTCCCTCTATCGGCTACAGTGGTCACGGATGCGACTGCGGCTGGCTTCAACCGCCACCCTTGGGCTAGAGTGACGGAAGAGTTGGTGTACGTGCCATTGGGTAGTTGGAGTTCGTCGAACTGTTCGTTGTTGTACGTGCCTAGGAGGCCGCCTAGGATCCCGTAGTACCACCCTGGAGAAAATAAAGTTGTAGATTTTTCATTTACTAGAGATGTAAGGAAAGGAGTTTTCAATTTGAAGAAAATAAGTTGACAGGGAATTTGACGTACATTTTGCAGTACACAAAGGAAATAGGTACAAAACATTTTAATAGCACGGAAGTCAAGGTAAACACAACGGCCTGTACGTACATACGTACATTCTTAACACAAGTTCCTGTCCATTAGGTCCGGACCATCATCATCCTAGCGTTATCCCGGTTGTGCATTCGCACTCGAGGGCCCAGGGTCCGCTTTGGCCCACGATCCAGGGTGTGGTAGATCAGGTAATTAAACACAGGTAAACATTAGGTCCGGACCAAAAGATTAAAAAAACAAAGATCACTAGGAGGTATGAAAACCTGTCCTGGCTGTGCAAAAATTTCCAATAAATAATCTACAAAAATATTTAGCAGTTATACTCGGAAACTAGTAATGCATACACTTTAAGCACTTAAAACACTACCCAATACTATTTGTAGCATCCTAACTAGGCTCCCACTCAGGATCCTAAGTAGGAAGCAATCTTCTTAGTCGTATCTAACTTGCAAAGTACTACGCGTTCACTTCAAGTATAGTTTGTTATAATAAGTGTATAGTATAAAAATGAAATTGAGTTTTATGGAATGAATTTGGGACAACCCGCACAACACAACAGATTTATAGGTACTACTGACCGTTGACTTTGCTTACCCTACTGGCGGGGCACGGTATGAGGAAGCGGGAAAGGAGATACCGAACAAAACCAACAGCATTACAAATTGTTTAACCTAAGAATATTTATATGTTAGTACCGCTAATTACAGGTTTTCCTTATGTTAACAAAGTGACACTGTAACAATCTTTTTGTGACCAGTGGAGTTCATGCATGCCGTCAATGTTATGAGAACAAAAGTAGAATGCACTCTGATTGTTTGTCTAAAAATTTAAATAAACAGATGATACTTAATTACATCTTTACATAATATAAAACAAAGTCGTTCCCGCTGTCTGTTCGCTTATATCTTTTAAACTTCGCAAAGGACATTATTGCTGTTTTTAGCAATAGATAGCGTGATTCGAGATGAAGGTTTATGTATATAGGTAAGGTAATTTATTATGTAAAGGTTTATGTATAAGGTAGCATCAGATAGGATGGTGTAATAAGAGCTTTACCTGTGACCTGAAGCCTGCACGTGTGGAACCGGAAGTTGCAGTATATGTTGAGGCCGTTGGTGCCCGTCATCTTGAGCTCGTCGCCTTGTCGGTCAATCACGAAATCGTCCACTATGGCAGGCAGGTTCAGCACCGTCCCGCCTATTGACACTTGCTGTAGACAGTAATGGCATATTCAATGAACAGTGTTCCTAGACTGTCAAGGCGTTATGAAAATTAGTATAAAGGATCTTTTTTGAAACAGTCTTACTTTTTAAGGGGGTTAATAACGGGATCATGATCAAAACCTTTGAAAAATATTAGACGCTTTACACAGATATAATTCTGATACCTTCAGATTTTTTTTTTCATGATTTCTTGCTTTCATCGTCAAAGAATACTGACTTTACTGATGAAAACCCTAAAATATACTAACCAATAACTGACCAAATCTTTAGAAATTATATTAATTGGATAAGTAGGTGCCACACGACATAGTGGCCGAAAACAAGTCATAATCCGCGATTAAAACGTGCGCGGCATTGTTTGGGTGCCACACGATATGAGGGTTGCAGTAAGGTCATAAATCGCTACCGGAGCGAGCTTAAAAAATTGGTTTATTTAGATAGATGCGGGGCGAAAGGAGTTCACAAACAGCGAATGAAGCGAATGTAGAAATTTTTGGGTTACACGCGACTCGACGTAGGGGTCACAAAACGTGACTGTAGCGAGCGTTGAGTTCTCTCGTTTACATACAATTCAAGCTCCACGCTTGAAAGAAGGGCACAAAACACGAGCGAAGCAAGCGCGGATGTTTTACGGTCAGGCAGGTGTATGCTTAGGGACCTATCGAAAAAGATATATTAAGAAACTTTTGAGGAAATGTGTGTTTTTTCAGCTTAAACTATAGAAACCAGACCACTTTTGTTGAAATGTATCCCCGAATCTTCAAAATACTGATTTTACTGACCATTTTTCGAAAATACTGACATTTACTGACCATAGCCAAAAAAACTGACTTTTACTTACTTCACCGACCATTTTCCACCCCTGCGATGACTCCCATAGTAAAGAAATTATTGATGGCTATATTCACCCCCTAAATAGTAAGACTGAATGAACTAACACCTTACAATAACTTGACATTGTTTCGTATAAATTTAGATTACTGACATGATAATATTATTGTGATTATGTTCTGATACTTATTCTTATCGCCTTTACTTGACATGTTGTAACTTTTTGCATGAACATAACCTAAATCATTAGTAAAATGTTATGCCTTCTGTTTAAGCTTGTATGCGATTTGGTTTTCTTACTGTAACCTACAAGTACTGATGTAATAATAAATAAATAACAAATACTATCTGCTTAGGAAAAAAGCATAATTGAACATCAATTTCTATTTTTACAGAAATACTTCTAGTGCTGTAACAGTGATTACAGTTTACATTGACTGTATGAATTCCGTTGCCTCATTCATTTATCGTTAACGTCATCGAGCGAATTAATAAGGACCTACCGGAAAAGTACTCGCTAAGCGGTTTTTTTTTATTTTGAACGGGTTTGCTCTTGGCTCTAGACTAAACCAGACGTGGCGTAGACAGAGTCGACGGTAGAACGAGCTCACCTAGAAGGTTCTGGCAATCCCACTCACCGATAGAACACAGCAAGCTGCTTGGCGTCAGGCTCCGGTGGGTTTTTCTAATAAAGATAGCTACTATATTAAAATTTCTAAAATATTTCAACTGACCTCTTTATACAAATGCACTTGCACTGGCGCTCTCCTAGCCAGCACCAACAAGTTATATCTGTGCTCTTCATCGCTCGTCATGAGCACGCTGAACTTGTTCTGCTTGTAATCCTTGCTGAGGAGGAAGGTCCCTGGTTCGGTGATCGTGATGACGCGCTTGTCGAAGGTCACTAGAGTGCCTTGGCCCGTCATCATTGCCATGCCTGGTAAAAAGAAAATTATGTGAGTAGTATTATATGACAAAGATAAGATAAAAAAACAAGCTTCACGACTGCAAAAAAAAAAAATGCTATGATAAGGAAAAAATCAAACCACCTCCCCGCCCTTTGTTTCCATTTGCGGGCGCCATTTAAAAATGTATATACCACAATTCTGATGAATTCAGCCAGTCGGGTAAAAAAGAGAAGAATGGGAAAGAAGATAAAATAAAAAAAGACCAAGCGAATATTCTGGTTTTCATAAATTACTAACGGGTCCCCGCAACTTCACCGGCCCAAATGTCAGATTTTGTATGCCGGAACGTGTAATGTCCTCCTAGCCGAATATCGACTACGGCGGCTTATCTCAAAAGAGATTAGCCAACTGACATATTATAGTGCACAAGTATGTGCGCAATACACAGGTGCACTCTCTATTCCTTTACTCTCATTATTCGGTGAGACGGCAGTCCGACATGACCGTTGAGAAATTAGGCGCTGGACCAACGGCTTAACGTGCTTTCCAAGGCACGGGGGTGTTCACACCACCAACTTCCTTACTCCGGAGCTGTCTCCGAGTTTTTTCAAGAAAGAAAAATCCAACACTCTCGGCCCGACCCGGGATTCGAAGCCAGGACCTCGTGGATAGTACCCAGCGTGCTGACCACTATACCAACGAGGCAATTAGGCCGGAACGTGTATCTAAGCATTAAATCAATTGTCACCCATTGTGTCGTTATGCGGCAAGATCACAGTTAAAGGATGATTTCTGGGATTAAAACTAGCCTCTGTCCTTTCCCTGGACTAAAACCAATCTCTATTGCCATCTAAATTGATAATAGCGGCAAGTAACAGGAATACAGACATACTTTTGCATTTATAATATTTGTAAGGATATGGATATACTATCATTTTATGATTGCCATTGATAACTGACCAGCAACCCGATTATAGTTCAAGAACTAAGCTAAGTTAGTAGCTTAACTTACATTGCTGAATTTTACATAAATGTAAGAAACAATCGTTGTGCGAGCTTACTAACCCAACAAATTATAAGGACAAACAACACATGAGTAAATTCGCGAGCTAAGCGAGCTAGAATCTAGCCTTACCAGCGAAAGGCGGCAACACATTGTCCAAATCCAAATACGGCCGTATCTCATAATAATACGACCATATACTCCTGTTCGTGTTCAACCATTCGTCTATGAAGTCCCTCACGGCTCGGTACTCGGCCACTTCACTGAAGTCCGGGGTTCGGTTGAAGGCGTGCCATGACATCGGCAGTTTCTGTTCTAGGAGGATTGTTCCTTCGCGGGGGTCGAATATGAAGTTAGTTTTCGGGGTGCGGTGCCTGAAATGAGTAAGTCATACAAGTTATTTATTTATGCATGGTGGTGACTCACTGTGGTAACATATAAGCGTCCCATGTCCCATGATAAGCCCAACTCCTGTTTCGGGACCACTTGTAGGTGTTTGAGTGACATGTTGTTTGAGTAGGCATACGGCAACGATTCCCAACCATACTGTTAAAAATAGGATTACTTTCCTATTTTTTTGCTCGGTAATACTTTTTACTGGTCTATAAAAAAGTATGTACGTATTTTGTTTTTTTTTTAGATGACTGGTATTCAGAGCCATTACACCTGTGAGAAAAACTGTTTTTATTTTTAAAAAATATTGTTCGTTTTTATTTCTTTGAGCTTAATAAACTTTACTTCTTGTACAAAAAGTTGGGAACCTTAGTTACGGCACAACCTTTAACTGAGGCAGGGAGCTTCGCATATTAATTAAGAATTAGTTGTGGTAAGTAGTAATATGCATAGTGACTTACAGTTCCTCATACTGCAGCGCAGTCTTGGCCAAGTCTGTAACCTTGGCGTAAAGTATCTCACCGACACGGTCCAACGCTTCGCCTATTAAGAAGTAGTCGTACCACCACTTAAGACGAACGTATGCTTCTGTGTACTGAAACAATACGAAATAAAAATAATTTAATTAATGTTGTTACTTGGCTGGACGAACAACGAGTAAAGAGTCATCAGATGTAGACACAACTTTTTCTTAGCAAAGCTCATGGTCTTATTGCCATTTGTATAATTAAGAATCCACGATTACATTTACAAATAACTCAGCAGCCGATTTAAATACACAATTAGGCGCCTGGAGTTCACCAACACATGTTTAATATCTAATTAGCCAGTTTAGCATTATTTGACATACTTTGTATGGGAATTCTGACAAATTAACCGTTAAACGAGATTCACAGGCTGTTGAAATTTTTCAACAGCCTGTAAATCTCGTTTCGTGATGAACTCAGGTCTACGAGTATAAGTCCAGTTCACCAACCCATGTTTAATTTTACCAGCTGTTATGATATTATTTGACATATTTTGTATGGGAATGAGCAATTTTCATAAGTGTCAAAAATCAGTAATTGAAAATCCGCTAGATGGCGTTGAACAACATAAGCCAGTTAGATTTTTATTTATGAGAAAGGCTCATTTTAGCGTTGATCGTGTTATAATAATGTCTTAGATTCACGCGTACTGACACTAGACTTTTCAAACAATTTTGTAATCATAGATCAATTTAGTAATCACGTTTTCCCATAAAATTTTATTATTAACTGCATTTTGAAACACGTAAATTTTTGACGCAAGTACTTCCACTACTTAGATGAATAGCGCTATCTATCAACATTAAATAGAACTAACATTTTTAACTGTCAGAAAATCCCTCATTGTGTCAAATTAATCGTCGATCTAGGATGACCGGCTGTTTAATTAGCGAACTCTGGTATTAGACACATAGCTCTATTCTATGGTGTTGTGTTTTGCTCGATCATTGATAAAAGTAATTCAAAACAAACATACCTTGTCTCTCACATAGACGACCTGTTTAGTCTTCAAGAAAGTCTCCCAGGCGTTCCTAAACTCTGCATATAGCTGCATGATTTCTTCTTTGAACGGTATGTACTTCTCGATCTTGCCCCACACGACGTTGAAGAGAGCCTTGCTGTATTTCTTCAAGTTGGTCACTAGGTCGTTGTTCATAAGGTCTTTGTATATTCTGAAAAAAGAAGAATTAATCTATAAGTCTGCTTTATAAAAAACTAGCAGTTTCCTTAGTGAGTAACTTAAAATTTAGGCTATTTTATTCTACTGTATTTGTGAAGGCAAACAAAAACAAGTCTCTATATTTAATTAATAACTTTGAATTTTAATAAATACATTAAAAACGAATGCTCAACGGTGTAGTTCGCGTAATATTTAACTGTAGCATGCTTGCTGAATCTATACTTAATATATTAAATAAGTATGGTTTGTGAATCTATTCTCAAACGAAGTTCGCTATATCGCTAACAAAATGTACGTGTTAGCCAAAGGTCGTAGGTTCAAATCCTACCTGTGTGTGAATATTTGGTTTCTTATTTAAACTTATATAAATAAGAAAAACACTGTGTTAAAAATATTAAAAAAAAAATTGACTTGTTAAGTCAACTCACTTGTCCATTTCCTGACTGAAAGTCGACACGTAGTTGAAGTACGGCGAATCCGTCAATTCCTGAGTTCTATTGTAGAAGAAATCCATGACTCCCTTCCAAATCGTCACGACGAACGATTCCGCATAGTACAACACTTTAAAGAAAAGCGGCTCTATCGACTTTAGTAATTCATGCCAGTAATTGTATAATCTTGTGGTTGCATTCACCCAGGTTTCTTCCCAATACTCAAGCAACTTCATATGCATATCTCTGACGAAGTTATCATACTGCATTATCATTGCCTCAAGTCGATCAGACACTAGCTCCATCAAATCCGCTTCCAAAACTTTGTTAACCGACTCCAAAAAGTTCGAATACGCCATTCTTATTGTCTCTGCTACGTATGTCAAACTTTGTTTTATAGATTGGCTAGTGTTGCCCATCATGCCCCACATATCATTCACAATCCCTGGTAGACTTTCTAAGTGGTTCCTTATTGCCATTTCGTCCAAAACATAGTATGTAAATTCGACTATATCTTTGACATAAAAGTCGTTGTCGCTATACGACTGATTCAAAAACGTTTGGAACTCATCTAAATCGTCTTTAATGACATGTAGATCGTTGAGATCGTCTAAGAAATCTCTTATCCTCGGTTTGGCGTCTCCCCATATATTTCTGAGTGCCAAATGCGCTTCCATTGGCATTTCTTTGATGATGACCAAAGTTTCGTTTATCTGACCATACACAGATTTCAGTGTGTATACAGCAGTGGATCTCACTTCGCTGAATATTTGAGGGCGCCATATGAACGAGCTAGTGAGAAGTCGTGAGTGGTTCAGTCGGATGTAGGAAGCTAGGTCGACGGTTGTGACGTCATCGAAGTCTCGCCAGGCGTCGAGTTTGGCTGAGCGGGTGTCGACTATGCGACCGATTATGTGGTAGGAGATGTCTGAAAGAAAATATTGGAATTGGTGTGATAAAATACTCGATTACATTATAATCAAGTATTTTATCTTCACATTCTCCGTTCACAGTAACTTAGGGAAAGATAATGGTTAATAGAAACGATATTATCTCAGTATTTTTTTCAATAGCCGATTGGATGTCATCAAATGACAAGGCAATGAAACTGAAGCTAGTAAAGCTAATCACTTTTTTTCTATCAGAAATGACAAATCGTAAAAGATAAAACGGCAAGTACTTTTAATATACTTAGTTTTCTTATGAGTTAATATACTTTACCAGCGAGATAGACTTTACACGTACACCACAAGCAAAATCATAATTTATATGGATGACAACATACCACTGTTTAAATTTTTGGTCACAAAGCTTGTCATGACGATAAAACGTATTTTTAAAGTGTTCTTAAACTTACCATCAGTGCTGTTAAAGTGGGCCACAAGTGACTTGTCTTTCATAGACAGTACTGCCAGTCCGGTGTCGTTGCCAGTGGGCCGTAAGACTGACGTCTTCAGTTTGTAGTTAGGATAAGTAAGGTCCCAGGTACCATTCACTTTGTAGTAGTAAGTCTCGTTGGCACGCTAAAACAGATTTGTTGTTAAAATAAAACATAATTTTATCCTTCTTCTTTTCGTGTCGACACTGGCGTTATATTTTTGAGGACTAATGTTTGGCGACTAAAAAAGCATTATTAGTAGCATTGTACAGGTCCTCACTAGTGCAGCCGTAGGGGGAAGTAAGGCATAACAATAGGTGATCTGTTGCCTAGGGAGAGACACCACACTAGCTTTTCGCAGCGCAATCCTATCGGTGCATGTTCTCCTTGCTTCGGCCGACTATTTTATTTATAAGTACAAAAAACTTACTGGTGTTTTAGTTAACTGTACTTTGAGAGAAGACACAGATAAGTTAAACTGCTTTGAATTAATACACTTACCTCCCAATGCACTGAACTCTTATTCATATCAATCAGCATCTTACTGTGCCTCATTTTCTCATAGAACAACGACTTCACGAACCGATAGTAGTTATTGAAGTAATACCATCGACTATGAATGTTGATATCTGACTTCATATCCAAGTCTAAGTTCGTAGATGGATGAGTGCATTTTAGGGCGAATCTATAGTCTCTGATAGGTCCATTAGAGTTGTCAGTCAATATGGACCACAGTTTGAGATATTCGTTTTCGTAGTCTGAGTATTGTAGCTCAAGAGATACGTTTGACATTATTTCTGGAGTGCTCAGGTATTTTCCTTTTAAGTTGACGTCCTGGGAACAAGATATTAGGTTACAAAATTATATTTTTTATCTGTATTTATCCTCAATTGTTTTCTGTAAATTGTTTAAATAATTGGTTTGTTACTTTAACAATTTTCAATGTGATTGGTTCAATTCGTATAGATAGAACGAATTTTGGTCAGTCAGTCAGACAAGCTGAAACTCTTTCTGGCATTAGTTTATTGATAGGTTTTGAAAATAGAGACAGAAAACTTCTTACCTTCCTAAACGACGGATGGGACAGAGAAAGATCAACGTTGTGCAAGTTGCCCTCAGTGATCGGCGGGTTTTCCCACTTCCCTTTCAGCTCTGCGGTTTTATTCTCATCCCTGACATTCCAGCTGAGTCGAGCGGTGCCATCTAGCATGGTGTCTTGAAGACGGTAGAGAGCTATGAGGTTGAATGAACGGAGCGGGTACCATACGTTCATTATTATCTGTTGGGATTCTGTTTCGTCCTGTACGAGATAGGGAAAATATTAAACGTTAACTCATGGAATGTTTTGTTTAAGAGTAGGAGATACAATTTAGTAATTTAAGATTAGGTTCTGAAAACTAAATTTATAGACAATCGACAATTTATACTAAAGGTAAAAGATACATCAAGTTGTCAATTAACTATGTTATACGAGGGTCAAACTGAAAGTTCTTAGAAAATCAAAAACTGATTACATTAGCCAGTTATTAGTTTTATTATATCTTTTCAAAATATTGTCCATTGACGTCAATACACCGCTGCATGCGATGGAACCACTGGGAAAAGCACTTTGCCCACTCGTCCTTAGGGGTCTCTTCAATGGCATCGCGATACGCAGCCACCGCTTCTTCAGCATTCATAAACCGCTTTCCTTTAAGTTTTTCTTTAATTTTTGGAAATAAATAAAAATCACAAGGCGCGAGGTCGGGGCTATACGGCGGGTGACCCAGTAATTCAACGTTTGATGTCGCCAAATAGTCGATCGTTCGCTTGGCGGTGTGCGACGAGGCGTTGTCGTGGTGAAGGAGGATCCTACTGCGAGGTCGTTTCTCTCGAACTTTTTCCAAGACAAGTGGCAAACAATTGGTAGTGTACCATTCTGCAGAAACTGTTTTTTGATCCTCTAACACAATTGTTGCGAAATGACCTATCCTTCCAAAGAACGAGGCCACCATTTTTTTTCCCGCACTTCGATCTCTCTTCACTTTAGTTGGCAACTCCTCGAAAGGAAACACCCACTGAGCAGATTGTCTTTTGGTTTCAGGATCATAACAGTAAATCCAGCTTTCGTCACCTGTTAGTATGTCGAACACAGCATTTGAGTCACCTCCGTTAAATCTTTCAATCATTTTACGGCACCAATCCACACGATGGAGTTTTTGAGCCTTAGTCAAATTATGAGGTATCCACCGGGCGCAAAGCTTCCTGACCGCTAAATGTTCGTGGAGGATTTTGTGCACTTGACTCATACCGATGCCTAAGCTTGTCCGAATCTGCTGATAGGTCACTCTTTTGTCAGTCTCTATCATACGCCGCACAACACAGATGTTATTTTCAATCGTCGCCGTAGAAGGCCGTCCCTCACGTACATCATCAGTGAGATTAGTGCGACCACGTTTAAACTCATTAAACCAGTTGTAAACAGTCGCACAAGATGGGGCTTCATCGTGAAAGGCCAATCGTAGTCTATCATAACTTTCTTGTTGACTTAAATGACATCGAAAGTCATAAAAAATCATTGCACGAAAATTTTCTCGTGTTAAATTCATTTTGACGTGACACAGACAATTTTCAATTTGCCGCCAAGTCGTAAAACAAATGACAAATGAATGAAATATATACTCAGTAATATTGGCAAAGAGTTCTATTTTCAAATTTTAGAATATTTTTTTTATTATATTGTTTATAAGTGGCCAGTTCTAAGAACTTTCAGTTTGACCCTCGTATTATTTTATGGTTTGTATGTGGAGCCCATTTTCTTTTGTGTCAATAGGCGCTAAATCTACAATAATTTGTTGTAGTCAATAAAATAAATAAAGTTTATTTTTTTCCAATAGTCAAAAATTCAGAATCAAAATCATTGGAATCTACTATTCTTGAAAAAAATGCTAGATAACTGGTATCACAATGGATAGGACAAACAAAAATGTGTAGATTAAATACTCACCGAAGTCATATTAGTAACGTGCAAATCATACTTCAACCACGTATCCTCCGCCCATTTGACTTTACTCCCTTGCTTCAGCTCTTTATCCACTGCTTCGTACTTGTTCTCAAAGGTCCAGGTTCTGTTCCCGTGTATAGCAGTGAGTTCTACGTTCTTTCCCGCGTCGTATGTGAAGACGTCTAGTTTGCCCGTCACGTTGAATTTTGTTGCGTTATGAAGGTGAAAGACTGTCGCTTGTTTTACGTCCTAAAAGTTTTAATTAATAAGTTTTGATAGGGTATACTTAACTGCCATATAGTTTGAATTTGGCATTAGGGTAACCATGCGAATGATATAAGGGATTTATTTTAATTTTTTTGATAAAGTAAATATATTTTTGCACTTGAAAATATGACCACCAGAGGCGGGAATTTCAAGTGCTTCTTAACGCTGTAATGCCGCGTTGCTTTCATCAATGTTATTGGGATTACACCCTCAACACTCGAAAGAAATACTATTGCAAGTATTTAACAACCGAAAAATGAAGCTTGCAAATACTCTATCCACCTCTGGTGGTCATTTTTTCAAGTGCAAAAATATATTTAGATTGCAAAGTGAATGCTTATCACTTAAAAACAATAATTTAAAGTAAAGTTCAAGGCCAGAGAGGGCTAAGTGGAAGTTTTTTACAACTAAACCCTCTGATAAATGCTTCTAAGCCCCCAAATGAGCACACTGTTTTGCTGGTATTAGTATACCACTCGCTGTACAAATTGCTTAATAAAACATTTATTTTTCGCCATTACCGAAATATGTATTTTATTTTTAATTTGCATACGTAAGTATGAATCAGACTGGCAGTCATACAGAACATATTTCATAGGTTTTATAAAAGTTAATTTAGCGGATTTTACCTTCCACACTGCGTAGTTTCACCCCCTTAAATGATTATTTCTGGAACAAAATCATCCCATATCCCTTTCCGGAACCCAAAATATCTATCTATCTATACCAAATTTCACCTAAATCGGTGCAGCGGCTTAAGCGTAAAGAAGTAATAGACACACTTTCGCATTTATATCAGTATGAAATAACACTTACCACATTCCCGGTACTATCAAACTCGTGAATATATTTCACACCGACCGGCGTATGTACGTTCTCCACCTCGATGTCCGTCGTGGCCAAATCCAGCTTTCTTTCACTCTTACTAAGTATCTGTTTAAACGATCCTTTCACGAATCTTTCCCGATCCAAATCCACTGTAGCATTACCATTGCTCCACGTATCAGTCTGTATGTAGTAGTACTCTGTACTGACAAGATGTTGGGTGCTGACAGGGATGGATAGAGATACCGTGCCGGTTTGAGTGAAACCGTTATTTTGGGGCGTGTAGCGGTGGGTCGTGTTGATCGAAGCCGATTTGTTAGGCCAGAATAGATCCACTTTGTTGTCTGACGCTTCGTCTAGGTAGTTTATCTGTTGAGAGGAGATCATCGTCATCAATAATTAGATTAAGTTTTTATTTAAACGAAGTCACTTAGTTATCTAGTACCTGGGCGACTGGGGCGGTTGTGATATAAGCAAATGTTAGACATACTTATGAGAAATATATTTACTACAACATTTACTACAATTTTCTTTTTAAATTGTCGAAAAACTAAAAAAAGCTATAAGATTGAATAAATGAAAGAAATAAATTCGTCAAGGGGGGTTGAACCTCAGACACACATTTCTATCGGGCCTACGTCAAATCGATTCAGCCGCAACACTCATGCTTATTGGTGCGAAATTAGCGACCATATTCTGCGTCGAACAATTCAAAAGAAAAACGCATGAAAACTCGAAAACACGCGATTTCCCAAACATAAGACTAATCTAGATCGATTTTTCAACCCCGATAAGCCCCCCATACCAAATATCAGCAAAATCGTTGGAACGTTTCCGAGATCACAAATATGAATAAATAAATATACAAGAATTGCTCATTTACAGGTATAAGGTCTAGTTGTGGACTATGTTAGAAAGTTATATCTGGCATCATTCGTTCAAGTAATTTTTTTTTTGTTCAAAAGCGTCTACAGAAATAAGATTTCTTTACCTGTTTATATTATTGAAATAACTTGCGAAAAAGTCAACTATTAATCTGATCCACAGCGAAGGATGGATCTAATGTTACAAATAAGTGTTAGGTACTAAAAAACAAATTAAGTACAAACTAAAATAAAATAAAAATACGACCTATTACAATAATGTACTTACATTGAGTATAGACTTGAGCCAGGGCAACCTCCTGAAGGGCGTAGTAAGGTTGAAGTGTCCGTCCGTGTGCGCCATGCCTCCGTATCGGATGTCCAGCTCACCTATTTGGCTAGTGCCTGGACGGTGCATTACACCCCTGAGGTGAAGATATAATTAAATTGTCATTGCTTTCTTACGACACAGGTTTTATAATATCTAATGCTAAAGAAATAAGATTGGATTTTATGAATTAAAAACATCGTTTTAGCTTTTTTAAATTGATCTTTTTTTATCACAACACATATTGAAACAAAACGTGTTTTGGAGTTTTTCCCAATTTTGATTTTAAAAACTACTTCACTAACAGATTGCAGCAGTCTTCCTTAAAATCACATTTGCAGTCAACTATTTGTGAAGATGAGCTTATCTATTACCACTATTCTAAATGCTGTCGTAAATTTTAAAGTGAAGGACCACAATCTCACCTGATGGTAAGCGACAATGCGGCCGAGGATGGGTCATGTCTGTCTAATAACAGCCTATTCACTCTTGTCATAAAAGTAGCCAGATCATGTTTAGGAAACAGCTAAAGTGTTAAGGAGTGTCCCTAGCCGTACGTAAGAAGAACTTAGATTCAAATCGTTTGTACGCAACAAACGATTTGAATCTACGTTTCTCTCGTTAGTCAACAAAATAAGGGTGGAAACTCCTCTTACGTTGTGTACGAAAAAATTATCCCTACAAGCCACGAAGATGACTGTGTACAGCTGTAAAAGTTTCCTGTAATACCTATTTAGGGAGCCTGCACTCAGATAAGCGAACAAGAAGGCAAAATACGAGCTAATACTAACTTGATAATCTTATACTTGTGCACCATATCTCTCTGGTACGATCCCTGCAGTTTGAAAGTCTCTGTGTCTTCATACATCGGCGACCGAAGCGCGTAGTCTACGAAATGCGATCCGTTGACGTCCCATTTGTACGTGAGTAGGTTGTTCACTCGTCGGTACTGGGCGGCGGACGTCCAGGTTATGGTGGAATTGGTGTCTATGCTTTCTGGTAGGATTAAGACCTGGGAATGGTAACGAAACGAATGGTTGAGTTGTTTAGTTATTTAGCTTGATATGAAATTAGAAAGTGTGTGATAGACACAGGAAGAGATTCGTTTACCAGAATGCCATGTTTATTTATTACTTAGATGAATCACACTAGTATTACTAGATAACAACAGATGATAAATTTTATAACATTGATGTTGTAGCGACAATGTATATGCATAATTTGATTTAATCCCTAAACGTTGAAAAATGGGAACTAGAAAATGACACGTTTTGTGTTTCATGCAATCTACAGGTATGGCCGCTTTAAGATTTATTTGTTTTTGGTCGCTTATAAAACTAACATGAAAAATTTAAACGTAGCACCAGATAGACCAGACCTAAAATATTATTACTATTACAGGTAAGTCTAAGTTTCTCACACTGAATAGATATAAATAGTAATGATGACAATAAAACAAACAATAGATAAAATTCGACTTACATTTCCCCTTATTCCAGTGAGGATATTAGTGACATCAGTCCTATACTCCGCGTCTAAGGTCTTCACAGGGTTAGAATTGGTGCCCAAGTTGCCGTCAATGTATAGAGTGTGCACGTCTACGTTCGGCTTGGGCAAGATGGCGTTCAGTTTGAGGTTGAGACGCTGGTCCATTATGTAGCCGAAGGAAGCGTTGCCGCCGATCCTTAGGTAAAAAATAAAAAATTGAATTGTTTGTTATTATAAACTTTAGTGTAAACTTAAAATATAGTAAACCTATCTGCAAAAGAAGACTAAGGATTGTGTGAGGCCGATACCTATGCCAGGTAAAGACATTAAGTGATAAGAAATTTTAAGTTTGTTAGATATGGTTTGGGGGCTATTCATAGCATTTATTTATAGCATGATAGTTTGATTTTTGATAAAGCAAAAAGTCAATTTATTATTGTTTGATGGTTTCATATTGTTGAAACAATATAGTATTGTCTGTAACTTTAAGGATGTGCATTGTAAAAATATTCTTCCGATCCTAAAGGAGATGATTCTAACGCAAAAACGTATCCTTTCCCTCGTAGAATTGAGACGAAAAAACGTTTGCTCTATTTTGAAGATAAATAAGGTACATTTTCCATGATCCTAAAGCTATTTTGACAAGTATTGGATTTCATAAGACTATACTTACTGCCAGATGTGGTCCAGATCCATTTTGAACCCTGCATCGGTCTTAGCCAATCCGTCAGGAGTTGTGCTGTTCCCGAAGTAAATATCCAGGTCTATGCTCTTATCTATCTTCTTAACCAGTTGACGACCTATGGCCTGAAAAATATTGTTTGGTTAGAATAACACAGTAACAATAAACTTACACGATAGAAAGAGATAGAAAACAGAAAAAGTATATGCACAAAAATAAGAAACTTTTTTTATTTTTAACTAGAACATATAAGCATTTATTCTGTGCGAGAAAGGGACGGTGCCCTACTGATTTTGCTAATAAATAAATTAATAATAAATTGTTTCAACAAACACACCAATTACCTAGCCCCAAACTAAGCGTGAGCTTGTGCTATGGTGACTAGGATAACGGATAGAAATACTTAACTACATATAAACATCCATGACATAGGTACAAATGCTCGTGCTTATCACACAAACATTTGCCCCTTGCGGGATTCGAACCCGCAACCGCCTGGTTTAGAAGTCCGGTGCGCGAACGACTACACCAAGATGGTCGTCAAGTCGTTAACCTTGCGTATCGTTGTCTCTTTCACATGCGCCTCACCTTGATAAAGAGATCTCCAATCAGGAAACTCCATTTAAGATCGCCTTGACCTTTCATATCTGGCAACTCATATTTGCACAGAAGATATCCAGTTTTTGGCGCAAAACTACAATGGAAACGACATTTGAATTAACAGAGATAACAAGAGTTTTCTATTATTTACCTAACTTAATGAAATGTCAGCTATTAAAAAACTTTGATGATAAAAGCTAGGTGTGTGGCGTTTTAAATAACATCAACAAACCAACAAGCTCATCAAAAAAAATTACTAGTCCTGTCAAAGTAAGTTTTGTTTGCCAAATGTCACTAACATGCATTGGCAGATTAGATGATTTGACAAAAGTCTTTCCTTGTCATTTTCTTGATGTCAAGAAGAGATAGACTCTTGAAATTTTTTGTAGATAAAGAATGCCCTTGGAATCGAGCCTAATATTAATATTATACTAATTGAAGTACAAAGATTTATTCAAACTAATAATAAAAATGCGGAAGTGTGGCTGTCTGTTACTCCTTGACGCTTAAACCCCTTAACCGATTTAGATGAAATTGGGTACTGAGATAGTTTTAATTCCTGGAAGGGACATAGGATAGTTTTTACCCCAGAAATCGTACTTCAAGGGGTTAAAAAGAGGGGGGAAAAGTTTGTATGAGAAACGACTTACATATTTAAACTTTGTATGAGAAATTTGAAATTTACGCGGCGTACCAGTAACAGATAAAGCAAGAAACACTCACATAAAGTCAGCGTCTCCTTTGACAAAATTGATCCTCTCTAATGGAGTGGCGGCTTGGACGCTCACGACACGTCTGAGTCCCGGGTACGAGTCCACGTGCGATTTGAAGTACAATTCCTTGTTTTGAAGATGCGGGGAGTCAAGCTGAAACCGTTTGTTACTAAGTAAAATTAATAAAAAAACAAGTGTGAAGTGTGAAGGCTAAACTACAGAAAAACTACTGTAAGTAAACTTTGTAATTCATTCATTAAGTTTCAACTTTGTAATTAATTTACCCCTTGTTAGTCACCGATAGCATAACCACCTTATTTTTATACTGTCTTTGTTTTTAGGGTTCCATGGTCCGACAAAGAAACCTTATAAAATCGTTCAGTCCTAGTCTGTCACAGCAGAATATCTTCTACGTTTATGGACTGATTTGCATGTAACATATAGATCTCATTTTTGAAAATACAAAAAAATAAAATTACCCATTCTTAAGGGTACCTCCCCATACATGTAAGGGGGGGGGGTGAAATTATTTTTTTGAGTGCACCCCCTTGTGTGGGGTATCGTTGAAAAGGACTATGAAAATATGGTAGGGTTTCCATACAACACTTTTTATCAGCTTTACCATTTGCGAGATCATTCTGTGATGAATACTTTTGAAATTATAAATAAAATAAAAATATATACTTTTTTGCCTATACTGTCGAATGTTTTAAGTTAATGGTACGGAACCCTTCGCGCGCGACTCCGACTGGCACTTGGCCGGTTTTTATACTTAATTTAGTTGATGTCTTTTTATGTATTATTATTTGTTTTTGAAGTTAGCAGTTTAAATGAAAAAAGTATTTTTATTAAGTATCGACCCACCCACCTTGAAGTACACATCGGTAAAGTTGGCCTCCATATTAGCCCCAGCTCTCACGGTAGCTTGGACCGCGCCGGATATTTGCGCAGTGCCCAAGTATTGCACTGGACTTGACTCGAAACGCATGAGTACGTTGATAGGCTTTCCATCGCCTTTGGGTACTAGCACTACCGACATCTGTGTTATATTATTAGTTATTAAAATCAAAGGATAATGGAAATACACTTTATTTAAATGAATATTTGAAGTTTTACAAATTATATTGTTAGAGGTCTAGTGGTTTGTATTACACCTGTGTCGATCGATCATTTCCCATGACCCGGGTCGATCGTAAGTATCGTCGTGACCCATTAAAGTGGTGATACGGTCTCGATTAATTTTAGCTTAGGGTGTCGGCAAAGGAGGTTCAGCATACAGCAAAAATTTTTGCATTTTGTATGTCCTTCTAAAAAAATTCACTCTGTATTATGAAAAATTAAAACAACAAAAAAAGGTTTCGTTACGTTACAACAATACGAGAAAGAAGTACGGGTCGAAAATCAATTAATCGACCAATCTTTCAAGTGTCGCGATAGAATTAAAATGAACCGATTGATCACGAATCGTGATCACTCGGAATGTGTGGATCGTGATTCACGATCCACACAGGTCTAATTTGTACATCAGACTCTTCGACTATCGGACGGACGCATAACCGTTAAGGTTCGATGATCACATAATATAGTCAAACATTATTCAATTTACAATTTAATAGTAGTGAGTAATGTTTTCAGTTTCCTGAAGGATTTTGTCGTTAATGTACTTTTCAGTTA
The DNA here is from genome assembly GCA_949316185.1 of Pyrausta nigrata. NCBI lineage: Eukaryota > Metazoa > Arthropoda > Insecta > Lepidoptera > Crambidae > Pyrausta > Pyrausta nigrata. The sequence goes on along the minus strand of OX438936.1, from coordinate 32,302,310 downwards.
GACAGTGAAGCAAATAATGTAAGTACCAATTTGCAAAAGATAGAACATAACAAAATTATATATTTACACAAGATAGAACTTCAAATTGCGCAATATTTATGAAACCACAATATACCTCTAGTTTAGGATGCCTTGATGTAACTTTCCCTGTGATGGTGTACTCAACGGTGTCTGATACCAGCGATCCTTTTATGTCGTCATTTTCAAACTCTGTTATTATTTTCATAGCCCTGTAAAATATTTAAACCCATAAAAAATTAAATCAAATTTCACTTACAAAAATTAATCGACTGTGTCATCCGGTGGGACTCGAACCCACGTCCCTTCGCTATCCGGGCGAGTGCTCTTACCAACTAAGCTACGGAGGACGTTAGTCAGTCGACGAATTTTTGCAAGTGCTTGCTACGCCAGTGAGCCGGCGTTCGATTTCATCAATACTTGGGGAATGTACCCGCATGTATCCAATGGAAATATTTTTACAAATATTTAACCATCAGTTAAGATGAAATCAGCTTAACCTTTTACAAGTTTTTACGAAATTAAATCAAATTTCACTTACAAAAATTAATCGACTGTGTCATCCGGTGGGACTCGAACCCACGTCCCATAAAAAATGCCAAGAAAGAAGTTGTGTGTGTGTATTTTAACCTAGCGATCCGCCCCGGACATGGCACATAGCGCGAAGAACTGATAGCCGTTGGGGCAGAAAGGTTTAAGAGTGGAGACCCTCTGATCAAAGGTGAAGCGTGTGACGCCCACTGGCAAGATTGACAGACAACCTTGTAAAGATTGCAGGATCGCACTGTATGCAGACCGCTTGCAACAGGTCGCTGTGGAAAACCGTGGGGGAGGCCTATGTTCAGCAATGGACGTCCTACGGCTGATAATGATGATTGCTGATACTGCATGAAAATCAGTTGCGTAGTTAAAAAATCTAAGCGTACAGACAACGGGAGCGACTTAGTTGTATACTATGTAAAGTTAATGAGCACGGCCCTCTGTTATAGACTATAGAGGGGAAAATAAATTTCCACTCGAAAAGTTTCTAGCGCTCGAGAGTGGAATGGGTGCTTTCACCCGAGTTAAACATACTATTTTTCATTTCGATTGTGAGGAAATCGAGGGTATCGATAGACTATCGATAGTTGAGGCAAAAGCAATAGTATCGATAAAATATCGATAGACTATCGATAGTTGAGACAAAAGCAATAGTATCGATAAAATATTAATAGTGTTGATAGACTATGTAGTTTCGATAGTTGAGGCAAAAGCAATAGTATCGATAAAATATCGATAGACTATCGATAGTTGAGGAAAAAGCAATAGTATCGATTAAATATCGATAGTGTCGATAGTCGAGGCAAAGGCAATAGTATCGATAAAATATCGATAGTATCTATGTCTATAGACACCCGAGTTAAACATACTATTTTTCATTTCGACTTCAAGGGTATCGATAGACTGTTGATAGTTTAGGCAAAAGCAATAGTATCGATAGTCTAGGCAAAAGCAATAGTATCAATAGAATATCGATAGTATCGATAGTCTACCGAAAGTATGATAGTATCGATAGCTCCGTTAATATAAATACTATCGACACATAGCAATACTATCGATAGTATCAAAGTTCAATACTAAAATCACTATCGATAGCTAATACAGCTCTGACTATTGCAATAACTATCGATACTCTCGATAGTGGGCTTTTATTCAATAGTAGGAGTAGAGTATAAAGTAGGAGGGAAAAGCTATTTCCCATCCGGCTATCTACACATGAAAGTTCAACTTTCCGAACAGGTGAGATGAAAAATATTGTTCTTTTTTTAGTTAACATAATGAAAAAGAGGCATAAAAGAGCTGTCAAAATCAGTAAAGACTCAAATGAGCTCGATAATTCTGAGTGGTAGTCATTTCCGCTCATCTACAACTAAAAACTAAAAGTTGTCCTTCCTAACATATTTAAACTTATGACCAAGGTTACAATTATGGTAACAAATGTACGACTATTGTACATTTGTTACCATAATTGTAACATTCAAAGTTAGAATAAATGCTGAGAAATAATGTTGCTACTGCGAGAGTTATGGCAGCGAAATAATATGCTTTGTAAATATACTGTTTTAAACTTTCATGGTCACTATCATTAGAATTGTTATTTACGGGATAGCTACCATGTACATTTGCACCATATTCCGTGATCATGGCGCTTGCAACACCGCCGAAATATCGGAAACTCGAAAATAAAAAGGTACATAATAATAATCCCGTAAATAACTATTCTAAAAATATGCTTTTCATCTCACCTGTTCGGAAAGTTAAACCTTCATGTGTAGATAGCCGGGTAGAAAATAGATTTTCCCTCCTACTTTATACTCCACTCCTACTATTGAATAAAAGGCCACTATCGAGAGTATCGATAGTTATTGCAATAGTCAGAGCTGTATCAGCTATCAATAGTGATTTTAGTATTGAACTTTGATACTATCGATAGTATCGATAGTATTACCATGTTTCTATAGTATTTATATTAACGGAGCTATCGATACTATTATTACTATCGATACTATCATAACTATCGGTAGACTATCGACACTATCGATATTCTATCGATACTATTGCTTTTGCCTAGAGTGTCGATAGTCTATAGATACTATCGATATTTTATCGATAGTATTGCTTTTGCCTCAACTATCGATAGTCTATCGATAATCTATCGATAGTCTATCAATACTATCGATATTTTATAGAAATTATTTTTTTTGCCTCAACTATCGATAGTCTATCGATACCCTCGATTTCCTCACAGTCGAAATGAAAAATAGTATGTTTAACTCGGGTGAAAGCACCCATTCTACTCTCGAGCTATTGGCGCTCTCACTTCGTTCGAGCGCCAGAAACTTCTCGAGTGGAATCGTCACTTTCGTCCCTTGTATAACAATCTACTATTGTGTGTTTGAAAGTCTTACCTGAATCTCTCATGAGGCGTGCTCAACGCCACGCTCAGCAAAGTCGGTCTCTGGTCAGCCTTCAGCGAGTAATACGTGTCTTCACTTGAGAAGTCAGTAGTTAGAGTCTTCTGTCCCTCTTCCTCGCTATACAACACTGCGAGTTCCGAAGGTGGTAGTACTGGGACGAGTGCACCGCGGGATTTGAAACGTAGATGGCGGTTGGGTGGCGGACGCCATATTGCGTCTGCGAATAGCTGGTAGAAAATTGTGTTGACAGTTAGTATTACATTGTACGCAAAAGGGAGATTTGATAAAAGTAGAAGAGTCAGCGTAACAAAGTTAAAAAAATTGGCTACTTGACACCACCAATCGTTGATGTACTTTTAATGTACTGTCAAAACGCTCTTCGGTGTGGTTTTGGTGTCTGCGCTAGCGTCTCTTAGTGGAAATTTAGAGTAAATAATTTTATTAAATTTTTCCCATTTAATAATGGATTTCCGCAAAGTAACGCCTGATTCCATCAAAACGCTCTTCTTCCATAGATTTTGTATAGGAATAGTGAGTTGTGTTGAATTTTTCGAGTTTAGCTTAAAATATTATGATATTGCAGATATTTTCTTTGCTAAGTAAATATTGCACAAAACTGGCGCACTAGCACAGCAAATACTTAGAGAAATTCATCGAGTGACTATCGTCCTCAATAACTCAGGTAGGTGAGCCTTCGCCGGATAGAGAATGGTCGTGGGTTCGAGTTCCATCTGAAGACAGCCGATGAATTTTTGTGTGCAACAGTTACTGTCATCCATCTTGTCTCTTATTTCATCATCCGAGTAAATAAGACATAGGGAGAAACACAAACAACACACAAAGGCATAGATAAATATGAGTAGAGTAGGAACAAAAAGGTCAGAGAAGCTAGGTTTATTTTGTAGGTAAAGATCAGTTTAGATGTAAGAAATTGATTTTTTCAGGCAATTTCTTTATTTCAACTTTTTGGACAAAGGGCGGACAGATTCCAAAAGTATTATTTACCAGTAAAGCACAGGCCCTATTTCACGAAAATATTAGTTTACTAGTATATTAGCTATTAGTTACTAGTGTAAAAATTACTAGTCCTAATATTTTCTGTTTCTCAAAAACAGGTAGTAGACTAATAACTAATAGTAGCAGACTGATAGAAAATTCTGGCTTGGACGTTTATACACATATTTTCCATCCATGATTTAAAAAAAACGGACAAGTGCGAGTTGGACTCGCGCACAAATGCAATTATCTTGCATTACTGCAACATATGATTTTTTTCTACTATTGTAACCTCAAAATTTAGTTTTTGTTCCTATACTTGTGTTGACCTTCATTGTTTTATTTATTTATTTGTTTGGTACACAATGTCGGTCAAAGCGAAATGTTTTATTCAATGCTATTTAAAGTAAATTAATACTTGATATATTTTGTAAGTGCTTCTTGGTAAAAATACAATATTTTATAAAAATACACTGATAAATTTAAGTCGAATTGTTTGAGCTAATATATTTTACAAGCCTTCTGAGACTAATAGCTTTATTATTGTAATTTACAAGAGTATTAAAATACTTTATTTTTCGAGAAACCAAATTGAATTTATAGCCTGACCAGAAATATATGGGACCTGAATTAAGGGCGCTATGAATCCCTTTTATATGACAACACTTGATACAGTCATACTAGCGTAGATTTGCAAATGGACATTTAAAAAATATACATGATAATATGTTATCATTTACGTTACATTTCTAACAGATTCTACGATACAAGAACAAGACAGAACACTTGCAAATTAAATACTTATTAAATTCAGTGGCTCTTATGTAATATAAGCCTTGAAATTTGAAACAAATTGGAATAATTTTTGTTTAACCACAGTCGGGTAGAAGTAAAATTCCTGTTGTTCTTGTAAATGTCTAATTTATTATGTTAGAAGACTATTAAAATGTTGTATATGAAAATTTTAAAACTTCTACGAAATATTTCAGTAAAATAGCCAAGCAGGGTTGAAATTAAGAAAATAAAACTCTTGAAACAAGTTTATATAATTGTTATTTTTTAAAATCGTTATTAAAATATTTTCGGTTACCATCAATGGCCAATTCTCACTGTTCGCACTACATGACGTACCAAAAATTGTGATATGACAACTAAATCGTAATTCATTTAAATAAATTATGTTAACTACACAGATTTCCTTGTTGAAAATTACTAAAACACGTGTTAGACCACTTTTCTTTTACGACAGCGAATAGTTTTGGGCGTTTTTAACACATAATTTTATCACGCTTCCTCTTTGACACAAATCATTATGACAAATGATGACATGACAATGACGATTAATGGTTTCTGTTGCCAGTAAAAGAAATTAGTTCCTGTTGTTTTCCGCAATATGGCGAGGTCTCATATATTTTTGGTCAGGCTATACTCTAGTAATTTTTGCTGATATTTATTAGTTGGTAACTAGTAAATAATATTTTACTACCGTAGCTTCGTGAAACGCACACTAGTAAACTTGTAAAAAATATTAGTTCATGGACTCGTATTATTAGTCTAATAAGTTTCGTAAAATAGGGCCCAGGTATGAGCCAAGATTTTACAGGCAGCTAGAATTATGTGTTAGCATAGTAGTAATCTAAACTCACATAGTTGTTTTGATCACCCTGCTGAATATGTATGCCGCCTCCGACCATATTTTCGGCTTCGGCGAAGTCTTTCTTGAACTCCATCTTGATGTAGTAGTCTTCTAAATACGGAGACGTCAGGTTGAGACTTCCAGAGGTCTCGACGAAAGGATCGTCCAACTAAAAAAATATATTTGGTTATTGATCATACCAGCCCAGAAAGAGTGAAACAGGCGTCTTTCGGATTAAACATATTCAGAGTGGTCCAAAAAGTGTAAAAAACTCCAGCCAGAATTTGAATAAAAAATAATACACTTTCAAAAAATAAACTATCTGCTTTTCAAAAAATAAATAATTTAATGCCAAGATTTTTATAGCAATATAACTAGTATTATTTACAATTGGCAATTTGACATTGCCTGTATAACGTTGCTCAACGAATTTTTGGAAATTTGCACTTAAAAAGTGATGATAATGTTGTCATCACTTTTTAAGTGCAAATTTCCAAAAACACCTAGCGCCATCTAGCGAATCAATAAACCTACTAGAGAGCTCCTTGGTGTTTCTTTAAGAAAGTAAAACAATTGAGCTACTTCTGTACTCACTTCAAGCCTAGCCGCAGCGGTGACAGTAAACGAAGGCATAGCAATATCGGCGGCCATTTTCCACAGCGCATCTTCTAACCTGGCCGACACTTTGGCTTCTAAAGCTGGCAACACCACCAAAGGCGTCACTATGCCAACTGAAGCAAGGTACGATTTGAACGTGTCGTCTTCGCCGCTCTCTGTTTCATAGTAGAGTTTGTAGGATATCTAGAGAAAGGTAGATTTTTGTTAATAGACATCTATGAAGAGTTGACTCGTAGCTCAAATTAGACCATAAAAGGCATTCAGACTGATAATTAACTCTATTGCACGCCAAACTAGAAATTACAAAACAGTTATGTACACAAAACTATGTTAATTTATTCTTATCCCTAACCTATCCGAAACCACGAGAAGGAAGAAAGACAGACAGGTGGTGTTGAACTTCGTGATTGATAACAGAATGTCAGTTGCCAATCAATTTGAACTTCGCTCTTCATAGCTATAAGGTTTAAAATAACAAGTGTGTATGCTCTTTGCTATAAGATTTAAAATAGCAAGTTTGTTGTTACCTTATGCCAATAAGTCCCGCTGTAAAACAGCGCCAGACAGGTCGTTTTGAACTTCTCGCCAAACGTGATTGGTAACAATAGTTGCCCATCAATTTAAACCAATTTGAACTTTATAATCTTTGCTATAAGACATAAAATAGCAAGTATTTTTTTACCTTATGCCAAAAAGACTCGGTGTACAACAGCGCCAGACGGGTGGTGTTGAACTTTTCGCCAAACGTAAATGGTAACAGAATGTTGCCCGTCAATTTAAACTTTGCTGTTCATACCTATAAGGTTTAAATTAACAAGTTTGTTACCTCATGCCAATAAGTCCCGTTGTACAACAGCGCCAGACACGTCGTGTTGAATTTTTCCCCAAATGTTATGTCGACTGTGTACACCGACTTCAGCTCGCGCACCGACGGAAACGGGGTTACCAGGTTTAGAGTGTTTGTCATTACTGTGAACGACTGAAAAAGAGACGAAGTGTTATTATGTTTATACGAGGTGCCTGGATATAAGGTACGTAAAACCGAATCTCAAAAGAGATTACCGATGGCGCTGAAGATATTGTAACAAAAAATGCATGGCTGGCTAATCTTTACGCACTAGAGTGAAAATTAAAATGCAAAATGTTTATTTCGTTATAAAAATTACAAATAAAGTAGAGTTGGAGTCAATCTGACTCTGCTATGGCACCTGTGCCAAAATGGGTCACTCTTTAACAAATATATAAAATTAAAGTATTAAACTAAGTATCATTTTTTGCATAATTTAGCCAATAGGATGATTGACATCGTCTCATTGACTCATCATCATTGTAAAGTAAAAGTTATAATAAGTCAGCCTATTAGATCCCACTGCTGGGAAAAGGCCTCACCTCAACTATGAGGAGGAACGAGCCATACTTCACCACGCGGGCTCAGTGCGGATTGGTGGAGGGGATGATGTAAGGCAAGTGACAAACCTTACTGTCAGAAGTTATCAAGCCGCCCTAGGGCCTCTGACTAGGCTTAACGACTAATACCACAGATATTAGCCGGGACCAACTGCTTAACGTGCCTTCCGAAGCACGGAGATGCTTGTCATGGACGTCACTTAAATGGTCGGAATGGTCACCCATCCAATCACGACCGCGCCGTGGGTTGCTTAACTTTTGGTATCACTACCAAAGCGCTACCGCCACTGCGCCACAAGCACCTCTTAAGTAAAAGTCTTATGGTATCTTATCTTCACGGTAAACTTCTACTGATTGCATATAATTGTGAACATTACACACACACACACACACACAACCATACACACTACCACACAAACAAGCTTTGGTAGCATCAAAACATAAAATGTAGTATTTAAATAATTTTTATCTAAAGTTGTTACTCTCAAGGTGGAAGGCGCTGGCAGCTGTGTTGATACTAGTACAGCTGTCAACATATCCCTACCTCTTTATTAAAATAAAATAATTTAAGTTCGTGTAATGTTAATTTAAATTTTGATTAAGAGGTAAAATTGTATTTGGAAAGATAAATAAACTATTATTATTATTTTCCACATTATTCAATGAGAATGCATTTGTATTTTTTGGCTTAATTGGTTACTATACATTGTTGACTGGTGAAAAGATGCAATCTATAAAAGTTAAGTATTTTGGGACAAATGTAACAGTGAAGGAAATTCACAATGAAATAAGTATTTTAGTAGCAAAAAAAGTGTTGACATAATACTTTTGAGTGACTAGTTATTATTAAAAAAAATACATCAAAAAGATTAAATAAATTAATCCAGAGAAAACTGTACACAATAGTTTCTAAGAAGCGTTGTTTTACATTATTACCTCTAGAACGAATAAATCAGTGAGCACGATCGGAGGTTTGTCCGGTAGATGTAACGTTGCATTTATTTCCATGATATCTTCTTCATCTATGCCAACAAACTGCAACAAAAATAGCAATTCTTTATTACTAATAATAGAAAGGATAAGAGAGCTAACAGTCACAAAAATCGATTGGTATGAGAACGATCTGGGGTCAGGGGAAGCCCTCTCCCCCTTATTCTATATCGTGCCCATTACCCTATACCTTGACAGGGTAAGATTTACAAGGTTGAGCTAAAGGGGAGTGAGATAATCGGACAAAGAGACTTAGCGGATGGTGTGAGTGGGAGAGTATGTGTGGGGAAAGAAAAAATCATGATATAGGTAGAGGATATTAGCGGAGAAAGATGGTGAAAGAGGGGAGGGATCAACTGAAAGAAAAATATTAGGGTTCTGAAAGAGGGAGAAAATGTGGTCGAATTGATAGTGTGTTACCTTAATAAGATGGGCGTGGAAGGTGACCGTAGGGTAATACAGGGTGTCTAGCTCCAGCTTAGCAGTGGTATCGAAGTTGTCAATAAACATGTCATAGTTGTCCTTTTTGTGCTGGAAGCGCTCTTGCAATACGTCTAGGAGACCTTTGCCTGTGTCGCGTAGGAGGATCGCTATACCGAACTGAAAGAAACATTCAGGTTATTATTATTGGTTATTATATTTACTTCCTAAGACTGCGACTTTGTCTGCGTAGAATCGATGATAGAAAGACTCATACTCCCATCGCCGCCCAGTTATCATGACCTCTTATTTATAGTATGTCGTATGATGAAGCGAGGTCATCCTGTATCTGTGGGTGCACTTATTCTATTGCGATGAAACATGGCCTAGGTTGTGCACTGGACTATACATGCTAAAAGTATAGTATGTGCAACAAAATTAATTGAGCAGATTTTGAGTCCTTAAGGCACATACATTTTATGTGATCTTGGATGTCTAAGGAAGCCAATTTTATACAAGATCGTGTATTTTTATAATGCGTAGCTCTAACTCAAATATAATAGTTTGTGGTAAAGTTCACAAGTCATAGGCTTATGTCAAAATGTATTCTAATATTTTTTTTGTACCAAAATAGTCTAAAATATCAAAAAACATACTCTGGAAATAAATAAAAAACTCACCTTATGTTTAGACAGTCTCACAGACAATTCCGTGTCCAGACCGTTACCATAGACATTTTTCATGACAAGTCCGTTCTCTTCGAATCCTTCCAACGGCGTATACAGTTTGTATACGTATACGAAGTTGAGGATCGACTGCCAGTGCCAGATGCCTGTGAAACCGAAGTCCATAGTGCCCCAGCCTACTCTGAAGTCCAACTGTGGAATCAAGTGTCGATATAGATAAACATTCACAAAATATTAAAATTACATAAGAACTAACAAATATATACACTTGATAACCGAACATTTTACACCTTACATTGCTCTAAAACATTCCATATTTCAGCGAACGTCAATGAGCAGATGTATTTTAGCCATGATTTCAGATAATATGTACCTATTTCTATCGGCTTTATTTTCAAGGTACCTATGTTTCACAAGATTTGTCCAACTTCAAAGTTGACCTGCTGCCTGTATATATCAAATGTTAGTAGTTAGTAGTAAGTTACCTCTTCAGGAGCCCTCTTAGCTGTGACGATAGCTCTGTTCAAGTACTGAATGGGGAGAGCTACATGGCCAAATATGTGGAAATCTTGAACTGTGACCAGCTTTAGAAGCACTTCGATTCCTGTAACATTTTAGGAGTACACTGGGTTAAATTCTGAGCTGCGACGGAGTAAGACCAAACCTATATCTAAACGTATAATCATGCTTTTTCTTTGTCTTATAGTCTGACCGATTGACACCCCTACTAAATTGTCTGTGAATTCTGGTTTAATTAAAATGTGATATAGGATTGGCAGCTACAACCCACTCTGGGCTAAATTCTTTGGACTCTCTAATAATGCCAATCATGCAATCTTTGGTGTGTTCAAAAAGCTGGCGGTCATCTGCAGGTACGACTAAAGTGAAATGAAAGATTATACATTGGCCAGCACATCAGACACAGACTATACATATTTTTTTTTGTTTGTTGTAAAATTACCCCTATTACAACTACATAAGTTGCCGCAGTAAATTATATACATACATATAACAAACTCACCAGTAGTGGTATTAGGCGTGACAACCATAGCTACGAGGTGTCTGTCAGCCTCAATGAAACCAAAACGCGCGGTAGTTTGAGGCATTTCCGTCATTGGGCTGGTCACGTTGACAACTAGCATGCAGTTGGTGATGCGACGCATGTGGCCTACAGATATACGATAAAAAGGGTTAAAAATTAGATACATCAAATAGGGTTGTCTCACTCTCGATAGTTTAAAATCGCTTAAGATCTCAAAATAGCATGACGAGTACATTGCGCTAAAAATACTTGAGTAGAATAACATAACACTATCGAATGGTCGACAGTACCAATCAATAGCGTTTAGCCATAAGTTATTTTACATTATCTATGTCAAGAGATTAACTGGTGACAAAGTAAATCAGAAACCTATTTAGTTATTGTTAGTTATATTAACAAAAATCTAACTTAAGATAATTGAATTCAATACATACCGTTAACATAGATCTTTACAACCTTTTCTTCCAAATCCAGATAAGTGATACCTTTGATGTCACGTTTGTGGCCCAAAACGAATTCGGTTTTTAAGAACCCTTTGGTGTAACCCTGAAATAGAATCATTAGTACAACATTCACGTAGAACAATTAATAAATACTTTACGTCGAGACTCAAAGGTATACTAGGTAATAGAGGCAAGACACCAGCACAGCAGCTCTTTTCTTGAAAAATCGTTTCTATTACCAGTGAATTTTATTTTCATTTTATTTATTTGGTATACAAAACATATTACAATCATTTAATGCCTAAGTATGTATATAATATATGTGTTCTAGATTGTAACACTTAAACATGTATACACATAAGAAAAAAAACAAAAGTCAAAGCAGAAGACAACACAGTACATGTAGGTGATGTGGAATTAATAAGAACTCCTTCCAGTTGATGACGATGAGATTTATTGAAGTAATGCGTTGCGTGCGTACGTACAGTAAAAAAGTAATGTTTTTTTTTTTTTTTTAAATAGTGTTGTGCACTACTGACACAGATAATATAATATTTACTCTAGTGAGGCGAAAGCGGCGTAGGGTTGCTAGCTTCAAACGCGTAGACAGTACACAACAGTAAGCTAAACTCATAAGTAGCGACAATGACAAAGACAAATATGTTTCCGACTGCATCAATGATAATTATTGATGCAGTCGAAAACACATTTCTTATATTTTGAGAGGTTATGACAATCCAAGTCTATTTCTTTATTTGAATGCACTAATTCATTATAGGCGCGACACATTCTGACAATTGGATTGTAAAATGAAGTGTTATTATTATAAACTTGAAGCAAAAAGGGTTTAGGGTTGCGACACCTATATCTGGTATTGAAGTTTATAAGGGACAGCAAAGATGGGCAATCAATGTGTGACTGAATAATTTTGAAGAGGTATACAAGATCAAAATATTTTCGGCGTACTTCTGTGACTGTATCCCGAATCTCATCATTCTGTCTTAATAATTTCTGATAGCTCTGTGGTATCCGTGCCGATAACACAGGACCCTCAGAAACCTTCCCTGCACACCCTCTAAGCGTTCTATGTGAATAAGACACTTATTTAGTAAAATCCTGTTAAATATACTTAAATCTATTTGGCTGTAAGTTTTTCTACAAACCTGGAACGGAGTAAGTAATGTAACCCTTCCAGTGATGTTGTTTTCAGTGTGTCCTCTATTCAATGTCCATGAGGAATTAATCATCATAAGACCGTCTTCGTTGTACTGAAACAGCATATTTATTTTAGTCACGTTAGGCTTTGAGTTTTCGAAGACGTAAAGGCTTGACTTTAAGCAGCCAAGCGTATTAGCGTCACTCTAAAAAAAAAATGTATTGTGGCCATCATAGACAATTTTATAAAAAATATAACTTCACGAGGGAAATTGACAAAAGCAGTTTAGATAAATCACTCATTCAAATAAAAAAAGAAAGAGATGCGTGTAAGAATTGAGGTATAAAATTAAAATGGAACTACTAGTAAATATTCAGTTTATTTCGTCTGGATAAAAATACACAAACGTTTTCGACTTTCTCTTTCAGCAGCCATTAATGAATCTCTAGCTTGTTCGGACATTTATTTTCACTTTTTCAAGATGTCATCAATTATTATAGTCTTCGCTTACTAACTCTGACTCATCCATGCTAAATCCAATATGCCATGCATGTAAAGCACAATCTTACACTACTATCTAGCTAATCTTAGTTTGGGGCTGGGTAATTGGTGTGTTTGTTTAACAATTTATTTAAAAAAAAACAATCTTACCTGAAAACTAAGCAAAGTATCCGCGCTCTTCTTCCACACAACTCTATGCTTAGCTATGGCTGCTGCTTTAGGCAGGGTCGGTATAGTAGAGTTGACTACCGCGTTGATTTCTCCATAGAACTCGTTAGTTTTGAAGAGGTAGTCAGCTAGGAGACTGAAGGCTAAGTAGTCTTCTTGCCAGTTCATACTGCCGTTCAGAGCTTGGAGGTTATCGTGGTAGCGCCACCTAGCGGATATTAATATTATTGTCAAGAGCGTAGACGTATGCTACTTTTGTTACGTTACGTCACGCTTACGTTTCGTACTTGCGGCAGTGTGCTATAGGCGTGAAAAATATCTTTGTACCCATCTTAATCGGTTCAGCGGTTTGAAATGCAATTATGAAAAAACTAACTTCTCAACATACTCTATCCCCCTCCAGGTCCAGGATGACTGTTTACAGCCTTGTCTATCTTACCAGTATCTCTATCTTTAAACGGAATATCATAATAATAGTTAGTACTTATATAAAATGGACTTCACGCATGTCCTTTTCCATTTTTTCTTTACAGAGATATCTAGGTTATCCTACCGGGCGTTATCCACTTGGTCGTCTCAAATATGTCCACTTTACGGTACGATCTTTCCCCTTTGTCACCAACCCAATGTCAGCGTGAACTCCAATTAACCGATTAGCAAGAGGCAGGTTTAGAAAAAGTGCCGTCTTAAGGTGTCGGAGGCCAAGATCCATTTTTGGACGCTGAGCTAACAAAGTTAGTCAAGTTAGTACTCACATAAGATTAAAGCTGGTGTCTTTCCATCCGGCGAAAGGCGTGGTCATGCTAGAAAGCAGCGCGTATACCGTCTCGTCCTTAGCCTCGGAGAACATTTTCACGCGCCACAGTATCGTCGCGTCGTTCGCCCAGCCCATACGGATGTGCCATTGGCAGAACCAGTCTGTGAGAAACGGGAGTTTTTCTGGTTAATATTTTTTATTATTTCCTATGAATTTCTATTTAAGGTTTATTTATTTTTTTATGAAAAATAAAGAAAATAGATTTAGAGCGACCAATACGAGGGTCAAACTGAAAGTTCTTAGAACTGGCCACTTATAAACAATATAATAAAAAAAATATTCTAAAATTTGAATATAGAACTCTTTGTCAATATTACTGAGTATATATTTCATTCATTTGTCATTTGTTTTACGACTTGGCGGCAAATTGAAAATTGTCTGTGTCACGTCAAAATGAATTTAACACGAGAAAATTTTCGTGCAATGATTTTTTATGACTTTCGATGTCATTTAAGTCAACAAGAAAGTTATGATAGACTACGATTGGCCTTTCACGATGAAGCCCCATCTCGTGCGACTGTTTACAACTGGTTTAATGAGTTTAAACGTGGTCGCACTAATCTCACTGATGATGTACGTGAGAGACGGCCTTCTACGGCGACGACTGAAAATAACATCTGTGTTGTGCGGCGTATGATAGAGACTGACAAAAGAGTGACCTATCAGCAGATTCGGACAAGCTTAGGCATCGGTATGAGTCAAGTGCACAAAATCCTCCACGAACATTTAGCGGTCAGGAAGCTTTGCGCCCGGTGGATACCTCATAATTTGACTAAGGCTCAAAAACTCCATCGTGTGGATTGGTGCCGTAAAATGATTGAAAGGTTTAACGGAGGTGACTCAAATGCTGTGTTCGACATACTAACAGGTGACGAAAGCTGGATTTACTGTTATGATCCTGAAACCAAAAGACAATCTGCTCAGTGGGTGTTTCCTTTCGAGGAGTTGCCAACTAAAGTGAAGAGAGATCGAAGTGCGGGAAAAAAAATGGTGGCCTCGTTCTTTGGAAGGATAGGTCATTTCGCAACAATTGTGTTAGAGGATCAAAAAACAGTTTCTGCAGAATGGTACACTACCAATTGTTTGCCACTTGTCTTGGAAAAAGTTCGAGAGAAACGACCTCGCAGTAGGATCCTCCTTCACCACGACAACGCCTCGTCGCACACCGCCAAGCGAACGATCGACTATTTGGCGACATCAAACGTTGAATTACTGGGTCACCCGCCGTATAGCCCCGACCTCGCGCCTTGTGATTTTTATTTATTTCCAAAAATTAAAGAAAAACTTAAAGGAAAGCGGTTTATGAATGCTGAAGAAGCGGTGGCTGCGTATCGCGATGCCATTGAAGAGACCCCTAAGGACGAGTGGGCAAAGTGCTTTTCCCAGTGGTTCCATCGCATGCAGCGGTGTATTGACGTCAATGGACAATATTTTGAAAAGATATAATAAAACTAATAACTGGCTAATGTAATCAGTTTTTGATTTTCTAAGAACTTTCAGTTTGACCCTCGTACTGTCCAAATTATACTGCAAAGAAAAATTTACAAATAATTTATTTAACATTTATCAGATTCACCGATCAAGTCCATCCCAAAACTAACAGAATATCAATATCACAAACATTTACATGTTGAACGCGAAGAAAACTCACTTTTCGAGTAAAGTTAGTGCGAAAGAGTTAAATACCGAAGTTTATCAGTAATGGTTAACAGTAAATATGGGAATTGGGAACAAGTGTTCCCAAGAAGAAGTGTGAAGTGTTAGTGATCAGCATCTTTATGTTTGTAAATAAAATAATATCGCTAAATGTGTGGCTGACGCGGTATAGAGCTAAGGCGGTTAGAGCTTAACCGGGTCAGCCACTTTAATAGAAAATATAAATTAGACCTTATTACCTCTAAGCAAAAACTCAAATTCCCCATTCACGACTCGGCCAGGGTAATACAGGGTGAGATGGCCGCCATGGTGCAAGACTCCCTTGTTGTCCAGTTGTATGTCTATGCTGACTTTCTGCGATGGGTCGCGGTTCGCATCCCAGTTGAAGGATGCACTGAGTATCTTCTGACGGGGGGTTACGAAGCGTTGGTACGTGATCTGGATGTCACGTAACCTATGAAATTGTATATGTGGATTAATTATTAACTGATAAACATACTTTTATGCTTGTCTATGCTTTAAAGTCTAAAGCATAGAAAGTAAAAAAAGTACAGTAGACAAGGGATTGCGTAGGATTGGAAACAGGCCTCTCTTTCCAATCCTACGCAGTCCCTCTTCTTCTTATGTCCTAGTCTTCTAATGTCGGAAGCCTAGACATACTTTAGGTCCCTGAGCCAGCGAAGTAAGGAGGACAGATAGAAAGTAAGATCGTCTCATTTGCTCCCGAGTCAATAAAAAGGATGCCAGTCTATGGCTAAACCATAGCCAATTTCAAATCGCATTTATATAAAATGGGGACTCACTGCTAAAATGGGCTAAAAAATTGCTTGACAAGATTGGCTGCACATAACGGGGTCTTTATTCTTGATATATTCTTGTGTTGGAGGATAGTATATTAATACTATTAAATCGAGTATATATAGCGATCAATTTTTATTGATCATTTATAATAATACTAGCTGACCCGGCGAACTTTGTTCCGCCTTAATGTCAATAAATAAGCAGATTTTTTTTTTATTGGAAAAAATACAAAAAAAATTAAATTTCTACATCAATCATTCATAATTATTTCTGTATTTTAGTACATAGGTTGCTATTCATTTAAGTACCTTGTGATACACGACATTTTTTGTTTTATTATCAGGCGCAAAAACAAACAACGCAGATGGTCTTCCGACCCGTGAACATGCCACGTATAATTGACCATGGGAAAAACATGAATGTTCTAGATTTAAACCACAAACTTTTAAGGATTGGCCTTGTGATTTGTTGATGGTCATGGCAAATGCAAGACGTATCGGAAATTGAAGTCTTTTAAATTCAAACGGCATATCGGTTGGGATCATCGGTATCCTCGGAATGAGAACTTGCTCACCTTTGAATTTTCCTATCATTATCGTAGCGTAAATTACATTGTTCATCAATTTTCTAACCACCAAACGCGTACCGTTGCACAGTTTTGGTTGGTTTATGTTTCGAAGCATGATTACTACGGAGCCAACCTTTAGGCGTAAATTGTGCGGTGGTAAGCCAGGCACGTCCAAAGAGTTTAAAAATTCAATTGGATAGTTGGTGGCTTCATCTTCATTTGTGACGCAGTCAATAGATTTGAATGAATGCATTGTTCCAATGATCTTATTTTGAATTATGTTGTTTAGGTCATCTACATCTTTATTCTTAGCCGCTAAAATTGCTCGCTCACTCATCCATTCATAATTTTTGTAGTTAGAAATAATTTCTGGAAATACATTGTTGATAAGTTCGTCTTTTGATGAGACAAAATTACAGAAATTATTTGGAAATGATATTAATCCGCTCGATTCATCGACAGGTACTTGACCATTACCGATAGTCAGCAATTGCTCCGAGAAATCTTCAGCAGATGTATCATTAAGCAATGCAACTCTCATGTTTGTTGTCAGTTGCAGTTTCTTCACATGGCGCCATAGATTTGACGATTTGAGGCAAGCGTTTATTTCGTCGGCAGCCGTAGATCTTGGAATTACTGGCAGTATTTGGCGGAAATCACCAGAAAGTAAAATCATTGCTCCTCCAAAACATCTCGAGTCATTGCGTAAATCTTTTAATGTTCGGTTAAGTGCTTCTAATGCACGTTTATGCGCCATTGTGCATTCGTCCCAGATGATGATTTTCGATACCGCTAAAACTTTGGCCATTGCTGAGTGTTTTGCAATATTACACGTTGGTTCTTCAATAGTTTGAAGATTTAACGGTAATTTGAATGCTGAATGAGCCGTACGGCATCCTTCTAACAATGTGGCTGCTATTCCAGAAGAAGCAACTGCAACCGCTATGTTAGATCTCGCCCGAACAGTTGCTAAAACTAATGACATGAGGAATGTCTTGCCAGTTCCACCAGGGGCATCTAGGAAATATAAACCACCATTTTCATCATCGATTGCCTTCATTAAAGTATCATAAACTTTCTTTTGTTGGTAATTCAACAGGGGTACATTCGTTTGAACTACTAAATCTAATTCCTGGTGATCATATTCACGTTCCCGTTCCAATTCTCGATTAAATGCGTCATTCATTTCACGATATGGTGCTGGCATTCCTAACCTGATTAATAAATTACCGCACATGAGGTAACACATATCTTCGATCAAGAGTAAAGCACGATTATGTATCTCCTCATTCATCTCAATATCGTGATTTCTGGAACTGACACGAATTTGATGTAAAATATCTTCTGACATATTATCCTTGTATTTGTGCCACAGGTTACATGGGTTTGATGGAAAACATGTCGAAATTATGATAGCGAATAATGTGCGTATCTGACTTGGAGATGCACAGATAATGGCTTCAGCGATTGTCGTATCCCAATGACTATCGTTTTCTAATAACTTCAATTCTTCACATGCAGCACGATATGTTGGGAATATTACACCATTAACAGTTCGTAGTGACTCAAATGACGTTGGCCCACGCACATTTACCAGCAACAACCGCAAATAGAAACATTCATTATTCTTTGGATGAACTGTATACATACGACCAAGAGCATCAGTAGAACGCACATCTGGATACCCAGGAACCGCATCGCCTTGCTTCCGTCTTTGAAAATTCTTCGATGAAGCATTCCAAGTATAATAACGTGGCATCTCCGAGTAAAGCAAAGTTCGTGCAAACTGATCGCTTTGGCAGATTGCAAAAAAACTGGTCAATGTAGTTGCTGGAGGTGTTTCAGCACGTTGCGTAGCATTCGAAGCCGTGAAATATACTCGTTGACCATTCTCCAGATGCACCGCCAAATGCGTAACAGTAGGATGACGTTCGTGAATGGGAAATGCGAATATACGCCAAATCGCTTCATTACAGTTCACATAACGACCAACTTGATAGCGTGAAATTTCATCGTTGGTATTCGAGGATTGCAATCCAAAAACCGCCATATCACTGCCTTTCGTGACATATTTGCAAATATATTTTATGGACTTAACTGAATTGCAGTATTCAACGTTGCAATGTGTCTTGAACGATTTAGAAATAAGTGGCGAATATGGAACAATCCAACTGTTGTCGACAACGAAATCCATTCTTTTCACTTTCGTTGTGACAGTTCGACCGTTGTCATCTGGTGATCGACGCCGATACAGCGGATAACCATCATTGCCAGTGACAGTCTCCGCCGTTAATTTCCGTGGATATCGTTTAGAGCACTTTCCATCGACCATGCAAGGTGATTGGGGATTGATGGCACCACACGGTCCATGAATCATATTAGTAGTAACAACATCATGTAGGTCTGGATCGACTTCATAATCAGGAATCTCAGCACATATGATATCATCTATTTGGTCAGGCTGAATTCTTTCCACTAACCAAATAAGAATGTGTGCGTGCGGCAGGCCTCGCTTTTGCCATTCGATTGAATACATCCAGCATCGAGTATCTCCAAAGACGCGTTGTTTAACAATAAAGTTCATCAGGGACCGAATTTTTTGCCTGAATATACGTGCTGTGATGTCGTGTCTATCACTTGATGTTTGTCCGGGAAGCAGCAATTGAGTAATTTCTATCCATTTTGGATTACAGGTAAAAGTAATAAAGAGATCGGGCCGACCGTAATGACGAACATATGTCATTGCATCTTGTGCATATTCATGCATATGACGTGGACTACCAATGTATGTCGCCGGCAGAATAGTTAATCGACCAATATTAGCTGCATTTCCTTCAGTATTAACTGCATCACGTAAATGGATGTACTCCTCAGAACGCAGTTTGGCTTGGTTCAACCTAATGAATGTTAAACGTTCCGTTTCTATTTTTACATACATTTCAACGCAATACTGCTGAAACAATCGACGAAACCGCAGCAAATAGTTGTCAGCATTTTGACGAATCATCAAACGATATGCGTAATAATTCATTGAGCTAACTTTCTTTGTAGTTTCTTCACCTGAAATTAAAAATTTGATAATTAACCATTTCAAAGGCAAATTTTAAAGGCAAACAATACAGACATTAACCATTTTTTTAATAAGCATTATTTTAAATCAGTGTCTTTCACAAATAAATGAAATAAATTATGATACTGATACTCACCATGGATTTTTCATTTTAATATTAAAATAATATCCATCTTCTCCTTGCCAAAACATCAGCGGGTATTGCAATGTGTCATATGATCGATGAGTTTCAGATATTTGTTGCAGTTGCCCAGTATCGCGACGTGTAAGCACAATATCGCGTTTTTCCAATTGTTCACCAACAATCAGGATGGCAACTTCGTCTACTGTTGGAGCATTAAATGTCCTTTCGTGTGTTCCAGATGGTCGTTTATCTGCTTTGATAACAACTTTATAGTCATCACTTGGCATGCGCTCTAAAGCACTCTTAAACAACCTGACCAACGCATGATGTTCATGAAGCAGACACTGCAAGTCTTGAAGAATTGCTCGCTTCATTCCTGCATTGATCTCTAGGCGTCGATCAAGTTGTTCTTCCATGTTGCCCATGAAATATATTTGTAAAAATTTATTCTGTGTATCTTCGAAAGGTAGTAATGATCCAATTCGATGATGAATCTGTCCTTGTATCTACAAAATAAAAACCAGACAGTATTAACTGGGTTATAAACACTTTTTTCGGTGGGAGAGTAGAGTTCAGAATTAGCAAATATACTACATAGGTACCAATAGATAAAGTAAGTTATTCTTTAACTACATTCTATATAAGTACAAAAATAAATACCTTAAATGTCGGATTAAATCCCCGTTCTTCGATAATATCTGCCCCAAATGACGTCATCTGGAAACAACCATTGTATTTTTGAGTATTTGCAAGAAAGTGGCGTGATTCTTGTGTTTCGCCACAAAGCAATGAATACAATGGCTCAGGTGGCGGAGTCAACAATGGCAATTTCACTTTACCATTAAGGCAGCATAATCCAGGCGTTTCTCCGGAAAACTTTAATGCACCACAATACTCGCAAACTACGTCCATTTGCCCAATGCAAACGCTAGGATGCAAGCTGTAATCATTGCTGCAATCGTATTGAAACGCTGCTCGATTCAAATCAGCACTTGATAAATATCTTGTTCTGCGTCGCAAATTATCTATTTGTTGACCTCTGTTGTTCGCTCGACGATTCTGCATTGCCAACCGAGCTGTTTCACGGGCTGCTTCACTTTGCTCTCGTGATTGAGAAGCACGAAGTCGAGCCATACTATCGCGGCGCTGTTCACGTGCAATTTCTTGTTCTTCTTCAGTCCTTTCATTTGCAGTATTTCGTATTCTTCTTGCATCACGGCTTTGTCGGGAAAGATTCGATCGTCTTGGTCGCGGCATTATTAATTAAACTTCACTTCACCTAAAAACTTAAATTTTTAACCATACCGAGTTTTATAGTTCACTTCACTGTTTATACGAATGGGCAATTGGGCAATAATGTTAATTATTTATTTAATAGAAATAGTTATATTATTGATTTCTTACAAATATCAAATAGTCATCCATACGTCATTACATAGCTGTCATTATACGTCAATTTTGTTATTCCAAGTCTGATTCTTTTTTGTTATACCACGTTTTATAGTGACTGACGTTACATGTCAAGTCACACGGGAATGATGTCGAACGGGATAAAAAGTATCCTATGTCCTTCTCCTGGCTCTAAACTACCTCCCTGCCAATTTTCAGCTAAATCGGTTCAGCCGTTCTTGAGTTATAAGTGAAGTAACTAACACGACTTTCTTTTATATATATAGATTGACAAATTATTATAGACCTTATTATTAACTTAAAATATTTAAGTTAATTTAAACGATTTCTTAGCAAATTTATTTTAAAAGATAAATTCTCTTTATTGCACACCACACACAGTACTCGTATACATTTTTATTGTTTATTTTATTGTTAGGTACACAATAGTAGATTGTTATACAAGGGACGAAAGTGACCATTCCATTCGAGAAGTTTCTGGCGCTCGAACGTAGTGAGAGCGCCAATAGCTCGAGAGTGGAATGGGTGCTTTCACCCGAGTTAGACATACTATTCATTTTCATTTCGACTGTGAGGAAACCGAGGGTATCGATAGACTATCGATAGTTGAGGCAAAAGGAATAGTATCTATAGACTATCAATAGTCTAGGCAAAAGCAATAGTATCGATTAAATATCGATAGTATCGATAGTCTACCGATAGTAATGATAGTATCGATAGCTCCGTTAATATAAATACTATCGACACAGCAATACTATCAAAATAGTCAAAGTTCAATACTAAAATCACTATCAATAGCTGATACAGCTCTGACTATTGCAATAACTAGCGACTGTCGAGAGTAAAGATAGTTATTGCAATAGTCAAAGCTGTATTAGCTATCGATAGTGATTTTAGTATTGAACTTTGATACTATCTTTTAGTATTTATTTATATAAACGGAGCTATCGATACAATCATTACTATCGATACTATCATTACTATCGGTAGACTATCGATACTATTGACATTCTATCGATACCATTGCTTTTGCCTAGACTATCGAAAGTCTATAGAGATTATCGATATTTTATCGATAGCATTGCTTTTGCCTCAACTATCAATAGTCTATCGATACTATCGATGTTTTATCGATACTATTGCTTTTTCCTCAACTATCGATAGTCTATCGATACTATCGATATTTTATCAATACTATTGCCTTTGCCTAGACTATCGATAGTCTATCGATATTATCGATATTTTATCAATACTATTGATTTTTCCTCAACTATCGATAGTCTATCGACACTATCGATATTTTATCGATACTATTGCTTTAGTATGTTTAACTCGGGTGAAAGCACCCATTCCACTCTCGAGCTATTGGCGCTCTCACAAACTTTTCGAGTGGAATGGTCACTTTCGGCCCTTGTATAACAATCTACTATTACAGTCTTAAAATGATTAGAGTAAGAGGTAAAAATGATTAAATCTACACTATAAAACTAAACATGCGTACACAGTATGAAACAGATACAGAGCGGAAAAAGACACAAAAATAAAGACAATGAGGACTAACTAATTCAAATCTTAAAAATCAAAAAT
Source organism: Pyrausta nigrata (assembly GCA_949316185.1). Classification (NCBI taxonomy): domain Eukaryota; kingdom Metazoa; phylum Arthropoda; class Insecta; order Lepidoptera; family Crambidae; genus Pyrausta; species Pyrausta nigrata. The sequence goes on along the minus strand of OX438936.1, from coordinate 32,279,239 downwards.
AAAAAAAATAATTAACAAATTAACATTAAAATGGTATGCTCTTTAAGAAAAAAAAACAGACTTATTGATAAAAAAAGCAACAACAAAAGAAATAATGATAATTGTTAATATGTGCTGGACTGACCAACCCGATCCAGAACCGCTTTTTTGAATTGACTTAATGTCAAGTGGAAAATATCAATGTCCCGATCCTTATTTACATAAATTCTCATAGAGAATGGTACAATTTAGGCGGTCTTATTGCTGAAAGCAATTTCTTTCAGACAGAAAGTTTAAAGTCTTATTGCTGAAAGCAATTTCTTCCTTGAGAGTAAATACTTACTGATCAAAATGTATATCCATGCTGAACTTGGTGTTATTATTGAGGTCAGCGTTGAGGTTAACACTGTACGCTTTCTCACCGATGTCCACTTCGGCGTAAGTCATGAAATTCTGCTCGGAAAGCTCCACGTAGCGAACTAGCGATCTGTATTTGTTTTCGTTGTATTCACCCTGAAAAAATACTGATGTGTCAGTATTAGGAAGGCATTTGCTGAAGATATACGCCCGAAATAAATAATGAATCGTAGTCCAAGATTAAAACCAATCCCGGCTATTTGCGTATCCATGCGTAGACGACCGTCTTGGTGCAGTGGTTCGCACCCAGGTCTACAAAACCAGCGGTTGCGAGTTGACCTTGAAACTCTTAAGCAAATTGCTCACGAGACACTCGGCTGATTTACGCCATCGCCTACGGCTCGGGCTGCAACTCACAGCCTCGTGTATAATGAGCAACTTTACTCACTGGTTTCATAATATACTACTATTGAACAGCCCACGGTACTCGTAGTTACGGCTGGCACATTGGACATTCGTATTCAATGGATACGCGAACAATAAAGATTGACTTCAATCTACGATCACGGACCAGTTAATCTTTCGAGCGACACAAAACAGTTCAGTAGTCATTAGTAGTCATACGTGGCATTGGATATGATATACCGTATAAAATAAATACTATATGTAGGTACTTAGATAATAAAACTTAAAATTGTATATAAATAAATACTTAAATATCGCGGTCCATATGAAACGAAATAACCCAATTTAAATGTAGCACTGATATAAGGTCACCACCACCATGATAATAAGAATAAACATGCTATTTATTTTGAATATATTTTCCATGAAACCATGATATAATGGGGTTTGAATGCATCATATGGGCCGCGATGAGTGATCATTTAATGGATAATTTATTACCAAAAGTTTAACAAGAAACCTTAATCAAGACAGTTAAGGGAAAGCAATTTTGCTTTAAATATCAACTGTAACTTGTTAGATATAAAGATTACTTTGACCAATAACGCCATCGTACATCCTAGGGTAGATATCGATAGCGAAGAAGACATCAAAAGAATCCCAACAGAGAAATCCGCGACGCGGAAAATATTATAGTGCACAAGCGTGTGCATAATCCACAGGTGCAATCTGTTTCTTCACTCTCGTAGTTCAGTGAGGCGGCAGTCCGACATGACCCTAGAGAGATTAGGCGCAGGACCAACGTTTAACGTGCTTTCCGAGGCACGGGGTTATTAACACCTCCAACTTCCTGACTGTTTGTTCCGGAGTCTGACAAATCATTATCGTTATCCCGCTTGTGCAATCGCACGTGAGGGGCCAGAGAGTCCAGAGACTCATCAGATCAGGAGATCAGGTAATTGCAGTGGACCTCCGTGACCCTGTTAATATGGGAACCTGAACAGTTCGGATCATAGTCACACATTCAGTCACCTGAATGTGCAAGTTTCCTCAAGATGTTTTCCCTCACCGTCAGAGTTTAGACAGTTAGTGAAACAACTAATCTACATAACTTAGAAAAAGTCATTGGTACATGTCGGCACGTGGGATTGAACCAGTTACCTCCCGCATGAGTGGCAGCCCGCTAATATCCTGAGTGTTACAAATATACCTGTCCAATAAAGGTGATTTGCCGGTTGTCTTGAGTGAACCTCGCGTGCACTGCGATGTCTTTGAAGTGGCTGCTGTTGATCAGCAGTTTGATGCGGTGCGCCGCCATATTGGTTTTCGACTGGTCTTGGTACAGCGCGTCTATGTTGAAGTCCATGCCGGTGAACCAAACGCCTGTTGCATGCATCTGAATAAAGTTTGTTAGGGGTGTGGTAAAAAATACAGGGTGTTGTTTTGGTCAACAGCTTCCGACTCAGGGCTGGTAGTATACATAACACTGATGCCAAAAAAATATTTAAAAAAATTAAAATCAAAACTATTTTTGGACTTTTTCATACAAAATCGATCGGTGATCGGCCTACTTTGTATGAAGAAGTCCAATTTTTTTTTAAATATTTTTTTGGCATCAGTGTTATGAATACTACCAGCCCTGAGTCGAAAGCTGTTAACCAAAACAACACCCTGTATACTGTAAGTACTATAGGCCAATAAGTTTGAGGCGAGCTAACGAAGTTAGCGGCTATAGCGTTTTCTTCCTTTGAGCTATTAGAATCTACGCAATATTTTGACTTGAAAATTCTAAGTACATTTGGAGTATCCAATTTCGGCAACGTTATTTAGTAATTTTTCTATTGTTATCAACTAAAATTTTCAGAAAAACATATAAATTCCATTTCAAATTGTTGTCCATCAGCAAGGATTTAGAAATATAAAGAAAAAAAAAAACACATTACAATTAACTTACCTGGTATTCATTTGGCTGCTTTTCATGCACCTTCGTCTTGATAGCACACGGGTGTAAAGTCGGCAGTGTCATATTTAGTTCTGCGTCCAGATACAACTGTGTTCCAGGCGGGTAGAAGAGGAAACCTGATATCAGAATCTCGCGAGACTTCGGGTTGAAGTTCAGTAACGCAAGCCCTGTGTATTTAGCTCCAACCTGGAAAATAAAGTGGTTGCAAGCGAATGTGAACCGTATCACGTTCGCAGAGAATACAAATGTAACAAAATTTTGTTCTAAAACAATTCGAGTTGTGGCTAATCACGTGAGTAGCATTTTATGAGTGATGCTTGTGATCGATTTTGATAAAACATGCTTCAAATGATTTTAATATACGTTATGATGATATATCATACCCCAAAATATAAGTAGATAGTACATAAAAAAGGTTTCGTATAAGTACACATATTAAAAAGGAAATAAAAATATACAATATTTGAAAATGTGCAGTCGCCAGCAGATTTAATATTTTCGTTGCAAAATGACTTTTCACAACGACATAAGATGCCGCAATGTTAAGCTTAAAGTGCTGCTATTCTTACAAAGACTATGCCTTGCCAATGCAGACAAAGATTTTCAGGCTATTCTCCAATAAAATAATTATATAACCGATACACCAATTGACGACCGTCTTGGTGTAGTGGTAGTTCGCACCCCGGACTACAAAACCAGCGGTTGCGGGTTCGAACCCCGCAAGGGCAAATGTTTGTGTGATGAGCACGAGCATTTGTACCTAAGTCATGAATGTTTATAACCTTATGTTTATCCGTTATCCTAGTCGCCATAGCACAAGCTCACGCTCAGTTTGGGACTAGGTGTGATTGTTAGAAGAATTTATTTTATTTTACAGTTTTTGTTTTTAAAAAGGTGTTTCTACTTGTGCCTGTTTCAGTCAAAAATAAACTTTACCTGGTCGTAATGCAGCTTCATATCGATCATCTTCGGCCGCTTTAGAGTGAGTTGCGTGTCCAACTCGACGCCGTTTATCTTGTCTATGTGTCGGTATACGAAGACGAAGGCGGGGTCTTCTTTTGTCTCTTTGGAAGCGCTCACGTTGAAACTCATGTCAACATGCGATTGGGTTTTCTGAGGAAATAATGGGTTAAATATAACAATGTGTTTTTTTGGCCTAATATTTGTTTCTATTGGAATTCATAAGTCGTCATGACGATAATGCAAATAGAATCCGAAAAGTTTAATCTTTGTAGGTAAATAAAATAAAAGAGCATAGCTAACAAGTGTCGATTTCCTAAATCCTTTTTTTGTTAGGTCTATGATTTGCTTTTAAACTATATTTTTTCTGTATAGAACTAATGAATAAGATAAAACTCTTTATTGGACACTACACACAGTACACATTTTAACAATTTAGTTGTACAATTTAGGCAGTCTTATTACTAAAATCAATTTCTTCCATAGAAGATTCATTAATGACGAAACACAATGTTTTCAAAACAAGTGACAAACTAACAGTTTAATACACATGATATTTAAGGCCTTCTTACTATCGGCATGCCTAGGGAATTACTAATTAAATCCCTGTTCCTTCACTTACCACATTCCTGATAGCAGAATAAAAGTTATACACGGGATACGCCGAAAACTGCATTTCCAAATCTGCATACAAGTCATGTCGAAACGCCAACGTCCTCTCCGTATACACGCTGGCTAGTTTGACAGTCTGCTTCGGGTTCTTATAGAACTGATAGTCCAACTGAAGGTTGGTCCCGTGTGTGGGACCATTGACTGTGTAGTATCCCACTAGGTGGCTGGCCAGTTGCTTCGTTTGGAACTCGGCTAGGACGTCGCATTGTGTGACGCCACCTTTCGACTTGAATTTGAATATGCCTGGGAAACAAAACGAGTGGAAAGAATTAGGGTGTCTAAGGGATGTATGGTCTATCAGCAACAAAGGAATTTCCACCTTGATGCAATAATCGAAATCAGTGTTGTGTGTCGAGAACAGATGCGAGTCAATAGTGAGTTTGCAAACAATGGTACCGGAGGTGTACGTAATAAAAGACTTCGTAAGACCATAACATCCCACCCGCAAGATCTTCAGTTATTCCGTGATCATGGCGCTTGCAACAGCGCCGAAATATAGGAAACTCGAAAACATGAAGGTACAATAGCAAGTAGCAATCCCGCAAATAACTATTCTTATGATAGTTACCGTGAAAGTTAAAAAAAAATTAATACAAACAAAACACTTACCAGACAACTCGGCAATCTTCTCATCATCCACCACCCAGTACGCTCGCGGCACCCACACATACCCGTGCTTTATATCGTGCCTCTTCAACGACATCAGCGTATCGAACTGTTTACGACCGTCTACGTCTAACGTTGCCTCTATGGTCTTGTCGTCCGCTAAGTTACTGTACGAGGCTTTAGCTTTGATGGTGCTTTTGGCCGACTGCATGGTAATGGCTGCGGTGCTAGACGTGTTCGAGACGCTTAGGATCGCGTTGAACATTCGTTTTTCCTAGAAATTTAGATCGGTGATGAGTGAAGACAAGACTAAAATTAACATAGGTAGCATAATATAGTATTTTTACCCGACTGCGGAAGAAGGTTTATGTTTTTCGAGAGTATGTAGGTATAGATAGATAACCCTTTATTGCACACCACAAAAGTAACAACAATACAAGTTACAAAGAAAGATGTACAAATTAGCTGGTCTTGTCGCTAAGAGCGATCTCTTCCAGACAACCTTTGCGTATAGGAACTACTTAATCACAGAAAGCGGGTGTTTGGTGCAAGAGACATGTATGTATAATTGTTTGGCATGCCCTACAACCCAAACGGCTGGACAGTTTTTGACATATGAGGTGTCGTTTAATTCGTCGAAATCGTGGTAGTGTCATAGGCTATATACATTTAAAAAATGGCGCCCGCAAATGGAAACAAAGGGGGAGGGAGGATTGATTTTTTCCTTACCATAGCAATATGGGTATAAAATGAAAGCCAATAAAAAGATCGTTTTAAGTTTGCAGCCGGGTGTTTTATTTTTTCAAAAATTATGTTTCCTTGTTTACAGTTCATCCAAATCCATAGGACAAGTGTGACGATGTGAATTATTCTTTCATAACATAACAATGTTATCAAACAATAATCCACATCTTATGGGCACTCGGGTGAAAAAGAAACAGCTTTTACTATCTACATATTATATCTAGAATTACAACGAAAACAGCTTTTATGACGTAGGCAATAGAGGCGGTCTCAAGGTCAATGGCAGTGTGGCGTGCGGTCATGCGTACTATGGCCATTTTTTTTAATATATGGAATTATCACTATTTTTTCTTAACATAGTACTTTAATAATTTTATATAATAGATAATAGAACAATATTATTGTCATTGCGGAATCACACTTGCGGGACATTTCGGGCAGGGGCACTCTATGAGTTAAGCATCAACTTTATCAGACATTCATATTCTTATTCAATGTTTACTTCAATTACTCACCTTGCTATTAGGGGTATCGAAAGAGAAGAGTATGATATTGTTCGTCTCATTCTTATCCCACTTATACTCGAAAGCGTAAGTCTTGGCAGAAGGATCGGCTTTCTCCAGCGAGAGAATATACTTGGCTGGCCCGCTCATAAGGAAGTACGGTGCGTTGTAGAGGTTCGTCATATTTGGGAACTGAAAAAAATTAAGAATAGCACATTAAAGTCAGTTTTTCTTTGCGTGCCAAACATTGTAAACAATCTTTTTATGACTTTTAAAACTAATACTGTTGAAAAAAAAATCTAATAGCTCTAAAAAGCTGCATATATTAAACGATACACTACCATATTAGGATGTAATTTTTGTGTCTATCTTATTTTAAATGAATAATTTCGTTAAAAAGGAATGTCAAGATTGTTTACAATGTTGGACAAGCAATGAAAAACTGACTATATAGCTTTAACCGTCGTTGCAAAATCGACCCTATCACAACGGCATAAGATATTGCAGCGTCTAGCTTTGTGTGCTGTCAGTAAAATCATGATTACAATGAAGCTTCTGTGCTCAATCAATCATAGATCACATTGCAGCTCGTTTGTACGGCAAGATCGGCGGCTTAAGTCAAGACGACCATCTTAGTGTAGTGGTTCGCGCTCCGGACTACAAAACCAGAGGTTGCGGGTACAAATCTCGCAAGGGGCCAATGTTTGAGTGATGGACACGGGCATTTGAACCAAGTCATTTATGTTTATAAACATATGTTTATTATCCTAGTCACCATAGCACAAGCTACGCTTAGTTTGGATCTAGGTACTACCCGTTCAGTTCAAGATAGCCGCAACCTTCCCTCCCACTTCCCCATACCGCACCTCCTCAACGCAGACCCGCTCATTACGGTACTATATAGCTTTAACCGTCGTTGCAAAATCGACCCTATCACAACGGCATAAGATATTGCAGCGTCTAGCTTTGTGTGCTTTCAGTAAAATCATGATTACAATGAAGCTTCTGTGCTCAATCAATCATAGATCACATTGCAGCTCGTTTGTACGGCAAGATCGGCGGCTTAAGTCAAGACGACCATCTTAGTGTAGTGGTTCGCGCTCCGGACTACAAAACCAGAGGTTGCGGGTACAAATCTCGCAAGGGGCCAATGTTTGAGTGATGGGCACGGGCATTTGTACCTAAGTCATTTATGTTTATAAACATATGTTTATTATCCTAGTCACCATAGCATAAACTACGCTTAGTTTGGATCTAGGTACTACCCGTTCAGTTCAAGATAGCCGCAACCTTCCCATCCACCTGCCCATACCGCACCTCCTCAACGCAGACCCGCTCATTACGGTACGGTTAGCTTAAGCAGCGTTGCCATACATAAATACGGATTTATCCGTATCTATACGGATCTTAAAAGTCAAATACGGATGAACCATGATTAAGGATTTTTAAACGGATACCGTACCTCAACATCATACTCATACAGACAAGCTCTTATCAGACAGATGCAGTATACACGTCTGTATTTTAATTTCCTAATAAAAATCCTCTTCTAATAAAAATGTAGAAAGTGAGAAAAGGCGGGGCGCGGTATGGGGAAGCGGGAAGGGAGGTAGCGGCCAACTTTAACTGAACGCCTAGTAATTGGTGTGTTTGTTGAAAAAATGTTTTATCATTTATAATATTAAATACCCGCAGGGCTTTTAAGCTATTCAGTGTGTAAGATGTAAAACGAATGGCTTCAATACACTTTACCTGGTAAGAAGCGCAGACTTTGATGCCGATAGCCTTATCGAACGTGCTCCAACTGCACGTGTTCTGTTCGATCCTGTTCTGGTTCAGGCCCTGATGCTGCAACTCCTGGTCTCCGTGAAGGATTATCAGCTCTGATCTGGGAAATATATCTCTTACTTCTACAGTTTTTTTAGGGAAATAAACAGATACAATTCTAATTGAAAGAAATAAACTATAGTTTGGGTCAACACAAACACAGACAAAAGACATTTAGTTTATAGTGAATGAAACGAACTGAAAATCGTTCAATTATCATCGCTATGACATTTCACAGCTATATTTGTAAAAACACGACTAATATAGAAAAGAAATTGTGCTTGAATCTGTGCTCAATGTTACTTGAGTTCGAGGGCTGTCTCCGTCCAGCTCTAATCGTGCGCGAGTAAGCGAGAGAGCTATATTCAATTGCAAATAGCTTTGTGTGGTTGTAAACAGGTTATTACAGATGGTGTTATTATTAGTGTTTAATTATTTTTATCAAAAATAACTAAGGACATTTAATCTATGTAATTTCTTTTTTGGGGATTATTGGGCGGGCTTTGCGCCACGACGGCCGCAGCACAGCGAAAAGAAACTCAGCGCGATTTTTACAAGGCGTAAAAAGCTATAATAGTTAGAACTTACTTAGCAGCAAATATCTCCTGTTTATCTGTAGGCAGCGATAGATGCAGTTTGACCAGACTCAGTCCGCGCACTGTCAGCTTTGCTTCCACGTCGGTTGCTGTGTACAGCCGAGAGTTCAACCGGATCCCGCTTGACGCTAGCCCACCTGCTACTACACCCATGGTAGCTGCTATGTTGACTGCCACGCTGAAATATAAATACAAATACAGGTACAGGTTACGTTAGGTTAATGTGGTATATTGTAAAATAAATGTATGAATAGTTGAGGGTATAAAAATAATTTCCTAACCTTGGCTGAATTTTCCCCTCAAAATCCAAGCTTCCAGATTCCGTATACTTGTCCTGCACAGTGCCTGATAACTTGGCATTTATGTAACTGGTCCCCATGAGGTTCATATTCAACGGTAGACCAGACCCGGTTGGTACTGAGAATGTGGTATCTAGGAATAGAGATGCTTTCTCGTATGATATTTCCTGTAATAATAATAATAATAATAAATTATAAATTGTTTTAACAAACACACCAATTACCTAGTCCTAGTAGTAAGAAACATTCACAAGCATTTTATTTTATTTCACTCAATTCTCGATGTTGTACAGTCGCGAGCATCAATATGTATACATTTGCATTCGATTTGAGACCTTATAACAATGGCACAAAAAGTTATTTGAATACATTTCATTGTTTGTGACTGTACTTTAGTCAAATTTACTATCCCGAAAATGAGAGGGAATACAATTTTTGACATCTTTGACATTTGACACTGTAATTTGACTGTGTTTTAAGGAACAGGGCCCTGTTTAATTGACAAACCTTTTAGTGTTTTAAAGTCAGTTAAGAACTCAGTATCAGTAGTGAATCCCTAACATTGATTCATCTAAGATATAAGGCAACATTACTCACTTTTCCAGACAATATCTCCAACACCCTCAACTGAGGATTCAACCTTTGCAGCGACTTCATAATTTCCTCATCTCCTTCCGCGTTCCAAAAGGATATCTCGTTCCCGAAGACCTTAACGCCCAACTCTGCCATGGGAAAACGGTGCTTAAGCGCTTCGTTCTTGTAGTTGAGATCGTCTATTTTCCCTCGCAGCTCATCGGTCTCGTCAGCTGATCGGTAGAAGCGGAGTTTTTCGATTTGTTCTGATAAACGTTCCTTGCTGAGTGGGCCTTTGCTACCGAAATACTGTTCAAAGTAGCGCTCGAACCCTTCTGCGCGGCCTTTTACCTGAATTTTAAAGAAGACAGTTACCCTTTCGTAAGAATGTTCATCCACTCAAATCAATGAGCAGTTGTCCGGGTGGGCAAGGCGTTGTCATCAAACGTCAAGAGGTAGCGCTAGGAGTATTTAGGAATATGAAAAAAATTAGTTGCTTGATTATCATCAATTAAAAGTTTAACTGATCAAGCAACAATTTTTTTCAGTCAATATCAAATCAAAAATTTAGCCTGAGTTTGCCTTAATAAATATAGTAATGGGATTGTGTCATCTAATTACGATTTTTTAAATAAATATTTAAACTTAAACAGTTTTTTTTTGTAAAAACATCCATGTTGCCAGAAGTACTTTTTAGTATGAAAAACGATTGCCAAGGATCCTACACCTTGCACAAAACACCCCGTATGTATTTATATTTTCTTACCTCCAAGATGTTGATAGATTCTCCAAACATATCGACCGTCAAGTTAAGTCCAATAGATCTTGGAATATAGGAGTCAGGTGAAAAGACCACATTGGCTTCGTAGTTTCCTCCTGAAATTGAAAAAAATATGATCAGAAATATTTTACGAACGTTTTCCCTTTGCTGTATGAAAACAAATTGAATTTACTTTCATTGTGCACCAACTCTAAAATAAAATGTTAATGCTTAAAAAAGAACAGAAGTAAACCTCTAGTTTAAGCGCCCTATAATCATACCACATTCTAAAATTAAAGCGAAGAAAAATAGAGTTTACAAGGAAAGTCATAAGGAACAGTTTATCTTAAATGTGTTATATATCGTACCGCATCCTCAAATATAAGCAACGAAAAAGCGACTTCATACAGTAAGTCATAACTCATGGCACAAAATTCATCTCACCAGCGATTTATATCACCACATTCTCAAATTGAAGTTATGAAGAACCGAATTTACATACCAACATACTAAAAGGTTCAATTCACTTTACCCGCGTTATATTGATCGAAGAAGACGCTCTGCTCATAGTTTCTCGAGAACATTCTAAAGTCGGGACTGTCTTCGAGCTGCGGCATCGTATGTCCTGATAGCAGACCCTGGATCTCGACGCGAGATGGTAGTGACGAGTGTTGCTGGTTGTTTAGGTGGCTCCAGACGAATGTTGCCGCTGTTGTAATGGAATAAGGTCGAAATTATATGTTTACTTAAAATAGCTATCTGGTTTATAAACATTGCGCCCGTTCCGATGTGCCCTATCTAAAATTTTAAGTTTTTTTCTGTCACTTTATCTGCCAAACAAACGAAAAGAGTCGGACTACAATAACTTAGAACAGATTAAGTGAAGTGATTTCTCACGTAATTAAATTAAATATACGTATTTTAACAAGTTTTCGTTTAACTTTAGTCGTTGTCGTTCGATATCCCTATTAATTAGTCAATGGATTCAGTAATTGTCTTAGCAACTGTGTAATTGACGTTCCTAATTATTGTAGTTTGTGTCTTTTTGTATATTTATCACAGAGAGAGAAAGAGAGAGAGAGAGAGAGAGAAAAAACTTAAAATTAGTCTTAGAGGGGGCACTTTGCAATCGAGTCCACTATCTTTCTTGACAGTTGGGTCAAGGATAGGGTTAAATTTTATTATACGAATTAAACGAATATTTCTTATGTTGCTGTTGATAAAACAGCTTTTAGTGACTTAGCAGAGTAATTTTTAGCCGATTGCTTATCATTGCCTGTGACTGTTCATACTATTCTGTATTCCTACCTTGATTCACCGGCTCGTGTCGTAGCGCGTGGAATATCTTCCTGACCGTACTGAGGGTAGGACACTTCATGACCTGCAGATAGGACGCTATCCTCACTTCGATGTTCACGTAGTCTTCACGAAACATTTCTAGGAAATATTCTCTGGGGATAAAACAATATTTTTGAAATAAATAGGCATCAAGTTGTTGCGCGGGAAGCGAGACGAAAGCGATGGATTTTGTATCTTAATTTTAAGTGCGAGGAGAGCCAATGAAGTAAATGCAAGAATTAAAGTGAAGAGAGTTCTATCTGATTAGGATTGCTGATCTCGCTCAAAACTTCCTTGGCCATTGAGGTGTGGTGAACAATTATCGCATTATTATTAAAGAAAAAAATACTGAAGAAGAAAAAGATATATATTACTGAAGAATTGGCTGTATGGACTTAGTTCCTTTGTAGGCCGCAGCAGGGAAATGAAATATTATAAAAAAAATAGGTGTCAGATTTTATTTACAACGTTATTTCTTAGCAAGAATCGCTAGTTCAATATAGAGTAAAAAGGTAGGAGGGTGTTTATTTTTGTCAAGGAAGGTTTGCGCTTTTAATCATCATTTTTAATGCGCACAGCCAAGAGTGAAATGCCCTGCCTGCGTCTGTTTTTCCGAGCGCATATCACCCGAAACTCTTTAAGGTGCGTGTGTAAATAGGCTACTCCTGGGCAAGCGCGCTCCAGCGTAGACCTTATTTTTGCTCTCGGGCTATGATGAAGATCAGAGTTAGCCTTATCTATAAAAAAATACAACCTTAAAATTACTAGATTTTAACCCACCTCGTCTCAATACAGGGTGTCCTTCTAAACGCGTCAACAGCGGTCAGCCTGATAGGTATAGGCACCAGCGTGTCGCTTATCAAAGTCATTAGTACGTTTGCGAACTCTTGGGTGAACCCGCCAATGTTTCCCAGAGCTTTGATGCCAATCACCAACTGAAATTATTTCATGAATATTTATTTTACTAAAAAATATATTTAATGACCAGATCCTGATAAACAACAACTTAAAGTTTTGTGAAAATTGCAGTCTTAACATCATTTGATACTGAAAGTCATTTATTACTTCGATTAATCAGAATATAGCTTTAAAGCAAAGCAAGTAGGGCCAAATTTTGCAAATTAGTAGAATGCCAAATTCTAATAGATCAACTTCCGATCTTATATTTTTGATATTCATTCAAGTTTATGTATTGTAAAGCATATCAACAAGATGAGCAGTGAGATCGAACTAAGACATTATTTTTGTTGTTTTCTTAGTTACCAGAGTATCTATTCTATTTTATTATTATATACTAGTGGTTCCCCGCGACTTCGCCCGCAAGAGTTGGATTTTCCATATAAACTTTCATCCCCCATTTCACCCCTTTAATGTTTTTATATCGCGACAAAATGTAGCCTATGTCCTTTCCAGGGTCTCGAACTGTCTCCACACCAAATTCCAGCTCAATCGGTTCAGTGGTTTAAGCGTCAAGAGGTAACAGACAGACAGACAGACAGACACACTTTCGCATTTATAATATTAGTATAGATTAACTTAGGAGCTATGCTCTTATCGGTGGAATCTTCACCATTCTTCTCTTTTTCATGCCATCTCTTTGAACTCTCAGTAAGTCACGACACCAACTTGCCTTTTATTTGGGCCATGTATGACACTCTTGGCTTTCCTCTTTCCACCAAAGCTTATAGTAGAGAAATAATTTTCTTACTACGTTTTGTTCTAAGCTTACTTTATCATTGTCTTCCCTCTCAGTAGCGGATATTCCTTTAGCGATGAGTGTGCTGACTCCTGTTTGGAAATGCTCCAGGATTTGCTTAGGGACCTCCTCTTCACAGCATTCGCGCACTGAAATTGCACTAAGTATTTTAAAATACTTAAACACATCAACATAATTCGAATCAACTTAATGATAAAATCATAAGAAAAGTCCATGTTTATGTCCTGTCAGATGGTCAACGTAAATAGGTAAATAATCGTTGTATAAATTAATAAGTTAAAAAAAATATATTTTATTTCTCGATTCTATTCTCATATTTAATTTTAAAAGATGTTATAATTCAGGCAGCGTTCGATTATGTACTTTAAAGGTTTTGATTATCTTCATCACCATTCAATACCACGTCTCTATCGCACCAAGGTTATTTGCACGGATAGTAACACGACCACACGACAACGTGAAACAAGTCTTTAAGAGGGAACGCAGACACGTGGCATTTAAAGAATAGGTATTTAAATAAAATATTGCTGTCTCGATGCGATCTCTAGTAGCTGCCCAAGCAAGAAAGGAACAAATGAGCTCAGACCAATAATCCTTCCTAAATTTAACCAAAACAGCATTTCGTGTACCCCTATTTTCTCGTCCAAAAGTTGACAAATGATAATATTTTCTTTGAAATAATTTATCGAAAGGTGAAAGGAAATGTGTTAGTTTTAGTGTTAATTTGTGTAGTTTTTTTGGCGAGCCTGAAAGTTGAGGTTTAAATTTGGCAATTTTATCGTTTTTGAAGGCTCATATTCATTTGTTAATTAGAATATGAGAAAAAACGAAAAATAGGAGCATAGCTGTGGTAAGTGTAGATTTCATGGAAAAAAAAAGTTTTGCTTTTAGCCATTATCCAGTGAGAAAACAGGGGACTACGTTTACATTGAGAAATAGCGCGTGGTCTTGCCCGTTAATATTGCGCCTGATCTTTCTCCGGTCATGTCAGATTGTCGTCTCACCGGACTATGAGAGTTAAGGAACAGAGAGTGCACTTGTGTATTGCACACACACTGGTTGATATCTATTGAGATTGGTCACCAAAGCCCAAATGTAGTAGGATATTATCAGCATTATTACTTACGCGATTTGCCGCTATTTCTGCAGTACGAATGCACCATAGACGAAACGGTGAAGCTGACCACTTTGTCGTTTTTCTGACTGCGCAGGAGTTCCAGCATACTCTGCAACATGTCTAGTTTCGGTCTGAAATTAAAATTTTGGTGGGTTTAGGACTGCATGATCGATAATTACTATAAAGGTAGACTTACTAACATAGGCTCATTGCACCGTTACTAAAAAAATATGGATCTTTGTAATCTGAATTAAAATAAATAAACAAATAAAATAAGGTCGAAAATGCATGTCTCCTTTACATGCGCGATACAGTATATATTTTTTTGGCTCAAGAGACATTTCTGTGAGTTCAAAGGATAATCAAACTAATATAACACTCCTACTTTTCGTATCTGCCTGTCTATCTTTCGTGTAAATCTGACCTGGGTATCATAGCCATAGACATGAGCCACTCGTGTCTTGTGTCCTTGTCTACAGCGTTTCTCACGATCATGTCCTTAATAAGCTCTACCGAACCCGCGCTCGCTATGTACGGCAGCGCGTCAAGCATGTGCTTACTGAAACAAAACACATTATAAATAAATAATAAATAAATCATTTTTATTCAGGCAAATTTACACCCATACATTACATGTTTACATGGTATTCATTACAAAATTGTATAAAATAGCTTCATTAAATTAAAATTAAATAAAATTAGCGTAGTCAAATTTTGATAAGAATTATGATACATTAAAATAATAAGAAAACATAATCACTTCATTAAGATTCATATATTTAACATAATCATGGTAAAATTTCATTAAAATTAAAATACAAAATTAATAGACATTAAATTTAAGATTTACATTTACTTGTAGAATAAATAATTCGTCAATTTAAAATATGGATCCAAGATTCAAAACATCACTAGTTTGTTAATAATATCTAATTGTCAAGAATTTCAAAACAAAAATAATTTAAATAAGAATTGTGTCCTAATAACAATAGTACCTATTCATGAACGATAAGACACTACAGTCACGTGCTTATCTGAACAGTGTCGTATATAGGGACAATTCGGCCTGCTAGCTATCATGGCCAGGACGGCGTTAGAGCTGGCCCGCACCCGGCGCACGCGGCACCAGCGACGCGCACCGCTTGCGGACACAAGCGTAGAAACAGTCGGTGCGCGCCGCCACGAACATGCCTGACGCGCTGCAGTGCCGGGGCAGCCCAAACATCGCCCTGAACGCATTGTTGAATTGAACGCGAATGGAGTTGTAGGCTCTCTTTGTATAGTTTATCCACAGGCTGCACGTGTACAGCGATGTGCAGTACGCTCTGAAGAGTGTAATCTTTACTCCGTCCGAGCATCGCGCAAACCTGCGTGCTATAAAATTAGCTCTTTTTGATATAGCCCTCCGCTCGCGTTCAATATCATCATGATCCCTGAGATCCGGCGTGACCAGATGTCCCAAGTACTTAAAGTGTTCCACTCTCTCCAGAGGGACACCATTCAAAAATACTGGTGGAAGTTTTTGTGGATATCTGGCACCGCCGGCCCCAAAGATCATGTATTTACTTATGGTTACATTATAGTTTAGGCCATGTTTACAAGCGTACCTCTCGCAGATCTGTACCAGTTGACGAAGACCACAGACTGATGCACTGAGCAGGACCATATCGTCCGCGTAACTCAAATTGTTTACACATATGTCATCAATATGGCAGCCGATATGATGACCACTCAGCTCAACAATCAATGCATTCATATATAAATTAAACAGAGTTGGCAATGTCAAACCACCCTGTCTAACACCGCATTGGAGCTGATACGACTCCGACACCGCATCCGCCCACCTGACATAGTTGGTCTCATGCCCGTACCAGTACTTAAACACATTAATCAGTTCCTGTGGTAATCCAATACTATCAAGTTTTTTCCTTAGTAAATTATAAGACACCAAGTCAAAGGCTTTGGACAGGTCAAGGAAACATGCATGGATTGAAATTTTACGCTTTGTGTAGTACTTAATGGTGTGCTTAACAAAATTGCACAAAATTGCACTCTCTGTAGACAGTTTTGGCCTAAATCCGAACTGATTGTCATGCAGGTTTGTGTATTTAATTAAATGCGCATTAAGCACACCGTCAAGCACCTTAGCGATAATAGTGGCTAGAGAGATCGGTCTATAGTTATTTTTGTCAGCCAGATCACCCGTCTTGTTTTTCACTATAGGTACTACTACTGTTTTCATAAGATCTGGAGGCAAATAGGAATGGCTCACGCAAAGCGGTGAATTCACGGTGAAATGTACCCTAAAAATCTCAGCGATCGCTTTATGTTCACACACATCGTCTATGCTCCGAGGACGACCCGGCCGCAAATTTTCTTTCTTTGTATTCCTCCAGAAGCTACCAAAATCACCATTTGCATGTTTTTCAGCAAGTGAATCCATTTTTATTTGGTCCTGGTGACTTTGGCACCACTTCAAACGAGATTTGAAAACTTTCCTGCTTTCGCACATCTCCCTATACACCAGACCGGAAGTAGGCTTCCCACATAACACCCATTCATTGAACCTCAGCCGAGCAGTCCTGTGCGCACCGGCGACGTGCTTGTTCCAGCCCGCTATACGCGGCCCTTTACGAGCAGCACTGACCCCGGTGCCACCCCGACCTGCCACTGAAGCTTCACGTAAGGCGGATACGATGTCAGAATAAAGTCTATCAAGAACATGTCTGTGGACTTGATGACTACAGTAATAATCAGCACAACTTGAGAATTCCGAAGGGAAATCAATTAATTTTAATCTATCATGACACTAATTTTTATAGATTCTTACTTGATCTGCACTTCGGAAACCCCATACTATATTGTTATGTTTACAGTCCATATTTACTAATATAACTTGAGGCAGCAAGTCCAAATCACACTCAATTACTAAGGGAAAGTGATCAGACCAGCGAGTGTCATAATTGACATATAAATTTTTTATAGCCTGTTTCGCAGCTTGTGTAACCAAGCAGTGATCCAACCAGCTGGTGGACCCATGCACATCACTAATAAATGTATACGTGTAGGAGTCAATTCCAATTCCACATTAGTTAAAATCAAACTCAAAATCCATTCGCTCACAAAAATTGATCGACCGTGTCATCCGAACCCCCGACCCTTCGTTATCCGGGCGAATGCTCTTACCAGCTGAGCCACGGACGACGTTAGTCAGTCGACGAATGTTTGTAAGTGCTTGCTACGCCAGTGAGCCGGCGTTAGATTTCATCAATACCAATTGGGGAATGTACCCGCATGTATCCGATGGAAATATTTTTACTACTGTTTGACAATCAGTTTAGGTATTTTCAGCTTGACTTATAACTATTTTGATAATTTAAGCAATTTGTTTGTAAGTTTTGCGAAATTAATTTAAATTTCACTCACAAAAATTGATCGATCGCTATCCTGTGGGACTCGAACCAACGACCACGACAAAAAAAACAAAATTTATTCAATTTAGGGCAATAAATAATAATTTTAAATTGTTTTAACAAACCAATTACCCAAACTAAGCGTGAGCTTGTGCTTTGGCGACCAGGATAACGGCTGGACATACTTATATACGTTTATAAACATCCAAGACTTAAGTACAGTAATTGCTCGTGCTTATCACACAAACATTTGACATTTGCGGGATCCGAACTCGGGACCGCGTTAATAACGAGTCCAGAGCGCGAACGGTCGGGCCGAGTGTTGGGTTTTTCTGTCTTGAAATAACTCAGACGCAGCTCCGGAGTCAAGGAGTTGACGGTGTTAACACCCCCGTGCCTCGGATGGCACGTTAAGCCGTTGGTCCTGCGCCTGATCTTTCTACGGTCATGCCGGACTGCCGTCTCACCGAATTATGAGAGTGAAGGAACAGGGAGTGCACCTGTGTATTGTGCACACGCTTGTGCACTATAATATGTCCCGCGCAGTTGGCTAATCTCTGTTGAGATAGGCCGCCGTAGTCGAAATTCAGCTAGGAGGACATTATTATTATCAGTAATGCTGTCTCTCTGTCAGTAAAGCCGTTTACTCACGTGGCAGGTCCGCACATGCTGGGTGCCCTAGCTAGTAACTGCGCCAAAGCTGGATACTGCAGTGGCCGCGCTGATCTTACTAGCCTGCCCCATAGCCCAACGGTGGAACCACTGTCCATGTTAAAATCCACGCTTGAGAATTGAGCGTCTTCGTTCCTTTCTTCTTTTACCCTGAAAAAAAAACAAGTATTTGGTGCAACTGAGTAAGGAAGGCAAAGGCAAGCGCTTCCTATTGACCGGTTGGTATGGTCTGGACCAAGGTCCAATGGTCACCGTCTTGGTTTATCTATATGTAGTAAAGCTCGTGCTTAGTCTTACATATCGCGGTTTATGTAGTATGGAGCGGTCTATTAGCGACATCTAGCCTGTAGGAGCCGAGTCAGGGCGTCGCGTCTTGAAGTTGCTTGCTAGTGTGGGCGACAGTGGTAAGATGTCGCCACAAGTATGTTAATTTTATTGGTTGTCAGCAACGGCTGGTTGTACGACTCTATAATGTTTTTTTATAAATTACTATATTATTGTGTGTGGTAGTGTAATAAATTGTATCTATCTATCTAGCTTAGCTAGGGTTTATTGTAAAACATCCTTGACAACTTGACAACCTCTTAAGGGCCAGGTCTGGTGCCTAAATCATACAACTTTTTCTTTAAGACTAACATCGAAATAAATTTAAAAAAAAAAACATTTTAACAAGCAATCACCAGAATAGACCATACTTAAGGAAGTTTTTGGTGTTATTTAGATAACCTTGTATAATTTATCAGGCTTTTAGTTATTTATTTAACACACCACAATATACTTAAAAAAACTTACAAGCAAAGCAGTTTCAGTACATCTCTAGCTGCTTTGAGGTCGCCAGTAGCGTCTTTAGCGTATTGGGTGTGATGGTGGAGGAGATTAGAGCGTCTGTGTATAACTTCCCAGCCTGGAAAAGATGAATGTATGAACCATAAACACTAGAGGCTTAAAACAAAAATGTAGGTCCTAGAATTCTTCCTTGAAGAAGACCTCGTCTTTCAAACATGCACATGCAAAATACACTTTATTACAACAACTCACGGTTCAAATTCCACTTACCTTTAGGCTGTGTGTCCATGAATTCACTGTCGGACCTGTTAACCTCTTTTATCAGCTCCAAATCTTGAATAACAGTGGTCATGGCCCCTGAGTTCTTCCCTGAGAAAGGCTCAAAGAGATGCCTCTCGCGGCAGTTGACAGCTTTGTAGATGTGGTGGTCTATGGTGATGCGGCATTTGCTCTCTGATTTAAGAACTGGCCAGGTTTGAAATTTCTAAAAAAGAAAAAAATATTTTATTTTTCTTTTATGTTATTTGGATTATTTCGGTCATTAAATTAAGCTGATTAAGCCCGATTATGTACGTTAGTCGCCATTCTGCTGTCAACCGTTGTTGTTGGTTGATGAGCTACCGCAAGTAAGTCTTTGGGTGAACATAATCCCAAGACACGCCATCTACCGAATCAATAAGGACCTACCAGAAAACTTATTAAATAGTTACCGGTTAAATGTGGCAAGCCAATAAAAGTAAATAACGCAACTTATAAGAGTCTAATTAAATTCTATTACTCACGCTTTGAAAATCGTATCGAACTGTTTGCAATATCGACATGTACTTGTATCTGTTCTTGCAAAGGCCCAGGTCTCGTGTCTTCACTAGAACGAGACTGGTGTTCTCTTGTCCCCTCACTATGTAGTCGACGCCACACGTGCCGTGGATGTCTTTCTAAAAGGACATGACATTTTTTAGAAAGAATGGAAGATTTTGCTGTGTAGCAGTCTTATCGGGGACAAACAAGTGGGCAACGCAGGGTTCTTCTAATATCACTGGAAAGATGAATTGAAGAACTCCAAATAGCCGATTGGCAATAGTTAGCGCAGGATAGAAAAGAATGAAGTTTTCTGGTGTCGCAGGCCAAGATCCCCTTGGGTCGCGCCAGCGAAGTAAGTGGGTAGGTGTACTAGCAGGAATACTTTAAGCTACTCATACAAACTTCCACCCCCAATTCGCCTAGTTTGAGTTAATTTTAGGGACAGTAAGCAAATTAACTTATTTAATAAATTTATTAAATTATAGGGACATTTGTCCTTCTTTTATGTCTTTTTCTATAAAAATCATCAAATTTTGTCCAACGCTTTATGCATGAAAAAGTAACAGACTGAAGTAAAGAAGTTACTGTATAATTTAAACTTTATTTTAGGGTTCCGTAGTCCTGACAAGGAATCCTTATAGTTTCGTCATGTCTGTCTCTCCGAGGTTTTGCTAAGAGACCGTTAGTACTAGAAATGTGTAATTTGGTAGCTGTTTGTATATCAATTACGCCGACAAAGTGGTAGAATCAAATTTTGAAAAAACAAAAACTTATAGGGTAGGTTGGTAACATGTGAAGTTAGGATGATTTTTTTTTGTCGTATACCCTATCATGTGGGGTATCGTTGAGTAGATGTTTTAGAATAACCTAGGGGTTTCTAAAACATTTATTCGTTTTATTGCTATTACGAAATATTCAACTTTCAAGCGAAATTTTTGGTTTTTATGTTTAAAGTTCATAATGAATTACAAACCTCAACTCCCTTGAAGTTGACGTCAAATCTCTTTATGCTGTTCTGAAAGAGGGACAGTATGGCTCTCTTGAAGTTGAGCACCCACTCATGCTCGTCATTCTCCGGGCAGATTTCTGATATGAGCCCATCGTGGAAGGCAAACCTGTATTTAATCGCAAAGACAAATAGAATCAGTATAGATGCATTTTGAAATCATATGAAAAATTATTTATTTGGCACAACACACTAAAACAAACAACACAGGGTACCTACTAATATCAAGTGTATGCCAAAATTGTCCCTGCTCAGCATAAATCATGTCAGCACGTGGCATGTCACGATACTGATTATCGGGTATAGCTATAGCCCTAGGTAGGTCGCAATTTTTTACTGGTATAAGTGAAAGGGTTGACTAGAGTTGAGAGTACAGACAGTGTCTCACAAATGCAGAAACATACTTTAAGAAATAGATTCTTTAATTACTAATATGGCATATATCTATAATTTGTAAACTTTTGAATTAATGATGTTTTAGAGCTTATTACATTCCTTTTACTTTTGAGCTAGTAATGTTTGTTTTGTGCAATGTAGCCAGAGTATGATATAGGGAGAATGTAAGGTTACATTTTAGTAATAGATGAAACTTAGAGGGCAAAAACAAGAACATTAGTAAATAGTGTTTCTAAAAATAACTTTTATTTTTATGCGCTGGGTTTCGAGAAAAAAATCAAAGAACATTTTGGTTTTTAAGTGAAAAGTGTTGTGATTACTCTCTTGCTTTCGTTTGGTACACAAGTTCGGTGGATTAGTAAATTAAAATAAGAGAGACAGAGACAAAAACGTAGTTTTTCAGACTAAACAGGATGATCTTAAAAATATTTTTTTTTTTTTGTTAGGAAATAAAAAATTTAAAAATTGTAAAAAATTTAATTGATGCAACGATACCGATACCATAATCGTATATCGGCGATTATCGTAAACCTTTACGATCATTCGCTATCGTAAATATTACGATACGATATTTTTACGATACACTGAAAGAATATTCTCCACAGCAGGACTGATACACAGTGATGAGAGAAACCGACTTAAGGGAAAAAACTTTAAAATGTTGTGTTTTCTGACTAAGAATTTGCCAGTAATAAATTACGACTACAATTAAAATTAATTAATAGTCAGTAAATGTAACAAATAGTATCAATTTAAAATATAAGTTAATGATGAAAATTGATAAAATTAATAAATTTTGATTAAAAATGCATAACTTTTTTATACTTTTACCTTACTTAGTTTTACTATAATAACTGACATACAACAAAGCTTCCAAAAAATTCATCAAAATGATATTAAACAAATATGGTAATGCATTCATATCGTAATTCGTTATCGTATTTGGCCATTACGATGTATTCGTCATTTGTATTGGTATCGTAATTGTTGCATCCCTAAAAATAATGTTCAGGTCATATTTCTCTGATATAGTAAGAGGCTCTGTTAAAATATCGTCACTTGCTAAAATGTAACCTTGTATATGTAGGCATCAGACATGCTTCTAACAAAACACCAAAACACAATATTTAACCACCAAAAATATAAGAAAAGTACTTTAACTTTACTTAATAAAAATACTACACATTAGTAAGTAGCCATATGGTAGAAGCAGGGTAGCCCTAAAATACTTAATAGTACAAAAAAATCTTACCTAAGGTCGTAGAGTGATACAGCATGAATGAATTTCTCAGCACGCTCAACGGGGTAGTTTTCATCTTGATCTATGAGTGTGACGTCACTGAGCTGCAGGATACCTTCGCAGCCTGTGATGAACTGAATTGTTGCCTGCAAATGAAATAATTAAATTTATTTCAGTACGCGGTCCATATTTATGTTAGTAACAAAATGATGTTGTGAATTTTGAGTACATAAAGACACATTGAGCGCCATGGTGGTCACCGGTGACCCCCAAACAATATTTTTCTATTGTGTCTAGTTTCGTGGCAGTCAAAGGCTTAAAAAGCTTTAACTATAGTTTAGTATAGTATAGTTAAAGTATGTGGACTTTCCACTTACTACAGTCTGACATTTGACTTTAAACCATATTGCAGGACTACTATAAGTGGACAATCCATTAATTAACTATACCAATGTTCACTGTACAGGAAAAAATACAGCTATGAATACACCACATTTACAACTGATCTTATCTTTTCAATGCTATAAAAAGTCAACATTAGTTCAATACACTTGAACCAAAACAATGATTGTTCTAAAAGAGTCAGAATCTTTATCAAGTATAACTATTATTCCATTTATCAGGCAGGCAGCTTTAGATAGCTGCAAGTATCCAGTTTTTCATAATGTGCTGAGTGTGTTTAGATAATAATGTTTTCAACCAACCCAGAAAGAATATTTTAATAAAGCTTTGATAATAAAAAAAATATTATCAAAGCCATTTCAGTTGATTTCTTAAAGCAAATAAGCAGTTCTCACCTGTGCCTTGATGTCTAATGTTGAGCGATTGTTACTGGATCCAGCAAAGTAGGTTTCAACATTCACTTTGTAAGTATAGTGGTAAGTGACATCTGATAAGTACTTGAATTTGTCCGACGCTGAAAAAGGATATTTTCATTCATAAAATAACTAAATTAAGAAGTAAACAAACACATAACCTCTTAAGTAACACTGTATCAATAATCAGTAAATCTCATGATTTGTAAAGGTAAACTTACAGTAAAATTAAGACATGACCTACCTTTCTATTGATTTAGAGAAATTTACAATCATTTGTTTAGTTATTAGTCAGTGCGAAGATTTTTGTTTAACGTTCTTAATTAAATAAGGTACTGTGTTGAGGTTATTAATTGCACTTAATCTTTTACTTACGAGCACATGATGGTGATCCACAAATGTATGGATCTTTCAACGAATCTGCAATAAAAACAAACCTATTAGAAAATAAATACTCCGGTTTGTTTGTTATCAGACAAAAAGTGACATCATTCAGTGACAAATGACATCTAGCATATTTTGACAGTTGACATCTCCTTTTTTTTGCTCATGATATCATAAATTAAGAAATATACAGCCACGTGGTGGGAATAGTAGAAGCACATAATAATATAAAACCGTCCTTTGTAGCATCCTAACTAGAATCCGACTTAAAAAATAGGAAGTTGTAATAAAGTTAGGATCCTATGTACACCACTTAGGTCCGTACCTTCCTAATTAGGATCCTATGGGACAAAGGATGGTATAATAATAAGTGCTTATGCCTTGTAAGCTGTTATCTTAAACAGCTTTTGAATCCATATCAGACCTCAATAATAATGTATTATACTACTACTGTACTAAAATTTTACTATGTGTAAAATATTCAACTAGGTAAACACTTAAAACCCAGCGATTTAAGGTGCCGACCTATATCTATCAATTTTGCAGCGTCCACTTTAAAATATTTAGGGCTCCGCATTTCAAATCCCTATCCATCTATTTTGCATAGCAGGCAATAAATAAGCACTTACGTCATAAATCAAGAGATGCTATACCTACGTTTCTCTGTGAGCGATAGTTGTGAATTGCGATCCGTACCCTTGTCTCAGAGGGTCATGGTCTCGAGTAGACTACAACGGAAATCGTTACGCAACGCCGAACAGGGCACAGCTGACGAATATAAATAGAACAGTTCAGTTCTCGGGAAATGCATAAATCTTTAAGATGTTTGCGTGGCAAAATGATAGCTCTGTTATGAGTGTTATGAACTTATAATAAATTGTGTTCAGACAACACATCAGTTATAGCTGGCCCCAAACATAATCTGTGCTCAAACCAAGCGTTAACTTGTGCCATCATGCCGAATAGGATAACGGAGACATACTTACTTATTAAAATAAGTAGGTACCTATACTTTTATAAACTCATCACTTAAGTACTACAAATGCTTGTACTCATCATAGAAAGAAACTGCTCAGTTATTACTAAACTATAATTTTTTTACCCGACTGCGGAAGGAGGGTTATGTATTTTGAGAGGATACTATATATGTATAGCCTGACCAGGAATATATGGGACCTCGCCATGTTGCGGAAAACAACTGGAACTAATTTCTTTTACTGGCAACAGAAACTTTAAATTGTCATAATGATTAGTGTCAAAGTGGACGCGTAATCTAATTTTCGACCAAGTGCAAATTTTATGTGATAAAAATACCTAGAAATATTCATTTTCGTAAAAGAAAAGTGGTTTAACATGTGTTGTAGTATTTTTCGACAAGAAAGTGTATGTGATCATTACAGTTTCTTTGAATTAATTACTGATATAGTTGTCATCACAAATTTTTGGTATGTCATATGGTGCGAATAGTAAAAATTGGCTACTGATGGCTACGAAGAATATTTCAATAATGATTTTAAAAAATGATTATAACAAATAATTGTTTTGAGTTTTATTGCTTTATTTCAACCCTTGGATATTTATCAAATCAAACCATAGCGCGCTATGTTTTTCTTTAAGTGTTAAGTGTCGGTGTAAGTAGTGTAATTAAAAGGGGGTTTGTGTAAAAATAGCAAAGTACCACAAGTGTTTTCTCCTAATACACCCGCGAGTGTTTACGCCCGCATTAAGTTTGTAGTTTATTCCATAAAGCTCGTGTGTAATAGTGTTAATGTGTAGTGTAAAGTACTAACAAGCAGTCACAACCCCCCTAACAGGCACGCTGTCCAACGCAACAAAGTCAAGAACGAACGAGATTTTGGTGAGATCGTTCCATTATTGGCTAAATATAATAAGTCTAAACAACCAAGAAGACGACCTGAATGTTATCTAGATGCTGGCCTTCTCCTCTAGCAGCACAATAGCAGAACACAAACAAATAGATAATCAAACTTTGCAATAAACTGAGCCCCCGGGCATAGGACAGACCGGGCTAGCTCATAAGGAAAATATTACTGGCGTATAATTATATAGTATCAGTCTGAAATTACGCAGAATAGCATCTAGGATAATAAAACCCTAATAGTAATAGGGCTTAAATCAGAAGATCGCTCAAACCCAACGAGCGCGTTAGGGCAACATAACAGTGAATCGTTAGTTTCAATACTAAAAAGAAAATTAATAAATTGTAGTTAAATCAATGCGGTTTTTTAGGATAAAAATGCCAAGTGATAATTATCACTCACTTTGGAACCAAAATTAAAACTAAAACCGACAAACGCATTTTCAATCTGGAATCGCGTGTGTGTTAGTGCATTATTGTGGGTAAGTGTTGTGAAAAGACTGAGTGAAACCCTGAGTGCTAGCTAACAGGAGGGCGGCAACATCAATGTTCGACGTACTTACTTACACTGCAGCTAAATCTCTGATAAAGGAAACTTGGTGAGATCGGTCCTTACTTAAACCTACCGATTTAATATCAAATGTCGTCCCGATCATCCTATCTCAGAAAAACAACAACAATTTAGAACAACTGCATAGCAAAAAAGATATAGGTTAAACGTAAAAGCATTAGGTATAAAAATTAAAACAGTAACTAAAATAATACATACTAACTCACACAGCTACCGTCGCATCTACAAACTTAGACATAAGTAAAACGTATAAGCATTAGATCTTAAATTCAAGTTGTAGAATACTAACTCGTCCATTTAACGTGCCATAAATATACTCTATCTACTCAAGTTTTATAAAACTAGGCAACTCTCTAAAAAGCAATTTATTATTTTTGCTAGCCTTCGCATAGTATATTCCCTATTCATAATGTAATATTAATCTTGAAAAATATAGGACAAAAAAAACCAATCTTAAAGTACGCGTTGAAACGCAATCAACAGCCCCAAACCCAAAACGGTCACATCTGTTGATCATAAAACTATCCCTGAGCAAATATTCTGGGAAAAAGGGAAAAAAAACACGCCTTGCACAACATTGCATTGGCTCTAACCAACAACTTATCAAGCTCGCCCTTTGAAACAAAAAATATCGCCCAGCGCAACAAGAACATGTAGCTACCATAAAATTTGCCATAACAGAAAAACTCTTACAACACAAAGACATTTAAAAACATTAGTTGGTGTTATTGTCTATCTTAGCCCAGGGTTTCCTTTATCACAACCCATTGCCTCGATTGCGTCCCCGAAACAAAAGCTGAACATTGCGTAGCCCAACGAAAATCTTAACATCTGATCATCATAAAAACAACCATAGCGTTCTAACGCAACGCTTCAATAGCAGCGATTACGCCCGGAAAGTGTAGGAAGTCATGCTAGAAAATGTACAACAAGGATCTGATGCAAGCAAGGTCAGACAAATGCAAAAACACTAATACCCTTCATTAAGAAAACGAAGATGGATTGGAAAATAGCAAGACTCCCCTACAAAATGATTATAGAACCGGCGATGACATATGGGCTCAAATCAGCCGCCTTGACAAAACAAAATAGATCCTACCTTAGGAAATATGAAAGAGTAATACTAAAAGACATGTTTAGAAACACAAGAAACCCGCCAAAAGATAAAAGGACACATCAGTTACTAGAGGGGAAAACTATTACAAAAGAATTAAATTCCTAAGACTATCCTTTTATGGACCCGTACTTAGAAGAACCCAACCCCACATATTACACGCGGCCCTAAAATACAAGGCGGCCAGACTGAAACACGGCCGGCCAATATTCACATGAAAGGACTCCCTATCACACGACCTAAGCTACTACAGTAAAACACGTGAAGAATGGCATCAACTCGCGGTGGATAAAAACACTCTTCAAAAGGAAGCACAAGAAATATTCAACAGAAGCGAAACGGACAGCGGATCTGAATCGGAGGACGATCAACACCAGCTACACAGAAAACACAAGACCTAACCGCAGGACACCAACCACAAAGGCTAGACAGCCCACCCCATCATCTCATCAACGCTCATCCTGTACAAACAATATCCATCTAATCCAATACTCCTAGACTGGGCTAGGTTGCATAACCGCTTGGTTGTGGTCGGGCGGCTGCGGCTTCCCGATCTTCCTCTCCCATCCCAGAGCGTGTCCCTCCTTATCAAATCGTGCACCTCGGTATGCCGGTTTTACCGGAGCTGAGCCCTTGAGCCTGGCCGAGCGATGCACTATCGAATCGAATCGAATCGAATTATTTCAACCCTTGGATATTTCAACTAAAATAGTTCGTAGAGTTTTTCAAGATTTTTTTAAAATTATCATATCGTTTCAAATAATATTATTTAGGAAAACAATTGATTGATGTTTCTTTTACCCGTTAGTGGTTTTGCAAAAATAATTATATTATAAATATTTTGGTTCAAAATTCAAGACTAATATTACAAAGCGCTACTGACTTTAATAAGTACTCAATTTGCGAGTATTTTGTCGTGTTATTTTATCGTAGAATCTGTTATTATTAGGCAGCATGCTTTAAGAATTAACATGAATATCTATAAACATATAAAAATGTTTTTTTATGTTCAGTTGCCAATCTACGCTGGTATGATTATACCGAATGTTGTCACATAAAGACGATTCAAAGCGCCCTTAATTCAGGTCCCATATATTCCTGGTCAGTCTATATAATTGTTTGGCACGCCCTAGCCTCAACGGCTGGACAGTTTTTAACATTAAGATCTGTCGTTGAATTCGTCAGAGTTGTAGGTAGTAGCATTGAGTAGATAGACATAGACTATATATTTTTTAAAGTGGCACCTGCATAAGGAAACAAAGGGCGGGGGGACAATTCCCCTCCCTTATTATAGCAATATTAGCATCAAATGAAAGCCAGTGAAAGTACTATTTCAAAAATATGTAAAATAAGTTTTGCAGACGGGTGTTTTGTTTTTTCAATAAATATTTACGATTGCTTGTTAGTCATAGTTGTATGTTAAATACTTGCTATCCTCAGCGGCCCTGACTGAATGACCCATACATACTCGTACATGATGCTGTTGAAGGAACGCCTAAAGCAAAACAGACCAATGCACACGAAAACTAGGGTCACGATCGAAAACCATTTTGCGAGGTAAAACATCGTAATATGGAAACTTCAACCATCCCTTGAATACCTAATAAAGTAGGTATATAGGCTCCTGCCTAGCAATACCACGCAATACTAAGCAATTAAGTAATTGCATAACTAACTAGGTATCGATTGATATCTACCTACACAAGTTTAGAACACACAAACAAACTAGCTAGCTAAGTAAGTTAGGTCTATTTTGCTAACCCTGTTATCGAGGCTTGACACGGATTGGGTTACAATTTACTTAACCAAGCACTTTATCTATAAGTACACGTGGATGATGATTATGTTCATTCACTGAACATAATTACCTACCTACCTAGCATCTATCTTACATATACCTGTTTAATACAGTACATTGTTTAATATCCTAGAAAGTTTTATCAAATAGAACTCACAAGAAAGGATTGCTTATAGGTATCTTTTAACAAAAGTTATTGTAAATTTGCTTTTAAATCTAAGTTTTAAATACGTAAAATGCCCGAAAAGTGTTGTTAGGATTTCATAGTCCGACAAGGAACCCTCGTAAGATCGTTCAGTCCGTCCGTCCGAGTCTGTCACAGCAGAATATCTTCTACGTTTGTGGACTGATTTGCATGTAACTTGGTTCGTTGATACTTCACATATAGATCTCTTTTTTAAAAATACAAAATATTAAATTTACCCCTTTTTAAGGGTACCTCCCCATACATGTAAAGGGGGGGGGGGGTGAATTATTTTTTTGAGTGCACCCTCTTGTGTGGGGTATCGTTGAAAAGGACTATGAAAATAAGGTAGGGTTTCCATACAACACTTTTTTATCAGCTTTACCATTTGCGAGATATAGCCCGCCAAAGTCGTTTACACGGTGTCCCCCCCCCTGTAATTTCTAAAGTCTTGGACCTATAAACTTTAAATCACTCACGTAAAGCAACAGGCGTGGAAAGTGTTTCGGGTATCCAGTGATGAATACTTTTGAAATTATAAATAAAATAAGAATATATACTTTTTTGCCTATACTGTATAATGTTTTAAGTTAATGGTACGGAACCTTTCGCGCGCGACTCCGGCTCTTACTTTGCCGGTTTTTTGAAAACATTTATTCTAACGGAACCTGACTTCGTCTGCCTACACATGACAGATTTATGTTAAAAACTGTTTTTATCCTCCATTTTCAATAATTTTTGTAGGTAGGAAGTTTTTCTGCTATTCAGGAATTCAACCAATTTGTCAAATCAAAGATCATGAAAATCAGTCTAGTCGTGCTTGAGTTACAAAAAGTGTAAATAATTCAATATTTTAATGTGAGTATAGTGGATTTTAAAAATTAAAATAATCTGAAGTTTAATTAATCGTAGAAATAGTGCCATTTAAACACAATATTATACTTACAAGATGATTACAATTACATACAATCAACAGGCGTAGGTACCTACCTACCTACTACCACCACCTACCACCTATTTACACACATGTACTTATGTAGGCATATTAGGTATTAGGTAAGATACATTTATTACTGCTTTTACTTAACCTATTCGCTGCCAATTTCGAGAATTGTTATGTCGCACCGGTGCGTGCTGTGGCATGGAACCAGTTAAAATCATAGATTATGATATAGGTATACAATGTAATGAGAAAATTAATACTTCTGTCGATTTGGTTGAGGTCCAAGTAGGTCGGTATCCTTAGATTATATGATCTAAGTCGGTATCAAAATATTTATGACCAATTGTTTTACCCCGCAAAATTACGATTCGATCCGTATCCTTGGAATAAATTAATTTAACCGTAATATCTAAGAAAAATACAACATACTTCCTGATCCTCGGACAGCCCCGACAAAACACAAACACAAAAGTACAACACGACACCAATCCATTGTGATTTCACGACACGTTACTCCATCTCCGAAAACGACTTATTGACGACGCGAAACGACACCAAATAACAATTCCCAGATCCCTTATCGGGGGTCGGATGGTGGGGTTAAAGTCAACGTAATTATCACTCCATTATCTGTTCTGCAGAATGGCAGTTAGCTATGAGTAATTTGTAATGAATATTGTAAGCTGATAGGCAAACATGATCGAAAGTTGTGTGCGGCAAGTTGGAAGGGATCGGACGGTGGGTAGGGTCACCATGGATAATGGGAATCGGGATATTGAGGACCAGATAAATAGCTGATTTTAGACTGTCACCAGTGTGACCAGATTAAAATGAGTCTTTATGCTAGCAGATTTCTTAAAATCTGCTAAATTCTGCTAAACATTTTTTCTAAATGTTAAAATTCTGCTAAAACTCATATTTTGTATGAAAGTAGGTATTCATCCATACTATACTACAACATAGAGCCAATAGAAATAGAGAAACTTATGAAAACCACCCCATTTTTTGAAATAAGCAGACGAAGCCATCCATACATGCACAATCAGTAGAGTTTTAGGAGACAATATTAGACCCCCCCTTCCCGAGGATCTCGGGCGGAAATTCGGCTTAAGACTCTGTTTCGGAGACCGAGAAACATAAAAGTGTTCTTTTATTACTATAATTAAATGCAAAAGTGTGCCTGTCTGTATGTCTGTTACCTCTTGATGCTAAAACCACTAAACCGATTTAGATAAAATGTAGTTTGGATGGAAAAACAAACACCACAGCTGACTAATTACTAACAAACGACTACGAAGAAAATGCACACTCCCCCATGATTCGAGTAAAAAAAATATTGTCGGGGAGTTCCCCTATAATATAGTACGAAAAGGTGTCCAGTACAACAAAAAAATTAGTCAAATTGTTTGCTGACAAACTATATGTTAAGGTTTTATTAGAGTCTGCTAAAAACTGTCAACTTTTTTGGTGGTCAAATTCTGCTAAAATTGCAGAATTCTGCAAGTCACACTGACCGTCACACTCATCAACTTTATGAATTCAGTGACCGAAATCGGGACAACTTGGCATACATTTTAATTATGTGTTATCGGTCAAGTGCGAAACGGCCTCGCGCACGAAGGGTTCCGTACCATTATCTACTTCATCTTAGCCACTTTAGTGAATTTATTCTAAGGGTTTTGTGCACGCCCATTTTACCACTTTGGAAGCGTCTATCTCTCGAACATTAGACTTTTAGACAAAATTGTTAAAGGAACCTAAATGTCATTTGACCTACCCATAAACACCCCACACGCATAGGTTTGACTAAAAATGTTTTTTTGGTTTTATTTTCATGTTTGGGAGCCCCCCTTAAATATCGTTATTTTTTATTTTTTGTATGAGAATCGTATAGCGGTTAACAGGATACATCTACCTGCTAAGTTTCAACTGTGTAATGCTAATAGTTTTAGAAGAAAGTTGCTGTGACATACGGACGGACGGACGGACAGACAGACAGACAGACTTGACGAAACTATAAGGGTTCCGTTTTTTGCCATTCGGCTACGGAACCCTAAAAATGGTTTTAGAAATCCCTAAGTCATTTTAAATGACCTATTTAACGATTCGTCTTCAGACAGCCGGGCAGCCTAAGCATGATGTTGATTAAATTCTCTACTGTAACCCTGTTTAACTTGACAAACATTGTTGCAAATTAGCTTCTCATAATTTTCCTAGACTAGTAAATGGACGTTTACGTTTTATAGGGCTCGTAAAAAAGATTTCCGCTCCTGCCAGACTTGTAGAATTTTTTGATTCCCGGACTTCCAGGTTCTTTCATTGGAAGAAAGTTCAAGTTCTTTCATGCTGTTTCGATTAAGCAAGCAAGCTCTGTTTGTTTACACAACAAGTTGAGCAGTTTTTTGACAATATTTACTGTAGAATTTTCGGTAATTTTTGACCTGAGGTCGGACCTGCATCCGGCTTGCTTTTTTGTCGCACGAACAGTAGTAATGATTAATAGTGATGTAGAAAAAGTGCGACAGTTTTCCCCCTTTTTAATTGGTCAAAATATTCACTTATACAGGCTCAGTATCCTAACACCTAACCCATGGCCACCCTACCAACGGGAAGTCATCGGAAATCGGTGCGGGCTCGGGTATCGTTCCGACTGCCCCGCTGCGGCTGCACGGGGAATGTTTGTCCATTTCACACGATTCATTAACTGTCGTATTGTTGTCATTTGTTTTTGTTACGATTGGACCCAGTTTTTGTGTTTA
Source organism: Pyrausta nigrata (assembly GCA_949316185.1). Lineage (NCBI taxonomy): Eukaryota > Metazoa > Arthropoda > Insecta > Lepidoptera > Crambidae > Pyrausta > Pyrausta nigrata. The sequence goes on along the minus strand of OX438936.1, from coordinate 32,246,062 downwards.
CTAAGTACCTACTTACATGTGGGTTAATAACACATAATATCGTTAATTACAATGAGTACTTACTACTTATTTGTTTTGCTTCCGCAACGCATGCACTGGGTAAAAAACCGAATAAGTGCGAGTCGGACTCGCGTACTAAGGTTTCCGTACAAACAAAGGTTTTTTTTATACGATGTAACCACAATTTGCGATTATCGGACTTTTTCCTTTACTTGTACAGTAAAACCTTCCTTCTTGCCAAATTCTATGATTTTTGGCTTAGAAGTCCCCAATAGTTTTTGATTCTCTTGAAAAATGATAGAAAATAGGGCTAAAAAGGTTGTATCTTTTGATTGCGTTGACTTAGAAGCTTTTTTTACAGCTTCAAGGAACCGCAGCCATACTATTTGATGTTAATTTCAACTTGATACCTTCAAGCGTTCCTGCGAAAAAGGATCTTGTTCACATACAGACGGACCACAAAGTGATCCTGTAGGAAGCCAAAGCCAGGTAGGAGTGGAAATATCTTTCACATGAGCCCGTCATCATCATTACAAAGGCTGTCTGAAGTCAGAATCATATTTCTATGTAGTCGATCTATAAGGCAGGTTTATCCCCACCAGTAAATGCATGATATAACTGTCTTATTCAAAATTTAAGGAAGAAAAACTGTTTTTTTTTAAATTTTTTACGAAGTACGGCACCCTAAAATCACTTTCTGTCTTTCTAAACTAATCTTGAGTTTAGTTTTAGCATTTCAATGCAACATTTTGAGGGACACAACAGTTAATGGCGTAGATCATCTAAGGTTCAGGGACACCTAACTCCGTCAATATGCGGCTTATATAAACAGGATGCTAGCGATTTCAATATCTTGCAATGGTGACGTTTATTAATTTAATGTAGATAATGGGCGTAAAGGTCATAAACGTAAAATTACAATGGTCCAAAAAATAAGCGCTGTTTTTTATTAAACATTATTCTTATTTCCATCAATTCCATTAAACAGTAAGTTTACGAGAGGAATATTTGAAGAAATCTTGCTTACATACTACTTATCTTACATCGTAGACCTAATAAATGCATACATACTAAGCTATTATTATTTTCTTCTTGTAAGTACAAATATTGGGCGTGGATGTTATTCTCAACTGTTAACTACTTTCTAAGGTATAAACGATGTTACAGAGTAAAAATAGTGATTAACCTTCTACCTACCTGTATTTTTACAGCGTAAGGCTTTATGTATTTTATGGTATCATCTAGTTGGACCTGATAATATCCACATCATCAACATCATGAACTTGAGCGTAAACATAACTCATCCATGATATATATCACAAAACAGAAAAAAGGTGAGGTGAAGGTTGAGGTGTATATCATCCAGTTGGACTTACCTACTAGCATCAACGTTCTATTATTACACACCTGTCAATAATTCCATTATCACGTTTGCAGCTTTCAAAGCTAGGGTATTGTAAAAGACAATCCCGAGCACGTCTTACAAGCAGAAGCACCTAATCACCCAGCTGTTACCCAAATTCCTCCGAGTGGAAATGGCTGCAAATTATTCTTATCGACAACGTCGCGAGTGAAAAAAAAATCAAACAAATTCAAATATTATAAAATGGGATCAAAACGGGAGGAATACAACAGTGCCAACAGGAGCGTTTTCTTTGAATTAGACCTTATTATAAGAAGCAGAGAGGACGTATTGTGTTGGTCCAGTGTTTGCAGCTGGGTACTTAATTGGGAGATCTGACGGGACGCAGATGTCAAGCTTTGTCAATAAATGCGATTGTGAATTGTTAGGGCTGTCTCGGGAATGTAATCTAGAACGAAATATTCAGAGATCATTAATTAGTAATTAGGCATCAAATAAAAAGAGGTTTGTAAAGATACAGGGTGACTTTTGTATCAGAATCCAAATTTATTACAGACATTAGATAATATCGTTTATAGATGCTTTTGTTGAAAAATAAATTACTTAGGTAGGTTAAGTTTAATAGAACATTTTTCTATCGATCCAATTATCAAAAAACGTGGTAAATGAATTAGATGAATGCGGCGCGTAGGCATTTTGCCGCAGGGTTGCTATTATTATGATGACCTTGAGCGAAAGGCAACTGCCTTGAGCTGTGTCTACCGTTTTAGCGATTTTTCGGACGGTTCCCGAGAGCTTTATCTCGATATTTTTGTAATAGATGATCAAAATAAAAAAAATACGTGTTCTGTTTTTTTGCGCCAAAGATTATTATATTCAAATTTGGATACTGATACGAAAGTCACCCTGTATACTTACCTAATTAAAAGTGGAACTCTTAAGTGGTTTAATTTGGTTCGCTCACTGCAGTGCTATTGCAACTTATGCCATCTGCAGAAGATCATGCACAGTATTTTTACCAAATATTTACATATAAATGGTTATTATGAATTCGATTTAGATGTTAAGTTTTAGCCAGAACGTGATCTAACAGACGGCATGCATTCAATACTTTTTTTTATAATAAAAGAACATTGAAATCATCGTAGATGTATGTACCGTTACCATGAGTTTACGGTAGTTTTACTCGCTAGCGACGACGTAAAAAAAGTGTATGCAAAAATTTTAGTTCTCCAAGTAACCGCTAGAGGCGCTGTGCAATTTTTTTCCATACACTTTTTTACGTCGTCGCTAGCGATTAAAACCGCCGTAAACTCATAACGGTAACGGTAATGATATCCATTTGATTAACTACTTTTTTTTTATTAACCAACCCTAACAATGAGTCAGGCAGCCACTCAATCAATCAAACAGTAGGTTTAATACGAACCTATTGTTTTCAAACGATGAATTGATTCCTCGCTCCATACAGAATTACCGGTCTCACGTGGAATATCTTTTGTTTTACCGGTAATGCGAGTGGAAATACCGAATTTCGGGTAATATTAAATTTCTGGTGGATGCGTTCAAGACGACGATAAATACTCTGAAGTTCGAACTTCATGTTCGTCATGTTCATGTGAATGTCTGTATAGACAGGGTTATTTTGTAAAACACTAATAAACTCATGCATGAGCCAACTTTGGTGTTCTGATATCTCTTTAGCAGCATTCTCTATGAGACCAAAATCGGAATCGCTAAAAATAAACTAGTACTTATTCTGTGACCATACTAAATCCACCATAGTACCTGTTTCTATTTGACTTTCCTATGTTGTACTGTACCTATCATAGCGAAAGTTGATGGCACCAGAAGTAAATTTAATCACACATGACACCGACTTAGTGTGTGAAGATATTAATTGATTGGCATTTCGTTATCTAATTTGTTCTGGATCAGGGTGACCTGAACTGATAAATAACCTTCTAAATCGGACTATCTCACTCGCTTTAGAATATTATTACTTATATAGAATAAGTAACAGAACAATTTAGTTACAAACAAAACGAACTATGGTGGGTTGATACCTCAACCACAGAATAAATAATAAGATGGTTCCTATTATTCTGTAATGTCAGCCTATTAGATCCCACTGCTGGGAAAAGGCCTCACCTCAACTATGAGGAGGTACGAGCATACTCCACCACGCGGGCTCAGTGCGGATTGGTGGAGAGGTGTAAGTAAGGCAAGTGACAAACCTTACTGTCAGAAGTTATCAAGCCGCCCTAGGGCCTTTGACTAGGCTTAACGACTAATACCACAGATATTAGCCGAGACCAACTGCTTAACGTGCCTCCCGAAGCACGGAGATGCTTGTCATGGACGTCACTTAAATGGTTGGAATGGTCACCCATCCAATTACGACCGCGCCGTGGGTCGCTAACTTTTGGTATCATTACCAAAGCGCTGCCGCCACTGCGCCACAAGCACCTCTATTATTCTTTATCATAATATAAACCCTCCACCACTCAATAAAGCGATCTTATGTCTAAAAAACCGGCCAAGTGCGAGTCTTACTCGCGTTTGAAGGGTTCCGTATCCATTATATACTTCCTTCCTCTTAGTCACTTTAGAGAATTTATTGTAAGGTTTTTGTATTTGGTACCCAAGTTCTACGAATATTACTGCCAAACTTATAAAGTTATTCTAAAAGCTATAGTTTTCTTTAAAATTGTATGAAATGCAAAATCATTATATTTTTCAGGCCAACAGTTAAGCTTTTAGAGGAGGGGGAGGTCTCTTAGCAAAACCTCGGGAAAATAGACAGATGATGGACATGTCGAAACTGTAAGAGTTCCTTGTCAGGACTACGGAACCCTAAAAACACAGACAACAATCTAGGCCCCTTTGTTTTTAAACACAAACATTTTTAAAATATTTCACTGTAAGTGCGTTAGTTAATTAATAAAGCCTTTTTATTATTTTTATAAGTAGGTAGGTAACATAACTATTACTTAGGTATTCGTATCAAATAGGTCTCCATTTCATGAATTAAAATTGTGAAAATCCAAACGCCTATGACAATATTAAACGCAAATTCTACCGCTGTACGTTTAGGCTCGTGTATTTCTGAATTTCGCTAATTATGGTTAATTAGGTTAATCATTATTAGTTAATGAACGTTAATAAGAGAAATCCGACTAGCTACTCTGGATTAGTAAATAAGAAACGGTAAGTTGCCAAAGTTTTTTTTAGCTTAATGCCTTACCTACCTATTATGATGGCAGTTGTTGCATGACTTTTGGTAAGTAGGGGGAGTCCAGGCCAGGAGACTGGAACAGAGAGTTGGCCCATTGAAACTCGAACAATTAAAATTAAAAAGTGATAGTCTTAAGTCAAGATCGATCATTAAAAGCATAGAAAAGGAAATTTAAGAACATGTAGCTAAATAAGTGCTACCAGTGACATAACATTACCATGAAGGATCTTGACCAAAACTCGGCCCACTTTGCGTCAGCATGCGTCATGTCAAAATGTTCGGATAAATATATAAATATTTTAAAGAATACAAACAAAAAATATTTTTGAAAAATAATTAGGGTTTTACGAGGAATTCAATGGCAGATTAGGCATTTTGAGGTTATGTATTGTGATTGCATAATTAATTGTGTGATTAACTTAAGAATTTTGTGATAAAGTGTTACTTTTAAACCCCTATTCGTTAGATTATTTCAAAAATACCAGTGCAATTGTAATTCAAAACAAGATTTTTGAAATATAAACTACAAAGACGCAATCTGGGCCCGGCTTTGGTCAATATCATTTAAATTGCATTTTTCTAAATGCAGTTTTGACTCATCCTTCTGGATGGGTCAAGTATGCCACCTGTTCAAGACTCCCGAATTCCCCCTAAAGGTAGCCTTGTGTGTTTAATTTGGAAGACCAGCAGATCGTCACAGAATGAATACTATGTACTGTATCGCTAGAAATCGCTGAAAATCTGTGGCACGGTGGCACACTCGACTGCCATGATTTTATGTGAAGCGTTCATTATCTTTATTAACTTTTATGTGTTTCTTGGCGTCCCAATAAATGTAGGTAATTATTTATATTTTATTATAGATGTTAATATTTTGACTCCTTCGATCCCAAGTATTGCTTTCGCTATAAAATTGTTAGAATTTTAATATTATGTATTTGGAGGTTTATGTCCCTTTGAAAGGGTTTGAAAGTTCAAGGCTTTTTACGACTTATATTAAGTAGCCCTTTATCAGTAAACACAAAATAAACTATTTTTGAAAGTAGCTAAACTTCAGGGATTCTTCACAGTCGGCAATTCAGCATATGAAATTAAAATTTTAATATGTCAACCAACATACATAAAGGTATTTATAAATGGTCATCTAAAAACGTTTTTTAAGAAGCTAAACCTCAGGGATCCTTTACACTCAACTGGTAAAAAAAAAATGTCAACCAACATACTAAAGATATTCGTAAATGGTAAGAGATATAAACCTAAATCAATACTGCATAATTAATAACTATTGCATCTGACCTGCTTTAGTCCGGGTCATTATTTAACTAGCTACTTTAGATAACTATGTAAATTAACATAGTACTCTATCTTATAATTAACATAGTGTAGTACTACTACATACCACGCCCGTATCAAACCTACCATAATTTTAATATTTATATCATTTACCTACAATAAACTAGTGGAGCCCCGCTACTTTGCCCGCGCCTATTTTTCATACAAACTTTCATCTCCCATTTCACCGCCATTTTGTTTTATATCGTGATAAAAAGTAGCCTGTGTCCTTCCTACTACTAGAAGTCCTTCCTTTCAAACTATCTCTATACTAAATTTGATTTAAATCGGTTTAACGGTTTAAGCGTCAAGCAAGAGGTAACAGATAGACAGACAGACATACTTTCGCATTTATAATACTTATTAGTTTATTGGATATGCCAATGTGGGCGGTTGTGTCGTACGGACAACTGCATATCAAGGTAAAAACTACGGTATCTTATGTAGTTGCAATAGAGGCGATTTTGCAATAAAATGCATGTGCTAGCCAATGTACATAGTATGTTGATTGGCTACTTACTACTCACTCAAAACTATGTAGTACTACTCGTATTATTGATTCCGTGTCCGTATTTGTTGATTTAATTATTTGATGTACCTAATAAAGTGCCGTATTCAGAGACGTCAATTAAAGTTAATCCCTCATTAAGACGCATGCAGCCCTTTTCTATTTCATTGACAAATTAAGTGAGAAAGTGACATAACAAGACAAGAAAAATTGCCAGCCAAGTAGGTTTAAAGTTCTAATTGACATTTAGAAAGATGAAACTTGACCAATGGTTGACTGGTAGGGAATGCTTAAGGCATTTAATTAAGTCCGCCTTTTGTAGTTTTTGTTTGAGCAACAAAGAATAAATTATTAAACAAAAATCAGAAAATCTCTATGTGGTATCACACCATTATCGCAATAGCGAACTATCATCATCTACCTATAGGTATAAAGCTGTGTGTACGCCTATTTGGAATCCATATATAAAGTGAACTTATAAGATCTAACATTGTGTATAATATAAATATGGCTTGCTGTTGGTGAACCTTTTTAATAAATAAATGTATTAAAACCACTGAAATACATAGTTTCATTCAGCCAGATACTACTACTACTACTACAGACGATACTAATCACTTAAAACAAACTACCTATTCGCATTTTCAATAAAGCACATATACTCATTAGCTACACATACCTTTGAATAGTGAAACATAGTTTTTGAGATCAATGTCACCTGATGGTAAGCGACGATATCGTGATAAGGTTACCAACTATGTACATTTAAGATTTGCCTTTGGTTAGTACCTGCACAACCTACATACATTCTACTAAGTGAAAATAAATCGGCCTAGCACCGTTCAGTTCGCTTTTCATTAGGTAATGAAAATGCTGTAAGGATTAAACCCCGGCTTCAAAAAGCCAAGATGTCGTTCGCAACGAGACGTCTAATTACTAGCAGGAACGCGATTCCATTACGAATGTATGAAGGAAGACGTGGCTTGCAAGCTTCGCAAACAACCATCCTTCCTTACCAGCAAACGACCAGCCACCAAGACCCCCCACACTGCCTGTGCCAATGCAGAAACTCAAACAAAACCAACGCGCGGCGGCTCCACTTACGCTGGCCGAAGATGCCCCCAGAGCCTGCAGTTTCGAACTAGTTATCGATCGCTACGGCGTCGATTCGATACACTATTTTCACAAATCTCTTGAGGTCCCAAATTCGATTGCCTGTCGGGTCAATTTAGAAAACCATATTTTCTATATTGTCTCGGGTCTGGGTGTTGTGGTACCGCCGTTGTTTTTGATTTTATGACACAAGTGCTTGTAACTTACTTTGGGATCAGAGTTCCAATATTTATGTATTATTAATATTTATTTCATCGGCATTTGTAGTAGGTTTACTCCAGATGACTAGTAGGTTCTTATTTTCGAATGTAGGCGTCTCTTTCACTAATGCCAGCATAAGGTACAGCACAAACGAGATGGCTAGACTCGATATTACGGATATTGTCATCCATCCAGAGGCCCTACTCCTGTTGACGATATTCGTATTTTCGAGTCTTGCCATCACGCTCGTTCGCGTTGTTATTCTGTCGTGAGTGAAAGGGAATTTCGAAAATACGGACATCTTCAATGGGAGTAAGGCCTCAGAGCACAGATATTATAGTTCCAGAGTAAGGCCTCAGTTATCTGCATCGAATTTATCGTTAGTGTATCGAGCTGTCAAATTAGCATTCAGGGCCCGTAGCCAAATGTCAATTTATTCGCTAGCAAAATGTATGAAACTGACATAAGCCATCGAAACGTCACGTGACTTTTGCATACATATTTTGACATTTCGTTGGCGATAGCGAAGTTCGCTCCAGTAATATTGCTATTTGGCTACGGGCCCAGGCTTAGTCTGTTGTAACGAGGTAATGAAGATTATTTTGGCGCATCTCTCGATCCGATAGCTCGATACATCGACAAGTCACCGTACATACTTCCCAGCCGTTCTTTCCTCCAGTCCTCCGCAAAAAGTCGAAACGTGTGGGACTGCAAAGGAACCCGTTTCTCCATACAAGGCTGTGTACGAGCAGTCGCATCCCAACGCACCACCATAATATTGTTAGCTGCCGCCGATAGCTTTTTATGTCGAATGCATTATTCGATACTCATTTAAAATTCTAACATACGCTTATAAAGAAAGCTCGCCATTTTCATGCGGTCCCCTGCTGTCGATGGTCGTCTCTTAAAAAACGGACGGATTTATCTGTGCTTTATTAACTTTAGATTACGCAAATTCGTTTTGGGTGCCGGCTGCGCCCACGCGCCAAAAATCGCGGGGGCGATCGGAGGCTTCGGAGCGTGCTCAAATGAGTGTGCGCGACTGACGTACACGCGCGTATAAAAACCTTTTTGCTGATGAAAAAAAGAAATAAAAATTAAAACGCGAACCGTGTTCCTTTTTCAAAAGTGGCAGTGCGCGGTTTTATTCGAAAATCGAACTTTTCAGTGCGTCAAATGACTTGTCGAATCTGTGGTTGATAGTTTATGAATGGAGTGGAATAGGAAGTGACGTCATGCATAGTGTTGTGACTGTGACAGCTTCGGTTCGGGGCGACGATTTGATGACAATGCGCGATCATTAGACCGAAAAGGTGAGTGGGGCTGATGGCTATCTCATTAGAGTTGGCTGCCTACATGTGTACTTGAATGCTACTAACACAAAACAATACGTGTTTGTAGTGTTAAACGAGCTATATATGCTACCTATTTACGTAAACGGGCTACCTACTACAATCTTTTATGCGTAGGTAGACTTACCCATTATATTTGTTATCATCATACGTTTTTGACAGTTTGGTGGACAGTACAGCAAACTGTTGCAAATTCTGTCTGTCAGAGACAGAAAACTAATAGTTAGGCAGTTAACGCTCTTTCTCTTCATTATTATTAATGTTGTATGTTTATATAACCTATGTCAAATACTTAAGTAAAAAAATTGCATTTAAGTACTTACACCGAGAGCTCTATTTCAGTAAGTAGGCATGTTTGACACACAAGTTTATCTGGTAAAATCTGTCAATAAGATCTCATTTACTTAGTGTCACCATTGTTGTTGGCACAATATAGGTAGCTCACATAGTCTTTAGTTAAAATCTCTGTATATCACTATTTAGTTAGGTATATTATACTATCTAGTTAGGTACTTCATTACCTACTATCATTGCAAGCCGCACCCCGTCCTTAAAAAGGTACTAATTAAAAAAAAAGATTTCACTCAGGAATAATGTATCTAGCTTTCTACTTGTCAAAGAATTTTAAAAATTGGTTTTCCCAGAGATTCCTACTTCTTCTTATAAACATAAGCTCAAACGCACAATCAAGTAGAATATACCTAGGAATAGAATAGGTATTATGTTATTTTACCCAGCCACTTATTAATCTGTATTTTTTTTATTATAATAAACTTTATCCACAACATGAATGGGCGCACGAAACATTTTCGAAAAGTAATTTTTCCTTAAACACCAAACCAGTTAAGTGCATATGCAACCATTCTGGCTGGAGCGTGGGTGAAAATAATAGACCGTTCGTAGCGACATTTCGAAACCATGATACAAAGATAATCATGTGCTTTACAAACATCATTAGTCACCTCTAACGTGTTAAAGATAAGACCTAATTTCGAACGGATACGCCTATCAGCACATGTAATGGTAATTTTGTATTCGAACATCAGGAGACTAGGGCCTCAATTTTGGTGTTTCTGATTAAACTTAACAACAAACTTGTCTCGCTCGTACGAGTTGAGAAAACGCCTTGTATGGAAGAGACGGAGCAGTTTCGATGTACGTGTGGAGTGACCAGAATCGGAAACCGGTGGGATTTGAATATATACTTAGCATACAATGAGTCGAGAGCATCGTTGCGCGAAAGATGCTGCGACTCCAACGCAGTAATGGATAGTTGTAGATGTAATGTGTGTAATTATTTGACTCGTTCCGATCAGACGTGACCTCGTGAATGGTAGAGTTCATTCAATAGAAATTTTCGATATCGATTCATGAATAATGACTGCACTATCACTATGCAAATGGAAAGATTGACATTGTTGATTGATTGAACATTGGCTTTGGCGCTTAATCGATTCGACCGATTCTACATCACAACCATTAAACATTTTCTTAACACTTTTATCACATCTGTACCATATGGCTGTAAGAGCTGTTTCACTAACCGATGCTCTTACAGTGAGGGAAAACATCGTAAGGAAACCTGCGCATTCTGGCAACCATGTAACCATGATCCAAAACTGGTCAGGTTCCCCCGTTGACAAGGTCACGGATTCAGATGGAAGTCGCTCCACTGTATTTATCTGATCTCCCATATTCTGGACCATGGTCAGCGGACCCAGGGCTCTCACGAGTGCATAACCGGGATAGCGCTAAGATGATGATGATGACTGTAGAATTGTAGGAGGCCATGATGTAGAATAGATTTTTCACCCGATTCATTTAGAATTTGTCAAATTAAAAAGGTGGCCCGGCGCTTCCATAGCGTTCTAGTATAGAATAAGTTCTAGTGAGACAGGGCCCTGTGAGTGTGACTGTCGTACTCAGAGACGTTAATTAAATTTATTCTATAATTAAGTCTCGTTCTGTATCTTTCTTTGTCAATGACATAGAAAAGGACGGCTTTAGACTTACTGAAGGATTAACTTTAATTGACTTCTCTGAGTACGGGAGTTAGAAAAGGTTCTTCGTAGTTCCCATGTATGCATCAATTACAAAATCCGCTTTTCATACTATTATTCGTCGTCATTCCCCGTCCAGGCGCCTATACGCGGAAAGCCAAGTTCGTTTATTTGGCTTGTAAATAGTTCCGCTCGGGCACCGCCACCAGCCGCGAGCTGAAATATCGCCCGCAGTTTGTCTGCTATTCAACCTATTTACGGCTTACAGCTTACAGCTGAGCGCGGATCTGTGCCAACTAAAATGAGAAATAGTTGCTATTAGATTAGCTTAACACTATCCTATCATTATAGAGCTGGTATGTAAGTTAGCTCCCATCAAAATACTACCAGAGTCTAGTCAAATACAAATTAATCAAAAATCGGGGAACGCATCTTTGTATGGCGATTGATAGTCCATATAATAATTCGTCCATGCCACCACAAACAATTTTGTTAACACTTTTATCACATCTGTAGAGCTGTAGGTGGTCATGATGTAGAATAGACTTCTCACCCGATTTGCTTAGATTTTGACAAATTAAAAAGGTGGCGTGAGTGACGCTTACCGTGGCGATCTAGTGAGAGACAGGGCACTGTGACTACTAGTGAGAGAGCTGTTTAAAGACATGCATCAAACACAGAATCCGCTCTCCATACCATTATTCGTCGTCATTATCCGTCCAGGCGCCTATACGCGGAAAGCCAAGTTCGTTTATTTGGCTAGTAAACAGTTCCGCTCGGACACCGCCACCAGCCGCGAGCTGAAATATCGCCCGCAGTTTGTCTGCTATTCAACCTATTTACGGCTTACAGCTGAGCGCGGATCTGTGCCAACTTAAATGAGAAATAGTTGCTATTAGATTAGCTTAACACTATCCTATCATTATGGAGCTGGTTTGTAAGTTAGCTCCCATCAAAATACCTACATGTTACGAGAAGCTACATAAAGTCTATTGTCGCAACTGAACAGTTATCTGTGCAGTTATTGTATCTGTGGTGTGTATGTTAAGTATACCTATATGAAAACTAGCAGTTCCCCGCGACTTCGTCGAATTTTCCATACAAACTTTCATCCCCCCTTTCACCCCGCCGCTCTACATGTTTTTATTTCGCGACAAAAAGTAGCCTATATCGTTCCCAGGGTCTTAAACTATCTCTTTACCAGATTTCATTTGAATCGGTTGAGTAGTTTGGACGTGATTGCGTAACACACAGACAGAGTTATACTTATACTTTATAATTAGTTAGGACTATGTACTTGTCTTGAACTATTAACTTGCATAAAAGGGCATGTAATCTTCAAATATGTCAGTATTTAATCAGCATTTGTAAGTTTCATTCCTCTTCCAAATCCCGTCCTTACTTATTGGAAAAAGTTGTAGATACTAATTAGTTTATATCAAGTATCCTTCAAGTATGTTCTCATATTATGCCTTTAACAAAGAACACATGCCTTAAACAGATTATTTAAAGATCTTACATGGGTGTCAAATGAAAAGTTATTTTTGCTACTGGTAAGTAGCACACATTTGACAAACATTTGCCCCTTCGAACCCGCAACCGGCTGGTTTAGAAGTCCGTGGCGCGAACCACTACACAACAAAACAGATTTTCCAAGATTCCATTTTTTCTCAGCTCCGCACACCGAAGTCCAGGCTGGGCACTCCAATAACTCACCATGTAAGGAAACATGAGTAACGAATCCACTAAAGTCAAACAAAATTAATAAGCCATAAACTTAACATCAAAAGCTAACAAGAAAGTTCCAAGCGAACAATCTCGGGAGTTTGACTATTGCCGGACCCAGGTCTAAACTTGTGGCTTGGTACGGCCTCTTGGATATACCTCTACCTACATACATAGGATTGGACATACTGGCCGATATCTTATACTTTTAAACGAGCACTTCTAGTATATTTATTTATCCATACTAATATTATAAATGCGAAAGTGTGTCTGTCTGTCTGTTACCTCTTGACGCTTAAACCACTGAACCGATTAAGATGAAATTTGGTATGGAGACAGTTCGAGACCCTGAAAAGGACATAGGCTACATTTTGTCGCGATATAAAAATATAAAGGGGGTTAAATGGGGGATAAAAGTTTATATGCAAATTAAACTCTTGCGCGGGCGAAGTCGCGGGGAACTGCTAGTAAATATATATTTGTGATCTCGGAAACGGTTTTAAGGAGCTCGCTTTTGGTATGTGGCATATCGGGGTTGAAAAGTCGATCTAGATTAGTCTGATGTTTGGGGAAACGCCCTTTTTTGTTTTCATGCGTTTTTCTTGCGTAATTATTCGAGCCAGATTTAGGTCGCTAATTTCGTCGCGTCGTATTGCGTAAGACATCGAACTGAAAAATCGTAGAAGACGTGGCTTCGAATCTCGCTCGTTGACGAAAATGTTTTTTCCCTTTTTTTGTTTTTTTAATCAAACTTACCTATAGCCTTTTACAACAAGACTTACGAATTACATATATAAAGCTTTTTTTTAAAAGTAGTAACCTCAGTAGTAACCTCAGGTCGCTCAGCTACTGTTAAATTACTTGCAATACTTCGTCACCTATACTTTACTATGAGACTGCCTCGTTGGTCTAGTGGTCAGCACGCTGGGTACTATCCACGAGGTCCCGGGTTCAAATCCCGGGTCGGGCTGAGAGTGTTTGGGTTTTTCTGTCTTGAAATTACTCAGACACAGCTCCGGAGTCAGGAAGTTGGTGGTGTTAACACCCCCGTGCCTCGGAAAGCACTTTAAGCCGTTGGTACTGCGCCTGATCTCTCTACGGTCATGTCGGACTGCCGTCTCACCGAATTATGGGAGTGAAGGAACAAAGAGTGCACCTGTGTATTGCGCACACACTTGTGCACTATATGTCCTGCGCAGTTGGCTAATCTCTGTTGAGATAGGCCGCCGTAGTCGAAATCGGCTAGGAGGACGAAGTCGCGGAGAACTGCTAGTAATACATTAATTTGGCCATTTAGCTTGACAGAACAATATTCGAAATGTTAGCTGAATATTTTAACTAAACTATACCAATGCATATTATGGTAAATTGTTAGAAATAACAAAAACAGTATTTTTGTTCTTAGATATAGCTTGATTTTACAAATTCTGAGATCTTTACCAAGCTCCAAACATAAAATACAAAATACTTAAAAAAACTAAGTAAGTATTTAATCAAAGCCGGCAAATATTTTTACAGCGTCTATTTGCCATTTGATACAGTAAGTAACGCAATCCATTTAACTTCTTAATTATGTGTATGAATATAAACATCCGTCTGTTTGAACAAAAATAAAACAATTTGCAAACCATTCGATCTAATAAAAAGCATATTATAAACTTCAAAATTGTTCCAGCCATAACAATAAAATATTGTCATCAATTAATAAAATATGAGAACACAGACCACTATGTTTCGTAGACGCAGCCCTTTCAAAAGCATTGATAGGTAACAGAAGTTTTCATACTAGAAAACAACATGAGATTATAATACTTTAACGCCGCGCCTGGTAGTCACTAACACATGTTAAATTTTTAATCAGACTTTTTAGCATTATTTGACATATTTTTTACGAGAATTCTGTCAAATTAACCAATCAATCGAGGTTTGCCGGCTGAAAAATAATGAACTTGGTACTAAGCAAAATAAGGCAACAAACTAATGTCTCACAGGGTCACAATTAAACCTTACATTACCTGTCTAAATTGATTTGTGTGCCATAAAAGTAAAAGTCATAAAAGTTATTTATTTATGTATGTAGGCCCACAGGGGCACTTATACACGTCCCAACATATTATTTTTTATCCCTACCACTGCTTCGGGACAAATTGTGGGCTAGTGCTGAGAAGAAGCAGCGCAAGAAACTCAGTCGCTATTGTCAAAGCCTCTTTTAAAAATAATGTTTAAATACAGAAATTGTACTAGTGCGAGCTGGTCCACACGTTTACATCATTCAAATAATCGTCTACTTTATAATAACCTTTTGTCATTAGGGTATCCTTAATAAATGATTTGAATTTGTTAATTGGTAATTCTACAATATTTTTCGGTAATTTGTTAAAGTAATTGACACATTTTCCCATGAAAGAATGACCAACTTTTTGAAGCCTGAATTGTGGAATAGCAAGCTTATTTTTATTTCTAGTGTTAAAATTATGCGTATCACTTTTCTTTGTAAATAAATGCAAGTTTTTACGCACATACATAATATTTTCATAAATATATTGAGAGGCTACTGTTAATATGCTTATTTCTTTAAAAAAATCTTTCAATGAATCTTGAGGTTTAAGATTATAAATAGCACGTACGGCTCTTTTTTGTAGTACAAAAATTGATTCTATATCTTCTTCGTAAGAAATTGCGAACATTATATATTTTTGAAGATGATAAGAAATGTGTTAATAAGTAACACATTTTTTTAGCCTTTTCGACTCTACCAAAATATAGATAAATAGGAGAGAAGAGAAAATACTTTTTCTTGTCACATGTTTTTTCTATTTTTTTTTTACAATTATAGGAATTTGAATTTAAATTTGAATATGCATAATTACACGGTATAGGTAAAGTTAATAATATGTTTTATACCTACTCCTTTTTAGTCATACTGTATTTTATTTGACGAGTTTTTCTTATGTGGCATTAAAAAATCAGGTCTCAGCTAGATTTCATATTATATTATAATGATTATATAAATTGAATAGTTGTACGTAGTGTCTCATTTCTTTAGAAGTTAGGTTACAGTTAACTCTCATTCACAGGAGAAAAGCTATTTGAAGATAATTACTTTATTTACTCTGTTTTGGTGTGCAATAAAGTGTGTTATCAATCTATCGCTCATAGATCGATATAGATAGATATCGATAAGACCGCCTACATTGTAAATTTTTCTGAGCAAATTGCTTTATTATTGCACTTATGGTGTGTAATAAAGAGCTATCGATCTTTCTCTCCAGTATCATCACTATGCCAGGAGAGTACAAGCTTTATGAGGAATCAATAGTCATAAGTTGTCTGTGCTCTCGAAGTAAAAAAACTAACGGACGAAGTAAGATATTCAGTCGGTGGTAATTTAATTAAAAATTGGCAGCGTTATAAATCGATGTGTTTTAACTTTGGATCTGGCAACGCCCTTTGTTTAAGACTTATTTTGGGCCCACTCGATTTTATTTCGTTTATCTTTGTAACTTATTTGACGTAGGAAAAATAATTTTATATCCTTACATTGCCTCTACTGCTATATTGTTTGTATTAAGTACTTCTTTCTCTCCGAGTAACACTTGAATTCATGAAGTTCATTTATTTCCCTACACATAGACTCGCAAGGAGCACTTATACATGTCCCTATCACTACTTCGTGACAATTGTGGGTTAGTGGTGGCTGAAAAGCAGCGCAAGAATCTCAGTCACAGTTGTAATCCATACTAATATTATAAATGCGAAAGTGTGTGTGTCTGTCTGTTACCGCTTGACGCTTAAACCACTGAAGCGATTGAGATGAAATTTGGTATGGAGACAGTTCGAGACCCTGGAAAGGACATAGGGTACATTTTGTCGCGATATAAAAACATTAAGGGGGTCAAATGGGGGATGAAAGTTTATATGGAAAATCCAACTTTTGCGGGCGAAGTCGCGGGGAACCACTAGTGGAATATAAATAATCACATATAGATAGTGGTCTGTCTTGAATTTCTTTCTTTTTCAGTTTGCCTGAATCATCACTATGAGACATAAGTTTATCCGTAGAGTAAAAAGAAATTTCAGTTTAAATTTTTTGAGCAACGGATGGTATACTTAAGTAGCTTTTTATCACATTCGATGGGAAGAGATCTCCGGAGCGTCGGTGGCTGGTCAGGTTCCCCTGTTAACAGTGCCACGGAGGTCAGATGGCAGTCGCTCCACTGTAATTACCTGATCTGCCACAACCTAGATTATAGTCAGCGGACCCTAGCCCCTCACGTGCGAGTGCACAACAGGGATAACGCTAGGTTGACGATGATGATGAGATGTAAGACATTTCCCTGACCTACCTTAGGTAGGAAATCTAATTCATTCTGACATGTGTGTCAAATAAAAGCTTTCAGTAAACTTATTATTGTATCCTCTTTAACATTGGTTGAATAATTGTAATAATGACAATATTTTTTGGTGATATTAGGAATAAGGACTGCTAAAAATGCAGACTTTTACAATTGTCTTTGGACATACATAGTTTATTTTTAGGTCCCAGATCGAATTGTGACGACCTAGACTCAAGAAGGCATTAGTATACGATATACATAATACTATTTGGGATTCTCATCAAAAATACGGACTATAAACTCCAATAGCCAAATACACCGTAAATAAAGTTGAATCATCAAATCGCTTTCAAGTCGAGCATCTCGGGGTTTCATGTGGCGAAGTTGTCCGGCTTTGTTGTGTCCGATTGTTGCTAAATAGTTCCGGACATCCGGGCATATTGGACGCACTGACCGCGGTACCCACAGATAGATATAGTGGGCCCACTATTGTGGAATAAGGTATTTGTTATAGCTAATTTTGTCGTAAGTACTTTTACCACAGTTTAAGTACAACGAGAAAGACTGAGTGACTGCCGTCTCACCGAATTATGAGAGTGAAGGAACAGAGAGTGCACCTGTGTATTGCGCACACACTTGTGCACTATAATATGTCCCGCGCAGTAGGCTAATCTCTGTTGAGATAGGCCGCCGTAGTCGAAATTCGGCTACGAGGACATTACAACGAGAAATTTTAAAAGCTTTAAAAACACACTTAATACCGTGGACACATTAGGCTATACACTTTAGGCGGTCTTATTGCTTTTAAAAGACTTAACGATGAATTTTATGCTACTATTGCTGAAGACATCGTTTTTTTGAAATTCAAGCTTGAAGTAGGACCACTTTCTGACAGTTCAACGAATAAAAAAAGGATATAGTATTTTAACCATGTTAGTTGCAACAGCTGCGCGTTCGCCTGATATGAACGTTGTAATAAGGTACTGCATTTCATGCATTTCTATGCACCATTTTTTGACAGTATTTCTTTTTACACAATATGGTTCAAAATCAAACCAATACCTATTCTGTGTCGAGACAAACGTGAATACATCGTGGACACTATTTAGTATTCTATATCACAGCGTTTCGGCTGAAGTGATAGATCGGTTGTCGCACTCACAATACCGACACTTTAATGGAGGAGTTCTATTGAATCATCATTTAAGGCAGCACCTTCTTCATCTATTTTCACTGTCCAAAACCCGCGTGAAATATTGGATGCACAGTGTTTTGGAATTCGACCGCGCTTTTCACCTTAGCCCATACTCCGCTCTAGATTTTTTATTGTGTTATTCGCGCGCACCGAGAGAATTCGTATGTACATATTTTCTTTGGGTAAGTTTTCCGTAATCTGTTTAGGGAATAATTTTTGAAGATTGTACAGATATTTTTTTGAAATTCTATTGGTATTGGGGTATTTTGAACGAGATCCGGGGTTAAGAGGTGCCTGATTTAGGGCAATATAAATTAAACGATTTGTAATGTGAAGCCTTATTATTATTGGTTTCGAGTGATCGCTGTTTCATTCATTTTTTTATACTATAAGCTCTTAATCGCCCTTTCGCTTGTGTTTTAGTTAGCTATGGGCGATTGTTCGAAAAAAAATAATCGAATGAATCGACAATCGACCATTCGAACAATCGAATGTCGATTTAGTAATTCGGAAAATAAAATCGAATAATAATCGACAAACGAATGATAATCTATACTCGGCCCTTCGATGCATTCGATTGAATTGCCGCGACAGGACAGGCAGCGAACGAATGATTAATCGACGCGACGAATGACGATTCATTCGTTAGTAGTAAGTAGTACGGACTGCGCACCGCACGCTCCGGTATTGCTCGCCGCATAATCGAATGACTGCGGTTGCTTATCGATACATTCGATTACAGAGACCATTTGAATAATTCGATTAATTTAGTAATAATCGCCCATCACTAGTTTTAGTACGCTATTATCATTTATAAACTGACTTTTTACTCAAACCACATAACCTTCTCCTTTAAAATGATAACACTGATATCCACGAAATGAAAAGTGTGCCCTATCGTCGTCCATTAACTACCGAAGCTGAATTATTAACAGGTAGGTAATAGAGTTTCATTATGGCGGCAATACCTAATAATTAACGAGCAGCTTATCCGCAAAAGCTTTTAAGTTTTAGCGTGGGCGCCATTATTCGGAGTTCACCACACATGCATAGCCGGTAGCGAGCAGGCAAAGCTGTGTGCACACTAACTGAAAAGTAGGCCTTCTTTAATTCAGCTCAAAATTATAGTTTTATTTTATGTTAATAGATGGCGCTTTTTATATAAGTTATATAAATATTGCGGCGAAATCATTGAGCATAAAACAAAAACGAATTATTGTATTATTATTTGTACAGACATGTAGTGAAGTACTTCTGTTAAATATTAGCGAGTTTAAAAATGGAGCTATATATAAAAAAATATGAAATTCAATTAATATAAATTATTAAAAAATTACCTGTTAGTACGCGTGAATCTAAAACTTGCTAAACATAAACATTATAACATAATAAATGCTAAAACCTATTCACTCCTTTAAAAGTATCGAGATCATAGTGCTTAGGGAACACTTCAGCCGGCAACGGATTCCACTATCTAGCCGTGCGCAGGAGCACAAATTAGAAAGAATATGTCTATCACAGAAAGCACAATATGTCAACAGAAAGCAATATGTCTATCGCAGAAGGAATGCAAAAGGAACGAGAGACGTGCGTATTGGTGTTATGTTAACGGCATACGTGTGGAAACCCTTATGAGATTTTTTTCAGTTTTTACGCGTAAGTTTTTGATCAGATATTATGACGTCACAGGAGCTGGCAGGTTGCTAGAACGATTTATTCCTACAACAGGAACTTAGTAGGTAAACAATAGGTACCTTTTAATACATAACAGTAAAATAGTTTACCCGAAGTCTCTCAAATTGCATGCTGTGTTTACTTACTTTTGCTTTAGGTATGGCTCTTGAAAAAAACCTGAAAAGAGAATAGATGCCGCTCTCTTCAAAAACCCGGCGATTGTTTCTTTAATTTGAAATATTTTGAGAATTACTTAGGTAGGTACGCGGTAAGTGAAACAAGCACCTGAGCACAAACATGTATGCAAAACGCGTTTATTTCAATACTTTACGATCGCATTCGTCTTTGTATGGGCAAGGCAAAAAGGTTTTCTATCGGACGGTACTGAGTGAACCTACGTTTTCATTGTTGTGTAATGGCCCTATAGAATTTCATTCTGGAGACATGTTTACTGATAAATATATCGGGCACTATAGACAACTTTTAATAGATTTTTGACCGTTAGTATTTTGCCTAGGAGTCTTAAAGTCTTGTTCTATAGTTTTTTTACGAAAGATATAATGCTCTAGACGAATTGGGTCTCTGGCCCTCTATAGGTACACACATATTTTAAGAAAAACCATGAAAATGCGAGTAGGAGTCGAGCACCGAATGAAGGTTTTGTACAAACTTGTGTAGGTTATTTGTATGTGACTTGCTTTCTGTAATATAATTTATAACCACAAAGCTGTTTTCAATTTTTTCCAGAATTTATGATAGAAGACTTTGCTTGTTGCCAAATTTTATCATCCGCTTTTATCAAAAGTTCGCATCTTTTGATTGCGTTGACTTAGAAGCTTAATTTTAACATGGTTCCAAGGGATTTTAGAACCTCAATAAGTTATATTAATTTCAACACGGTACCTCTACGCGTTCCTGAAAAAAGGAAGTTTACTGACAGACAAGCAGACGAACGGACAACGTAGTGATCCTCAGGGACCCATAAACGAAGGTACCTATGGAACACAAAAATCTAGTTAATTATACCCCCCCCCTTTTTAGTAGGTTTTATTTCTCGAACTCGACTGTCTCGTTGGTCTAGTGGTCAGCATGCTGGGTACTATCCACGAGGTCTCGGGTTCGAATCCCGGGTCGGGCCGAGAGTGTTTGGGTTTTTCTGTCTTGAAATTACTCAGACACAGCTCCGGAGTCAGGAAGTTGGTGGTGTTAACACCCCCGTGCCTCGGAAAGCACGTTAAGCCGTTGGTCCTGCGCCTGATCTCTCTACGGTCATGTCGGACTGCCGTCTCACCGTATTATGAGAGTGAAGGAACAGAGAGTGCACCTGTTTATTGCGCACACACTTGTGCACTATAATATGTCCCGCGCAGTTGGCTAATCTCTGTTGAGATAGGCCGCCGTAATCGAAATCAGCTAGGAGGACATTATTATTATTATTTCTCGAAACGATTTAAGTCAGACTACCTGCTCAAATACCAACAATAACACAAGAATTTATGGAAAATACTGTATTGTATGTGATCAGCAAAGAAAGTACCTACTTTCCATCCACTTGGGTAATAGTGAAACTCGGCTTGCACAATGTACCACTCCACTATCGTGGGTGCTTTACGACTGAACCTAGCCGTAAAATTACCATTGACGAAAAGAGGTGGGCCTAAGAGCTGATAGGTAGAAAATCTGGAACAATTAGGGGTCGATAACACTAGCTAGGTACTTAATTCATATTGTCGATATCGTTTTTAGGGTTCTGTAGTCCTGACAAGGAGTCCTTAAAGTTTCGTCATGTCCGTCTGTCTGTCTGTCTGTCCGAGGTTTTGCTAAGAGACCACTAGTACTAGAAAGCTGTAATTTGTAGGTGTACTTATGTATACTAACTACGCCGATAAAATGGTTGAATAGAAATTTGAAAAATACTTTTTATTAGGGTAGCTCCTCTACATGTGACGTAGGGATGATTTTTTTTCTTTTCTACTACCCCCCCCCCCCCCCCCCCCCCCCCTTGTGGGGTATCGTTGAGTAGGTCTTTAAAAATTATTTAGGGGTTTCGAAGACAGTTTTTCGATTTAATGCTCTATTTACGAAATATTAAATTTTAAAGTGCATTTTTTTTAGTAGGGCTTCCCTCCTCCTAAAACTATATGGGGACTTAAAAATTCTAAAAAAAAAATAATGATGATAGTGCATTTCATAAACTTTAAAGGAAAACTATAGCGGTTAAAATAACTTTATTAGTTTAGCAGTAATATTCGTTGCACTTGGGTGTTGGATAATTTTGTGCTAAATACAAAATCCTTAGAATAAATTCGCTTAATTGCCTAAGATTAAGTAATTGCTCGATTTTAAAAGAAAAAAGGTCATAATATAGTGTCTAATGTTGAATAAGGATAACGGTAAGAAACCCTTCGTGCGCGAGTCCGACTCGCACTTGGCCGACTTTTTTAATCAAAAGGCACCCATTTGCCTCATTCTCACCTGTCTCTTATGTCTCACTAGCAACAGCTTCACTCTTTTCTTTAAAGTATCCAGATCATATTGTTTACGGAATATTAAAGCCAACAACGAATTCCACTTTCTAGCCGTACGCAAGACGAACGTCGCCATCATAGTACGCGTAGGTCGGCTTCTGCTAAACATAGAACCCTCTTTCGCATTTCTCCATGGTCACCCGATAGGTACATAGAGCCTGCATTCAGCCATTGCTTCAACCTTAAAAAAGGAAAAAAACAACTCATGCGTAAAAAGCATTGGGCTCAATTCCAATGCGCCCTTTCTAAGATTAAATTTAGGTTCAATTTCTCTCTTTCTCTATCAAACAAGCGGAAAGAGACAAGACTACAATAATTTAGAAACACCAAATTAAGTGATGCGATTTCTAACGTATTTGTACAAGTTTTTGCGTGTTTTCGTCTAACTTTAGTCGTCATCGAATGACATGCCTACTAAATTGTCTATGGGTTCTCTAATTTCCTTAGCAACTTACAGCTGTTTAGTCTGACGTTTCTAAATTAATATAGTCTGTCTCTTTTCGTTCGCTTGGCAGAGAAAGAGAGAGACTGAACCTAAATTTAATCTTAGCCAGGGCGCATTGGAATTGAGCCTAATGTCACGTTGTTGCTCCGTAGAGTATACGGGCCAGCAATAACTTCATTCTAAAAATTGTAGCAATATGATATGTAATGCACCACCTTGCCATGGTGCTGTTCAAGAGTAACACCAAATGATCCGCCTCTGTCAATTGTCGTTTATTTATGCTGCTTACTCGTATGTTGTTACAAATATAGCTTGACAAGATCTTTTCACTAACAAAATGGACCAGCGTTGTCTGATTTGATACAATAAAAATCGATTGTACCTTTTCAATCCCATAAAAATTGCATCAAGAATTTGAAGGAACTCTTTATCATTTGACCGGCTTGCATTTATTTTCTGAATCATCATTATCAATCAGCCTATTGCAGTCCACTGCTGGACATAGGCCTCTCCAAGACGGCGCCAACTTTCACGGTCCTCCGCTTCTCGCATCCAGCCACCACCGGCCACCTTCCTCAGGTCATCGGTCCACCTAGCAGGGGGGCGTCCAACACTACGTTTCCCGAGACGTGGTCTCTGTTATTGTCTGAATATTTTCTGAATACTGTATTAAATATCGAAATCAAATACATTTCTGATAAATTTAAATAGCACGTCTTAGAACCTTACTGTGTGGTTTCCTCAAATCACTTTGAATGTCTACTTGACCTTAGAATACTTAATAACACTATTTTTTTGTTTTTATTACTATTTACTATTTTTTTAAGTATTGGACCTGGACCTTCCTAAAATAATAATAATAATGTCCTCCTAGTCGAACTTCGACTACGGCGGCCTATCACAACAGAGATTAGCCAACTGCGCGGGACATATTATAGTGCACAAGTGTGTGCGCAATACACAGGTGCACTCTTTATTCCTTCACTCTCAAAATTCGGTGAGACAGCAGTCCGACATGACCGTAGAGAGATCAGGCACAGGACCAACGGCTCGGAAAGCCGTTCCTAAAATACGTCCCCACATAAACGCATCTTTACATCATTGACATTGCACCAGTGCTCTGCAAACACCTTTACTCAAACGCTTATTAACACCATCATAAACGGTATCTCTCGATTTATCTGCTGCATCCGATCATTCTCCCTTGAGGCAACAGCATCCATAGACTATTTTTCCTAGACCACAAGCCACTTAAAAAGAACTTGGTCCTTATATGGAAGACAGTAAAGTGGGTATTGGAATACTTGGATCTAATTGGGTAGAAGGTATAGTGTTGGGAATGTTGCAAAAGCTGGATATGGCAGATATATCCGAAGGCACTTGAACAATTCAACAGGTTAATTGTTCTTTTAGCTGAATTTTGGCCACGGTCACAAATTCCAAAAGAGATCAAATTGAATTTCGCTCACAAAAATATAAAAGATAGCACTACGCAGGAGATAATTCATTACACGTGTTGCAAAAGGCTAGATAGTGTTGCAGTGTGTCACTCTCAAAGTCCGGTGAGACGGCACTCCGGATGATCGGAGAGAAACCACGACAACGGCTTGAACAAATAGCTCAATAGGGTTTTCAGTTCCTCTAATAAAAACATGTTTGGGCTAATTTTCTACAAGGTTAACTACATTTTCTACAAGACAAGGTTCTACATCCTAAATAGTAAAGTTAGCCTTTATAATTATAACTTAAGCAATTATTTTGCAAGTTTTTACGAAATCAAATTTATATTCGCTCACAAAAATTAATCGACTGTGTCATCCGGTGGGACTCGAACCCACGTCCCTTCGCTATCCGGGCGAGTGCTCTTACCAACTCTTACCAATCTTAGCCTTTATAGATTCCACTGCTGGGCAAAGGCCTCACTTCAACCACAGATTATATAATAGTAACTTGCCTCAACTATGAAGAGGTATGTACGAGCCATACTCCACCACGCGGGATTGACACACCAGTACGGATTGGTGGAGGGGTAACATCCTAAATAATAAAAAATAATTTCAGTACCACCACAGATTAATAGTTACAGTTTGCAATTGCAAGATTTGCGATACAGATCTAACATAGAAACATTTATTCGGCACAACAGACAAAGAAAAGAAAAAACAAATAAACAACTGACGAAAATAATGACAAAAATAAAATAAAGAACTTATGAATTTAGGATAGTGTACCAAAAAGGTCCCCGCTCAGTATAAGTCGTGACAAAAACAGGTTTTGTCACGACACTGATTTTCAGCGGGAACCTTCGGGCATAGTGAAACAAGACAAACACACACACACATTCGCACATAGAAAAAATTACGTATCGAAAACTAATTCATTTCCAAAAGCAAATTCTATACTTACTTAATTATATAAGACAGTTTAGAGTTACTACGTTCTACTATTTATTCTGTGTAATGCATTATTATTAATTAGTTAGTAAACAACAGAGCAAACCCGACTGTATTACCAAGTTAATAAAGTGCAAATTGTAGTGCACTGATAAAATTCGGAACAAGTTTTATTGACGCGGATCAAAAACTTCGATACGGCAAACGCATCCGATCCTGTGTCAATATCCACTAATTCGGCCATAACAAAGTTTCTTGCGTTTTATTTTCCAAAGCGTATCCTAACTTTTTCCGAACAAGATTTTATTTTGAACTTTGTCGACCGTTAAACTTTGAGCTTCAAAACTTTCCAGCCTTATTTGTGTGACAAGGAATAGCATGTTTGAAAATTAAAAGCACAAATTCTAAAAAGTGCAGCGCATCTCGCGCAGGGCTGACATTCATTGCACCGTGTTTTAAAAAAAAAGTTTTCTAGAAGATTTTAACACGAGGCGAAGACAAATTTGTTGCTATTATCACCTTAATCTTTGCAGAAGTCCCTATCATGACCGATTATATAAGTTTTAGTAGATAATATTATATAAAGTAGCAAAATTTGCTGTAGAAAATATTGCACATATGCGTTGTTTTGCCCATAACTCTTTTTTTTTTAAGTTAGACGTAATAATAGTAACTGAGTTTCTTTCGCTGCTTCTTCTCAGTACTAGCCCAGCAGCTAAGCAGTGGTAGATAGTGCCTATGATCATATTGGGGCATATAAGTGCCCCCCGAGGTTCTAGATGCAAAAATTGATGTATTTTATGACTATCAGTCTGATTATCCGATTAGTCGCATCACTATACCAGAAGTGTACGGTAAGTGGCCACGAACAGAGGCCTTTTGTGTGGTCGTGTTGCCCACGTACCATCAGTGAGCTATGACAATAAAGTTAACCTCGTCTAGTAACGAAAATATTGCTCAAAGATAAATAATTAATTAATTATCTCTTTTTGCCACGAGATTAAAGATTTTTTAAACCTTCACCTTATAGGTGAGGCATTATAATAGCTGGGCCCGTAGCCAAGTGGTAATTTATTCTCGCTTTCGCTAGCAAAATGTATAAAACTGACATAAGCCATCGAAACATCACGTGACTTTTGCATACATATTTTGACATTTCGTTGGCGATAGCGAAGTTCGTTCCAAAAAGATTGCTATTTGGCTACGGGCCCTGCGGTTGAGGTAAGGCGTTTGCAGGCCCCAGCAGTGGGTCTACTTAAAGGAATTCATTTTGGAACCTTCATTGAAACTGATTTTTGGTAAAACTGTTTGAACGCTTACTTTCCTTACTCTTAGTGTACTTATTTAAGTTTTACCAAAACATTTATGGGTTATGGTTATATTAAGGCTAAACAAATACGGTGTTATTACAAAAAAATTAGACCAGGTTTAAAATAGGTCTAAATATTAGACGACAAGAGAGGAATGAATGCCACATTCGTGACATAACCGAATAGAGAAAATATTTTCTAATTGGCTACCTAATAATTTAGTCCTGGCTTAAACCGGGTACTAAGTTTTTGTAATAACAGGGATATTGTTCAAGGAGTATGGACTGGTTTAGAGAAAATAATTGCAATTTGGTCCAAATTTCAAGGCTAATATTACAAAAAGCCACTGAAATTAATAAGTACTTAATTTGCAAGTGTTCTGTCTTGTTCTTGTATCGTAAAATCTGATATGAGACTTAGAAATGTAACATAAATGTAAACATATAAAATATTTATTTTTTAAATGTTCAGTTGCCAATCTACGCTGGTATGATTATATCAAGTGTTGTCATACAAAGAGGATTCGTAGCGCCCTTATTCAGGTCCCATATACTCGTATTTCTGGTCAGGATATAAACTATGGGTATAACCTGTAATCTGTATAAACGAATGAATGCTCGGCACAATACAAATAGGTAGTTTATTATGCATGCTTACATAATTTTTGAGTACATTCCTTAATTAAACGCACCCTGAGTGTTTTGGGTTACCCGATATTCTCTTTAATGATATGTTATTTGGTCAGTTTATAATTGGTTGCTACTGGTACACGTAGCCAGCATATGAAAAAATATTATTGTAGTGTAAAATCTGTATTACATTAACGTAAACAGTGTTATGATAAACATTTTTTAATTCAACATTGGCCCACACTGAAGCTATCTTGCGCCGTCTTGATTAATTTCCCATCATCCATTCACTTGGTGCATATTTTGGCCCAGAGAACGTTTCATATTTCACTTAGCGATACAAAAATATTTCAAACTTTCTTGTGTGATTTTTATTTACTCAGATGTCTTGCTTGCACATGGTTGGAAAGCTGCAATTAACATATAAATCGAAATTGAAGAAAACTCATAAAGTGATGAATAAATTAGCGCTTTTATTTTATTTTAGTGTGACATGGTAAAGTTAAAAGCTCGATGTCACACGATATCGTGATGTGATGTGATAATCTGGTTAAGGAAACCTACATTTTTCTTTTGTTTGTTTTTTATTACACAGCGTTATATTGATGTTTTCCTAGAAAATTTATATTGTTTCGGTAGTAGTTTGAACTACTATAAAATATTCGTTTTAAATAGACTATTAGTACATACATGCGCCAGTATTGTTTGACAGTAGTCGAAACATAGATAGGTTGCTCTTAATGGCGAACCATTAAAGTAACAACAAAGTCTTATCCATAAGAAGTAGCTCTTACCTATGATAGCGCTATCGATGATCAAATTAAAAAAATATCGATACCTACCTTTAATATTATTAAAATATCGATCATAATCATCATCATCCTAGCGTTATCCCGGTTGTGCACTCGCACACGAGAGCCCAGAATCTGCTTACCATGATCCATAATATGGCAGATCAGGTAATTAATGTAGAGCGACTGACGTGGCACACGACTCCGTGACCCTATTAACAGGGGAACCTGACCAGTTTTGGATCATGGTTACACATTCAGTTGCCTGATTGTTTTTTTTTTAAATTTAATAGGCAGACATTTGGCCGCAATCTCACCTGATGGTATGCGGCCGATGATGGGACATGTCTGTCTAGAAGCAGCCTATTCACTCTTTTCTTAAAGGAATCCAAATCGTAGTGTTTAGGGAACACTTCAGTTGGCAACGAATTCCTCTCTCTAGCCATACGCAAGAGGAACGAAGATTTAAAACTTTTGGTGCGTATTAGTGGTATGTCAACGACATAAGGGTGGAACCCCCGCCTGCGTCTTATGTCCCGATAGTAGAAAGGGGCCGGTGGAATCAATTCGTGCAATTCCTTCGCAAACTCGCCGAAATGTAGCCTGTAGAACACTGAAAGGCACGCCACCTTGCGCCTATGTTCGAGGCTTTGCAGCTTAGTTTCACAAAGTTCAGTGTCTCCAATAATTCATATTGCTCTTTTTTCCATTGAGTCTAATGCAGCCAGTTGGTATTTGGCAGATCCATCCCAAAGGTGGCAGCAGTACTCCATACAAGATCTAACTTGAGCTTGGTATAGTTGTAGAAGCTACTTCGATGTAAAATACCGCCTGACCTTAGAGAGAACTCCAAGCTTTCTAGCTGCAGTTTGTGCTATGGACTTGATGTACTGGCTAAAATGTGCAGGTTTCCTCACGATGTTTTTCCTCACGGAGCATCGGTTAGTGAAACAACTAATAAAATATCGATACTGATGAGATTTTTAAATCAAACATACTGCTTTTATAATCATGGAAAGTTTATATTATGATGCATGTTTAAAAAGTGCAGATCGATAGTAATTAATATTTCTTTCCGATGTTCCCATTATTTGTTAACTTAAACAATCCATGAGCTTTCGGAACGATAGATTCTACGATGTATCGGGTTCACCCACACACGAAAAGAGTTTACCCTACAAGAAAATGACCAGTTTTAGCTCCTATTACCATCTCATAAAGACGAGGTTACATTGTCTCGGCGGTACACAGTACTTAAAATCGGTCACAATTAGTATGTGTAAATTAGTCTACATTGCGATAAGGTCAGAGCATACTACTCGTAGGTCGTCAGAACATCAAACTTAACATTGCACCATCTTATGTAGTTGGAATAGGGATGAATTAGCAATATAGGTAGTGTGATGTTACTGGCGACTGTACCTACTTAGTTTACTCGATACACTTAATAGGCAAATTCAACATGCACTCCTTTTCTAGATACCTATACTTAGTAAATAATGTAGATCTATACAGAACCCACATAATAAAATATAATAGTACAGTGCAACAGTCGAGTGCATTAAAATATGAGCATTCTAGGCTTTAAATATAAATGTCCATTGTAGGTACATACAACGTCTATACATGTAAATTAATAAAATGCTAGTAAGGCTCCCAAAAAAAAGTCAAAATCTCAAAAATTGCATCTCTTTTACTTAATTTTTTTTTGGCATATAGTAGAGCATTATCTTAATAATCTGTACTATCCACAATAAACTTTTTGATTCCCCTTATTTTCGGTCGATATAGCTGCAAATTCATAAATAAATTTCGGTATACAAGATTTCGAATATGAAACTGCAACTCTGTTTCTATGATGTATTGCCCCAATGTGCATAAACTTATGCCCCGAACTATTGGTAGCCAAGGCAGATAGGCCACGCCAAGTACCCAAGTTATTTACTAAAAAAGCGTGTGTATAGATCAGAATGTTAAACAGTCCTAAAAGTCCACATCCTGAAAGTTATGAGACATGTATAATTACAATGGAATATATTTAATTTCACAGCAAAAAACTTATCACCTTTAATTTGTGTTCCCCATTCTACTATTTTTACATCAATTAAATAATTGCACTGCAAATATAAATATTGCTTAGCAAAACTAGTACTATAAACAATTCGAATATGCAATATGTAAGTGATAATGGACTATGTCGAATCAATTTTTGTTAATCCATATCTACACTTCTAAACTAATATTATAAAGAGGAAAGATTTTTTGTTTGTTTGTATTGAATAAGCACCGAAACTACTCAACCGATTTGAACAATTCTTTGACCATTAGAAGATGAACATAGGCTACTTTTTACCGCCGGAAAATCCTTACAGGGAATACAGGTAATAGGACAACGGATATTTATAATTTTCCCATAACTTCTAAACAGCTGAACCGATTAGGTTGAAATTTTATATGGGTATATCGTTGGTTCCATTATCCATAGATGATTAAAAAAATTAAACCCGGTAGGAGGCGCTGCTGTCGGTATGTTAATTACTAAACGGCTTGATAGTGGATAACTTTTTGAGTAAAAATTGGATTCTTTGACTGAATTTGGCGCGGACGAAGTCTCGGGAAACAGCTAGTTAATAAATAAAACAGCTTTTACTATTAAACATTTGAAATTCTAACATTAGTCCGCCTACTAGTCCCACAGATGCATTCTATTAAAACACTTTTGGAAACGAATTGGATGCGGAGACTCGTAAGTTTTATTGGACTCCGATTTTACGTCTTTTTGTCAAAAGATCTACAAATTTGCGATGTTTTAAAAATTAGATGTTAGTTGAAATACAGTAAACATTAGATATTCTGCATGATTTACGCTTAACGCTGTGTTTCTGTTGCCGCTATAACAACAAATACTGAAAACAGAATAAAATAAATAATCAAATGGGGCTTCAATAAAACAAACATGGATTTTTGTGCCGTTTTTAACTTGATATTAATAACGGCAACAGGTAAACGCTTGAAATATTCATATTATTATGGTGTGTAGTCACTTTAACAATAAATAATATAAATAAAATAAAAAATAAGGTTTTTTTTAAATTAAATAATGTTGTGATATAGTCTCTAATGTTGTAAAAGATAATGGTACAGAAACATTCGTGCGCGAGTCCGACTCGTATTTAAGCGTTTTTTAAATCTATTTTATCTAATACTTAGCGAAATAGAAAGTATTAAAATACAATATAAGTCAGCCTATTAGATCCCACTGCTGGGAAAAGGCCTCACCTAAACTATGAGAAGGAACGAGCCATACTTCACCACGCGGGCTCAGTGCGGATTGGTGGAGGGGTGTATGTAAGGCAAGTGACAAACCTTACTGTCAGAAGTTATCAAGCCGCCCCAGGGCCTCTGACTAGGCTTAACGACTAATACCACAGATATTAGCCGGGACCAACTGCTTAACGTGCCTTCCGAAGCACGGAGATGCTTGTCATGGACGTCACTTAAATGGTCGAAATGGTCACCCATCCAAACACGACCGCGCCGTGGGTTGCTTAACTTTTGGTATCACTACCAAAGCGCTGCCGCCATTGCGCCACAAGCACCTCTAAAATACAATATTTGAAGTCTAATATCGATTCGATCGATTATTCGACGGTGAATAACATTCAAGTTTCACCGACAACGTAAGTATACTGTGGCATAATTTGATTAAAAGTTACCTATATATTATCAATGAATGTTTGACTATGTGCTATGGTTTAAGGTGATAACCAAGATAGTGTATGCTTCATGATTTTAGGTCCTAAAGCCCTGAGCGTGGCCAATTACTACATTATATTTGTACCAGCATTTTGCATAGATATTTAAGGCACTAAGTGAAGGCAAACTAAGCGCAAGATGTGGAGGTGCGTGGGCGCAGGTAGTTATAATGATTTCTGACATTCTGTCGGGTGCCTACGCGGTGCCGAGACGTACGTGGGAAATTCCCGGTTTTAATGATTTACCACATTATTATACGAACACATTTTAGTTTTATTTATGGCTTTATATTCAAAACTAACTTTCTATTGTTTGTTTGGATCACAAATTTTTTTTTACAGGAATGCAATCAAAAAACTTGCAAGATACAATATAAAATTTGGTTGGCAGTAAAAGGGTAAATATGTTAGCCACAATTTCTAATATAAGTAGATAGAGTAAGTAATATAAATAAAGTTGTTTCTTTAATTTTATTTTATGTAGCAATATTGATTGGTTTGATTTAAAGATAATGGCTGGACTTAACCAAGATAGTCTAAAGTCATTGGTTATTTCTTCGTATGGATTTTGACAGATTTTTTAAATTCCCTTATAGAGATAGTAAGATGTTACTACCAAGCCAAGTAACTACATATAATTTATAATTTGGCACTGCTGATAAATTACAGTTTAGCTACCTTAACCAAATGATGGATAGCTCTAGAAAAAAATCAAAGTTCAAGGTTGTGTTAAAAAACATAATGATATAATGATGATATCATCTTATAAATAAAAATAACACAATGGAGTCTGCAGATTTCCAGTTTTGAAACAATTCTATTTTAATTCTAGTAAGTAGGTAGGCATTTGACTTTTTTAACAAAGTCTCATCAACAGTGCCTTAGTCAGTAATGAAATTAACGAAATAATCTATTGTAGCCTACAACTTACTTCCAACATACGACTAATTTCTGTCATAAGCTTTGGTTTTCTCGGAACAAAATTTATCTAGGTACACCTCACACTGCAGAAAAAAGGTTTTGTTCTGTAATCTGAAAGGTACACTTAATATTATAAATGCGAAAGTGTGTCTGTCTGTCTGTTACGGGTACCTTTTCATTAAGCGTAAACTGACAGAACTGATTTAGATGCTATTTGAGTCCCGTATAAGGACATAGGATAGTTTATATCACAGAAATATCCTTTGAGGTGTAAAGGGGGATGGAAGTTTTTATAGAAAATTCACCATCGAATTTATAACACCTTATGATAAATTATTGATGTACCTTAAGTCCGTTTTTATTTGCTTAGCGAATATTGTGTAAACAATATTGTTGTGAATTTTAAAAATAATATCAGTAAAAAACATAGATGATAAGCATTGATTTATAATGATAAGTGATAAAAGAAATGTCAAGAGTGGTTCCAATATTGACCGTGCAACAAATCTAAATAAAGGTAGGTCAGCAGCACGCATGTTAAGCATACACGATAATAATAAATGATGAATATATGTCATGCTAGAGTTCCGAGTCCCAACCAAATCTCATAGCACAGCTCTCGTAGTACAATTCTCATTCATTCATGAGCGCCGACCTCGGTGGCCGATATTAATTCGTTTTTAATTAAGAGCCGGCTGCGACGCCCACCTGCAGGGGAAATTGGACCGTACCTGCACCAGAGA
This sequence comes from Pyrausta nigrata, assembly GCA_949316185.1. NCBI lineage: Eukaryota > Metazoa > Arthropoda > Insecta > Lepidoptera > Crambidae > Pyrausta > Pyrausta nigrata. Next base: position 32,212,509 of record OX438936.1, on the reverse strand, counting down.
CAATATTGCACAGATTATACCTACAGATTGTCTATGGTTAGACTGTTTTGGATGCACAGAGTAATGTCATTGGCTGATGCATATTGCGTCTATAGCAAGGGAAAAAACCGGGAAAGTGTGAGGCGGCTCGCGATTTTAGGGTACCAACAATTGCTTTTTTTTCTACGATGTAACCACGGGTTTCGGATTTTCCCCTTTCTTTATACTGTGAGGCCTTTCTTTTTGTCAAATTTCATGATCCTAGGTCTACGAGAATATAGTTCTTCTCGTAGGATCAAGAAATTTGACAAGTTTTGATTCTCCAGCGAAATGTTAAAAAAAGGCTTTAACCACCGTATATTTAGACTGCGTTGACTTTGGGGGTTATTAAATTTAGATTACACGTTATTCAGACAGTCTTACTAAGACAGTCTATGCCCATCTCGATCTTTTAATCTGTGAAAGAACGAGATAGGGCAAACAGACTTACAGGCTAACTCTTATTACACTACGCCGGGTCTTAGTAAGTCTGTCTGAATCATAGTCTGATAACCTTCTTATAAGCTTCTAGCTTGATTTTTTATAGCTTTAAGGGACTGAAGACATAAGTACTATACTAGAGAAGTTTATAGAGATACCGCAGATGGCCGTATGCATTGTAGGAGTACAGCCCACGTTTTCGAATATCATATTTTGTATCGCGTATCTTAAGATTATATTCGGAGCGTCGGTGGCGCAGGGGCTAGCGGGTTGCCTCTCATGCTGGAGGTACTGGTTCGGTCCTAAGTGCTGCCATGTACTAATGACTTTTTTTGAGTTATGTACATTAGCTGTTTCACTAACCGATGCTCTTACGGTGAGGGAAAACGCGACGAAACCTGCACATTCAGGTAACTGAATGTGTAACCATAATCCAAACTGGCCAGGTTTCCATGTTGACAGGGTCACGGAGGTTAGATGGCTGTCGCTCCATTAGTATTACTTGATCTGCCACATCCTGGATCATGGTCCAAAGCGGACCCTGGACCCTCGCGTGCGAATGCACAACCGGGATAACGCTAGGATGATGATGATGTACCTTAAGATCATTTTGAAGTTACAGAATTTAGTATTCCATTTATAGTTCCATTCACCGTTAATATAACAGCTTATGGGATCCTCATTCAATTCCTTAACGACAATATAATTCACACGTCTACTATAACAACGCGACACGACCCGCTTACCATAAGCGTATTACCAAAACGGGGTACACCGCAGAAATATTTTTCGGTTTAATTTGCATGTCAACCGCTTAATCATAGTACAAATTTATGCAGTAGAATCTTTCGTTATGTCAGTGACAGAAAGGTAGACGCAGTATTGGCGTTAGGGCCACTGACATTGACGCCCCAGTCATCATTATCCTAGCGCTATCCCGGTTGTGCACTGGCACACGAGGGCCCAGGGTCTGCTGACCATGATCCAGGATATGGCAGATCAGGTAATTACAGTGGAGTGACTGCCGTCTGACCTCCGTGACCCTGTTAACATGGGAACCTGACCAGGTTTTGGACATTGACGTCCCAGTGAGAAAAAAAAATCCTTACAAAACTTAGTCACTATCGAGTGATTGTGTTCATTTCTTGCTGACTGTGGACTGCTAAGAATCTCATCTTCCATTTAACCTTACCCAGGCAGAAGTAACAGCGTGGATATAGAACGTTTTGTACCTATTTTTGTATTTTAACACTTTTGCGACACGAACGGCCGCCCTAACGCCAGCACTGGGTATAGGTAGGAGAGTACATTTGGCACAAAATCCTCTTAAAACTAAAATGAAAAGATTTACTAGAAAATCTTCGATTCAATTCGATGCAAAATGAATGTTGAAATGAAGGATTCGTCAGTTATTTTTTTGTGGTTCCATTTATGGAACGAATCGGCAATGTTAAATTTCCATTCTTCGGAAGCACGACGGTCGGTGGTCCTGTGCCTTATCGTTCTCCGGTCATGTCTACGTACCCGGGAATCAGTTCTCGGATTGCAGGCTCATCTGATTAAAAGAGTGAAGGTACCTATGCAAAATGCGTCTACGTATTGCACATAAACTTGTGTGCACCACATCTCCTGCGTACTGCGTATATCTAATGTAATCGGTGGATGTGACCAAATATGCCAGGATTCCATAGCCTACATGGTCAAGATCCTTTGTTACTACTGTTACATCTTGTCTTATGTGGTTAATTATAAGGCAATCGTGATTCCACCTCCACACACGACAATGGGTTGGGCGGCCCACGCGGTCTCCCGCGTCAATGGAGTAGTCTGTGAATTACCATAATGTTTGTAATCAATTTTTTACGACTGTGGTAAAACAAGCCATAAATTAGTACCTACCTTTTAGTAAAACTGTGCATTCAGTTCAGTCAACGTGGATATGAATGAGGACACATTCAGATTCACTTAAAGAATCCAGGCTTAGCACAACTTTGGGTTGAGAGTCACATTCTTTGTCAGGAAATCAAAGAACCTGACAGGAAAGAAACAACGACAGAAGCAATTTTACTTTTTAGGGTTCCGTAGTCCGACAAGGAACCCTTATAAGATCGTTCAGTCCGTCCGTCCTAGTCTGTCACAGCAGAATATCTTCTACGTTTATGGACTGATTTGCATGTTACTTGGTTCGAGGTTACTTCACATATAGATCTCATTTTTAAAAATACAAAAAATTTAATTTCCCCTTTTTAAGGGTACCTCCCCATACATGTAAAGGGGGGTGAATTATTTTTTTGAGTGCACCCCCTTGTATCGGGTATCGTTAAAAAGGACTATGAAAATAAGATAGGGTTTCCATAAAACACTTTTTATCAGCTTTACCATTTGCGAGATATAGCCCGCCAAAGTTGTTTACACGGTGCCCCCCCCCCCCCTGTAATTTCGAAAGTCTTGGACCTATAAACTTCAAATCACTCACGTGTAGAAACAGCCGCAGAAATTCTTACTTAAAATTGTTTCGGGTATCCTGTGATGAATACTTTTGAAATTATAAATAAAATAAAAATATATCCTTTTTGCCTATACTGTCTAATGTTTTAAGTTAATGGTACGGAACCCTTCGCGCGCGAGTCCGACTCGCACTTGGACAGTTTTTTTTTCTATTAATTGACAGACTTTTGACCGCAATCTCACCTGCTGGTAAGCGATGATGCGTCCGAGGATGGGACAGGTCTGACCTGGTAATAGCCTATTCACTCTTTTCTTAAAGGAATCCAGATCAAAGTATTTAGGAAAAACTTAAGCTGGCAACGAATTCCACTCTCTATACTATAACCACGCAAGAAAAACGTAGACATAAAACGTTTGGTGCGTATTAGTGGAAAGTCATTGACATAAGATGGAAGAAACCCCGCTTGCATCTTATTACTGATGATAACTAACCAATGTCCGCTGTCATGTAGTTAGTGTAGTGTAAGTAGTGAATTTTAGGTAATGTTAGTGATTCTATATTTTGGATATTCTACTACATAGGGCTTGCACCTTAACGTTTCAGTGCGAGCATTACGTAAGATACAAGTATCTTATTATCTTAGTATCTGCATTATAACACTAATGACAAGTCATTAGTGTTTAAAAAAGTCATCTTTTATTTACACTTTAATCAGAAAAGGTCAGAGATCAAATTATGGTAAGTTTTACAAAAAATATGAACTGTATGAAATATGAACATTGTTGGTTAATCTTACTGACGGTAAGTACCATCGAAAATGATTTTAAATAACACAAATATCCAATTATATAAAGTTTTGTTTTGTTGTTTTGAGAAATCTAACAGCTACGTCGGGCAAGATAACTGTGATAAAAGCAATTTGAATTTAAAATCCACTTTTTTATCACCTAGATAAATATTTACAGAAGCTTTATGATACCAATATCGAAGTCAAATTCTATAAAATTATCTTAGTATCTGCATTATAACAAGTCTCCAGCTGTTAATAAAATTTAGCCACACGAAAAAAACAATAAAATGTGTTCAGATGTTATCTAAAACATGTAAAAAACTTATTTGTATTCGCATACGATTTATGTAAAACTTCTGCCTTGTTTGGTGTTGGACCAATATTTTGAAGATTAACTTTTATTAACCATTTTAAATTTAAATAAGTTATAGTGTTTATTTAATATTAACGTGTTCTATTTAGGTTTACTGGTGCGACATTGTGTCTCGATGAAGCGGATAGTTTGGAAGTGTGTTTTACTTTTATAAGGGCCCGACATGGTTGGTTCGATCAATTTTAAAGCGAAAACAAAAACGTATATTATTTGGTGGAACAACCAAGGTAAAATAAGAGCTTAACAAACAACACACACGGTAAACTTTAAAAAAATATATATAAGGAGTCGATTAGAGTACAATTTAGGCGGTCTTATTGTTATAATCAATGGCTACAAGTAGATCAAAACAAAACCAAATGGAAGGACTTGGAGGTGGCCTTCACATGTTAAGGGGTCACTGCCAAACACTAGTACCCGAGTTCACCAATTATGAAACAGCCGGTAAACCTCAATTGACGGTTAAGACAGAATTTTCATACAAAATATGTCAAATAATGATAAACCGACTGATTAACATTAGACAGGAGAACTCCAGGCTTAGTTAGATAAAAATTAAATAGTTACCTATTTGCTATGGATGCTAAGAAGGCTATGTACGATATACGAGATCTGATTGGGTCCTACCTTCCTAGTTAGGGTCCTAAGTAGGGTCCGACCTTCCTATATAGTTAGGATCCTGAGTAGGAGTTAGGCTGCTACAAAAAGTAGGATTAAGTGCAGGCTTCTTCTCGGTGAGTTCGCTCCATGGTCGATTCTGTCTACGCTACGTCTGGCTTAGTCCAAATTCAAAAGAAGACCTATTTCGAATAACAATAATAAAAAAGTGCTTTGAATAATATGATGATTACATGTAGGCACTTCAAAACCGCTATGCCCATCACCAAGCTTCGACCTCTCAACAGAGTCAGAATGTTTGTCGTTCCCACCCACGCGACACGTGGCGTAGGCGGTGACACGCCGCACTTTCCAATATTTGCCGGTACCCACCATTATTGTAGTCAAACCAAACACAGTGGCGTCTTAAGCAGTCGTGATAGGGCATATTTTCAAACAAATATGTGCAGCCTGATGTGCTGGTGTACTGAGGCTGTGATTGAGCCTAATTATTATGAATGAATGTGTATCGTGTGTAAGATTAATGGGAATGTGAAATGTTACTGGCCACTTGATTATACATAAAGCGTCTAAATTGAAATGTTTGTCCCCACTATGTCATGTCACCTACCTGTGATTAATTCCAAACTGGCCGTTTCATATTTAAACTAGTGTAACTTCTATAGTAGTAATATTATTAGTAAGGGGGTAGAAAGATAAGGTTGCCAAGGTTCTAACTGTGCAAAACTATTTACTCGCACCGTCCAACTGTCCCTATGGGTCGTCGCTGCGCAGATTTCGCTCATGAAATTCGGTTTTTGGCAATTTCATGAATGAAAACACAAAACAAATATACAATTCCAATAGTTTTCGTTTTATGTGCTAAGAATCACCATCAGAAAGACACGGCTCCGAAATTTTTGCACCAGCAAACATGTAAAACAATAATAAACATGGAAAGTTGGTAAAGTTATACCGAACTTGAGGAGGATTTTGTATCGAACCAAGTTCCTCTAATCGTGTTTCGAGATCCACAATTTTATTATCTTAACGATGTCCTTAAGTTCCTAAGAATATAGGTTAAAAATGTTTAACATAGGATACTTTTAATTTAAAAAAAATTTTTAGTGCTCCTTTTTGACTGAGCTTCTCATGCAAAGAGCATATTTCGACTTATATTTTTATTCTGGCATTAGTGACCGTGGAGTTGAGTCCCCGCCGGATGACACGGTCGATCAATTTTTGTGAGCAAAATTTAATTAAATTTCGTAAAAACTTGCAAACAAATTGCTTAGTTATAAAAATAATTATACATTATTATTAGTCAACTCAACCGCACCACTGCTAATGATTTAATAACTTCAAGCAATAATAGAAAATTTAATTTTATAAGTGAAATAGTTTTTGGTCTGTTACTCAAATCTTTTTACGATTTAAGAGCAGTGAAGTCTTAAATTATTTGAGAGCTACATTTATGCATATAAGCTACATTAATAAATAGTTAAAATTTTAATAATTTATTGTAAAATCTGCAATAATAAAGTCCTTAGGAGAAAAAGTCCGCTTACTGGAGGTTTCTTTGCAGCTTGATTGTGGCTGAATTAAGAATATTAACAGAGTGATTTTTTTGAATGAACAGATCACTTAAAGATCTAAAAGTTGATGCCAATTTATAGTTCATCAGACGTAGTTTTGGTAAATATCCCGCTGGCTAGAGGTCGGTTAGAGAAGGTTATATTTCCGTTTATTATACGGAACAAATTCTGTTTTCAGCATAATTCAGTAGAACATATCCAGATCGAATTCTCTATATGACTCATAGACCCAGACATAGGATCCCGCTGGGTGTAGACACATGCTACATTATAGTAATTTTTGTAGTTTTAGTTTTACTTAGATTAGCCTGAATTCAATCAAAATCTGCAGTTCTTTCAATAGAACTTACCTTACTTGTTTAACTTACATCACTAGTAATTAATGCTTCGTTAGTATTTTTTATTCTGCGGCCGTAACCTTCACGTTGTTAAAATACCAACAATCGATCCAGAAGAACAACATCAAAAGCATTTGTTAAGGTGTCCACACACTGTCTGCATTATTGATAGACATACGTTGCTGAGAGTTTTATGCACTTAATGAGGGATTTTCCTAGTGTCAAAAATCAGCACTTAAAAATCCGCTAGATGGTATTGACCAAACTAAGTCATGTAGATTTTTATTTCAGTAAAAAAGCTGGCATAGACTTTATTATGTTGTGTATTGTTTACGTCTCGCATGTTTTTAATTCACGCGTACTAACAGCACAGATTATACAATAGTTTGCTAACAGGTCATGTTTTAACAATTTAATGATCATCAAGACGTTTTTTCTATAAAGAATTATTATAACTGCAATTTGAAACTTGCAATTTTTTTACGTAAGTAATTCCACTACATGTCTGTACACATGATATTACAATAATTTGTTTTTGTTTAATGCTCAATGATTTCAACGCAATATTTCTTAGATAAATATCGCCATCTATCAACAAAAATTGAACTAAAATTTGAGTTGTCAGAAAATCTCTTATTAAAATTACTCGCTAAATATTTAACTGCCTGGTCAAAAAAAAGTCTCTATTATTGACGTGTTTGATACCTTTGTGTGCACTAGAGCAGTGGTTGCCAAAGTTGTCTGGGCTACGACCCATCAAATACAAGTTTACAAACTCGCGACCCACCTCTAGTGAATTTAACCGTTACCAATATAAATAAAGGACTCAAATAACAAACAAAGCTCTACAGGCAGGGGCCAATCAATATTCGCTCCATAGTTAGGGAAACCCTGCACTAGAGGGAAGTTGATACCAAAGTTTCGAACAAATAACCAATTAAAGGGGATTTCGCACATGTAATAGATGTGATTAAAGAAAATTGTAAGTTTTTTTGCATACATTTTAATATGGTGCATGTTATAAATAGTTGTTTTGTTGTGAAACCCGCTGTTATGGGTGATCATGATCTATTCTAAGGTCCTAGTCTAGATGCAAATTTTGGGTTATAGTCTAGCTGTAAAATATTTTTATTTCTTATATTTTTTCTGATTGATTTCTGACTGTAACCTGTTTTGTGTCTTTATTAATAAAAAAAACTCTTTTTCATTTAGTTGCGCGATTCAAACCCGTTTAGTTTTTTCCTACCACTATCTTAGCCTGGGATTTTAGCCTTATCTATCTCCTAAGGAGTTCATTTAACACTCTTCAGTCAGGGGTTCTCACGGGTTTTTGGAACTTGTATTAAGGCGACAGTGTACCTAGATCTTGGCTAAAAATGGATGTTAAAAGTGTGGAGCAAAATATCGAGATTAAGTAGAGAGGGACACTATTAAAATTGTGTATCGAAATAAACTGTACACAAGTATTCCTACATCTAGCTTCAAAAATAGATAGGCATATTGTGCTCCATAAATTTTGATGCCAATTTGGGCAATTTTGCTGTTCCTGGTCTAATGATCTCTCAAGTGTTCGTTTCGTGACAAAAATTGGGTGCATGCGTGTAAGTAGTACCTATTTTTTTTAAATAACTGTTTGAGCCATAATAAATTAAAAATAGTTACTTCTTACACGCATGCACCCAATGAGGATGCACCTTTAGACAGCGTTTCGCGATCGCCAGTTCCTCGGAATCGGGAAAAAAACGTCACCAATCGATCAGAGATGTCAACGACCTATCTACAGACGTGGGAATCTGCGGGCGACATTACCGCGTCATTGTTTTGTTTTTATTATTGTTGTCTCGTTACTGACCAGTTTCGCTGACCTGCCATTTCACGAAAATGTTTCGAACTTTTGAATGCGAAAAAGAGGTATGACAGTAAAAAAACAATTGAACCCTATGGTTTCTATATAAGTCAGCCTATTAGATCCCACTGCTGGGAAAAGGCCTCACCTCAACTATGAGGAGGAACGAGCCATACTTCACCACGCGGGCTCAGTGCGGATTGGTGGAGGGGTGTATGTAAGGCAAGTGACAAACCTTACTGTCAGAAGTTATCAAGCCGCCCTAGGGCCTCTGACTAGGCTTAACGACTAATACCACAGATATTAGCCGGGACCAACTGCTTAACGTGCCTTCCGAAGCACGGAGATGCTTGTCATGGACGTCACTTACATGGTCGGAATGGTCACCCATCCAATCACGACCGCGCCGTGGGTTGCTTAACTTTTGGTATCACTACCAAAGCGCTGCCGCCACTGCGCCACAAGCACCTCAATGGTTTCTATATTCAAAGCGAAATAAACTGGTTCACATTGCACACCGTATTAAAGACTAGCAGTTTCCCGCGACTTCGCCCCCATTTTACCCCCCTGGGGACTTTATATCGCGAAAAAAGTAGCCTATGTCCATCCAAATGATTTTAAAATTATCCGTAATGTAGACGTGGTCAAACAAAATTATTTGCACTTTAGTCTTTACGTTTGGCTTGCTTTACTTTGTCATTTTCAGTACTAGTTAGGTATTCACTTTCTCTTCAAATTTATTATATGTCAAATTAGCCTAAACATAAATTAAAATCGAACAATAGTTATTTTTATAATATCAGCAATAGTTTGCAAAATTTTAATTTGCGAAATTAAATTAAATTTCGCACACAAAAATTAATCGATCGTGTCATCCGATGGGACTCAAACCTACGACCCTTCGCTATCCGAGCGAATGCTCTTACCAACTGAGCTACGGAGGACAATCAATTCAGTGTTAAGTATCTTCATTCAATAGTCTTTAACAGATTAATGAGTAGAGCTTTGACATAATTTTCAAGAATGTTAAGGTACCTATTGGAAACATCATACATTTAGAAAGATAAGTAGTTTACGACGCGACGTGATCGACATAGACCCAAAGGTATCGAATTTCATTTTATTACACACACAACTTTTACAAGTAGAACGGAATTTAGGAAACAAAAGCCCACACGAACACGAATATCTTTAGATCTTACGCAACGTAGCGTAGAACCTACATAGTCAAGGCAAAGTCATGTTATTTCCATGTCAATGAGTACGGCGAACTGCTTTTCGAGTTGAACACTAAGGCACCTTAATTAGTTGTAATAGGGGCGTTTTCGCCAGCAAAAATGTGAAGTTATGTGCTGGCGACCGTGCCTACGACGATTGCTAATTTGGGGGAACTAGATTGGATTGCGTCTCCCTAATTTATCATTTAGAAGCTAAAGCTTTTGCTAAACAAGTTTAAATAGTACATTATTTCAACCTCAACCCCCACTGTCGATCTTACACGCAGTCAAAACATATTTAAACAACTCAGTCTTGTGTGTCCTTCCCAGATATTACAGAAAAAGGGAGTCTGAAACTATAAGGTTTTAAGTGCCACAAAAAGCAACGCAAATTTCGTCTTCGACATCTGGTACGTATTACGTGGTACTACTACGAGTAGTACCTATCAAAAATATTTGAAAAAAGATGATTTACTAAGTAACAATCACTTCAAATTTTAGATCTGTATGTCATCACTGGTAACACACATTGATTGGAGACTTTTGTGTTTAGGCACTGAAGCAATTGAGACGAAAGTGCAAATTTACTCAGGGCGCAAAAGTGCACCATTTGTATTTCTTTGTTTGTGCGATAAAAATAAATAAATAAAACAGTACATCTGGGATACCTATTCTCATCTCATAGAAAATTTTCAGTTTTATAATCTCTATCTTAAATTATATTTGAGACAAAAAACTACAATCGATTCCCTGCTGCTGTAGAGACTTCAGACTGCGATTAAGATCAATCAGTATTGATCTTCTGACTGAATCGCTCCATAATTGCTATGTTTAATTGGACAGATATGCCATAGTTTTTTGTGTTTGGGCACAGATATTATGTTCGGCCACAGAATAAATAATACTTAGTTTTGGCTAACAATTGCACTGTTAGGCGATTTGGTTCGTGAGAGTTTTATTTAGTAAAATTTTTAGTAAGTAGATTATAAAATACATTGAAAAGGTTGTAAGAATCATAATGTTAACAAGATCCCTACAATACCTAAGTAATAGAATATAACTCATTTCTTGTGGCACATCAACAGCACGGCATTTATTTCGGCACACGGCCAGGCCTGTATAACTCCCCGCGTAAGTGGCAAAAACGTACCTACGCGCGGCGCCCTTACTTAGGGGCTAAAACAAGTTGCGCGTTTTATTCACCGGCGGCCGCGCGGCTACGTTGCTGGCTGGACGAGAATAAATAAAGTACTAGAAAGAGGCGCTAGATGGCGTTAGAAGCTTCTCGTAGCAGTCAACCCTATCGCGTCGCGTGATATTACGTCACTGAATAGGTTTAGTGTATTATGAATCATATTCCAGAGCAATAAGTATGAAATTATCTTGCAATAGATTTTTTTAGGTGTCTACACGAAAATGTGCTTGACTCTGAGGCGAACTAAATTACGCCATATGACATTGAGTAGATATTTCTTTGAATACAATTGCTAAGTCATACTTCTGTACGAAGTACTAGTATTCTGTGACACGGCAAAATTATGCTCTATATGAACAGGACGAAAAAGGGAAATGGACTGTAGGTACGATAAAAAGGGAGTGAATGCTACGAGAAATGGGTAAAAATATAATTAGAAATTCAACAACGCTTTACTCGACACCACAAAACATAAGACCAAGAAATGTAACAAAGTCAGCTACTAGACCACAGAGGTCGCCAATAATAGCTCGAGGTTTAGTTAATAGGTTAAATAATATACAAGTAGTTTACAATTATTTATACTTTTTCTAACAATATTGTTTTTTGTTTACAGGTATAGTTGCGAAGAGTTAAATGGCAAGTTACGGTTAACGGTAAGTAAGGTATGGAAAAGCGGGTCCTTCTGTCACAAAAGTTCACTTACTCCTACTAGACAGGGTCACAGAATAAGTACTAGTACTCCATACAGGAGTTTGACTTTGTAATTAAATTCAAAGGAATATCTACTTCGCCTTCTAATTTAGTTCGCCTTAGAGTCAAGCACGTTCTCGTTAAGACACCTACAGAAATCCATTGCAAGATAATTTCATTCTTATAGCTCTGGAATATGAATCATAATACACTAAACCAATTTAGTGACGTAATATCATGCGACGCAATAGGGTTCACTGCTACAAGAAGCTACTTACGCCATCTAGCGCACCTATCTAGCACTTTATTCATGCTCGTCCAGCAAGCAACGTAATCACAACACATGCCGTGCGCCGCCGGTGAATAAAACGCGCGGGCGTCTCGTTGCTCCCTCGCGACACCCAACTTTATTTAGTCCGTTCTTAGGGGTCGCCGCGCGTAGGTACGTATTTGCTACCTACGCGGGGAGTTACACAGGCCTGACAGGGTCCAACTACTTAACATGTTAAAACGTTGTTGTTATTGAAATAAACCTTTTTTCTGAAGTGATTCCTTCAAATTGGAAATACTTACAACCTTTAAATTGGCTGCCTCGTTGGTCTAGTGGTCAGCACGCGGGGTTCTATCCACGAGGTCCCGGGTTCCAATCCCGGGTCGGGCCGAAGTGTTGGGTTTTTCTGTTTTGAAATAACTCGGACACAGCTCCGGAGTCAGGAAGTTGGTAGTATTAACACCCCAGTGCCTCGGAAAGCACGTTAAGCCGTTGGTCCTGCGCCTGATCTCTCTACGGTCATGTCGGACTGCCTGTCTCACCGAATTATGAGAGTGAAGGAACAGAGAGTGCACTTGCGTATTGCGCACACACTTGTGCACTACAATATCTCCCGCGTAGTCGGCTAATCTCTGTTAAGATTGGCCACTGTAGTCGAAATTCGGCTAGGAGGACATTATTACTTACATAAACTACGTAATACTTTTAATGTAGACTATTTGTTAATTACAAGCGAGAAATAATACTGAAAACGTTTAAAACTAAAAGCATCTGACATAAATAAAGCGAGGAAATAGGAATTCCACAATCTGGGGAGATTACACAGCTGGGCACGGGAATTAAAGCTTTTGTAAGCTTATGTGATATAATAGTAATTAGAAGTTTAATTTAGATATGACGACGAAAATGTTACCGTCCGCCCTAACTACCACCTAAATAATTTATTATATGAAGAGTATGTGCTCTGTGCACTGACCGCTATATTACAGATACGCTGGACTGCATACTGTCAATCTAAAAATGAAGCCATTTGATTATCACCATTTTGACGGCTATAGTGAGCGTGTGGTGACCGTCCACGGAACCAATGAGAGTTGACATAAACATTAGGTTGGAGTGAATTTTTTTTCTGAATTTCAAGTTTCCTGGTTTTTTAAACAGTGATCCATCATAATAAAAATGTTCATGCAAAATACCAGCTTTCTAACTCAATATCTTGAGTGCATTAGGTACAAAGGTAGGAAATAAGAAAAAAAATAGTTACAAAAACATTCATTTCTGACCATAATACGTTTTACTGAATTTACACTTAAAACTACTAGTACAATGAATAACAATATTAAATTACTCGTAACTTATAAATATCAATTTAATGTTGAGTATCAGAAGTGCCAGTGCCTTCTTTTTGACGGAAATACTGAGATTTGGTGTAAAAAAATAGGTAATTCTTGCCTGGATTTTACTGTAGTACGAATGAAACCATCTCTAGCATCAGGTCCAAAAACAAACGCCGAAACCTCAGTTACGCGTTTGACACACCTTTTGACTGCTTGAGGGTGGCAAGAGTACTTCTCAATATCAAACAATTTACATCTAGATGCAATTTTCGTAGTAATTTCCGAGTCGCTGTATTTCATTGTTACAGGAATTTACGTTATCTTCTCTTTCGCCCATTCTATCAAATCATAATAGTTTGTTGCATCTTTTTTAGCTCTGGTAACTGGAATTCCCAAAATTTCTTGCCTTTGGACTCTTTTCTAGCCTTTAAAACTCTCCGAAGAGCCAGTTCTTGTACTTGTTGATTATCATCTTGTAACATAGCCAGCAATAGATTTTCTGGGTGCATGAAGAAAGCATTTCTTTGAAAAGTATTTAAGACAACAGTTTTTAAGTGATTTCGCAAATACATACTTCTTTTGACCATATTAAAGATGTGAATCGGACCAAATTTACAAGAGGATTTTGACTTGATATCAAACCAATTTGGTGCGTAAACTTTCATGATGAAAGTAGCCAGATCTTTCAAAATTATTTGCTGGTTCAATATACAAGCGAAGAATCCTGTTAGCACAAGTTAACCATGGAGGATAGGCTAGTTTTCCTGGGTCTTAGTTAGCTCAGTTTGGTGGAACTGTACCAGAAGAAATAGCTGAACATATCTGATAAAGGTATTTTTGATCGGTGCTCAACAAATCAATATCCAGATCCGGCAATTCGGTGGAGATGGGTTCGAATCTTTGTATTTTTACTTGTACATTTAATATTATAAAATTAGCCTAGACACTACTTGTTGATGGGTAATCGTAGGGATAGATGCTGTACTCCAGATTGCTTAAATATAGGAAGCAATCATTTCACAAAAATCTTTGAATGAAGGTTCCATTCCATTATTCAACTCTAACATTTCGATCTTAATTCATAAGTAAGTAGTGTTTAATTACATCATAATATGCAGGTAACATGTTATCACTGAATTTGATTGGATCACCAAATATGGCACACCAGAAATTTTTACGCGTTTTAGGCATTTCTTATAAAAATTTACTTAACGTTGGCACTATTTCAGAACTATATATTAATGTTTTATAAGAAAATACTATATTTACGTTCAAGATCACACTAAGATGAAGGTAAAAACAGTATATTTGTAAGCAAAGCATGTAAGAATAACTCTTTTTTGAGGGTAGGCTTATAAGAAAAAATATTTGTTTTTTTTAAACTATTATCCCAATGCGCCACCTGAAAATAAAGTCGTAGACCTTTGATTTTCTGCATGAATAAAGCTTTTACACATGGTCACCAATTAATAATACAGGAGATTTGAAAAGAGCAATTTTTTTTTATGTTTCACTCCACCCTAATATACATATGCAAGTTACTCTGTTTTAGTTCCACTCGGTGGGGGCGCTTTGATTCGGCACAAAAAATATTTGTTATTTCTTAGAGAATGTTTAGTAGTCCAGCGTACTTGTATTATAGAGGTCAGTGGCTTTGTGTATAACAGTAATCGTTTCAATAATCTGACTGAGGTTTCAACAATCACACCAATTATGTGTTTTTACACTTATACCTCTGACGGCTATCGCTGATGTGACGATTTCAATAATTTCCGAACAAATTCTTGGTTGGGCTCTGGATAAAAAAAAATAGAAAATTAGGTATTAAGAGCTTTTTTTCTTGCTTACTTTTTAATGAACATCACTTAGTTTCACTTGCTCATGGGGCTCATCATACAAACATTTGCTTCCGTAGGATTCGAACCCGCAACCGATGGCCTTCAAGAGTTTCAAGACGGTCGTCAAAAGTGTAAAGAACTGATTCAATTGTTGCCAAGTAGGTGGGTAGTACTGAATTCTTATATACTTCAACTTCTTGTATGAAGTATTTATCAAAAAATGAACACATTACGTAGAGTTTGCAGCTTTTGTTGAAAAACTGCTCCAGCTTAACTTTTCAGTAGACTGTGTTTTTGGATATTCTATTCACTTCACGTAACAATTCAATTGTTTTCGCTTGCGTCTTGAAAGCCATTTAGTAGAAAGCAATAGACACGGTAGGTTATGTTATCTTTACTTCGCCATAGACCACGGCCATAGACAAAACATTGCTTTTGTGGAAATTCAACGAAGACTATGAAAAAGTACTAGTAGGATTTTCACGTGGATTTACGGTTTTATTTTAATTTTGCGTTTATGTTTTCAATTGTATGTTTTTTTTATTATTTATTAGACAGGATTACTAGGTACTCTTTTATTTAGGTACTGGACGTGAAAAGTAGTATCCACTGACAACACTTTCGTCACATTTTTCATATAATACGAAAGTTCTCCCATTATTGTGATTTTGACTTCCTGTTTCTACTATATTTGGGAGCTTTAGTATCACTTTAACAAAAAATAGATTGGTATGGTGTCTGAAATATTTAAGAGTTACTAGGTATTTAAATAAAAGCATAAAATTACAAATCAGTCGTGAAATCAGTCTCGAAATACAAAAATGAAATATATTATGTATCTTAAAAGGGCCTAACGTGTCTTATAATATGTAGTTAAAGGATTATTCTTCATATACAAGACACCCTGTATGTTGTGGATAGGGCCTACCTGCCATGAGCTGATTATAGATAGATAGATAGATAACTCTTTATTGCACACCATAAAAGTAACAACAATACAATTTACAAAGAAAGATGTACAAGTTAGGCGGTATTATCGCTAAGAGCGATCTCTTCCAGACATCCCTATGGGTATAGGAAATACTTAATCACAGGAACGGGTTTTATATGGTAAGAATTAT
Source organism: Pyrausta nigrata (assembly GCA_949316185.1). Taxonomy (NCBI): domain Eukaryota; kingdom Metazoa; phylum Arthropoda; class Insecta; order Lepidoptera; family Crambidae; genus Pyrausta; species Pyrausta nigrata. The sequence goes on along the minus strand of OX438936.1, from coordinate 32,196,390 downwards.
ATGATGATAACTTAAAGCCGAGGGTATTAACAAAATAATATAGCAGCTGATATAAAATTTCTAAATCGCAGGTGAAAACGGTTGCAAGTATGCAGTGCAATATCCGGCTCTTTGAGGTGTAGCTGCTGCAGCTTAGGTTTCAGTGTTGCCAGCTGCGATTAGTTAAAAAACGTAAAAAATTAAATCAAATTTCGCTCAAAAAAATTTAACGACTGTGTCATCCGATCGGACTCGAACCCATGACCCTTCGCTATCCGGGCGAATGCTCTTTTCTTGGTATAAGTCATGGGTTCGAGTCCCATCGGATGACACAGTCGATCAATTTTTTGTGAGCAAAATTTGATTTAATTTCGTTAAAACTTGCAAACAAATTGCTTAAGTAATAAAAATTATTAAAAACCGTAGAAAGTTAAAATGGCTACGTTTTGTTTGACTACTTTCCCGTTTCGCTACCCTAATAAGATACCATAACAAAAGTGGCGTTTGCGTATTTAAGTAGTAGTCACTGTATTGTTATTGTGTATCACCAACCAATCAAAAATACATTGATTGTAACAATAAATATAAATCGAAGCCTTTTAGTGTTTTCATCTAAAGGTGATTTTACATTTCAGTAAAAGTAAAATTTGCAGAGTAAATAAATATGTTCTTGTATTTATTTACTCTGCAAATTTTACTTTTTCTTTCGGCTTTCTTTTTTCCTTTTGTAAAAATATTCGAAGTATTAATTTATCCTTTTGAGTAAGTTATTATGTAGGTACCTAAAACGTCTTAATAAGAATAAAGTTTAATTTCTCTGTATTTATTTAATTTAGTAACGTATAGACTGTAATCCGTGTGCATACCTTATACAAATAAATAACAGATTCTATAAAAGTAAAGGTTGTAGACTTCCGAGAAAAAGTCAGAGCAATGAAATATCAATATACTCGAACAGTACCTACTTCAACGAAGAACGTTCATATTATTTTTCATAGATATGTCTTAGTAAAAATAAAGTTCTTCAGAACCTAACGAAAAGGGTAAAATCTCGCAAAATACTTAGAGCTGGCAACTCTTAGCTCAAAGCGATTAGAGTTTACTTTAAATGCGGCAACTGACGAAGCGGGTAGTTGCCGACGACAGGAGCTATAAAGGAGGCTGAAAAGTTGCGGACGAAATAAATCTAGGGATTTATTTTAACTAGAAATTCTAGCTAAGCTGTAAACGCAGGCAGGGGTTAAGTATTGCGCATTTGCCTACGTTTTAAGTTATTTTTACGAATATTTCATAATTTGTTTGTTTGGGTGTTGTTACCACCGTTGCTTCTGATTTTTGTACGAGTAACACACGTGCTTCAGATACTTACCTTGGTATGTTGTCCATTTGAAATGAGTTAGGTACCTAGTACCTACTAACTTACTAGCGAAATTGCGGAAGCAAAAATGTTCTTAACTCATTGGCAATAATTGTGACTGGTCTACAATTTTGAAAATAAATAAATAAAAATAAATTGTTTCAACAAACACCAATTCTTCTGGGTGAGCTCGCTCCATCATCGACTCTGTCTGTGCCACGTCTGGCTTAGTCTAGAGTCAAGAGCAAACCCATTTCAAATATATAAAAAAATTACACAGCCCCAAACTAAGCGTGAGCTTGTGCTATGGTGACTAGGATAACGGATAGACATACTTATATACATAATTTATAAACATCCATGACTTAGGTACATTTGTACCTAGTGCTCATCACACAAACATTTGCCCCTTACGGGATTCGAACCCGCAACCACCTGGTTTAGAAGTCCGTGGCGCGAACCACTTCACCAAGACGGTCGTCAAAATAAACACAATTTAAGGATTTTTGGTTGAAAACTGCTTGCTGTGTTCCGTCGGTGAGTGGGGAGTGCCAGAACCTTCTGGGTGAGCTTGTTCCACCGTCAACTCTGTCTACGTCACCTCTCTGGCTTAGTTTCTAGAGTCCAGAGAGTTAAAGTTTACATGCTTGGTAGGTACTTTTTTGACATACCTACAGACAATATGACCAAAAATACTTATAGAAACGTACCACATGCCACATAGTTACTAAACTTGGGTCCAAAACATATAAGTATACATCATAAATGCTCGTAATCCTCGAAAATGAATGTAATAAGTATAAAATATAGGTACAAAGGTCTTAACTTGCTTGCTCGCATCTTATATTGCATCGTCAAAGCTCTTTCTAATAAATATCACTGGATATTGAAATGTAGAAGCTTTGAGAAAATCTCGCTGGATTATCTATGCAACGCCTGAGCGTTTACTTATAGCAACATTGCGCGCGCGAGCGTAGTCAGTAGAATAAATTATGCCAGGCGTTAAATTGCGGATGGTAACATAGCGAACCTAACTTGCAAACTATATTAAAACTGAACTTTGAAAGTATAATAATCTGTTAAATTTGAAGCAACGACCAAGTTACTTTTGCATACAGTTTATTGCAATTGATATAAAATTCCAAAATCTTTAATCTAAATACAATTTAAGACACTAAACACCTTTTATTGTATTAGGCAAAAATTTTAGGTACTTACTTACTAAGTAAAATCTACTGGAACAATGTTTTAATAACTAACATCTAAGTAGTAATACTTACAATAAAGTTTTGAACACTCTGGCAGTAGCTCATTTGAACAGTTTTATTTGAAATTCCTAGGCAGAAACAAAGTCAAAATAAATTGGACAGTGTGTAAGAAATTGAAACATAAAACAACATACTTTATGTATCTACGTTTTCTTGTTAAAATCGTTTTTTATATGTCCAAAGCAAAGGTTGCAGAATCGCGCCGGAATCTGGCTGCTGTATTTTCACAGTCACTGGCACGCGGCGTGTAACATTGTGAAAATGTATATTGAAGAAGACCTTTGTATATCAGTGGACCTGTCTTATGATAAAAGGACTTCGCCTAGTCCACAGTCCACACAGAATAGATGCCGTGCAATAATTACGTTAAGTTTTTTTACCTTTTTTAACCTTTGAAATGTAATGAGATTTTAGACTAACCCCACAAAATAGTTTCTAATTAAATTCTAGAAAATTAGACACCATGACAAAAATATTTTGACCGACAATAAGACCCCGTCTTTTACAAAAAAAAATACGTGATATCTCACTACACCCGCCCTCCCCTTGAGATATTCCCTCCTTTCGAGCTTCACGTGATTCATAGGAATGTTATAAGTATTGTAATAGCTAACATCTAGACAGGTCCGGCAAAGCCTTCTTCTTGCAAAGCGAGTATTTCGGCCAGGCGTTGAAGGCTACACGATCGTACACCCTTTTGGCGCATCGCACGTCGTCTGCCAAGTCTTCATTCAGCAGATCTGCAAAAAAAGAAAATAAATATAATTTTTATTATTATTATTTTTTTACAAAAAACTCCAATTAGGCATAACTTAAAAAACACAAAGAGGGTCAGAATTAGAAGGTTCTCACCCTCTCTGTGTTTTCTTTTGGACCAAGTGAAGGAAAAGTTGATCGTATCGGGAGGTCAAGTTAACTAAAAATTAGAAAATAATCAGTAAATTAAAAATAAACATTGAATAATGTCATTCCATTTCGTCATCGTCTGAGCGTTATCCTTGTTGCGCACTCGTGCGCAAGGGCCCAGCTAGGGTCCGCTTTGAACCATAATTCAGGATATGGCAGAGCACGTAATTACAATGGAGCAACTGGACCTCCGCGACCCTGTTAAAAGCCTACCTAACCAGCTTGTCGCCATTTAGTTGCCTGCATGTGCAGGTTTCCTCACGATGTTTACCTCACTGTAAGAGCATCATCGGTTAGTGAAACAACTAATGTGGATAACTCTGGAATCACACCCGGTACCTCCTGAATGAGAGGCAACCCGCTAACCACTACTACAATATTATCCCATTTATCGATGCTATAATTAGCTCAGTAAGACCAGGAGTACCTTAGCGTTACCTATACCTTGGTCCTGTAGGTAAAATAGGTTGGGATTACCAGTCCCTTCATAAAATTTTATATTTAGTAATTCTGTTTTGCACTAAGTATTACAATAGAACCTACCTTTAAATGCCTATTTTATGAAGTAAAACTGGAACCAAAATAACGACTTTTATTTCACAATGTTCTCGTTTCATTTGATATATGAGTAAGATTTGATATATGAGTAAGATGCGCGATAAGAAGCCACATCAATTCGAAATGAGACCAAGGTTGACGTAAAGTTAATATTTTACTATCTCTCATCGGGCCGGTATCGGGCTGTGAAAAATGCCATCCATATTCTATCGACATTTCGCATAAGTATTCGACGGGCGTTTTATCATATAGTAAACGAGAGCAGAAAATCCACTAGGTACAGTAATACCCAATTGATATGGCTTGCCGATGTACCTGCGCAGAAGATGCGTTTTTAAAGCGCGGGAAATGCTGTTGGCGAATCAGCACGCTCGCGCTTCTTTTTCCTGTAACGCTATTGGTCATTAGCTGCCGCCATGCTAGCGCTTACCGCATTGCATGTCAGTTAGTGAAGTGGCTCGCGTGAGTGAGACGGAACTAATACCTGCAGTGTACTATAGATCTTAAGTAGTGAAATCTAAGGTTAATTGTAAATATTAAGCTTTTCCGTTTGTCTTCGGAGCCATACTCTCTTTCTTTCTTCTTCACGACGTGACTTATCAAGTGGGTATTACTGTAAACCGTTGTATATTATAACGGTGTTAACACCGCCGTGTCCTGCTCCTGATCTCTCTCCGGCCATGTCGGATTGCCGTCTCACCGAACTTGGAGTTGACTTTCGATAAGCTTTATAGTAAAGGAACAGAGAGTGCACGTGTATTGGTCACATATTTGTGCACTATCGACCTAAAATTTGGACCTTCAAGACAGATGTTATTTTCTTGACGTAGGTCTGGTTTTCTACATCGCATGGAGCGGGCTTTCTGCAATTCTATATATTATTATCTTTGCTTCCACACTGCGAGACGAGCGAATTTCTCGCCAACATCTGTGTTCTTCGGTTCAACGTATGTGAGACTTGGGAAATAAATTCATGATTCCGAAAGACTAGGTCTAATTTTAAAAATTCAGAAGTTTGCACGTTCGTTGCACACTCATGCTGAAAAATGTTACTCTTTAAAAATTTATATTATACAGACTGTCCCAAAATTTCTCGCTAGTCTGGCAAAAAGTGGCATTATCTCCCAAACCATGGGAATATTATTAGAGAAGCTATCTCCAGTGTAAGTCTGGCGTGCTTTTAGAACACTCTGTATAGCCCCTAAGTTAAACTTTACCTTCACATTTCATGTTGCAAATACCCCCTTTTCTACCGTTTTTGCACCAATCCTTATTATTGATCTGAAAATAAAAAGAAAAGTATAAATTATTACAGCAGTTACCAGGATAGCTCTTTGAATTAAGTTAGCGCTTGACCTCTTAGGGTCGAGTTCACCAACACATTTAAAAACTTTAAGCAGCTGTTTTAGTATTATTTGACTTATTTTGTAAGGGGATTCTGTCAAATTAACTGTCAATTTATGTTTACCGGCCGATTACAAATTGATGAACTCGGGTTTTAGGCTTTTACATAAGATCCGCACTCAAAAGCTTTTATTACAGTTGGGCATTTAGTTAGTCACGAATACTGTGGTTATTCGTAGATGACACATGTTCTATGTGTTTGCACGTGAATAAATAATACCCAAATCATAACACTGTCCATGTAACAAATAAGCAAATTAATTAAAAAGCTGTTTGCTGACAAAATACAAAACGGCGAGCGCATGTCTCGCTTGCAATTTAAGCGGTCTCTCGCCACGGCGAAATACGAAGCTGACTTTTGATAAAATGTACTTTTAATTAGTTACTCATTAGTGCAAACTGTGTTTAATTGTATTCATAGCTTTATTTCAAATAATACTGGCCGACCAAGCTAACTAGGCGAGTGTCAAACAATGATGATTACGATGAAAATATCTGAAGCAATTAAAAAGCCGATGGACGTTGGAGTAGGAAGGTTCTCGAATGCAAGGAATGAAGGTGGCTGGATGCGAGAAGCGGAGGACCGTGAAAGTTGGCGCAGTCTTGGAGAGGCCTATGTCCAGCAGTGGACTGCAACAGGCTGATATGATGATGATGATGAATAAAAAATCAATGAAATTACTATGTTAATTTTAGTAACATTGCTTTTTGGTTGGAATCGGTATTTATATTGTTATAAATCCATCTAGTTGGCTTGATCAGCTAGTACCTAGTAGGTACCTACAGAACAGTTTTTCATCATAAAAAGATAGGATAGGATCCTTATGCGTCGTGCGGTCTTGATGCGGTCTTTTTTTTCAGTGGGCAAAGATTTAAAAAAAAGTTACTGCTGGGAAAAGGCCTCACCTCAACTATGAGATGGTACTAGCTCAGTGCGGATTGGTGGAGGGGGTGTCCGTAAGGTAAGTGACAAACCTTACTGTCAGATGTTATCAAGCCACCCTAGGGCCTCTGACTAGGCTTAACGACTAATACCAACAGATATTAGCCGGGACCAACTGCTTAACGTGCCTTCCATCATGGACGTCACTTAAATGGTCGGAATGGTCACCCATCCAAACAAGACCGCGCCGTGAGTGGCTTAACTTTGGTATCACTACCAAAGCGCTGCCGCCACTGCGCCACAAGCTCATCTGGGCAAAGATTGCTGCATTTTAATATGTATAACAGTTATCAGTAAGGTTATTTACGATACATGTTACGAGGTGTGCATGATACACGTTATTGTGTACCGTGGTACTAGTATGTAGGTATTAGTTGAATTGTAAAAGCATGTAAGTATTTATTTGTAAGAGCAGTCCCTTGTTTTAATCAATATAAGTTCGGAAAATCAAGTTTCAATTGAATCAAAAAGTGTTAGTTGTGCCCGAATTCATGGCACGCGATGAAAATGTAAAATAATGCAATCTGATTGCGGTCCAACGATTAATATCCCAGGCAGATTTAATGAAGGAAAATCATTTTTTGCGGCGTGTCATCACGTTACAATGAACATTATTTTACTTTCGTTTTCCATTACATCATTTTGAAATGAAAACGGTTTATCATCTTAATAGTTGATTCATGAACAGTCTTTGTCAATAGTGACTGAGTTTCTTGCGCTGCTTCTTCTCAGCACTAGCCCACAATAAGTCCCAAAGCAGGTTAGGCCTTATAAATATGTTGGGACGTGGAGCATAAATAATGATATATATTTTTAAATATTATAGATATTTATTTATTTATTGATTATTATATTTTGATATTTATTTAACGTTTATAGATATTTTTTAAATATTTTGCCATTATTTCCTATGGTGCCGCTTTCTAGACGGTACCTACATGAGCTATTAGGAAGTTAAAAGATATTCTGGGGTAGAATACCTTTTACAATTAACACCTGGGCTTGGTATAAATATAAGTATTAATCTATCGATCAATGAAATCTATCCAATTGTCAGTCCATAGCTCCATGATAATTTAGCATTACCGATATTGAATACCAACGTTTTGTTGACGACCCCATAATTTAATATCGTTAATATCGCCCTATATTGTGTCGGGTTTTTGTCAGATTTATTAATCTGTGTGCAGTCAATAGCGCACAACTTGCCTAAAACGGCAAATTTTGTCAACCATTATTTGACGGTATTTGTTACTCGATAGAGTTTTATTTCGATTGAGAAAATTATAGGTTTTGTGCTAGGACGACGTGCATCAGGATATCTCATTTTGATTCCGGCTGATCCTGATTTTCGGCTGAAGTTTCGGCTGTTATTTTGGTTTTTAGTTCGGTAATTTGATTGAAACGACACATGCTTTTAAATGATAGCACTGATTTCATTATTTTTCTTACCTAGGTACTAAACATTACACTTTTGTAGTACCTAATAGTGAAAAGGTCAGCTTCATAGACTCGTTTTATTATCTGTAAAATAACGTGAAGTCAACATCTCAGAGCGTAGCGCGTTAACTAAAAGTCTTTTCAAAAACTTAAAAGTTCGTAGTAACTGCTATTTAGTGTGCTGGGGCTGTTGACGTAGCACCAAATCCATACTAATCTTATAAATGCGAAAGTGTGTCTGCCTGTCTGTCTGTTACCTCTTGACGCTTAAACCTCTCAACCGATTGAGATAAAATTTGGTATGGAGACAGTTCGAGACCCTGGAAAGGACATAGGCTACATTTTGTCGCGATATAAAAAAACATTAAGGGGGTAAAATTGGGGATAAAAGTTTGTATGGAAAATCCGAATTTTGGCGCGGGCCAAGTCGCGGGGAACAGTTAGTCTATATATAACCATTAATAGTTACCTATCTTTTACCTATCGTTGTGTGATACAACCATGTAGCACTAAAACGTTGAACAGGCGGTTTGACGACAAATTCAATCCACGCGGGCGACACGATCACGACACTTTATCACATAAAATACTGTGGAACAGTATAACAAAACCAGTTACCTAATGCTCTGGCTGAATGATAGGTCCCTGCCGTAGCCTGACACTAAACGTTTCACCTTAGAAATATGCAAATTGTAACCGAGTCACCGGGTACAAGAACAGAAGCGCCTGTGTCTAGGAATTGAAGGGTGGAGTGGATAAAAAAAAATTGTCGAAAGAAAGAACAAAGACAGAAAGTCTAAAATGATTTGATTTTAGGAGATCATGAAAGCATATACAAACTCATGATCCACAAAAATAGTAAATATCATCCTCATCATCATCCTAGCGTTATCCCGGTTGTGCACTCGCACGCGAAGGCCCAGGGTCCGCTGACCATGATCCAGGATGTGACAGATCAGGTAATTACAGTGGAGCGACTGCCATCTGACCTCCGTGACAATGTTTTCCCTCACCGTAAAATTTTAAACAGTGAAAAATAAAATTAAATCTGGTTGCAAAAAGAGGACGTGAATGCGAAATTACATCCTCTACGTAAAAGCTTAAGGTAATTAACAACGACATAAATTAGGATAATCGCGTCATACAGTCTCAGCTTAACTTTAAATGATAAATCTTTGCAATTTTGCACCATTTCTCTCAAATATGGATACAGAAAATAATTCTGGGATATATGTCATACGTGTAAACATTCTACGTTTTGATTATGTAAAACAAATATGCTTTATTAGAGTAAATATCCATCAAAATATATCAATTTACCTATAAAAGGTTCCAGGGTCGTGAGGTGGTGAGGGTGACTATTCTTGAATCGCTAGACTTTCAGAGTGAAACAGTTATTTTACAAGTTGTTTTTTTAGATACTGCTGGCATATTATAATGCTAGCAATATCTGTTCTATGTCAAGAGCTCTATTTTCTTTCTAAGACCTATATGTACTAGACCTCTACATAAAAAAAAAATAGTCTGTGTGTTTGTGTTTAGTGGAGTAGGGAAGGAGGCAATGTAGCAAAAAAGAAACTATCATAAACGAATTTATTTAAGTGTTAAGTAAGGCGGCACTAATGGTAACGAAATGGATCTTTGCATATCGAACTTTATAAGTTCGTCACATCACATCATTCTGAAAAGTCAAGTAAGCAGCCCTACCAACAGATGGCATTAACAATGGCCGAGAGAGAAAGATAAAATATGCTGAAAAAGTTAACATAATAAAAAAAATGCATTTATTTCTAAAGATCTTTAACAAATATGTTGCCGGGGCTTCCTATAAAGTTATTTAAGTAAATAATAATAATAAATTATTTCAACAAATACACCAATTACCTAGCCCCAAACTAAGCGTGAGCTTGTGCTATGGTGACTAGGATAACGGATAGAAATACTTAAATATATATAAACATCCATGACTTAGGTACAAATGCTCATGCTCATCACACAAACATTTGCCCCTTGCGGGATTCGAACCCGCAACCGCCTGGTTTAGAAGTCCGGTGCGCGAACGACTACACCAAGACGGTCGTCATATAAGTGATACTTATGTAGGGATAGCCTGGCTCTTCCTTATCATTAACAATGAAGATATTTAACACTGTAGTATACTAATTAACTAGGTAGAAAAAGAAAAGAAAAATATGTATGTGTAGGTTGCACTGCACTGCGTGCTTGTGGGTGGTAAAAAGCGTGCGTGCGTTATAAACCGCCGGATTTGTTTGTTTGCGTTAAAATACCTAATATTTATTATTTTTAAAACAAAACAGACCGCAAAAATTAAACTACTTTTACCAAAAGGTATTCTACATCTTCGTGATTAAGAGAATAGAGCCACTCAGTCATACTTTTCCTACACTCAAACAGTGGCATGGAGTATATACTAAGCTTACGGTTGATTTTATTATAGAGGTAAGGGGCCTGAGCTATGTATTGCGGCCTTGCAAAGACTGTACGAGTGGGAAAGAAGGAAGAATAATTATATCGAACGACGCAAAATAAGCACCCCCAAGAAATATCTCGTCTAGAGCTCTAGACATTCATCACAACGGCCTAAATCTTTTGTTGTTTGCCAAATACTTTTTTACAAAACACCGAGGTAACAGAATAGGTCCCCCGGGAGCAAACAGAGCACCTATTCGAAACGTTCATCAGAGCGACATAGCCTTGAGATTAGCAATCTCTGGGGAAAGTATTAGCTCGCAAGACGGTATTTACCGACCGCCGCGGCTGATTTCAATCGGGGCTTCGATTTGCGGATGGGATAGGGAAGGCGAGATGTCGTTAAATAAAATAGAAGGTACTTATCGATATAATAAATAGTATAAGTAAGTATATAGGATAAGTAGGCTTAAGATACATTATTGCATTGGGTATTACCTACCTGTCATTATAGTTGTAAGAAAGTTAATAAATAAAAAATCCTTGTCGGCACCTCCTTTGTCAAGTGAATTAGAATCGGTGTCCCAAAATGAACGCTATATTCGAATTTGCTCCATATGCTGTATAAAGTGCTGATTCTACCTACTATCTATCAGCTCGTTTGTTTTTTTAGGGTTGAAAGATAGAAAAAGTTTTTCATTTAGTACCAAAAATACAGAAGAACGGGGTGACTCAGGTCTTAAAATTAATATTAAGGTATCATAAATGGCTGGAAATTCTCGCACTTAAATCTGGGACATATCTTATTATACATATTACTTATTCTGTGATATAACTAACCCGCTCTGGCTTTGCACGGGTGCCTCTTGAATCACTCTATCTATTGCTGAAAACTGTATTGCATTCCGTTGTGTAGTTCAAAAGATCTAAGCGAACAGACAGCTGGACCGACCTTTGTTAGTAAATATAATGAGTTCACATCGACATACCTAACTACTGTTTGAAAACTATCGACATACCAAGAAGTTACTGTAGCAACACCATTTCGCTAGACCTGAACCCTAGAATCTAGATAGATCAGAATCCGCGTAACGAGGCGCCGGCGACAATGCAAATTCTCTACGCGTCTCAACTTAATGACGTCACAGCTCAGAGCGATAGAATGGGGGTATAGACGGTTTGTTATACCACCCCTCTGCGGTGTGATCAGTTCCATATTGAGGAAGAGTAACGGCACGTTAGCGGCTCGTCAATGGCACGTCAATGGTCCCACCCACTACACGAAAATGGCACAGCGTGTAATAATTTATGTTTAGACAATTGTATGTCTATGATTTTAAGTTAAAAGTAAAGAAAAGTTAGCCTATATAGATCCCACTGCTGGGCAAAGGCTCACCTCAACTAAGAAGAGGTACGAGCCATACTCCACCACGCGGGCTCACTGCGGATTAGCGTAGGGGTGTCTGTAAAGCAAGTGCACAACCAACCTTACTGTCAGCTGTTATCAAGCCGCCCCTGGGCCTCTGACTAGGCTTTTAACGTCTAATATCAACAGATATTAGCCGGGACCAATGGCTTTACGTGCCTTCCGAAGCACGGAGATGCTTTTAGGACGTCACTCAAAGGTGCTTGTGGCGCAGTGGCGGCACCGCTTTGGTAGTGATACCAAGGTTTAGCAACTCATGGCGTGGTTGTGATTGGATGGGCGACCATTCTAACTAAGATTTTAAGTTAATTTTAATAAAAGTTTTTATGCAGGGTACCTACTTTAAGAGCGTCGGTAGCGTAGTGGCTAGCGGGTTGCCTCTCATGCGGGCGCTATGTAGCAATGACTTTTTCCGAGTTATGCACGTTAGTTGTTTGACTAAACGATGCTCTTACGGTGAGGGAAAACATCGTGACTGAAAGTGTAACCGTGATCCAAACTGGTCAGGTTCCCTTGTTAACAGGATCATGGCAGTCGCTCCACTGGAATTACCTGATTTGCCATATCCTGGATCATGGTCTAAAGCGAACCCTGGACCCTCGCGTGCGAGTGCACAATCGGGATAACGCTAAGATGATCATGTAAGTAGGCTTTAAAGTTGTATGACCCGTTTTCCCAGCGATACTGCATACTGTTCTACCCTGTATTACTATTTTATAATAAGTTGGTCGTTGAAGGGCGATGATGATTAAAACATGATAACTCGTTGATGTCCATTTATTGAATAAATCAAAAAAATACATTTTAAGTAAATTATTAGTTACTATCAATATTGCTTACTTGCTAATTTCCAGTCTAGTGACACGCGTGTCTGTTTGCTTGCGACATGACCTATTTACACTTCCGTAGGTATACTACAACTCCCCGGTATACTACAAAAGTCCTGCTCTCCCTCCCCTTTCAATGGGAAAAAGGAAAGAAAAAAATTTTTTAAAGTCATTAAGGTAATTAGGTCATATTGCATTACAATCTGCGAAACTTAATTATATAATAATTAAACTGAAGATTATTACTTAAATTATGTGTTATACAATTTTGTATTGTTTTAATGAATAAGATATTCCTTATTATCTTTTAAAATCTTAACATTAGGTGTTACTTCCTCAATAACTTCAAAAGGACCGTTATAAATGTTTTGAAGTTTATCTCCAGTTTGATTTTTAATTAAAATAAGTTCTCCTTTCTTATACGTTACTGGTTGCAAATTTTGGTCATACATTATTTTACGTTTAATTTTACAACTAATTAAATTATTTTTTGCATCAAACTGCGCTTTTTGTAAGCGATATTTCATTTCTGTAGGATAATCATCATAATTATACCAAGGTTCTACAGAAATACCTAAGTCTGAAGGCAATTTACAGAGTTTTCCAAACACTAATTCGAATGGGGTGTATTTGGTTTGTGTGTGCACTGTTGTGTTATATGAAAATGTCCAAAAAGGTAACCAATCGCTCCAATCAATGAAATTTCTATCACACTGTATTTTAAGATATGCTCCTATTGAAAAGTAAAAGTAAAAAGTAAAAAGACTTTTATTTCAGTAATCTAAAATACATAGTATTGATGAGACTTCCCATTGAGTAATCTAAAGATACTCGTGTTGGGAATGACTCGCTTCTACCCTTAACTATTACAAGAGATTACTATTCTATGACTAATATTAATAAGAATTAACGACTATTTTTGTGTGTGTGTGTGTGTGTGTGTGATTGTGTGTGTGTGTGTGAGAGAGAGTGTGTGTGTGTGGGGTGTGATTATTGTGTGCGAGCGTATGAGAGTGTGAGAAAATGTGTGTCCATATATACATGCATATGAAAGCGCTATGCATGAGAAAGAGAGAGTGTACATTATTGATACAGGTGTATGTTATGTAAGATCTATTTTAATCACTGGCTAAGGTATTCTGCACATAAGTATTTCAACTTCGTCATAAGTAAGTGACATCAACCAATGCGTTATAGATTTTTTACACATATATAGTGGCATTGGATATATTTTAAGTATTTTATTTAGTTTATTATATGTAAAAGCTGATTGAGATGGGTACTGTCTTTGAGCAAATACGGTATGTACAAGAGGTGTAGTAGCAACTATGTCATTACGCCTTCTTCTTTGTAGGGACTGATTAAACGGCAAAGATTTATGCTGCTTTATTATAATGTTAAGCACATATAGTTTAGTTAATGACCTATGACTATTTTCTAAAGAGCCTATCGTTTCATGATGATAAGCTGTTGAATTTAACCGTTCTATGTGTAATATTTTGCAAATTTCTATCATAACGTTTTACATAAACTCAGTTCCTCTATCTGTAATAATTTCCTTTGGAACTGCATATCTTAAAATAAAATTTGATACTAACACTCGTGCTACTGATTCAGCGTCTTTACTTTGTAAAGGATACGCTTCTACAAATTTAGATAAATCGCATTACATAAAATGTATTTATTACTATTTTTATCAACCGGTAACGGACCCATAATGTCTAAAGATATCCTTTCAATTGCAGAACTTGCAGTATCTGTAATAACCATTGGTTCCTTAGTATTATGATTGGAAAATTTATTAAATTGACATTGACTACATTTTCTGACGTAATCAATGACGTCATTAGTCATTCCTGGCCAATAATAGTACTGTTTCAAATTACTTAACATCCTGCTTACCCCTGCGTGTCCGCTAGTGGGTAACAAATGAAAATCATTTAATATTATTTTCTTATCTTCACGATTATTAATTCGTATAACATCTCTCGTTATTAATATTTTAAGTACCCCTAAAATACCATGCAACTTTTTCATATCACTTGCAAGTATTTTAATATTTGTTGCATTTTCTTTATTTTTAATAACTAATATTTCAATTATATTTTCTTTTTCGCACAATGACCCTAAATCTCTCGCTAACTCCTGCGGGGTAGATAACGATCGAGAATTTAGGTAAATAGCACAATGCGAGGGTACATATACACAATGTTTCCTATCAGAGTAAAAACAAGATAAGTTTTTTACTTTCATTTCACTAGTGAAAATTAATTCTATCACATCTTTAGGTTTCTTCAGAATCTCTACAGTCTCAGGTTGATCAGGCCTGCTACTTATAGAAGACTCTGTAGTCAAATCCGAAGGATTAAACTCTAGTTTTTTAGTTTGTGCTCGAGTTAAAACTGACACAACTTGCTCTCCGAGTGTTTTTAAATCTTCACACTTCATCGATTCTGGAAGTCGACTTAATGCGTCTGCAGCTACAATAGTTCGACCCGGAATGTATATGATTTCGAAATCATACTCCTCTAAATAAAGCCTAAACTTTGTTAGTCTACTTGACGGATCTTTCAAACTGAATAAATATACTAGTAGTTTATGATCCGTGAAAATTTTAAATCTTCTGCCATACAAATAAGGTCGGAAATGTCTTACGGCCCAAACTATAGCAAGTAGGTCTAAATCTATTATGGGATATTTACTTTCCGCGGGTGACAAATTGCGACTTGCATATGCGACTACTTGACCATTTGAATTCGATAAAACTGCTCCTAAACCTGTTTTACATGCATCTGTTCGTAATTCAAAAATATTGTTTTCTGAGAAATCTGGATATTGTAAAATGGGCGGGGACATTAAAGCTGATTTTAATTGCTGAAAAGATTGTTCGCATTCAGATGTCCATTCAAATTGTGAATTCTTTTTACATAATTTATGTAATGGATAAGCTATGGTTAGGTATAAACCTTCTATAATAATTAGCAAAGACTAGATAGCGCTTGACATCGTCCCCGTTCGATGGAACCGGATACTTGCGCAATGACTAGATTTTGCTATAGTCAGGTAGAATGCCTTGCGATGTTATTTTGTGACCTAGATAGACTATTTCGGTGCGTAAAAATTCACATTTTGTTGGATTTAGTTTTAAATTAACTTTTCGTAAACGTTCTAAAACTATAACTAGATTTTTATTATGATTTTCCAAAGATTTTTCTATTACGACACAGTCATCTAATAAATAAATGCTTGTTTATAATTAATACCTGACATGGCTATCGTCATTCACCTTGAAAATACACTAGGAGACGTTTTTAAACCCATAGGTGAACGTTTCATCTGATACATTTTATCAGTTGTGAAGGCATGTTTTACGTTGTGAAGGCAGTTGTGTATTTTCGTGATTCTGGATCTAACTCGAGTTGGTACATTTTATCTACACTAAATGCTGTATATTTTCGTGAATTTTCGTCTAATGATAATTGGTAATAGCTTTGTGAACGATCTAATTTTGAAAAATAAATGCTACCGGATAGAGAATCCAATATATCTGTAATATTTGGCAATGGAAATTTATCGTCTTTTATCCTGTTATTAAGTTGTCTATAATCAATAACCAAACGCCATTTCTTTTCATTTGACCTGTCTGCCTTTTTAGGAACTAATAAAACTGGGCTGGACCATTCTGAGATGGTTTCTTCAATAATATCGTTAGCTAGCATGTCATTAATTTGTTTCTGTACTTCTTGCTTTTAATTTAATATTTAATGAGGGATTCTATACGGTTTTGTATAACTAGGTGAAACATTATCCTTTAAGGATATTGAGTGTGTCATAATATTAGTTGTCGATAGTTTATCACCTGGAAGATGAAAAACATCGGCATACTTTGCACAAATATGTTCAATACTACGTCGCTCCTCCTGGTTCATATTCGATAAGTTTAATAATCCGAATAAAGTCTTTACTCTACTAACACTATTCTGTTCCTCAGTAAGACAACATACTTCAAAATTATTTATGTCATGAATAGGTACGTTTTGAAAATCGTATTCAACTTCATCGTCCGTAGTGTTTAATATTCTCAAGGGAATGCGACCATTATTTGGTTTCGCGATTAACCCTGCTATAAAAATTCCTTTTTGTATCTCGTTTGATAAAACTACACAATCACTAATTGACGTTGTTGGTATAAACCTTATAACTTCGCATCGAGGCGGTATCGTATGTTATACGCTACTTCAATAGAAACGTCTAGATTGTTTTTAGTTAAGTGTAATAAACTATCTTTGTAGTTAATTATAGCTTGGTATCATTTCAAAAAATTATCTCCTAAAATACCATTCGCTGTACACGACATATTTCAAAAAACGTAAAACTTTTTTTTAAATGTCATGTCATTATAATTTAAATCTAAAAATATGTATCCTTCTGACTCTAACCTACCGCTTACTCCTTTTATGGTTATCTTATCATAGCATTAAGTCTGTAACAGTTGCGAATATTTACTAAGCCATTCGTATTTTAAAACACAGAGTCTTGCTCCACTGTCGACTACAAGATTAATTACTTTATTATTTACAGTAAATGACACAGTACTTCTATTATTGAAATTGAAAATAAAATTATCCGAATTAACGAAAAAAATCATTATTTGCGTCATTATTTGTGTTCTGGCCATTATTGTTGCCAGTGGAGTGCAACTCGCTATTTATGGGTGCTGCCTCCTGAATAGTGTGACGCACTGGTGCTGCTGCTGGCCTACGTGACCTTGGACTGTAAAAACCACGGCCACGACCTCTGTTATAGTTTCCACCGCGTGATGAACTATACTGACCACGGGAACTATTTGGAGTAAAAGTTGTGTTTGTTGTGTTCTTTAAAATTGTTTGAATTCCGAATGTATTGTTCCTATAGTTGCGGCCTCTAAAGGATTTATTTTGACGCCTAACATGCATAACCTCGAATGAAGAGGACATAGACTGCTCGTCCATAGCAGTTCTGATGGCTTTCGGCAAGGGATCGAATTGTCTTGCGGCTATAATAGTACTTAACCTGCGATCTGATAAACCATCAGCAAAACGTTTTATAGCAATTCTTTCAATAATCGGCTTTAAATATCGAAATGCATTAGAATCTCCATTTTATTGGGCGATTGTTAAGCTAACAAACAATTCTTCTAATTCAGAACCAAATGATTCGATAGATCGATTACCTTGTCTGGACTGATGTAATTTAGACTGCAAAGCGACTTCTGATTTCTTTTGGATCAGATGTGTTCGCATATCAGTTAAGAGATCATCTACTTTACTATACTGCAACTTTAAACGTAACTGCGCATTCGAAGATAAGCGTGTTTTAAGCACAAACTTAAATAATTGCGACTGAGATGTATCAGAATTCATTTTACTGTACAATTCTATGCTGTTAATGAGTGAATTAGTGACAGATTCTTGACCTGTTATCACTGGTAATAGAGCAATAGCAGTTTTCATGTCAAAATCACTTTTAGTAGCCATTTTTGTTAATTCAATATTAAGTGGCTCAGATTCAGATGATAACTTTGTTATCTTTGCAAATATTTGGTGTATATCACTAATTATTTTATGAACCAACGTAATATCATTGGTACTTATTTGTTCAGATACAATTTGAATGTGCAACACAGACAAAATACTCTCCAATTTTGAGTACAATACTTTTGCTTCGTTTACTTTTCTAATTCCTAAATCCTGTTGCCTTCTTACAGGTCCTAGTTTAACTAAATAATCTTTTATATAAAATAATGCCTTATGCAACTCATGTAACTCAAATATAACACCTGACATAATCTAACTAAAAAAAATAAACTGCATCCTTAGCACATTAAAATAAAACATATTACATACTTTTCGACGTAACACTACCCGAAGATTGTAAGGCTTGGAAGGCTCGTTGAGGAGACAAAGACTGGGCTGGCTTGGGCTGCTACACTGGCTGCTGCGCACGATGATAGATGATGTTGGGGCTGCTTGAGTACGATGATGGGCCGGGAATACCCTGGACACCTGGGTCGGGCTATACCCTGGACTCCTCTTGATTATCCTTCTTAGACAAACGTAGTGGTGAGATCAGCGCGAGAAATGGTGGCAATGTTGTTTCTGTTAAGTTCTCGTTGTACAGTGCGAACGAACTGTTTTTTGCACTTCCTCATGAAGAAGTAGATTGTAGCTGCTGCCAATATAACGACGACGACAACAATCAAGGTTTCGACGATGGCTTATTTCTCATGCTGTGTTGCGCTGTTGTAGCTGAAGCTTCCCCGTTGGCATTCTGGGCTATTGCGACTTCTTCCTTGGACTGCGATTTCCCCATGATAAATGTAGTTTTTCTTTCTACAAAAATATATCTTTATAATTTTCTTGAATCTTCTTAATTAGTCTTCTATCTTGATAATTTTCTTGATGTTAATTTAGTCTTCCTTCTTAGGTCCAATGGCAGGGTCGCCATATAATAAGTTAGTCGTTGAAGGGCGATGATGATTAAAACATGATAACTCGTTGATGTCCATTTATTGAATAAATCAAAAAAATACATTTTAAGTAAATTATTAGTTACTATCAATATTGCTTACTTGCTAATTTCTAGTCTAGTGACGCGCGTGTCTGTTCGCTTGCGACATGACCTATTTACACTTCCGTAGGTATACTACAATTTCCTATCACCTGTTTATGCAAGATCTATTTAGATTCCTATTATACAACTAGTTGTTGTCGCTCTACCTATCTCGCATCAAATCAAAGTTTAAATGGCGTTCACGCGTGCCGCTACTAAGGATTGCTCTTCTTGACACCACAGTACAAACACAATAATATTTCACACCAGTAGTTCATATTCATATATTTTTATTGTGGAACACGGGTAAAAAAAGGTCTTAACAAATTAAAACTTAGAACTAACCATGGGACGTACAATAATATTACAGGGGTACAAAATAAATAAATTAATTTTATTTAAATAATAAATGACAATGTCAACAGATCTTATGTCAAAAAAACAATAATTGGGAAAACATATTTAGCACTTAAATATTCATACAATTTAGATATAAAAATATCAATGTCATACAAGATTTCGGCATTTTGTTGAAAAGACGAGGAGCATTACCAAATACACTCTTACTAAATAAACTAGGTTTGGCTCCAATTGAGCACAATACTACTTTATTAGGCCCAGAAATCTTATCTTCATTATGCACTTATGCCTGTTTCTTGATGTTGGTACTTTCGAGGACAAATGCGCCTTACCAGTCGTAGGGCCGAAAGCTTTTGCATCGTAGTTTGACAAATAAAACCAAATAGCTATTTTAGACATCAAAACTTAAACTCGCTTGCATTTACACTTTCTGCGGCTAGCAAATAAGAAAATTCATATTTATTGCAAAAGCTATGACAACAGCGTCATTTACTTAAGAGTTTACTTTGATGTGTGGCGTGTGAAATATGAACCGGTTCATATTTTCAATAGTCATTAGCTAGTTAAAATAAATGGTCTAGAGGTTATTATGCTAATATCACACAAAATTATTAAAAATTAAAGATGAAGATCTGAAGTTTCTTATACTCTTAATAATATTTTAATGGCTCTTTAAAGTTTTCTCTAAGCAGAACTGATAATTCTTACTATTTGCCGAAAACATCTAGTTTAAAATTTCATGAAATCTATTTTCAAAGTGCATTTTAAATTGATTAATAGCCTAGACCTTTCAGACAGTCTTAAAATATTCTGATAAAAAAAATCTCACTTTTAGCGCCCCAAACTTTTGAGTACCTACGAGTATCAATCATGATGTAATGTTAAATCGACATATTTTTCTACCAATATTTTTCTAATACTTACCTGCCAGCCATAATTTAAGCTCTTTCACAAAATGATTAACGTTTTCCATACACATACTATTTCATATTTTTTGAGTTTTTAATTGTTATGGTAGAAGTGTTATGTTATGTAAGTTAGTGTCCTTAGAAAAAACTCCGATTTCGTCGGTTAAAAGCTGGTTAGCTCAGAAACAAAAAAAACGAAGTTAGCTTAGTGATATTCGTGCCATGACAGAAAGTTTTTTCAGGCCTATTTTATAACAGACCTCGACGTAACGAACGAAGAAGAGCATTACAAAATAGGATGCACAATAATATTTGCGTCTTAATTGGCTCATTGTCGTATAACAATTACCTTTTCGCTCCACTAGTCCATTTATCCGAGCCAGTGGCCAGCTTTGAGTCGGCCGTCGTTGCAGATCGCTGTCACAGGTCGAAAAGAACAGCTTGGATTTTAGTCAATATACGGGATGATTTTTCTAATTATCTATCCTGATTTTTTTAAATTACCTGTCTTGTTTGCGTTGTTTTATAAAGATATGATCAATAGTTTTAAGATTTTTTAACACACAGTGTTATATATTGTTATAAGTTTTCAGTAACAAACCAAAAACTTGCACGACACTTTGGGTTCAAATCTTGCCCGTGTACGAAATTTTGGTTTCCTCTTTAAACTTATGAAATTTTTATCTAGCAATGGAGTCTGGAATTCATATCCAGACTCTATTGCTCTGATGGTAATGGTTCTGATAAATTATTGTTTTTAAGTGATAAACATTCAATTTTGCAATCTAAACATTAGTTATCGCACTTGAAAAATGACCACCAGAGGTTAGGCAATCGCCCGGTATACGAGGATCGCGGATTTGATTGACGCCTCTGGTCATTTTTTCAAGTGCAATAATATCTAATATTTAATGCTTTTGGAGTGGCCGATCATCACTATACTAGTGCTTGCAGGTCGGTGCACTGGCCCACTTCCATCTAAATTAACACGAGTAAATCCGAATGTAATATGCCTCATCCGCCCCGGGAGCGTCGGCAAATAAATGTTTGTGAGAGTCCGAAAGTATCGCATGATTGTCATGTGATACTTATTTAAGATGAGATTATAGTATTAGATATTTATGTATTATTATTTATGCACAAATTAAACAATTGTACAAATGGCGAACTGAATGTCATTCATCTCATTGTCTACCCTTAAACCATATGCCTAAAACAAAGAAGATACATTTACAGTCAATTAATGCTTATAAGTTCAATAACCGATTTTGATCATTGAAATTCTGTAAGCATCGTCTTAATAAATTTATAGACAGTTAAAAACAACTTTTAAGTTTACAAAATATCGCATGTTGGTACAGTAATATAGTATTTCAGTTTCACATATGAAACTTTCACGAAACCTAAACTTTAATTAGTACGAAGTAAGTCGTAAATAATATGATTATTACCAAACCAAGTGCCTTTACTACCAAGATGAAAATGGATGAAATAAATGATTATCAAAGAAACAGAGTTTTTACATAATTGTTAAAGAAAAGTTTTACTACTCATGCGATTTAAAGGTCGCTGAATTGCATCATCCGTCGGTACGAAATTATCAGGTAATGGAATTGATTACAATGTGCCCTGCCCTGTCTTAAATTAAATTTCAGTTTCTCTCTTTCTCTGCTAAACAAACAAAAAGAGACACAATAAGTTAGAAACGTCAAATAAAGTGATGCGGTTTCTAATATATTTTCATAAGATTTTGCATGTTTTCGTCTAACTTTAGTCGTCATCGAATGATATCTCTTCTAAATTGTCTATGGATTCTCTGATTCCCTCAGCAACTGACAGCTATTCAATATGGCGATTGTAAATGAATATAGTCTGTCTCTTTCCGTTTTGTTTGGCGAATAAAGAGAGAAAATGAACTTAAATTTAATCTTAGGGCACATTGAAATCGAGCCTAATATAGTCCCTCATTTATTTTTTATTTACTATGAATACAACATATTACAGTTTTTATAAACAGAGTCCTACAAAAATGTTTACACAGTTTGTCTGTAGGATCGTTGTAAGTGATTCGTTGCATTCTGTCGAACACAATGCGAGTGCAGTAGGGACGTTATGATCGGCAATTTTGTGATTGATGCAACTTCAATTGGAAGATCACGTGTTAGTACTTTCAGATCAAGTATTCTATACGAATATTATAAAGAGGAAAGTTGTTTACTTTTGTTACGTTTGAAACCAATAAACTTAAAACCTCTCACCATTCGAATGCTTTACTATTCCTGAGAGATAGGTACTATAAGCTATATTTTATTTTACTTATGCGGCTTGTTGCTAGTACTCGTAGTTAATAATATTAATAAAAATAGAACTGTTTTCATACAAATGCACATGCTATAACAAAAGCTTTATTAGTAGGTACACGAGTTCATGTTAATTTTTTGTGGTCGGGTATATGTATATCTACATTATCAAAAATCACAAATTAAGTGACGCGATTTCTTACGAATTTTTACAAGCTTTTGCAAGCGTTTTCGTCTAACTTTAGTCGTCATCGAATTACATCCCTACTAAAAAATTCTATGAATTTTCTAATTTCCTTAGCAACTGACAGCTGTTTAATCTGACGTTTCTAAATTAATTCACCACTTTTTGTTTGTTTTTCAGTAAAAGAGACTGAACTTAAATTTAATCTTAGAATAAGATTAGGAAATATTGGAATTGAGCTCATTGACTTTTGTACCTTGCAATAATCACATAAACGAGACATTGAAGCTGTAAATTAATGTCAGCTCAAATTAAGGGGGTGCAGCGCGAAGCAAGTCGAGTAAGTCTAAACGATCTTCAACCGAATCGAACTTATTAATATTGGTGATTAAATCCATTCGCTTTAAAGTTTTAGACTTGATGATTTAATTAGAACAATAGTTTTATTCTGCGCAATGCGCAAAACTATCAGACATTTGTGTTAAAAACTAAAAAGTGTTCATATTTTCTTATTTATATTTTATTCGTGTATATTAAAAAGATGGGGACTTGCGGAATATCAATACAATCATTTTCATGTACAACTTATTGTTTCATGCGTAAAAATCTCCAAGTTTTCGAAAAAAAAAGCTCTTAGATATCATTAGCTACACGTCATGTTTATTATATCATAAAGAATTTGTTTCAACAAGACCAGGATCTTGTGCAATGATTAGGCTAAGGTAAATAAGTTGTTTTAATGTATTTAACTAATTCAGCCCATCGTACAAGTGATTTAGGAATACGTTAATTTTCTCAATTTCGTGCAGGACCGCCTTGAGTCACAGTTACTACGCAATGTTCTGTAATTAACATAAAGTCCGTTGAATTACCTGGAATTGAAACCGAAGCCAATCTGAACATGAATGAAACAATTTTCCATGAATGTATTTAGGTCGCCGAAATTAAAGAGCATTTTCGATTTGTGATATGTATCAACGCGGCCACCGCTCCACAAATGCACCGCTAAACACCATATTGCATGATAGCCAATACATTAAAATGGCCTGCACGAATTGAAAATGGTTTTGATAATTTAGATAACTGATTAATTTTTTTTTTTTTTGCTAACGGTACTTTATTCGTATTGGCAGAAAAATGCATGAAAATTACTGTGGGTTCCCGCCGTCGTCGGCCGCATTTTAATTCTTGTATTTGGAGACTTACGTAATATTGATTTTCATGTTTTTAATTGTTATAAAACCGTACGGGAACTTTTATTTATCAGCTTATAACATTTTATTATGTCAGCTACTCATGTAAAAAGAATTTGCATCAAGTGTTGTATTATTTGCCTGCATGCCATTAGTAAATGCATGTTAGCTAGTTTAGTTTAGTTTACTGCATCATTATGAAAAGTAATTGCCGTTTGAAAAAAATATGTTTCCTTATTTCAATTTAGTTTTAATAAATGCTTATTTCTTTCAGCAAAAATGTGAAGTAACACAGACATTATGAACTAGCAGGCCTATCCCAATTGTTTATATAATGCAATCGGTGTAGATTTAAAGTAAACAATTATAAGATTTGAAAATTAACGTCAGGAGAGCGCAATGATAGCTTCAAAAGTTAAGAAAACATAACATTCAGGGGAGGTCAGCTCAAAGCGGCCACCTTTACTTTGAGGTGTAAAAAACCTACTGAATTAAATGATTTTCGAAAAGAATTTTATACTGATAGGTAGAAAAAACATTTGTTCTTCATTGTACGCAATCCAAATCTGCAAAAAGTTGAAAATACATATATGACACGTAAATTACGAAAAGGTGGCAAAAAGCCGCTTTGCCCAAGGTGCCGCCCAAAGCGGCCATGGGGCCAGGGCAAAGCGGCCAGTCCAGTAATGTATGAGAAATATACATTTTTTGACAAAAGATATAGGTAGTGTTCGAAAAAAGAAGATTGCCAATAATAGTTTGAAATCAACGTCATGTATTTTTTATACAACCTTTGGTGTCAATTACACATTTAAACTCTTAAAATTATGGCACTTTAAATCACTGTGTTATTAATAACTAAATAAATATGTTTTCAAACGTTATAAGAAAACAAAAATTGCTTAAAATTTTATTGCTATACATTAAATTGAGCCTTGTTGTTCCTTCACGTTTTTGATTGCTTGCGTCATTGTACTTTCGCCCCATAACCCTTTGGTAGTTTTTCATTTATAATTGTTGACCATCTAAACAAAATAATCAAGTATTATAATTCGAAGTATTACACATTTATTTAAGGGCAAAGCGGTCAGTTGGCCGCTTTGCCCGAGCCGCTTTGCCTTTTTCGTGCACTTTATTTCATAAATTAACTGCTGTCATATTTGACATTAACTTTGTAAGCAAATAAGACACAAACATAGTCTAATAAATGAGTTTTAAGGCGCATTAGATAAAAGTAATGAGTTATGCATGGTTTAGATCAAATCAGGCTGGACTTACCTCGCATTTTTTAAGGAAACCACCAAATATTTAAAAATCGTCACTGCACGCACGCGCTTGCAGTGATCGGTGCCGAATGACTGATCGGGGCGGGCGGAAGGTTAGCTGTAAGACGAACCGGTAAAGTTCGTTATGACATTTAATAGAACCGTATTCGGAGCCATGGCCGCTTTGCCTTCTGTGGCCGCTTTGAGCTGACTTCCCCTACATTATTTAATCGTTACTTTAGAGTTGCTATCACAATTGCGATAGCTTTTACAAACGTTGCGCATCAATCAACTACGTCAATACACCGCATTATGCCCACTCGATTCTGAAGATCGGCGGTATCGATTATTCGAATCGATTAAAACGCCTGTGCCCGGGTTCAGCTGGACCGTCACGTTTCATTAGTATGCAAATGGGTAAGAGCGAATCATAATTCTATTAGTCCTATAAATCTATTGTTACCATGGCACCGTTTGACGGTACACTGTTGTTGAATGTGATTTGAAATGATCGGCCATTCGGTTGGATGTATTGAAATTACGTTACAGTGGATTTGTATAGATTTTGCGGTTACATTTACCCTAATTAAAAGTGAATTTGTCTCTGTTTGCTTATACTAACTATATGAGACGGCTAATTTGGAATTAATAACAAATTGATTGACAATGCCATGACATAGTGGAGGCAAACATTTCAAATTTGCCGTCTTATGTTTATTTAAGTATTATAGCAATGGCAAAATCATTACTAATATGGGGGCTAGTGATGAAACTTACCTGTTGTAAGTGCAGTTTGATCGTAACACGAGTGATGTTATCAATTTACAAATAGTTGGCTTTAGTTTTCTTCTTTGGTTTTCAGTGGTTGAGCATAAATAAGCAAAAAAAGAATAATGGCCTGTACATTCTATAAAATTACACTTACTTGTGCACTATAATATGTCCCGCGCAGTTGGCTAATCTCTGTTGAGATAGGCCGCCGTAGTCAAAATTCAGCTAGGAGGACATTATTATTAATATTATAACATAACACCAAACAAAAAAATATTTGGTACCAAAAATGTGTCATCAACTAATAATTTTGGCAACAACATAATCTTCGCTCACAAACTGGGGGTTATTCTAGTAGGAGAATTGTAATCTATCAGTACACGGTGTTAGTGAAAACAATCTTGTTCTATAAGGGGATTAATATGGCCATCAATATCTACACTACAAATTTTACTATGAAGTCATCATCAAAATCGTGAAAAAAAAGTTGGCCCTCCATACATGTCATCGAGTCAGAATTTTGTATAAAGGACTTGATTTTTATTGCAGTCATGACCCCATAGTGAAAGTTGTAAATATTGATGGTCATATTCACCCCCTGTAAGGATAAGACAGACACTGACACCCTATATAATGGTAGTTGCCTGAAAAATATAACAGATTCAACATAATTTCATGATTTTGTCGACAAAGTCTATATGTATTGTCGTTACACATTAGATGACATTAGGCAACTCGTACAGATGATCGTATAAATTCCAAACGACCAGTGACAAATGCGTGTAGTTCAAATTTAGTTGGTGCGTTCGCGGCGATTAGCGCGTATTTTAACGTGCACGTCTGACTCTGACAAGATACTCATTATTTAGTGGGCAGCATTACTGTTTAAAGGATGGGATAGTTAATTCCGGGTGACGTTACGACTGTACATAGAAATGACAGTCAGATATCTGAGGCATGTTATCAGGGATGTGTGGTGAAATTATTGTGGTTTTGTTATATCGTTTGACGCGATTAGAACCTATATATCCTGGACTATATATAGAGCTTAGATGGATGTTCTGGCGCTCGTTTACTTAAGCTACGTAGCTTCTACCAAAAAAATGCACACAGTAAAAAAAATAACAATGCAATCTGCACAGTAATGATGTACAAAGTTGGCGGTCATCTCTTTCAGACAACTTTAGAGTAGCGATGGGCGTATATTACTAAATTAATCGAATTATTCGAATGGTCTTTGTAAACGAATGTATTCAATAAGCAACCGCAGTCATTCGATTATCCTTCGATTATGCGGCGAGCAATACCGGAGCGTGCGGTGCGCAGGCCGTACTACTAACGAATGAATCGTTATTCGTCGCGTCGAAGTCGGCAATTCAATCGAATGCATCGATGGGCCGAGTATAGATTATCATTCGATTGTCGATTATTATTTGATTATTTTGTTTCCGAATTCCTATTCGCCGAATTATTATTTCGAACAACCGCCCATCGCTACATTAGAGTACAGAAATTGACAATACACAAAAGAACAAATAGAAATATGCAGTGTGTCTGGGTTTAGACAAGCGATAATTTATAAGCTATTAATTCATCAAATGGTATCGACCAAAAACCCCCATGTTGTGTTCTCTCTCCCTTTCGAAATTACTGCTATTTTAATTATTAAAAAAAAAACTATTTCTATGGATCTGGAGGTCCTAAAAGTTATGAAAATGATTCATTTGAAAGGTAACGCTATCGCTTATCAAGTGAAATAAAGATCAATTCAAAATTATCAACTGGCATAGAGAAAAAATAATAATTTATAAGAAATCTTGCTAAAAAATTAAAACAGCTGAAGAGTTTTTTAAATCTATTACAAAACTAACCCAAAAATGTTTATTTTTACGAATATTTCTTTTTAAATTAGGATTATGTCTCTTAAATTTGGTAAATTAAAGGCCCCTAAATTATCGCTAGTCGAAAGCCGGACACACTGCATAATGGGAAAACCACCGGTTCCCAAAGATTCTGTACCCCGCTGCATCGGTGAGACGAAGACTTTATGAAAAGGAGCTCTCAGTTCGAATTGAGTCCCGATAAGAAACTTGATTTCATGCTTCAGAGATACTTCTGAAGCAAGCTATACCTAATGTTCGATATTGCATGAGCGCTTGTAGCGGCTTATAAAGTCTAGCACCAGGGAAATAATAATGCAATAAAGTCTGTGTCTTTGCATGGCACATACTTTAAACAATCTTGACAATTATTTTTATCGACATTATTCATTTTAAAATACGATAAAGACAAAAATAGCAACTAAATCGTAATTCGTCATCCAACATATAAAATTTAATATCAGTTAATTCATTTTTGTCACTTATATTATTTTTAGTCATAAAAAACAAATATAAATACCATGAAGTAACTTGGCAGATAAATTAAGCTCATTAAAATGTTCCTTATAATTATTAACCTTACGTATAGTAAGCCACATATCAACTTACCCAAATCTGTCAAAATACCTCAAATGATATGGAACTCTATGTAATCAACACAAGGTTGAATTAGGGTGCGTAAGTTTGACAGATCAGGGCCCGTAGCCAAATGGCAATCTTTCTAAGGCGTCTATCGTCAACAAAACATCAAAATATGTATGCCAAAGTCACGTGATGTTTCGATGGCTTATGTCAGTTTCGTACATTTTGTTAGCGATAACGAAGTTCGCTTGATAATATATTGCCATTTGACTACGGGCCCCACTGTACTTTACATTTTGTGAAAATTGCATTGTTGTTTCTTTCATGGTGCAAAAAAAAGTAATTTAAAAAATTTTTTTTTCGAACAAACACACCAATTATTACCTAGCCCCTCCTATATACATTTATAAACATCCATGACTTAAGTACAAATGCTCGTGCTCATCACACAAACATTTGCCCCTTGCGGGATTCGAACCCGCAACCGCCTGGCTTAGAAGTCCGTGGCGCGAACCACTACACTAAGACGGTCGTCAACAATCAGTCAATTTAAACACTTGATTAATTTGTCTCGTGACAGATTTTAAACATAATGTGTCTCATTTAGTGACTATTTAAAAAATACCAAACTCAAACTCCTTACGAGTAGCGACCCGAATCCTGCGTGCGTACAGCGTACAACCTTTCACAATATATTAATTTCTACCGGATTAGTACGTGGGAGGCGCGATATTAGCATTTACGCGTGCGTATCTAATTATGACGTTATAAGCGGTGAATTTTAATCAGGTTAGTATATAAGTTAGCTTTGGCCCACAGGCACAGTGCAGAGGAGCTGCTATCGGTAATATACATATAGTACCTAAGCGACCAAGTTTTGCTCGGTTAGTAATATTTAATAAAAACGCTTTTTAATTCGCTTATTTTGTTTAAACTAAAAAAAAATGAATAAATACAAAAAAAAGAAATAAACATTTTTTTTCGTTACCGAGCGAGATTCGAGCCCACGTCTTCTAGATTTCTTCATAGTCTCATGCACTGCGCCAGGAGTCGACGCTCATGCTTAACAGTACAAAAATAGCAATCGTATTCTGTGACAAACGATGCAAAGAAGAATGCATGAAAACTTGAAAACACGCGTTCTCCCAGTCGATTTTTCACCCATGACCAAATTTCAGCAAAATCCCCCACATACTAAATTTCGTTATCAATCGTAAGAGCCGTTTCCGAGATCACAAATATTTTATTGTTTAAGTAAATATACAAGAGTTGCTTATTAAAAAGTATAAGATACGACTTTTTATTAATACGCAGACATTTGACCGCGATCGCAAACTCACCTGATGGTAAAGTACCGATGCGACGGAGGATGGACTTTTGGACCAGCCTGTATAATATAAATGGTGAAAGTATTCAAGTTTAGCGCAACGGGTTGGCAAGGAAAATAAAAGCGCTTCCTATCGATCGCTTTTAAGATCAGAGACCAAGGTCTTGTCAGTGGCAGTGCAAGAAAAATAGCGGACCTTCCATTTGAAACTAATAACAGCAATGTTCTCCTAGTCGAATTTCGACTAAAAAGTAAAAAAAAACAACTTTTGAGCTATTTCTGCAATGAAATAATAGACCGGAATTTCGGCCTAACTCGACTCGAAAGATTTAATAGTTGCTCCACTATCATTAATTTGGGACATCATAAACACAGTACAATTGTTTCAATTACATAAAAATACTTACTGTTTTTAGTGAACTGTGGCGTTTGTATCACGTGAAGTAGTTAATTTAATAGATCACTGTTAATGTGATGAGCTGCTTTTGATTACGCCAGCTAAAATGACAAGCAATGTTTTTGTTTTGACTAATTTATTTCTTCTAGTCTTCATAATTAGTTCTTTTGATTACATAATTACTAATGTAATAAGATTTCACGTGAGATTTCATTAGTGTTGACTTTCAATGGAGGGTAATTAGGAGGGTAGTAATCTCATTTTGATTGTACCAGTGAGTAGATATGTAATAATAAGGGGAATTAGGTTAATGTATTATTTAGGGTTTTTCTTTAATTTGTTATAAAAATTAGGGAGTACCTCTGTCGTGGCTTACTTATTTACCCTTAAAACTAGATAAATTGTACCGGCTGCTTTCAATGAAAATATACATAAAATCTACAACCGCTGGGACGGCAGAGATGTTTTCTCAATAAGATTTCCCATGAACAACGTATCTTTTTCCAGGAGCCTAAATTGCAAATGTCTATGAAGCGAAACGCTTACTGCATTATTACGAAAAACTTAGTACCAGGTTTAAACTAGAACTATATATTAGCAGCTGAGCCCGCGTGGTGGAGTATGGCTCGTGCCTGCTCATAATTTAAGTGAGGCCTTTTCCCAGCAATGGGATCTATATAGGCTGACTTTAAGTAAATATAAGCAGACAATTTAGAAATGAATGACACATTCGTGACATTACCTAATATAAAAACCTTTTTCTGATTGGTCGGCTAATATTTAGTCCTGGGTTAAGCCTGGTACTAAGCTTTTTGTAACAAGGGGGCTAACTGCCGCAATCAGAATTTAGAGTAGTATTTTTAACCGACTTCAAAAAAGGAGGAGGTTATCAATTCAATTGTATGTTTTATTTTTATTTTTTTGTGGCTATGTTACCGCATATCTCAGTCAGTTGCGGACCGATTTCAAAAAAAAAAAATGTTTACCTAGAGGCTATACCTTCTAGTTGGTCCCATTTTGACCCGGTCGAGATCTGATGATGGGATCTTGGTGTAATCGAGGGAAACCCTCAAATTTTGAAGGCACGTATAGTGTTTTCGTACTAGTATCTTAATGTGGACATGTTGTTACGTCTGATAGTCATTATGTGGAGCTAAGCTGATGGTGGAACTCCTTAAAAATTAGGAGCTTAGTAATTAAAACACCAGATGTTTTGTCAGGTACTGTATAAGATGCTAACAAAACAAAGTCAAAGGCGCAGCTCCCTCCTCTTTCCCTCCCCCCCTCCTTCCCTCCCCTTTCAACTAAAAATAGAAAAATAAAATTATTAAAAAAAAAACCGACTTCAAAACTGACTATAGTGCTAATTAAAACTTAAAATTTTATAAACAAATTTAAACTAAAAAGTACAAAATAATATTTAAATTACCTAACTGTTCTACGAAATTATACAAGAAACCTATTTCCAATTTATTATCTGTTATTTTTTGGAGTCGGTGCCAGTAATTCTAATTCTAATGTTTTTTTGCAAGTAACACAAAACAGGATCAAACCATCTCTTGGCTGCTTAGAGTAGATATAATATCTAGCTTGGTTGGCACCGACTCCAAAAAATAACAGATAATAAATTGGAAATAGGTTTCTTGTATAATTTCGTAGAACAGTTAGGTAATTTAAATATTATTTTGTACTTTTTAGTTTAAAGTTTATAAAATTTTAAGTTTTAATTAGCACTGTAGTCAGTTTTAAAGTCGTTTTTTTTTTTTTTTAATTTTTTTTTTACTAAGTATTGTTCTGTCACTTTCTTTGTCAATAAAATAGAAAATAACTGCATGAGACTACGAAGGATTAACTTTAATGGTGTTTCTGGGTACGGCAGTAAAATGCAGAACCTATGAAGTAAAACGTCTAAAACCTTTCAACTAAGCTACGGAGGACGTTAGTCAGCCGACGAATTTTTGTAAGGGCTTGCTACGCCAGTGAGCCGGCCAAGTATTGATGAAATCGAACGCCGGCTCACTGGCGTAGCAAGCACTTACAAAAATTCGTCGGCTGACTAATGTCCTCCGTAGCTTAGTTGGTAAGAGCACTCGCCCGGATAGCGAAGGGACGTGGGTTCGAGTCCCACCGGATGACACAGTCGATTAATTTTTGTGAGCGAAATTCAATTTGATTTCGTAAAAACTTGCAAAATAATTGCTTAAGTTATAAAAATAATTATAAAATAAATAAATATTTTGATGAGTTTTTCTGTTATGAGTATCACTTTAATTTTACAAAATACCAGCATCGCACCGTCATTACAAAAAACATATCGAAATTTAAATAACATATTGCCTGTCAAAGACTATCTTTTGTTTATTATAAAGCCTATGCAAGACCGGAATGGCATTTTCTTTTTTAACTCACTCTTAATTGTATCGAACAACCCTTGTAAAACGAGAATTCATAGAATATAATACGTATTAATACGAGTAAACCTTTTATTATTATCCCGTCTAATACCTTTAAAAGAGCATTAGAGGAATAAAGAACATTACAGGAGTATCATATTTACGTGTTGCCTTTCCGGCTGATATAATTAATTCCCGAGGCACCTATTCTCGGTAGGTATATCTTATTAGCGAAGAAAATGCGAGTACAGTCAAATCGATACCCATGTTTTCTCTTCAGAGCTTTTAAGCTGCACAGTAAGTTTTGAAGCGTACACCTGTGGATTTAGCATCGAACTGACACCACAACATTTTCAACCTTGCGCCCGCATATTAAGTGTCGCTAAAACTTCAGCTTTGTAAATTATTATCTTCTAAAGTATGTACATAAATATTGCACTAAAAACTATGAACTGTTTTTAAACAGTAAATAATTGACATTTTACGTTTGCTGTTATTTCAATTTTAACATTTTGGGTATCAATGTCACCCAGGATGGTGAAAGGATTCTAACGATACCACACACATCTAAATCAGCTCACGCGTTTACATTCTTTTTTGAGCAGTCGTGAAATAACCCTCCTTCTGCAGTCGGGTAAAAATAAACTAACTGTCACTATGTGTCAATTAAAGCTTGTGTGCAATTGGACGCGCTTTACCTAACCTAAGATAATCAACGGTTGGAAAAGCTTTAGCCTTGAGTTCACCAACACATTTTCAATATTTAATCAGCCGTTTTAAAATTATTCGACTATAGAAATTACAGAATTATAGGAATTCTGTCAAATTAATCAACAATAGACGTTTGCTGGCTGTTTAAAAATTGGTAAACTGGGGTCTTAATGTTATTTGAAATCGAGTTTTTCCATGGCATTTTAATGTAGTCATTCAAAAGTAGAAAGAGTTTTTAATTAATCTAAAATTAAACAGGATGCCTTATTTTTCCGTCTGACTGTACCGATACCACATACTTACACGTTATTGTTATGCCTGTGTAGGCACACGGTAATGCCAAATTAATTCCATTAAGACATACGAGTAATTCTATTAATTGATAAGCCAATGATACCCCACATTCATTACTGAAATACCACATTAATGTCATTAACGAAATAATACACAAAAAACCGGGTACTTACCCGGTTTTTTGCATATTATTTCGTTTTTGACGGTCGGTTTTTTATGTTGTAACTAGATATTTGCGGATTTCGGATTTTTTCCTGTTTGTGCTATAAGACATTTGTTCTCACTATTCACAATTCTAGGTCTATGAAAAATACTCTAGCGGTGATATTATAAAAAAAATTGACCAGGTTTAAAATAGGTCTAAATATGACCCGACAACAGAGGAATGAATGACACATTCGTGACATAACCTAATAGAGAAGCGCTTTCCTAATTGGCTAGCTAATAGCTTAGTCCTGGCTTAAACCCGGTACTAAGTTTTTAGAATAACGGGGTATAGGTTTTGATTCCCCTGAGGATTTTGTTGACTTCATATTTTTCACAGTTTCAAGGGATCGCAGACATATTATTTGATGTTAATTTTAAGAAATAATAAAAAAGGGTTTCTGAATAAGTAGCCGATAGTGCTAATAATATTTCAAGTTAGAATATAATAACCAATGTCGTCCGCAGAACCATAAATATGATAAATGACACATGTTAAGGATGAAGTTGATAGTTCTGTGTTATAAAACAGTTTTCCATAATTTTTATTTTTTAAATAATTCATACTTGGGTAATCATTGGACCGCACTCTTGCCTGATCGACGATGCGGCCGT